>OY728141.1:302618823-305118823 GCA_963277665.1 Viscum album | reverse complement strand
AATGAGTTCCTGGCTTGACCTGGGGTATCCTTGTACATGACAACAGGTCTTTCTTCACTCATTGTATTGAAACTCTTAGGGGATATACTTTGATAAATTTACGAGTATTGAATAAAAAAGTTATTAATGGAATAAAAAATATAATAAGAATATATCATAAGAAATAGATCAATGATAACCTAGTTTTAAACATATGGAATCCCAAATTAGGGTATACCTTTCTATTACACGTTTATCATATTTTTTCAAATGTTATCTTTTTTGGCACGATATAAAAGTATTAATGACCTATAATTATTAATATTTTTCATAGTTAATGGAATGACATAAAATAACATAGTCCAACAATCAATGTTATAGTAATTGTGATCATTTCTCTAATGATATGCCTGATATAATGGTAAAAGGTGCTCAAAACACCATGAAAATACTTTCTTAGTTGGCTCGAGTTATAAATAATAACTTCAATCATGTGGAACACCGACATCCTCTAATTATTGTTAATTTTTCAATAAAATGATTCATTCGACAAAGGCCTCCCATGTTTTGTAAATATTTTGATTACCTCCACACATAACAATGGATTTACTCCATTGAAATGATATGATCTTCCCTCTAGTGCTCAGACAATGAGAAAGTTGTACTAGAGGCCAATCATTTTGATGGGGAAGTTGGTTAGTGGTGGGAACAAATCAAGAATAAAAGTTTCCCAGGAAGAAATTGATTTAATGGATTGTGAGGAATTCAATATAGTGTTTTTCCATAAACATTATCATCAAACACTGCATATCAATATGGAAAGAAATTTCATCAAACTCAATCAAAAGGAAGTTTATTCCATCAGGTTGTATGAAGAAAACATTAAAAGGCTTGCAAGGTACACATATGGATTTGTCTTGAACACTGAATGAAAGGTGGATCTCTTCTTTAATGGATTAAAGCGAAGTCTAAAAAATGATTTAGTGATTTGAGACATCGATTGTTAATAGGATATTGTGCATTTTTCTACAAAGGTTGAAACTGATATTGGATACTACCTATAGTCTCATGCACCCAATTATAAGAAGTAGAATATGGATAACAACATGGGTGGATCAACTAAAAAAATCAGATGATGGAATGAAGCCCAAATTATTGACTTCTAAAAGATGTGGGTAGAAGCATCTTTGGAACAGTTTAAGGGACCCAAGAATTTCATCAAATTAGGAATTTTTAGTCCTTTATCTAAAAAGTACTGAATGGATATGAAAAATCATGCTAATGTTGAAGAAGAAAGGAATTTTATTTTCAATGGCTCTGCAATTAGTGTAAGGTTAAAACTGTAAGGATCCTAGTAATTAGTAAAACAATTTCCCTAAGCTGAGGGTTATCAGAGGAAATAAATAGCAACCTCAAACGAAACAAGGAAGGGATTATTAAATCACTACTACTAATGTGGATCCATAAAACTATGTGGTTACAGGTAATATAGTTATTGATTAAATATTAGAGAACATAGAATTTGATTCTGGTTCTGGGCATTCTTTCATATATTTCATGATTAGTAGAATAATTCAATTATAACCTCAAAATTTATATAAAAATTTATCTCTGATAACCTCGAATGAGAATATTATTTCATCCATGGTTTATAAATACTCACGGATGACATTTTTGGACTGAACCTCCCAAAAAATATATTCAGACTTTATTTAGTAGAGTTTGGCAAAATACTGGGCATTGATTGGATATCTTTATACAAGGCCAGCATCAACTATCGAGAAAGGAAGATCACTCTTCACATCCTGAAGCATCCCCCAATTCATTACAAGTTAATATAGGATGTTTAATCTATATTAGAATAATTATCTATAGTGGGGATACTTTCTTTTTATTAGAAATCATATCTATCTCAAATTATTGAGACAAAAGAGAGAATAATTCATGGATAAGTATCCATTGTGAAGGACTACACTGATGTCTTTCCAAAATTGTTTGTGGGTCTTCCTCTACACCGAGAGGTTGACTTCTCAATTGAAAAAATTACTTTATATCTTCCTATATCAAATAAAAATTATAGAATTTTCACCATAAAGAGGGAATATCTGAATAAGCTGTTATAGGAGAATCTGGAGATGAGTTTTATACGCCCGAGTGCTTCACCACGGGGGCGCCATTCCTCTTCATCAAGATAATGGATTGATCAGTGAACCTATGATTTCATTTTCAAGAGACCAATAAAATCACAATAAATAACAAGGATCCCCTTTTTCGGATATATTATTTGTTCAATAAGCTTCATGGGGCTAGTTATTTTTCAATGGTGGACCTTTGGTTGAGATATCACAAATTAAAGGTGAGGAAGGAAGATATTACCAAGACTACCATTCAAATGTGGTATGGACAGTATTGGTTCATTTTGATTCCCGTAGGACTAACAAATTCTCTAGATATTTTCATGTATTTATTGAATATATTCTTTAGAGATTACCTTTACATATTTTTGGTAGAATTTATTGACAATATTCAGGTATACTTCAAGAGCAAGGTGGAACATGAAGAGAATTTGAATAATTTTTCAAATACATTACGAAGGGATAAGTAGTATGAAATTTATAGTAAATGTGAATTCTTGATGGGGGAAGTATAATTCTTAGGGAATGTTATCCATATAAATAGATATTTTTGACCCTTCGAAGGCAAAGGAAATTGAATAGTGGCTAAGTCCAACAACTATAATGGAGATCAACATGTTTTTGGGACTAGCTGGTTATTATTGATCATTTGTTAAGAACATTGCAGGATTATCGATCCCAATGACCAAGATGACACAGACGAGTGTAAAGTTTCTCTATACTCAAGAATTTGAATAATGATTTAAAGATTTGAGTAGAATCTTGTCACTGAACTAGTACTCACACTCCCAATAAGTAGAGATCTATTTGTGGAGTAAATGATTCTTCAATGATTGGATTCAGTTGTGTTCTAATGAGAAATGATAAATTGATATCCAATGCCTCAAGGTAGCTAAAAATATATGAGAAAAACTACCTCACACATGATCTAGAGTTGGTGTTTGTGATCATTGTGTTGACAATATGGTGTCATTTTCTCTATGGGGAGAAGTGTGAGATATATAATGACCATAATAGTCTAAAATATAAATTCACAGAAAAAGTGAATATTATACACCTGTGAATATGGATAAAGCTCATCAAGGATTCTAATGTCTCAATCCACTACAATCCAGGTAAGTCCAATAAAGTGGAAGATGATCTAAGTAGAAAAGATCTTGAATCCTTAACAATAATAAGAATTTAAAAGGATCTAATATTCATGGATTTGTAGAATATTAAAATTGGAATCATTAAGGGAGTGACATAATAAATACTTTCCCAGATGATTTCTCAACCATCCCGCATGTAGAGATTAATGGATTCTCAAAGAAAATATGTGGAAATTTTAAAAAAAGGTGAAGCTATCAGAAATGGGAAATTATCAAAGATCATGGTTGACAATGATGGATTTGTAAGATTTAGGACAAGATGTTTTCTACCATCTGATCCATAGATAAAGTAGGATCTTTAAAATTACACATATATCTTGACCTTCTCTATCTACCCATGGAGCACAAAGATGTATTTAATTCTCCAAGAAAACATTTTTTTGGGAAAATATAAAAAGGGAGATGGTTGAATATTCTTCAAAGTTATTGGTATTTTAGTAAATTAAGGAGAAGAGAAAAAATTCTAAGGGGATGATGCATACACTACCCATACCATCATGGATGTGGGAGAACACTACCATGGACATTATCACTAGATATCCAAAGAAATCCAGAGGAAACAATGATATATGGGTTATTGTGGATCATCATACAAAGATAGACCACATTATTACAATATAAAATGACTTCCCATTGTATAAACTTATACATATCTACATCATAGAAGTGGTAAATTTGCATAGAGTACCATTATAAATTGTATTTGGTTATGACCCTAGATTTACCTCCATGTTTTGGAAATGTTTCCAACATGCTCTAAGTACTAAACTAAACGTAAATACGGCCTATCATCCTCAAACTAATGGCCAATATAACAAGACAATTTAGATGCTAGAAAAAATGTTGAGAACATGTTTTATGGAATTCATGTTTTGATGGGAACAACATCTTCCAATGGTTGAATTCAAATACAACAACAATTTCCACTCGAGCATCCATGTCGAACCATAAGATGCCCTTTTATGGTAAAATGTGTAGAACAACAGTGTGTTTGGTTGAAGTCAGTGAGTGTAAGTAGCTAGGACCATAAATTCTTGAAGAAATTGATGTGATATTAAAAACAATTCAGCATCTTTTCAAGGATGCCAAAAGTAAATAGAATAGTTATGAAAACAATCATCGACAAGACCTTTTGATAAATAATATTGACATGGAATTTATCTGTATATCTTGGTGGAATAAGGTCATGATATTTGGGATGGAAGTAATGTTATGTCCCAGGGATATTGGACCCTAAGATATCATTGATCATGTCAGAGATATGGCATATTGACATGAAATTTCACCTAACGGGTTGAAAGTACATGATGTCTTCCATGTATCCCCTATATGATAGTATATACCACACCCTTCACTTGCACTCTCTTCAAGGGTGGTAAATCTAGAGGATGATCCTTCCTATGAAAAGAATCCTGTGAAGATATTGGATCATAGAAATTAGGTTCAAAATAACAAGAATCTTAACATGGTCAAAGTACTATGGATTTTCCATTAGTACAAAGAGGAAACATGGGAACTAGAGAAGGTAATTAAGGAAAAGTACTCACACCTGTTTATGGATTACAATGTAAAACAAAATTTTGAGGGATAAATTTGATAAGGGGGAAGAATGAAATGAACTAATGTTATGTAAAAGGAAATTATTTTCTTATAAATATTTTATATTATCTCATGAAATCACTACATAATGAATCATGAAGTTCTAGGTGAACTTTAGACATTATGGTGTCACATATGTGTTTGGAATTTTGAAAATCTGACATACATGGTTGCGATAAGTATGTTATTTGGAGTTCAATAAGGAAAATGTAATTTTTGGTGAATATATATATACCCTTATGAAAAGTAACAAACCTATATGAATAGTGATATACCCAAATGAATAGTATCATTTCCTATGATAGTATAAAAATTATATTTTCATGAAAGTATGATGTACCTATATTTTAGAATAAGTAAATGAATAATTGAAAGCCTATTTTTTAATAAAAAAATTACAATTTTAGTTAAATATTAAAATAATCATATTTGTAAAATTATTTTTTAAAAATATATTACATGTTTCCACTCTAAACATCGAAAAATTGTTGGGGAGAATTTTTTGGGTTTTTCCAAATTTCTAGATTTTTTAATGAATAGTAAAATCCGATAATTCACAAAAAATGCTAAAACCTGATTTTTAGCATCATGATAGAGTCATGGATGATGTAAATGGGACATTGGTTCCAATATACATGAATTTATAACTATTCAAGGTCATTGAATCATCACTATTTCT
Source organism: Viscum album (assembly GCA_963277665.1). Taxonomy (NCBI): domain Eukaryota; kingdom Viridiplantae; phylum Streptophyta; class Magnoliopsida; order Santalales; family Viscaceae; genus Viscum; species Viscum album. The sequence goes on along the minus strand of OY728141.1, from coordinate 305,113,280 downwards.
GGTCTTGAGGGATATTAATTAACTAATTATTAAAAAATTAGGAAAAACCTCCTCCCCTCCTCTATGACCCCCTCACTCCCTTTTCCCTTCACTACCCTCAATCCATGTGCCTTTGCCAATATTCTACCCTAAATTATCCACAAGATCCCCCACCCCATGAAAAACATCCCCAAGTCTCTATAAAATACTAAAACCTCTCCCCATAAGAGGTTTTCAAAAGTGATAAAATAAAGACTTAAATTACTCTTTCAATTTATTTTATTTATTTGAAGTTATATTTTTTCTTCAATTTTTCCTCACCTCTCTTCACCCAAATGGAATGATAACTCCAGTAACATACATGTACTCTAATGATGTTATACTAATGGATACTTCATTATCTTCTCTTTTTTCCCCAACTTTTATTGGAATGAAATGAAAACACCACTTGACATATATTAATTTTTCACATTCAAGTACAACCGTTTATCAATTTATAGTATCATTTTTAATTATCAACATGAATACATTTGATTTATGGTTGAAATAGATTATTATATATGTAATATATCATATTTGTGGTTCGGTTTTACTTTTGTACAAATGGTATTAAGTTATAAATAAAAAATATTCTTTGTAATCAAACCCACAGATTAACCAAAATGGTTATCTGTAAGGTTTTATATAATAATTATTCTTCACTCCAAATAAATTAATAAATTTTTATGATAAATTAATCTCTTGGATGATCAATAATAACATACCACTTTAATTCGGGAAAACCACTTTAATTTTACATGCTTATCCGAACATAAATATAAGTGAAATGATCATTATAACCAAGTAAGAAAACAGACCCAAACAATGAAATTGATCCTCATAACCAAACAAGTTAGTAGTAAACGAAAATAACACCATCATATTTAAGTTAAGGGATCCTCTGTGTTTCACATTTTATTCATGATTGTCCTCTATGTTATTCCCCTTCACTAGAATTTTTAGTGATGGAGTATGATTATGAAACTCCTCCATACTATCCTAATGATGTATTAATGAAGGTAAATCTCTTTCTATATCATTAATCCCTCTTATAAACACCCAATATCATGTCGGTAATCTGTAAGGAATTATACTAGGACAACCATTATTCCTTCAAGTTTCTCTTTGTTTGTTTTTACCCAAATAAAGTTGTAATTTTAAATTTTTTTTTGTAGATTTTTTACACACTATTTACATGCATTAAACTAATGATTAAATATCCATACCACATTCTCTTTCAAGGATATACATGCTTTTATTTTATTCTCTCATTGATACATTCCTAGAATCAATCTTGTCTTAATGGAACTTCCCAAATTTTTACCCTATTTAAAGTGCACTCTATCCTCTACCTTAAACCACCATTGCCTTTATAAAATAAGTATCATTATTATGAAGAAATCATTGGTTTAATTATATTTTTATAAAAAATATTTTCTTATTTTATATTTTAATATCTCTACAGTATTTTCCTTAAAACTGTTCAAAATGTTATGATGGTAATACATTTTTTCATGATGTCACTCTTGTTTGACATCACATTCCCTGATATATGCTTAATTTAACTTATGAACATTCATGTATGTTTTAAATCCTTTCTTTTATGGACACTTTAGGGATATTATCATTTCTTGTGCTTTATATCATGATTGTGGTACCAAATTATTTCCATGGGTAACCCTTATGTTTATATAGTATTGATTATGTATTCTTATTTATGTGGAAATCATATTCATGAAATGTAAGAATAGTGCACCCATTTAGCATTAAATTTAATTTTGTAATTTTAAGCCTCCTATTATTCTAGGTGAAAAGGTCTTGGCAGTTAGCCTTGACCCGTACTACTAAGGGAAATGATATTGGTGGTTAGCCTTGACCCGTACTACATAGGAAAATGGGATTGGCGTTTACCAATGACCCGTACTACTATGGGAAATTGGATTGGAAGTTAGTCCTGACTTGTACTAAATATTTGATTTATGTGTCTTCCAAATTTATATGATTCCATATTTTTATGATTCCATGTTTATATGTTAGGATTTCATATGTTCCATGATTTTGAAATCATTATTCCATGCCTTCTAACTAATGTCCTTGGGAATTATTATAATTTTCTTACCCTTGATTGGATTTTTAGATCATCACTTTGTTCATGTGTTCGCCAGGGTACCCTATATAGATGTAAGGGCTCAAATGAAGTTATGATCTATTTATGGAGATTAAATAAAGAAGTGCTTTTAGCCCCATGTTTTAGGATTTATATACCAAGTCATCAATGGAGATATACTTCACAATATTTGTCTTGTACTACGATGTATAATTATGCCAAAAATCATGTAATTTTATATGTAAATATATAGTGTCATTATAGAAAAAATAAATAAAAAATAAATAATTATAAATTAAACATCTGATAATATTGATATGAATTTTAGCGTTAGTACATATTGGATGTCTCCTTTGATGTTACAAAAAATCTAGATTTTTGTCTTAAATCAGATGTAATCATTTAATCACTAGATCAAAATTTCTTCTTAAAAAGTAATATTGGATTACATGATTTTAATAAAACACATGAACTAATCTTGTTGGATCATTAAATGTGATTTATAACTAATTTATGATCAAATATATAATTACCTCAACTTTCAGTTCCACCTGTATGGATGATCCATTTAACAATTTCTTATTATTCCATTATAAAAATTGTAGGATGGATGTTTAGTTTTAATCTTGTAGTTATCCATATGTGGAACAAATTTTCTAAACAACATCCTTAAATCACCGGGTGTTATCATAAAATATGTTGGTCCCATGTGTTGTTTGTGCTTGATCATAGAACTATTATAATTGAAGGAGGATGAAGTCACTGTGATATATCAGAGGAATAAGGTATGAGGTTGATGTATTTATCTATAGGGAATGATCATGTAACTCTATATACTTTTTATAGAAAAAAATGAATTTTGGAAATATTCAAAATTAGATATTTCTTATGGTAGGTTTATAGGTGGAAGATTCCAAAACAGACATAATCTATATTTAATATTTTTAGTTGAACCATTTTATTTTAATAATAATAATGTTATTATAAAATTTTTTACATGTTCAAATCAATTAATAATAATAATGAAAATATATTGAATAATATTTTTAATTGGACTATTTAGATTGGTTCTGTAAGGCCCCGACCAGAAAAGCCTAGAGTTGGTGAATTTATTTGTTAAATTAGGATAGATACATTATTCAATTCCCAAAGGACCAAATAATTATATTGATTTTGGGAAGACCATATTATATAAATGATTTATATAATACATTATGAATGGAAAATAATGATAAATATATGTAAATCTCATCATCCTTGAAACGCATTCAAAGGATTCTTCTTCATTAATTATTCAAAGGTAACTTAATATGGATGTAATCAAATTCTATGTAATGGTACAAAATTTTGAATAAATAGTAATGAAATAAACCTAATAAACATGTAATGGTAAATAATATAGAATAAATGGATGTTAAATAAATGGGTAAAGAATAATCAGAAAGGAACAGAAAATTAATTAAACACATTCCATTTAATCATTAAACTAATAATAAAATTCATCCATAGATATCAACACATAAAAATATATTGGATAATAATAAAGATAATTAAAATATTTTTGAAATAAGTTCATTGTTTTTGTACATCATATAAGTGGCACTGGTAAACCTATACTTTCAAGAACATTCAATATATAGTTTAAAACTATGTATATAAACCCATTTAATTTGGTCAACATATTTGCCTAATGTGAACCTATTGATGCATAGAGGGGCTATATAAATTCTGTACCCCTCCTATCACTTTAGTTACAAATAATTTTTAATATTGTGAATATATATTTAATTAATAATGACTATCACATACAAAATATCCATTTAGAAAATTCTATAAAAAATTTCAATATTTTACTAAAAATCTAAAAATTATCAATGTAAACAACATATGTAAAATTGGTATAATTTTTTTGAAATAATAATATCCATAACCAAAAAATTTATATATTTATGTAATTTCTCCATTACAAATGTGAACAATTAAGTTATTGTTACAAGATAATGATAACAATCATAAAACAATGTGATATTTAAAAGATAAATTTTATTACTCAGTAATTTTCATGGTAAACCCCATGGTTTAGATAATTCAAATTAAAACATAAAATTTTATTATGTATGATTGAATGCTGATATTAGAGAAAAATATATCGTTATATACTCCACATTAATGTGTACTGGTGAACAACAACAATTAAGACATAATAGAATGTAAATTGAGTTGAAATCTGTTACATTGTGTTTTTTTCATAGACATGCTTTAAAATAACAATTAATAGTTTCATGAATTTGAAAACTTGTAAAATTACCAAAATAATGTTTATAGTATAATATATTTTGTTCTTATAATATATTATTAGCTGCATTCATTAATCATTCCTTATTATTACTATTTGAGGTGTTGATTGCCTAGTTTTTTCGAGTATGTTTTTAATTGTTATTAGTTTTTTGAATAAATAAAATTATGATTTAATAATATATTGAATTTAAGAAATTATACATATAGTATATATATTTATTTTATTTTTATTTATAATAATCCATAATATTTGGAGATATGAAATGTAATCAATTATTCTTGGAGACGGTAGGTCATATATATGCATGATCACTTCTCCCATTTCTTTATTGTTTTAAATGGTTGAATACTTAATTATATATGTGTATATTATAATTATAATATCATATTTATGTCATATATGATACATAAATTTTTTAAAACCATGCCTAATACATTCCATGTATATTTTGAACGAATCACATCAATTTGAGGAGGTGATAGTCCACACGTCCCCAAATGAATTTATCGTATCCCCAGAAAGTGAAACAAATAATGTAATGAATTATCTCAAAATAAAGAATAAAAAATACATAATTAATATCATATATATCATATATATAAACAACTTTCCATCACTACTCATAACCATGAAATGGGTTAATGGAAATAGAATGACCTTAATTCAAGAGGATGTAGTTCGTCGTACTTGAAATGTATATTCATTACCAATTTAATTTTTGTGATAATCGGATTTGGTAAAAATAATAACATAAACAAATATCACTATATATATGAATTGTTTTCATTATATTATAATGTAAAATTAATAATTGAATGATTTTAGAAGGATATTAAATGTAAATGCACGTTGAATAATATTACCTCTTTTTCAGGTAACTCCTTTTAGTTTGTATAGAAGGAAAGTCATAGAAAAACATATGAACAATGGGAGCTATATATATTGAAGAAAATTATATTGAGAGTTTATTCTATCATATTCTGGATGATTCAATGTTTTTTTAGAGGAGTGGGGAAGGAGAAGAGTGAATTTTTTTTTTGTGGATGAGGTGTCACATTAATGTAAATACCAAAAAGGTATACTGATTTAAAGGTATCCCAGATATCATGTGTTTAAAAAATTAAAAAATATATGAATTTGATGTTTTGGTCAATCCAAATATTACACACACAAAAATAAGTTTATTTTTATAATTTTTCCCTTATTCTTCATGTTTCCTTATATTTTTCATTTTATTTCTTTATTTGGGTAACTAGTTATAAAAAATATATAATTCAACCATTAATACAATATTAATGTGATAATTATTATTAAATTTATATCCACTTAATTAGGTATATGATATATAATTTCCAAAATAAAAAACCCTACGTGTTGAAGATTTAATTTTAAACAACCGCCTGTAACTCTCAAAAGTACTACTTTAACTGCAACTGTGCGAACAATGATTTTACTGTCTACGATTCAATAAATTAATTTTAAAATGAAAATTGTTCTATTAATCATCCATATTTTTCATTTATTAGTATTTAAAATTTAATTATTATATGTTATGAATTATTATTAATTTTAAATCATTTAACAAAAAAATCATGACATTTTCTAAAAAAATAATTATTTACAATTAAAAATAATTATATCAAATATTTTCAAAATGTTATATTCATCAAAAAAATATAATTATTTAAATTATGTGTAAAATTATATATTCATCTAAAAAATAATTTTTCAAAAAATTAATTACATTTTCTTTACATTTAATGTTGTCAACATTATTTATCTTATTTAATTATTAACTAAAAAATCCTTGCTTTAGATATTGTTAAAACTATAATAAAATTATATCATCATTAAAAATCAATGTCAAATTACCATTATAAATAATTATTTATCTTTAAAAATATTTATTTTAATGATAACGATGTTTCTTCTACCATACGCTAAAGCATTATCACTGTTAAACGCCCAGAATGTTACTTTTTGACTTTTTCATTACTTAACAAATTATATACGACACATTGATTGAATATTATCACTATAAAAAGTAAAAAATAAAATTTAGTTTATATGTTAAAATTATTTATCTCCATAGGATTTTGGAAAAGTGTTTTGGATAATTTGGATCTTAAAATGAATGATTATTCCCTTTTTACTCTTAATTTTACCATTATCATGGAAATTTTTTTCAATTTATTTCACATATATTTGTCATAAAAAATATGTTAATGTTATTGGGATACAAATATTATAAATAATAATATATTTTATGTCCTTTTTTCCAAATCCATCTTATAAAAGATAAAAAATGAATTTAATTATAATCAAACAAACATTGTGAGAAAATCAGTTTTTAAGTGAAAATAATCATATGTTTATTAAGTATTTTCTTATAAATTAATTATTAAAAATATTTTATTGACCTATGATCTATTAATAATTATGTAATGTATATATTTTGAATTTTAATAAAATCATGTATAATATATAATTAAAAAAATTAGTCGAAATGCACATTTCAACTAAAGTATTGTATTTTTCACATTAATCAGAAAATTATTCTCCTCTTAAAAATATAAAAAATTCATCATAAGATAATTTAGCATTTTTTTATCAGAAATGATGTGCATTTTGAAAAATAAAATTTAAATGAAAAAAATTTATTTTTTAAAGAAGGTGAACCATTAAAAGTTAATGAAACTCTATATTTGGGGTAACACATGTTAACTCAGTGTGGGGTGTTGCATAAGCTTAACAGGGTGTTGTGAAAAATGAAATATATACAATAAAACAATTAAATTCTAAAATGAAAATATTATAATGTATTGGGGTTTCATATTCTCCATAGCTTAATTAAATTTATTCATTTTAATATGCCTTGAACTATTTCAACATCATCTCATAGAATTATATTCCACATATATTGATGTAATAAATTATTATCTAAAACCTCATTCATAGATCAATAGAAAATAAATTCATAAATCCCAACTCATCCAAACGATTATGTTCCAAAACATTAGATTGATGGTAACAGAATTTCAAATATGAAGATAAAAAAAATATAAAGTGGTTAATAATCATCATATAAAAAAACGAGAATATGAGAGTAACATGAATTATGATATAACCTTACTGAAATAATACTCAATTAATGATAATAAAAACATATTGTCAAAAAATCATTAATCCAATTCAAGGTAGTCTATAAAATTAAATATATTTTGTCCATATCAATAATATTTTTTCCATTATCTTAGTATCAAAATCATGTTGAGGGTTATATTTCCATTAAATACGTTTTCCACAGAATTTATTACTTTTTACCGAATCAATTTTCATTCCATCATTCAACATGTGATCTTAAATCCTTAATAAAAATATTCTACAATAAAATAATTATATATTTTATAATTATTATTACAAGAAGATAATTGTGAAATAATAAAATATCATAATTCTTGAATACAAACCTACACACATTAATAATTCTTCTTCATCTATGGTAATTTTTTAATCATTTCCATGATCAATTATCAATATTGGTTGTATATTGAATTTACACATAAGATATTGATTTTCATAATGTCTTATCTCTTTGAATTTGAATCACTATATAGTGGGATGTTTTTATTATCCATGAAACCCCATGAATGGAGGCCTTTCTTTATACACATGAATAAAAATAAAATTCATTTTAAGAAAGCAGAAGGTATATTTATTATAGAATTATAACGTGTGGGAAAATATATATTTCCCCTATCCCCTTTATCAAACATTTACCCAATAATCATCTTGTTCTCATACATCCCATTCAATGAAATGTTACTTATATAACTATTACTTATAATGTTATTATATGACATTATTTCCTCATATGATGAGAACAAATGTGAGAATAGTTCCCTTTAAAATATTTTCTTAATAACATAACATGAATGATCATTATTACTATTTGGATAATGTTTATGGTGAGGTTCACATTATGTTTTCCAGATTTTTTTCAAAATTTTGAGTTAGAGTTGATTAGATCTTATCATATGAAATAATGATAATAGTGAAATACAAAAATAGTAATTAAAAAATTAATTCATTCTTAATCTCATTATAAAAATTAGGTTTTCTGTAGGTTGTTATTATATACTTAACCCCAAATTCTCTCGCATGTTTTTGTTCCATAATATATTTTTTTAGATAAATATTCAACGAATTCTTCTAAAATTGATCTGATAACAACTACAATTCCCTAAAAAAATAATCATGGAGTAGTTGCAATACATTATTAAATTATCATAGATACATGATTAAATTCTCATTGAACCAAAAAAAATTCTCTTTTGGAGAAAAACTAATTACATACCTGATTCACATAATACATTGGGAAATGAAAATAAAGTACAACATCTGTTAAATCTCAGAATCCATGAAACACATTCAAATGATTCTTCTGCAGAATCTGGGGAACGGAAACCTAATTAGGCTAATCTCGAATTCATAGTATGTTTATGTAAGATAGAATAAATTACGAATCACTAAGAACAAAAAACATGGCATGGTAAATGACTAAAAATGATTCCACTCAAATTACTAGATACAACATAAAGAATTTGGAATGGTAAATAACTAAAACCAATTCAATTTAATCAATAAAATAATAATTAAATACATATATTGTTTTTTCATATGAAAATACTGTTAAAAATAATAACAATAAAAGAAATAGCTATAAATGAAATACATAGGTATTTTTAGTTATGTTAGATGAAAATAAAAACCTATATCATCAATACCTATCACTAGACGGTTTAAAACTATATATAAAAGCCTTTTAATGTTGTCCGACTTATTTTTAACAGGAGAACCTGTAAATCCATTGTAGGAATAAAAATATGTCCATGAACCACCCACCACTTCATTTCCAAATAACTCCACATATCAAGTAATCTATTTAATTAATAAACAATATGACTTGTCGAGTATCTATATAGAATAAATAATATGTATTTATAAGTATTTATCCAGATAATCAAACAAAATTCCAGGTAAAAAAAATTATAAATTAAATATGGTTTAGAAAAGAATAATTTCCCTCACTCATGAATATGTATATTAATAAAAATTTCCAATAAAAAATTACTATAATAATGTTTTTGTTTTTAGATAAAGATAAAAATCACAAAAAATACATATGTTAAAGATATATTTTACCATTTGTTAATTATCAAGGGAAACCCCATTTGTGAAATAATTTAAATTGAAACATAAAATACCATGAATAATGATTGAAAAATGATATTAAAACCCAAATTGCATTTATATAAACCACATTAAATAAAAATATTTTATAGTAAAAAAAACTCAATGGAATGTAAATTAAGGTTAAAAAACTTACCGTGCATTACATATAGTGTAAATATCAATTAAAAACTAGAATAATGATTTTAAAAAAGATAAAAATTTATTCAATATCAATAATAATGTCTATAATATCATATTTTTTCTTATAATATATTATTACACATTTGTTAACAATCATTCATTATTATAACCATTTCCAGTGTTAGTTGTATAGTTATACATGTTTGTTTGGACTTTTTACGTTTTGTTCCTATTAATGAGTTCATGATTTCATTACATAAAAATTTAAAACATTATTTAGATATTAAATATTTTTATGGTATATATGTATTTATTATAATATAAAATTTTAGTAGATAATTAATTAATTGCACTGTTCTTAGGGATGATAGGTTATACGTACACATGAACGCTACTTCAATTTAATTATCGCATTAAAAATATTAAATTAATATGATATATATATATGTGAATATTAAAATTAAAGTATCATATTCATTTCAGATATGTAAAATAAATTTATTAAATACATTTGTAATACATTACATGTATATTGTGAGCATATCACATTACTTTGAAGAGGTGGTAGTCCAAACATCCAAAAATGATGTTACTGTATCCCCAGAAAATCGAATGTCTGGAAATATTTTATATATAAGAATTCAAAAATTATTAATTTATTATAAATATCATACATATATATATTAGAACAAATATTTCCATCGAAATTCCAAAATATTGAAATTTATTAAGAAAAAAATTAATGACATCAGTTTGCATGGTGGTAGTTCGTCGTACACGAATGGTATATTTGTTACACATCTTATAGAACTACGTGAAAGGTAAAGTTGATTCCTTAATAAGAATAATTTATGTATATTTTGGATATTTATTTTATTATATTTGAATGTATTAAGAATAATTAAATGTTTTGAGACTGAAATAAAACTTAAATGACTATTGAAAAATGTTATCTCTTTTTTTGGAAGCTATTTTTGGTTTTCACAAAAGGGATTTGTTGTAATGGTTTTTTCTCAAAGTTATGACTAGATGTTTCGAGGAATGATTTTGGTACCTAAATTTAGAATAGGATAGATAATCTAATGTTTCATCAGAGGTGTGAGAAAGGGGATGAGTGAATACCATTTAATTGTGTAGGAGTGAAATTCATGTAAATATAAAATTGTATACAATATTGGGAGGGCATAATTAACCCATGTGAATAAAAAATGAACAAATAATGTATTATTGTGAACTTATGGTCTATTAAAATCTCCCAAACAAAAAAATAAAGTCATTTTTAGATTTTTATATTATAATATGTTTTCTTATATTTTTCATCTTGGATTTTCATTTTGGTAACTAGTATTCTATCCTATGTTATTCAATTATTAAGGAAAAATGAACTTTTAAATTAATAGAAAATTTATAACCAATTAATTCTAAATCTTATATCTATTTTATAAAATAAAAATCAAATATGTGTTGTAGATTAATGTTAAAATAATCATATGTAACGCGCACAAATAGTTCAATATCCGAGACATTGCTTACATTATTTTTATTATATATGTGTAAAAATGAAAATTATAAGAGATACACTGGTCCATTAACAGAAAATATTTCATATATATTAACACATAAATTTCAGTTATCACAATATTGTTTTCTATTAATTTTAAATTAATTTTTAAATTATCATATACTGTAAAATATAATAAATGTCAAATTTGAAAATATTTGTCAAATATTAAATTAAAAATATCAAATAAATTTTTAAATAAAAATATATTCTATTTATATATTTTAAACATGATATATTCATCAAATATAATATTAGAGCACCATTATTTAATTAAATTTCATTACCATTTTTGTTATTAAAATCATTTATAATGTTAATTTATTAACTAATTATTCTGTGTGTTAGTGTTTGTTAAGTGATTAATGTAATTATGAATTATAAAAAAATTAAAACTAAATTTAAATTTTGAAATAAATAATTTAAATTCAAAAATAATTTATACAACTGAATCTATGTAGTTTCTTCTATACTCTAATTATTTATATATGTTAAAGTAAATAAGGCTATTTTTTTGGGTTTTTCTTTTATTAACAAATTATATGGTTCACTTTAAAAGAATACCATCCCACTAACTCATAAAACTAAAATCAATATATCTTATGGCCAAACTATTTGTCTTCTATTTATTATGGACAAGTTTATATGTTATTTTTTAACTTAAAATTTTGGTATTCTCCCTTGTAAATCTTAATTTTATCACATTTGAGGTAATAAAATCGAATTACAGTCCATTTTTTTCGTGTTAAAAAATTAATTTCATCATATTATAAATTGAATATTATATTAACAAAAATATATTATGTTATTTCTCAAATATTCAAATTACCGATGTGTGACACTTGTTATTAATGAAAATCCCACAGACATTGCCAGAATATGAGTTTTTAATATTGAAATGTTCAAAAGTACATTTTTTTGTTAAATATATTTTAATTATAAAAAATATACCAATTACCTAAATTAGACTAAGAGATATATAATTCATATATATTTTGACTTTAAAATAAAATTAAAACATAATTTAACATTAATTATTATTTATATGAAAATATTGATTTCAACTAAAATGCATGATTTTTACTACTCATCAAAAAGGTGAAACATCTCCGAAAAATGAAAAAAATTACCTAATATAATTATTATTTTTCGAAATAAAAATTGACGAATTTTTTGAATTTTTTTATTAAAGTGTCAAAATTTAGTATTGAAATAAGAAGCCCCCCTGCTTTAAAGGTGGAAAAACATGGTCTTGCATGTAAATAAAGCTAACATTGTGTTGTGTGTAGTGTATGTATAAAATTTAGTTGAGAATAATGAAATATATAAACAAAATTTTTTATTCAAAAATGAATATATTATAATGTATTGGGGTGTTAAAGGTTTTTTATACCTCATATATATTAACCAAACTTCTAATAATTATTATTAATTAAATAAATTTCTTGCAATTATTCTATAATATATATAATAAATATTATACCAGTAAGACATTAAATTAAATATTTTATTATCATTTAACTCATTTACCCATTTGAATAAACTATTATTAAATTTTTATGAAAACTAAAACTGAATAAATATTATTTATTATAACTTTTTAAATTCATTACATGAAGCTAACAATGATTTATAATATACATAGTGTGTGATCCACTATGCCGCTTTCTCATAGGCATTAGGAAGAACTAACTAAAATCCAAAGGTAGTTTCTATAATAATTCAAGACTCCAATAAAAAAATAATTTTATGTTTAAATGACATCCAACCTTTTAAGAATTATTACCCTGTAAAATAATCCCTCTATCATGATATTTATAATAAACTATGTTTTATGATATTTAGATAAACCTGTAGACATGATCTATCATTTAATAAATTTATAGGAACAATCACATATAATGAATTATATGGATAAATATTTATGTCAAAATTTCATTTCCCATAAATGGGACACATATATCGACATCATATTTCATTAATGGATAGAGTAATTAATTATTTTCGCACATTATCCATTAACTCAATATCAATAATGATGAATCCAATATATCCAAGTCCACTGTGAGAATATATCTCCAACATCTTCATCAATACCACAAGGTAAGCAAGTCATGTTTTTTGTTAATGATAATATTAATACAAGGACCCGACCTTAAACATTACTTAATCCTAAATTAATTAAATAATTCACATTGAGGATCTTTTCAGGTTTATAGTTTTAGAGAATTAGGCCATAACAATTACATATCAACTTGAAAATTACATGTAGAAACTACTACTCAGTATCTATTTTTTCATTAAATAAAAACTCTTAAAAAGAAACATGTCTAGTTCCATGTTTTAGACAACATGAATTTTCCTTGATCCCATCCTTGACCGTATAACTCATTAATTAATGTCGAAAACATTTTAAATACATGTTATGAGCATAAAAAGATTAATAATGGTTATAAAATAAGGATGGAAAACATTATCCTATCATTAAATACGAATCAATGAAACCATACTTTTCAATCATAACATACCTTACGAAATTATAAGATTTATGATTAACACACACATACCGAGATTCATAAAAAAACATATGGAATTCATAAAATACTTACATTGTAACTATCACATATACATAGGGAGTCACATTTGGAAAACCCATCATAGTATATTCCTTAAATCTCTTAGTAGACACATTAATGTTTACCTCCATCATGTTACCAAATGCATTGGGGAGCTATCTTAGGCTCACCCGACCTAGGTTTACCACAGAACCACTCGTATACGTACACAATTCCCAATAAACATAACGTAATCATAACACATAACATAAGAATAAATGATATATAACATTTACACATTCCAATCACAATATATCCTATGATGATATTGAAATAAACAATGCTTTATCAAACCATTTTCAAAACCATTTAAAACATTTTAAAAAGAGATTTTTTAATCAAAGTGTCACATACCACTTTGAAGCATTTAAATAAATTGACATTTTTAATCATTAATGTCAATTTAAATAAATTTTAAAAAACCATTTTTGAAACTAGGACATTAATGAGAAATATTTAGAAGAATAAATGATTAAACAATTAAAATGATATTTTAGTTAAATAGTTTTTAACAAATTGAGAGATGATTGAATAAAAATAATTGAAGAATAGCATTTAATCAGAACTTTATAATATCATGAGAATAATGGTATTCATTATATAATATTCCAAAGAAATTTATATATGCCAGATAGAGTGAATTGGTGCATAACAACAATGAAATATCAAGGGAGTGTAAATTGAGACAAAATCCCATATAATGACGGTATCCTTAGATTAAGGATAAATAAATTACATTAAAATGTGTTAAAATTATATATAAAGTAAATATGATTGAATATTCAATTTTAATCAATCATAGGACATTCACATGTGTTCTTTTTAAGATAAAACCAATTACTTGGATGTTCAACTCAATGAATGGAAATTGAGTTTCCACTACTCTTGTCAAGTTCATATCTATGAGATGAGAATTTATAAATGGTGTGATTATGTGTATCAAAAGTATATCCACAAGAAGGGGAGTGGAAAATTACAACCTAAATAAACAAATAGTTATTCCACACATAATCATAGCATGACATAATTATGAATCATAAGATTAACCAATAGAGTGACAATTGGGTTAAAAAGTTCCCTTACTGATTTGGTAACTTACTAAAAATACACCCCATGAAAGAAAAATCATTAAATGAAGACGTAAATACCCATTAATTAAAGTATATTACACAAAGAATACAATCACATGTAGTACATTGACCTCACAAAATGAAATAGAGGAAAATATACCATGAATATCACAGGAAATAAAAAGTGTGATGAAAATCCATTACCACGTTGTAATTGATCAATTAATATGAAAAAAAGTTAATAACCACCAAACTAATAACTAAATACCATGATTATATATAGAATAATTGTAATATATATATATATATATCAAATGGAAGAACCCAATACACCACATGAAATAAATAAGCGGCGAACAATAGAAATCTCACGGAATTGAAAGTGAAATAATAAATCACTTACCTCATGTCTGAAATGATTTGTTTGTTCTTTTTTATTCATGAATAATAAAAAAAGAAAATTTATAAATGACTAAGGATCCCATTATATCACTTATTACCATGTTATAAACATTATCTAATCGTTTAAGATAATAAGGTCCATTTTGTTTATAATAGGTGTTGAGTAAAAAATGAACACCTTATAATTACAAGTTTTCCATTTGGTCAAGATTACATTATAACCAGAATTATATTCATGATTTAGATATCATATATATCATATATATCCAGTATATATTTGTATTTATAATAGTACATAACATTTGGAGATAGTTCATGGAGACGGTAAGCCGTACGTATGCTTGAACGCTACTTTAATTTGTATTTTTCATTTTAATTGAATGAATACTTAATGTTACATAGTTATATTATAATTACATTATAATATCATATATAGTTTCATTAACTCCATATTTTA
Source organism: Viscum album (assembly GCA_963277665.1). Lineage (NCBI taxonomy): Eukaryota > Viridiplantae > Streptophyta > Magnoliopsida > Santalales > Viscaceae > Viscum > Viscum album. The sequence continues at coordinate 305,097,375 of OY728141.1, read as the reverse complement.
TAAGTCCCACGTATGGTAAGAACGAGTCATATCAGTTTGAGGGGGTGGTTGTCTGCACTTCCTCAAACGAAATTATCATGTTCACCAATAATGGAAACCATAAAGGTATTCTATAAATGAAAAATATAGAAGAAGAAATAAAACATAAAAATAATAATAATAATATTTAAATTTATTGCCATCTTAATGGCCAATATAAGAGGCGGTGGGAGACAATTAACCAATCATCATTTTGAAAGGCGTTAGTTTGTCATACAGAGAAAGAGTATGTTCTTCACCCATTAGATAGATGTGTGTGTAATTTTAGTTCTAATACTTTTCATAACAACATCCTAGTATATTTAGGATACAGTTTTTTTATTAAATAAAATAATAAAAAGAGTTTAGGGGTTGGAGAATTAAATAAATGAAAAGAAGTTAAGAGGAAACGTTACATTTAATTTGGGTAACACTCTCTGATTTGAACCAAAAGGACATCTTGAAGATCATTCTTCCTAAGGTAAGGCTTCTAGAAGGAGTATAAGGATCTTCAGATCTTATTTGGATGGGTTTTGGACAATACATGGGGCTTTAGAGGTGTGATTAATGAGTAAGAAGTGAGGACTAATTATAAGGGGGGAGGGGTGCTTTAAGGAGGTGTGAAAATATTATTTTATTATATATTTAAATTAATTTTATAAAGATCCAAAACTTATTAAAGTCTAAGATAAGAAGTTTTCTGGATGATATAAAATCAAAAGATAAGAATTGGACAGGTTTTGGATGTCATTTTAATATTTATAATATTTTTTATTTAAAACATTTATTAATGAGGTAAATCTTGCATCATTATTGTGTCCTAAATAATTTAATTTATTTTATTTCTAAAAATTATTAAAAAAATTCCATCTTATAGGAAATAATTTTATCTTTCCAATGAAAATTTATAGTCGAAAAAATAACATATATATCCCCATGTAAAAATTATTTTCCTAAAAGATAATTCTATGTGTCATTTTTTATATTACATTCAATTAATTAATCTAAAGTGTCATTATCACTTTTAAGTGGCTCCATGGGGTCCCAAAATCGACCCAAAGATGGAAATGGTCTCCCATGACTCATCCAATAAGGTCAAGAGTAGTTTTTAGGTAATTTTTTATTATTATGATATTCTTTTTATCTTGAATTACTCTATTTACCTTTAACCGCTGTCAATAAAACTCAAAAGTTAATATTCATCAAAACAAATTTCATATTATTGAACCAAATTTTAGTTAATAATAATAACCATGTATGTTTTATTTTCCAAATTCAATTCAAAAAAGTAGTAAAATTTCATTTAAATGATAATTATTGTTTTTAACTACTACTAAGTGGTTTCAATATTCATCAAAAATTTAAGTTTTTCAGAAAACATAAAAAAATTCAGCATAAACTATATTTGATATTCCGGATTCAAAAATGATGTATATTTTACCAATTTAAAATCAAACAAGTCGCACTAATTAATTTAAAATTAATTCCCATTTTCAAAACAAATAGCATGTTTTTAAGAAACTATAACTATCAAAATATTGATACATGTTTATGTCCAATTTCATTGTGAAATTAATTAAAATGACCAATGTTGGATTAAATTTTAAAAATATATTATAATTACACTTTAAAACCAATTAAAAATATAATATATCTATATAAATAAATTATATTAAAAAGAAAATTTAAATTAAAATACAGTATTTTTCACTATTCATCAAAAAATGAACATTATCATAAAATTACCAAAAATTTACACAAAGTAAATTTTGATGCCCCGAATATAAAATAGAATTTTATTTTTTCAAATATAACATATAAAAATGAAAAAAAAGACTTAATGTGTGTTCACTATCAAAAATCAATAAATCGATATTTTACTGGATATTAGAGTATTCATTCTTCAAATTAGATTCATTCATATTTTAAGCCCCTAAAAATTATTGGATAAATGTAAAAACAGTAAACAAACATGTATAATCATATTGTAGTTAGTTCTATTCATTCCTTCCAATACAACAGCTAGTCATTAACTACCATTTAATATAATAATATTATATTATTAGTGTGCAATGTATGATTTCAAAAAAACCATTGTTGCATATCTGGTAAGCCATCGAACATAGAATCTTCATTAATGTAAAATTAATAATAAATTTACAAATATTAATAAATATAAAAATCCCATATTCTTTATTTACCTACGATGTTACATCCTTCCCACCTTTTGGAAATTGTTTCCTCGCAATTTTAAAATTGGGTTTGGAAACTTCAATGAAAGTCCCACATCATTAAAAGTGTAAATAAAACTATCACTTTAAAAGAAAGAAAGATATGTAAAAATGTCACCCGAGATAACCCATTCTAGTATTCCATTTGAACATGTATATGGAGGAGAAAACAAACCAAACATTTTTGATGGAGGGTGATGAAAAACATGATTAAGAGAAAGTTAACCACCCAAAAATCACAAACCTTTGAAGGGTTAAACAGTCTTTGATTCCCTAATAGGAAAAGTTAACAGACAGTGTTTTTATTTTAACTTAATTTTAATTTAGAAATCTATTTATGAGCTTAACTAAAAATATAAAGAAACATACTTACTTTCCATGCAGACATTAATCCTTTACTAGATTTCTAACACAAACTCATATTTTCTCAAAATGATGAGTATTCCAGATGACATGTTCACATTTAATGTTTTTAATCAACTTTGAGAGAATAAAATAACCCCCAAAAGATGTACTGTATATTTACCTTGTTTTTAGTCATTAAATAAAACCAAAATGGTTAGTACGAGATCATAAAATCCCTCCAAAAAGATAATCCTTTATATAAAAGAAATACTACTATTAATCTCTAAAACTAAACAAAAAGCACCCAATGTTCAAGAAAGACCATTAAATACACAATTTTCCTTAAAAATATTCTATATAATCAAAACTAATACTGAAACCCAAAACTCAGAAGGATTTAAATCACATATTCTTCCACAGTAAATCGTAATATTTATCCCCAAAAAATCAACTACTCTTAAATTATCATACTGAAGTGTAATTAACCTAATCACATATTCACTATGATAGGTTAATCATTTCCATAAATAACCCAAATAACCATATGTACACAATAAAAACATATATTCTTTAAAACTAATATTTAACCCATTCCTCCACAGTTTAAATCCCAAGGCATTCTATTTTCCTTAAGCATATAGTACTCCAAAATTATAGAATGTCTTCCAGAATAACCTTTATCACGTAATCACCAAATCATTTTCCTATACTAAGAATGTCAATTTGATAAAAAATATAATCCCAAATAAACTTAGTCATTATCAATAAAATAATTTAACTAAAATGAATTAGTTATACTAACCAGGGACATCATGTAGTCCAGTGGTAGGTGATAAATCTCAATGGCACTTTGGTTGTGGATTCGATTCCTGTAGCTTAGTACGACTCGACAAGTTGTCACATGGTCTGTGTTTTGTCAATTTTCAAAAACTATTAAATTTAATATCATTCAAAAAAATAACATACAAATTCCTCAAAAATAACCATAACAAATTTTCCCTCAAAGTTAATCTAATAACATTCATTTTGCACCCCAAAATGCAATAACCATTTATCACTTCTAAAATAACTCTAACTCTTTCTATTATGTTAACCATTATGTTTATGTCACATATGAATAAATTACACCATATCCTCTAATGTTATCTAAACCTACCTTTGATACCAACTGTAAGGACCCAAAAATAAACATTACATAATCTTAAATTAAATAAATAATTCACATTGTGAATCTTTTTCGGTTTGCAGTTGTAGAGAATTAGGGCATAACTATTACATATCAACATGAAAAATTTATGAAGCCACTACTACTCATTATCAGTTTTTTTTCATAAAATAAAAACTCTTAAAAAGAAACATGTATATTTCCATGTTTTAGACATCATGACTTTTCCTTGATCCCATCATTAACCATATTCTTCATTAAGTCTGGTGGAAAAAATTTCAAAAACATGGGATGAGCATAAAAATCTCAATAAGGGTTATTAAATAAAGAATGAAAACATTAACCTATCATTAAATACAAATCAATGAAACCATACATTTCAATCATAACATACATTTTGAAATCATAATATTTATTAATAACACACAAAAATTATGAATCATAAAGGTAACTTATATAATTTATAACATACTTACATTATCGATATCACATCTACATATGGAGTCACATTTGGAATACCCATCATAGTATATCCCCTAAATCTATGAGGAGAATCATTAATGTTTACCTCTATCACATTACCTAATGCATTGGAGAGCTATCTCGGGCTCACCCGCCCTAGGTTTATCACGGAACCACCAGTGTACTTAAAAAATTATAAATAACCCTAAATTAATCATAACAAATAACACAAGAATAAAGGTTAGATAAATTTTACCCATTCCAATCAAAAAATATCATTTTAAGATATTGAAATAAACAATGCTTTATCAATCCATTTTCAGAACCATTTACAACATTTAATAAATAGATTTTTGAATGAAACTGTCTCATACCACTTTGATGCTTTTAAAGGAATAAACATTTTAAAAAATTAATTTCCATATAAATAAATTATAAAAACCCCTTTCGAAAACATGGTTATTAATTAGAAATATGTATAATAATAAATCATTAAAACATTTAAAACGATATTTTAGTTAAATATTTTTTAACAAAATTAAAGAATCTTGAATACAAATAATTGTGGAATAACATTTAATAATAACTTAATAATATCATGAAAATAAAGGGATTAATGATATAATATTCCAAATGGTAGTATATACACCATGTAACATTGAATTGGTGCATAACAACAATGAAGTCTCATTGGAATTTATATTGATATAAAAACCATTATAATGACAATATCCTTAGATTAAGGATAAATCAAATACATAATAATGTGTGACAAATATAAATACACACAATATGATTGGATATTCTTTGTAAATAAATCATAGTACCTTCAAACATAGTCTTTTTAAGACAAAACCAATGACTTGTATGTTTAACACAATGAATGGAAATTGAGTTAAAATTACTCTTATCAAGTTCAGATCGATGACTTGAGAATTTATCAATGGAGTTATTATCTGTATCAAAAGTCTTTTCACACAAATGGGAGTGTAAAATTTCAACATAAATAAACATATAGTGATACTACACATAATCATAGAATGACATAATTATGAATTATAAGATTAACCCAATGAATAAAAATTGGGTTAAAAATTTCCCTTACCGATTTGGTAACTTACGAAACATACACCTCATGAAATAATGATAATTAAATAAAGATGTAAATACCCATTAATTAAAGGATATTACACAAAGAATACAATAATGTGTAGTATATACACCACACCAAATGAAATAGAGGAAAATTTAGCATTAATCTCATAAGAAATAAAAATTGAGATGAAAATCCCTTTCCACGTTGTAATCAATCGAGTAATATGACCAAAAGTTAATAACCACCAAATGAATAAAAAAATACCATGAATATAAATATAATAATGATAATACATATATCAAATGGTAGTACCCAATACGCCACATGAAATAAATTAGTGGTGAACAATGGAAATCTCACGGAATTGAAAGTGAGATAAGAAATCCCATACCTCATGTCTGGCATGGCTTGTTTGTTCCTTTGTCTACCAGAATAATAAACATAAGTTAGTTTATACTTGATTAACGACCCTTTAATATCACTTATTACCATTTTATAAACATTATGTAATCATTTATGTTAATAATGGTTGTTTTTTCGATATTTGGAGCTTGAGTAAAAAATGAACACCTCATAATTACAAGTTTTCAATGTCATCAAGATTCCATTATCTCTTGAATGATAGTCATCATTACGATACCATATATATAATATTTATAAATTATATATATGTATTTGTAATAGTACATAACTTTTGGAGATAAGAAAAAAATGCACCATTCATGGAGACGGTAAGTCGTACACACGGATGAACGCTACTTTCATTTCTATTGTGTATTTTAAGTGAATGAAAATGTAATGATACAAAGTTATATTATAATTTCAATACAATATCATATATAATTTCAATAACTCCATCCTTTATATGTCCCAGGTATGGTATGAACAATTCATATCACTTTGAGGGGGAGGTAGTCTGCACTTCCTCAAATTAAATTATCACATTTACCCGTAATGGAAACCATAACGGTATACTATAAATGAAAAATATAGTAGAATAATGAAAACATACAAATATTATAATCAAATATAAATTCAGTTCCATATTAATTTCCACCATGATAGTCGGTTGTAGAAAATTCAATAATCATCGTTTCGTGAGGCGTTAGTTTGTCATCTATAGAAAAAAAATTCACCCATTAGATTCAGGTGTGTGTAAGTGTAGTTCGAATACATCACATCAAAAAAATCCTATTTTATTTAGGATATAGTTTTTGTTGTAAAATAAAAGAATAGAAATTGTTTAGGGGTCAGAGAATTAAAATAAAATAAAAGAATTTAAGAGGAACTGTTACCCTTAATTTGGGTAACTCCCTATGGTTTAAACCAAACGTACTTCTTGAAGTTCCTTTTGCCTAAAGTAAGGCTTCAAGTAGGAGATGATGGATGTTGAAAGCTTATTTGGGCAGAGTTTGGATGATCCATGGGGGTTGAGAGGTGTGAGGAATGAGTAAGAACTGAGAGCTTTTTATAAGGGGGGTGAGGGGTTCTTTAGGGAGGTGTGAAAATATTATTTTATTATATAAATTTATTCAGATTATGAAAGTCCAAAACTATTTAAAGTCGAATATAGGATGGCTAATGGTCGAAATAAAATAATACAAAAAAATTGGACAGTTTTTGGATGTTATTTAAGTATTTATAGTCTAATTTTTTTTAATCATTAATTAATGAGGTAAATACTGCATCATTATTGTGCCATATATAATTTAATTTATTAGATGTCTAAAAATTATAAAAAAATACCATGATGTAAGAAATGTTTTTAGATTTACAATTAATATTTATAGTCTAAAATATAACTTACATATTCTCATGTAAATCTAATTTACTAAAAGATATTTGTTTTTGTCATTTTTACCTTTACATGAAATTAATTAATCTAATGTATCATTATAACTCATTAGTAGATCCATGGGGACCCAAAATCGACCCAAATATGCCCATGGTAGGCCATGACTTATCCAATAAGGTTATGACAAGTTTTAATGTAATTTTGTGTTATTATGATATTCTTTTTATCCTGAATTGCCCTATTTACCTTAAACCGAGGTAAATAAAGTCAAAATTTAATATTCACCAAAAATTATTTACATCATATTGAACCAAATTATACATTATAATAACAAACATGTCTGAAGTATTTTCTAAATTCAACTTATAGAAGCATTAAAAAATTATTTAAATGAAAAAGTCAGTTTTTAACTATTACTAAGTGGTTTCTATATTCATCAAAAATTGAATTTTTTTAGAAAAATACCAAAACCTCTACCTAAGTTATATTTGATATTCTTAATTCAAAAATGATGTCTATTTGACCAAATTCAAAGCATAGAAGTCGAATTAATTGATTTAAAATTATTTCCTTTTTTCAAAAACAAATATTGTGTTTTTATGAAACAATAGTTATCAATTGATTGAAACTTGTATATGTCCAATTTCAAAGTGAAATTAATTACAATGACAAAAATTGGATTAAATGGTAAAAATATTTTCTAATAACACTTTAAAACTAAATAAAAAGATAATATATACACATAATTAAATTAGATTAAAATGCACTTTTGAATTAAAATATAGTATTTTTCAATATTCATCAAAAAATGAACTGTTGGACTCCTCACGTGTTAATCATGTTTTAATGATCACAAATCCTATTACTGTTAATTAATCTCAATCTTCATTTCACATCTTACTAATGCTCTTTATTCTCAATGACAACTACACATCACGTTTTAATGATAACAAATCTTTTGATGTTAATTACTCTTTTTATTATTTACAAGACTTATGCATGATCACAAATCTCACATATATTATAATGCCTTTATATTTATGATTCAATTTATCTTACTATCTAATGATTAAACATAATCCATATTATGTATATTACTGTCAAAGTCCAAATACAGATATTTTTCTAAGTATGGACACACTGTGAAGGACTCACCGTGACCCAGACACTGTGAAGGACTCACAGTGACCCAGATACCGTGAAGGACTCGCCATGACCCAGACACCATGAAGGACTCGCCATGACCCAGACACCGTGAAGGACTCACCCTAACCCAGACACCGTGAAAGACACACCATGACCTAGACACCGTGAAGGACTCACCGTGACCCAGACACCGCGAAGCTCATACCGTGAAGTTCATACCGTGAAGCTCATACCATGAAGCTTATACCGTGAAGACTACAACGTGAAGAATACATTTTTTACTTAATCACGGTGACACTGTTTCTTAACTTTTTGTCAATATTATATAAATAATTCTAACCATCATATTTGATGTTTTTAATGCAATTAATGTTATTTAATGATAGTTGTTGGCATGTCAGGAAATCATATCTCGTACCTATGAAAATGGAATCATTCCTACTGCCAGAATTTTTGGAATATAAGGAAGTTTGAGATACAATACACGTGAGGCGTGCAAGTGTGAATATACAAAGATAAGAACTTACATACATTAGAGAGCATTGTGCTGAACGAGAAGAACATCCCGAGAATTAAAGATATTGGAAGACATTCAAAGAACTCTCTTGAATGCAATACAACACCACTAAAGAACACAAAACAAATCCATATATCATTTTTATTCCTGTAGAATACAAGCTGAACTATGAAACTCTGTTTTTCAACAGAAAATTCAGAGAAGGACTCAGAATCATTCCTGCTGAATCCAACGAGTCCAGAGTTGCATTGATAATCACTATATCTTTTTAAACTCCTATCTGATCTCCCTACGTGATTTATTTATTAACTTTCGAGCAGTGTGGTGTACTCTGTATTTCTTATACACACAATGTCTTCTGCACTGAACTGGAGGATATAAAATTCCTCACTCCAAATCTCTTAACTCTTGTTTACACATGTCAACTCTGTAAAAGGTCCTTGTGTGGCCTGGTCTTTGTGTTGTTTCCCACGAAGAATAGTGGTAGAGGTCCCTGTGTGGCCTGGACAATTTTGTAAACTGTTGTTAACCCCGATCCAGTGTGTGGATCAAATTTAATATAAATTTGAGAGGACTAAGTCTCAGCTTGAGACTGAACCTCTTGTTATATCTGTTGTTCTTATTTAGTTAAGTTCAAACATATACTACATATATCTTATTTATTCCGCTGCTACTACTTTGAAATACAAATCTATTTTAAATATACTTTAATAGTTAAATTAGCAAGTGTTTACAATTATTGTAAATCAGTATGTTAGTTACAAAAGTTAGTTTGAAATTGTGGTTAAATTCACTAAGACCTAATCAATCTTTGAGAAGCTAAGTGAACATTTACAATCTGTATAAATTCACTAAGGTTTAACTTTTCTAATAAATTGGGGGATTTTAAATAGACAATATTTTAATAGAAATGTTAATTGGAACTCAATTCACCCCCCTCTTGAGTATCCACTCCAACCAACATGATCTTTATCAATAAAATACCAAAACATTACACAAATTAAAATTTGATATCTTGAATCTAAAGAATTATTTTATTTTGTCAAATATGACATATATAAATGACCAAAACTAGATTTAAAGAGGTTTTTCCAACAAAAGGTAGTAAATCGACCTTATTAAAGAATATTAGAGTATTAATTCTTAAATTTAGATTTATTCATATTTTATTCCCCAAAATTTTATTGGATAAATTTAAAAACATATAACAAACAAGTATAATAATATTGTAGTTAGTTCTATTAATTCCCGCTAAAACAATGTCTACGCATTAACTACCAATTAAATTAATAATATTATATTATTAGTGTGAAACGTATGATTTAAAAGAAACCTGTTGTTGCATATCTGGTAATCCATCGAACAAATAATCACCATTCATGTAAAATTAATAATTAAATTACGAATTTTAATAAATTTGAAAATTCAATATTCGTTATTTACATTGGATGTTACAATTAATATCTAATGTCCAATACATATTTCAGAATATTGGATCATACAATGACATAAGGAAATGCGAATTTCCTATTGAAAATGATATTATAAAAAACCTCCAATAAATTAAATTACAATGGAAAAAACCATTATATGTTGTATAAAGATATTATGATCATTCTGTCCCCAAAAATCCTGGTTCGTAAGTGTTCTGTTTGAACTTGCAGAACCGGTTTTCCCTTATAAAGACCTTCACCTCAACCACAGTAGGTCAAGGGTGAACGTTAGTTTTTCACTTTTAATGGGAAAATAAAAATAAAAATATTTTTAAAATTTACTTTTATTCTTGAAACCCCTCAACATGGGCTATGGTGGTTGGGACCATCGAGCCCAAAACATCTAAATTTGAATTTAAGGGTGGGGACCACCCGAACCCCCTAAACTTCTTATTAAATATGGACATAACTCTTGAACTCCCATATTTTGAGAGATAACATTTGGTATCCTCCCACTTAAATGGTTCCAACAACATCATAATTAATGATGTCACTTTAATTTTGCTCCACCAATTAAATTGATGAAACAAAATATATTTGATACTTTCTTTTGGGTGGAATTGGGAGAAATTATTGGATGAGGGGAACCTTTGAGGTATTCTCCTTCTCCTACCATGAATGATTCTCCATTGAAGAATGCTGACGTTCTCCAACGTCTTCGAATTCTTCCTTCATAAATCCTACAATGTGAGACGTATTCAATTGACAATTGTCCTTACCTCTTCATTGATGTCAACAAACAAACGTGGTAGGTGTGGGTTTTAAATTGATAAATGTTAATTTTTTCCCCCACAATGAATCATCCCCATTTAGCCACTTCCTACCACTCTAAAACGGAGGGATCATGCCAAATAAATAGGATCTGACCCCTCCGTCGTTCATCATGAATGGTGTGTTCTTAACAATGGAAGAAGGTGGCTTTGTGACATGGCGACGAATGAAGAGTGGCAGATTGGACCAGATGCCGGTGAAGGCATGACGTGCACCCGCACTGCGGAGGACAGTAGAACTGCTCTCGCCCTACTGGACCACGACCACCCCACAAGGCTGGGTCCGTCGCGCTCCCTCGCGCAGGCCCTATGGCCTCCACCGCCCCACGGCCCCGTGCAGCCCGTGGACCCCTCGAATTCTTCCTCTCCAAGGCTCACGAGGCCTCTGCTGCCCTGTGGCCTTCATCATACCATGGCCCCTACGGCCTCCGCCGCCCCGTGCCTCCCACGACCCCCACATCATCCACTACTCTGAGGACCTCGTGGGCCCCGCCGCATTGCGGCCTCCACGGCCCCGTGCAACCCACAGCCTATGCAGCCACCCCGCGGGCTGCTGCCCAGGCCAGGCCACCAAACGGGCCTAACCGCCCAGCAGGGGCTGGGACGGGTAGGGCCGGGTCGGTCCCACCGGGTCGGACCGGACCAAGACCAGTTTCGACCCTATAATCTCTTTTGGAAATAACTTTGGCACTGAGCATCCATTTGACGAACCATTAGCGACACTAGAAACCATGAAGAGAGACTATACTTTTGGTATACCACACATGAGATTTGGATAATGATGGGATAAGGTTAGGTTGGATCATGAATGAATCCAACTGGGCCCTAGGGACTAAAAATCTTATAACATACAGACCAGGTGTTCTATTGATGCACCATCCATTGCGTTGAGACCCTTATGATGTGGTGGACCTTTGGGATACTTCTTCATGGGACATCATGGAAGTTTGAGTATCGACCAGTGGATTGAGGAGAAAACCCTCCAGGAGATAGGAATGCTTTGTGCGGGAACCATGTAGCTGGTTGTTGAGATGTACAAGGATCATATGTGGCTCTGACGACGTACTAGAGATGTACTAGGATCACTTGTGGGTATGATGATGAACTTGAGATGTACTATGATTCTGTACAGGTCTAAAAACATACTAAACATGTGCTGGGATCTTGTGTGGATTTGATGATGTACTGGAGATGTACTAAGATCTTGTGTGGGTCTGATAACGTACTGGTGATGTACTATGATCCTCTATGGTTCTAACGACGTATTTAAGATATACTATGATCCTATGTGGGTCTAAAGATGTACTGGAGATGTAATAAGTTATTGTGTGGGTCTAATGACATACTAGAGATGTACTAGGATCCTGTGTGGGTCTGAAAAATTACAAGAGATGTACTAGGATCTTGTGTCGGTCTGATAATGTATGAGAGATGTACAAGGATACTGTGTGTGTCTGACGACGTACTAGAGATGTACTAGGATCATGTGTCGGTTTGACATCATACAGGTGATGTACTAGGATCCCATGTGGGTATAACTATATACCAGATATTAAATAGGATCATGTGTTGGTCTGACGATGTACCAGAGATGTACTAGGTTCCTATGTGGGTCTGGAGACGTACTAGAGATATACTAGGATCATGTGTGAGTCTGACGATGTACTAAAAACGTACTAGGATCATCTGTGTGTCTGACGATGAACTATGATCCTTCATGGGTCTACCTCTTAATTGAGTAAGATGAATTAGTAGTTACATATAAACATCTCTACTATTGTACTTAAGTTATACCGGGTGTGAGTTGAGTCTATACTTTGTCATACATTCCTTCGTGGTAATACATTGGTGGTATTATTTTACGTGGCATACCTAGGTTGTATGTCCATTCTTGTTATTCCCTCCTTTTTGGAACAATATAGCTTTGGTATTTTAGTTGGACTCTGTGTTTTCCTTATGATTGAGATAGGTATACTTGATAACATAGGTATATGTTTGGGAATAAATCTAAGTAGGGTTGTCAGTTTATTTCACACCTTGTGGTGTATCCTTTGTTGATTTTGTGAGACCTTGAGGGTATTGGGGTCCCTAATGATTATCATTAAACTCGACCCTGCACAGGCTATGCCCGCACCATGTTGTGTTTGGTGCTTGCGATGGACAACGTTGATGGAGGCTGAGGGGACCAGGTCTAGACGGTGCCCGAAGGTGTACCATACACATGTCAGTATGCATATGAGACGGGTGGACGTGGATTACTCAGGAGCCCGTCCTTACCTACCATTCAGGTTGAAACCTCACAGGTAGACCAAATAGTTGACTTTCTCTTTCTTAAATTGTAATGTATTTCAGTTGTACTTATACCTTTACTGTTGGGCTCGTATTCCGGCCACTCTTACTTTTAGCACTATTTTTTCTATATAGATTACTGATGTTCGTATGTTGTTGTGTGCATGGTTGTGTGTGTTTATAGGTTATAAGGGAAATTACTTCCCATTTTTAAGGATATTCGTTTTCAGTGCTAGTCTCTAACCCCTGGCCTATGGAAGGTAGGCATGGGGTAGTCATGGCACGGGCCATGGGGGATGAGTCGTGACAAATTGTTATCAGAGGAGTTAGTTCTACGGCAGAACATTAGACGCTGATATTTTTAACAACTATTTTGTTATGTGTATTGACTATGCTTAATAGTTTAGGGAATATAGTCTTGGTGCAGCGACCGACGTATCCATACTCCAAGACCCTGACATCTGATTTTCGAATCAGTGCACAAAAACGCTGATTGCGTGTATGATTTCAAGAGTTTTCATAGGGATCTGTTTGATTCAAATCACTTGATATAACTTATTAACCTTGTCACACCTATTTCTTTTTAGTATTCCTCCATGGAGACATCTAGCTAGGGTTCCAGATATAGTACGTAATAATAGCCCAATGAGTGATGAGGCCTCGGTGTAGGACCCTCTTCAAGTAGAGGCACTAGTAGAGGCACCAGTGGTACCATTACCCATTGGGCCACCAGTGCCACCAGACCTAGTAGTAGAGGGTGCACACTGCTTAAGATAATTTTATGAGTTCCAATGCCAGAGGCCACCCAGGTTTAGGGGAGAGATGGACACACAGATACCTGAGGATTTGCTGGATGCCATACTGAGAGTCTCCCGACTGGTAGAGACACTAGCTGACCTCATGGTGATCCTTTCCACCAACCTTCTACAGGAAGAAACATTCAGATGGTGGAGGTTTATGCTCCATGTTCACGATGAGGTGACGCGTCTCTGGGAAGACTTTGAGAGGCTTTTTTGGGAAAAGATTGTTCAATTGACTCTTCACGTAGAGTGTATACAAGAGCTTCTCCATCTTCAGAAGGGCATCATGATTGTGGCCCAGTACTTAACGAGGTTGACTAACCTCTCACACTAATCTATTGATATGGTTTGGGACCCAATATTCAGGGCCCAGACCTTTGAGAAGGGACTCAGGTAGGAGATCAGGGCTTCAATGATTTCTCTCAACATCCCGACGAAGGCGGGGGTGTTAAATCGATCCCTCTTTCTGGATAGTTTTCTTTCTGAGCAATCACCATTAGCGAGATCCACCACCAGACATCACATAGTAGAGTCTTCTTTAGCTGGCAGCAGACATATGTCACAAAGGTCCAAGAGGACTATACCTAGATGTGGATGATCGTATGATTCAGGGTCGGTTGTTTGGGGTACCCGAGATAGAGCTAGTCATGCGAGGAGAGGGCAGTGTTACGCATGCGGCTGGTATGGTCACATGGATCGTGACTATCTGACCCATCGTACAGATGATCAAAGAATGGTCAAGCGACTACCCAGGCAGAGACATAGGTTCGACCGAGGAGGTTCGTAGGGAGTAGGCAGATGTGGAAGAGGAACAGGTCGTACAGTTGGTGGTGGGAGACGCTTCGAGATATTACTGCCACCACCACCAGGTGGTCCACCTCGACCATAAGAAGTAGGAGGAAAGGGGAGAGCTCGGTCTTAGGTAGCTGAGGCCTACGATCAAGGCGCTCTGGAGTTGATCCAATGTATGATTTATGTCTACTCCACCTTAAATGTAGTACATATAGACATAGGTTCCAATCATTCTTTTATTACCACTTCCATCGTTTGGAGCATGGAGATTCAGATAGAGTTGTTGGATCGATCATTACGGCTAGAGAATCCTATGAGAGAGGATTCGAAGATTACTCACTGGATCCAGCAGTGTGACGTTACTCTATGAGTCAACAGTTTCGGCTGGGATACCCTATTAGAGGTGTCAAGGCCTTACGACATCATATTGGGTATGGACTAGTTATCTACTATCCAAGAATAGATTGACTTAATAAGTCACTATGTCTGGTGTGTTCTCACAGATGGGACTAGGTTTACCTTCACTGGCGAGAAGGGAGCCTTTGCAGTATAGGGTGGATTAAACCGGTGGAGAGTGCAGCAGATCACACATAAGTTGGCTAGCCTTACCCTCGTAGTGGTTGATGTGTGGAGTCCGAGCTATCCGGTAATGGTGGACCAGTACGCTGATGTCTTCCCTGGCGATGTTTTGTTTCTAACTACTCAAAGAGTAATGGACTTTTACATTGACCTATACCTAGGGACGACACTGATATCCACACCAGCATATCAGATTGCTCCCGTGGAGCTTCGTGAGCTATGGGTACAGCTGGAGGACTTACCGGGGAAGGGGTTCATTCGGCCTAGTGTTTTCCCTAGGACATCCCCAATTTTCTTCTCTATGATGTCATATTGGAGTTGGAGACATTGTTTTGACTATCGACGCCTGAACCTGGTGACCGTGAAGAACATGTACCCACTTCCGGGGATTGATGGCCTCATTGATTAGTTGAAAGGAGCACGGTGGTTCTCCAAGATAGACCATAGATCAAGATATCACCAGCTAAAAGTGAAAGATGGGGATGTGAAAAAGATGGATTTCATATGTCATTATGACCATTAAATGTTCGTGGTTATTCCATTAAGCGTAACCAATGCTCCAGCAGTGTTCATGGGACTCATTAACATGATCTTCCAGCCATACCTTAATCTCATTGTGGTTGTCTTAAATGATGAAATTATTATCTACTCAGCTACAGAGGACGGGCATGCCTATAATGTGTAGTTAGTTCTAGATACACTCCGAAAGCACCATCTTTACGGTAAGCTCTTGATGTTCCAGTTCTAGATCATAGAGATTCAATTTCTGGGACATGTCATCTCAATGGCTAGATTTTCCGTGGATCCAGTGATATTTGATGTGGAACTTTCTTGGGAGCCACCCAGGAGTGTGAAGGAGGTACAATGTTTCTGGGTATTGGCTGGATACTAATGGATATTTATACATGATTTCTCCAGAGTTGCAGCTCCACTATCAATGCTAACAAAGAAGGGTCAACCCTTCACGTGGTCAAAGATATTCCAACAGTGTTTTCAAAAGAAGAGGCAGAGGCTGACTAGTGCCCCCATATTCATGATTCTAGAGGATGGCATAGGTTAAATATTCTACTATGATGCATTAGGGACCATGATCAGATGTGTTGTGATGCATGAGAAAGAAATGGTCGCATATAGTTCTTGACAGCTGAGACAACACTAGAAGAACTACGCAACCCAAGACCTAAAGTTCGTAGCAGTGGTATTCACCGTGAAGATGTGATGACATTACTTGATGGGAAATCATTTTACAGTCTACTCTGATCACAAGAGTCTCAGGATTACCTTCTCATAGAAGGACTAGAACCTGAGACAGTGGGGTTGGCTTCAGTTCCTCCAGGACTATGACATCGAGATAGTCTATACACTTGGGAAGGGGAATGATGTAGAAAATGCACTCAGTAGGAGATCTGGTATACATCTTCTCGGTGAGGAGGCAAATTAGATGGCCACATTGCAGATATCCTTTGTTGATCGAGATGGAATATCTTTCCTTCACCCTCTTACAATAACTCCCCCACTTCATCAGCGAGCCATGGGGCATAAAGTGGGGACATTGATTGTGAGTCTCGACGTTCTCAGATATACACAGAACATGCACCTGATAGATTTTCTGAAGTGGGGTTGAACTTCATCCACTTTAGAGGTAATACTATGGTACTGGTTGTTTTTAGGGAGGATGTGTTGAGGGAGTTTCATACATCCCCTATAGCAGAACATCCAGGACTGAAGAAGATTTACTAGGACCTTGGTCATTAGCACTGGTAGTCGGTAATGAAGAAAGCAGTGGCATATTTTGTCTCACGGTGCATCCCTTGTCAGAAAGAGAAGGAAAAGCACTAGGTTCCAGTGGGCTTATTTCAGCCACTAGATGTCCCAGAGTGGAAGTGGGATGGAATATCCATGGGATTTGTGACAAGACTTCCACGTACATCCAGAGGTCATGAATCTATCTTGCTTATCATCGACCAACTCACCATGTCAGATCACATCTTACTGATCAGAGAGCAGGGTTCATTAAAGATCTTGGGATGCCATTATGTGCATAATATTTTGAGCCTACATGGAATACCCTCAATGATTGTCTCAGATCGTGATACAAGTTTCACCTCAGGGCTATGGAAGGTGTTTTAGGAGGATTTCAGGATGGAACATCGTTTGAGCCCCACCTTCCATCCTCAGATGGATGGACAGATTGAGCAGACCATTCAGACTCTTGAGGACATGTCGTGTGCTGATGTCCTCGACTTCGGTTGCATCTGGGAGGATCACTGGCCTTCAGTGGACTTTTCCTACAACAACAGCTATCACTCAACCATTAGGATGGCACCTTTTGAGGTGTTGTACATGTGACCCTGCAGATCACATTTGTGTTGGACTAACCCAGGGGAGTCAGCACTAGTGTGACCAGAGATAGTACGAGCCACCACATAGAAGGTCTATAACATCCATGAGCAGATGAAGACTGCACAGACAAAGCATAAGTATTATGCTGATAGGGGACGGAGACCTCCGGAGTTCGAGGATGGTGACCACATCTTTCTATGGATTTCACCTTGACATGGTTTGCAGAGATTTGGCCAAGGTAGAAAAATATATCAGAGGTTCATTGGACCATTCTAGGTCCTCAGTAGATTTGGCGAGGTGGCTTACCACCAAGATCATACCTCTTAGTTACACCAGGTGCATGACGTCTTCCATGTATTTCAGATGAGGAGATATGTTCACGACCCTTATCACATCATCGACCATGGTGAGCCGGATATCGATGATGGGGAAACGTTTACAGAAGTTTCAGTTAAGATTTTGGATCAACATGAGCGGGTCCTTTATGGGTGGTCGATACCTCTAGTGCGCATTCGATGGCAGCACAAGATCATCCATGAGAGAAAATGGGAGCATGAGGCACAGATACGTGCTATTTACCCCTCTTGTTTTCTTAATTTTATGATGTGGCTTTTGGGAACGTAAATCCTTGAGGTGGATAGAATGTAATGAACAAAAAAATTTATACAATTTTGTTTATATATGGTATTTTTACGTGTCCGCAAAAATTGATGACATTTAATTCTTAGACCCGATGTGCCCCGAATGAATTTCTAACCTTTTTTGGGTAAGTTCAGTAAATGTATGAGCTATCTCTTCAAACATTTGAACGGGTGCTCAAATTTGAAATCTGACGACATCATTGAACTCGCAACACCAGTTTTTTTCTTAAGGAGACCTTCAAGTCAACCGTAGTAGGTCGAGGGTGAAAGTTAGTTTTTCCCTTTTTTTGTAAAAATAAAAATAAAAATATTTTAACATTTTATTTTTATTCTTGATACCCCTTAACATGGGTTATAGTGGTGGGGGCTACCGAGCCCAAAACCTCCCAATATGAATTTAAGGGTGGGGACCACCCAAAATCACTAAACTTCTTCTTTAATTTGGAGATAACTCTTGAACTGAATTTTTATTGGATATAACATTTGGTATCCTCCCATATAAATGGTTCCAACCACATCGTAATTAATGAATGAAATTTAATTTTGTTCCCACAATTAAATTGATGGAACACAACATATTGGCTACTTTTCTTTTTGGGGTGAATTGTGAGAAAGGATTGGAAGTAGAGAACCCTGGAGGAATTCCACTTCTCCAACGAAGAACGTTTCTCCAACATAGAACATCGACATTCTCCAATGTCATTAAATTCTTCCTCGAGACTTACTCTAACATGGGACGCCTTCAATCAATGTCCGTCCTTCCCTCCTCATCGATGTCAACAATAAAATGAGGTATGGTTTGGTTTTAAATTTATCAATGTTAATTTTTTCCCCTCAAATTGAATTAAACCCCTTGACCTTATTGCTACTACTCTAAAGCAGAGGGTGCAAGCCAAACAATCAAGGCCCGAACCCTCCACCATTCTTCATGAATGGGGTGTTATTCATGATGGAAGAAGGAGGCTTTGTGCCACAGCGACGAACAATGTGGCATTGGCCGAACTGGACACCGGCGAAGGCGTAGCATGAGACCGTGTCGCGCGAAGAGGAAGGAAGGCCATCTGGCCAGAAACAGTGGACCACCTCTCCATGGCCGCCCCACAGGACCGTGGCCTCCATGTGGTCTCGCTCCGCCCTGTGGTCTCTACGGCCCTCAGGGCCTCTTCCACCCCTCGGCCTCCGCTGCTCCGCAGCCCTGCACCGCCCCCATGGCCTCCAACTTTCCATGGCCCCAGCAGCCTCCCCCATGGCCCCCACCGCCTTGCGGCCTCCGTGGCCCCACGCTATCT
Source organism: Viscum album (assembly GCA_963277665.1). Taxonomy (NCBI): domain Eukaryota; kingdom Viridiplantae; phylum Streptophyta; class Magnoliopsida; order Santalales; family Viscaceae; genus Viscum; species Viscum album. The sequence goes on along the minus strand of OY728141.1, from coordinate 305,077,604 downwards.
GTTTCCTCTGCTGTTCTGTGGCCCCCATAGACTCTGCTGCTCCGCGGCCTCCGTCTCTCTTCGGCCCCCGTGACCTCCATCGCCCCATGTCCACCATGGCCCCACACCCCCCATATCCTCCGCGGTTTCCGCGCTACCCCACAGGCTGCTGCCCAGGCTGTGCCGCCTAGCTGGGTCGGTCTCTCCAGGTCAGACCGGACCCAGGCCAGTGACGACCCGATACTCTCTTTTGGCCATAACTTGGGCATCGGGCGTCCGTTTGACGAACTTTCATCAGAGATGGAAACCATGGATCAAGATAGTCCCTTTGGTATACCCCATGTGAGATTTGAAAAATGTTAGGATATACTCGTGATGGATCAAGCATGAATCCAACCTAGACCTCTTGACCAAAAGGATAATAACATACAGACTGTGCATCCGATTAACGCATTGTTTGTTGTATTGAGATCCCTATGATATGGCAGACTTTTGGATTACTTTTTTCTGGCAGTTGAAGTATCTTCCAGTTGTTTGAAGAGTGGACCCTACAAAAGACATGAAATCATTGTGTGGGAACTTTGTAGCTGACTGTGGAGATGTAATAGGCTCTTGTGTGGGTCTGACAATGTACTGGAGATGTACTGGTATCATTTGTGGGCATAACAACGTTCTGGAGGTTTACTGGGATCTGTTGTGGGTATGGCGACTTACCAGAACTATACTAGGATCTTGTGTGGATCTGACGACGTACTGGAGATTTACTAGGATCCTGTGTGGTTCTGACGGCGTACTAGAGATGTACTAGGATCCTCTGTGGGTCTGACGACATACTGGAGATGTATTATGATTTTGTGTGGGTTTGAATACATACTGGACATCAGCTTGGATTTTATGTGGGTATGATGATGTACTAGAGATGTACTAGGATCCTGTCTGGGTCTTATGATGTACTGGAGTTGTACTAGGATCCTATGTGGGTCTGACGACGTAATGGAGATGTAATGGAATCATTTGTGGGTCTGACGACATAGCAGAGATGTACTAGGATTCTGTGTGGGTCTAACAATGTGTTGGAGATGTACTAGGATCCTGTGTGAGTCTGACGACATGCCAGAAATGTTCTTGGATCCTCTGTGGGTCTGATGAACTCCTAGAGATGTACTTGGATCCTCTGTGGGTCTGAAGATGGACTGTAAATTTACTAGGATCCAGGGTTGGTCTAACGACGTACTGACGATGTACTTGGATTCTATGTGGGTCTGTCGATATACTAAGATCTTTCGTGGGTCTTCTTCTTAATAGAGTAAGATGAATTACTAGTTACATATAATCATCTCTACTATTAATCTTATGTTATACCTGGTGTGAGTTGATTCTAAACCTTGTGGTACATTCCTTCATGGTAATGCCATGCTGGTATTCTTATATGTGGCATACCTGTTTGGTACATACCTTTGTGGTATTCTTTCCTTTGTGGAATAGTTTTGCTTTGGGATTTGAGTTGGATTATGTTTTTTTTTCATGATTGGGATGGTTATACTTTATAACATAGGTATATTTATGGGAATATACATAAGTAGGGTTTTCATATGATTTTATGCCTTTTTTATCCTTTGATGATTTTCTAAGACCTTGAGGGTCTTACGGTCCTTACTGAGTATCATTATACTCACCCCTATATGGGCTATGCCCACACCTTATTGGGTTTGGTGCAGACGATAGACAACGCTGATCAAGGCTGAGGGTACCATTTTGGGACGGTTCTCAGAGGTGGATCATACTGTGTGTCAATACACAGAGGATACAGGCATACATAGAGTGCTGAGGAGCTGATCTATACCTACCCTTCCGGTAGGAACCTCGACAGATGACCCAGTAGTTGTCTTTCTCTTTCTTCAGTTGTATTGTATTTCAGTTGTACTTGTACCATTACTCTAGGTCTTCTATTCAGACCCCTATTACGTTCAACACACTTTTTGTTATATATTTTACATGTGTTTGTATCTTGTTATTTTCTTGGTTGCATGTGTTTACAGGTTATAATGGAAATTCCTTCTAGTTTTAGGGATATGTAATTTCGGTGCCTGTTGCCTGCCCCTGGCCTATAGAAGGTGGGCATGGGGTAGTCACGGAAAGAGCGCTGGGGGATGGGTCGTGACACACTATAGAAGGGATCATCAATGATTATACATCATGAAAAATATTCTTAGTAAATTTTAAAATAGAAATTCCATAATGAGAAAAAAATAATGTGATAATTAAACATCATTAATAATGGATATATTTAATCTAGTACTAAAAAAGTAGTTTCATAGGCTCTAACCTCAACAAAACAATAGTTCATACCAAAAAATAATGTTATTATTTGGATATTTTTATGTGTGTGAATCGTTTTATATGATTTCAATAAATAATAAAGAGTATAGATGAAATATTTTATATGTTAAAATCGAGTTTTGGTAGTCCACACTAATGAAAAAAGATATGTTTTAATTTTTTTAATAGAAAATGGAAATTTTTCTTTCTGTTAATTTCCATGGAATATAAATTTTTAATAATACAATAAATACTAAATTCAAAATATATTATTGTGAAAAATATATTTGAATGGGAAATATAGAAAATAAATTGTTCTAGGGGAATGATAGTAAATAGATTGAGATGTTTCGGCTTCCCAATGTGGATTCTTTAGATGTGAATGATTTATGCGGATGTAATTTCTTTAAAAGAATAAGGATGTGAAAGACGATTTTAGGTAAATGAAAATGGGAAGTGTTTGAAGAAGAAAATTAATGTTTCTTTTGGTATGAAGGGGAGGTGAGAGAACCATTTTTGTGGTTAAAATGTAATTTGTATTAAAATTTATTGTTTATATCAATAGAGACATTTTCACATGACAAGCAACACCCCATTACTGTATTTATAGAAATTACCTTATCGTTACTTGTTTTACTATTTATTTTTTGAGAATCTTGGGAATCTTGAGGATATAGATAGTTTTTTATCAAAAAAACCTCATTTTCATGAATTTATGTTTTTTTGAATTTATGTAGTCTGAGTATAATTTTAGAAAGGCTTAGAAGGTATCTCCTTATGTTTTGAGAATGAACAATGTGTCTTTGGTGTTTGTGTTTTAATCGTCTATTTTAATAGTCTCACAGAGGATTAAATTTCGTTTAATACGTTTATAAATCATGTATTTTATCTCTATGCTCATTTTGTGGGATGAGTACATAGTGTTAAATAGTATATTCTTCTTCAAAATTACAAGCTCTAAAACTCTTACAATTAGGATATTAATAAAAAGATGATGGGATTTTTCATTATATATGAACTATATGGGTTACACAATATCTAAAAGTATTACAATCATGTAATCACCACATTTTGTGGAAAGTTTTACAATACATATGATTCTTTTATCATTATTCCACGTAACTCATTCTCCATGACCTATAATAATTATCTTGTGATTTTGGGAACCTCTTATCATTTTAGATCAATACATTATGTTTTTGATCTTCAGGATTGTGCATGGTTTCTCTCATTGTACGATATTAATTTGTTCTTCACTACCATTAATAGTAGTAGTTCCTTTGCATTGTGTTATTTAATATGTAGTTATAAGATTATAATTGTTATTTATTATTTCTTAATCCATTTTTGATCTTATTATGGGGATAATCCTTTGGTTGTTGTGGTGTGGTGGGGGGTATTCAAGGGGTATGGTTGTTTCATCTTCTGTTAAAACTATTTTTAAACATAAAATCAATTCATAGTTTTGTAGATTGATTCTAGGGACACCATTTTGATTTCCGTGTTTATCCTATTAGTGGATCATGTTGTGCCTATATGAAAGATTTGTGTTGAGGTAAGTGGTTTTATTCCAATCATTAGTTGGCGAACTACACTAATATATTTTTTAGAATTTGATTTATTAAATTTAATGGAATAAATGGTGGATCTTACTTGTGTGTGTGAAAATTATTTCATTATAAAATATGGGTTACACTTATTTTTTGGAAAATGAAAATGATTTTTCAATGCTGTGTGAAATGGTTTTCAAATAATGAAATAATGAAATAGTTAGATGAATTGGTTTGGAAAATAGAGAACATGGGAGGGTTTGGTTACTTAGGAGCAAGTTATAGAAATATGTCTCACCCACAATCGAAGGGTAGGGCCATTCATGGAAATATCATATTCTCTATTGTCATGTTGTTCTAGGGACTTTGTAGACCTATCATTTGATCAATTTATGGGTTGTTCATATAATCACTATACTCTATGAATATTTCTCAGAACATGATGTGAAATACTATTAATTCATGAATGATTTTCAAAATTATCAAGTCATGTTGTCATCCTTGCTGTGGTGTTACCTATTCTATTGGCTTGTACAATTTTTCTTATTCTATCGTGATTTTGATATGATATGTGATACAGTATTTGGTTCTTTTTAATATATATTCATGGATAAATTTATATTAATTTCTATTGAAATTATTTAATTACATTATTTAGAAATGTGAAAAGGGGGAAATTAAATTGTTTTTCTACTATTATGATATAAATCATTTAAATTTTATATCAAGCCATATTTTAATTATTTTTTTATAATGGTTGGATTATTTCATAATGATGGTTATAGAACACATGGTTCTGATCCTATTGTGCCTATTAGATCACATTTTGCACACCAATTTGGTTATTTATATACCTTGTTTTGTAATTAAATGTTTGTAATGGAAATGAACCATAGGGAGGTGATCTATTATTCTATCATCTAGGTTTGGGTATCGAGACAATGAGACGGTGGAAGTTTTCTCTACACTATACAATGACTAATATGGGAGTATCATTTTTTAGTTTTTTATCCACTAATGTTTGACTTGTCTCATGGAGTTTTATTTCTACCGTTTCAATTGTATCAATTCTATTGTTTTCAATCTATTATGAAATATATATTCTTGTTTTTCTTCCACTATTTTATTATATATATGTATATATATCATTTTTTCTACATTTGGGTCTGAAAATCATTCCTATATTTTTTATTGAATGTAATGTTCTAGATTCCAACCCATATTGATTGGGAACACCCATTTAGAACGAGGATATTCGGGTTGGGTACCCGTTGAAGTGGGTATCTAGATCTGGTCCATTATTGTTTAGTATCACAGTTGGTCTATCCTCAAGAGTCCTTTTATTGGGATGTTTTATTCAACAGAGGTATGATTTTATTGAATTCAAGGGTATATTGTGTTGAGTACCTTACTACCTTTATCCTTTATGAGAATCATGTTACCCTGAGTTGTTGTATTCAATGTCTCATATTTTTATTATTTGACATTAATAATAAATTTTTTATTGTTTTTTTCTAGTTTAAACTGATATTATTAAGTGATTAATCAGTTATTATATTTTTTTGATGTATTTGGCCTCAGATATGTGTTATATTGGTTCTTTATGAAGGTAAGACGGAGTATCCTCATCAGTATCCTCCGATGGATCATAATTTTATTGATACTATCAATTGGTCTATTCGTGAAATCGACAAGAATGATACGCAAGTCTAGAAAATAACTGTTGATGCACAGTCATGAAGTACATTTGAAAGAGATCAATAATGGGAGTTCTTGCACGTGAAAAATGAATTATTTATGGGTATGAATAATCTGAATGAGGTAAACGACATGATTGAAAATATCTATTGGATCTTCAACATATTGGATACACCTCATAATTTCAAGGTGATGATTTAGGTGTCAAATCTCTTCGTTATGAAAATCGATGATAGACTTACATGCTACAGGTATATAGACAAGTGGGAGTTTACTGGATGGGTTTCAAGACAGTATTATTTAAGTAGTTTCTTCCATAGTTTCTAATTATTGAAAAGTATTTTGAGTCCCTATGTTTGTAGTAGGGTGAGTATTCATTGTCTTTATACAAAAATCACTTTCATTAGCTGGTTTTTTTCGATAAGAGTTTATAAATAATGATCCATGGAATACTCAGAAATACATGTAGGGGTTGAGACCATATATAAATTTTTATGTATATATACTATGTATTTTACCTTTTGGAGATGATGGTAAAGGATATTATGGAAGAGATAAATACGAAAGGAAATATTGGACATGCTTCCCCTTATCTTTCACCTAGTTTTAACTTTGTTGACATTCTTGGGAAAAATTGGATGTGTCTGGATAATCCCTATAGCGGTGGGGTGGTTCTCAATAAAAGGACTCATTTCAACCATTAGTTATAAATGGATGTGTGCCACTAACATTCTGTTTTTGTTGAAATGTTAGAGACACCCAAAATTATTTTCCATTACATGTATTGATATGAAATAATTGTTGATATAATAGTCATATACAATGTTTCTTTTCGGATATGTACACATATTGATATGATCTGGGAGCATCATCTCTAAAATATTATAATGTGTAGTCTGATGCCACAATGAATATAGTGCTCCATCCACAGGACACATGAGTGAATTACCTTCATGAAGTATATTATTTTCTAGTTGATATGGATGAGGTTTTAGTGGTAGTGAAATATAAAATATTACTTAAAACATATATACTGTTTTAATTTTTAGAAACGGATAATTACATCTAATTTACATATAAACATTAAGTTGATATGATTACACATCCAATGGAGCTCATGTCCTTTGTTATGGAGTTAGCAACACCACCTGAGAATTGGAAATATTATCTCTTTCAGTATCCTTCATGTATTATATATACATCTGAGGTAGAGTTAGTCCATAATATCTTCATTCTACATCAATATCAGTTTGATATAATCATTGTGATGGATTGATTCTTCTATAACATGCTGATGTTTTTTTATCATTATCTTGTTTTATTTACAATGACTGATGGGAGCTCATAGGTTCTTCAGGGAGAGTGGAATCTAAGGTCATCTCATTCCTGACCTTTCCACCTAGATCATATGATTTTTTTCTCATATAGTATTTGAGCCTGATGAAATTTATAATTTTGATGATCCTCTAATATTTTCTTGGTATTTTCGTGAAATTTTACAAGAAATTTTATTAGGATTTCCCTAGTGAGCTATGAGGAGTATAGGATTAAATTAGTGCTAGGTATGAAACCGGTTATGATATTATCCTATCGTATGAGCCATGTGGAGTTGAAAAATATCATGATTTATTTTGATGATCTAATTGTTAAGTGTTTTTTCACTGAAGTTTTTTTCCTCAGGTATCCCTAGTGAAAATTCCTATGAATTCATATCGTTACTTTGTTTATTGGTTGGATATAAGATGATGAATAGGTAACCATTAACAAGATGTATCCTTTTTCTCATGTTAATGATTTGTTTGACCATTTTATGTGTAAAATTTGGATTTCATAGTTCTATCATTAGTCAGGGTGTCATCACCTCAGATTTCTGGTGTACAATGTACCAAATATGAATTTTAAAAGGATGTATTGAAATTATGAACATCTTGTGTTTTTCTGGACTATCAAATAATCCTACAGTTTTTATGGATTTGAGGAACCAATTGTCCTATTAGTATCACAACAATTTTATAGAATAGTTCAAGGATAATATTTAGGATTACATGAGATCCAAGAAGTAGAACATACACAATTTTTGTTTGTTTTAGTAAATTATGATTTGCCATTATTTTTATTGAAATAAAAAAAACATATATATCCTTGAAATGATGTTAATTGGGAATTGGATTTCTGCAAATGGGTTTTTAGTTGATCATAAGAAGATGAAGGATGTATTGTTATGGAAATAACAATAAATGGTATACAAAAATAAAATATTCCATTAATTTTTTAGATATTATTGATGGTTCATCATACATTCCTCAAATTTGAATCATAATTAATTTCTCTTACATGTAAAGGTGTTAAATTATTTCAGGATGAAAAACATTAGTCTTATTTTGAGGATTTGAAGGAAATATGGTATCAGATCTAATTATAATCATAACTGATCCCTCTATAGTGTATATAGAATTATATGATACCTATAGAGCTAGATTGAGTATTGTTATCATGAATGTTGACCATATAATAGCTTACAACTCTCTTCAGCTTAAACCCAAATAGAATAATTATCATAATAATTATCTATTTATTGGTGTTGTTAGTAATATTCTTAAGTGTCGGTGGGACAATTTTTTTAGGGAATGATTCATAGTATTTTTTTAACCACAAGAGTTTGAGTTATACATTTTTCCTAAATATTTGACTCTAAAACATTATAATTATGTGGAAAACAATAATACATTTAACATCGATATATTCTACATGTCAACGAATGTGAATTTCATTATTGATTATCCTCGCATGATTGTACCATCAATATCTATTATGGAATTGAATTTTGATTATAACCTTATGTTGATGTTTGATTTATTGAATCACGATTCTCATGATTATTTTTTTGATATGGTTCAGTCTAATATTTAGTTTTCATAATATCACATTGAGTCTATTTTACATATTTAGTTGTATTATGACATGTTTAGAGGAATTAAATAAACCCTATATGATGGATTGACTGTGTCATATTAACATATCACATTAGATCATAATATCATTTTTAAGGATTGGTTTTCCATACCAGCATTAGTGAGGAGTTCATATTTTGGTTTTTATTATAGTTATTTCTGTGATATTTTTCAAGTCAATATAAGATGTATTATGACTTGAGGAAGAGATTCTGATGGATGGATATGAAGAATGGCATTTATTATTCGGTGTCCCTCTGTTACAACTTCTAGTATATAATGGAAGATAATTTGAGTCCATATTGTTTTCGTCATCTCGTTTTGGAGTCAGTTTGGAAATATGAAGAGGTATACATATATTTTATTGTTGAATTTACAAGGAATCTATGTGAGAGTAATACATACTGAGTGGTTATTTATGTATTGAATCAGAAACCTCATTTAATTCTAACTAGGGAAATAATTAAAGTTGATGATCTAAGTAAGATGTATATGTTGGCGATAACGAGGGTACACATGGTTAATTTTTCAATCATATTAGATGTAGATTCATGGATTAATTCTATGTTTTTCAGGAATCTCAATGTGGTGACTTGGATTGAGGTCAATTTTAGTATAACATTCTTTCCACATATATACAGCCATATTTGGAATGTTTTTTTTCAACATGCATATTTCTTTTATTTTGGAATATCTAGAGATATCCATATAAGATTGATAAATTTTTCATAACATAATAGTTATCATTCATCATTCAAAATGGATCCTTTTTAGGCTTTGTATTGTCACCCTGGAAGATCACTTATTTGTTGTTTAAAGGTGGGGGATGCTTTGTTTATGGGACTTATATTGGTTAATTTTTGTTTTCAAGGATTCATTTTATACACACAAGGATTTTTTCAAATATGGGTTGATATAAATATTTATTTGACTAATGGAATCATATTTTATTACGATGATTATTTAGTTTTCATGAATGTTTTTCTTCATTTTGCACAAAGTTGACTTGAAAAATTGGGGATGTTGGCTCTGAGATATGTTAGACCATTTGAGGTCCACGAGAGTCATGGTTTGGATGATTATATATTGAAATTTCGTGTTTATTTGATATTAATTAATTATAATTTCACCATATCACATCTCCAAACAGTCCATAATGATCTTTCACATGTTATTTATTGGGAATTGATTGAGTTAGAGCCATGTTTTTCAGTTGTGGAGTAGATAGTAGAGTTAATTTATTCTCAATTTAATGTATTAAAAGTGAATATGATTCAATTAGTTTGTGTTATATGGAATCACTGGTCATATTCTCATGACATATGGTTCCATGAATCATTGATGAGGGACTAATGACTTCACCTGTTTACTAGTATTTATTCTACCCCATGACTTGATGGTAAAACCCTTATGGTGGGGAGTTTGTGTTATCCCATTATAATGTCTCAGGTAATTCCCTACTCTTTACATGTATTCCTTTTAAATTTGGTGTGATTTTAGAATCCACAGGATATAGAGATATTTTTTATGAAAATGACCTAATCTTATTGGATGATTTTTTTTTTGAATTATTGGTTTCCATGTGAAAATGTGTAACAGATTAACGGGTCTATTAAAGAGATTCAAGAAAAAATGATATTGTCTAGTATTTAACATATGAATATTATATTTATTACAGTATGAATAGAAATTAAAAAATAGTTAATTATATTTCACATCATGTGTAACATCCCAAGTAAGTAATGAATAATAGATATTTTTATCTATGTCTATTAATGATTAAGATAGTGTTATAGCGGCTTAAAATGAAAATAAATACAATCATATGCATGGAATACACTAATATTCTTAAAAGATTGTTTTACTGCCTTTTGATGGCAAACCATTTTTGAATCTATATTTTGACAATTTTATAAACTATTTTTGTCAAAATAAACTTATTCTTTATGATTGGGACATCAAAATTTACCTTGTGTGAATTTTTGGTATTTTTCTGACAATGTTCATTTTTTAATGAATAGTGAAAAATACTGCATTTTACACCAAAACTACTTTTTAATATAATGTATTTATATGATTAGATTATGTTTTGAATTGGTTTTGAAGTGAAATTAGAATATATTTTTACCATTTTATCCAATGGTGGTTATTGGAATCAATTTCACTTTAAATTAGACTTAAACTGGTGTCAATCTTTTGATACTTATTGTTTTGTAAAAACACGCTATTTGCTCTGGCAGCGGGAATTAATTATTAAATTAATTAATGTGACCTATATGTTTTGAATTTTGTAAAATAGACTTCATTTTTGAATTCGGAATATCAAATATAGCTTAGGGTGAATTTTTGGTAATTTTCTGAAAAACTTCAATTTTTGATGAATAGTGAAACCACTAAGTGATAATCAAGCAAACTGATTTTTCAGGTAAATGAAAGTTTACCACTAATGTGTATTGAATTTTGAAAATCCGACATACATGGTTTTCATTAAGAAGTAAAATGTGGTTCAATGAGATGATAATAATTTTTTGGTGAATAGTAACTTATTAAGTTCTTAATCACGATTAGTGGTAATTAGGGTAATTTAAGGTATAAATAATACTTTAATAAAATGAAATGACCTAGACACATGTCCCAACCTCATTGGTTGTGTCATGGACGACCACGAAAAGCCATGGGTCAACTTGGGGACCCCATGGAGACACTTTGGTTGGGAAATGACATAAATTACTTTTTATTTAACATAAAAGTAAAAATGACACAAACATAATATGTTTCACAAAAACAATTTTTACATGGGGTTATAAAGATCAGATATTTGATTATAAATAATCATTGTAAATCTAAAAATATTTCCTACATCATAGTATTTTTTTTATAATTTTCAGACATTAAATAAATTTAATTATTTATGACATAATAATGATGCAGCGATGACATCATTATTTGACGATTTAAATAAAATAGAAAGATAATGTAAAATCTATGAACTACACATGTCCAAAACCAATTGGATGAGTGGATTTCGAACCCTTATCACCTTATCCACGAATTCTATCAATGTGGGACCTTTTAAAATCGAAACACATTTTCAAATAATGTAATATTTCTTTACTTTCCAAAAGTGCCCCTCCTCTCCTCTTATAAAAGGCCCCCACCTCTACCTCATTTCACACACTCTTCAAGCCTTTGGCTCGGCCAACCCCTGCCCATTTTCTCTCTCCACATCCCTCTCCTCATCCTAGAGGATTCCCTTTGGGCAGAATCCTTTCAAAGGAAGCCTTTAGGCTCAACTCAAAAGGAGTTACACTTTTAAAGGTAATTCATTCTCCCATGTTCATTTGTTTTATTTTGCTTCTTCAACCCCCTAAAATCTTTTTATTTACTTCTTTTGTAACAACACCAGTATCATCAATATAATAGGATGTTGTTATATGATTTATTTGAGCTACACTCTCACACAACTACATCAAATGGTTAAAGAACATACGGTTTCTGTGGATGGCGAAATTCTACCTCCCGAAACGATGATTGTTCAACACTCATTTAACACCTTCAAAGGTGGCCATTATGATGTCGCTATTTTTATATATGATATATTATATGTTTATTTTTTCCTTAAGCTTCTTATTTATTTTATTTTGGGCATACCTTTATGGTTTCCATTATGGGTAAAACACGATATCTTCATTTTAGGAAGTGCGGACTACCGCCCCCTAAAAGTGATTTGATTCGTTAATACCATATGTGGGATGTGTAAAGGATAAAGTTAATGATATTATATATGTTATTATACTAGAATTATAATATACTCTTATATCATTATGATTCCATTCCAGAAAATATGAAATAGAAATGGAAGTAGCGTTCATGTGTACGTACGGCTTACCGTCTCCATGAACGGTGTATTTCATTTCTTACCTCTAAATGTGAGGTAATATTATAAATTCATGTATGTACTGGATATATATGACATATATGATATCTACATCATTAATACCATTCTGGATATAATGAACCTTTGTCCAAATTAACAACATGTAAGTGTAAGAAGTCTATTTTTGACTTAAGAACCAAATACCGACAAAATGAACATTATTAACTTAAATGATTACATGATGTTCATAACATGGTATAAAAGGAATAATGAACTTGAAAAAGATTCATAAGCAAGTAGAGATTAACTCAAGTTTATTATTCAGGAGATTAAAGAACGGTCGGGTCATGTCGGATACGAGGTATGAGACTTCGTCTCAATCTCCTTTCGTTGAGGCATATTTTATTTTATACACAACTTTCTTTTATACGGTGTATAAACCCCTTTGACTTTTACGTTTATTCAAAAGGAATCTTTTTTATACGAAGCGTTTACTAAACGACAAAAGGGAATGTTTTTGTCGTACGTATGCGGCGACAATGACTTCTCCTCCGCCGTGACTGTTATTTGAGTTTCATCTTCCTCTACAAGTCATACCCTTTTTTAATGAAAAATAAATACCATGTTTTACTTTGGTATTAAAAATGGTTTTCATAACGTTTTTATAATATCGATGTGTTTTATTGATATCTCGTTATTGAAATGTGGAAATTTTATGTTTCCGTTATGCATGTTTTTTGTGATATGATTATGTTATGGTTCTTGGGCATTATTATGAAGATGGGTGGTTCCGTGATAAACTAAGGGCGGGTGAGCCCGTTATAGCTCTCCAATGCATTGGGTAACGCGAAGGAGTGAAACATTAAGGTTTCTCTGAAGAGATTTTAGGGAATATACTGTGATGGGTATTCCAAACGTAACCAAGAGGGTTACTCCCTACGTAAGAATGTTATGAATGCCTCATGTTACCTTTATGTCTTATGATTTCTATGATTTATTCATGATTTAATGAGGTATCTTAAAGTGCCTATGTTTTATGGGTAAAGTATGATTTCATTCTTATGTATATATGAACTCTTGTTTCCTTTCCATGTTTTTTTTATAACCCATACTGAGTTTTTATGCTCATCCCAAGTTTTTGAAATGTTTTTCACAGTTCAAGGGAAAGGTACATGATAAGATGATAGATTCAAGGATGTGTCAAGAAATAATCCATGTTTTATTTTAAATGTGTTTCCATTGATGGGAATGAAGAATACTATCTTTATGTAACCACTTTGTTTATATGTGGAATGTAATGCAAGTTTTATGATCTAATTCTCTAAAACTCTAAACCCGAAAAGATCCTCAATGTGTAATCTTGTAAAAACTCAAGATTAAGTAAGGTTTAATGCTGGGGCCTTATAGTTGGTATCAGAGGTCGGTTTAGATAACTTTAGGAGTTAGAATTTTATTAAATGATTATCCAAAAATATTTTTTTTTCGAAATGATATAGCATTTAAAGATTACCATGTTGCTTCATCTAATACATGTTTGTTCAGAATGGTTTTCCGCAGAGGAAACAGGGAAGCAGTGCTAGGAAGGCATACAGAAGGAAATAACCTTCCAAATCAGCAACCTGAGATGGTCGGAATCAGAACTGAACAGTTTGTTGCAGTGATGGCACAGTTTACTCAGGCTATAAATGGTTGTGGTATCCATGCACAAGATCATTCAGATCAACCGCAGAGGAACATGTCAGTGGTGGAACATTTCATGAGGCAACATCCACCATCATTCAGAGGATCATCTGACCCTGTGCTAGCTGAAGGGTGGATTAAAGAACTGGAGAAGATTTTTGATGTCATGGGGTGTTCAGACAATCAAAAGGTTAGTCTTTCTATTTACCGTTTGGAGGGAGAAGCAGATCAGTGGTGGTCTATGGTTAAAAATATCAGGGACGCCGATGAGATTGATGCTCTTGACTGGGATGAATTCAAAGGTATGTTTCTTGAGAAGTATTTTCCTAAGGCTGTTCGACTTAGGATGGAAAAGCAATTCATGGAATTGAGGCAAGAGGAAGATTTAGTGGCTGCTTATGAAGAAAAGTTCACTCGATTGGCAAGGTATGCTCCAAATTTTATCCGGGACCTTGATAGTAAAATCAATCATTTTTACTCAGGATTAAAGCCAAAATATCAAAGGGCATTAGCTTCTCATGAGTTTAAAAGTTATGAAAAGCTTGTTCGATGTGCGGAGAAGGTGGAAATGGAGTTTGCCGATGATCAGGTGTTCTATGACAAACAACAGAATAAAAGATCTAGTTGGCAGGAAAAGGGGAAGAATTCATCAAAGAAGCAAGGAGGTAAGAAAACCAAATATCCATCCTGTGAGAAGTGTGGTAAAATGTATCCTGGAGAATGTTTATCCAATTCTGGTAAGTGCTTTCGGTGTGGTAAGTCTGGTCATATTGCTCGTAACTGTAAGGAAGATGATCAAGCAGGAAATGAAAAGCCAACGGTAATATGTTTTAAGTGTAATGAAATGGGTCATTATGCAGACGAGTGTCTGACAAGGAGCTTGGGTGATGGGAAGCAGTTAGACTACAAGCAGAAAGGGGTGGTAAAATCATTTGCAACAACTTCAGTAGATGTCGGGCCATCAAATGAAGTTGTATCAGGTACTTTGTTTGTTTTTTCAGATTATGCCAGCGTGTTGTTTGATTCGGGGTCTACACATTCTTTCATCTCTGAATCCTTTTTTAGTAAAATGGGAATACCATCTCAAGAAATGACTCATGAACTTTTGGTAAAAACACCTGGGGGAAATGTCGAGGCAAAAAGAATTTATAAGAATCTTCCTATCCTTAACTGTGGAAAGAACCTACTTGCAAACCTTATTGTTCTACCTCTAGTAGAGTTTGAAGTTATCCTGGGTATGGATTGGCTCTCTATTTACCATGCTAAGATTGACTGTAGAGCTAAAGAAGTTTCTTTTCAGAAAGACTTTCAGTTTGTTTACAAGAATGAACCCTTACTTTTGATAACATATCAAGAGGCCAAGAAACTTGTAAAAGATGGAAATGAATGTTACCTTGCACACATCGTTGAAAATAAAGGAACTGTTCAGATTAATGATGTGCCAGTGGTAAATGAGTATCCTGATGTTTTTCCTTATGAGTTGCCTGGAATAATACCAAATCGGGAAGTTGAGTTTATTGTTGACATAGTTCCTGATGCTAAGCCAATTTCAAAACCCCCTTATCGAATGGCACAAATTGAACTTTTAGAGTTGAAGGATCAATTTCAAGATTTATTAGAGAAAGGTTTCATTAGACCTAGCACATCACCATGGGGTTACCCTGTTTTATTTGTTAAAAAGAAAGATGGTTCTATGAGACTTTGCATTGATTATAGAGCCTTGAATAATATCACTGTTAAGAACAAATATCCTTTGCCTCATATCGATGATTTGTTTGATCAGCTCCAGGGAGCTCAGTTTTTTTCGAAGATTGACTTGAGGTCGGGGTACCATCAGTTGTAATTAAAAGAAGCAGTCGTTTCCAAGATTGCGTTCCGTACTAGATATGGCCATTATGTATTTGTAGTTATGCCTTTTGGGTTAACCAATGCACCTGCTGTATTCCTGGACCTTATGAATAAAATTTTCCATGGGTTCTTGGATAAGTTTGTGCTTGTGTTTTGAGGTTTGGGAAGAGGTTATGTGTGCCTTGTGATTCACAGTTGAAGAATGAGTTGTTATGTGAGGCTCATAGTTCCCCATTTTCAGTTCATCCTGGCAGTACTAAGATGTAAAGAGATCTGCGGGAGTATTACTGGTGGGATGGAATGAAAAGGGATATTGCTGATTTTACTGTGAAGTGTTTGACATGTCAACAGGTTAAAGCAGAGCAGCAGTTACTGAAAGGGATACTTCATCCTTTACCAGTGCCAGAGTGGAAATGGGAAACCATATCCATGGACTTTGTTGTGGGATTACTGAGGACATCTCGAGGTAATAATGCAATCTGGGTTATTGTTGATCGCTTGACCAAATCTGCTCATTTCCTTTCTATACGAGATACTTTCTATCTAGATCAACTTTCCCGTTTGTATCTTAAAGAGATAGTCAGATTACATGGAGTTCCTCTCTCCATTGTATCGGATCGTGATCCCAGGTTTACTTCTAACTTTTGGAAATGCCTTCAGAAGTCGTTGGGTACTGAATTAAATTTTAGTACAACTTTTCATCCTCAATCAGATGGGAAGTCAGAACGAACAATTCAGACATTGGGGGATATGCTATGATCTTGTTCTATGGATTATCAGGGAAGTTGGGACCAACATCTTTCTTTGGTTGAATTTTCATATAATAACAGTTTCCATTCTAGTATAAAGATGGCACCATTTCAGGAATTATATGGGAAGCGGTGTCGAACTCCATCTTTCTGGGATGAAGTGGGTGAAAGGAAGTTGATGGGACCAGAATTGGTAGAAGAGATGGCAGAAAACATTCAGCTGATTCAGAAACACATGAGAACAGCTCAGAGCAGGCAGAAGAGTTATGCGGATAACCGGAGGAAGGATCTATCTTTCGAGGTAGGTGATCATGTTTTTCTCAAGGTTTCTCCTTGGAAAAGTGTGATGAGATTTGGTAAGAAAGGAAAGTTGAGTCCAAGGTTCATTGGACCATACGAAATTCTGGAGAGAGTTGGATCAGTTGCATACCGAGTGGCTTTACCTCCGAGTTTATCTCAGGTACACAATGTTTGTCACGTTTCGATGTTGAGAAAGTATATGCCATATCCATCTCATGTTTTGAGCCAAGAGGTAGTTCAGCTGGAAGAGAACCTATCTTATGAGGAACAACCAGTCCAGATTCTTGACCACAGGGAGCAAGTGTTACGGAATAAGGTGATTCATTAGGTAAAGGTTTTGTGGAAAAACCACATGATTGAAGAGGCAACATGGGAATCTGAAAATGCAATGAGGGATAAGTACCCCTATTTATTCGATAAGTAGATAAATTGCGGGGATGCAATTTTCTAAAGGGGGAAGGATGTAACATCCCAAGTAAGTAATGAATAATAGAAATTTTTATCTATGTCTATTAAAGATTAAGATAGTGTTATAGCGGCTTAAAATGAAAATAAATACAATCTTATGCATGGAATACACTAATATTCATAAAAGATTGTTTTACTACCTTTTGATGGCAAACCATTTTTGAATATATATTTTGACAATTTTATAAACTATGTTTGTCAAAATAAACTTATTCTTTATGATTGGGACATCAAAATTTACCTTGTGTGAATTTTTTGTATTTTTCTGACAATGTTCATTTTTAATGAATAGTGAAAAATACTGCATTTTACATCAAAACTGCTTTTTAATATAATTTATTTATATGATTAGATTATGTTTTGAATTGGTTTTGAAGTGAAATTAGAATATATTTTTACCATTTTATCCAATGGTGGTCATTGGAATCAATTTCACTTAAAATTAGACTTAAACTGGTGTCAATCTTTTGATACTTATTGTTTTGTAAAAACACGCTATTTGCTCTGGCAGCGGGAATTAATTATTAAATTAATTAATGTGACCTATATGTTTTGAATTTTGTAAAATAGACTTCATTTTTGAATTCGGAATATCAAATATAGCTTAGGGTGAATTTTTGGTAATTTTCTGAAAAACTTCAATTTTTGATGAATAGTGAAACCACTAAGTGATAATCAAGCAAACTGATTTTTCAGGTAAATGATAGTTTACCACTAATGTGTATTGAATTTTGAAAATCCGACATACATGGTTGTCATTAAGAAGTAAAATGTGGTTCAATGAGATTATAATAATTTTTTGGTGAATAGTAACTTATTAAGTTCTTAATCACGATTAGTGGTAATTAGGGTAATTTAAGGTATAAATAATACTTTAATAAAATGAAATGACCTAGAGACATGTCCCAACCTCATTGGAAGTGTCATGGACGACCAAGAAAAGCCATGGGTCAACTTGGGGACCCCATGGAGACACTTTGGTTGGGAAATGACATAAATTACTTTTTATTTAATGTAAAAGTAAAAATGACACAAACATAATATGTTTCACAAAAACAATTTTTACATGGGTTCATAATAATCAGATATTTGATTATAAATAATCATTGGAAAGCTAAAAATATTTCCTACATCATAGTATTTTTTTTATAATTTTTAGACATTAAATAAATTTAATTATTTATGACATAATAATGATGCAGCGATGACATCATTATTTGACGATTTAAATAAAATAGAAATATAATGTAAAATCTATGAACTACACATGTCCAAAACCAATTGGATGAGTGGATTTCGAACCCTTATCACCTTATCCACGAATTATATCAATGTGGGACCTTTTAAAACCGAAACACATTTTCAAATAATGTAATATTTCTTTACTTTCCAAAAGTGCCCCTCCTCTCCTCTTATAAAAGGCCCCCACCTCTACCTCATTTCGCACACTCTTCAAGCCTTTGGCTCGGCCAACACCTGCCCATTTTCTCTCTCCACATCCCTCTCCTCATCCTAGAGGAATCCCTTTGGGCAGAATCTTTTCAAAGGAAGCCTTTAGGCTCAACTCAAAAGGAGTTACACTTTTAAAGGTAATTCATTCTCTCATGTTCATTTGTATTATTTTTCTTCTCCAACCCCCTAAACTCTTTTTATTTACTTCTTTTGTAACAACAACAGTATCATAAATATAATATGATGTTGTTATAAGATTTATTTGAGCTACACTCTCACACAACTACATCAAATGGTTAAAGAACATACGGTTTCCGTGGATGGCGAAATTCTGCCTCCCGAAACGATGATTGTTCAACACTCATTTAACACCTTCAAAGGTGGCCATTATGATGTCACTATTTTTATATATGATATATAATATGTTTATGTTTTCCTTAAGCTTCTTTTTTTTTTATTTTTCTCATACCTTTATGGTTTCCATTATGGGTAAAACACAATATCTTCATTTTAGGAAGTGCGGACTACCGCCCCCTAAAAGTGATTTGATTCGTTAATACCATATGTGAGATGTGTAAAGGATAAAGTTAATGATATTATATATGTTATTATACTAGAATTATAATATACTCTTATATCATTATGATTCCATTCCAGAAAATATGAAATAGAAATGGAAGTAGCGTTCATGCGTACGTAAGGCTTACCGTCACCATGAACGGTGCATTTCATTTCTTACCTCTAAATGTGATGTAATATTATAAATGCATGTATGTACTGGATATATATGACATATATGATATCTAAATCATTAATACCATTTTGGATATAATGAAACTTTGACCAAATTAACAACATGTAAGTGTAAGAAGTCTATTTTTGACTTAAGAACCAAATACCGACAAAATGAACATTATTCACTTAAATGATTACATGATGTTCATAACATGGTATAAAAAGAATAATTAACTTGAAAAATATTCATAATCAAGTAGAGATTAACTCAAGTTTATTATTCAGGAGATTAAAGAACGGTTGGGTCAAGTCGGATACGAGGTATGGGACATCGTCTCAATCTCCTTTCGTTGAGGCATATTTTATTTTATACACAACTTTTTTTATATGGTGTATAAACCCCTTTGACTTTTACGTTTATTCAAAAGGAATCTTTTTTATACGAAGCATTTACTAAACGACAAAAGGGAATGTTTTTGTCGTACGTATGCGGCGACAACGACTTCTCCGCCGCCGTGACTATTATTTGAGTTTTAGCTTCCTCTACAAGTCATACCCTTTTTTAATGAAAAATAAATACCATGTGTTACTTTGGTATTAAAAATGGTTTTCATAACGTTTTTATTATATCGATGTGTTGTATTGATATATCGTTATTGAAATGTGGGAATTTTATGTTTCCTTTATGCATGTTTTATGTGATATGATTATGTTATGGTTCTTGGGCATTATTATGAAGACGGGTGGTTCCGTGATAAACTAAGGGCGGGTGAGCCCGTTATAGCTCTCCAATGCATTGGGTAACGCGAAGGAGTGAAAAATTAAGGTTTCTCCAAAGAGATTTTAGGGAATATACTGTGATGGGTATTCCAAACGTAACCAAGAGGGTTACTCCCTACGTAAGAATGTTATGAATGCCTCAAGTTACCTTTATGTCTTATGATTTCTATGATTTATTCATGATTTTATGAGGTATCTTAAAGTGCCTATGTTTTATGGGTAAAGTATGATTTCATTCTTATGTATATATGAACTCATGTTTCCTTTCCATGTTTTTTTTATAACCCATACTAAGTTTTTATGCTCATCCCATGTTTTTGAAATGTTTTTCACAGGTCAAGGGAAAGGTACATGATAAGATGATAGAGTCAAGGATGTGTCAAGAAATAATCCATGTTTTATTTTAAATGTGTTTCCATTGATGGTAATGAAGAATACTATCTTTATGTAACCACTTTGTTTATATGTGGAATGTAATGCAAGTTTTATGATCTAATTCTCTAAAACTCTAAACCCGAAAAGATCCTCAATGTGTAATCTTGTAATAACTCAAGATTAAGTAAGATTTAAGGCTGGGGCCTTATATCATGTATCTGACCACTATGATCTTGAAATTTGTAGCGTAAAAATGATGGAAGGGTACACACTGTGTATATATTACATAACATGTAATTCTAAATATAGAGTTCATAATAAAATAGAGATGATGATTTTTGGAATATATAGGCCCCGTAGATAACACATTGTGTAAAGGGAGTAAATTATAAGTAATGATCATGAGTTATGGATTTAGGGTGATAAACGAGTGTTTATTATTAAATTATTCTATGACCCTCTACACACTCGACCGCGAAGCATTATTGAGATAATGTTGGAAACTCTACTCCATTTGGAACTTTTCAATATTTTTCGATCTTTAGGGTTTGCACAATGTCTCTCTAGGTAAGAGAATTTTTATTTTTTCCTATATTCTTGTGATCATAATAAAGCCATTATTTTACTATATTGGATACATTGATATAATGTTCTAATTGTTATTGATTCTTATTGAACTATTATGTAGTGGTGTTCTACGGATGATATTTTTTTAGTTATGGGTGAATGTTTTTTCCCTAATGTAAGGTGTTTTATTCCACAATGAGAAAAATTCTTCTAAATAAAATAGTTTCTATATTTTCTACATTGATTCTAGGGCCTCTATTATCAATGTTGTTTTCTTCCTATTGGTGGTCCAGTTAAAGTCATTTGATATCCAGGTTTGGAGATATGTGGAATTTTTAGTTTTTGTTTGTTAACTGTATTGTTTTATTATTGATGAATTATTTTATTATATTAAATAGATTGATAGGCAGGTTTTACTAGTGTCTGTTGAAGTGTGTTCTTTTTAAATATATGGGTTTCCACTTCTTTTTGGAAAATTGAAATCATATTTCAATGCATTGTGAAATTGTGTTATAAAATTGTTTTCAAAGCGTGATATGATAAAATGGTTTTATAATTATTTTAGAAAATAGAAAACATGTGAAGCCTTGGGTACATGGTTGGATGATGTTGTAACATTCCTCATCCACTATTGGGGGTGGGGTGGGGGGATTCATGGGGAATTATTCAGCTTTAGTGGGTTACTATTTTATGTAATTGTTAACACTATTGGGGGGTTACTAAATAACGTTTTCTTATGTCTATAGACTCAAGAAATAAGTATAGGGACTTGATTCTTGTTATTTTCTATGAAAGGAATGAGTTTCCCTACTATATTTAACTAGTGTTATTGTAGGCATGATGTTTATTATGCTTTTGGATCATACTCTTTCTGTTGTATTCCCATGATTTTGATATGATTTGAGATACATGATTTGGGTTGATTAAATATCTCTACATTTTTATATTTATAAGAAAACTATTGAATCTAATTTATCATTTTTTTTGGATGTCTAGAAAAAGTGGGAATTAAAATTTTTACCTGATTTTGATATTAATCTGTGAAAATTTATATCCTACCATTTTATATATAATTTTGTGAATTCTTGGATAATTTTACATAAAATGTTTTATTCAAAACATCAGTGAGATCCAACTGAGCATGTAATCTCGCACCCTATGCAATGCCTTCTAATATTCGTAGACCTCGACATATCTTTGGATATTGGAAATGACATAGTTTAATAATAAGGTTTTGAGGTATTATTTCAGATGGGTTTGGTAGCTGGATGATGAGATGGTGGAAATTTTTCCAATCTATGAAATATAAACTATTGGGGTAGCTATTTTAGTTATTCATCCTTTTTATTTTGAATTTTTTATTTTTTATTAATTTTCTTCTATTTCATTTGTATCTCTTCCAATATTCTCTTTTGGTTATGACACTCACACAGAGATATATATATATATATATATATAGCTGTTTATTTCTATATTTGTATATATAAAATGGTATCTACTTTAGTTGGGGTAAAATTTTTACAATTATTTGATTATGAATCTTGAGTGATTAACAAAAGCCAATAGGGATCATGAACTTTATTAAAGTAAGTGGAAATATGGTCCTAGTATGAGGTTGAGAGGGTATCTATATTAGGATTGTCACATTACATGAGGAATCCAAAATTTATAAAAAAAAATTAGGAATTTTTTTGTTCATTATACAACCAAAGAACTAAATTTTAACCATTTAATCATTTTAGACAATTGGTTACAGGTTTATTCAATTTTTTGGAATTTACTAAGGGTTCTAATGTTTCCCATAGAATGTAATTATTTATATTTAATAATAAAATTTTCATTATTGCATAATAAATGCCCTCTATTTTCAAATTTTAATCCTATTTTATTTTAATCATTTCATATATGTGATTTAAATTATTCTTGAAATAATAAATTTATAATTAATTATAATCAATAATAAATAATATAGTAACTCATCTTATAAAATATCAATCATATATTTGTAAAATTAAATAAATATTTTCAAATTGTAAATATATCTTATAAGATAAATAAATTTGTGGAAAATGGTTTAAGGCTCATCTAAGATATAGATAGACTGATAATTTTATATATTTCACTGTATCATTCACTGTTCACATAAAAAAATCTCTAAAAAATAAAAAACATTTATCTAAGGATAAAATTTTTATGTGGAATCCAAAAATGAAATTCATTTTTGAAAGGTTGGTGTATTAGGTTTTATATATTTATCATTTAAAATAAAAATACATCGGTTAAATAAAAAACTATTTTTTAAAATTTTTCTTTTAAAACATTAAATTTTTTTAATTTAATTTTTGATAAAATTTAAATTGATTTAAATAAATTATATTTAAAAGAGTATTTAATATTGTTTTATTTCATTTAATAATATTCATCAAATATATTGATTCCCATTTTCATTTAGTGTTGAGGTCTGTGATTGATATAGAACATAATATTTATAATATAATATTATATAAATTCACAAATATCATTGTTCTGCATAATGAGAAAAAAAACATGTAAAATAATAATTCATGAAGTTTTGTTAAATAAACATTAGTTTTCATGTTTGATCTACCATAAATCAATGTATATATTGAGGATATATTCAATTTTATTATAAGAGAGATTCATAAAACATTATAGGTCATGAAAAATTTGATATATGAAACCCTCATGTGTAAATGTTATGTTGAGGAATTTTAATGTTTAATAAATGATAATGACACATTGATAGAAAAATTAATAGTTCAATATTATCAAGGAAAAAATTAATTTTTCATCCATGGTAATGATATCCACTAAGAATTGTGTCTCAAATCTGGGGTAAGATGCTAAAGAGGAAGATAAGAGTTTTTTATAAGTTATATAAATTTTTTGAGGTTTATTAATAATGATTTTGGTAATATTGAATATAATTTTTGTGGTTAATGAGTAGTAGGATAATTCAATTTATTTTTTTTAGTTTTCGGGTATGATATAGGAAATATAGGTTATGACTTGTTTAAGTGATGCTTTTATTATGTTTTAAAAATTTTAATCTTATTAGACAAATCAGTCATGTAAAGATTAGACTCATATTCATTTTTTGAACTAATAGAATAAGAAGATCTAAATAATATTTCCGATTTGAGATGATATTTTTAAGAATCCCATACAATGTATGGATATATATATGATTAAAATAGATCCATTGAAATAAAATATTCTTTAAAGAGATCTAATCAATATAAATCTACTAAAAGAAGATAAACCAAAGGTAAAAATACTTGAATCAGTTATACAATAATTAGATCATACAGATGCATGTATATTATAATTGAGTATGTAAAAGCTGATTCAAATCTTTAAATGTAATTAATGCATTGGGAATAAGAATAATTGAATACAAAGACATAAGTACCACCCTATGTTTTATATATTATTATTATTTCTTCTATATTGTTTAGAAATAATGTAATTGTTATAATTCCCCACTGATATCTAAAAATGAACCAATTCAAAAATGAAGGGAAATAATGGTCACTTTAACACCAAAGGGTCGTACATTGGGGACACCATGGCATAAAATTTCAATGAGTTAGAGAACACATTTATAGACAAGACTCATTATAAATTTAACATATGAAAACTCACATACATAATGGCCATTTTAAAAATACATTATTTTTAATATTCAAATTTTGAAAAGTATGGGTGTCACTCTTTTACATGAATGTGTCTCTTAGTGGATACATAATTGTTAATTATAAAATTACATGGTATGATATAATAGTATTTATATTATTTTATCAGTGTTTTTTTTAAAGATGATTTTTTGAAAGAGGGTTTAATAAGGTGTTCTGGAAGCTAATTTTCATAGGGAAAAGGGATTTTATAGATGATGGTTACATAACTGATAACTATGAAAAAATATTTAATATAGATGATATATAAAGATCCCAATAAATGGGAAATTTTATGGGTGATGCATAAGGTTTCTTTGGAATGATAATTAAGGGTTTCCATCATTATGGGTCCTAGTGATTTTTAATAATTATATTTAATGACCTATTTCAAACTTATTTAAAATTTCAATAATTTTATTAAATGATATCTAATTCGGTTTTAGTTTATATTTTTAAGAACATAATGATAAGTACAAATTTTAATCCCCTATCTTGGATTTTTATCCTCAAGGGATATCATCACTGATTATTAACATATATCATGTCATTAAATGCATGGAGTAAGGGAATTCATTATATATTTCTATCTATTTTTTTATTTCTGATACTAGTTTTCCTAGAAAATAAGGTTTCATATATGTTAGCATATTTTACATCAATAGAGCTCAATTTATTGTTTTTATGTTATTATTTTATCACTATGTGTATTGTTAAAATGTATTTGAATTTTTGGGTGTCCCCACATCAATTTGTAAGGGATCACATCAGCCTAATTTATAATAAAGAAAAAATGTATTTATAAATAGTTAATCAGTGGTTCCTTGGTCATACAGGTGTCAGTGTCCCTATTAAATTTTATTTTCTAGTTGAATTTATGTTTAAGAATAATTTGATATAATATTTTAAAATAGGGTTTTTGTGTAAAATATCATTATGAAAAGTGATAAAATATTAATTTCTAGTGAATGTGATGATTTTATGTTATGCATTTGAAATTTTACTAAAAAATATGTTATTTAATACCAGAATGTTATAATGAGGATTTTGGACAAATTCATAGAGTTGAAAATGATTTTATATGATGAAATTTTTCTAATATTTTTTGTTAATGGATTGATTTTGTTTTTAAGGATAAGTTGAATTGTCTTGGCTAACAATGATTTAGTTTGTTTGACATCATATGGGAAAAGAACTATTTCTAAATCATTTATGATTGTCTTTTGTTTTTTATAGAATCCTATGGTAGTGTTATTGCATATTGATTCAAAAATTCATATATTGTGATTACCATATTAATATATATATATATATTCTTGGAATATAAGGTCTTACCTTTAGTTTCTTGATATGTCATGATGATATTCTATTTTTGTTATCAAAGATTCCAAGTTGATATATATTCACATTACTAAAGGCTCATGGGTTCTAAATAATGGTAAAATACAATAGTTTTGATAGAGTTATTAAAGGTTCCATAATGTAAGGACTGTTTTCCCTATTGGGTAGATATGATGAGTGTTATATTATTGGAAATATGTAAATATTATATGGCATGGTATATTTGAATATGTTTTTTGGGTTATTAATTATTCATATCATTAATTTCTAGTTGATTGAAAAAATCTAGTTTCAATAATATCAATGGGTTATATTATGAAATTCCCATGATGTATCATTACTGTATTTTGTTTTTATGATGTATGATTATGTTAGTGGTTGAAATTTTGAAATGGATTATTTATTTCATATAAATGTATCCTATTTGTTTGAATATTTAAACTAATAGTTTTCAACATTTTCTAAGATAGATTATGTTGGACAATCATGAATGACCACCTTTGACTGATATGGGATGGTTTTAAAAGATAGTTACAATCTTTTCAGGAGAAATAGGTTTGTGGTTTATGTTATGTGACATATCCTTATGTGACAAGGTTGTATCCATGGAATGTTGTGGGACTATAAATTGACTAAAAAGATGGTGGTAAAATATGATATTGGACATCTCCATGAATGATATGGTGTGGGTTGAGATCTCATGCTGGACCTCATCATGATATATATGATGCGGGATAATTTTTCATATAATATATAACATTATGTGATAGTATGGTAGTCAGTATATTGTATGAGAAACCATATTTTTCTGATAAGGTAGTGTTCAGAAAGTAATGTGTCATGAATGGATATGTCACATATTATTTATGATTATATTTATTTCCTATTATATTAAAAATTATATATTATTCTAAATAGACAATATAAACAGTGTGGGGTGTTGTTTTATCCATGTATTCACCTGATGTCCTAAAGGTGTTTCCTGTATTCACAATATGTGTAAGAACCCAGGTTTTTAGAACGGGTCAAAATCCCAACCGTGTTTGAATTTTTGACTCGTTTCTGAGGAAACTGGAAAAAATGAAAGGTTTTTGGAAAATTCCAGACCACACACCATGTACCTTTAAGTACATGCCATGTATATTTTAATCATGTTTTGGACTTGTTCTTGCTGAGTACATGCCATGTGATGACCGTGTATAAATTTCTTACTACACGATGTGTAGTTTTAAACATGTCGTGTACTTTTGACCGTGTGGTGGCCATACATGGCATGTAGGCATGTTTGCTGGGTAGAACTAGGTACACGTCGTGTTCCCCTTGAACATGAAATGTTGTCTATCCATGTAATAGGGATATAAATTCCGTGTAGGTAATTCAGTGAGTGAGAGAAGAGAAACCAAGTACACGCAGTGTACCCATAGGTACTCACCATGTACTCATGTCGGCAGGTCTGGAAAGGTAGGAGGCGGAATTCAGTTGTCTTATGAACAGTTAAATGATATATACATGGTGTGTATTCATGATGTACACGCTGTGTACTTTTTTTTCGTCAAAACGGGCAGTAGCCTAGTTTTGAGGTTCTGGAAAGAACCTCTACACCTAAGGCATCTGGATCTTCAATCGCTCCATGATTCTTCATCCGAAGTCGGATTCTATCACGGTTGGATGCGTTGGAACCCCCACGGTCAGACCTCGTTTCCTCTTGCACTGTTTTGTTTGATTTTCATTCAAGAACGATCTATAGGGGTTTGAGTGGTTTTGAATCTTTTTTAGATTTACCACATTTTAGACCAAATTGGTGGATCTTACTGGAGGAGTACCATCGTATGAGTCTTAGGTAGGTGGTGCATACCTCATTTTGTGTTTTCACGGTTGTTTGGGTAACGCGGCCTTCATCACATTTTCAGGTATTTTGATCGGGACATGTTTTATCAGTTTTTTTATATTGAATTTCTTATTGGACCTATGGGATGCCTTTGTGTAGGCCATGTTACGAATTTCTATGAGCGGGGCCAGGTGGGGGGCTATTGCTCGTCAGGGAATTTTGGTCGGGGAACTCCAGAACGGTTTTAATTAAAATATTATGGTGTTAAACTGTTAGTTTAATTTATTAAAGCCTGAAATGATTGATAGAGGAATTTAAGACCACAGTTCTAGTATAGGACAACACCTTTCCTAGCGAAATTCAACTATTAAGGCTGTTTTTCCCTATTATGTGTTCCGTTTAAATTTGATATGTATGCAATTGCTGAATTTCACATGTAGGACCCTTCGGGTTGTGTTGGGCTTGGCCCGGTTACGTTTGAGTGATGCTGATCACATGTTGGGCTTTTCCTGGGTTACTTTGGGTGGCTTTGACAATTGGATTAGATGTCATGGACGTTGGATTGAGGTAGTACAACTATCAGGTTGGGCATCGCCCAGGTTAATAGGATGGCTATCCCTTCATACGTGAGAGGCGTGGTCGCAGGGACATGAGGTGTCAGATGTGTTGGTGGATTAGATACTATTTTGGTGATTACCACTCAGTCGAGACTTTGATTAGTGTGCACACAAATATACTCCGTGATGTGGTGGTTTTGACTACTCGTGTGGGTAGAGGCCCATGTAGTTGCGATTACGAATTTTGGTTGGGGTGCTAGCAATATAAATCCACGTGGGAGGTGAGGAGCCTTCAGGGGATAGCATTGAGACTATCTGGTTGGGGGTTGTGGATCGCTTTGATTTGAGGGAAGACATCACTGTTCCTCCAGGTTACTTCTTGGCCGTTCCTTCTGGACATTGTTACTTGAGCCACGAGGTGTCAGAAGGAACAACGTGCTGGGTTACTATTCTTGGGCGTGCCGTCGGGACGTCGGTACTTGAGACATTTTCTTTCAGGGGGAACATGGTTCTGGGTTACATGGTAGAGATTCTGGCATTGGACGAAGCAGGTGACACTCCATGGTGGCTGCTGAGCACCAGAGGAGTTAGTTCTTATTTTTTCATTGTACTGCTTGCATTTTTACTTACACTTGCATGACTGCTTAAACACAAATATTTGGTATGCTCTGTTGGGTGGTGTCCTACTGAGATGTGTCTCACACCATGCATGGGCCCTTCAGGACGTGTGCAGACTTTATGGATTTATGTGCAGGAATGAGGACAACATCAGGAGCTGGGCTGCGTTAGTTGTTGAATGGAGAAGGTATAGACCTTGATGTCATACCTAGCTAGTGTTTACTTTGTTTTGTTTTCCTTTCTATATCGGCATGCTTACTTATTTTAGCTAAAATTGGATAGCCATTTCCGCCCTTTTTATATTCAATTATGTTTGACCTTCTTTGGATGCATGTTTTACTGTTCAGTAGTAGTTACAAGATATCAGCCGGTTGTTGTGTTTATTTCCACTATTGTTTTTATATTTACTGCTTCTGCTTTTTATCTGAAATTGTTATGCTTCCGCTCTGCATGTCTGGTTTGAGTCTGCTGAGTCGTTCTTTCCACGGAATCATTATTTTTATACTCAGAAAAGTACCGTTATATTGATGTTCTGAGAGGGAATAGCCTCCCCACTATACCAAACATACCCTCACTGCTATTCGGAAGCCTTTGGCGTTTAGGAGAGGTGCTCCTAAGGTAGTGACACCCAACCCGTTCGGCACTGTTCGGGTGGCTGGCCGGGTCCGGGTCATTACAAAGTGGTATCGATGGAGTTCTTGACATGGATTCAGTAGTAGTGCCTTGCTAACTACTAATGAGTTTGAGACCTCTCTTTTTATTTTTGCTGGTTTTACTATTTGGTATATGGTAGACTAGAGATTGGTTGTTTTTACTGGAAATGGGTTTCGCACATGTGCATGGGTGCCTGCACCCCCAGGTACGAGGAATGGACCAAGTTTCCAAGGGTGGAATTTCTGTTTTGCTTTTAATCAGATTACAATTTATATGAATTCCTCATTGGTGGATCACTTGGTATGTGATGTTCTTGATTGTGATATGTAACCCTTGACTCGATCCACTAAGGGAGAGTTGGACCTTGGCCCGGTATGGCGAGGCTTGGTTACTTGGATTTTGATAGCCACATTTTAGGGTATTTCAATATCATAATTGCACGTATGCTTTGTGCAGTGATAATGCCATGTGAATGAAAAATAAATTTCCATGCATTATATGCTTTGAAATGTAAATAGGTGAAATTACTGATATAATTTCTTGTATATTGAAATGTGTTATGCCATGATTTTTATATATTGTAAATTTCATGTGGTAGGTTATTTGGGACTGGCACTTATGAGAGAAAGCAGGTACTATGACTAGGGCAGTGTAACTGTCAGGATTGGGTGACTCGGTCATCGGGTAAGGGGAAACATTTGTTTTTAGGATGGGAATGGCTCGAGGTACCATTGATACTTGGATTTGGTAAGGATAGGTAAGGAGGCAGTGAAGTCGAGATGCCGAGGGCATCAGTTGAGATAGGGGAGAGTAAGGGTCTTTGTTATACACTGCCTCTTTACTGGTTTGCCTTATCTGTGTAGAATATATTATTGTATATATATATGGGCTATCTGACCATTTATGATATTCAGTGGGTTACTCCTTCACGAGTCGATGGACTGTCGGGAAGAAGATGATACAATGCTGTAGGATCAGGGTAATAATTCGGTACAGGCAGAGCACGAGCTGCAGGTACAGGCTGGGGGATAGGATCAAGTTCAGGATCTTGTGCCTGCTAGACATTAGCTGGGTTTGGAAACATTCGAACCATGGCTTAACGAGCAGCTCTGAGCTATCCTGGTACGTGTCATGCATAGGATTGATAGAGGCGGGCAGGAAACAGAGCCTTCTAGGGCGTATCTGATGCGGGAGTTCCAATCACAGCACCCACCACTTTTTCAGGGTGAGGGTGGTCTGTAGGCGGCTGTGAACTGGATAGAAAGTTTGCATATGATCTTTGAGTAGCTCGAGATGCCTCTAGGGAGAAGTGTCAAGTTGGAGACATACATTCTGAGAGGACCAGCGAAGCAATGGTGGGATGTACAGGTACAGGCTCGTATGCATGAGGTACTGGCTTGGAAGGACTTTGAGGACTAGTTCATTGAGCACTTCTACACGAAGACACTAAGGGCAGAGAGAGCTTTGGAGTTCTTGAGTTTTTATCAAGGGGATTTTTCGGTCATGGACTATGCATCTAACTTCATAGAGTTGTCTTTATTTCCA
This sequence comes from Viscum album, assembly GCA_963277665.1. Classification (NCBI taxonomy): domain Eukaryota; kingdom Viridiplantae; phylum Streptophyta; class Magnoliopsida; order Santalales; family Viscaceae; genus Viscum; species Viscum album. Next base: position 305,046,038 of record OY728141.1, on the reverse strand, counting down.
CCTGGTATGGTGAGCGATGACATAGCTAGGGTGAGGCGCTTCGAGGATGGATTATGACATGCCATTCAGGTCCAGGTGAACATCTTTAGGCTGGGTTCTTTCTCCGAGGTGGTGAATTAGGCACTCATAGCTGAGGGAAATGAGTGAGAAATGTCTCTCTTGGGCAGTGATATAGCTTCAGGTGATGGTTCGGACAACCGGAAGCATGGAAGAGATGAGTTCCATCAGGGAGTTATGTCAGGGATTCAGCTAGACCACCTCGTTGTAGTTCTTTGGTGATTTACATTCAGTGTGCATAGCCGGGACATGTTTGGGAACAGTGTGATAGGCCTCCGAAGGATTACTGGGCATGTGGACAAGACGAGAATCTGGAGAGGTTTTGTAGGCAGCCTTCTCAGATAGTCAGAAAGCAGGGACCAGGATAGACTACAGCATCTGGAGTTGGTTCAGGTTCGGTACACGGAGAGGGTAGTCGAGGTTCATCTGTGCGTGATGGTTGTGACAGAGACAGTGGGACTCAACTGAGGGGTCAGTGGCCGGTGACTATAGCAGCACCATAGAGTGGTCAGGCATCAGGCAATCGTACATCAGTCACGGTGCATGCCATGGAGCTGCCAGAGGCTGAGTAGGCTGGTGTGCCGACGACGGTTAGAGGTACACTGCGGAGTGGCCGTGATCTCCATGATTACTTTTTGACATGACCTGTAGAGGCATGTCTACTTTTAGTGCACGTGGGGAACATGAACTATGTGGACTGACTAGATTCTAGTCAGTGGGATTGGCACCATATCAATTGTGTGATATATTATATATATGTATGTATGAGGTGCATGGCATCAGGGCATCGAGTATGCCAGTTACATGAGGTGTCGTGGGCATCGGGGCATCGAGGATGTGGGTTACTTGAGGTTCTAGGCACCAGGACCTCGTGGAGGTGGACACCGATGTGGTTTAGGTTAGGTTGGGTGTTAGAAGCGACACAAGAGAACTTATGGGGCGCAGGGGTGATGATGTGACACGGAAGGACTATGCATCCTGAAAATACGTTAGTACACCTTGGTTTCATTGAGCTTTGTTTTTTGAGATCAAGTAGGAAATTCCTATGGTGGAGATCCCCTTGAGGAATTTAGCCAGAACCTTGGGACTAGGTTAGTACAGGTTGTTTAACCGGGATGAGCGTGTTTGGTTCCATATTTTGGTGTCGTTTGGTAGCTCGAGGACAAGATGTTTTTAGTTGGAGAGTTTGTAAGAACTAGGTTTTTAGAACGGGTCAAAATCCCGACCCTGTTTGAATTTTTGACTGGTTTCTGAGGAAACTGGATAAAATGGGATGTTTCTAGAAATATGCAGACTACACGCCATGTACCTTTAAGTACACACCATGTATATGTTATGAAAGTTTCAGCTGTGTGCTCGCCGAGTACATGCCGTGTGATGGCCATGTAGAAATTTCTTACTACACAACGTGTAGTTTTAAACACGTCGTGTACTTCTGACCGTGTGGTGGTCATACTTGGTGTGGTGGCCTTTTGGCGGGGTAGAATGAGGTACACATCGTGTTCCTCTTGGACACTCCTTGTAGTCTAACCGTGTATGAGAGATATACATGGCGTGTGGGTAAGTCGGTGAGGGAGAGAAAAGAAACCATGTACAGGCCGGGTACCAATAGATACACGTCATGTACTCATGTCGGTTGGTCTGGAAACAATGGCGGTGGAATTCATCCATCTTATGAATAGTTAAATGATATATACACGGCATGAGCCATGAAGTACACACCGTGTACTTTCTTTTTTTCGTTAAAATGGGATGTAGCATCGTTTTGAGGTTCTGGACAGAACATCTACACCTAAAACGTCTGGATCTTCAATCGCTCCCCAATTCTTCGTCCGAAGTCGGATTCGATCAGAGTTGGATGTGTTGGAACCCCTACGGTTAGGCCTCATTTTCCCTTTGGCTGTTTTGTTTTATTTTTTTTAGAAAGAGTTATAGGGGTTTGAGCGGTTTTGAATATTTTGTAGATTTACCATGTTTTAGACTGAATTTCCGGTTGTTACTAAAGGTGTAGCATTGTACAAGTCTCAGGTACGTGGTGCGTACCTCATTTTGTGTTTTCGCGGTTGTTTTGATGACACAGCCTTCAGCGCGTTTTTGGGTATTTTGAGTGCGACCCATTTTCTTTGCTGTTTCATATTGAATTGCTTATTGGACCTATGAGATGCCTTTGGGTATGACATGTTACCAGTTTGCGTGAGTGGGGCCAGGTGAGGGGTTGTTGCTTGTTGGCGCATTTTCGCCGGGGAATTCTAGAATGGTTTTAATTGAAATATTAATTTTTTGAACTGTTAGTTTAATTTTTTAAAGCCTGATATGATTGCTAGAGGAATTTAAGACCTTAGTGATGGTATGGGAAAACACCTTGCATAGTGCAATTCAACTGTTTAGGCTGTTTTCCCTTATTATGTGCTCTGTTTGAATTTGATATGTATGCAATTGCTAAATTGCACAAGCTGGACCCTTCGGGTTGTGTTGGGCTTGGCCCGGTTACGTTTGAGTGATACTGATCACAGGTTGGTCTTGGCCCTGATTACGTTGGGTATTTTTGACCACGGGATTGGGCATCATGGATGTCATCTTGAGGCAGCACAACTGTAAGGTTAGGCATGGATCAGGTTACTTGAAGCGATGGCATCAGACTTGAGAAGAATGGTCGCAAGGACACGAGGTGTCAGATGTGTGGGTGTCTTAGGTACTATTTTGGTGATTACCGCTCACCTAGGACTTTGAGTAGTGTGCACATAGAGATACTACGTGATGAGGTGGGTTTGACCACTCTAGTGGGTAGAGGACCCCCATAGTTGCAGTTATGTATTTTGGTTGGGGGTGCTTTCCATAGAAATCCACATGGGAGGTGAGGACACTTCAGGGGATACATTGAGACTACCGGGTTGGGGGCTATGGCTCGCAGTGATTTGAGGGAAGACATCACTGTTCCTCTGGGTTACTTCCTGGGCCTACCTTCAGGACGTCGATACTTGAGGCACGACGTGTCGAGAAAGACAATGTTTCGGGTGAATGAGTGTTGTCATGGGCGCCCCCAAATGATTAATTCGATTTTTGGGTACTTAGGTGCAGCAGAGTGGCTGACCAAGGTCGTCTCTCAAAGAAGGAAGTGAATTTAACAACTTATTATAGGTATTCTAAAACAAATAAAATAGAATATAATAAAAACACTACTTGAAGGAATGGGGGTTGGTTATAGTTTATAAATCTAGAAGATGTTTACTGGAAGAAGATTGTATTTTGTTTTTTTTAGTTTTGAAATGAAGTTCGATTAAAATGACACAACAAAAAGATGTTTTTTTAGACAATATTTAAAATATGTAATCGATATAACTCTTCCTCTTCAATAATTTATTAATCATTATAATTTAAATTAATATTCACTTAATTATGATCCATTAATTTTTTAAATCCCGAACCCTATGAAAATTAACTTTACCATGAAGATGAAGTGAATTTAACCTTAAGCTAACATCGGAACATGCAATCACAACACCCTACTATGATTGATATTATAAAATTATCTTATGTTCACTGTTAAATTAAGGCACATAACCACTCTAAAAATGAGGATTAATTGATTTTAGGGATTGTATTTGAACTCTACAAATTGATCCCGTGTGGTTTTGAATTACCGATTATGGTTGCGCTCTCACAGTTCACACAATTCCTGACCTTGCGTGTTTTGTGTTAACTATTCAATTGCTTGATTAGTTTCATATAAATTAAAAACTAAATTAATAGATCCTAATATGTGAATTAAAGTATCTCATTTATTCAAAATAAATGAATTAATAAGGATAGAGGTCGATCGATTACTAAAAAGAACTACTCTTCCATGGGTGGCGTAATCATCGTAGAAGCGTTTTGCATGTGCAAAGGTTTATAATGGGTATAACCCAATAACGATTCTACTCAAAAATCCAGCTCAAATAGGAAGATAAATAGAAGAATAAATTTAAACAAAACATAAGAAAAGAAAAGAAATAAAATAAGAACAACGATGTTTATTACACAAACAAAATCATTACAACGTGAAGGAGAAGAAGAAGGCTTCGATGAGGGGATCCTTGCTTCAAGAGCTACCCATCTTACAATGGTTGGAGAATTTGGGTGAAACAAATTTTCCTCTGCCTCCAACATCCTAATTCACGTCCAAATCCCTCCAAATGAGAAAATCTCCAATTTATAGAGGGGATTGGAGGAGAGGTTACAAGTGGCTTCAAGTGTCAATGTGGAAATTCGTCATAATATTTTATTCCAACTTTCTCCGCCCATTGGACCTCCAAAAAGTGTGCATTGACCGGCATTCCAGAGGGATTATTTGTTAGAAATCATGTCCCAGAGCTTTCCTCAAAATTTGGGCTGAATCCAAGCCCTGATAAAGAATATATGGCCCAAATACAGAACCCATATTCATTATGCCGAGTCCATCCCACCATTAGATTAATGGACAATTTACTCCATTCAAATTAACTCTTTATCTCTAGTTTCCTGAATAAAAGTTGTAGAAAATTAAGTTAGAAACACTTTCAAAAAATTTAAAATTCAAATAATAAACATAATAATATTTATCTTCGAAATACTACAGTGCACTATTAAGGGTAAAACTGGAATTTTCACCAAATTCTCAAATGAATGATCAAATCCCAAATATTTTATAAATAAACATATTTAACACAATTTGAGGAAATTATTTCATTTATTATCAATAAAATATTCAACAAAATAGTTTTTTATCAACTCCCCCACACTTACCCTTTTGCACACGTGAGAAAAATCTCATATCAAGTAAACATCAATATCAAATCAAAACCAATTTTAAAACACATATCTTTGAGATCAAACAATCACACACCAAGAAACCAAAGATATAATGCCTAATAAAAAACAATTATTTCAGGTTCTTCTTTTATATCATTCAATATATTTCCACTTTATTTATCCTTCCATGCACAAAATACTTACCTCACTTGATTTTTCTCTTATCACACAAATGTCATTTTTTTGCAATGTCTTTCTCATCCAAACTCATACAAGGGTCACCATAGGCTTGATAAATTTATGCATCACCACCCGATATGAGTCAAGGACATATTTTTATCATGAGGTATTTTTAGGGTTGTTCTGTGGCTTTCGGTATGTAGGATTTAGATGTGAAAAATTCTGAGGCTCGATGAGGAGGGCTTGACTCTTTTTGAAGCAAAATTGCATTAATCTAATTTTCACTTAAATATGGTCTTCTCCTCAATCCCCATAGTATCAATTCAGATCCATCGTCATGAAATGTCATGAAAGGTTTACACCATTCATCATTTAAGCGTCAAAAATTTCAATCTTCTCAAACATGATTTTCTTGAAAGCTCTAGATGGGCACAACTTTCCACCTCAATTAGAAGCTCCAGAAAAGGCACAACTTCACTTGTAATGAAAGCTCCAGAAAAGGCACAACTTTCAATATAATGAATTTCTTTAGCAGAAACACATCTCTTCCTAATTTAATTTTTTATCCAATTTATCACAGAATGTGGTGGCACAACACAAGATAGATTCTCCCACACTTTAGCTCAACTAGATTATGCAATTTCACTTCAAGAGTTGGTTAGATATGGAAAATTGGCTTGTAATGTGGAAAACCAAACAAGATGTGCATGGATTATAATGGTTACAAGGATTAAATATTCAAGGTAGTCCATTATAAAAAGGATTCTTTAAAATATGGGCTTTAATACCAAACAAATGCCACAATCATTTAAACATAAGTACCTCAAACCCTCATGTTTTGACAGGAATAGATCAAATTATAGTTAAATCAAGCATGGTTTGGTTCTCTCAAGAAGTGAGGTGAATTTAAATAATATAAATATAACATTTCAGAAGCCTCACAGGGAAGTGATTTCAAATATAAAGATAGTGAGATGTGGCATGGGATTCAAAATTCAGTGTACATTTCATGAAATTACTAAATATTTGAACTTGAAACAAAGTCATTTTAGCATTCATTTAAGCTTAGTTTCAAGGGGTAAATTGTTTCACTTATTGATATGGATTTAAAAATGGGGATGAGAATCATTTCAGCACAAAAGATTCAAAAACACACATAAAATTGTAAAATAAACACCCGAAATTTGAAAAACACAAATTTATTGTTTTGGTTTTTTTAACAGGAAAGAAATTGAAATTACTAAACTAAAAGGTTCCCTCCCCCACACTTAAAATATGAAATTTTCCTCAAATTGAACCCACGAGATGATATATGCACATTAAATGAAGAATTTTTAAATAGGAAAAATACTATAAAAGTGAAAGGGATAGGAACATCCTGATGTCCTCAAGTGATGATGGGGTCATGTAGTGTGATAAAATCCACTGCATCAGTAGGAAGTCCCTCAATGTATCCCTTCAAACGTTTCCCATTGACTGTAAGGCTCCTTCCAGTGTCCTCTTGTGTGATCCCCACTGCACAATAAGGAAAAACATTAGTCACAACATAAGGACCTAACCATCTGGAACGCAACTTACCAGGCTTCAGCTTTAGTCGTGAACTATAGAGAAGGACTTTCTCTCCAACATGAAACTCTCTTTGTGCTATCTTGATCCCCAAGATCTCCTTACGAATGGAAGTGGTCCCTGATGTTGGAAAAAATCTCTTCAAGAAAAGACGTTTCAAATCGTTCCAACAAGTTACATTTTCGGGTTATAAATAATACATCCAATCTTTCGCAGCTCCATCAAGTGATAATGGGAATTCTCTTAATTTGATTTGGTCTTCAGATATATTTTTTGGTTTCATGGTTGAGCAAACCACATTAAACTCTTTGAAATGTTTATTGGGATCCTCACCAGAGAGGCCATGAAACTTTTGAAGTACGTGAATAAACCCAGATTTCAGTTCAAAGTCCAATTCGAGATTTGGGTATGCAATACAATTTGGTTGATAGTTAATATCAGGTGCAGCCAATTCTCAAATGGTTATATTAAATTCATTTCCATTATTTTCAGCCACTGCTTCTTCTTTTATGTTTGAATTTGAATAACTTCCAATTCAAATGTTTTTAGAAGAGAGGAATTCACCAACTGGTTCAATATTGAAACCTCCCATAGATTGAGAGTGTCTGATTCGTTCCCTAAGGCTGCGTTCAATCTCAGGGTCAAGATCTAAGAGATCTTCAGGATTAGTTAGTGTGATAAATCAAATAAAAATGAAAAGAATGAAAGTGGACAATAGTAAAATAAAAATTAGAAGTTTGAGTTGATGGTCCAAAAAGAAGTACAAGGAAATAAAAGAAGAAGGAAAAAATCAGATTGTGTAAAGACTGAAGAAAGAAGAGAGGAAGATAATTAAAATTTAAAATAAAATAAATACCTCAAATTGGATGAAATAATTACTTCCCTCCCCATAAACGGAGACAATTTCAAAGAGCGATGTCATGGGCGCCCTCAAATGATTAATTTGATTTTGGGGTACTTAGGAGTAGCAGAGTGGCTGACCAAGGTTGTCTCTCAAAGGAGGAAGTGAATTTAATAACTTATTAAAGGTATTATTAAACAAATAAAATATAATATAATAAAAACACTACTTGAATGTATGGGGGTTGGTTATAGTTTATAAATCTAGAAGAAGTTTGCAGGAAGAATATTGTATTTTGTTTAGTTTTTAGTTTTGAAATGAAGTTCGATTAAAATGAAACAACAAAAAGATATTTTATTTGACAATATTTAAAAGGTGTAATCGATATAACTCTACCTCTTCAATCATTATCATAGAAATTAATATTCACTTAATTATGATCCCTTAATTTGTTAAATCCCAAACCCTACAAGAATTAACTTTACCATGAAGATGAAGTGAATTTAACCTTAGGCTAACTTCGGCACATGCAATCGCAACACCCTACTTTGATTGATGTTCTAAAATTAGATTATGGTCAGTGGTAAATTAAGGAACATAACCACTCTGGAAATTAGGATTAATTGTTTTTTGGGATTTTAGTTTAACTCTACAAATTGATCATGTGTGGTTTTGAATTACCGGTTAAGGTTTCGCTCTCACAGTTCACACAATTCCCGACCTCACGTGTTTTGTGTTAACTATTCAATTGCTTGCTTAGTTTCATTTAAATTAAAAACTCATTTAATAGATCATAATATTTGAATTACAATTTCTCATTGCTTCAAAATAAATTAATGAAGAAGGATAGAGGTCGATCAATTACTAAAATGAACTACTCTTCCATGGGTGGTGTAATCATCATAGAAGCATTTTTCATGTGCAAAGGTTTGTAATGGGTATAACCCAATAACACTTCAACTCAAGAATTCCAGCCCAAAGAGGAAGATTAACAGAAGAAAAAATTTAAAAAAAATAGAAGAAAAGAGAAGAAATAAAAGAATACCAAAAAAGTTTATTACACAAACAAAATAATTAAAATGTGAAGGAGAAGAAGAAGGCTTCGATGAGGGGATCCTTGCTTAAAGAGATACCACACATACAATGGTTGGATAATTTGGGTGAAACAACTTATCCTCTACCTAAAATATCCTAATTCACGTCCCAACCCCTCCAAATGTGAAAAACTCCAATTTATATAGGGGATGGGAGGAGAGGTTATAAGTGGTTTAAAGTGTGAATGTGGAAATTCGGCCAAATATTTTATTCCAACTTGCACCGCCCATTTGACCTCCAAAACGCGTGAATTGACCTTCCTTCCTGAAATATTATTTCTTCCAAATCATATCCCCGATATTTCTTCAATATTTGGGCTCAATCAAAGCAATGATGAAGAATATATGGCCCAAATACAAAACCCATGTCCATTCTGCCGAGTCGAGCCCACCATTAGATTAATGGCCCATTTACTCTATCCAAATGTACTCTTTAGCTCTACTATCATGAATAAAAGTTGTAGAAAATTATGTTAGAAACACTGTTACAAAATGGGAAATTCAAATAATAAATATAAAAATATTTATCTTCGAAATACTACAGTGCACTATTAAGGGTAAAACTAGAATTTTCCCCAAATTTTCAAATGAATGATCAAATCCCAAATATTTTATTAATAAACATATTTAACAAAATGTAAGGAAACTATTTCTTTTATTTTCAATAAAATATTCAAAAAAATAGTGTTTTATCACCAGGTTACTTTTCTTGTGTTTGCCTTCAGGACGTCGGTACTTGAGACAAGTTGTGTCAGGGGGCACATGGTGCCGGGTTACTTGGCAGAGATTCTGGCATTGGCCAAAGCATGTGACACTCCATGGCGGCTGTTGAGCACCAGAGGAGTTAGTGCATATTTGTGCATTGTACTGCTTATAGTTTTTCTTACACATGCATGACTTCTTAAACACATATATTTGGTATGCACGGTTGGGTGGTATCCTACATAGATTTGTCTCACACCCTGCATGGGCCCTTCGGGACATGTGCAGACTTAATGGATTTACATGTAGGAAGGAGGCCAGCTTCAAAATATATGATGCGTTAGTTGCTGAAAGGATATGGTATGGACCTTGAGGTCATACCTAGCTGGTGTTTACTCTGTTTTGTTTTCTTCTCTATATTGGTATGCTTACTTGTTGTAGCTACTGTTGGTTAGCCATTGCCGCCCGTTATATATTCTGTTATGTGTGACCGGCTTTGGATGTAAGTTTTACTGTTAAGTAGTAGTTACATGATATCAACATACTGTTTTTTTTATTTCTTGTGTTGTTGTTATATATACTGGTTCCACTGTTTATCTGTATCTGTTATGCTTCTGCTCTGCTGGTCTGGTTTGAGTCTTCCGAGTCATTCTTTCTGCTGCATCTTTATTTTTATACTCAGACTAGTACCGTTATTATGATCCTACTAGAGGGTATAGCCTCCCCACTATACCTAACAGACCATCACTTCTAGTCGAAATCCTTTGGCGTTCAGGGGAGGTGCGCCTAAGGTCGTGACACCTGACCCGTTCGAGAGTGTTCGGGTGGCTGGCTTGGTCCTGGTCATTACATTATGTATTATGTTTCTGCGATTTTGTTTCACTCATGAATGGATTTCACCTTTATATGCATTCTATTTCAATCAATTTGATTATAGAATCCTGTATTATGTTAAGGAATTATGCATACAAAATGTGCCATTGTACTCACCCTCTACCAGCATATATGATAATCATTTCAATGTTGTTGGGTATACATTCATTATAGTTCATATAAATAAATATTTCATGAATATGGACACATGGATCAAAATTTTTAGTTCTTAGAGGTACTACATTCATTAAAGTGATTATTTGTGTTGGTTTAAGTGATATTTACTTTCTTATATTTTTTAATTATGGCGCAAAAGTCCCATCTAGTGTTTTATTGTTATATTTTTATAATGATACATTATTTATAAGATTATATTTATTTACTTTTTTTTAATGTGATGAATTACATATAATATTTTTCAAAATTATACTTCGTACGTTGATCTCCCATTTGGATCCATATTTTTATTATATTGGTATCTAGAATTTATGTATATGGGATAGCTCAATCATAATTTTCATTATTCTTTTGTATCACACTCATGAATATTATTAAAGGCCATAGTGTCCCTTGATTTTTTAGTCACCTAAAATTTGTCGAAAGAATGTAAATTATGGGGAGGGTCTCCTATGGTAAAGCGATGGACCTCAATCTGGTGAAATTTTTGTGGAATGAAAAGGGGTGTTATAATGTCGTATCAGATCATTTATTTTGTTGTTATTGGTCAAAATAAATGTAAATATTAGTAATCATGATATGGAAGGTTGATTAGTAGCATGATTTTCTAACTTGTTTTATGTTTAATCGTATGTTTCTAATGAATTTCTAGTTTTGGAATGAGGTTCTCAGAGATGATTGAGATGTAGTTTAAAAAAATCCAATTACTTGTTATATGAGGTTTGTGATGAGTCATAGTTATTAATAGATATCCATTTAGTTGTTCATAAACCATCATTGTGGCATGGTTAGGTCATTTTACATATTTATATAGGTGGGGTTTTGTAAAAAATACCATCTGAATTTATTATAATTTAATGGATTTTAACTATATTTTATGTCTTTTCAAATATATTATACAAATATATTAGATTATTGTGGATTAAAATTACTTGTTGGATTAATTTTGAATTGTGATTATTCTACCTCCATAGGGTAATGAATTATTTTTAGAAATATGGTTTTTATAAAAATTTATTATCCATGTAGTGTAATGTGTTATGTATAAAATGGTTTTATAATATGGTATACAATTACACGCCTCATAGAGAAGTAAATTTTGAAATGGATTTTGATTCAGTAAATTTGAAAATATATGATGATAATTTTTACGAAATTGGGTTTCACCTTGGCATAGGGAATCAAGGTCAATTTTATGGAAATGAATGAACCATATATGACAATGAATTTTTTCATATTATAGTTTTAATTGAATTCTCTTAGATTCTAGTTGGTGTTCAAAAAAATTGAGTAATCTTCAATACTTATGATGAATTTTATGATTATTTATGTAATAAAATCAATATAATGTAAACTGGGATAATTTATCCTTGTGTTATTATTCATGAGTGCCCTAGGTTTTTGATTTTTCATTCAGTTTGTATGATATAGTTGTTTTGAAAGAGAATCATGGTTTGTTTCATGAAATGGATGATTACAATTAGGATTGATTAATCATATGTGAGATTTGATGTTTCCATATTTTTGATATATATATTAGTATTTTTTTGGTAATTACTTTATTTGGGAATATTATTATTCTAAATCGGACTCTATGAGTGATGTTTAATAATGCGAAGAATAATAAAATATGAGATGAGTTCATTATAAGAATCACAATGTCATGTGATTGAAGGGTGTATGTAAGAATCATATTTTGTTGTCCATGTTTATGATAAGGTTTCTAAATATATTTTCATTCTTATTAAATATTTAATGTTAATTTGGGGTAATATAATAAATTTTAGATGATATCAAAAAATGTTTAATGAAAGTGGTGTAGTGAAATTATTGTATCCCATTTTTTGATGATATTAAATTTCTTCGTTTACTATAACTTGATACATAAGTGATGGATCATATTATTATGGTATAATCAATACATCTTTAGTCCTTATCAAAATTGTTAGTGGCCAATATGATCATGTATCTCAATGAGTGAAATGTTTGATATAATTGTACCTATCTTGATCTAAGATATTATAGTGGTGTAAGAGAAGCCATATAAATTGGAATAGACCATTAAATTTGTGATGGTAGGAATCTTATTATGTTTGAATATTTGATAATTAATGTATCATTAATCCATTAATCGATTTTGATTGATGTTTAATGTGAAAATTTTTCTATTAGTCTAGGGATGACATCTAGAAATAATATTTAGTATGATGCATGACATGGGATATTAATATTGAATAATTATTACGATGGGAAATGATAAGTATCTTCTAATTGTTGTAGAATTAAATTAATCATTGATGTATGACCACCCTATTTTATGTTTCATGGGAGAGGTTAAATATGTTGATCGATGGTCATAATAGAACTAATATTTTAGAGAATATATAAAAATAAATTTATTTAGTTCCTTGATGAAGACTATATTTGGTATTTACATATGTGGCCAGTTAGAGTTCTTGTAAAAATACCATTATCTAAGTTAAATTTGGTGCAACGTGTATGTTAGTCAGATTTTGTATGTGCAGAAACTTATGGGGGTGTATGATAAAGGATTTTTTGGGAAGAGGATACAACTATAAAATTACACTTAGTGTTAGGATAAAAAATTTGTGTGGATATAAGGGAGATATCTCCATGTTAATCTGATTTTTTTATTGAGTTTGGGTGATGGGAAAATGCATTGGACAATGAATCCATGTATTGTTATAGTATATCATATCAATTACTGAAGATCATTTTTTGGGGGGGATAAGATGTTTTGAGGTTAAAAACACTTCATGAATTTTTCTTATGATGTGACTGCCTTGTTTTGTGCATCAGTTATAAATTTTTTTAATTATTTTGTGAATTTGGATTTTGTTTGAGGGACATGATATTGAAACGTTATAATTTATAATAAAATTTTGAGTGTTAAATTGTTTAATTATATTTTTATTTTATGTTTCGAGACATTCACATGGGATTCTTAGTAATGAGAACCTTTATGGTTGGAACTTTATAATTAATAAATTATGGTTTTTTATTTTTATAGAATTTTATAATTTTCAATATTTGGTTAGGGGAAGTTGTGACAAGTATGTCTCAAATTGAGATTTCATGAGTTTGAAAACATTATAGTGGAGTTTTAAATGTAGTTTAATGTTAAAGAGTTATGTTTCTGAAGAGATTGAAAATTGTTATATTATTTATGGTAGATTTTTATTTATATAAGAATTTTCGATTTTTTTCATAATGAATTTTATGGGTATGACAATCTCTATCACTAATTATTCTTTTTCAGGTCACAAAATATCATTATATTATAATAAATATTTGGACAATCCATATGGAAATTATTTTATGGTTAATAGTTCTCAGAAATAGAGGGTTTTAATATAGAGAATTAATTTAAATTTATAGAAAATGATGAAGGATTAGTCCTCCTAATGATCTTAAGTAGATATGTGTATAATAGATATACAAAAAGTAGATATGATACATATAGATCTAATATAATGTGGAATTCCAAAACAAGATCTCTAAAAAATTGATTTACAAGAATAAGATCGATTGGGAGTTGTGTCAAGTGGGAGGAGATGTTAAAATTGAGAAGAGTTAGAATCCACGATCATTAGTAAGATTATACATTAATATATATGTTTCACCCTTTGTAAAAAGTTGATGCATATGTGTTCCCCTTTGTTATGGATTTTTAATATGTTGGTATTAACCTATAATGTGCAACAATAATCTTTATAGATAGGGGATTTATGTATTATAATTCAACAACACATGTATTTCCAATTCTAATTATTTGACATAAGAATTGGTATCAAAACCTACACTTTTTAATTTTGAACTATATTTCCATTACATTTATAACCTATAACATGGTATTATAGAAAATCCTTTAAATATTGGATTTTCTATATTATTATTTGTGTTTATAGTGTAAATCTATTTTTATCTAATATTATTCTCTAGAATATAAAAAGTGGTGGGTGATAATTGTTTTTGATGTTTATTAAAAAAATAATCATTACTGAGGTTGATTTCTTTATAAAAAATGGAATTCCCAGGAGTGTCCTTTTTTAACACTTCACACCTAGGGACCCCCTCCCCACGAAGAGCTCATCCGAAGAATCCTTAGCCGAGAAGGATCTATTGTCAGCCAAGATGACAGAGCATCTCGCGGGGTTACATCGTGGTCGGCAATGGTCCGTCACAACAATCATGAGTGAGGATGATTATTTTAATATAATAATTTGATATTACATATATCATAGTGAAATAGTATTTATTTATTGTATAAATCCAAGACACTTGTTTTTGAGTTTTACAAGTAAAATTATATCGATGATAAAATTTTAAATCAGTGATTACAATGTTTTTGACTATTTTGGTTTATCCCAAGTTGGACCATAACACTATTGTTATGTATTCATTATTCATAAATATATTGTGGAAACATATTCATAATTACTATTATATACATCATCATGATATGAACATAGTGTCAAATAATTATTCAATATTTTTAATAGGTATTGAAAAAAACATTGAAATGACTACTATATAAATATCACCATGATAAAATCTATGTTTTTTTTGAAGTGAAAATGAATTTTCATCTAAATTGTTGAATCATTGAGATGATAATGATAATCATAAATAAGTGACTAATAAATTTAATATTATTTTATTAGAGTATTATTATAGGAAAACGTCATATTAAAACTTCAAATGATGATATAGTTATGATGACAATAAATATAAAAGGTTAAAAGATTCTACATTTATTAATACTCCTATAAAAATGAAAAATTTGGGTTTGTTTTGAGGCAATTCATAATGATAATGGTAATATGAGATGAGACTTGGCCCAAATTATTGAATAATGATACTATTTTAGAAATCTAATTCCTTTTAATATTGTCTTAAATGAAACTATATCCATCATTATCACTTAAAATAATGTGATGATAGAATTAAGAGATTTTTTTTATATTTTATTCAATATCATTATATATTTCATTCTTACAAATTATTATTTTATTATGATTCTAGAATTAGAACACAATTTTTGTGAAATAATTTATTTAATACTATAATTTTGATGGGTTCATATGTTCAAAAATTTTACACAATTTGATTACCCAAAATAATTCAAAAGAATCGAGTAAAACCCATAAATACTCTATTTTTGTATGTGATATATTTCCTTGGAAGACATTTATACTAATTATAGTTTATTTAATTTTATATTGAAATTATAATTATTTTATAATTTTAGATTAAGGGAAATATGTTTGTATTTATTGTTTTTATAAATTTTTATTGTTATTTTCTTAATAGTTCTATATTATTAATTATTTGAATATATTTTTATCTGGTTTACTACTAAAAAATAGTTTCCTTCCACCCTATAGTATATTTTTTTATAATATATGTTCTCCTAAAGAATATTAACAGTCTAACAATTTTAATTTGTGTAATCATTGATTTTGATAGATTTTTTTCTAATATTTTTTTTTACAATAGTTGGTGTATAATTTTCTTTTTCTTTTGTTTAGGTATAGTTAATTTTTAACTATTAGTATTTTAGTTCAGCATGTAATCATGTTTGTGATTTATTTTTTCTAATTGATTTTTTATAACAATATACACTTTAAATTACTGATTTTTTTTGTTGAGATTCATATATTTTATATTTCATTCCCCCGTTTCTTTATTATTATGTTATTTATTATTATTGACTTCACGATATGGATGTTATACTTTGATATTATACAATGTATTAGATTTGATTGAGGGTTTACACTTTTTATTATTTAAATGTTAGATAATATTGATTTTCTCCAATACATTAATTAATTTTTACATTGATAATTAACTATCCCACTATATTCCTATTCATTTATTATTTTTTAGAAAAAGTTATTTAATTTATAGTTATTTTTTCTCATTTTTTCTCTTTTAATCATTAATAATTAATATTTATTATTGTTCTAGAAATAATTATTATGTTTTATCATATTTTTTTGGCGAACTGTTTTTCAAATGTAGATATATATTTCAAATAAAAAATAAAAATCAGGTATTTATTCCATCCTTGGGAAGTACCTTTATATATTGGTGAAGACTGAGATTTTGATAAGTATAAAACCATTATGTGTTCTAATGATTCAAGAAATGTTTCTATCATTGGTACATAACTTTATTCATTTTTGAATCATGAGATTTGGATAATTTTTCAATAACTATGTTTTCCAATGATTCATGAATTGACATTAACATAACTAACTTTTGTAATGGATGTATAACTTTTTAATTAATATGTTTCCTAAAATTAGCACATATTTATGATATGATTTTTATACTTTATAATGTAAATGACCTCTATATATAAAATAATCACGTTTTCTAATTAGTAATATTACACTTATATATATTGAATTGGAAATTTTGTAATGGGATTCCCCTTTGCGTATTGAAGTGAAATCTAAAATTTATTTTTACAGATTGATATATTGTAAACGTAGATGACTATTACATCTTAAACAAACCCTACGTAGTTTTTTTAGTTTTACATGTTTTGAAAAGAAAAAAAAACTATATTTAATTAGTTCGAATCGTTTTATAGAAGTTACATTCATCGTACGTTGATTTTAAAAAAAATTATGTTCACAACTATTTTAGAATATATGTTAGGAATTATAATAATTAAAATAATGATTTGTATGATTGAAACATATATTTACATAGTATTACAATGCAAAATTAATATATATAGTGAATTTTAAATTAATGTAAATGATTTTATTATATGAAATTTTCATAAAATCATAATAAGCCTTGCAATGTTAAAAATTATTATTTTGATATTTTTAAAGGATTTATATTCACTTGATTGTAGAATATATTTAAAAAAAATTATTGAGGTTTTTTTAATTTTATAAAATCAAAATTATTATAATTATTTATAATGTTATTTTTATATTGATATTTATTCAGAAATGATGAATTATTATTATTTTCTATGACATAGAAATTCAATTTCCATTATTAGTATAATAGTTAATAAATTATTTACATTTTGGAATAAGTTATAACTATTTAGATACATAATGTTGAGAGACTTATGGGGATAATGATTTCAAATAATTTTAATGAAACTAATTAGTTTTTGATGATTCATTAATATTAATTACAAATAATTTAGTAAGTGACACAGTTGGATGTCAATGATTTATTTTTCTTTTATAAAACTGATATAATTGTTGAACGAAATTTTTTTAAACAAACAATATTTTTAAATAGTATTACATTTATTATTAATCCAATCCTATCAAAATCTACCACTATTCCATGATCATTGTTTAAATTTCCACCTCCTTTGTAATATATTATCATTTTCTTATTTTTACATTATTATTGTACTTATTTTATGTTCTAAAGTTATTAATTAGTTGTTCAAGAACACATTAACTACATATAGCACAATTAAAAGGTTTTATTTCGACATTATTCTTGAACAAGTGGAATTTTCATAAGTTTTTCTTCATCACACTATAAGAAACTTCTAAGGACAACACCTTATAAATTACATTTTTGGTCTATTCTAGTATAAAATGATAGAATTTTTTCACCCAGTTGAAAGGTTTTATTATAGTGGGTATAATTAATTATGGGTTGAGAGGATAAAGATTATATTGAATGTAGTATTTTAAATAAATAATATTTTTCTCTTCTTCTCTAATTGTTATCTTTACTAAAATCATTCATAGCATATCCATTCCAAATTTTTTAAGATAAAATAGTTTATTGTTATAATATAATGAATTCTATATTGTTGTTTGGATTAGTATTATTATTTTAAATTAAACACAAAATTTTATTTTTCAATTCATTATATAGTGGAATGATGATGATAAAGGAAAATCAACAACACCTCAATAATTTATTATGTTTTTAGAAGAATAATATAACCCTTAAATATTTTATAATATATATTTTTATTAAATTAATTATGTCAATTTATGTTATCTATTCCCTGAATTATTTTTTTCATGAATAAAATTATATATTACTGCTTATATAATTGATGAAAAATATAGACGATCATATGACCCAAAACACTCTAAATTGCATATAATGAATTAATTAGAATAATTAACATATGTAAATAATAGATTTCCAATATTTATCACAATGGACGATGAATTTATTAGTCCAAGAATATGATAATAATTCTAAAATTATCAATAAATATAATCAATCAAATAATCAATAAGAATCCATTTTATATTATTAAATATAATCCTTGTGATTAAAAATTTATTACAATCACCTTAGGAATAATCCTTACAATTATGCCTAAATTATTCCTATGTGAATTCAAAAATTTTAATTTTTAAAATCACAACTATAACCCCATCAGGATGTGAATTTTAAACAACATAAAATAATGAAAATATTTTATTATATTACATAACCATGAATTTGATGTTTAATATTTTCTAACAATTATGAACTAAATTTAAGAGAAAATCATTTTCATTTTAAAAATATATATATTTATCCACTATATAGGTGGTTACATGATGTAAAAAAATTACTCATTATCTTAAAATAATAAAACATAGGATAATCCTATTAACATATCCCAGACATTATATTCCATCATTTCCAAGTGAAAAGTAAACATATGTGTGGGTGAACTCAAATTCTTTGGTTGGGGGTAAGATGAAGTGATAACAATCAAATATCATAATTGATCAAAATATAAACTTATGGGTCTAATAATTAATGTAAGGAACACAATAAACTAATTTATATTTCTTACCAAATAATACATGGATCTTGATACCTGAATCATAGTTTGAGGATTTAAAATAAAAAAATCGATATCAAAGGATCTTGGTATATTTATATTAGGACCATCACATAATTTATTACAACAGTAGCACTATTCATACTTCTCAAATGATATTGTATTCTCCTAGTTCAAAAGAATCCCATTGTCGACTAGTTTGACTCTCTAATCAAATAAATAATATCTAATGAGACATATATCATTAACAAATTTGTATATTTTAATATGAATATTATACCATAAATAATATAATATTATATACATACTTAAAATTATCTCATATAAAACATTAATAATTTTATTTTTTTAATATTAACCAAAAAAAAGATATTTTTTTCATTATTATTTGAACAAAACATGACTATGAAATTTAATGGTAAAAAAGTTCGATGGTTAACATGAAAAATATAGTGATAGATAATATAATTTATAAAAAAATAAAATTGCATAATTAAAATAGATGAATTTTGTGGATGGTAAACTTTTTATAATATCATAAATCAAGAAAAAGATTTATTAAAGTACAATTACATAGATGAGAAAAATATTTTATATATTTTAGATAAATCATTTTGGAAATTAGAAATTTTTTTTATCTCTTTAAAGAAATATTAATGACATATTTTATTGAAGTATGTAAAAATTAATATAACTTTGAAATCATGAATATGTACAGAGAATGTATTTTATAAAATAACAAAGGCAGGAAAAATATGTCTTTCTAATAAAAAAGTTAAAGCGATATTATTTTGACATATTGATGAAAACCATCAATATTTTAAATTTAATAGAAAACTAAAATGATTTTTAATATGGTTATTTTTAGTAAAATTTAATTAATAAATTATAGTGACATTAATATGGATATCTATTAAAGAATCTAATGAATATGGACATGAAAAATTGTGTTTCCCATGACTAATGTAATATATAGGATCAATTTACCAAAAATGGGTAAATAATTATCAATATTGAAAAATTAAATATGTATAAGATAATAAAAACCAAAATAATTTAGTTAAAAAAATATATAGTGTATATATAGTAAAAAATATAAATTTTTTTGAGGTATTAATATTCATGAGAATTCACTATTTGAAAATGAGATTTGTAATGCATCCCCCACAGTATGGGTAATGAAAAAAATGATTATGAGAGGAATACTATGAAAGGGAAATTAATATATAATTACGTATAATATATATCATACCATAAATTGATAGGAATGTGATGAAACCATATAACATAAATAGTGGTGTGTAAAAATATTCATATCCCAATGAGTAGAAATTTCAGATAAGAAACCGTTTAGAGTAACAAAATCATTATACTAAATCTCATTAGATAATGATTGTATAAGGAATAATTATGAAAACTAATAAATAAATGATGCAATTAAATAAAAAAATATTTTTATTTATAATAAATAATACTTGTAACAATATATTTAAAAAAGAATGATTGTAACTCATTTAAAAAATTTTTAGTAAACAAAAACCCTTAACTTATTCTTGGCCTATTCGCTACATGTAAATAAGATTGTAAATAAATAAATTATTTGTTATTATAAAATTTATTTGGAATAATATAATATTTTATTTTATTTTATTTAGAATTTTTTTTCACATACTGTATAATTACTGTAATGTTTTTTTTTCTGTTTGAATGAATATTGAATCAATGTCATCTTATTCCTAAAATTTTAGCAATTAATGATGATATTTTAGCAACGGGTAAAATCTATAATATAAAATATCTAAATAGTTGAATTATTAATTGATTATTTAATATTTATAATTATAAAATTTATGATACTATATTTTTTCAAGAAATAATTTTATAGCATTATTAATATTGGGTGTTATCCCGACCCAAAAGTGAATATGAATTATCTTGATGGGTGTGTATGGCTATTATAGTTACATGAGATTTTCATGCATATGTTTTGCAAATTACTATTTTATCATTCATTACATTACGTAAAAGCTTGTATGAGTATCATAAAGGTATTGTTACTTTGTATTGTATACAAAAAATATTATTATTTCATAAATGATTTTCAAAAAAACACATAATGATCTCCCAAAATACTACATTTTTGACATACACTATATGAAACCATTCTTCACAACAGGAGTAATGTAAATATAATGATGGGTTAACATAAATGATCATTAATGTTATAAAGGTACATATGTAAGAAAACATGAGTATATGGGTATCAGATTGTGGGAGTAACAAATGAAATCAATATCCATCATATCAAATATCGAAATCTTGAGTCATTGAATAAATTATATTAGTCCATAAAACAAGAATCAAATGGAAATAAATGAAAATGTACCACGAGAGAATAAAATTGAACCGAGACATGGAAATGTGGAAAAAAAAATAAGAAGAAAATATGATATCCATAGTAGTTAAGGAACAATACAATATAAATAATAGTGGAATTGGTTCACTCCCCAAACAAACATATTATTGAAGGTTTTATCCCAAGGCCATCATTTCAAGAAAATTACATTAATGAATCGTGTTGACTACCTATTCCAACTTATCAATTAGATGAAATATCAATAACATCCCAAATAATTATATAGAGATATATGTTCCATATATATAATAAATAAAATAATACTAATATGGGGTTTAAGATAATAAAATACTTATCATATGAAAATCCATGAAATGAAAGAGGATTCATAAACATTTCATCATATTAAGAATTGTTGAATAAAGATAAGATTTATAATATTTTCATTATTTTTGCATCGTATAACCAATAAAAATAATAATGTTTCACATACATCATTCCATCATAAATATAAACCATTCATTGAATTAATAAGATTGATATACTTCGATCATATCTCGAGTAAGGTATAGTTTCCATCAAAAGACATCATCTTAGATGTAATATGACTTTTAATAGACCCATAGAACATTTCTTGAGGAAAAGGAGTTTTTATTTTTAATGATATTTATATTCAAGAAATTATTAAAATAGTATTGAAAAAAATTTATTTTAAAATAACACTGAAATGATATTAATTCTTTTTCAATGAATATAATGCTCATGATGAAGGTAAGTTACATTCATGTCATACATTTTAAAATGCAGATACATTATACATTTTCTCTAAAATACAAATGAATATTTGTTTGAAATTGACATAATTATATATATAAATCAAATTTTAAAATAAAAACATGGGAAATAATGTCTTTAATATTTAAATTTAATAATTTTCAAAAACCAGTTTAATATATTTGTAGAAAACAAGGTTTTAGATGAAAAAGGTTTCAAGAAAGAAGGGAGAAATAAATAAAATGTTCTATAAAATAATCCTTTAAACTCTTCAGTACATAAATAGAAGAAAATATTTAAAGTAAATATATAATAATGAAAAAATATGCATATTAAAAAGTTCATGAGTTTCTTAGAATAGAAATCATAATATTTTAGTACAGTAGGCCTAATCATAAAGGGTCATGAAAAATGATGATAATGTATCATAATACCCTTACCGCTTTAGTAAATTTGAATCATAATAAGAAGGAAGTATTAATATCAAATTGAACATAGAATATCATGATATTAAATGTAATAATGATATTACATGTAAAGGGGGTTTTATATTGTCCTCCTAAAAAAGAAAGGTTCATAATATATCATATGCCTCAAAGAATATAAATAGAGGAAAATATCTCTTGTAGTTATGGTGAAACGTCTACCATAAACCCAATGAAAGAGGAATATAAATATGTATTTTTAAATACCAATATGTTTACCTTTAATAATAAAAAACATGGGAATTTTAGAAACTATATAAATGAAATTTTCTTGGAAATAGAATGTGTCTTACAGAAGTGAAATGTAGTGACCCAAAAACACAGTAATGAAAATTCATCTTTGTCAATTTAAATGTCTTATAATGGTAATGTAGAACATATTCACTTATTTGGTTCTAGGTTTTAAATTTTAATATACATTTATGAATTGTTATTGTTGTTAATATATCCATTAGAACAGATATCACCTGATTAGTACTAATATAAGGCTTTAACAAATCCAATTTACCCAGACAATGTAAGTGATGTCATCATCCAGTAGACTTTCCCCATATGAAGCCCATTTTTCAGAGCTCGGAATGGAGGTGACATCTTTGGGCTTCAATATTTACTAAGCCCAATCCATGCTTGAATATGTTAAACTTTAGTGGAACCCCCTATGAGATAAGTATAAGTTGATTGAAATTACCACTAGAGCGATGATATCGGAGCCACCCCCTGAGTCTGTCACCATCGTGCACCTTACCCTAAAGTCTGATGCGGGTGTTTTAAGGTTTTATGTAACAAGACCCAAAAATTATGATTATGTACATTAATTTTTTAGGCAAGATAGAATATACTTTCATTTTATTAATTTTTATTTGTAAATTGCTTTTGAGGCATAAATAGTATTTTTAGTTATCATTCAACTAACAAATCGATTTTGATGACTTAATGGATTTTTTTGAATTATATAATATTTTAACAAAATATTATTATTTTAAAATTACATTTTATTAAATATAATTGATCATTTAATTTTATCAATGTAATAGTTATATTTTTTATGGTTTGAAAGTTGTTTTTGTCAAAACCCATGAATTTACGATAAATGTTGGTTATTATTTTAAATGTAAATATTAAAATATTTAAAAAATTATTTAGATAAAATTAAATTTATTAATCGAATTAGGACGTCGAAATTATCTAATGGTGAATTTTTTATAATTTTCTAAGACAGTCAAATTTTTGAGTAAAAATTAAATACGGTTGAAATATATAATGTGTTTTATGACATCATAATGATCCAATAGTGATGTAATAAAATAATATAAAAACTATTTTTGGCCAATATGTGTTTTAACATTAAAATAATGTGATTTTGTGTTTGTTTTGTTAATTTTACTAAGATTTATTCGGCCCTTCAAGGATTATAAAAACTTTTGTATTTTTAAATTATTTTCTTTCAGAGTGTGACTCACCTCCACCTAATCCACCCTATTATTTTAAGAAGTTATGAAATTTTCCTTATAAAATAATTTATTTCACACCCCTTTGGAAAAAACTAGGTGCAAAAATCATGGGCTGGTTTGTGGTTTTGATTAGTTTATTATGTGGTGTCCTAAACCTAAATAATATTTAATTCCCTATAGTTTACTATATACACCCACCCATGATCTCACATCCTCTTCATTAAAATCCTTTTCAGTTTTACTAAAACCTGACCTACTCTCCCCAGAATCCTCCCATGGTTCCCCAAGCTCCCAATAAGCCTCTCTCAAGCCTCTCTCAAGCTTTTGGGATCACAGTTCCATGTAAGGGATTCTCATATTCTTTATTTATGTCCATGTATCCTTATATTGTTATTCCATTTTATTTTAAATTATAAATGTCGGGGTATGATCTCCCACCTCACCCATTCTACCCTATTTTTGTTTAAATGATGAGAGCCCCTTTCCCTCTCATCAAATGCCTCACATGTACACCCGTTACTATTCAGAAAATAATTTCTTTCCACAAATTTAAATTCATGCAATTCTTTTGTATCCTGAATCTAAATTCCATTACAATTTTTGGTACATCTATCTACATGACCCTACACATTCCATTTAATTTTCATATTATAATACAACCCTTTATATCTCATCAAAAATATTTATGAATTCTTATGTCAAACTGTTATACAGCCGAAATTGCACAACGTTTTTCAAAACCAAAGTCATTATGTAGTGAATACCATGATCATTTCTCTATCAAGGATATTCACCTTTATACGCATTTAAATAATGATTATAGAGTTTCATTTATGAATTACACATTCCTTTATCATCGAATAAAAGGTGATTTTTAATGAATTCATGTTTTATTATCCATGTGGCACACTTATTCATGAAATGAAATTCTTTACGAGGGTGTCACTGATAGGGATCCAATGAATTTGATAATGTATAGTATCATGATACGTCATGTTCAATGAGTTTTTACACATGCTTCATGTTCATTGAGTGTTTACTCATGCTCCATGTGCAATGAGCCTTGGATAATGATAATTCCATTTAAAGTGTTCTTAACACATTTCCTTGTTCTGATAATAATGTTATACCATGCATTTATGTTTAGGATTATTTTATCCTCCACTGATATCTCAATTGTCTAACATGTATTGTGTTTCTCATGCTATTCCGTTTTTATTACCTTATTGGGATTCATAACTCATCCTTTTCTTATGCATGTTCTCAGGTTATCTGATGCAATGCTATGTATGAGGGAATGTAGTATTAATGTAAAGAATGTTTTCAATAAATATGTTGTATTTCATGTTTTATGTTGTTATATAATTATCATAAGACCCGAATTCACTAGACCTCTCGATCATCAATGTAGTATCAAGTGATGTTTAGGTAATAAATCATGTTTAAATATGTAATAAAGAGAAAGGTTAACATAGTTCGTATCAGAGGATAGGTTTAGTTATTTTTGGGATTTGGATTAGAAAAGCCTAGTGAAGCCTTATAGATTATACATTGTATAAAAAACATCCCAACCTTGTGGTGTGTATTGAGTAATTGGTTTATCAAGAAAATACATACCTTTCTTGATATGAACAGGTATAGGTGGATGTGGAACAAATTTACCTAGGAGTGAATACTCTGATAATGAGTTTTGGGCTGGACCTGGGGTATCATGGTACATGAGAACGAGCCTTGCATCACTCTTGGTTACGACACACGCATGGGATATGATTTGGTAAATTCATAAACATAATAAAATTAATTATTATGGAAAAAATTCCCCTTTGAATATATGTTGGGATGTAGATCATGTTTAACATAGATTGAAGCGTATAAGATCATAAGTGAATGAAATAAAAGTAATTTATAAGTCCTCAATTTTGGTCCTTGGATTCCCCTTTATGTGTTTAATAGTTTAATTTACTCATCCCATGTCTATATCGGATAGTGTAGAACCAGAATCAAAAAGTGAATGGTAGGGTTATTGTTCCTGGTTCTACGCTTTCTTTTATATTTTGAATGTTTAGTAGAACAGTCCCAAAAACACAAAAAATCATGGATGTAAAGATGTCAGTGAGTACGAAAAATGGTTCAATCATTTCATCCCCTGAATGTAACTCATCCCCATTCACAATTAATGTATTTAACTCCCTGGAGAACCTCAACATAATCCCTCTAAAAAAATGTTGAAATTCTTAGAATGTATTGAATTTCCATATATAGAACCAACTTAAATTGCCGAGTGAGGGAAATCACTTTCCTTGTTGAGAATCGACCCCCGATTCTGTACAAGTTAAAATAGGAAGATGAATCTTGTTTATCTCCCTCAACTCAAGAATAGATATTATTTCCCTATGATCATGCATATCTGGCATAGATTATTGTGTCTAAGAAGGCAACCTACCCTAAAGACATTCATATTGTTATGAAATTAGGTGAAGTGTTTCCTGAGAAATTGTATTTTCTTCCTTCGAGAAGAGATGTTCAATTATCAATTGATCTTATACCTAGGGCATTGACAATATCTAAAACAATATAATGAATTTCTATTGTAGAGATTGATGAGTTGAAGAAACAAAAAATTAGAGAATCTTGATAAAAGGTTTATGTGCCCATGTGCTTCACCATGGGGTGCACCAGTCCTCTTCGTAAAAATGATGTATGGTTCAATACGCCTTTGTATCGATTGTCATGATCTTAAAAAAATCATGACAAAGTACAAGTATCCTCTCCTAGAAATTGATTAATTGTTCAATCGGCTACATGGGGAACAAAACTTCTCCATGGTAGATTTACGGTTGGAATATTATCAAGTAAGGCTGAAGAAGGATGTTATCCACAGTACAACTTTTCGTACAGTATACATGCATTATGAATTCAAAGTAATTCCTTTAGAACTCACTAATGCTCCAGAAATCTTCGTGGACTTGAAGAATAGAGTCTTTAGATTTTAACTCAACATCTTTTTTGTGGTCTTTATAGTTGATATTATAATACTCTTCAAAACCAAGGAGGATCATGAGTAGCATCTAAAAACTATACTAGATACCTAGTGAAAGAAGAATATCTATGAAATGTAAATCAAGCGTGAGTTTTGTTTGAAGGAGGTCTCATTAATGGGCCACATCGACATAAGAAATGGGTTATCTGTGGATCCATCGATGACAACTACAATAGAGGGATGGATGATGCCCATATCTGTAATGGATATCTATAGCTTCTTGCGGTTAACTGCATATTATTTCCTATTTGTATGAAATTTACCACCATTTTCAAACACTCTTACCAAGAAAACTCGAAATATTGTCATGTTTGATTGGAGTAATGAATGAGAAGAATGATTCACGTAGATGAAAAGAATGCTTATTACTGCTCCTGTCTTCACATTACCCAGAAGTAGTGAAATATTTGTGGAATTCAATAATTCTTTAAAGAAGGGCCTGGGATGTGTGTTGATGCAAAATGAAAAAGTAATTTACTATTCATCAATGAAATTTAAATTTCATGAGAAAAACTATCCAACCAATGATCTGGAGATGGCTACAGTGATATTCACTTTAAACAAAAATCAGCATTATCTATTTTTGGAGAAGTGTAAAATATATAGGGACCACAATATGTTCAAGTATATATTCACATATTAAGTGTTGATCAAGAACCAATGATGATGGATAGAGAAGATCACACACTATGAATTTTGAAACACATATCTTTGAGATCAAACAATCACACACAAAGAAACAAAAGATATCATGCCTAATAAAAAACCATTATTTCAAGTTCTTCATTTATATTATTCAATATATATCCACTTTATTTATCCTCTCAAGCACAAAACACTTACCTCACTTGAATTTTCTCTTATCACACAAATGTCATTTTTTTGCAAAGTCTTTCTCATCCAAACTCATACAAGGGTCACCATAGGCTTGATAAATTCATGCATCACCACCCGATATGAGTCAAGGACATATGTTTATCATGAGGGATTTTCAGGGTTGTTCTGTGGCTTTCAGTAGGTAGAATTTAGATGTGAAAAATTATGAGGCTGAATGAGGAGGGCTTGACTCTTTTTGAAGTAAAATATCATTAATCTAATTCTCACTTAAATATGGTCTTCTCCTCAATCCCCATAGTATCAATTCAGCTCCATCATCATGAAAAGTCATGAAAGGTTTACACCATTCATCATTTCAGTATAAAAAATTTCAATCTTCTCAAACATGAATTTCTTGAAAGCTTCAGATGGGCACAACTTTCCAACTCAATTAGAAGCTCCAGAAAAGGCACAGCTTCGCTTGTCATGAAAGCTCCGGAAAATGCACAACTTTCAATATAATGAATTTCTTCAGCAGCAAACAAATATCATCAGAATTTAATTTTCCACCCAATGTATCACAGAATGTGGTGGCACAACACAAGATAGATTCCCCCACACATTAGCTCACCTAGATTATGCAATTTCACATCAAGAGTTGGTTAGATAGATAAATTTGTCTTGTAATGTGGTTAACCTAACAGGTTGTGAATGGATTCTAAGGGCTACACAGATTAAATATTCAAGGTAGTCCACTATAAAAAAAGGATTCTTTAAAATAGGGGCTTTAATACCAAACAAATGCCTCATTCATTTAAACATAAGTACCTCAAACCCTGAAGTTTTGACCAGAATAGATCAAATTCTGGTAAAACCATGAACGGTTTGGTTCTCTCAAGAAGTGAGGTGAATGTAAACAATATAAAAACAATGGTTCAGAATCCTCATAGGAAAGTTATTTCAAATATAAATATAGTGTGATGTGGCATGGGATTCAAAATTTAGTGTATATTTCATGAAATTTCTAAATATTTGAACCTGAAACAAAGTCATTTCAGTATTCATTTAAGTTTAGTTTCTAGGGGTAAATTGTTTCACCTATTGATATTGATTTAAAAATGGGGATGAGAATCATTTCATCTCAAAAGATTAAAAAACACATAGAAAATTGTAAAATAAACACACAAAATTTGAAAAACACACATTTTTTGTTTTGTTTTTTTAACAGGAAAGAAATTGAAATTACTAAACTAAAAGGTTCCATCCCCCACACTTAAAATATTACATTGTCCCCAAAGTGAACCCATGAGATGATATATGCACATTAAATGAAGAATTTTTAAATAGGACAAATAATATAAAACTGAAAGGGTTAGGAACAGCCTGATGTGCTCAAGTGATGATGGGGTCATGCAGTGTGATAAAATCCACTACATCAGTTGGAAGCCCCTCAATGTATCTCTTCAAATGTTGACCATTGACTGTAAATCTCCTTCCAGTGTCCTCTTCAGTGATCTACACTACACCATAAGGAAAAACATTAGTCACAACATAAGGACCTAACCATCTGGAACGCAACTTACCGGGTATCATCTTTAGTGGTGAACTATAGAGAAGGACTTTCTCTCCAACATGAAACTCCCTTTGTTCTTGCTTGATCCCCGAGATCTCCTTATTAATGGAAGTGGTACTTGATGTTGGAAAAAATCTCTGCAAGAATAGGCGTTTCAAATCGTTCCAACAAGTTACATCTTCGGGTTGTAAATAATACATCCAATCTTTCGCAGCTCCATCAAGTGAGAATGGGAATGCTCTTAATTTGATTTGGTCTTCAGATATATTTCATGGTTTCAAGGTTGAGAAAACCACATTAAACTCTTTAAATTTTTTATTGGTATCCTCACTAGAGAGGCCATGACACTTTGGAAGTATGTGAATTAACCCAGATTTCAGTTCAAAGTCCAATTCGAGATTTTGGTATGCAATACATTTTGGTTGATAGTTAGTATCAGGTGCCACCAATTCTAGAATGGTTATATTAAGTTCATTTCCATTATTTTCATCCATTGGTTCTTCTTTTATGTTTTAATTTGAATAACTTCCAATTCCAATGTTTCCAGAAGAGAGGAATTCACTAACTGGTTGAATATTGAAACTTCCCGTAGACTGAGAGTGTTTGATTCGTTCCCTAAGGATTCATTCAATCTCAGGGTCAAAATCTAAGAGATATTCCGGATTAGTTCATGTAATAAATAAAATAAAAATGAAAATAAAGAAATTGTACCATAGTAAAATAAAAATTAGATGTTTGAGTTGATGGTCTAAAAAGAAGTAGAAGGAAATAAAAGAAGAAGGAAAAAATCAGATTGGGTAAAGACGGAAGAATGAAGAGAGGAAGATAATTTAAATTTAAAATAAAATAAATACCTCTAATTGGTTGAAATAATTACTTGCCTCCCCGGCAATGGCGAAAACTTGAAATAGCGATGTCGTGGGCGCCTTCAAATGATTAATGTGATTTAGGGGTACTTAGGTGCAGTAGAGTGGCTGACCATGGTTGTCTCTCAAAGGAGGAAGTGAATTTAACAACTTATTAAAGGTATTACAAAACAAATAAAATAGAATATAATAAAATCACTACTTGAAAGGATGGGGGTTGGTTATAGTTTATAAATCTAGAAGAAGTTTGATGGAAGAAGATTGTATTTTGTTTTGTTTTTTTGTTTTGAAATGATGTTCGATTAAAATGACACAACAAAAATATGTTTTTTTAGTCAATATTTGAAAGGCGTAGTCGACCTAAATCTACATTTTCAATCATTTATTAATAATTATCATTTAAATTAATATTCATTTAATTCTGATCCCTTAATTTTTTAAATCCCGAACCCTACGAGAATTAACTTTACCACGAAGATGAAGTGAATTTAACCTTAGGCTAACTTCAGAACATGCAATCGCAACACCCTACTTTGATTGATGTTCTAAAATTAGATTATGGTCAGTGGTAAATTAAGGCACATAACCACTATAGAAATTAGGATTAATTGAGTTTATGGATTGTATTTGAACTCTACCAATTGATCTCGTGTGGTTTTGAATTACCGGTTAAGGTTGCACTCTCACAGTTCACACAATTCCCGACCTCGCATGTTTTCTGTTAACTATTCAATTGCTTGCATAGTTTCATTTAAATTAAAAACTCATTTAATAGATCATAATATGTGAATTACAGTATCTCATTGATTCAAAATAAAATAATGAATAAAGATAGAGGTCGATCAATTACTTAAAATAACTACTCTTCCATGGGTGGCATAATCATCGTAGAAGCGTTCTTCATGTGCAATGGTTTATAATGGGTATAACCCAATAACACTTCTACTCAAGAATTCCAGATCAAAGAGAAAGATTAATAGAAGAACAAATTTAAACAAAACATAAGAAAAGAGAAGAAAAAAATAAGAACAATGAAGATTATTACACAAACAAAATCATTACAATGTGAAGGAAAGAAGAAGGCTTCGATTAGGAGATCCTTGCTTCAAGAGCTATCCCTCTTACAATGGTTGGATAATTTGGGTGAAACAAATTATCCTCTGCCTCCAATATCCTAATTCACGTCCCAACCCCTCCAAATGAGAAAAAATCCATTTTATAGAGGGGAGGGTAGGATAGGTAACAAGTGGTTTCCTGTGTGAATGTGGAAATTCGGCCAAATATTTTATTCCAACTTGCACTGCCCATTTGACCTCCAAAACGCGTGAATTGACCGGCCATCTAGAAGGATTATTTCTTCCAAATCATGTCCCCGATCTTTCTTCAATTTTTGGGCTTAATCAAACCCCTGATGAAGAATATATGGCCCAAATACAGAACCCATGTCCATTTTGCGGAGTCCAGCCCACCATTGGATTAATGGACCATTTACTCCATCCAAATGTAATTTTTAGCTATATTGTCTTGAATGAAAGTTATATAAAATTAAGTTAAAACACTTTTTCAAAATTTCAAATTCAAATAATAAATATAGAAATATTTATTTTCGAAATACTACAGTGCACTATTAAGGGTAAAATTAGAATTTTCCCCAAATTTTCAAATGAATGATCAAATCCCAAATATTTTATATATAAACATATTTAACACAATGTGATGAAAATATTTCATTTATTATCAATAAAATATTCTAAAAAATAGTGTTTTATCACTGGTTTACTTTTCTTGTGTGTGCCTTCGGGACGTCGGTACTTGAGTCACGTTGTGTCAGGGGGCACATGGTGTCGGGTTACTTGGCATAGATTCTGGTGTTGGCCAAAGAAGGTGACACTCCATGGTGGCTGCTGAGAACCAGAGGAGTTAGTGCATATTTGTACATTGTACTGCTTAAATACTTCCTTACACATGCATGACTGCTTAAACACATATATTTGGAATGCACTGTTGGGTGGTATCCTACTTAGATTTGTCTCACACCCTGCATGGGCCCTTCAGGACACGTGCAGACTTAATGGATTTACGTGAAGGAAAGAGGCCAACTTCAAAAGATGTGATGCTTTAGTTGTTGAAAGGATATGGTATGGACCTTGAGGCCACACCTAGCTGGTGTTTACTCTGTTTTGTTTTATTCTCTGTATTGGCATGCTTACTTTTTGTAGCTACTGTTGGTTAGCCATTGTCGCCCTTTATATATTCTGTTATGTGTGACCTACATTGGATGCATGTTTTACTGTTAAGTAGTAGTTAAATGATATCAGCATACTGTTGTTTTTATTTCTGGTGTTTTTGTTATATAAACTGCTTCCATTGTTTATCTGTATTGGGTATGCTTCTGCTCTGCTGGTCTGGTTTGAGTCTACTGAGTCTTTCTTTCTACTGCATCTTTATTTTTATACTCAGACTAGTACCGTTATTATGATCCTCCTAGAGGGTATAGCCTCCCCTCTATACCTAAAATACCCTTACTGTTAGTCGGCAGCCTTTGGCGTTCAGGGGAGGTGCACCTAAGGTAGTGACACCCGACCCGTTCGGCAGTGTTCGGGTGGCTTGCCGGGTCCTGGTCATTACATTATGTATTATGTTTCTGCGATTTTGTTTGACTCATGAATGGATTTCACCTTTATATGCATTCTATTTCAATCCATTTGATAATAGAATCCTTTATTAAGTAAAGGAATTATTCATACAAAATGTGCCATTGTACTCTCCCTCTACCAGCATATATGATAATCATTTCAATATTGTTGGGTATACTTTCATTATTGTTCATATAAATAAGTATTTCAAGAATATGGGCACATGGATAAACGATTTTAGTTCTTAGAGGTACTACATTCATTAAAGTGATTATTTGTGTTGGTTTAAGTGATATTGAATTACTTATATTTTTAATTATGGCGCACAAGTCCCATCTAGTGTTTTATTGTTATATTTTTATGATGATACATTATTTATAAGATTATCTTTTTTTACTTTTTTATAATGTGATGAATTACATATAATATTTTTCAAAATTCTACTTTGTACATTGATCTCCCATTTGGATCCATATTTTTATTATATTAGTATCTATAATTTATGTATATGGGATAGCTCAATCATAATTTTTATTATTCTGTTGTATCACACTCATGAATATTATTAAAGGCCATAGTGTCCCTTTATTTTTTAGTCCCCTAAAAGTCGTCTAAAGAATGTAAATTATGAGGAGGGTCTCCTATGGTAAAGAGATGGACCTCAATCAGGTGAAATTTTGGTGGAACGAAAAGGGGTGCTATAATGTAGTATCAGATCATTTATTTTGTTGTTATTGGTCAAAATAAATGTAAACATAAGTTGTCATGATTTGGAAGGTTGATTAGTATCATGATTTTCTAACCTGGTTTATGTTTAATCGTATGTTTCTAATGGATTTCTAGTTTTGGAATGAGGTTCTTAGAGATGATTGAGATGTAGTTTATAATAATCCAATTACTAGTTATATGAGGTTTGTGATGAGTCATAGTTATTAATAGATATCCATTGAGTAGTTCATAAACCATCATTGTGGCATGGTTAGATCATTATACATATTTATATAGGTGGGGTTTTGTAGAAAAATACCTTCTGAATTTATTATAAGTTAATGAATTTTAACTATATTTTATCTCTTTTCAAATATATTATAAAAATATATTAGATTATTGTGGATTAAAATTACTTGTTGGATTAATTTTGAATTGTGATTATTCCACCTCCATAGGGTAATGATTTATTTTTTGAAATATGGTTTTTAAAAAATTTATTATCCATGTAGTGTAATGTGTTATGTATAAAATGGTTTTAGAATATGGTTTACAATTACACGCCTCATAGAGAAGTAAATTATGATATGGATTTTGATTCAGTAAATTTGAAAACAAATGATGATAATGTTTACGAAATTGGGTTTCACCTTGGCATAGGAAAACAATGTCAATTTTATGGAAATGAATGAACCATATATGACAATGAAAATTTTCATATTATAGTTTTAATTGAAATCCCTTAGATTCTAGTTGGTTTTTAAAAAAATTGAGTAATCTTCAATACTTATGATGACTTTTCTGATTATTTATGTAATAAAATCAATATTATGTAAACTGGGATAATTTTACCTTGTGTTATTATTCATGAGTGACCTAGGTTTTTGATTTTTCATTGAGTTGGTTTGATATACCTGTTTTGAAAGAGAATCGTGGTTTGTTTAATGAAATGGATGATTACAATTAGGATTGATTAATCATATGTGAGATTTGATGTGTCCATATTTTTTATAAATGTATTTTTATTTTTTATGGTAATTACTTTATTTGGGAATATTATTAGTCCAAATTGGCCTCTATAAGTGATGTTTAATAATGTGAATTATAATAAAATATGAGATGAGTTCATTATAAGAATCACAGTGTCATGTTATTGAAGGGTGTGTGT
Organism: Viscum album; assembly: GCA_963277665.1. Taxonomy (NCBI): domain Eukaryota; kingdom Viridiplantae; phylum Streptophyta; class Magnoliopsida; order Santalales; family Viscaceae; genus Viscum; species Viscum album. Next base: position 305,011,093 of record OY728141.1, on the reverse strand, counting down.
AAGCATCATATTTTGTTGTCCATGTTGATGAAAAGGTTTCTGAATATTTTTTCATTCTTATTAAATCTTTAATGTTAATTTGGGGTAACATAATAAATTTTAGATGATATCAAACAATGTTTAATTAATGTGGTGTAATGAAATTATAGTATCCCATTTTTTGATGATATTAAAATTTTTTGTTTACTATAACTTGATACATATGTGATGGATCATATTATTTTGGTCTAATCAATACATCTTTAGTCCTTAACAAAACTTTTAGTGGCCAATATGATCATGTATCTCAATGAGTGAAATGTTTGATATAATTGAACCTATCTTGATCTAAGATATCAGAGTGGTTTAAGAGAATCCATATAAATTGGAATAAACCATTAAATTTGTGATGGTAGGAATCTTATTATGTTTTAATATTTGATAATTAATGTAACATTAATCCATTAAACAATTTTGATTGATGTTTAATGTGGGAATTTTTCTATTAGTCTAAGGATGACATCTAGAAATAATATTTATTATGATGCATGACATGGGATAATAATATTGAATAATTATTATGATGGGAAATGATATGTATCTTTTAATGGTTGGAGAATTAAATTAATCATTGATGTATGACCACCCTGTTGTATGTTTCATGGGAGAGGTTAAATATGATGATCGATGGTCATAATAGAACTAATATTTTAGTGAATATATAAAATAAATTTATTTAGATCATTGATGAAGACTATATTTTGTATTCACATATGTGGTCAGTTAGAGTTCTTGTAAAAATACCATTGTCTAAGTTAAATTTGGTGCAACGTGTATGTTAGTTAGATTAAGTATGTGCAGGAACTTATGGGGGTGTATGATGATGGATTTTTTGGGAAGAGGATACAACTATAAAATTACACTTAGTGTCAGGATAAAAAACTAGTGTGGATATAAGGGAGATATCTCCATGCTAATCTGATTTTTTATTGAGTTTGGGTGATTGGAAAATGCATTGGACAATGAATCCATGTATTGTTATAGTATATCATATCAATTACTGAAGCCTGTTTTTTTGTGGGGGATAATATTTTGTGAGGTTAAAAACACTTCATGAATATTTCTTATGATGTGACTTCCCTGTTTCGTGCATCAATTATAGATTTTTTAAATTATTTTGTGAATTTGGATTTTGTTTGAGGGACATGATATTGAAACATTATAGTTTATAATAAAATATTGACTGTTAAATTGTTTTATTATATTTTTTTGATGTTTAGAGACATTCACATGGGATTCTTAGGGATGAGAACCTTTATGGTCAGAACTTTATAATGATAAAATTATGGTTTTTTATTTTTATAGAATTTTATAATTATCAGTATTTGGTTAAGGGAAGTTGTGACAAGTATGTCTCAAATTGAGATTTCATGAGTTTGAAAACATTATAGTGGAGTTTTAAATGTAATTTAATGTTAAAGAGTTATGTTTCTGATGAGATTGAAAATTTTTATATTATTTATGGTAGATTTTTATTTATATAAGAATTTTTGATTTTTTTTCATAATGAATTTCATGGGTATGACAATCTCTATAACTAATTATTCGTTTTTAGGTCACAAAATATCCTTATTTTATAATAAATATTTGGACAATCCATATGGAAATTATGTTATGGTTAATAGTTCTCAAAAATAGAGGGGTTTAAAATAGAGAATTAATTTAAAATTATAGAAAATGATGAAGGATTAGTGATCCTAATGTTCTTAAGTAGATATGTGTATAATAGACATACAAAAAGTAGATATAATATATATAGATCTACTATAATGTGGAATTCCAAAACAATATCTCTAAAAAATAGATTTATAAGAAAAAGATTGATTGGGTGTTGTGTCAAGTTGGAGAAGATGTTAAAATTGAGAAGAGTTAGAATCCACGATGATTAGTAAGATTATACATTAATATATATGTTTCACCCTTTGTAAAAAGTTGATGCATATGGGTTCCCCTTTGTTATGTATTTTTTAATATGTTGGTATTAACCTATAATGTGCAACAATAATCTTTATAGAGAGGGTTTTTATGTATTATAATTCTACAACACATGTAATTCAAATTCTAATTATTTGACATAAGAATTGGTATCAAAACCTACACTTTTTAATTTTGAACTATATTTCCATTACATTTATAACCTATAACATGGTATTATAGAAAATCCTTTAAATATTGGGTTGTATATATTATTAATTGTGTTTATAGTGTATATCTATTTTTATGTAATATTATTCTCTAGAATATAAAAAGTGGTGGGTGATAATTGTTTTTGATGTTTAGTAAAAAAATAATCATTACTGAGGTTGATTTCTTTATAGAAAAGGGAATTCCCAAGAGTGTCATTTTTTAACACTTCACACCTAGGAACCCCCCTCCCCAAGAAGAGGTCATCCGAAGAATCCTTAGCTGACAAGGATCTATTGTCAGCCAAGATGACAGAGCGTCTAGCGGGGTTACATCGCGATCAGCAGTGGTCCGTCACAACAATCATGACTATGGATGATTATTTTAATATAATAATTTGATATTACCTACAGCATAGTGAAATAATATTTATTTATTGTATAAATCCTAAACAGTTGTTTTTTAGATTTACAAGTAAAATTATATCGATGATAAAATTTTAAATCAGTGATTACAATGTTTTTAACTATTTTGGTTTATCCCAAGTAAGACCAAAACACTATTGTTATGTATTCATTATTCAGAAATATATTGTGGAAACGTCTTCATAATTACTCTTATATACATCATCATGATATGAACATAGTGTTAAATAATTATTCAATATTTTTAATAGGAATTGAAAGAAACATTGAAATGACTACTATATAAATATCATCATGATAAAATCTATGTGTTTTTTTGAAGTGAAAATGAATTACCATCTAAATTTTTGAATCTTGGAGATGATAATGATAATCATAAATAAGTGAATAATAAATTTAAAAATATTTTATTAGAGTTTTATTATAGAAAAATGTCATATTAAAACTTCTAAATGATGATATAGTTACGATGATAATAAATATAAAATGTTAAAGGATTCTACATTTATTAATACTCCAATAAAAATAAAAAATTTGGGTTTGTTTTGAGGCAATTCATAATGATAATGGTAATATGAGATGAGACTTGGCCCACATTATTGAATAAAGATACTATTTGAGAAATCAAATTCCTTATAATATTGTCTCAAATGAAACTATATCCATCATTATCATTTAAAATAATGTGATGATAGAATTAAGAGAATTTTTTTTTATATTTTATTCAATATCATTATATATTTCATTCTTACAAATTATTATTTTATTATGATGATAGAATTAGAACACAATTTTTGTGAAATAATTTATTTAATACTATAAATTTGATGGGTTTATATGTTCAAAACTTATACACAATTTTATTTCCCAAAATAATTCTAAAGAATCGAGTAAAACCCATAAAAACTCTATTTTTCTATGTGATATATTTCCATGGAAAACATTCATACTAATTATAGTTTATTTAATTTTATATTAGAATTATAATTATTTTATAATTTTAGATTAAAGGAAATATGTTTGTATTTATTGTTTTTATATTTTTTAATTATTTTCTTAATAGTTCTATATTATTAATTTTTTGAGTATATTTTTATGTGGTTTACTACTAAAAAACAGTTTCCTTCTACACTATCATATATTTTTGTATAATAGATGTTCTCCTAAAGAATATTTGTAGTCTAACAATTTTAATTTTTGTAATCATTGATTCTGATAGATTTATTTTCTAATAATTATTTTTTGCACAATAGTTGGTGTATAGGTTTCTTTTTTTAGGTATAGTTAATTTTTAACTATTATTATTTTAGTTCATCATGTAATCATGTTTGGGATTTATTTTTTTCTAATTGATTATTTATAACAATATAAGCATTAAATTACTGATTTTTTGTTGTTGAGATTCATATATTTTATATTTCATTCCCCAGTTTCTTTATTATTATGTTATTTACTATTATTGACTTCTCGATATTGATTTTATACTTTGATAATGTACTATGTGGTAGATTTGATTGATTTTTTAGGCTTTTTTTATTTAAATGTTAGAGAATATTGATTTTCTCCAATACATTAATTAATTTTTACATTGATAATTAACTATCCCCCTATATGCCTATTCATTTATTATTTTTTAGAAAAATTTATTTAATTTAAAGTTATTTTTTTCTAATTGTTTTTTCTATTTTAATCATTAATAATTAATAATTATTATTGTTCTGGAAATAATTTTTATGTTTTCTCATATTTTTTTGGCGAACGGTTTTTCTAATGTAGATATATATTAAAAATAAAAAATGAAGATTAGGTATTTATTCTATCCATGGGAAGTACGTTTATATATTGGTGAAGATTGAGATTTTGATAAGTACAAAACCATTATGTGTTCTAATGATTCAAGAAATGTTTCTATCATTGGTACATAACTTTATCCATTTTTGAAGAATGAGATTTGGAGAATTTTTCAATAATTATGTTTTCTAATGATTCATGAATTGACATTAACATAACTAACTTTTGTAATGGATGTATAACTTTTTAATTAATATGTTTCCTACAATTAGCACTTATTTATGATAAGATTTTTATACTTTATAATGTAAATGACCTCTATATATAAAATAATCACGTTTTCTAATTAGTAATATTACACTTATATATATTGAATTGGAAATTTTGTAATGTTATTCCCCATTGCGTATTGAAGTGAAATCTAAAATTTATTTTTACAGATTGATATATTGTAAATGTAGACGACTATTACATCTTAAACAAACCCTACGTAATTTTTTTTAGTTTTACATGTTTTGAAAAGAAAAAAAAACTATATTTAATTAGTTCGAATCTTTTTATAGAAGTTACATTCATCGTACGCTGATTTTATAAAAATTTATGTTCACAACTATTTTAGAAGATATTTTAGGCATTATAATAATGAAAATGATGATTTGTATGATTGAAACTTATATTTACATACTATTACAATGAAAATTCAAGATATATAGTGAATTATAAATTAATTTAAATTATTGTATTATCATTAATTTTCATTAAATTATAATAAGCCTTGCAATGTTAAAAATTATTATTTTGGGATTTTCAAAGGATTTATATTCACTTGATTGCATAATATATTTAAAAATAAATTTTTATTGAGTTTTTTTGAATTTTGTTAAATCAAAATTAGTATAATTATTTATAATGTTATTTTTATATTGATATTTATTCAGAAATGATGAATTATTATTCCTGTCTATGACATAGAAATTCAATTTCCATTATTAGTATAGTAGATAATATATTATTTCCATTTTATAATAAATTATAACTATTTAGTTAAATAATGTTGAGAGATTTATGGGGATGATGATTTCAAATAATTTTAATGAAACTAATTAGTTTTTGATGATTCATTAATTTTAATTCCAAATAATTCAGTAAGTTACACAGTTGGATATCAATGATTTATTTTTCTTTTATAAAAGTGATATAATTTTTGAACGATTTTTTATTAAAAAAAGAATATTTTTCATTAGTATTAAATTTATTATTAATCCAATCCTATCAAAATCTACAACTATTCCAAGGTCTTTGTTTAAATTTCCACCTCCTTTGTAATATATTATCATTTTCTTATTTTTTTCATTCTTATTGTACTTATTTTACGTTGTATATTTAAAGACCCGGAAATTTCAAGGGAAATGTTTTCCTAAATTTTATTTGGAATTTTCCAAGAATGCAGTTTCAAACAACACCTGATTCTGAGGCCCGGTGTGCCCGGAATCATCTTCCTAAGTTTGGCTCGGGTACGTTCAGTGAACGGACGAGCGGGTTTTTCTAACTTTTTAACTGGTGCCCGGAATCGAATTCTGAGGGCACCGATGGAATCGCAGCGCCGATATTTGCTTAGAAACGCCTCTTCCGGAGTTGTGTTTTCTCGAGTGTGGTTTTTAATTTTTTTGGGCTTAAAGTTAAAAAATAAAATAATATGTACGACAATCATTATTTTATTTCACTTAAAGACACTTGAAATCCACTTAATGCGGCTTAAGCGGAGTTGATACAGATAGGGTGCTATCCAAAAATATTCTACCCCCTTGGTAGGATATTTGTGAGGTGGGGCCCGCACGAGCCCCACCGTTTCTTTTCCGCTAAGTAACGCACCCGCGAAAACCCGTCAATATGAATGTCAACTGACGCATTTTCTTAAATTCCTAACGCACCAATTAATTGGGCAGTTTTCTTCATTGAATTAATTCTATGAATTAATTTATTCATTTCTTAACCTGTTTGAAATCCATTGGCGTAATAATAAACTATGAACAACGCACGACTTCTGGAAAAATGATCGTTGAGAGGATTTGACAAACCTCAAGTTCTTCATCCTTCTTCGTGAAGAACGTGAAGAATACGAAGAACGCGAAGAATGCCGTCACCCTCTGAGATTGAGGATGCTTCATCTGAGACTTTCATCCCCGCCCCGATCTCCTGTCACCAACTGCTTGAGGTAGGAGATTTAGGGTTTCTTTTAAAACATCATTGTGGTTTATACCAACACACGGATTTAACTATTTATAATTAAATATGTTGTTTCTTGGTCCTCGAAGTTCGTCGACGTAACGGCGGATACCGCGACGACGTGACGATCCCCTCCTTCTGTGACGATCAATTTCCGCGAAGAACGCGCGTGCGATGACTTGACGAGGCATGGTTTTTAACTGAGGATAATAATACCCTTTTTCCTCGGATGTTTCCTTTTGAAAATAAATAACGCGGATCAACTCAATATTAAGTTGAACCGCGAGATGATTGGTTATGGGATGATTATTCTTGATTGCAGGAAATCGGTAGGGGTTTTGTTTGTGAAAGAATATTTTTATTCCATGGTTGTTTCCTTTCAAAGCAATGAACCCGGATCAAAAGTACAATTTTAATTTATTAAAATTGTATCCTGTTACGTTGTCATAAGATAATTTATTTCTCCCGACTGTTATCATCTAACGTGGAGGGTGCGGGCCCAACGAACACAGCCTGACTACCCTCCGCAGTTCTTCGTTGTTGTGCGGATTTGACGGGCAACGACAAAACGTGCCGCATGGGCGATTTGATGTTTCCGTAGTGAAGAACGGGACCCGGGAGGAGCAGCGGCGCAGACGAGAATGGAATCGGACCACCGGAGCGACTCCGGTGGCCCACGGAAGCCACCGGAGGCCGGGGGCGGCGGCGCCCCGGTGCGCCACCGGAGGAAGCCGATGTGGCTGAAGCCGCGATGGGGGCAGCGGCGCCAGCCGACGCGCGGCCGTGCGGGTCCGGTGCACACAGGACGCGGTGAAGCCGCGTCTGATGACCAGGGCGGCCCCCTGCTGGGGCCGCGGAGCTGTCACGCGGGGGCAACGTGCCCCCCGCGTTGCTCGACCGCTCGGCCGAGCTGAGCCGGGCCGGCCGACCAGGCCTGTCCGCGCCCTGGCCGTACCGGACCGGGTCCAGCCCGGTTGAACTGGGTCGGGTCGACCCGGGTCGGCCCGGGCACATACCCCGTCTTCGGACTGTTTCGGTGTTTTGCCCATAACATGAGTTACGAGCATCTGATTGACGCTCTGTCAGCGGCAACGCGATCCTTGGATTGAGGAGGTCGTTTTGCTATATCGTACTCAAAGTTTCAGAACACTTTGGGTTCGGCCGGGTTGGTTCGGGTACGAAACCAACCGGGCCCTCGGAGCGGAAACACTCATATCTTGAGCTTCAGACGTCCGATTGACGTGCCGTCGACTTTGATGCTTCCCTCTAAGTGAAATGGATCTTTTGGATTACTCAGCTCAAGGATTGGATTCCATCGGAGTGTGGTCGGTTTGGTTCGCCCACGAAATCAACCGGGCCCTGGAACGAAAAGCCAATAACTCACAGACCGGGCGTCCGATTAACGCACCATCTGTCACGTTATTTTCCTCATAATGAGATGGAAATTTTGGAATAATTCGCCCGAGTTTTTGTTGTTGTTGGATAGTGGACGGGTTGGATTATACTCGAAATCCAACCGGGCCCCTGGAACAGAAAAGATGATATCTTTCAGACTGGACGTCTGTTTGACGAACCGTCAGCGGCGTTGGTGATCTCATTGAGAAAAGGTCCCTTTGAGTATACCCTATTAGAGTTCGGGGTAATGTTGAGATACGGCCGAGATTGGTTCTCTAATGAGACCAACCGGGCCAGTGGGACGAAAAGGCTAGTAACTCACAGACCGGGCGTCCGATTAACGCGCCGTCTATTGTGTTGAGACCCCTGTGACGAGGTGGTCCCTCGAGATACTTCTTCGTGGGACCTTGTGATACTCATAGTATCGACTAGAATCCCTTAAAGCGGACCCTCCCGGAGACGAGCGTGCGGAATACGGAGACCGTGTAGCCGGATGAGACCTGACGACAGCTTGACCGATCGACTCATTGTGTTTCGGATAGCCCAGTGGGGAGAGCTTGGTTGTAGCGGCAGACCCACAGCAGAGGAGCGCTTGGTTGTAGTGGCAGACCTCCGGTACTAAACAGAAGGAGTGCCTCTGGAGGCTATGAGGGGGAGCGATTGGTTATAGCAGCAGACCAACGGCGGAGGAGCGCTTGGTTGTAGCGGCAGACCCGCGGTACTCAACAGAAAGAGTACCTCTTGAGGCTATGAGGGGGAACGCTTGGATGTAGCGGCAGACCCATGGTGGAAAGAACTTGGTTGTTGCGGCAGGCCCACAGTACTCGACAGGAGGAGTACCTCAGCAGTCTTGGGTCAGTGAGCAGTACCTCGGAGTCGTGACAGGACCACTGTACACTCCAGAGACGGGGCTCTTTAGCAGTTACGGTTTCGATAATAAAAAAAATCCTGGTTTGAGTTGAGTCTATGACTTTTGTGTTTCCTCATGATTGAGATGGGTTACATGATAACTTAGGGGTATGAATGGGCATATACCTAAGTAGAGGTTATCAGTTGAGATCTTCTTTGTGGTTATCCTTATTGGTTTTAGTGAGACCTTGAGGGTCTCAGGGTCCCTACTGAGTATCATTATAGTCACCCCTGCACGGGCTATGCCCGTACCACGTTGTGTTGGTTGCTGACGACGACAGTGCTGACGGAGGCCAACTGTTCGAGGAGGTGGACTACACGACGAGTCAGTACCCGGAGGTGGATTACATGACAAGTCAGCATCCGGAGGTGGAATTCGCGACGAGACGTCACACGGAGGAGGTTGACGTGCGAGGGCGTTGTGGAGGCTATCTGTACCTACCCTTACGGTAGGATCTGTGGTGGATGATCCAGGAGCTGCGCCATCTGTACCTACCCTTCAGGTAGGATCCGAGGAGGACGACCCAGGAGCTGCTTCCTTCCTACCAGCTGATGTATTTTTTATTGTACTTGTTCAGTTGTAGTTGTACTTTATTATGGGTTTGTATTCTGACCCATTTACTTTTCAGCACTTCTCTTATACTTAGTATTTACTTTTTTCGCTTGCTTACTCTGTGGTGCTTGTTTTCTTTTATAAAGGAAATTCCTTCCCAGACATCACGATTTACGCCTTTGGTGCTAGTCGCCAGCCTCTGGCCTATGGAAGGCGGGCTTGGGGTAGTCACGGCATGGGCCCCGAGGACGGGTCGTGACAAAATGGTATCAAAGGGTTCGGTTCTACCGCAGAACTTGGGCCTCTGATCCATTTTTCCCTTTTTGTGAAGCAATAGTGTTATGAGTACCGAGTGTGGTTTTTAGTTCAGGGAGTCCAGTGTTGGTGCGGGCAGCCGACATATCCATACACCAGGACCCTGATAACGGATTTCCGACTCTGTGCACGAAAACACTGATTGTGTGTGTGTTTCCAGAAGATTTTTTAAATATCAGCTCAAAACAGGTCAGCTCACCAGGTATAATCGTTTGACCGTGTCACGTTGTTTCTTTCAGGATGCCTTTTCACGGACGACTAGCTAGATCCAAGAGGGACGTGCGTACTGACAGCTTGCCGAGCGATGAGGCTTCGGTACAGGGCCCTCTTGCAGTTGAGGCACCAGCGGAGGCACCAGCGGTACTACCATACGTTGGGTCACCGATGCTACCAGCCCCAGCAGTAGGTGATGCACACCACTTGAGCACGCTGCATGAGTTCTAGCACCAGAGACCACCCAGGTTCCGGGGAGAGACGGACCCACATGCGGCTTAGGATTTGCTGGAGGCTGTGGTGAGAGTCTTCAGGCTAGTGGGGACGCCGGCAGACATCATGGTGATCTTTGCTGCCAACCTTCTTCAGGCAGCAGCAGGCAGGTGGTGGAGCCACTTGTTCCAGTTTTGCGACGGGATCTCCTTCACATGGTAAGACTTCGAGACCTTCTTTCAGGGTGGAGTTTTTTCCAGTAGATCTACAACCCGAGCGTGTACATGAGCTTCTGCCTTTGCCGTAGGGTTTTCGATCAGTAGCTGAGTTATCTGTGGGTAGTAGACAGATGATGCAGAGGTCCAGGAGGACTCGAGCCAGCCATACGAGGAGTAGGAAGTGTTATGAATGCGGCGGAAAGGGTCACCTGGAACGTGACTGTCTAACTCCTCGTACAGTTGATCCACAGGCTTTGGAGGAGCCACCGAGGCAGAAGCAGCGGCGGGTGCTTGAGCAACAGCCGAGCAGTGGACAAGGCAGTAGAGCTCCGGGAGCAGGTGGATATGAGCGGAACTAGTGGATACGTCCCTTGTACTCTAGTTCCATTTTTCTGTTGTATTCATGTCTTTGTACTATGAGCTGTAATAATAAAAAAGAAACTTATCTTTGTGATGTTTTCTTTCTTGTCCTTTTTATTTGTTTGATGCTGAGTGGTCCCAGTTAAAACTGTTGAATTGACCCTCACTTTCGAGATTTCTACTGGAGGAGACCCAGTAACCTCACACTGATGCCGACAGTGTGACTCGACCATTGGAGGCGAGAGTGACAGTTAGATCTCTCGGTAGTTACGTCGAGGCCTTAAGACGTCATCCATGGCATGAATGCATCCTCCATGTCAGGATTGACGGTATTAGGCAAAAAGGTTGTGGTTTAACTACGACGTCGGGATGGGTTTTCCTTGGTCGGCGAAAAGGAAATCCCAGGCAGCATAGGATAACTCAGACACAGGAGGGTGCGACTGATAACTCTTGAGTCGGTCAACCTTACCCTTGTGGCAGTAGTCGTTTGATTTTCAGTTCTAACAGGAATTGGGGGCCTCTATTGTTCGAGGATGACGATCACGTCCTTATACGGGTCTCACCCCAACGAGGTTTAAGGAGATGTGGCCAACGCGACAAGTTATCTCTGATGTTCAACGGACCATTCTAGGTCCTCAGCTGGGTATGTGAGGTGGTTTACCGCTTGAACCATCTACCTCAGTTGCACCAGATGCACGACGTTTTCCAGGAATCTCAACTGAGGAGATACGTGCTCAACCCTTCGCATATCATCGACCACGAGGAGCTGGACGATGGCGATGGAGTGCCTTTCATAGAGGATCCAGTGGGAATCGAGGATCGTCAGGAGCGGATCATTTGAGGATGATCGATTCCTGGGGTGCACATTCTTTTGCATTACGGGAACCTCCAAGTGATCACATGGGAGCGGAAGGCTCAGATGCGTGCTCTGTACCACTTTTGTGACCCTAGTTTATGTTGAAGCATTACGGGGATGTGAAGCCCTATAGTGGGAGTAATGTAAAGACCCATAAATTTCAAGGGAAATTTTTTCCTAATTTTTCTTTCGAATTTTCCATGAACGTAGTTTCTGACGGCACCTGATTCTGAGGCCCGGTGTGCCCGGAATCATCTTCCGAAGTTTGTCTCGTGTACGTTCAGTGAACGGATGAGCGGGTTTTTCTATCATTTGAAACAGTGCCCGGAATCGAATTCTGAGGGCACTGATGGAATTGCAGCGCCGGTATTTGCATAGAAACTCCTCTTCCAAAGTTGTGTTTGCTTGGGTGTGGTTTTTAATTTTTTTGGGCTTAAAGTTATGAAATAAAATAATTTGTACGACAAACTTTATTTTATTTCACTTAATGCCACTTGAACGCCACTTAAAGCTGCTTAAGCGGAGTTGATACAGATAGGGTGCTATCCAAAAATATTATACCCCCTTGGTAGGATATTTATGAGGTGGGGCCCGCACGAGCCCAACCGTTTCTTTTCTTCTAAGTAACGCACCCGCGAAAACCCGTCATTATGAAAGTCAACTGACACGTTTTCTTAAATTATTAACGCACCAATTAATTGGGCAGTTTTCTTCGTTGAATTAATTCTATGAATTAATTTATTCGTTTCTTAAACTGTTTGAAATCTGTTGGCGTAAGAATAAAATAAGACCAATGCACGACTTCTGGAAAAATGCTCTTTGAGAGGATTTGACAAACCTCAAGTTCTTCATACTCGATCGCGAAGAACGTGAAGAATGCAAATAACGCGAAGAACGCTGTCACCCTCGGAGATTGACGACGCTTCATCCGAGACGTTCTTCCCCGCCCCGATCTCCTGTCACCAACTTCTTGAGGTAGGATATTTAGGGTTTCTTTTATAAATTCTTTGTGGTTTATAACAACACAAGGATTTAACTATTTGTAATTAAATCAGTTGTTTCTTGGTCCTCAAAGTTCGTCGACGCAACGCCGGATACCGCGACGACGTGATGATCCCCTCCTTCCATGACGATCAATTTCTCCGAAGAACGCGTGTGCGACGACTTGACGAGGTAGGGTTTTTAACTAAGGATAATAATACCCTTTTTCCTCGGATGATTTCTTTTGAAAATAAAGAACGCAGATCAACTCAATATTAAGTTAAACCGCGGGAAGTTTGGTTATGGGATGAGTATTCTTGATTGTAGGAAATCGGTAGGGGTTTTGTTTGTGAAAGAATATTTTTATTCCATGGTTGTTTCCTTTCAAAACATTGATCCTGGATCAAAAGTACTGTTTTAATTTATTAAAATTTTATCATGTTACGTTTTCATATGATAATTTATTTCTCCCGACTGTTACCGTCTAACGCGGAGTGTGCGGCCCCAACGAACAAGGCCCGACTACCCTCCGCAGTTCTTTGTTATTGTGAGGATTTGCCAGGCGACGACAAAACATGCCGCAAGGGCGATTTGATGTTTCCGCATTGAAGAACGGGACCCGGGAGGAGCAGCGGCGCAGACGGGAACAGAATCGGAGCACCGGAGCGACTCCGGTGGCCCGCGGAAGCCACCGGCGACGCCCCGACCCGCCGCCGGAGGTAGCCGCCGTGGTTGAAGCCGTGGTGGCGGCAGTGATGCCAGCGGACCCGCGGCTGCGCGGGTCTGGCACACACAGGACGCGGCGAAGCGGCATCCGTTGACCAGGGCGGCCCCCCGCAGGGGCCGCGAAGCTGTCACGCGGGGGCAGCGTGCCCCCCGCGTTTCTCGGCCGCCCTGGCCGGACCGGACATGGTCCATCCGGGTCTGACCGGGTCGGGTCGACCCGGTTCGGCCGACCCAGGGGGGTCGGGCCGAGTCGGCCCTGGCCCAGACCCCCCGTCTTCGGACCGTTTCGGTCGTTTGCCTGTAACATGAGCTACGGGCCTCCGATTGACGCGCCGTCAGCGGCAACACGATCCTTGGATCGAGACGGTGGTTTCGGTATATCACACTCAATGTTTTGGAACACTTTGGGTTCAGTCGGGTTGGTTCGGATACGAAACCAACCGGGCCCTCGGAGCGGAAACGCTCATATCTTGAGCTTCGGACCTCCGATTGACGTGCCGTCAACTTTGATGCTTCCCTCTAAGTGAGATGGATATTTTGGCTTACTCCGCTCGAGGTTTGGATGCCGTCAGAGTGTGGTAGGGTTAGTTCGCTCACGAAACCAACCGAGCCCCTGGAACGAATAATCCAATAACTCACAGATTGTGCATCTGATTGACGCACCGTCTGTCACGTTGTTATCCTCTTGATGAGACAGAACTTTTGGAATACTACGCCAGAGTTTTGGTTTCTGTTGGATAGTGGCCGGGTTTGATTGTACTCGAAATCCATCCGGGCCCCTGGAACGGAAAAGCTGATATCATTCAGACTGGACGTCTGTTTTAAAAACCGTCAGCGGCGTTGGTGATCACGTTGAGAAACAGTCCCTTTCAGTATACCCTATGAGTGTTTGGGGTAAAGTTGAGATACGGCTGGGATTGGTTTACTCATGAAACCAATCGGGCCCCTGGGACAAAAAGGCTAGTAACTCACAGACCGTGGGTCCGATTGGCGCGCCGTCTGTTGTGTTGAGACCCCTGGGACAAGGCGGTCCCTCGAGATACTTCTTCGTTGGACCTTGTGATATTTATAGTATCAACCAGCAGCCCGTGGAGTGGACTCTCCCAGAGACGAGCGTGCGGAATACAGAGACCGTGTAGCCGGCTGAGACCTGACAATTGTTTGACCGATCGACTCGGTGTGTTTCGGATAGCCTAGTGGAGAGCGCTTGGTTGTAGCAGCAGACCCACAGTGGAGAAGCGCTTGGTTGTAGAGGCAGACCCGCAGTACTCACCAGAAGGAGTACCTCTGGAGGCATTGAGGGGGAGCGCCTGGTTGTAGCAGCAGACCCACGACGGAGGAGCGCTTGGTTGTAGCGGCAGACCCACAGTACTCAACAGAAGGAGTAACTCTTGAGGCTATGAGGGGGAGCGCTTGGATGTAGCGGCAGACCCATGGTGGGAAGCGTTTGGTTGTAGTGGCAGGCCCACAGTACTCGACAGGAGGAGTACCTCATCAGTCTTAGGTTAGTGAGTAGTACCTCGGAGCCGTGACAGGTCCACTTTACACTCCATAGATGGCGCTCTTCAGCAGTTACAGTTTCGATAATAAAAAAATTCTGGTTTGAGCTGAGTCTATGACTTTTGTGTTTCCTCATGATTGAGATGGGTTACTTGATAACTTAGGTGTATGAATTGGAATATACTTAAGTAGAGGTTATTAGTTGAGATCTTCTTTGTGGTTATCCTTGTTGATTTTAGTGATACCTTGAGGGTCTTAGGGTCCCTACTGAGTATCGTTATACTCACCGCTGCACGGGCTATGCCCGCACCTCGTTGTGTTGGTTGCAGACGACAACAGTGCTGACTGAGGACGAGTGTTCGAGGAGGTTGACTACACGACAAGTCAGTACCCGAAGATGGACTACACGACAAGTCAGTATCCGGAGGTGGACTTCGCGACGAGACGACCCACGGAGGAGGTTGACGGGTGAGGGCGTTGTGGAGGCTATCTGTACCTTCCCTTTAGGTAGGATCTATGGTGGACGATCCAGGAGCTGCGCCATCTGTACATACCCTTCAAGTAGGATCCGAGGAGGATTACCTAGGATCTGCTTCCGTCCTTCCAGCTGTTGTCTTTTCTATTGTACTTGTTCAGTTGTAGTTGTACTTTCTTTTGGGTTTGTATTCTGGCCCATTTACTTTTCAGCACTTCTCTTGTACTTAGTGTTTACTTTTTTTCCGCTTGCTTACTCTGTAGTGCTTGTTTTCTTTTATAAAGGCAATGCCTTCCCAGACATCAGTATTTATGCCTTTGGTGCTAGTCGCCAGCCCCTGGTCTATGGAAGGCGGGTTTGGGGAAGTCACGGCACGGGCCCCGAGGACGGGTCCTGACAGTGAAGTTATTAATTTGTTATACCAGAACACATAAACTACATATATCAAAATTAAAAGGTTTTATTTTGACATTATTCCTGAACAAGTGGAATTTTTATAAGTTTTTCTTCATCACACTATAAGAAATCTCTTAGGACTACACCTTAGAAATTACATCTTTGGTCTATTCTAGTATAAAATGATAGAATTTTTTCACCCATTTGATAGGTTTTATTATAGTGGGTATAATTAATTATGGGTTGAGAGGATAAAGATTATATTGAATGTAATATTTTAAATAAATAATATTTTTCTATTTTTCTCTAATTTATTTCTTTAATATAATCATTCATAGCATATCCATTAAATTTTTTTTAAGATAAAATAGTTTATTGTTATAATATAATGAATTCTATATTGTTGTTTGGATTAGTATAATTATTTTATTATTTAAAATTAAACACAAAATTTTATTTTTCAATTCATTATACAGTGGAATGATGATGATAAAGGAAAATCAACAATACCTCAATAATTTATTATTTTTTTAGAAGAATAATATAACCCTTAAATATTTTATAATATATAGTTTTATTAAATTAATTATGTCAATTCATGTTATCTATTCCCTGAATTATTTTTCTCATGAATAAAATTATAAATAACTGCTTATATAATTGATGAAAAATATAGATGATCATATGACCCAAAACACTCTAAATTGCATATAATGAATTAATTAGAATAATTAACATATGTAAATAATATATTTACAATATTTATCACAATGGATGATGAATTTATTAGTCCATGAATATGATAATAATTCTAAAATTATCAATAAATCCAATCATTCAAATAATCAATAAGAATCCAATTTATATTATTAAATATAATCCTTCTGAGTAACAATTTATTACAATCACCTCAAGAATAATCCTTACAATTATGCCTAAATTATTCTTATGAGAATTCAATAATTTAATTTTTAAAATCACAACTATAACCCCATCAGGATGTGAATTTTAAATGACATAAAATAATGAAACAATTTTATTATATTACATACCCATGAATTTGATGTCAAATATTTTCTAACAATTATGAACTAAATTTAAGAGAAAATCATTTTCATTTTAAAAAAATGTATATTTATCCACTATATAGGTGGTTACATGATGTAAAAAAATTAGTCATTATCTTAAAATAATAAAACATTGGATAATCTTATTAACATATCCCAGACATTATATTCCATCATTTCAAAGTGAAAAGGAAACATAAGTGTGGGTGAACTCAAATTCTTTGGTTGGGGGTAGGATGAAGTGATAACAATCAAATATCATAATTGATCAAAATATAAACTTATGGGTCTAATAATGAATGTAAGGAACACAATAAACTAATTTATAATTCTTACCAAATAATACATGGATCTTGATACATGAATCATAGTTTGAGTATTTAACATAACAAAATAGATATCAAAGGATCTTGGTATATTTATATTAGGACCATCACATAATTTATTACAACAATAGCACTATTCTGGGTTCTCAAATGATATTGTATTCTCCTAGTTCAAAAGAATCCCATTGTCGAATAGTTTGACTCTCTAATCATATATATAATATCTAATGAGACATATATCATTAATGAATTTGTTTATTTTAATATGAATCTTATACCATAAATAAGAGAATATTATATACATACATAAATTTGTCTCATATAAAACATTAATAATTTTATTTTTTTAATATTAACCAAAAAAAGAAATGTTTTTCATTATTGTTTGAACAAAACATGACTATGAACCTTAATGGTAAAAAATATGGTGGTTAACATGAAAAATATAGTGATAGATATTATAATTTATAAAAAATAAAATTACATAATTAAAATAGATGAATTCTGTGGACGGTAAAATTTTTATAATATAATAAATCAAGAAAAAGATTTATTAAAGTACAATTACATATATGAGAAAAAGATTTTATATATTTTAGATAAATAATTTTGGAAAATAGAAATTTATTTTATCTCTTTAAAGTAATTTTAATGAAATATTTTATTTAAATATTTAAAAATTAATATATTTTTGAAATCATGAATATGTACAGAGAATGTATTTTATAAAATAACAAAGGCGGGGAAAATATGTCTTTCTAATAAAAAAGTTAAAGAGATATTATTTTGACACATTGATGAAAACCATCAATATTGTAAATTTAATAGAAAACAAAAATGATTTTTAATATGGTTATTTGTAGTAAAATATAATTAATAAATTATAGGGATATTAATAAGGATATCTATTAATGAATCTAATGAATATGGACATGAAAAACTGTGTGTCCTGTGACTAATGTAATATATAGGATCAATTTACCAAAAATGGGTAAATAATTATCAATGTTGAAAAATTAAATATGTATAAGATAATAAAAACCAAAATAATTTACATAAAAAAATATATAGTGTATTTATAGTAAAAAATATAATTTTTTTTGAGGTATTAATATTCATGAGAATTCACTATTTGAAAATTAGATTTTTGATGCAGCCCCCACAGTATGGATAATAAAAAAAAGGATTACGAGAGGAATACTATGAAAGGGAAATTAAAATATCATTACATATAATATATATCATACCATAAATTGATAGGAATGTGATGAAACCATAAAACATAAATAGTGGTGTGTAAATAGAATTATATCCCAATGAGTGGAAATTTTAGATAAAAAACCATTTAGAGTAACAAAATCATTATACTAAAACTCATTTAATAATGATTGTATAAGGAATAATTATGAAAACCAATAAATAAATGATGCAATTAAATAAAAAATATTTTTATTTATAATAAATAATACTTGTTACAATATATTTAAAAAAGAATTATTGTAACTCATATAATGAATATTTAGTAAACACAAACCCTTAACTTATTTCTGGTTTATTTGATACATGTAAATAAGAATGTAAATAAATTAATTAATTTTTATTATAAAATTTATTTAGAATCATATAATATTGTATTTTATTTAATTTAGAAATTTTTTTCACATACTGTATAATTACTGTAATGTTTTTCGTAATGTTTGAATGAATATTGAATCAATGTCATCTTATTCCTGAAGTTTTAGCAATTAATGATGATATTTTAACAATGGGTAAAATCTATAATATACAATATTTAAATAGTTGATTTATTAATTGATTATTTAATATTTATAATTATATAATTTATGTTACTATATTTTTTCATGAAATAATTTTATAGCATTATTAATGTTTGTTGTTAACCCGAACCAAAAGTGAATATGAATTATCTTGATGGGTGTGTATGGCTATTATAGTTACACAAGATTTTAATGCATATGTTTTGGAAATTTCTATTTTATCATTCATTACATTACGTAAAATCTTGTATGAGGATCGTAAAGGTATTGTTACTTTGTATTGTATACAAAAAATATTATTATTTCATAAATGATTTCCAAAAAAACACATAATGATCTCCCAAAATACTACATTTTTTTGACATACACTATATGAAACCATTCTTCACAACAGGAGTAAAGTAAACATATCGATGGGTTAACATAAATGATCATTAGGGTTATAAAGGTATATACGTAAGAAAACATGAGTATATGGGTATCAGATTGTGGGAGTAACAAATGAAATAAATATCCATCATATCAAATATCGAAATCTTGAGTCATCGAATAAATATTATTAGTCCATAAAACAAGAATCAAATGGAAATAAATGAAAATGTACCACGAGAGAATAAAATTGAACTGAGACATGGAAATGTGGGATAAATATAAGAAGAAAATATGATATCCATAGTAGTTAAGGAATAATACAATATAAATAATCGTGGAATGGGTTCAATCCCCAAAAAAACATATTATTGATGGTTTTATCCCAAGGCCATCATTTCAAGAAAATTACATTAATGAATCATGTTCACTACCTATTCCAACTTATCTATTAGATGAAATATCAATAACATCCCAAATCATTATATAGAGATATATGTTCCATAGATATAATAAATAAAATAATACTACTGTGGGGTTTAAGATAATAAAATACTTATCATATGAAAATCCATGAAATGAAGGGGGATTCATAAACATTTCACCATATTAAGAATTATTGAATAAAGACAATATTTCTAATATTTTCATTATTTTTGCACCGTATAACCCATAAAAATAATAATGTTTCACATACATCATTCCATCATAAATATAAACCATTCATTGAATTAATAAGAATGATATACATCGATCATATCTCGAGTAAGGTATAGTTACCATCAAATGATGTCATCTTAGATCTAAAATGAGTTTGAATAGACCCATAGAAGATTCCTTGAGGAAAATGAGTTTTTATTTTTAATGATATTTATAAACAAAAAATTATTAAAATAATGTTGAAAAAAATTTATTTTAAAATAACATTGAAATGATATTAATGATATGTCAATGAATATAATGGTTATGATGAAGGTAAGTTACATTCATGTCATAAATTATAAAATGAAGATACATTATACATTTTCTCTAAAATACAAATGAATATTTCTTTGAAATTGACATAAATATATATATAAATCAAATTTTAAAATAAAAAACATGGTAAATAATGTCTTTAATATTTAAATTTAATAATTTTCAAAAAAAAAATTAATATATTTGTAGAAAACATGGTTTTAGATGAAAAAGGTTTCAAGACATAAGAGATAAATAAATAAAATGTTCTATAAATTAATCCTTTGAACTCTTAAGTACATTAATGGAATAAAATATTAAAAATACATATATAATAATGAAAAAATATGCATATTAAAAAGTTCATGAGTTTCTTATAATAGAGATCATAATATTTTAGTATAGTAGGCCTAATCATAAAGGGTCATGAAAAATGATGATACTGTATCATTATACCCTTACCGCTTTAGTAAATTTGAATCATAATAAGTAGGAAGTATTAATATCAAATTGAACATAGAATATCATGATATTAAATGTAATAATGATATTACATATAAATGGTAATTTATATTGTCCTCCTAAAAACTAAAGGTTCATAATATAGAATATTCCTCAATGAATATAAATAGAGGAAAATATCTCTTGTAGTTATGGTGAAACGTCAACCATAAACCCAATAAAAGAGAAATATAAATATGTATTTTTAAATACCAATATATTTTCATTTAATAATAAAAAAACATGGGAATTTTAGAAACTACATAAATGAAATTGTCATGGAAATAGAATGTGTCTTATAGAAGTGAAATGTAATGACCCAAAAATTAAGTAATGAAAATTCATCTTTGTCAATTTAAATGTCTTCTTATGGTAATGTAAAACATATTAACTTATTTCGTTCTAGGTTTTGAATTTTAATATACATTTATGAATTGTGATTGTTGCTAATATATCCATTAGAACAGATATCACCTGATTAGTACAAATATAGGGCTTTAACAAATCCAATTTACTCAGACAATGTAAGTGATGTCCTCATCTAGAAGAATTTCCCCATATGAAGCCCATTTTTCATAGCTCGGAATGGATGTGACATCTTTGGGCTTCAATATTTACCAAGCCCAAGCCATGCTTGAATATGTTAAACTCGAGTGGAACCCCCTACGAGATAAGTAGAAGTTGATTGAAATCACCACTAGAGCGATGATATCGGAGCCACCCCATGAGTCTGTCACCATCGTGCACCTTACCATAAGGTCTGATCCGGGTGTTTTAAGGGTTTATGTAACAAGACCCAAAAATTATGATTATGTACATTAATTTTTTAGGCAATATAGAATATACTTCCATTTTATTATTTTTAATTTGTAAATTTTTTTGAAGCATAAATAGTATATTTAGTTATCATTCAACTAACAAATCTATTTTGATGACTTAATGGATTTTTGAATTATATAATATTTTAACAAAATATTATTATTTTAAAATTACATTTTATTAAATATAATTGATCATTTAATTTTATGAATATAATAGTAATATGTTTTATGGGTTGAAAGTTGTTTTTGTCAAAACCAATGAATTTACGATAAATGTTGGTTAGTATTTTAAATGTAAATATTCACATATTTAAAAAATTATTTAGATAAAATTAAAATTATTAATCGAATTAGGACGTCGAAATTATGTAATGGTGAATTTCTCAAAATTTTCTAAGACAGTCAAATTTTTGGGTAAAAATTAAATACCGTTTAAATATATAATGTGTTTTATGACATCATAATGATCCAATAGTGATGTAATAAAATACTATAAAAACCATGTCTGGACAATATGTGTTTTAACAATAAAATTATGTGATTTTGTGTTTATTTTGTTACTTTTACTAAGATTTATTCCACCCTTCAAGGATTATAAAAACTTTTGTCTTTTTAAATTATTTTCCTTCAATGTGTGACTCACCTCCACCTAAGCCACCCTTTTATTTTAAGAATTTCAGAAATTGTCCTTATAAAATAATTTATTTCACTCCCCTTTGAAAAAAACTAGGTGCAAAAAATATGGGCTGGTTTGTGGTTTTGATTAGTTTATTGTGTGGTGTCCCGAACCTAAATAATATTTAATTCCCTATCCTTTACTATATAAACCTGCCCCTGATCTCACATTCTCTTCACTAAAATCCTTTTCAGTTTTACTAAACCTGACCTACTCTCCCCAGAATCCTCCCATGGTTCCCCAAGCCCCCAATAAGCCTCTCTCAAGCCTCTCTCATGCTTTTGGGATCATAGTTCCATGTAAGGGATTCTCACATTCTTTATTTATGTCCATGTATCCTAATTTGTTAATCCATTTTATTTTAAATTATAAATGTTGGGTTATGATCTCCCACATCCCCCATTCTGCCTTATTTTTGTTTAAATGATGAGATCCCCTTTCCCTCTCATTAAATTCTTCTCATGTACACCCATTACTATTCAGAAAAGAATTTCTCTCCACAAATTTAAATTCATGCAATTATTTTGTATCTTGAATCTGAATTCCATTACAATTTTTGGTACATGTATCTATATGACCCCCCACATTCCATTTAATTGTCATATTATAAGACAACCCTTTATATCTCATCAAACTTATTTATGAATTCTTATGTCAAACTGTTATACAGCCGAAATTGCACAACGTTTTTCAAAACCAAAGTCATTGTGTAGTGAATACCATGACCATTTCTCTATCAAGGGTATTCACCTTTATACGCATTTAAATAATGATTATAGAGTTTCATTTATGAATTACACATTACTTTGTCATAGAATAAAAGATGATTTCTAATGAATTCATGTTTTATTATCCATGTGGCACACTTATTCATGAAATGAAATTCTTAAAGAGGGTGTCCTTGATAGGGCTCCAATGAATTGGATAATGTATAGTATCACGATACATCATGTTCAATGAGTGTTTACGCATGCTTCATGTTCAATGAGGGTTTACTCATGCTCCATGTGCAATGAGCCTTGGATAATGCTAATTCCATTTAAAGTGTTGTTAACACATTTCCTTGTTATGATAATAATGTTATACCATGCATTTATGTTTAGGTTTATTTTATCCTCCATTGATATCCCAATTGTCTAACATGTATTGTATTTATCAAGTTATTCCATTTTTACTACCTTATTGGGCTTCATAGCTCATCCTTTTCTTATGCATGTTCTCAGGTTATCCAATGCAATGCTATGTATGAGGGAATGCAGTGGTAATGTAAAAGATGTTTTCAATAAATATGTTGTATTTCATGTTTTAAGTTGTTATATAATTATACTAAGACCCAAATTCACTAGACAACTCGATCATCAATGTAGTATCAAGTGGTGTTTAGGTAATAAATCATGTATAAGTATGTAATAAAGATCAAGGTTAACATAGTTTGTATCAGAGGATAGGTTTAGTTATTTTTGTGATTTGGATTAGAAAATCCTAGTGATGCCTTATAGAATAGACTTTGTATAAAAAACATCACAACGTTTTGGTGAGTGTTGAGTAATTGGTTTATCATGAAAATACATCCCTTTATTGATGTGAACAGGTAGAGGTGGCTCTGGAACAAATTTACCTAGGAGTGAATACTCTGATAATGAGTTTCGGGCTGGACCTGGGGTATCATGGTACATGAGAACGGGCCTTTCATCACTCTTGGTTATGACACACCTAGGGGATATGATTTGGTAAATTCATAAACACAATAAAATTAATTATTATTGAAAATATTCCCCTTTGAATATATGTTGGGATGTAGATCATGATTAACATAGATTGAAGCGTATAAGCTCCTAAGTGAATGAAATAAAAGTAATTTATAAGTCCTCAATTTTGGTCCTTGGATTCCACTTTATGTGTTTAATAGTTTAATTTACTCATCCAGTGTCTATATCGGATAAGGTAGAACCAGAATAAAAAAGTGAAAATTAGGGATATCATTCCTGGTTCTACGCATTCTTTTATATTTTTAAATTTTAGTAGAACAGTCCCAAAAACACCAAAAATCACGGATGTAAAGATGTCGGTGAGTACGAAAAATTGTTCAATCATTGCATCCCATGAATGTAACTCATCCCCATTCATAATTTATGGATTGAACTACCCGGAGAACCTCAACATAACCCCTCTAAAAAAATGGTGAAATTATTAGAATGTATTGAATTTCCCTATATAGAACCAACATAAATTGCTGAGTGAGGGAAATCACTTTCCTTGTTGAGAATCGACCCCCGATTCTGTACAGGTGAAAACATGAAGATGAATCTTGTTTATCTCCCTCAAGTCAAGAATGTATATTATTTCCCTATGAGCATGCATATTTGGCTTAGATTATTGTGTCTAAGAAGGCAACCATCCCTAAAGACATTCATATTGTCATGAAATTAGGTGAAGTGTTTCCGGAGAAATTGTCTTGTCTTCCTCCGAGAAGAGATGTTAAATTATAAATTGATCTTATACCTAGGTAATTGACAATATATAAAACAATATAATGAATTTCTATTGTGGAGATTGGTGAGTTGAAGAAACAACAATCAGAGAATCTTGATAAAAGGTTTATGTGCCCATGTGCTTCACCTTGGGGTGCACCAGTCCTCTTTGTAAAAATGATGTATGGTTCAATACGCCTTTGCATCGATTGTCGTGATCTTAAAAAAATCATGACAAAGTACAAGTATCCTCTCCCAGAAATTGATTAATTGTTCGATCAGCTACATGGGGAACAAAACTTCTCCATTGTAGATTTGCGATTGGAATATTGTCAAGTAAGGCTGAAGAAGGAAGTTATCCACAATACAACTATTCGTACAATATACATGCATTATTAATTCAAAGTAATTCCTTTAGAAATCACTAATTCTCTTGAAATATTCGTGTACTTGAAGAATAGAGTCTTTAGATTTTAAATCAACATATTTTTGGTGGTCTTTATAGTTGATATTATAATACACATCAAAACCAAGGAGGATCATGAGTAGCATCTAAAAACTATACTAGATACCTTGTGAAAGAAGAATCTCTATGAAAAATAAATCAAGCATGAGTTTTGTTTGAAAGAGTTATCATTAATGGGCCACATCGTCACATGCAATGGGATATCTATGGATCCATCGATGACAACTACAATAGAGGGATGGATGATGCCCATATCTTTAATAGATATCTATAGCTTCTCGCAGTTAGCTGCATATTATTGCATATTTTTATGAAATTTACCACAATTTTCAAACCCTCTTACCATGCTAATTCGAAAGGGTGTTTATTATTATTGGAGTAATGAATTAGAAGAATGATTCAGGTAGATGAAAAGAATGCTTATCACTACTCATGTCTTCACATTACCCAGAAGTGGTGAAATATTTGTGGAATTCAATAATTCATCAAAGAAGGGCCTGGGATGTGTGTGGATGAAAAATGAAAAAGACATTTACTATTCATCAATGAAATTTAAATTTCATGAGATAAACTATCCAAAAAACGATCTGGAGATGGCTATAGTGATATTCGCTTTAAAAAATTTTCAACATTATCTTTTTTTTGAGAAGTGTAAAATATATAGGGACCACAATATGTTCATGTATATATTCACATATTAAGTATTGAACAAGAACCAATGATGATGGATAGAGATGATCACACACTATGAATTTTCAATATATTACCACTATTGGAATACAAACAAGGTGGTAGATTCTCTATTTGTAAAGGACCCCTCGATTCTATTATTGATTGGAATTGAGAAGGATAAAATTTACAGAGATTTTCAGAGTATGGACATGGGAATCGTTAAATAATGAACATCATAAATCAATTCTCTTATTATTTATCAACCATCCCTCTTATATATAATAACAGATTCTCAATGAACGGATGTGGAAATTTTGAAAAGGGAAGAACCTATCTGAAATTTGGAATTTTCTGAGTTCATGGTTGACAATGATGGAATTGTGATATTTGGGTCACAATTATGAGTACCATAAGATCTAGATATAATGAAGGATATTTTAAATGATTCACAGATCTCAACCATATCTATCCACCAAGGGATCACAATGACGTATCGAGATCTATGAGAAAACATTTGGTGGGAGAATATGAAAAGGCATATTGCTGAATATACATCAAAGATCCTGGTATGTTAGTTAGTGAAGGCTGAGAGTAAAATGACTAAGGTGATGATGCAACCACTACCCATTCCAACATAAAAGTGGGACAACATTACCATGGACATTTTCACTAGACATCGAATGACATCCAAGGGAAACAATGCAACATGGGTCGTTGTGGATTATCTTATGAAGACAGATCACTTTATCACGGCTTGAGAAGACTTCTCATTAGATCAACTTGAACCGATTTATATTAATGAAGTGGAAATCCTACACGGTGTACCACTATCTATTGTATCCTATCATGATCCAAGATTCACCTCAATGTTCTAGAAAAGTATTTTACATGATTTAAGCACTGAATTGAACTACAGTACGTCCAAGAAACCTCAAACTGTTGGCCAATCTGAGCGAACTGTTCTGACACTGAACGATATGTTATGATTTTGTTCAATGGACTTTAAAGGAGGATGGGATCAACATCATCCTCTGGTAGAATTCTTCTATAATATTAGTTTCTACTCGAGCATCTGAATGGAACCATATAAATCATTGTATGGGCAGAGGTGCAAAAAACCAGCATATTGGGATGAAGTCAGTGACTATAAGATACTTGGACATGAAATGGTCGAAGAAATGGTTGAGAAGATAAAAAACATTCAGCAACATATCAATCCATCCCGAAGTCAACATATGAGTAATGCAGATAACCATCTAGGATACCATGTGATCGATGTGGGAGACATAGTGTTTCTATTCATATCTCTATGGATGACGGACTTGAGTTTTGGAATGAAGGGGATGTTAAGTCCTAGGTACCTCATCCCCTTCGATATTATTGATCATTTTGGGGTTGTGGCCTATCGACATGCACTTCCACCTATGATGGACAATTTACATGATGTATTTCATTTATATCTCTTAAGGAAATATATATCGGACCCCTCACATGTACTCTCTTTAGATGTAGTATAGCCAGAGGATGATCTTTCAAATGAGGAGCTTCCGGGGAAGATAATAGATCGTAGAGAAACTTTTCTATAAAATAAGAAAATTCCCATCATCAAGGTATTATGGTAAACCCAAGAATTTGAAGAACCCACATAGGAATTGGAAGAAGTGATGATGCAGAGTTTCCTACATCTGTTTTATTATGGGAAATGTAAATTTAAAGAGTAAAATTTCTTAACGAGGGATGATTTTAATTACACAAAAAATCATCAATGAAAATTCCTCTTAGTATATTTAAATTTCATCTTATGTTTATGTAAATTTTATTAAATTATTTAGTTCTATGTTTGGGATTTTAATATACAATTAATAATTATTATCATTGACAATATATCAATTAAATAGTGATCACATGATTATTATAAATATATGGCTTTCAAAAATTCAATTTAATAATAAAAATGATGAAATGGCCTCAAATGGCATTGTTTCCATATACAAATCCATTTTATCATAGCTCAAAAAAATGTGGCATTGTTGGGATTCGCTCATGAGCAATCCCTATCCAATCTAAAATACATTAAGATCGAGCAGATATTCCAATGAGAGAAGTGGAAGTTGATAGAGATTACCACTAGATTGATATTATATGAGCCACCTCAATAGTCTACCACTATCGCACACCTTACCATAAGGACTTATGTTGGTGTTTTAAGGGGTTTTGTAACAAGACCAGAGCATTAAAATTATGTAAATTATTTTTTTATATAATAATAAAATTTCTTTTATTTTATTATTGTAACGTTGTAAATCGTTTTTAAAAGACAAAGAGAATTTTTAGTATATTTTCAACTAAGAAATTTATTTTGATTTATTAATGGATTTCTTGAATTAAATAATATTTTAATAAAATATTATTAATAATAAATAACTTTTTTTAAAAAAATGATCGAATAATTTTATTACTGCAATTATAATTTTTATTAAGCTTTTCATGATTTTTAAGTCAAAACCCATGATTTTTTTTAAAATGTCTGTTTTTTGAAATTAAATATTAAAAAATTTAAAAAATAATACAGATATAATGAATATTATTTCTGGAATCAATGTGTCGAAATTATCCAATGGTGAATTTTTCATAATTTTCTGAAATAGTCAAATTTTGGTTTAAAAATTAAATACTGCTTCAATATATAATTTGTTTTCTGTCATCATAATAACGAAATAGTGATGTAACAAAATAATATATACATTATCTTAGGCCAATATATGATTTAACATTAATACATTGCGATATTGGGTTTTATAATTTAGTTAAAATAGATTTAGTGGACACATCAAGGCTTATAAAATTGTTCTCCTTTTTAAATTGTTTTTCTTGAGAGTGTGACTGACCATCACATGATAAACCCAATTACAATATTATGTTCAGCCATTGTCCTTATAAAATAATGTTTTCTACTCCCTTGTGGAAAAAACATGGGCAAAAACCATGTGATGGTTTGTGGTTTTGATTAGTTTAATATCTGGTTTCCCAAACATAAATAATAAAAAATTCATTATCCTTTCTTATATAAACCCACACAAGCTCACAGTTTCTCTTCACTAAAGTCCTTTTGAGTTAGAGGAACCCCTACCCTCTTCTATATATAACCCTACCAAGGTTCCCCATTCTCCCACGAAGCCACTCTCAAGCCTTTCCCAAGCTTTTGGTATCACACTTCCATGTAAGGGATTCTCACTCCCCATTTACATTAAAGAAATAGTTATGAATGATTAATCAAAGTTACCTCACAATTGATGGTACATGGTTATATATTAACCCCTTTTTGTCTATTTCAGGTACATATGATGAGGCAATGGTTTCCCTCTCATCAATCCTTTTTACAAACTCTAATGTCATGTCGTTATGCTGCCGAAATTGCACAATGTTTTTTCCAAGCCAATGTCATTGTGTAGTGGATACCATGCCCATATCTCTATCAAGGGTATTCAACTTTATGCACATTTACATAATGATTATAGAGTTTAATGTATGAATTCCACATTTCTTTATCATGGAATAAAGGATTCTTTTTAATGAATCCATGTTTTATGATCAATGTGGCACACTAATGCATGAAATGAAATGTTTAAAGAAGGTGCACCCTGATAACGCTCCAATGCATTGGGTAAAGTATTGTCTCATGATAAGTAATGTGAAATGAGTGTTGAATCATGAAAATTCAAGTTCAACGATGGTTTACTCATGCTTCATGTGTAATGTGGGTTTACTCATTCTCTATTTGCAATGATCCTTAGCTCATGAAAATTCCATGTTATGTGTTGTCTCTACATTTCCATGTTATGATAATCATGTTACACCATGCCTTTATGTTCATGTTTCTTTTATGCTCCATTGATATTACTATTCCTATAAAATGTATTTTATTCCTCATGTCATTCAATTTTTATTCCCTTACTGAGCAATATAGATAACCATTTTCTTATGCATGTCCTCATGTTATCCAATGTAATGATAAGTAAGAGGGAATGTTGTGGTAATGTAAAGGAAGATGTCAATAAAGATGATACATTTCATGTTTTATGTTGTTATGTAATGATCTTATGCCCCAATGAAATTAGAACTCTCGATATTCTATGTCGTATCAAGTGTAGTCTATGTAATAAATCATATTTAAGTATGTAAAAATCACCAGGTTTGTTATATAAAAAGTGAAAGGGATATCCCATAACACAATTCTTTCCATACTTAATAAAGGATAAGAACTACTATTTTGTTAATATATTATTTTTATGAATATAATTTTGAATCATAAAAATATTATAAAAATATTATATATTATCCCCTTATAATATTTCAATACCCATTTATTAAACATTCAATTTATAAATCATGATTAATGGGAGTTAAATGTTTCATTTTTCCTGGTTGTTTTTGTTCACTGCTTTATGTTTTTACATTGATTTTCATTTCATAATTTAATGAATGTAAAATGTAAAATTAATATAATATATTACCAGTATATAAATATTTATAATCATTAAAAAAATTATAGATAGAATTAATAAACACTCAATTCTAGGAGAATGTAGGTTGTACGTACACATGAACACGGTGTATATAGTTCAACTGATGTAATTATTCAAAAGTAACTAATTATGAAACTATTAATAACCCTTTTTATTTAATATATTTCAAATATTTTTATTTTCATAATATTTACTTCCTTCCATGTAATGTGTTTGATATAAGTTATAACATCTCTTGATGAGGTGGTAGTTTGTCATATAAACAAGTGACATGAGCATGTCCCCCATTGAAATGAACGGTTAGAGGATTTATTTGATATTAGTTTCCCAAAAGTGAAACTATGATACAAATATATTATAAATATATATAATACATGATTAAGTACAAATATGGAAGGTTTTTATGGAAATCAAACTACTTCAGTTTGTGAGCCAGCAGTCCACCATACACACGATAGACATTATAATTATTCATTTGATGGAATTTGAGATAGATATATGCTATCAAATCTATATAATAAATTCTCAGTATATAAATTATACTAGTGTGATTATATTATATTTTTAAATAAATAATATAATGTATAAAAAATGAATATATAGAAGCTAGTGAATTTAATTAACCATCATTAGAAGAACCTCTGTTGGATCTCTTTTTAAGGACCCTAGATTTGGTCTTTTGGATGAAGAAAGAATCTCTAGAAAAAGAATAACTATATTTTGGAGGGATTATTGATTTTTTTATGAAATATATGTATTAATATGTGTGAGTGATTTAATGGTATTAATATACTTTTATAAGTTGGGGGAAACGAACCCACATGGAAACTACATTGAAATTTCCAAAAAAAATTAATTTCCTCATTCCAATGAAAAATGATTCAAAATTACCATATATTACAAAATGGGAAGGATAATTTTGAAATAAGTGCATAAAATTTTATTTTGGCATGTGTTGGTTCTTTTTTAACACATATCATTTTATAACACCATGATGAACCACTTATTTACTTTAACATCAGTAAATAATTTTTTCTATTTTTACTATTCATTATGGAAAAAAACGTTGGTGAAAATATTTTATCATATAATATATATTTATTAAAAAACAGGTATGTATTTTACAATATTAAATTCATAGATTTGGGAAAATTAAATTTTATACTGAACCCAAAAACGTGATGAAAAAAGGGTTTTTAAAGAATTTTATTTTTAAAGTCCAAAATGGTTTTATGTTAACTCCAATCAAATATTAATCCTTGAATGAATAAAAATAAAGAATTATTTATATATAAATTTATTTTATTTTAAACATTAATCAGTACATGTTTTTTTTAATTAGTTTAAATGGAGAAATATTTTTCACTTTAAGACATTTTTCATAAAAATGTGATTTTTAACCCCAAAAATAAATTTGTACTATAATATAGTATAAAGATCATTCTATAGTAATTAGGTTGATGAAACATAAATTAAAAATAATTAACTTTATTTAACACAATATAGGTCCCTTAAATTTTCTAATTTATAGAAAATAAATTATAATTTTTTGAAAATATATATTTTTAACTATTCATTAAAATCAATATGTTTCAAAAAACCCATAAATTTTAGCATATGTTTATTTCAATATTCTGATTTCAAATAACAGATTTATTTTATAAAATAATTTTTATTTAGTCTTACTAAATATGTTATTATAATATCTCATAAAAATCAACAAATATAAATTTTGATGAAAATAATTTTTAATTATTACAATCACTTTACTAATATTAGATTGATTATTTGATATTAATTTATAAATAAATTATATTGACTTTGGAATTTGTATATATATTTAAAAAATATGTTAATAAAATTCATTCCTACCTATTTAGTAGCTTGTTTACAACATTCATATTTAAAATAATATTATTTCATAGTTCACTAATGCTTGGTGTTTCATGTAATTCATGATATGGAAGAAACTCATTGTTGAATGAAACACAAGATAAAATCTGTGTTTCATATTATTAAATATAAATAAAATTTTAAATTAATTTGGGGAAAAATATTTCATAAAATATTAATGTGTCACGTTTTATCCCATTAAATAAATTTCATACACCCAATTTGAAATTGTTCTTGGTAAAAATTGGATTAAAATATAAAAAATAATTTCAGTAAAGAAACATAATAAAAAGTGGCAATAAAAAATTCTCATGAAATGTGATAATGGGAAGTGTGATTTTCACCTATAATAATATATAATAGGATT
Source organism: Viscum album (assembly GCA_963277665.1). Taxonomy (NCBI): domain Eukaryota; kingdom Viridiplantae; phylum Streptophyta; class Magnoliopsida; order Santalales; family Viscaceae; genus Viscum; species Viscum album. The sequence continues at coordinate 304,978,488 of OY728141.1, read as the reverse complement.
TAAAATATCATTTCATTAGTGGTTAGTGAAAACATTGACATATATGGGAAAACTGACACCCAAATATTGATGGAGAGTGATAGGGAACATGTTTAGAAGAAAGATAACAACTACCTAGAAAAAAATGTGTTTTAAAAAAGGTCAATAATATCCTAAAATTTATTAAAATTGGATAAAATTTGATTTCAATATATCTTTCATTTTATTAAAAAAAATTATAAGATATAATTACATTATTTAATTCCATTTCATTTTCACAATATCATAATTTGATAGTGCCTTTGTAAATTTTCAATTCATCTATTACACTAAGTGATTAACTTCTCAAATCTGAATTAGTAAATAAAATCCAAAAAAATAATTATAATTCCATCAATATATATTTATTTATGATAATGAATCAAAAAAAAATTCCAACATGTGTTATGCATAAATAATCATATGCTGAAATAAAACATTAATTTCTAAAACCACATTCAATATTCTACCAATACCATTCATTAAATGGTTAACCTTTTAAACCATCAAAAAACAAAAATTTAAAAAATAACTTAACCATAATAATCACCATTGAATATAATATACTATCCCCTGTTTTTCACATACCATATATGTGAATACCATATTCATTTATTTTCAGGAAACATTATAATAACTTGAATTTTGATAAAAACCAAATGAAAATATAAAAACTACCTCATTCACTGAATAAAAAACGATTATTAAATATATTTTATAAATTCATTATTTATTTATAATCCACCATAGATAATATGAACCACTTTTTCCATAATTCATTAATCAGTTCCAAGGTCATCAATAAGTTCTAATTAATTTTATTCATATCAAACTTCTCTTTATCAAAATTGAACACCATTTTCTAAACAATAATATCATATTAAGGTAAATATTCTCTAATAAAAATATCTTGGTACCACTAAATCGATTTTCTTGGTCATTAGTAAAATTCAGCATATTTTTGTAAATCATCAATGAATTTTTTTACTAATAAAACCTTATATTTTATAATTTATAAACTGTTATTATTTAATTCCATCTTTGAAACCCTCAAATCATCTAACCTAAATTTGAAAAAATTAATAAGGATTCATTATCTTATTCTATAAAGAGCATTTCTTATGAAATATAAATAATTTATTGAAAATAATCAACATCAATTTAATCATGATACTCCCATTTAACATAAATTATACAATTAGAACATAAAATACATTTCATATGTCATTTATAGTCTTCTCCTTATTAGATATATAGCCATGACTCATAAAACCATTCTCAGTTTATTCATTATCATTGTTCTTTGGAAATAAATTTACATAATTCCATATACTTCTTACATTTATATCATTAACCATTCGATTGTATCATAGGGTGACTATTATCCACATATATTGTGTTATCCAAACATTAAAATTTTATAATAAAATTTCTAGATTTGTGCCCTTATATTCCACACTCAAAGCATCTTCATATCCCATTGAGTCATTCATGTGGGCTCTTTTTCGCACATTCACAACAAATAGGTAACAAAATTTTCTTTATTACATGGTATAGACCAACATAACTGACTATAAACATTATCAAATTATTCTTTTTTAATTATGAGAGTTAGTTATGGTATAAGTTACACATAATAAATCATGAAATCTTATTATAAATAATAAATATGTCATTCACACTATTCTTCATCCCATTTTGTTTTCTATAGAAACACTATCTAACAAATCAAATGTTAATCTAGTTCCTACTTGTTACCATAACCAAATAATTCCAATACTCTTAGTTTGAGTAAAAATATAGATATTTGGAAACCACATAATCGTGAAAAATCACCTTTATGATGTCTAGATAATGAAACATTCTTTTCAATCTATGACATAATAGGCTTAACAAAGCTCATTCATGTTCATTATTTAAATCCTTCATGATGTCTCAAAATATATTTGTGAATATCTAGAGCATATATCCCTGGAGTGTCAATATAGGGGTGTAATTATTCCAATTATCATACCCTGTGGGATGATAGAGTCCAGGTCAATGCACCAATTTACCCCAGGCCACTTTTTGTCCATATACACATCTACATATAGTATCTAGGTAGTGGTGTAATTTCATGGAAACCACATCCACCATAATTTACCTAAATTTTATTACATCATCCCACAATTTACCTCATCCTTAAATTAATCCATAGAAATTTCATTATGTGTATAACGTATATTTTCATGTACTTCTAATTTTTACCTAAATATATCCATAGTTAAAAACTATAGTCACATTGTCATATCATACATATATATTACATATAATAGTTAATAATATTCATTACATTAAACAAAGAAATGTCTGTGAATCGTAATTATATGGTTAATTTAGAGACTAAACTCAAAAATATTCATATTGATTGAACGATCGTAAACTGACCCCATAGAAATCGTTCTAAATAATAATTTTCTTAAAAATACCCTTCATAATAAAATTATCATAACCTTTGGATATGAATCATAAGAAAGGGTGGGATCAGATTCCTAGTATGGTTAAACAATGAAGATAATAAGTAATTAAATGAGAATAAGGGTACGAGAACATGTTAGTAACATATGAAAACCTTCGCCTACATATCAATTTTCTAAATCACGCGTTATTACATAATTATTATTATTGTAGAAGACATGAATCATATGTTAATTAAAGAACAAGATCCATGAAAACAAAATGTTGACCTAAGACATCAAATTATGACATACACATAAGCATAGAAAATAATTTCCATAGTACTCAAGGATCAATTCCAAGTGTATAAAAGTTTAATGGGATCACACCCCAATACATAATAATAGTACTATTTCACTCTCAATACAATCATATTCGATAAATTATATTACTGAATCATTTTTACTCCCTATTCAAGAATTATAAATCTCATCGATTATAAATATTTACCAAATTCTTTAGGGGGTAGTATAGGTTACCCCATAAAATAATTAAAACCATAAATATATGTACCAAAATATCTTATAAAATTAAGCATTAATGTCCCAAAAAATAAAATGTGTTTCATAAAACAATCATTTTATAATAACATGTGGAAAAAAGAGGATTAAAAATCATTTAATCATAACATAGCCACTAAAAAGAAGTAGGGTTTATAAAAAAAATTTCATCATAATCATAAACCATTTAGAGAAATTATAAAAATATTATCCTTGGATCATATTCCTAGTAAGGCATCAGTAATATAAATTGATAAAATTTTCAAACGATAATGATTTTGGAAAGACATAATGAACACTTCATGAATAAAATGTATTTTTTTGAAACATAATTATTAAAACAAAAATATAAAAAATTATTTGGTAAATCCATTTCATTGGAAATTATTTTCAGTAATTACAATGAATGATTTAATGACAAAATCCCTGGTGGTTGGAAATATCATTAATTTAATAAATGTTAAAATATATCTTTTACATTTCTCAAAAAATACAAACATAAATTGTATGAAAAATTACATGAATATTCATTTCAAAAATAGTTGTAAAAATCAAATTTAAAATAATTAATTTTATAAGTGTATTTGAATTTTCAAATACATTTATATTTTTTTTATGAAACCAGGTTTTTAAAGAAAAAGGGTTTTTGAAAAAAGAGAGAAATGAAGTTTAATTTTCATAATAACATTATTTTAAATTTTTGTCTGCATAAAGATAGAAATGTAAAGGAAAAAATATATAGTCTTACTATAACAGGAGTTTTATAAAATTGATGGTTTTTAAATATATTAATATGAATATTTCATCATAGGAATAAAAATAATAATCAATTATGCTAAATAAAGATATACTATAATAAAACCCTTCCCACCTTGGTAACATTGAATTGTAATACCCTTGAATTAATAAAATTAATTGAAACATATAAAATCATGAGATTAATTAAATTTACCATATTACATGTAAACGGTGTATAAAATTGACCACTAAAAGAAATAATGGCTCATAACATAACAAATGTCTCTAAGAATGACATATGAGAGAAAATACATTACTGAATTGTAAACGTTTGATCCATAAAAACAATGAAATAAAAATCAAACAATTTATATGTAAATACAAAAAAATCATGAGAATAATAATAAAATAAATTCATTTTTTTGAACACCACATTTACGAAATAGATGAAAAATCTGGCATATGTCTGAAGAATGTAAAATAGTTAAACATAAAACACCTTTACATAATTCACAACATACTTCATTATAGTTCCAATATCCTTTATATTAAATATATGTTTGCTATATATCAATATATAATCCTAAAGTAACTTATTTTATCATATATGAACCAATTATAATTATATAACACACATATATTAATAATTACTTTAAAATATTCGGTTCTGGGTGTTAACCGTTTCATTTCACTTAAGAGTGTTAGTGTTATAGTTCATGGATCTACAAATTAATTATCCATCCAAAATATCCTTAATTTTCATTATAAAATTCTTATAACAGATTTTCATTTTTTAATATCTATCTCATTCAAAACTTTAAGATATAGAATGCTAAAATGTAAAGTTCATGGAGACGATAGGTAGAACATACGTCTGAATGCATTTTCCATATTTCGAAGGATATAATAAAAGAAAAGTAACTAATTATTAAAATATAAAAACCAATTATTAATTCATTGGTATCACATATCGTTATTAACATAGTATTTTTTAAATTCCATCTAAATATTTAGTCATAACGAATCAAGTCACTTCATAAGGAGGTATTTCCCTATATACACAAGGGACATTTGAGTATCCATACCAAATGGGATGTAAAAAGGTTATACTATATACTATATTAATATAGGATAATTTAAGATGAAAATATAATATAAATAAAATAAATCCATCATTACACCCCACTCTGATAAGTGGTGAATGATAAAAAACAACATCGGTTCATGATAAAGTAGTCCTCCACACACACAATTAACAGTTTAATTTTCCATTTAACGGAATAGGAGAGGAATATAGGTTATTAAATTAATATAATTTATAATATTTTATATTATATATGTGGTTTATTTTGTTTTAAATATTTCAATAAAATTTGTTTTAGAAAAATACGAATGAAAAAGAAGGTTCTTAGGGAAGACAAATACCTTTTAATAGAATCTAATACTTTGGATATCTTTTTACCAGGCCTAGTGTAAATAATTTGGAGGATGAAATGATATAAAAAATTTCCAATGTTATTGGTGTGTGATATTTTAGTGTATTTCCAAACTATATTGCTTTAAATGTGTATGTATGTGATTGTTGGTTGTGGAAATTTATAAGATATGTAAATGAACCCAATTGGAAATTACTTTATAATTTCCCAAAAGAATCCAAAATAAGTGCCTTTTTATAGAAAAAAAGAATCCAAATAAAATTATATTTTACATTGGGAACAAAAATATGGATATTTGGCCACAAATTAGTATTTATTCATTTTTTTGTAATTTTTATCCTTTGACATTTAAAATAAACTACTACAAAATCTATTTTTACGGCAACCATGGTAAATAATTTTTACTTCCTTAAAAAATTCATTAATGAAAAAATTTATTTTTAATATATTCTATAATATAAATAATTCATATAAAAACTATGGGATAAATTTTATCGAATTACATTAACATTAGTTGAAATATTAAACTTCAAAAATCATTCACAGACAATATAAAAGAGTGTTTTAAATATGTGCATGTTTCAAGAATAAGAATATTTTATGTTAAATAGAATTATATTAGTAATCATTTTAGGAATATAAATTGACATATCTTTATATATAATCTAAAAATTTCCTTTAAAACGTTCATAATTAGAGAATATTTAATTTAATGAAAATTTATACCATTAATCACATTAAAATAGTCTTCAAAATAACACATGTTTAAAACACAAAAATTAATTCATATAAAAAATAAAAAATAATACTGAATAGATAATAATTATATAAATTAACTATAAATATATTATACTTATATTATATTAAATTATAACATTTCATATAAATTAATTTTTTTAATGGAAATATATTTTTGGTAAATTAAAAGCAATGTATTTCCTGATTTATTGAAAAATCAATATTTTTTAAAATTATAATATTTTACTGTAATTTATTTTCACTATGATTATTTAAATACCAAAATTTAATTTCCCAACTATTTTTATAAAATAAGTATAAAATAATTTTAAATTTTTATAATAAAAAAAATATAATTTTTGTGAAAACATTGTTTGTGGACTATAAATACATTACTAAAAAATGAATTATTATTTATTATAAAGTTATAAATATTAATATATTGTGCATAAAATTTTTATGTATATTTCGAAATGTGGTTAATACTATTTATAACTTTTTATTTAATGGATGATTTTTTCTGGTAAAATTAAAAATAATATTACATTATTTCTTGTTGAATATTGTTGTTGTGAGTCATCTAAGATACTAAATAAACTTGTTGTGGCGTGTAATGAAAAATAAAATCAATGTTTCATATTACTCAACATATTAGAAATTTTATTTTAGTTTGAAAAAAATATATCATTACATCTCAGGGTGATACATTATTATTACTATATGATGTCATTAATAATACAAATAATGATATTATATTAATTTTTTATGTTGAATTATTCTTTAACGGGATTGGAAAAATAATTAAAATCAATATAGGAAAAAACCCAATATCATGGAGGTAGTAGTCAGCAGAACACAATATTTACGTTCATATTTAATTATAATTTGAAGGAAAGGATTAAAAGATGGGTGTTTCATTAATATAATTTAAATAACCACTGTAATAATATCGATATTATTGTATTACTATTCTATTTATAGGTTTGTAAGATAACGTGTGTAATTAAATGTAATGTCGTAAGGAATACTCATAGTGGTACCTTCATATTTCTCTTGAAATTATTCTAATGAAAAATATGCTCATGCCAAATGAATAAAAAAATTGCTATAAAAACATGAGATAGACATATTTTAGAAGAAAATTGGATGATATTAAAGAATATATTTTATAGAATGGGTGTGTAATTATTGGGAGGGATTTCCCACCTTTATATCTAAAAAACATACCTTTGGTGAAAACCTCTTTAACATTCGTTGACACCATTACACTTTTCAAGTATGAATGTCATAAAAATTTCGAAATAATTCAATTTAGATTGATATTGGTTTGAAAAATCAAATATCAAGAATTAATACAAAAACATAACATGGTGGAATTCATTAGTTATTAGATTGTTTACTTTTACCTTTTTATCTTGGTATATTTTTTAACCCAAGTGTCTTATGCTTTAAGAAACATAACATCAAACCGACCAAACCAAATTTGGTTCTTCAGAATCTATTTTTAATACCCATATAACATAAATTAAATTATAATTCAAACAAATTAACATTTAAATCAAATCATTATATATATATCAAATACCTATTTTGTTGAAAAATTTTATTTTCATTATTAAATGTTATTAATATTATTATTCATCCATTAAAAATTAAATTGGTAATTTTATATTTAATTATTGTTGTAATAATTATATTAAATATATAATTGGGGATATATTAATTTATTTAATTACAAATTAATTATACAATATTAAAAAATGCATGAAAATTACATTTTATCCATCATGAATGTCTGTAACATTAAACATAATATTAATATTGTTTTTGGGAAAAAGAGGTTGAACATATTGAATAATATAATAATTTTGTTCGAAATTATAAAGTCCATTTTTTGGATTTAATTCAAAAGTTATGGAAAATTCTTTTGTAATAGTGGGGAATATATTAGTTTTGTTAATATTACATCTTTTTCAGAAAAATTTATACACAGATTTGAAATATACAAAAAAAAAATTTAATCTGAATTATTATATATATTATTGTATGTTATTTAAATTTATATGTTTTGAAGATGTTTATGTAATTATTTTATTATGATAATGTTAAAAATTTATAGTTTTTGTAATATTTTAATTTTTTATCTATTTACCAAAAAAAATTATTTTTAAAAAAAATACATAGTAAGATATTTTTTAAATTATAAATTAAAAACATAAATCATAATTTTTTAATACAGATTCCTAAATTAAAATTTTTTACCTTCATATGAAATAAATATAAATCAATTTAGTATGAAAATATAGATTCTTTTTATTTAAAAATAAATATGTCATATATGATAAATATGTGTGATAAATAACCAAATACCTTAATAAAGGAATGTTTATATCATACTATATTTTTTCATGTGTCCCCTAAATATATATTCACTAAAATTATCAATAAGGTATACTATTGTGGCAGATGATGGTTCTCATTCAAATAAAATATATCTCATGTCTACTTCTATGATCTTCATTTTTTCTAATATATAATTTTTGACATAGTATTTTTGTTAGAATTTATCATGGTATTGGTCTTGAAAAAACCCTAAAAATATATATCCAGTTGAATCTCTAGAATATTAGTATTTTATGTAATTCTTTCACTACACTATTCAATTTTATTCAATCATAGATTTTATAATATCGTTAGTTCCTTCTTCAACAGAAAATTGTGTCGTCACATTATAATGGTAATATTTTATTTCATATGATCAGAATTTTTTTTTCAGCTCAGTGTTTCATGTAGACTAGTCTATTCCCATAATATTTATTAATTAAATTTCTCAATGGAAAATTTTGAAAATACAATAACACATATTATTACACATGTAAAATGATAGATAAAGCAATCATGTTTGGAGATAAATAGTTCTGTTTGTGTTTCCATTTGTATAATTAAAAGTTTTTATATATAGTGAATTATCATAGAAAACATTTATATCTTAAAATCCATATTTTTTTTTTAAATTCTGAATATTATATCTTATAATGATTCTTTATTCCAAAAATATCTTAAAAACATTAAGTAAAGGTGTAATAACTCACTAAATTTCTTGGTCCACATAATTATGAGTAATAGTTTCAATCTATAAATTCCTTGAATGTATATAAAAAGGTAGTTTCCTTTAAAATATTATTACTATAAATTAGATTTAATATAGTAACATGTATGGGATTTTTTAATTTCCAAATTCTATAAATTTTTAAAAAATAATATAAAGGTATATATAGAAATTCTAGATACGAATACTAAATTATGATACTTGTAGATTCCAAAAGTAAATTATAAGTTATATTCAACATATATAATTGTCCTATACATTGTATAATTATTTTTAATACAATATTTGATAGAATAATTAAAATTTTACTGATTTTAATATTTAATAACACTTAATAAATAAATAATAGACTATAATGAGAGATTTAACAATTATTACTCTAATGAATTTTAACCATATTAAGTAATTAATTAATAAATTTATAGAGGGATATATAATTATCATAATTAAATAAAACAAAGTAAATGTATACACTCATCATGGGTGATATATAATGGTTACCATATGCAATAAGGGTGAAACTTTTGAGTCACCTTAGCCGTGAAAAATTGTGAGGTGATCTGGAAACCCATGAAACATAAGGGTTCATAAATTCAAAAAATCCATGAGGCCCAATATGTAATGGTAGATTCCTAGATATGTAAGGTTTCACTAAAATATAAATATGACTAATTTTTAGGATTCATCCTTGATGAATAAGTATTATTCAGTTGATAAGTAAATGATAAATGTGGTATTCAAAAAATAAGGTAATTGTTTTTAAAAAATATTAATATATTTTTTATCAATGATGATTTATATAAGAATAGGTGAATTGGGTATTTAAAAAGATTATTTAATAAAAGAAAGATTATATTTGGGTGTATGGATTCAGAAATGAGAATTTTGAAATTTAGAGTAATTTGAATGACTCATTTGGATTCTTTACAATATGACTTTTGATGGATGATGTGTAATGATACGGAATCTGCCTTAAATATTACATAATCATGAGTTCTACTCTATGAATTCATTCTAATAATTTGTTGGATCTATTCATGTTTATTTTTTTAGTTAATTAGGACACTACTCAAAAATAATAAAAACATAAAATTCAATGTGGATACCTACTATTAGTACCCATTTTTCATATAATAAAAATCATTTAAAATAAAACCAGATTTCATTTATTAAAAAAATACACAAATCATTAATCATGAATTATTAATTTCCCGTACCACTCTGTAAACCCTGTTATTTTTTTGATTCATCATAATAGAAAAAAAATTAGTAAGGGATATAAAAATAACGAAAACCATAAATGTAGTCAACAATAGGAAAACTCATAAAAAATTTAGTATCACCATTGATGTTCATTTCATCTATGAAATAAATAATTTTCACAAAATAAAATAAAATATTTTTTCACAAAGAAATCCTTGAAATCCCATATAAATAAAATATTACATTTTTAGTAACATTTTGAGTCACATATAAAGCTTGTTTTAACCCTTTTCTGGAGTAACTAGAGGAAAGTGAAATCCATAAAAAAAATGTCATCGGTAACTCCACACTACATTCCTATTAAGACAATTATCATTAGAAAATGAATTGTAGTACAATCTAGGTTCACTAATCATTCAAGCTATAATTTGGTCACCAGTTCTATCTATGCCTCCACATCATATTATCTATAATGTTCTCACCCAACGAAATCTTGGTCGCTCATCATATGAGATGCAATAGGCTCACATGACACTATCTAGGTGTTCTTATTTCTTATATATAATGATCATTTACCCAATCATGAAAAATAAATACTCCTAAAAAATTTTATAATAAAAAATTTGAATAAAAATATTTTAATAATAAATAATAACATTAGATATCAAAATAAAATTTTCTTTTAAAACACTTTTTTCTATAACAAAATATGATTATATTCAAAGAAACTGTTTTCATTTAAAAATATATAAAAATGGTAATGATTTTTATTTGATGAATACATTAACAATTTTATAGGAAGATATAAATCAAATAATGGTTATTGTGGTGTAAAAAAGGAACAATAGCTATAAATGTTAGAACTAGTACATTACTTTTATAGTATGTCAATTGATTCTATATAAAACATATAAAAATATACACCTTTAAAACCATTGAAATAAATTAAAAATAGGTAAATAATTTAATTTTTAAATATTTTATTTCAAAAGAAAATTTAACATAATATCATTTTTAAAAATCAAAATGACAAGAAAGTGTTGTAAAAAACATTAAAATAATATTTTAAAAGAAAAAGTCCCTTATCACTTAGAAAATGCTGTAATCACAAGTCCCATGAAATAAAAGATAAAAAACTTTAAATACCATTGGAGTAGATAAATTCATTACATAACCAGACAATAAAGCTGTATATACACAACATAAAAGGATATTTGGGATTAACATAAAAAATATGCCTCAAACAGTAGAAATTTACATAAATTGCCTTAAATATAGATTGACATTTAATATGAGTCTTTATATTCAAAAAAATTAAAGATAGGTTAATTATTTATAATATTTATGAAATTTAATGATTAGTATTACATTTATTTCACTTTCCAGCATGTTTTATACAATTAATTAATAAATTTTGTTTACATTGTATTTTTTGATGATATTCGGCTTATGTGTCAAAATTAAATTTCATAGGATGAATATGGTCAATGACATAATTTTATAAAAATATACAGAATGATAATATGAAAATAATTATAATATTTATAAATCTATTATAGTTTTTAATATATTTCATGAAATATGGTTTTAGAAAATGAACAATGTTACACTCATTGAGAGAGAAGACCATGTGCATGTATGACCAAAGTTTCTATTTTTCATATCCGATTATTGGAAAATATTTATGTCTTGGTTTATATATTTATATAGTTAATATTATCAAAAATACCATATGTTACCTTTAAATAAATATATATGTATTTTACAAGTGACTCAGAGATAAAAAATAGTCAAATCGCTTTGTGGGAGGCAATAGTGTACTTGTAGAATAAATGATGTTTACATTTTTCATCGAGTGTAATGGTATAAAATGAAATTATGTGTTATATTTTTAAATTTAATGATATTTATCATTCATATAATAATTACTTTCACCATTCTAGTGGATGGGTAGAGGTCATCATGGTGGAATATATCGATAAATTCCAATTGCATGCCTTATATAAAAGGAGAATTTGATAAAACCCATATCATAGATACAGAATAAGAATTTGAATCCAACCTCCAATAAACAAGACTCACCCCTATGATTTCTCATAAAACCAAGGCTCTGAAAAATGAACAATTTTACAGAACACAAGATTCACTGCTTACATCTTTCATCGAAGGGTAGGTTTGACTCAAGCACTCGGTTTTACAAAATGAGCCATGGTATATAGACTATCATGTATAATTATAGATGTTGAACCCTTGAATATAAAAATTGGAAACACTATTTAATGTCCACCTTTCCATTTCAAACTTATATATCATTTAAATTACAATTTTCATTGCAATTATATTTAAATGTTTTAATTACATATATTACCATTTTAAATTTATAAGAGCCCATCCACATTATAATCTGATGTGTGGATTCCTTTCAATTCTAGCCATAACACCTTCCATCCCATGTGACCAATGATATATTGGTCAACATGAAAAAATAACTTCTTGAGGTTTTTGTTGTATCCTATAAAAAATCTGTTTTAGGTTACAACATGAACTTTAGGTTCCAATTATGTCTCCCAAACTCATGTTATAAATGTTAGTCGGTAAAATTATATAAAATAAGAACCAAATAATAATTCTAAACCAGTCAGGATATTCATCCATAATGGAATGGAATATCATTGGCATGTGAATCTATTAAGGTTCCTAAAATGACACATAAACCATAAATTCGTTCTATATCATGCCTTAAATATAATGAAATTAATCAATTATATTGTTAAAAAATTACATATCATGTGTGTCAACTAATAGTGGAATCAAATAAAATTTTATAGGAAAAATACATAACAATAATTCAACATTCTAGGAAACATGGATATTACCTGAAACATGGGTTATCTTCTCCCAAGAATGACTTATGACTAACTTCTTATTCGTTTATATTCTATTTTCTATTTTTACAAAATACAATTGTATGAAAAGAACAATATCATACCAATTTGTTGCATTCGGACTTCCGATCCTCTAAATGGTGTCCCAATATACTAGGTAACATGTCCTCAAGTTATACTGCTCATATTCTAGAGTGTAGAAAATAGAATCAAGGGTTAATCGTTGTATGGTGTGGATAGAAACCCATCATGATTAGATTAATACAGAGGTATCACATGTCAATAAATATGCAAAATTATATTATAAATTTTGTGATATAAGACAAAAATCTAGATGAAAATGATAATACACAAAAAAAATATAATGTTGAATCATATTGATTTTTTTATTTAATGATTCTATAAAAAAGGCATACTATACAAGGTAGTATGAATCATGTACAATATATGTGCCCAAGGTAAAATAATTAAAAATGACTATCTCTAGGTATAATAAGAAGTCATAGATCAATCTTGTTGTCGCTAATACCTCTTAATTGTCAGTAAATAATATTTTAGTGGGAGATTGCCTAGTCCGTACATTAATCGATAAATTGTTTATTTGTACCACACAGTGTCCCAAACAGGGTGTGAGATAACACTCAGTTTGCCACAACCAATTATGTAACTAACAATTCAATTATCTCTATCTAAGATGAAATGTTGTAGCATATATAACATTACTATAAATGAATAATCAGGGTTGATATTTACTATTCTATCAATATTAATAAAGAACCCATAATTGTGGCTATTTATAAAGATATTTATATCATCCACTATAACCTATGCCGACCATTCCAATGCTAGGCCTATGTGGGGATGGAACATGGTATCAAATGACCAATTAATCCTAATTGAGTCACGAAGCATCATTACTAAAAAAATATGTAAATAAGTGAGTGGAAATCATATAGAATTATCATTGTAATCCAAGAAAATCCTTGTCCCATTTGATGAAATATATTGGGAATATATGTAATTCTACATCCATAGAGTATTAATGTCCAAGATTCTATTTTCATACCAAACATGTTATATCAATGTTATATAATTACCAATTATTAATCATCGAGTTCATTTTGAATATTTATAGAAAACATGATAATGACTTCAATGGATGCCATGGATCATGTCCATGGAACATATGGATCATTTATATAGCGGTCCACAAAAACCATATTTCATGAGTATAAATGTTCAAGGATTCGATAGAAATATTGATCAATGTAGTATAAATTTCAATTTTATCAAATGTAATATAGATCCATATAGTATAAATGTCCATTGAATAAAATAAAATAATATCAATTTCATTAATTATTTCATAACATATATCATAATCATATTCAATCCTTGAGTTCATCAAACTAATTCCATGTTTTCCTTTCAATCCATTTAAAACTTCTTATTAATTTTTGTCATATTGATTTGATAAATATTTCCTATACTAATATCTCATTTAATTCAAAAGGCACCTAGTAAATATAGAGACCTTAAAAAGTAAAAACTGGGTTGTATATCATAATTAAGATACCAAAAAACACTGAAGGGTATGTGTGAGTTATGTTTGAGAACCTCCATCCATCAGATGATTCTATGTGGGAATCCTAAAAAGGATACATTGATATAGTATTGGAATTAATGTAATACTCTAAAAAAATGTAAGTCATGTAATATGGAACAATAGAAATAGTGTATTAAGAACTTGAATTTATGGGAAAAGGTATATAAAAAATATCTTATGCCTGTGATATTATACTCATCCAGTATTTACTCCTAACTCTACCTGTCTTAGCAAAAAATGGGATAACATGTAAATAAAAAGAAAATTATTCTTATTAACTTGTAATCGAAATAGAATATTTAACAAGAAGACGAATTAAAAAAGTATCCAATAGACTATATCAATTAATTATGTCTATCCAATAAGATAACTAGATGTAAAATTAGAGGTTGTACAAAAAACCACATCAATGTCTATGTCGAAGGCCTGAAGATGCTGTAAAAATATTAGAACAAGACAACCAATTTTTTAGTGGTGGAAATAATAAAAGGTGTTAAATTTATAATAATTTTATGTGAGAATATATTTGTTTTATTAAAATCATAGTATTTCATATTTCATCCACATGGTTATCCAAAACATCCACTAAACATATTCCAACCGTTCACCATTCACTGTCCTAGGTGGGACCATACACGGTTCATGAACACATTTTGGGAAATTGTGCACAAACAATTTTTCCTTCCATTATTAAAAATACAGACGTCCTTAAACCGGTATGCGGCCTCGATGTATAACCACAAAAACTGAGCTTCTAGGGTCCGAAAAAACCATGTAAAACCCAATAACTCACACTCCCTCACAAGGAATTAAAATTAGGAGAACCCAGTGTAATTAATTTCATAATCAAAATATATACACCATAAGGGAAAACATGGGATATTACACTAGAGTTATGTGTCAAAACATACATTGGGAGATTGATTATAGTTATAGAGATGACTATATAAACATATAAAGAATAAAATTAATGACATTATTATGATATTTTTAGGTTACAAAATAATCTTAAAAATAAATAAGGAATGTTGGTTATAAAAAATTAACTATGTTATCGACATGGATATGGTAAGCCGTACAGACACATGCGTAATGTTTCTATCTTTTAATTAACATTATAGATTAAAGGTAACTATTAAATTATCATTATATAATGATCATAATATAAAAAAATTTATATTATTTCATTGAATACACAATAATATGTCTTAAAAAATTTATTTATAATGAAAACGTGTCACAAATATTCAAGGATACAATAGTCCATATGTAGCCTGAATGATGTTATAATTCATTAGTGAGTGGAAAGTTATTAAATAAAGTACCCTATTATAATTTTTGATTGATAAATATTTCATGAATACCAGAATTATTCAATTTAAATAACATATATTTGTAATCATTACCCTTAATAGCATATATTTAATGGGATGGTGAAAAATGAATGTCAAGGATTTGTGAGGTGATAAACACTGTACACACAACCAATATTATCATATACCTTATGGAATTGAATGTCAAAAAGGAATATATATGATATAAATATTTCACCTGTATAATAATGTTATAAATAACCTATATATTGTATACATCTATTATTATACCCAACCCTGATTAGTGGTTATGGAAAAACGAAGTACATCGGTTCGTGAGGAGGTAGTCCACCCTATGCATGAATAATGATTTATTTTACCATTTGATAGAAACTTATTTGAAAAAATATTATTACATAAACATAATAACATATTATAATAGGTAATATATTTTATTTATTATACATAAAGGGTTCAAATCTAATTTATGCTGGAATAGGATTAAAAATAATAAAAGATATTTGTAAAAAAAATTACAATCTCCAAGTGAATGCTGTATGGGTTCTCCTATTTAGAGAACTAGTCTTGGTTTTTTGGGATGAATATGACCTCTAGAATAAAAATATTAATTTTATGGATGTATTTTGGAAGGGTTTTTTGATCCAATATCTATATGAGGTGGAAACACAAAGAGGGGATTGAGCACCATTTTATAATTGAGGATGTGAGGTATTTCCATAAATAACATACAATTATTCTCTATTGGGAGCCCACTCTATCCTATTGAAACAAATAAGTTGGTCAATAATTAGGGTAGTGTTTATGTATATAATAAAATCCTCAACCACCAAAAATAATAATATATTTTTTTGGTTATTTCTTAATCATTTAGTTCAGTGAAATTTATCATTTTAGTTTTTAACATAGAAACGCATGTCCTTTTATATAACATGGTAATTTATACATTAAGTCTAAAATTAAATAAGAATTACTAGACAAATTACACCTAATTATTAGTAATAATAAATCTAATTAATTATATTAAAAATAGTAGTTGTGTGGAATATTTATTTTAACAAATGGACATTAAATACACAAAACACTATTTTAAACTTAATCAAATTAATTGATTTTCAACTATTTTAAATAGTATTTTTGGAAAAAAATTCATTTCACCGTATTAGATAATATAAATTTTACTGATTCTGAATATGTAATCCAATATTCAAAATTCTGTTCACTTATGATTAATAATTTGATTTAATATTAAGTTTATATAAGTGATAAGAAATTTGAATTTCAGTGAGAGTATGATTAAAATTTAAAAATCTTTTTATATATATATTCATTTTTAAAATATTTAAATTTCATAAATCATATAAATAGTAACATAATTCAACTAATATTACTATAAAACTAATGAAATAATAAATTTGACATTTTAAATAATTGAAATTAAATGGAAATTTTTATAAAAAATGAAGTAATTTTGATTATTCATCAATGAATGAAACCCTTCTAAAAATCAGAAACATATAGCCATAAAATAAGTTTTATATTATAATTTTATAAATTAAGTTATATTTTAAAATTAATTTTCTAAAATTACAAATAAAAATATAATATTTCATTATAAAATGAAAATATGTCATTTTTGAATAACACCTATTTTAGAAGAACAAAATAAATGTACTAAAAATGTACT
Source organism: Viscum album (assembly GCA_963277665.1). NCBI lineage: Eukaryota > Viridiplantae > Streptophyta > Magnoliopsida > Santalales > Viscaceae > Viscum > Viscum album. The sequence goes on along the minus strand of OY728141.1, from coordinate 304,960,741 downwards.
AATTTTTTATTAAGAACATATAAATAGTTTGAGTAGATTAAGATATATATAAATTTATGTAAATTATAAATTATTTATTACCTTTCTTTTATATTAATTTTACTGATATTTTATAACAGTTATATAATTCATGTTCTAATTAATCAAAGTGGTGTATGTATTTTACACTATCAATAATAAAATTGTTAGTGATGAAATAACTATATGTTATTTAATAGATTAAATTTATTAAGAAACAAATATATCATAATATCATTGTATTTTACATTCTATTAATAGAATGGTGTTTCATTTTGTATACACTATCAAACTTGTTATTCTCCTTTTAAAATATAGTGGTTTAATGTACTCCTCCACAATGAAAATACTTTAGTATTAAAATATTTTCTAAAAATAAAATCTACTGAGGTTTTTATATATTTTTCATAGTATTAAATTAAATGTTAAGTGGAATATTAAATTTAACATTGAAAATTTTTAGCAATAATTTATATATAATTATTGGTATTTATTGACTCTAATGATATTCCATCCTAAATAGATATCTTCACTGATTATTTTTAGATCCTTACATTTAAAATTACAATGTTTAGTAATGGGAGTGGAAATCATTCCAGGGGAATTTATTCGTTGATTATTTTATTTTCTTGTTCTATAATAAATTTATTTTTTGAAATTATTATATTTCCTTATATGAGATACAATTTTTTATAATTTCTGATTGATTACTGTATTATCAATAATTTTTTGGGTAGGTTGTATTGATATTAATTTTTTACATCCTCAATTGGGGTTTTAAATTTTATATCCTATCATTATGAACATTTTTATCCTGTTTCACGAATATTATGATCTCACCCCATTATATTATTATATAATAAAATTCTTCTAATATTATGTAAATATCATATTAAATCTTAAAAGGTTTGTTAGTGGGACCCTAGTTGAATGATTTCAAGTCACACATTGTGGTTTATATGGTGGTTGGTTGGGTATTTTAAGACATATGGGATTTCATTTTTTAAGGAACAAAGTATAAATTTATTTTTAAGAATAAAATTATTTTTAAAATTAGAAAAAGTTTCATTAATTGTCAATGAAATGATTTAATTTTATTATTTTACAATATTAATTCTATAAAATGTAGGGTTTCTATGAATAAATCCATTTGGATTTTGGGATGGTGCCATTTTTTTGAAAATATGGTATGTGATTCATATTTTACAAAATAGTTTATTAAATGGAATTGAATTTATATTTAAGGTAAATTAAGATGGTATTTTATTACAATTATATGGTATGTTTGAGCTTTTATGGGAAATACCTTATTTTTTATCCTTATATGGGTTTTTTGTTTCTTTATTCTGATTGAATTTTTTTATTATATGATGTTTCATTATATAATTGAAATTACATACCAAATTTAAAAATTTATATTTTTTTAATAGAAAATAACATATTATGGTTCCTTATTTGTTCGGATAATGATTTATTTTTTATAACTATTTATTTTAGTGGGGTTGAATTTATGTAACCCAACACTTAGTGGGGTATATATGTGTCAAATGCTTCAGGTTTGTTGAAATAAATCCTAGTTACATAATTTTTTTGGTAATATAATATTTTAATATATTTAAACTGTAAAATATGTGGGCATAGTTAAGCCATGGGTATCATTGAATATTATCATATGTGTTTGTGTTATAAATCCTATATATTTGTAATCTCCAAATTACTAATTGGGGATATTGTTGGAAACAAATAGGTTGTATTTTAAAAATTTAATGGGTTATCATTATTCTATTTTGTTCTAATGATATTAAATATTTTTGGGGATCAAAATTTTTAGATTGAATTATTTTTTTATATAGATGTTCCTTATATTATTAACATCAATGAGTTTCACAAAACCATGTGTGATTGGGGAGTGGTTTATAATGAATAAACTCAAATGATTGAAAGGATATATTTCATAATGATGTTTGTTACCATGACTTTGGTGAGAGGAAAATGAATTATAATGTGGTACTACACGAAATGTGGTACAGTAGTAGAAAATAATATATAACCTCCAACCATGTGATATGGTGGTGGTTAATATTTCAGGTTTGACCTCACTTGAGGTGAGAATATGGTGGTCAAGATATGACATTGGACCTCATTGTGAGTGACAAGGTTGTGGATGAGATATGATGTGTGTGCTTAGATGGATTTGTAGGGTGGGGAATATAATAGATCATGTGACCTCACTCTTTTTGATGGGGTGGTGGTCAATGTGTGGTGTGGGATCTCACCCTGAGTGATTAAATTATGTTCATGATTTTATGTGGGTCTCCATTATGAGATATAGTGTGGTGTTGGGGATATTGTATAGAAACATACATTGAATGATAACGTGGTGTTCTTGATATGGTATGATAGAACTCTATATTCTATACCTCTCCCTATTGGTCATTTCCTTGTAATATGGTTATGATATACATGTTATCAGCATCTGTTGAATAAAAGTGGGTTCTATTGTCATTGGTACCAAATTAACATAAAAATCCTGAATGAATATTATTGTTTGAATTTTGTGTTATGTTTCCCAGTGGTTGATTAAAATAGTAATGACTTACACCTATATACATTTTGTAGGCCCATATATTTTATCACAAAAGTATTTTTTATACTGTGTAATTATGATTTTATTCTAGGTTTATGAGCTCACTCAAACCCATATACATAGAATTGATTTTGAAATATGTGGATAGAGATTATTTTGATTGTGAATCATTGGTATATCTTTAGTATAGGAATGTATTTTCAGTCTAGTTGTTTTTATAGGACATTTATTCTATAAGGATGATTATGAGGGTCTGAAAATAGGGGATTTTTTTACATTCTTTCTATTCTTCTTCGAAAACACAAACCTATGATCCATTAGTTTATTAATGTGATTATGGATGATATACATGTGTATATATTTTTTATTTAGACCTTTTATAATTTGATGAATCATATATAATGTTTTATTTTTTATATTCTAGAATATATGTCTGTATTGTCTTGTTATTTATTTTATATAGATTTTCTATATGTCCACTATGTACCTGGGTCAAAACATAGATTCCATCCTGAACCTATAGATTATTTTAAATATGAGTATTCATGATATGATTTCTTTACTTCTTTATCACTAGTTAGTAAGAATTGGTAAACAAGGATGTACAATTGAGGTTATATGATCACCTCACCTTCAACATTATTCGTGAGACATGAGTTTAGTTAAAATAAATGGGATAAATAGAAAGAGGTGGTTCTGTGGGTAGATTAATCAAAGTGAGAAATTAAATTAAAATCCATTATTTCAGAATTATTTTAGACAAATACAATAAATATAATCTTCTCATATATTTGGTTTTTTGTTGTTAATTAAAAAACCATGACCATAAAAGGTAGAAGGATATAAAAAAATGATGATCTGCATTGTTTGGGTGAATGATTCACATAACCACATATATTGTTATCAAAGTTAATTTTGTTCATTTTCTTTTGAAATGTTATATGTTATGATTCCCACTACTATGATTCATTCATGTCCTCTATAATTTTCATCCAAACTAATTTTTTATACCAAAAATATTAAAATATTCCAATTTATTTAAAAACAACAAGTAAAAATTGATAACTTATGGGTCCTAATATAAATATATTAATATCATATTAAAAAAATTAATTCTATAAAATTGTCATTTTTTGTGAAAATAATGGGAAAATAATAAAAATGAATTATCACATTAAATATTGTTCTTCGAGTATACTCTTAAAAGCCTTTATAATTTATAAGGAATATGATATAATTTTAATCTGATTTCTGTAAATAATTAATGAAACAGGAATAGAAGAGAAATTTTTCTAGGTCATTGTACACACATATTTTAGCTCCCATATCCCACCTTCAATAGGATAGGGGTAAGAGGCTAGTGTTGAGATATTAGTAAAACCTATGAGGAATTACCTTTATCAATAACTTTTCACTTTCTATAATTCATAACATCCTCTGATTTATAAATCAAGAATAAAAATATTGACAATATATATAAATATATATAGATATATATATAAACAAATATGATAAAATATAAAGTATAAAATATGATAACAGTTCACACAATAATCCCAAATAGATGTTCCACAATGAATTTTTGACATAATTTTTTCCATCATGATTTGATATGTACTCTACCATATAGTATATAAAAATTTGTCTACAAGATTCATGGTCAACAATCCTCTATATAAGCTAATATGAATGGACAAGATATAAGGTGGAAGACTTAAAAAATTACCTAATGTTCATCTTTATTGAATAACATACATCAATTTACTTTGAGGATCATTTCAGGTTGAATGTTTTTTAAAATTTAGAAAAAAAACTATACATAACATTATATATTTATAGAGATTGGACACTACTAAAATAGTGTCTATTTCTTCTGAAATAAAGATCATTTTAAAAGTGTACTAATTTTATTGAAATATATTCATAAAATTTTATGTGACTAACATATTTCTTTCTCATCCTTATAACCTCTGAAAAACATTTAAAAACAATGGATGATCACAAAATGATCCTTAATAGATATAAAGAAAGAAATTGTTAGTCATTTGAAAACATAAAAACCAATAAAACCCATTTCATAAAAACATATTGACATGAAGAGGAACATCATGTCATTTCATTAGAACATATTTACCAAATCAATATTACATTAACCCTTACACATAGAATAACTATTCAATTAACTTCTATCTTTAGAGTACCCAATGCATTTGAGTTCTACAATGGGGCTCACAATTCATATCTGTACCTACAATGGGGTTATCCCAATATATCTTGAGTTTTATCATTTACACTCCATGTAGTGGATAAAGATATTTGTCACCTGCTAATCCTATAGGGAAATCAAATTCCCACCGTACTCAATGTTCATACCATATTATTTATAAATGACATTTCATCACATAGTGGAAGAGTCTCCAGATGAAGCTAATACAGGTCCAGTGACCATGAGAGGTACCATTACTATAGCTTCACCATTAGTGACTTCCCTTTTTGATATTGTTGTATCTCACTCCATTATTTAAAATTTTAACGTTTAAATTATTAATCTTCCATGGGAGAAACTATCTTTTTTAATGGATATTACTACACCCCATGGTACAAAGATAGGGAAGGGTCTCTACAATCATTCTCGTCTTCTCTCTATTAGACGTCAATGATTCATGGATTTTTCTAGTTCTTGACTTGAATTCAATTCATGTCTTATTAGGGATGGATTGAATAATTAACAATAAATCCCAAATTAATTGTTATCACGGATGGGTCAACCATACCACACCATGTGGTGTGACTCTCTTATTTCAAGGATAATGGTACTCAAGGACGAGCAGATCCATACCGTCTTATCCCGAATTGGGAAATATTATATCGGTGTATTATTTAGATATAGAGAGAGAATAATTGAGTGATGAACTCTATAAATTAATTATATATTTTTAAAACATGTTGCCTTTTGAATTATCTAGTTTACCACCGGTAAGATAAGATTATTTCACTATTGATCGAGTGTCTGGTAATCAACCAGTTTAAATTCATTCTTACCACAAGGAACTAGTTGAGTTAAAAAAATAGATGTCCTAATTGGATGATTTTTTGGAAAACGAATTTATACTATAGAGTGTGTCACCTTGGGTGGTGTTAGTTATCATCGCTAATAATGATTACGATTTTCTTCTCCTATGTGTTGACTACTGAATGTTTAATAATGTTATAATGTGGAATAAATATTTATTTCCACTGATTTAGGATCTATTTGATCAGTTAAATGGGGAGTAGTGTTTTTCGATAGCCAACCTTTGATCTCATTATCATGAGATGAGGATAAAAGAACATGAAATTCATAGAAATACCTTTCAGTGAATGTAAATTAATTATGATTACCTTTTTATGACCTTTGTATTAACCAATTCTATTATAGTGTTCGTGGATTTGATGAAAAATATTTTCCCTGAGTTTCTTGATATTTTCATGGTAGACTTTGTGTTTTACATCTTCATAACTCTAATTCTAAGGAGGATCATGTGAAAGATCTAAGAATAGTTCACAGTTTTTTTAGGAATCAAAAACTCATTCCATGGACTCAAAATGGGATTTTATTGATTCAGGATGTAAAATTTAAGGGACATGTGGTGTCAGAAAAAGGAATATTGATTGATCATAAAAAGTTAAAAGATGTTTTGACATGGGAATGACAACAAAATGTTTTTGACATTCGAATATACTTGGGATTAGCTAGATACTGCACCCAGTTTTTCAAGGAATTCTCAATGTTGGATTATCCAATTATTGCTTTAACTTAGAAGGGGGTGAATATTTACTAGAATAATAAATGTTATAATTCCATTATTGAACTGAAACAACATTTTATTAAAGATCTGGTGTAGAATATTATAGTGGTCTATCAAGGCAATGTGTTCCTTTATGATGCATCACGTTCTTGTCTGGGATGTGTTCTTATAAAAGGAAATCATGTAATTGCCTATAGACCATGTCATATTAGGCCTCACAAGATGAATTATCCCACCCATTACATTGAACTTGTAGTTTTGATATACTCTTACGATTTGGGATAAGTACCTTTTTGAGAAATGTTTACTATGTGTTTAGAACAAGAAACCATGAGTTTTATCTTCTCATAAAATTATTTGATTCTCCACCAAAGTTCGTTGGTTGAATACCTAAAATCCATTTACTTTGATATCTCTTATACCCTAGGGAATGGAAATGTCATTTTAGATTATTTTAGTAGGAATCATTAGACCCATGCTGTAAAGGAATATTTTTAACAGTGGAATTTGAGGTAACTTTTCCCATAGTTTCATTCTAGTATTTATGATAAAGAGTTTGATGTTTATTTGAATAGTTCTCAATTAAAATCTTCTTTTATCGGGATGATTCTCCAATATCATCATCTTGATGATGAATTCCATTCCCATATAGACTCTCTCTATGGTGGGGAGATAGCTTTCCAAGTGTCTGTTCTCCAATGATGGTGTTATGTGTTTTCATAATTACTTAATTATGCTGTTACGATCAAGGAAATCATTGATTGGGGGTTTACACAACTCTTTATTCGCTATGCACCCAGTAACCACTACGATTATCTATTATTGGGGAAGAAATTTTGGTCTCTATGGATTATATGAGACATTTGTATGATTTTTTCTCATTTACATACATACTAACTAGTGATGGTTGAGAATCAGACACCATTAGGTTTGTTGCAGGCACTTCTTATCACTACATAAAAGTGAAATGATATCTTAATGGACATTGTGGTTGGGGTAACTCATACTGAGAGAAATAATAATACTATAAGGTTTGTGTTCGACATGCTGACCATGTTGGCTCAGATTATACCATTAGTGATTCCACCAATGTTGAAGATATGGAAAATATCTACGTTATAGAGATTTTTCATTTGAATATAGTTCCATATACTATAGTTTATGAGAGAGATCCGTGGTTCACTTCTCACCCTTAGAGAGGCCTTGAAGAGGCATTGGGTTCTCACATTATTCTGAATAATTAGATAACAAGACCAAATATCTATACATAATATTGAGGATATGCTCCTAACTTATGTTCTTGTTTTATTTGTCTTGGGATGGTAATTTTGGAATGTTAGTGTTTTCTTACAACAACAGTTACCATTCTACAATCATAATGTATCATTTTAAGGCATTGTTTGGGTATCCTAGTAAATAACTATTATGTTGGTCATGTATTGGACAATGTTCCTTTGTTGGATAATGTTTACTATAACAGATGGCATCATATACTCACTAGATTCATCAAAGGATGCTGAAAACATCGATATGATACAATCTGTATGTGGATTATAACACTAGACCATTGGTTTTATCAGTTGGTGACCATGCGATCTTGAATGTTTTATCCTGTTTGGTTTATTGATGGCTTTGGATGCTTGGGAAGATTTCTCCTCGTTTTGTACGATCCTTCAAGGTTGTTGATCAAATGGTGAGTGTTTCTTACTGTTAAGTACTAAAAATGAAACCAATGTCGACAAATAATATTTTCCATATATCACATTTGTGAAAGATTATTTTTGATCCATCTCATGTTTTGAGATAGAGTGATCTTGAGATTGAACATTTTTTATCTGCAAATAAATGAATAGTAATGGTTTATTTTTCTAAGACTAAGGCACTTCATGGGTGGATGATACCTTTGGTCTATGTGCTATGACATCATGGTTCATATTCTAATGAGATAAGGGAAAGGGAGGAAATAATGGGAGATCAATGGCATCTTCTTTTATAGGTAGAGATTCATCATAGGCATTAAGGGATAGAATGTTCCTATGGTTGGGTGGATGTAACATCCCATTACTATTTCAGGTATTCAAAAACCCTCTTGTATTCAATTATTTATTTCATAAGTGAAAAAATGATTTATCAGCATCTTTTTGAAAAATGTGTTTGAGACCATAAATGTTAGTTAACATATTGGAATACCCCATTAAATATTGTTTGGAGTTTGAATTTGAGTTAGTTTGATATTTAAATGCATGAAAATTTTCAGTGAAGACTGAATAAAAATATTAAATGTAATATACTATGCACACACTATTTTAAAAAAATAATTAAATATCTCCCAAACACATTGTTGTATGGGAAATTTGAGACTTCTGATTGTCCAGAATAAGGGTCTTAACCTAGGTGGGGTATAACATTTTTAAGCATCAGGTGGTTGGAAACCTCACTCAAAAAAGAAAATTTCTATTTTAATTAGTCATTTATTATGATATTTAAAATATTTAATAATTAATATTTCTGTAATGTTGCGTTAGACATGATATTAGAGACTACCATTAGGTCCTAAACATGGAATATTCCCCAGTCAGGTAATAACATTTTACGCAAAGGGAGTCATAGATGGTTGAAAATAAATATAATTCCTTTGATAAATAATTTAAATAATGTATTTTAAAAAATTACTGATAAAAATAATAAAATGAAAGGCTTTATAAACCCTATCCATGTATTCTATTAAATTTTGGGTTGGTTTTGAAAACATTGTGTTATTAACTATTTTGACTTGAAGATTTTGGTAATAAGCTCCTAGAATAAATATAAACACTACACAATCATCCAATAAATGATTAACTAATTAAATCATGAACATATTTTCTACGAAATAGAAATGCCTAAACCAGAATAGTTGGGTTATATGTAGCGGTTCCCCCACTTTGGAATCAAACCACTGAGATAGATGAATCTATTTTGATAAACCATGAGTTGGTTCACAATTCTAGTGGGGTAGGTGATCAGCATCTTCCTCAAACAATGGGTGACCCTTGTTAATCCATCTTTGGTGTGTTTTTAATTTTATTTTTTATATAATTTTTTATTTTTATATTCATTATATAAAAATAAACATGGAGTTATGAAGGCAAAAAATAATAACAATAATATTAATAAAAAATTATTAAATGAAAAATTTTCTTATCAAATGATATAAAAAATTATACATATATATTTTTATATTTATCTATATACATATAAATATTTGGCTTAGTGGAATAATTTTTTAAATAAATATTTATCAATATATATATATATATAAATTATATATATATATACAGAAAAATATATTTTGATAATCTCATTAAATATAATTTAATTTAAATTTTCATTATCAAACTGTAATTGTAATGATAATAGTAAATGACCTTTATGTGATAATTTCATCAAATTATCATTACAAAAATCCAAAAAATGATAATTTATGAAGGGAATTATTAGAATATAATTACACAATTTATTAAATGAATAATTATTGTGTAATAATTTATAATTATCTTAGGATAATTTGTATGATATTATTACAAGATATAATTATTCATGAAAGAGAATAATGAAAGAACATACTTTATCCTAAATAATAACATAGAATTTATCATGGGGATAGAATGTATCATCACATGATAAATTTTATTTCTTTTTGAAATGAAATAATATAATTTGGTTTTAGGACCCGTTCAGGAACATCGAACACTGGTCCCTAAAATCATATTATAACATGATAATTAAGAGGTGTATTGAATCACACATGGTGGTTTATATTTTTTGCTGACATAGAAAACCTTGAGGTAGGTGGATCTGTACTAATTATCCAAATTGATTATTCTTATATTTCTTTCTTTATTTAAAATGTAGATTTAAATTCAATTTCTTAAATTTTCATTCTATTAATTCAACAAAACCCTATTCTAGTGAGCCGAGTGATTTGAAATGGGATTTCACGGGATATTTGGAAAACCAACAATTCTATTTAATTGGGGAATTTATATGGAAATTGGACAATTGAAACGATTTATTTTATATTGTGGATTTAATGTAATGGTTTTCAATTAAAATTTTGAATTTAATTATTGAATTTATATTGAGAAAGAATGAATTGGTTTTAAATGGAATTTAAACATGATAAAATGGATTGAAAATGATTTTATAAGAATCTAATGGATTTCTATAAAGCAAATGATATTTTTTTTTATTAATATCCATTTTGGTTATAAATAGAATGAAATTAAAAATCTTGAAATGGAAGATTGAGATTTATCATATTTTAGGTTATCTTAAAATATGTTTCATATAATGTAAGATAACATAAAGGCAATAGTTAGTTATTGATGAATATGGATACACTCAACACTATTAAAATGTTCTAAAACATACCTACGATTGGTCACATCCCCAATGGGAGGGTGACGAGTCGCCTCTGCAAAAATTCAGGGGCACGTGAGTGTAACATCCCTGGTAAATAATGAATATATCATTTTCATATTTATTCATATTTTTAACTAAATATTGATTTTACTTTAAAGATTATCCTATATTCTATGTAATAACCAACAGGAAACAATGGGATTCTCTGATGTATTATTTTATAGACAATGCATAGTCATACTGAAAAAAATAATATAATTATTTTAAATGGTTGTTAATTCCAAGTCATTGTGTTAGTGGGAATTAAAATAACTTACCATATTATGAATAAACATATATTTAATATGTTTTTAAATTTATACAATAAAATTTAGTGGATTAAAATGAGAATGAATCCAATTTTAATCATAAATACTCTAATAATTTTTTCAAATGTAGTTTTATAGACTTCAGATGTAAAACCTATTTTAAATATATTTTGAGTCACTTATATATGTTTCATTGGAAAAAATAAAATTCACCTATATAATTGGGACACCAAAATTTATGTTGGGTAATTTATTTGTATTTTTCTGAAAATGTGCATTTTTTTAATGAATAGTGAAAAATACTGCATTTTAAGTCAAAATTGTCTTATATTCTGATTTATTAATATTGACAGATTATATTTTTAAATGGGTTCAAAGTGTAATTGGATTATATTTATACCATTTAAACTAATTATGGTCATTGGAATTAATTTCACTATGAAATTTGATGTAATCACATGTCAATCTTTTTATAGTTTTATCATCTTGAAAACATGATTTCTTATTTTGACTAAAAAAATTATTTTTTATTAATTAATGAATCATCTATTTAATTAATTTTTTAAAATAGAAATCTTTTTTGAATTTTTAATTTCAAAATTATATTTTGGTGAATAATTTTTATTTTTCTAAAAATGATCAATTTGTTATGAATACTGAAAAACACTACTTAGTAGTTAATAAACCAATTTCATCATTTAAATGAAAATTTATCAATTCTATGAATTTAATTTACAAAAATTACATTCATTATAGTAATAAAAAAGTAAAACGTTATTGAATAGGATAAATATAATTTTTTTGAATAGTAACATTTGATTTTTATTTACTGTGGTAAAAGGGAAATAGGGTAATTCAAGGTAAAAATAATAATATAATAATATCAAATTTCCTTAAAACTAGTACTATCTTTATTATAAGAGTCATGACATACCAATAAAATCCGTGGGTATAAAATTTGGGCTTTGGAAGACACTTGGATAAGATAATTTCATTAAAAACATTTTATTTAGAGTAATGAATAAAAATACCATAAACATGTACGATTTTTATAAAAAACCTAATATGGGGTTATATAAATTATATATTTGATTATAAATAGCCATTAAAAAGATAAAAATATTTTATAAATCATTTAATTTTATTTTTAATTTTTAGATTTAAAATTAATAAATTTTTTTAGAACATAATAATGAAGTAATAATTACCTCATTAATGGATATTTTAAATAAATAAGATTATAAATATTAAAATAAATATATTTTGAAAAATTTTATGCCATCAAATAATTTTATGGATTATTATTACTTTTATCTTTGAATTAATTATGTGTTTTTAGAAATGATCATGTTTTAATGGTTTTTTAAAGTCTTGATTTGAATCGTAAAAAATTGACAAAAATGAGTTTTCAAATTAATTAATATTTTATTAAATGATAAAATATAACTATCTTCTAAATGACTTATATGATGTTAAAAATTTCATTAATGATCCATTTTGGGTCTCATGGTATTTTATAGTAAATATATTAACCATATAGTAGAAATATACTAGAAGACATGGTAAATGTAAAATATGTTAACAACAGGTTAAAAAAATATAAGGATTAAAAAATATCCAAAACTTCTCAAATCCTTATTGGATTATTTTATTTGGACATATATTAATTTTATCATAAAATTTAATGAGTTTTTGTCCTTTAAAAACCGAAAACCATGTTATAATAATATAATAATTTCAAACATTCCTAAAGAGACTCTCCTCCCTCTTATAAAAGGACACCAACTCTAACCTATTACTCACACCTATAAAGAATTTTTATTAACAAATTGTTCCCAAATAATCTACCAAAATCCCTGTCTTCTTTATAAAATCCTTACCCTAGGATGAAAGAAATTCAAGAGAGTAATTTGGCGCAAATCAAAATAAGTTACCAGATTTGAGGTCAAGTCTTTTCTCAAGTTCCTTTCCATTATTTTTCTATATCCACTCCCTTGGATATTATTATTATTTTATTATATAAAATCATTATTATCCTCAATATAGTATGTTTTTATTATGATAATGAATTTAACAACACTTACAAACACCTCCATCTAATGGATACGATCATTTTGCTTCTCTGTATGGCGAATTACCACCTCATGATATGATGATTGTTCAATATTCTCCTTCCACCTCTTATGGTGGCCATTATGATTATAATATATTTATATATGATATATATTATATTTATATTTACTCTATTCTAATATATTTTTCATTTATAGCATACCATTATTGTTTCTGTAATGTGTAAATACGACAATTTCATTTAAGGAAATGCGGACTATCGCCCCCTCAAAGTGATATGGATCATTAATTCCATATGTGGAACATATAAAATTTGATTTCAATAAAATTATATATGATATTATATTGTAATTATTAACTATATACATATCATTATGTTTTCATTCAAATTAATACGAAATAAAAATGAAAGTAGTGTTCATGTGTACGTATGACTTATCATCTCCATGAACGGTGCATTTCATTTCTAATATCCCAATGTAATGTACAATTATAAATATATATATATATATACTAGATATATATTATATATATGATATCTAAATTTTGAATATCATTTTTCAAATAATTTCTTTTAAACCACATGTAGAATTTGTAATTATAATAAATTGATTTTTGACTATAGTTCAGAACATTGACAAAATGTCAGATATGAACTCAAATAATTAACAAATTTTTATAGCAAGGTAATAAGTGATATTAAAAGAACAAGAAAATTGAACAGGGTCTGAATAAATCAAAAATTAACTTAATCTTATTATTCAATATGAACTAGAAACATCCAAGACAAGTCAGACTCGAGGTAACAGAACATCTTAACCAAATTTCCATTATTTGGGTTGATCTTCTACTTGAAGATTATGTAGTGTGACAATTATGAGATAAATAACCTTTGATTTCCTATCCAGTATTTATTATTTATTTATTTGTATTTAATGTGAATATATATAATAGATCTAAATTATTTACAAAAATATCTTTAAAAGTAAACCTTTCATCCTCCCATTCTAGTCAAAGAGTTGTTCTATGTTTTTAAGATTCAATTTTATATGTTGGGATATGTTATTCTATATCCCTTTTGATATACATTTTTTCATGTGAGGATAAACCCTTTTCTCTCTCATTAACTCATTTTCTGAATTTTTATGCAACACAGTTAGGCTGTCAAATTTTTGTAAGGGAGCTTCTTAATCCAATTTCAATTAATTGCGTTAAACTTATACTTATTGATTATGTAATGTTATGAAAATGTGTTAATGACCTATGATTGTTTTACACTTAATTTCCACTTTAGTTGTGTGTATTTATATTTTTCAAACATAATTATGTCATTGATTTACACTTAATCAAATGGTACAGTCTTTATAAGGGACTATGAATTATTCTCCTTTAACTTAGGCATATCTTGATATTGTGAAACTTTATTATCCTATAAGGGGTATATACAACCATTTTGAAATCTTTTATAATGAATTTATATATTATTATTATATTTATAGTTTTATTTTATATTATTCTTTATTTATTTTTATTTAATATTTTATAATATTTTAAAGGATTCTTTGACAAAAATATTTTAAACATTTTAATGATATAAAATTCTAAATATTTCTCTTTCATGTCCGAGTTTTAGAAATGATTTTAAGGATTTATTAATATTGGAATGATTTTTTTAAGTTATAAATTCCTTCCAAAAGTTTCGGATTAGTATGGGACAATTTGATACAAAACAATTATTTTTGAATGTCTTAAATGAATTGATTGTGTTAATATATTGAATTGATATATTTTGATTCCAATGTGGAAATGTTATAATTATTTTATTCTTGTTTTATGTATTATGATTATTTTATGGTTCTTGGTAATTAATTTTGTATACGGGTGGTTCCGAGATAAAATTTGGGTGGGTGAGCCCAAGGTAGCTCTCCAATGAATTAGATAACTTTACAGAGGTAAATATTTCTGTTTCTCCTAAGATATTTTGGGAATATACTTTGATGGGTCTTCAAACTGTAACTCCATATATAGTTGTGAAATCTATAGTTTAAGTATGATATGAATGCCACAATATACCATTGTGATTTATGATTTCAATGATTTATTAACAAATCTACTGATTTCATGATGTATATTAAAGAACATATGGTTTGGATGTATTTAAGGACTAATGTTTTTTTTCTTTATTTCATAACATTTTTTTAACTTTATTATGATCATGCCATGTTTTTGAAATTATTTTCCAATGGTATACGAATGGGTATTTGAGATGTAATGTAATTTCTATTGCCTAATTATCTAAAACACTAAACCTAAAAATATTATCAAAGGAAATTATGTACATAACTCATGATTATGTAATTTTCAAGGCTATGAACATATAGTTGGTATCCAATTTCAGTTTATATAACTTTAGATGGTAGGGTGTTATTTAAGCATTTGTTACATAACCATAATTGTTAGTATATTAGAAAATTTCAGAGTTTTTTAGAAAATTTGTATGATTTTATGATAAAATGAATATTTATATATTAATATTTATCCTCCACATTAGATATTACATAATGATTCTAATAATATACTCAATCTATCATTTTTGGATTTTGTAAATGGATGGATCTAGAAGGGAAAAAACTAAGTGGATTTGAAGAAAATTGTGACAATTTTATGAAAATGTAACCAAATGTAATGGGAGATACAATGAGAACTATGGTGGTTATTCTTAACCAAATATATTATTTTTACTATTTACCCCTTGAACCATGGTGAATTTTCCAAGGCATCATATTTGTGAGAAAAAATTACCTATGCAAGTTCAGGTAATAATAATAAAGATATGTATATTCAAAAACTTATTTGCCATGGATGTGGAAAGAAAAAACAAGGATAATACTTCAATGGGATGGTAAGATTATATGGATGGGGTAATAAAGGCCATAAAACAAGAACCTTCCATAGAAAAAGGAAGCGTCCAGTTGACTCCAGGATAGGGAAATATGTTCTTTTGGAGAGATCAATTAAATGTTTTAAATGTGGTGTGCATGGTCATTATAAAAATAATTTTCCTACAAGGAAGGTTAGCTAATGGGATCAACAAGACCATGAAAATGTATTTTTACAAATAACGAATGCCATTACAATTAAGAATGAGGAATGTTACCTTGAACAATGAAAGGTATAGATTATTTTTAGCGGAAGTATTTAGATTATTGAATCAAAAGATATGATTCATGCTTTTGTATAGGAAATTTGTATTATAGAATAATTTGGAAAAATTGTTAATTTATCATGAAGAACATTGAATGAGTAAGAACTATACATGTAAGGGATATAAGATTTAGGGTATATTTTATGATGATGAAATGCTTAAATGTATTAAGGATCTTTTGATAATGTTATTACGTTGGAATAATTTTTCTAGTATGTGTAACCAAAATGTTTGATATATGAAAATGTTATTCAAGGAATAATTTTATCTTCTTATATGGAGATAATGGAAGACATTATATAAGGCCTCGGCCTTAAACCTTACTTAATCTTGGGTTATTACATGATTACACATTGAGGATCATTTCGGGTTTAGAGTTTTAGAGAATTAGATCATAAAACTTGCATTACATTCCACATATAAACAAAGTGGTTACATAAAGATAGTATTCTTCATTCCCATCAATGGAAACATATTTAAAATAAACATGGATTCTTTCTTGACACTTCCTTGACACTATCATCATATCATGTACCTTTCCCTTGACATGTGAAAAACATTTAAAAAAACTTGGGATGAGCATAAAAAGCTCAGTAAGGGATATAAAAATATGGAAAGGAAACATGGGTACATATATACATAAGTATGAGATCATACTTTACACATAAAACATATGCACTTTAACATACCTCATCAAATCATGAATAAATCATAGAAATCATAAGACATAAAGGTAACTTGAGGCATTCATAACATTCTTACGTAGAGAGTATCCCTCTTGGTTATGTTTGGAATACCCATCACAGTATATTCCCTAAATATATTCGGAGAAACCTTAACGTTTCACTCCTTCGCGTTACCCAATGCATTGGAGAGCTATATCGGGCTCACCCACCCTTAGTTTATCACGGAACCATCCGTTTTCATAATAATTCCCAAGAACTTCAACATAATCATATCACATAAAACATTCATAAAGGAAACATAACATTCCCACCTTTCAATCACAAGATATCAATACAACACATTGATATAGAAACATTATGAATACCATTTTTGATACCAAAATAAAATAAAAGTAAAACATTGTATTTATTTTTCTTTTAAAAAGAAGATATGGCTTGTAAAGGAAGTTGAAACTCAAATAATGGTCACGGCAGCAGAGAAGTCATTGTCGCTGCATACGTATGACAAAAACATTCCCTTTTGTCGTTTAGTAAAATGCTTTGTAAAAAAAGATTCCTTTTTAATAAACGTAAAAGTCAAAGGGGTTTATACACCGTATAAAAGAAGGTTGTGTATAAAACAACATATGCCTCAATGAAAAGAGATTGAGACGAAGTCCCAAACCTCGAGTCCGACTTGACTCGATCATTCTTTAATGTCCTGAATAATAAACTTGACTTAATTTCTACTTATTTATGAACCTTTTTCAAGTTCATTATTCATTTTATATCACTTATTTCCATGTCATGAACACTATGTAAATATTTATGTTAATAACGGTTGTTTTAACGATCATTGGTACTTGAGTCAAAAAATAAGCCCTTTATAATTACATGTTGTTCATGTATCCATTATATCCAGAATTATAATCATGATGTATATATCATATATATCCAGTATATACATGCATTTATAATATTACATAATCATTTAGAGGTAAGAATTGAAATGAACCGTTCCTAGAGACGGTAAGCCGTACGTACGCATTAACGCTACTTTCATTTCTATTTCTTATTTATAGAATGGAATCATAATGATATAAAGGTATATTATAATTCCAGTATAATATCATATATAATATCATAGAGTCATCCTTTATACGTCCCACATATGGTATTTAATGAATCAACTCACTTTAAGGGGGTGGTAGTCCGCACTTCCTTAAATGAAGATATCGCGTTTACCCATAATGGAAACCATAAAGGTATACCCAAAATGAAAAATACAGAAGCTTAAGTAAAAAATAAACGTATTATATATCATATATAAATATAGTGACATCTTAATGTCCACCATTGAAGGTGTTAAAAGAATGTTGAACAATCATCGTTTCGGGAGGCATAAATTCGCCATCCACGGAAACAGTATGTTCGTTAACCATTAGATATAGGTGTGTGTAAGTGTAGCTAGAATAAATATTATAAAAAAATTCTAGTATATTGAGGATACTGTATTTGTCTCAAAAGAAATGAATAAAAAGTGTTTAGGGGGTTGGAGAAGCAAAATAAAACAAAAGGACTCAAAAGAAGACATTACCTTAAAATCGGCTAACTCTCTTAGATTTGAGCTCAAAGGCTTCTTTGGGAAGACTTCTGCCCAAGGTTATGCTTCAAGGAGTAATAGAGGGATGTTTAGAGACAAAATGGGCAGGGGTTGGCCGAGCCAAAGGCTTTGGGAGTGTGGTAAAAGAGGTAGAGTTGGGGGCCTTTTATAAGAGGAGAGGAGGGGCACTCTTGGAAAGTAAAGACAAGTTACTTTATTTTAGAATGAGTTTCGGATTAAAAAGGTCCCACATTGATATAATTCTAGGATAAGGTGATAAGGGTTCTAAATCCACCCATACAATAGGTTTTGTACATGTGTAGGTCATATATATTACATTATCTTTCCATTTTATTTAAATCCTTTATTAATGAGGTAATCGCTACATCATTATGATGCCATTAATACATTTATTTATATAATGTCAAAAAATTATAAAAAAAATACTATGATGTGGGAAATCTTTTTAGAGTTTCAATGAATATTTATAGTAAAAACTATGACTTTTATAACCCCATATGAAAATTGTTTTCGTAAAACATATTATGTTTGTGTCATTTTTACTTTTACATTAAATAAAAAGTTATTTATAACATTTCCCAACCCAAGTGGCTCCATGGGGTCCCCAAGTTGACTCATGGCTTTTCTTGGTCGGCCATGACACATCCAATAAGGTTAGGACATGTGTCTAGGTCATTTTATATTATTAAAACATTATTTTTACCTTAAACCACACTAATTACCACTAATCGCGATTAAAAACATAATAAGTTGCTATTCACCAAAAATTATTTTAATCTCATTGAACAACATTTTACTTCTTAAAGACAACCATATATGTCGGATTTTTCAAATTCAAAACACAAAGGTGGAAAATTTTCATTTAAACGAAAATTTAGTTTCTTTAACTACCACTTAGTGATTTCACTATTCATCAAAAATTGAAGTTTTTCAGAAAAATACCAAAACTTCACCCTAAGCTATATTTCATATTCTGAATTCAAAAATGAAGTCTATTTTACAAAATTAAAAACATATAAGTCACATTAATTAATTTAATAATTAATTCCCACTGTCAGAGCAAATAGCGTGTTTTATGAAACAATAAGTATCAAAAGATTGACACCAGTTTAAGTCCAATTTCAAAGTGAAATTGATTCGAATGACCACCATTGGATTAAATGGTAAAAATATATTCTAATTTCACTTCAAAACCAATTCAAAACATAATCTAGTCATATAAATAAATTAGATTAAAAAGAAGTTTTGATGTAAAATGTACTATTTTTCACTATTCATTAAAAAATGAACATTGTCAGAAAAATACCAAAAATTCACACAAGATAAATTTTGATGTCCCAATCATAAATAATAAGTTTATTTTGACCAAAATAGTTTATAAAATTGTCAAAATATAGATTCAAAAATGGTTTTCCATCAAAAGACAGTAAAACAATCTTTTAAAAATATTAGTGTATTCCATGCTTAAGATTGGACTTATTTTCATTTTAAGCCTCTAAAACACTATCTAGATCATTAATAGGCATAGACAAAAATATCTATTATTCATTACTTACTTGGGATGTTACATCCTTCCCCCCTTTAGAAAATTGCATCCCCGTAATTTATTTACTTATCGAATAAATGGGGGTACTTATCCCCCATTGCATTTTCAGATTCCCATGTTGCCTCTTCAATCATGTTGTTTTTCCACAAAACCTTTACCTGGTGAATCACCTTATTCCGTAACATGTGCTCCATGTGGTCAAGAATCTGGACCGGTTGTTCCTCATAAGATTGTTTCTCTTCCAGCTGAACTACCTCTGGACTGAAAACATGAGATGGATCTGGCATGTACTTTCTCAACATCGAAACATGAAAAACATTGTGTACCTGATATAAACTCGGAGGTAAAGACACTCGGTAAGCAACTTATCCAACTCTCTTTAGAATTTCATATGGTCCAATGAACCTTGGACTCAACTTTCCTTTCTTACCAAATCTCATCACACTTTTCCCTAGTGAGACTTTGAGAAAAACATAATAACCTACCTCAAAAGTTAGATCCTTCCTCCTGTTGTATGCATAACTCTTCTGCCTACTCTGAGCTGTTCTCATGTGTTTCTGAATCAACTGAACTTTTTCTGCCATCTCTTCTACCAATTCTGGTCCCAACAACTTCCTTTCACCCACTTCGTCCCAGAAAGCTGGTGTTCGACACCGCTTCCCATATAATGCCTGAAATGGTGCCATCTGTATACTGGAATGAAAACTATTATTATATGAAAATTCAACCAAAGAAAGATGTTGGTCCCAACTTCCCTGATAATCCATTGAACAAGCTCGTAGAATATCCTCCAATGTTTGAATTGTTCATTCCGACTTCCCATCTAATTGAGGATGAAAAGCTGTACTAAAATTTAATTCTGTACCCAACGACTTCTGAAGGCCTTTCCAAAAGTTATAAGTGAACCTGGGATCACGATTAGATAAATAGAGAGATGAACTCCATGTAACCTGACTACCTCTTTAAGATACAAATGGGAAAGTTGATCTAGGGAAAATGTATCTTGTATAGCAAGGAAATGAGAATATTTGGTCAAGCGATCAACAATAACCCAGATTGAATTATTACCTCGATATGTCTTCGGTAATACCACAACAAAGTCAATGGATATATTCTCCCATTTCCACTCTGGCACTGGTAGAGGCTGAAGCATCCCTTTTGGTAACTGCCGCTCTTCTTTAACCTGTTGACATGTCAAACACTTCATAGTAAAATCAGCAATATCTCTTTTCATTCCATCCCACCAGTAATACTCCCGAAGATCTCTATACATCTTAGTACTGCCTAGATGAACTGAAAACAGAGAACTACGACCTTCCCATAACAACTCTCTCTTCAACTGTGAATCACAAGGCACACACACTCTCTTCCCAAATCTCAACACACAATCATTATCAATGTTGAATTCAGGCAACCTACCTTTCTGAACTAGCTCAACCTTTTTCTGCAACTCACTGTCTTGCTTCTGTGATTGCTTGATTCTATTTTATAGAGATGATCTCACTGATACCTGAATCAAAACAGAATAACTTTCTACACAAACAACTTCTATTCCAAAGTTCATCAAATCCTTAACCAAAGTATCACGTTCCAAACGCAACATTGTTAATGAAGCATTACTTTTTCGACTCAAAGCATCAGCCACTTTATTTTCTTTTCCTGGATGGTAATGAACTGTACAATCATAATCCTTGATTAATTCTAGCCATCTCCTCTATCTCATGTTTAACTCTTTCTGAGTGAATATATACTTTAAACTTTTGTGATCGGTATATATTTCACACTTCACTCCATACAAATGATGCCTCAAAATTTTTAAAGTGAAAAAAACAGCAGCTAATTCCAATTCATGTGTAGGGTAATTTACCACATGAGTTTTCAAATTTCGTGAAGAATAAACAATTACCTGATCATTCTGTATTAGGACGCAACCAAGTCCTTTCAATGAAGCATCACGATATATAACAAACTCACCATTCCTGGAAGGTAGTTCCAAAACTGGAGAATTCACCAATCTTCTTTTCAATTCATGAAAACAATCACCACATTCTTTTGTCCAGATAAACTTAACACCCTCCGAGTTAGCTTAGTCATTGGACTAGATAACTGTGAAAAATTAATAACAAACCATCAGTAATAGCCTGCCAAACCAAGGATGCTACGAATCTCGGTTAAATTAGTGGGTCTTGGCCATTCTTCTACAACTTTTGTTTTTGCAGGATCAACAGTTATTCCATCTTTAGAAACAATATGACCAAGGAAATAAATTTGTTGCAACCAAAACTCACACTTTCTGAATTTTACATACATATTATTTTCTTTTAAGGTTTTCATGATAACTGTTAAATTTCTTTCATGCTCCTCTTTACTTTTAGAAAACACCAAAATATCATCAATCAAAACCACCGAAAACTTATCCAAGAACTCATGGAAAATTCAATTAATTAAGTCCATGAATACAGCAGGTGCATTGGTTAGCCCAAAAGGCATTATGAGAAATTCATAATGGCCATAACGTGTACAAAACACGGTCTTTAGAATATCTGCCTCCTTTGCCTTCAGCTGATGGTTCCCCGATCTCAAGTCAATCTTTAAAAAAACTGAGCTCCCTGAAGCTGATCAAATAAATCATCAATATGAGGCAAAGGATATTTTTTCTTAATAGTGATGTTAATCAAGGCTCTATAATCAATGAAAAGTCTCATAGAACAATATTTATTTTTAAAAAATAAAACAGGAGCACCCCATGGTGATGTGCTAGGTCGAATGAAACCTTTCTCTAGTAAATCTTGCAATTGCTCCTTCAACTCTAAAAGTTCAATTTGAGCCATTCGATAAGGGGGTTTTGAAATTGGCTTAGCATCAGGAACTAAGTCAACAGTAAACTCAACTTCCTGATCTGGTATTATTCCCGGAAACTCATCAGGAAAAACATCAGGATACTCATTTACCACTGGCATATCATTAATCTGAACAGTTCCTTTATTTTCAACGATGTGTGCAAGGTAACATTCATTTCCATCTTTTACAAGTTTCTTGGCCTCTTGATAAGTTATCAACAGTAAAGGTTCATTTTTTTACACAAACTGAAAGACTTTCTGAAAAGAAACTTCTTTATCTCTACAGTCAATCTTATCATGGTAAATAGAGAGCCAATCCATACCCAGGATAACATCAAACTCTACTAGAGGTAAAACAATAAGGTTTGCAAGTAGGTTCTTTCCACAGATAAGGATTGGAATATTCTTATAAATTCTTTTTTCCTCAACATTTCCCCCAGGTGTTTTTACCACAAGTTCATAAGTCATTTCTTGAGATGGTATTCCCATTTTACTAGAAATGTTTTTAGAGATGAAAGAATGTGTAGACCCTGAATCAAACAACACACTGGCATAATCTGAAAAAACAAACAATGTACCTGATACAACTTCATTTGACGGCCCGAAATCTGCTGATGTAGTTGCAAAGGATTTCACCACCCCTTTCTGCTTGTAGTCTAACTGCTTCCCATCACTCAAGCTCTTTTTCGGACACTCATTTGTATAGTGACCCATCTCATTGCACTTATAACATTTCACTAACTGTAAATCAAATTTGGTCTTACCATCACCTTGATCCTTTTCAGTGTAATCACGAGCCTTATGTCCCATCTTACCACATCGTTAGAACTTTCCAGAATTCAGAAGACATTCCCCAGCATGCCTTTTTCCACATTTATCACAAACTGGAAACTTAGTTTTCTTACCATCAGACTTTTTTGAAGAATTCTTACATTTCTCCTGCCACCTCGGTCTCTTCTTCTATTGTTTGTTATAGAACACTTGATCATCGGAAAACTCCATTTCCACCTTATCAGCACATCGAACAAGCTTTTCATAACTCTTAAACTCACGAGAAGCTAATGCCCTTCGATATTTTGGCTTTTATCCTAAGTAAAAACGATTGATTTTACTATCATGGTCTCGGATAAAATTTGGATCATACCTTGCCAATCGAGTGAACCTTTCTTCATAGGCAGCCACTGAGTCTTCCTCTTGCCTCAATTCCAAGAATTTCTTTTCCATCCTATGTCGAACAGCCTTAGGAAAATATTTCTCAAGAGACATACCTTTGAATTCATCCCAGTCGAGAGCATCAATCTCATTAGCGTCCATGATATTTTTAACCATCGACCACCACTGATCCACCTCAACCTCCTAACGGTAAATAGCAAGACTAACCTTTTGATTGTCTGAACACCCCACGACATAAAAAATCTCCTCCAATGCTTTAATCCACCCTTCAGCAAACATAGGGTTAGATGATCCTCTGAATGATGGGGGATGTTGCCTTAGGAAATGTTCCACCAATGACATGTTCCTCTACGGTTGATCTGGCAGATCTCGTGCATGGATACCACCTCCATTTATCGCTTGAGTCAACTGCGCCATTACTGCAACAAACTGTTCAGTTCCAATTCTGACCATCTCGGGATGTTGATTCAGAAGGTTATTTCCTCTTGTATGCCTTCCTAGCACTGCTTCCCTGTTTCCACTGTGGAAAACCATTCTGAACAAACATGTCTTAGATGAAGCGACATGGTAATATTCAAATGCTATATCATTTCAAAAAAATATTTTTGGATAATCATTTAATATATTTCTAACTCCTAAAGTTATCTAAATTGACCTCTGATACCAACTATAGGGCCCCATACTTAAACCTTACTTAATCTTGAGTTATTACAAGATTACACATTGAGGATCTTTTCGGGATTAGAGTTTTAGAGAATTAGATCATAACACTTGCATTACATTCCACATATAAAAAAAGTGGTTACATAAAAATACTATTCTTCATTCCCATCAATAGAAACATATTTAAAATAAACATGGATTCTTTCTTGACACTTCCTTGACACTATCATCATATCATGTACCTTTCCCTTGACCTATGAAAAACATTTCAAAAAAACATGGGATGAGCATAAAAAGCTCATTAAGGGATATAAAAATATGGAAAGGAAGCATGGGTACATATATACATAATGATGAGATCATACTTTACCCATAAAACATATGCACTTTAACATACCTCATCAAATCATGAATAAATCATAGAAATCATAATACATAAAGGTAACTTGAGGCATTCATAACATTCTTACGTAGGGAGTAACCCCCTTGGTTACGTTTGGAGTACCCATCACATTATATTCCCTAAATCTATTCGGAGAAACCATAACGTTTCACTCCTTCGCATTACCCAATGTATTTGAGAGCTATATCGGGCTCACCCGCCCTTAGTTTATCACGGAACCACCCGTTTTCATAATAATGCCCAAGAACTTCAACATAATCATATCACATAAAACATGCATAAAGGAAACATAACATTCCCACCTTTCAATCAAAAGATATCAATACAACACATTGATATAAAAACATTATGAAAACCATTTTCGATACCAAAATAAAAGAAAAGTAAAACATGGTATTTATTTTTCTTTTAAAAAGAAGGTATGGCTTGTAGAGGAAGCCGAAACTCAAATAACGGTCACGATGGCGGAGAAGTCGTTGTCCCCGCATAAGTACGACAAAAACATTCCCTTTTTTCATTTAGTAAAACACTTCATATAAAAAATATTCCTTTTGAATAAACGTAAAAGTCAAATGGGTTTATACAACGTATAAAAGAAGGTTGTGTATAAAACAAAATATGCCTCAATGAAAGGAGATTGAGACGAAGTCCCATACCTCGGGTCCGACTTGACTCGATCATTCTTTAATGTCATGAATAATAAACTTGAGTTAATTTCTACTTGTTTAAGAACCTTTTTCAAGTTCATTATTCCTTTTATATCACTTATTTCTATGTCATGAACACTATGTAATTATTTAAGTTAATAACGGTCATTTTAACAATCATTGGTACTTGAGTAAAAAATAAGCCCTTTATAATTACATGTTGTTCATGTATCAATTATATCCAGAATTATAATCATGATGTATATATAATATATATCTATTGTATACATGCATTTATAATATTACATAATCATTTAGATGTAATAAATGAAATGCACCGTTCATGGAGACGGTAAGTCGTACGTACGCATGAACGCTACTTTCATTTCTATTTCGTATTTATAGAATGGAATCATAATTATATAAATGTATATTATAATTCCAGTATAATATCATATATAATATCATAGTTCCATCCTTTATATGTCCCACATATGGTATTTAACGAATCAACTCACTTTTAGGGGGCGGTAGTCCGCACTTCCTTAAATGATGATATCGCGTTTACCCATAATGGAAACCATAAAGGTATACCCAAATTGAAAAATACAGAAGATTATGTAAAACATAAACATATTATATATCATATATAAATATAGTGACATCTTAATGTCCACCTTTGAAGGTGTTAAAATAATGTTGAACAATCATCGTTTCGGGAGGCATAAATTCGCCATCCACGGAAACAGTATGTTCGTTAACCATTAGATGTAGGTGTGTGTAATTGTAGCTCGAATACTTATTATAACAACATCCTAGTGTATTGAGGATACTGGAGTTGTTACAAAAGAAATGAATAAAAAGGGTTTAGGGGGTTGGAGAAGCAAAATAATACAAAAGGACTAAAAAAGAAGACATTACCTTAAATTCAGGTAACTCTCTTAGATTTGAGCTCAAAGGCTTACTTGGGAAGACTTCTACCCAAAGTGAGGCTTCAAGGAGTAATAGAGGGAAGTTGAGAGACAAAATGGGCAGGGGTTGGCCGAGCCGAAGGCTTTGGGAGTGTGGGAAAAGAGGTAGAGGTGGGGGCCTTTTATAAGAGGAGAGGAGGGGCACTCTTGGAAAGTAAAGATAATTTACTTTATTTTAGAATGAGTTTCGGATTCAAAAGGTCTCACATTGATATAATTCTAGGATAAGGTGATAAGGGTTCTAAATCCACGCATCCAATCGGTTTTGGACGTGTTTAGGTCATAGATATTACATTATCTTTCCATTTTATTTAAATCCTTTATTAATAAGGTAATCGCTACATCATTATGATGTCATAAATACATTTATTTATTTAATGTCAAAAAAATTATAAAAAAAATACTATGATGTAGGAAATCATTTTAGATTTCCAATGAATATTTATAGTAAATAATATGACTTGTATAACCACATATAAAAATTGTTTTTCTAAAACATATTATGTTTGTGTCATTTTTACTTTTACATTAAATAAAAAGTTATTTATGTCATTTCCCAACACAAGTGGCTCCATGGGGTCCCCAAGTTGACCCATGTCTTTTCGTGGTCGGCCATGACACATCCAACAATGTTAGGACATGTGTCTAGGTCATTTTATATTATTAAATCATTATTTTTACCTTAAACTACACTAATTACGACCAATCACGATTAAAAACTTAATAAGTTACTATTCACCAAAAAATTATTTTAATCTCATTCAACCACATTTTTATTCTTAATGACAACCATATATGTCGGATTTTTGAAATTCAAAACACAAAGGTGGCAAAATTTCATTTAAACGAAAATTCAGTTTCTTTAACTACCACTTAGTGATTTCACTATTCATCAAAAATTGATGTTTTTCAGAAAAATACCAAAAATTCACACTAATCTATATTTGATATTCTGAATTCAAAAATGAAGTATATTTTACAAAATTCAAAACATATAAGTCACATTAATTAATTTAATAATTAATTCTCGCTGTCAGAGAAAATAGCGTGTTTTATGAAACATTAAGTATCAAAAGATTGACACCAGTTTAAGTCCAATTTCAAAGAGAAATTGATTCCAATGACCACCATTGGATTAAATGGTAAAAATATATTCTAATTTCACTTCAAAACCAATTCAAAACATAATCTAATAATATAAATAAATTAGATTAAAAAGCAGTTTTGATGTAAAATGCAGTATTTTTCACTATTCATTAAAAAATGAACATTGTCAGAAAAATACCAAAAATTCACACAAGGTAAATTTTGATGTCCCAATAATAAAGAATAAGTTTATTTTGATAAACATAGTTTAGAAAATTGTCAAAATATAGATTCAAAAATGGGTTTCCATTAAAAAGCAGTAAAACAATCTTTTAAAAATATTAGTGTATTCCATGCTTAAGATTGGATTTATTTTCATTTTAAGCCTCTAAAACACTATCTAGTTCATTAATAGGCATAGAAAAAAATATCTATTATTCATTAATTACTTGGGATGTTACACATTATGGGTTCATATGATCTTTTTTGAAGTGATATGTGGTTATTACATTATTTGTATCCACAATGATAAGTAATAGATAGCCTTTGAGGATAAAATAGGTTTCATTTACTTTTGATGAAATTATATTTTTTTGTAGAATGTTGTAATACTTCTATGGTTTTAGAAAAAAAACCCATAGAATGGGTGGAAACCCATCACGTCCGGCTAGGAAATGGGAATCCATCCCAAAACTGAATGGCCATAAGGGCTGATCACCTACCACTAGCCTACATGATGTCCCTAGTTAGTATGACATGTTATTTTTAGTTAAATTATTTAATTGATAAAAAATAATTTTAATTTTGATCATATTTTTTTTGAATAGATATACTTATTATAGGAAAAATATTTTGTGATTAAGTGATAATTTTTATTTTGGAAGACGTTTGGTCTTTTCGGAAAACAATATGCCAAAGAAAAATTGAAGACATTGGTATTTAATTTGGGGATTAATTGTTGAAATATTAGTTGTGATGAATATATGATTTTATTGTGGACATATGTAGATTTCTGATATTTATTGAAACGATTAACCTATCATAAATAATATGTGATTAGGTTAATTACACTTCAGTATGATACAATAAGAGTAGCCAATGTTATTAGAAGATAGATATTAAGATTTACTAAGGAAGACTATGCGATTAATTTTTTCTGAGTATTTGGGTTTCAGTAAAAGTTAGTATTATATTTAATAATTTTTAGGTCAATTTTTTGTTGTATGGTCTTGGATGATCATTTGGTATTTTTTGTTCAAACATGGTGATTAAGAGTAGTATTTATTTTTATATAAGCTAATATTTTTTGGGATCATCTGATATTGTACTAACCATTTTAATTTTGGTTAATGTATAATGAAATGAGAAATATATATGTTTTCTTTTTTATATTATGTTATTCCTTTAATTTTGATTCTAGCACTTCAGGTGTGACCAATTCATTATGAATACTCGTCATTTGAAGATAAGATGAGTTTTTGGAAGAAATTTATTAAATGATGAAATTCTACTTGAAAAGTAATTATTTTTCCTTATGTCCTTAGTCAATCTAATAAATTATTTCTCTATATTAATTAATTGAAACATAAAAAAATGTTATCTGATTACTTTTCATACTGGGAATCCAAAGACTGCTTAACCTATCAAATTTTTTTCGTTTTCCTGGGGTTTGCGTTCTCATGATCATGTTTTATATCACCCTACTTTAGAACATGACACAATTATTCTCCTCCATATCCATGTTTTCATACATGGAATCATTGTATGTGTTATCTTGATTATCATTTTTTTTATTATCATTATTTCTTTTAAAGTGATAGTTTTGTTGATGCATTTTTGGATGTGGGACTTTTAATGAAGTTTCTTAGCCCAATTTTAAAATTTCATGGATGATATTACCAAAAATGGGGAAGGATGTAACATCCCATGTAAATTATGATTATGAAATTTTTTTATTTATTATTATTTGTGAATTAAATATTAATTTTACATTAAAGGTTATTCTATGTTCGATGGAATACCCTACATGCAACAAAGGGTTTCTCTGAAATCTTATGTGGCACACAATGATTAGTCATACTAAAAAATTAATAATATAATTATTTTAAATTTTGGTTAAATACTAGAAATTAATTATTGTGAATGAACAAAATTAACTATATCATGATTAAACATGTTTTTAAATGTTTTTACATTTATCCAATAAAATTTAGAGGTTTAAAATGAGAATGAATACAATTTGAAGCATAAATACTGCAATATTTTTTAGAAGTCAGGTGTACATCCTTTCAACGAAGAATCACATTTAAATATATTTTTCACTTTTATATGTATAATTTGAGAAAATATACTTATTATTTAAAAATCGATTATCAAAATTTACTTTGGGTAAATTTTTAGTACTTTTTTGATAATGTACATTTATTAATGAATTGTGAAATGTACTGCATTTTATGTCAATTCTATAATTTCATATTATTTATTTATATAGATATATTATCTTTTTAAAAAAATTTAATGTTTAATTGTATTATATTTTTACAATTTAATCTAATGATTGTCATTGGATGTAATTTCAATTTGAAATTAGACAAAAACACATGTAAATCATTTTGTAGTTTTTACTTCTTAAAAACAAACTTTCTAGTTTTGGCAAAGGAAATAAATTTTATATTAATTAATGAAACTTATATGTTTTTTTAATAAAATAGAAATCATTTTTGAATTTGGAATATTAAAATTAATTTTTAGTGAATTTTGGGTATTTTTCTGAAAGTGTTCAACTTTTGAAGAATAGTTAAAAACATTGCATAGTAGTTATGAAAAAATCTTTTTCATTTCAATGAAAATTTACCATTTATGTGAATTGAATTTCAAAAATTTGATAAACGTGGTTGTCATCAGAAAGTAAAATGTGGTTCAATGGGATGAAAATAATTTTCAGTGAATAATAACTTTTTGATTTTAATTCACTACATTTAATGTTAATAAGGTAATTCAAGTTAAAAATAATTTTATAAATATATTAAGTTATCTTAACACTTGTCCTAACATATTTGGATTATTCTTGTCACAAAAGTACAGTTTTTTGGTATAAATTTTGGCCTTTTAAAGCCACTTGGGTTATATTATTACATTATTAACATTTTACGTAACTAAAAAAATAAAAAAAACCTAAACGTGTATTTTTTTTATTAAAAAAATTCTAATGTCTATTTATATAATTGATATCTTTGACTATAAATAGTATTTTAAAATCCAGAAATATTTCTTACATCAAGGTATTTTATTTATAATTTTTTGACACCAATAAATATATTTATTTATGACACCATTATGACATTTGATTACCTCATTAATGAATGTTGTAAATAAATGGGAATATAAATATTAAAATGAATTTATTTTGAAACATTTTATTCCATCCAGAAATAGTATTGATGATTATTACTTGTTATCTTTGAATTAATTTAGTTTTTTTTAATTGATAAATTTGTTATATATTTTAAAAAAATCATGATATGAATAGTATAAAAATTGACATAAATGAGGTTTCAAATTAATTAATATTTTATTAAATGATAACATCATCCTAGACATCAATGATTCTAAAAAATGATATATATGAAATTAAAATTTTCATTAATGATGAATTTTGGGTATCATGGTATTTTTTTAAATATATTAACCATATTGTATTAATATACAAGAAGACATGGTAAAAGTGATATAAGTTATCAAAGGGTTTATTAAAAAAATATAGGGATTAAAAAATATCCAAAACAAGTCCAATTACTGTTGGATGATTTTATTTCGATTTATATTCATCTTGTCTTATAATTTAATGAGTTTTTGTCCTTTTGAAACCAAAAATCATGTTATCATAAAATAATACTTTCAAACATTCCTCAGGATCCCGTCCTCCCTCTAATAAAAGGAAACCACCTATAACCCATTCCTTACAACTATAAAGCACCTTGGATTGTCCATACTCAGCCCAAATAATGTCCAAACATCCATATCTTTCTCCTAGATGCTTTTCCCTAGTGAGAAAGAAATTCCAGAGAGTTATTTAGCTCAAATCAATATAAGTTACCTGATTTGAGGTAACGTCTTCTCTCAAGTTTCTTTCGATTTGTTTCCATCCCCAATCCCTATGCTCTTCGAATTCTTTTTTATATAATAAAAACATTATACTTAATATACTATGTTGTTTTTATGAGGTTTATTTTAACTAAACATACACACACCTCCATCTAACGGATACGAACACTTTATTTCATTGTACTATGAACTACTACCTCACGAAACGATGATTACTAAATCTTCTGATACAACCTCTTGTGGTGACCGTTATAATAAAAATGCATTTATATGTGATATATATTATATTTATATTATATTTATGCTTCTGTATTTTTTATTTATATCACACGATTATAGTTCCCATAATGGGTAAATATGATAATTTCATTGAGAACGTGCGGACGTCTACCCCTTAAAGTGATATGAATTGTTCATTCCAAACATGGAATGTATAAATGAAAGAGTTAATGAATTTTTATATGATATTATATTTTAATTACAATATACCTAGGTAAAAATATGTTATTATTCGATTAAATATGAAATAGAAATGAAAGTAGCGTTTAGGCGTATGAACGACTTACCGTCTCTATTAACTGTAACACCCCTAGAAAAAGTGAGACTTAAAAAGGCTAAATGTCACTACCCATGTCAAGAAGGTGAACCTTTATTTTTTGGAGCCTATATGATTAGAACTCCATAGTTAAGAATGCTTGGCCTGGTATAGTAATAATGATGGGCGACCTTCTGGGATGTTTCCCACGTTGTTTGTGATTGAGGAAAAAACACACTGAAAGAACATGTGTTGGCTTATGGGGACAATCATTAGTCTGATAAGAGAGGCTATTGAGTAATACCCTATGGTGTGTTGGGAAGGAAACCAAGGTATTTCAGGATACCCATGGGGTAAGATGATAAGGTTCATGACCCTGGGAGGTGGGTCGTGACAAATGGGATCAGAGCTAATACCCAGCCGGAAGTGCTTAGGCACTGCCTATGTTTGAGGCGTGGGGTCCTCAACGAGGGTGTTGTGCTTTAAATGGATTGATAATGTAACACCCCTAGAAAAGTGAGGCTTTAAAAGGCTAAATTTTACTACCGATGTCAACATGGTGCACCTTTTTTTTAGGAGTCTATTTGATTAGAACTCCACAGTTAAGCATGCTTGGCCTGGAGTAGTAATAAGGATGGGTGACCTTCAGGGAAGTTTCCCAGGGTGTGTGTGAGTGAGGAAAAAACACACCTAATGAAAATTTGTTGGCATGTGGGGACAATCATTAATCTGATAAGAAACCCTATTTCATAATATCTTATGGTGTGCTAGGAATGAAACCAATGTATTATAGAGAACCATGGGGTCAGATGATAAGGTTCATGACCAGGGGAGGCAGGTCGTGACATGAACGGTGAGTTTAATTTTTTTATCTCCAAATGTTATGTACTATTATAAATAAATATATAAATATATATTAGATATATATTATATATATTATATCTAAATCATTAATATCAATTTTGAGATAATGTACTTTTGACCACATGGACAATTTGTAATTATAACAAGTTCATTTATGACTAAAGTTATGAACATCAACACAATGACTGATATGAACTCAAATAATTTACTAATTTTTATAGCAGGGTAATAATTGATATAAAATGAATAATATACTTGAAATATGTTCTGAACCAATTATAAATTAATTTAAGCATATTATTCAGGAAGAACAAGGAATATATGAAACAATTCAGTCTCGAGGTAAGGGAACTTGTTAACCGAATTACCAATCATTGGATTGTTCTAATACTTCATTATTTCATGATGCTATTATTGTGTGATAAATAAAATTTGATGTCATATATTTTAGTTACACTTTTTTATGTGTATTTATAGTTAATATATATAATTGATCTAGTTTATTTGTAAAATGATCATAGAATGGGAACCTTTCATCCTCATCTTTTAGTCCAAGACTTCTATTTTGTTATTAAATTTATATTTTCAAATGTTGGGATCTTTTCTCCTATATCCTTATTGATGCACATATTATTTCCATATGACAAGTAACCATTTTATCTCTCATCAACTCAATTTCTAAATTTTTAAGTGATGCTGTTAAGCTGCAGAATTTTTGTAAGGGATCTTTTTAACCTAATTTTAATTATTTGTGTTAACCATTTACTTTGGGATTATGTCATTATATGAATATTTGATAATTAAATATGATTGTTTTACAAAATATATCAACTTTTATTTGGTGCATTTATATTTTTCACATATAAATACGTCATTTATTTATCCTTCATCTAATAGTACAACCTCTGTCAGGGATTACGTCTCAATCTCCATACAGTAAGGTATATTTGAATATTTTACACCTTTATTATCCATTAAGGAGTATATAAAACCATTTTGACATCTTATGTCATGAATTTATATATTATCATGAGATATGTAGTTTTATTTTATGTTATTATTTAATTATTATTATTCCAGAGTTTCTAAAGTGGTAAAGGATTCCTTAAGTAAAAAATTGTTTTAAATGTTTTAAAGTTTTAATATTTTAAATCCTTATCCTTCATTTCCATTTTTAGAAATTATTTTAGGGATTTATTCATATGTACATAATATTTTTGAAGTGTAATTTCTTTTCGAAAGTTTTAGAGTTGTTTTGGAAAATTTGATATGAAACTCGTCTTTTTGAATGTCTTCAATGAAGTTATTATGTCTATATATTGAATTGATATATTGTTATTACAATGTGGAAATGAAAATTTTTTATGTTAGTGTAATGTATTATCATTATGTTAAGGTTCTTGGGAATTTTTACATATACGAGTGGTTATTTGATATACCTAGGGCGGGTGAGCCCGATATATCTCTCCAATGCATTTGGTTACATGACAGATGTAAATAGTAATATTCCTCCTAAGAGATTTAAGGAATATACTATGATGGGTGTTCCAAACGTAACTCTATATGTATATGTGAACATTACAATGTAAGTACGATATGGATTCCACAATTTACCTTTTTGATTTATAATTTCAATGTGTGATTCATGAATCTTATGATTTCATGAGCTATGTTAAAGACCATATGATTTGTATGTATTGATGTACTAGTGTTTATTTATTTATTTTATAACCCATACTAATCTTTTTAGGCTCATTGTATGTTATTGAACTATTTTATGCATGGTATAAGGAAGGTTAAGAGGAAGGATGAATTCAAGAAGATTTATATCAAGAAAATAATACTTGTTTTTCTTTTAAGAGATTTTATTCCATGAATAAAATGAACATAGAGTAGAATTTTCTACCTTGTAATATATGAGATGTAATGTAATTGTTATGGCATAATTCAATGATAATCTAAACCTAAAATAATTACTTGATGTGAATAATAGACATAACTAATGATTATGAAATGTTTAATACTATGTCCTAATAGTGAGTGTACTAGTTTTTTTATCACTTAGAGAGTGTGTAATCCAATAGGATGTTAATATAATCATAACTACTTTGAAGATAACCAAGTTACTCAATTATTTTTTAAAATTTGACATATAAATGTATGCAAATGTTTTAAAACTACTTTACATGTATTTATATGGACTTATATAAACTATTTTTGTAACTGTTCTATTTAAGCCATTGGTTTATAAATATACCATCTATAATAATGTAAATCATTTTCTTTTAATGTATTTTTCCATAATTTTGGAAATTTATATAATTTTTTGTTAAGATATGATTTTGGGATTTTCAAAACTATTTATTTTGAAATTTGAAATATTTTCATTATATAATCTATATTTGGTATCTTTTATGGAATATTTTGCAGTATCCCAATAGGCTTTGGATCACACCCTACTAATTTGTTTGTGTGTTTATAGATTTTCTTATTCCAAGATTGAGAAACTGGAAGGGAACAATTGAGGTGGATCTTGCTGTTGATATTTGGACATTGTATGTTGTGTCCATAGTGAACTTGGGGCTATTTTTGTAGTTTAGTACTTGGGTTGTTATACATTGGGGTTTTATGTGTGGTTCTATTCCAGTACTTCACTCCATGTGGAGATTTTTTATATTCATATCGTCTTATATATTATAATTATGCTATTTTTTGGAAAATACTTACCACTTTTATATTATATGATGATAGAATCTAGTCTCCATCCAATGGGGATCGAAAATTCCCTTCAGTCCTTATCATGGATTGCTCAGTTATTGGGTTACCATGGTACCATAGCTTGTTCATGACATTTTAACAACCAATATAATGGTAAAAGAGCATTACTAATACCCAAAAAAGAATAATAATTTCTTAAAGACACTATATGATCATTTTACAACATTACACCACCCATTTATTAATAAAATTTTGAAATGTACATTGTTTTGTGTGCATTATTTAAAAGGTTTTCTAGGGACGGTTTATAATGAATTTTATTGTCAAATAAATTTGTAACCCCAATATTTTAATATGATGGTATTTAATTGTTTCCATAATTTTAAATGACAGCATATAACATTTTTTTTAAAAAGTGAGAATGATTCATTTAAAAACACATTAAAGATATTTGTTTAGATTAATTTTGTTGTTCTCTGATCATCATAAATTAGTTTCATTATATAATTCAATATTATGAATATATGTAGATTATATATAATTTAATAATTTATATCATAATTATTTAAATATGTTTCAAACATTTAAATGGTTTTATGACCACATATAAAGAATTTATTTGAAATTGATAACACATCATCCATGATGTTGGTAAATCAACACATCACAGACGATGTTATTATTTTTAGTATAAAAGAGACAAGAGAAGGGGGTTGATGAATAATTAATCCATAAAAATGTTAAAACTTATGTATATATATGATGCTGGAGTTCTCAAGAATCTTGAATAATGGTTGGAGAAGAGATTATAATAAAATAAAAATTATCAAAATGAAAATAAAATAAACTAAAAGTGGATTTTTTTACCTCTTGATCTCTTCTCATTGAGATCCTCTATAAGGAATTTTGTTTTTGTATTTTTTTGAGACCGATATGTATTGGACATGGGGATGATCCTTGGGAAAAGGTATTCTGTATAATTCAAAACATTCTCAAATACTAAGAGGTGTGAGGAGAAGAGGTTGTGGTGATGGGGAGGTATTTATTATGGCGGAGAGGAGAGTTTTCCATTATCTTAATAAGTAACTATTTTGTTGAAGATAAGAAATATTGTAGGTTTCTGTGGCTAAATAAATATTGAGAGAAAATAAGAATGAAAATATGGTGATTACATCATCTATAATGTTATGAATTGTGTATTTAATATATAATTAATATATACGGAAAATTGGAATATTTTAATATTCACAAAAATTCAAAAAAATTTAAAAAATCCAAAAAAATTAACCCTAATTGTTTTTCAATTTTTAGAATTAATCAATGAAGCCCATTTTTATAAAACAATTTTAACATTATGGTAAATTGTTTTATGTAAATTAATCAAATATTTAGAAAATTATAATTTTAAAACAATTAATGATTTTATAACTCCTTGAAAAAATAATAATGTTCTCATAAAATTATCTTATGAGAATAAAAAAATAATAATTTATTATTATATAATATGATAAAAAATTATTTTAATTATTATTTTAATTATAAAATTGAAATTAAATAATTATTCCTTACAAAAAATACCAATAATTATACTATGATCATATTATCACTTATAATAATCCTATGTTTTATTTATACAATTATTGATGAGGTTACTATTCATTTTCCAATTTAATATTCGTATGGGTCATATTACTAATCATAAGGGTTGAGGTACTATTCATAAGGGTCAAGTTGACTTTTATAAAGAATTATGTTGATCCAATGAGAATGTAAATTTCTTACTGATTGCAATCGTGTGTGAATATTTTTTCAAAATTCAAATCATAAAAGGTGAAAAATTCTGTTTGACAACTAGTTTGTAGATATATATTTAAAAAATGTTTCATTACATAGAATATAAATTTTTCATGCATATCAATTTATTTTTATATCCCTGGGTTGTTACATTCTCCCCACATTATGGGAAAATTGTCCTCCCAAATTTAGTTTACTTATTAAACAAGTGAGTATACCTTTCATTCATAGAATTTTTATTATACCATGTTGCTTCTTCAACCATGTGGTTTCTCCAAAAATCCATAACCAAGTTAATTACATTATTCCATAATACATTCCTTATTTAATCAAGAATCTGAATATGTTTCTCATTGTAAGAGAGGTTTTCTTCCATATGAACAACATCTCAGCTAAAATAAATGAGATTAATCTATCATATTCTTTCTCAAGATAGAAATATGAAAAATATTGTGCACTTGAGATAAACTCAGACAAAAAGCTACTCTGTATTTGAAAAGTCCAACTTTCTTGGGAATTTCATATGGTATAATCATACATCGTCATCACTTTCCTTTTTACCAAAACACATAAATTTTTTCCATTGTGAGATTTTAAGAAAAGCATGATTCCCAAAATTTATTAAATTCTTTCTACGTTTATCTATTTACATTACTAAAAAGATAGAATTTTACAACGCTAGAAAATTCCATTATTACTGTTAAAAATGTACTGATAATCTTAGCGCAATTAAAAGCATAGAAATTTTATCGATGCTAAAAAACCCTGAAACGTAGTATATAATTTTTTCCATGCCCCACATACCTACCCATTTATCAGAACTTCCCACCCACCCATCCCTTAATCTGTGCATCCCGCACCCATATATATATTCTTTATAAAATCCTACACCCCTGTGTGTGCCCCTATGTCATGTGAATTTCAAACCATAGAACTATACTATATACATCAAACCCTTCACCACTCCCTAATACTATTTTATTTCACTCTTGATAATATATATATATTAATATATATTTCATTACATTTTTATCTATATAATTATATATGGGTTTATATATTAATAAATATATTTTATATGTACATATGTTTATGTTATTTATTTATAAAAGAAAATGTTTATGTGTGAATATATTAAAAAATGGAATATATTGTTATATTGTTTACAATAAATAAAATTAAATTATAGAAAATGATAAAATATAAAATCCTTAATATAAATATGAATTTAATCCCTTAGAATAAATTTAGTCCCCACATAAAAGGGGAAAACCCCAATAAATATGTCTTAAAATCCAAAAAAAGATAAAAAAATTTGGGTACCCTGACTAAATAAATGTTTTCAAGACCTTATGGGACATTTTTGGCCTTCAAAAGATAATGAATAAAGACCCAAAGTTCATTAATTCTTAGAACTCAATAAAGGATTTGATTTGATATGGGGTAGAGCCCAAACAGATAACTATATCAAAAGTTTTTGTCCTTTGATGTTTGAGCTACGTTTTAAACTAATTTTTGATCATTCATGAATTTTTTTATCTTCATGTTGATATTAAATAACATTTACTAAGTAATAATAAATAATTTATTAATAAATTTTTTATTTATTTTATTATTCATTTTCCCACAAAAAATATTATATTTTATTTGTAAATTCTTATTTTCTTTACCTAAAATATATTTTTAAAAAATAATCCTATATTTTGTATCAATATAAATAGATTGATATATAATAAAAAGATTTAATGAAACATTTTCTTGATGTATACTTCTATGAGCGATTGAATAAAAACTCAGATAAAGGGGTGTATTTATCAGTGCTTCTAAAAAACCACGAATAACCCCCCTATTTGAGTTTTTTTTACAAGTGATGACAAAAGAACCCATTTATTAACAATCTTAAAAAAAACTAATAAAAGTAACCTTTTAATAATTCTTCCTAGAACTTTTAAAAAATCGTTTAATGGTGATAAAAAGATGCTTTTAAAGACTACATTTTATAGAGATTTTTAGGGTGGAAAAGGATCTGTTTAATAGTATTGTTAACTAGCACTGTTAAAGTCGAGGAACTAGATAAATCTTGTAGTGGTGATAAAATTTATGCCTATTATATGCTGCCCTAATTTGTTTTTGGATAATCTTTACTTTCACATACACTTCCTCTAATATTTTTGGTTCCATCAACAACCATTCCCCAACTTCATCCCAAAATGCTAGAGCTGGACCGTTTTTCCCAAATAATTCCTCAAAATATTGCATCTGAATACTTGAATGAAGACTGATATTATAAAAAAAATCTTCTTAAGAAATATGTTGATCCCTACATCCCTGTTAGTCCATTGAAAAATCTCAAAACATATCCTTCAATGTTTGAATCATTTATTCTTTTATCCCATATGATTGACGAAGAAAATCAATAGAATTTTTTTTCAATTTCCATTGAAATATAATGGTCCATCGAAATTTTATAAGAGATCAGGGGATCATGATCAGATACATTTGAAAGTGGAACTCCATATAAGCTAACAATCTCTTTGTGAGGTACAATCTATAAATCCGATCCAAATACATAGTATATTGGATAGAATGTTGATGAGTATATTTATTAAATATATCAAAAATAACCTAGATTTCATTGTTACCTCATGAAGTCTTTGGTAGTACCATAATGAAGTACGTGGATATATTTTCTCATTTCCTCTCTATCACTGGTAATGGTTGAAGCATCCCGTTAGGTACTGTCTGCTATCCTTTAACACAATGACATAGAAATAATTTCATGGTATGATACTAAATATCATTTTTTATTCCATCAATCTAGTAATACACTATATGGTGTATTTAGATCATTGTGATTCCAGGTTGAACTAAAAAAAGAGAACTATGAGAATCACATAAAAATTCTTTCCTCAATGGAAAATCATAGGGAACACATAGTATCATTCCAAACCTCAGTTAAAAATAATTATCAATGTTATATTTATTCAACTTAACCTTTTTACATGTTCTAATATTTTCTAAAATTGATGGTCTTCCTTCTAAGCATGCTTTCTTCTGTCTGACAGTGATGACTACATTAACCCATGAAACAAAATAGAGTAATTTATT
Source organism: Viscum album (assembly GCA_963277665.1). Classification (NCBI taxonomy): domain Eukaryota; kingdom Viridiplantae; phylum Streptophyta; class Magnoliopsida; order Santalales; family Viscaceae; genus Viscum; species Viscum album. The sequence continues at coordinate 304,919,617 of OY728141.1, read as the reverse complement.
TTACCAAAAACATACTACAAATAAATTATCAAATCATTATCCAAATGGTCACGTTCTAAACATATAATGGTTAACGTAGAATTACATTTTCAACTCTGGGAATTAATAAATCTATCTTCATTTTGAGGATGGTAATGAATCATGAGACCATAATCCAAGATTAGTTTCATCCATCTTCTCTGCCTCATGTTGAATTCCTTATGAGTAAATATATACTTGAAATTTTTATGGTAAGTATATATATCAAATTTTACACATTATAAATGAAGCCTCAATGTTCATAATTAAAAACGAATGGTATCTATATCAGAGTCATGCATATGGTAATTTAACTCAGGTGGTTTCAACTATCATAAAGCATATGTAATTACCTAAACATTCAGCACCAGAACTCAACCATGCCTCTTTAATTAAGCACTATTATAGAAAAATAATTCACCAATTTTGAAGAAAAGATTTATAACCACAGATTTACCCATTCTTCTTCTCAATTACAGAAAAAAAATAATCACAATACTTTTCCAAATAAATATCAATCCATTTTGAGTTAACCTAGATTGTAGTCATGATAACATTGAAAAGTTTTCAATAAACCTCTAGTAATAGTCATCCAATCCAAGAAAACTACGAATCATAGTTATATTTGTGGGTCTATTCCATTCATAAACTACTCTTGTTTTAATAGGGTAAATAATAATGAAATCTTTATCAACAATGTGACCAATAAATGTACATTGTTGTAACCAAAATTCACAGTTTTTTAATTTTCCATATTGATTATTTTCTTTTATGGTTTGAAAAACAACCCATTGATGACATAAATGGTCCTATTTAAATCTAAAAAATACTATAATGTAATCAATATAAAAAACCACAATCATATCCAAAAACTCATGAAATATACTATTCATAAGATCTATGAATACAACATGTGCATTTGTTAACTGAAATAACTGAACAAAAAAAGTCACAACTCCCTTATCTACACCAAAACAAGATCATCATGATTTATTATTATTTTTATTTCATTTGATTTTACCTGACCTCAAGTCATGCATTGAAATATATTATTCCCCAAAGAGCTGATCAAATAAATCATTGATGCGAGGTAATGGATACTTGTTCTTAATATTGATGTTATTTAATGATCTATAATAAAGAAATATCTCATTGAACCATCTTTATTTATTAAAAACAATATAGTGGTACCCCATAGTGATGTAATGTTTTAGATGAAGCCTTAATTTAATAATTCTTAAAGTTTCATTTTCAACTCTAACAGATCTATTTGATCTATTTAATAAGTGGTTTGTAAACATTCATCACATCAAGTATTAATTCTATAGTAAAATCTACCTCTCTATCAAGAATTACATGAGGAAAATAATTATGAAAAAAATCAGGATAATAATTTACCACTAGAAGATAATATATAAAAATGGTTTCCTTATTTTATACAAAATGTGAAATATAATATTCATTTCGATCATATAATAGTTTCTCATCATTATGAATTTTTATTAATGGTATATGTACATTCTTCAACACAAATTTAATCACTATCTGAATTATATCTTCTTATCTATATTATATATTTGAAAGATAAAAACAAATATTTTATATATTTAGAATAACATAAAACTCTACTAGAGGCCAGACAATAAGGATTAAAGGTAAACTCTTTCCCTATAAAAATATAATTAGATTCTAAATTTTTTTTCAAATAATATTTCCCCCAGTAATTTTTACCATAAGTTATGGGATTATTTCAGGAGGTGTAATTTTAAATAAAGTAGAACATTTCTAAAAAATTAATGTATTTGTAAACCCGAAATCAAAAAAGACATTGAAAAAATATATAATTACAAGAAATGTATTGAATACATTATCATTTTATAGCTCATCATCTGATGAAGTATTTTCAATTTTTTTTTCACAGCCTTCTAATTCCAATATTACTTTTTTTATAAATAGGTTACTAGATTCAGAGACATAATATAAAAATAACACAATACATACAGTTAAAGAGTCTCACCATTATATTCCCGTTAATGTTTGGATCATTTTTCATAAACTCATGTGACTTGTTCCCAATCATTCCACATATTTATCATTTTCTAAAAATTACAAGTCATTTTCTAGGATTATTTTTACCACACTTTTCACAAGAAGTGAATATTATTTCCATTCCTCTAATTTTCATTGATTAATTCTACACCATTTCCATCCACCATAACCACTTTTTATTCATGTTACCACAAGGCCCATAAATGTTCAAAAACACTATCTTAACTTTTTTTATCGAAATTAACATGTTTTTTATAGATTTTAAACTATCAAAATCCAAATATCTTCAAAAAAATTATTCTAATCCGAAGTAAAATCTATTAATTTTACTATCAAATAACTATGTATAATTTTCTATGTTCTGGAATAGTCATGTAAAATATTATCTATATCTTTTCGTGGAATTCTCATCATTATGTTATAGATCCAAGAATTGTTTTACCATTTTGAGTATATGAGTTTATGGAAAATATATTTCTAGACAAGGCTCTTAAAATCTTCCAATTATATATTTTCAAGATCTTATTTTTCTCCCATATTCTTAACAAGATACCACCATTGATCAGACTAACCTTCAAAATGATAAATTGTTAGTATTTAGGTTTTTCTATATAAACATCTTATTACATTAGATATGTTTTCTAGATCACTAATTCATCCTTCAGCTATCATTGGATCTCTATTTCCACTGAATAGAGGACTATGTTTCCTCATAAAATTATCCACAATTAACATGTTTCTTCATAATGTATATGGTTATTCATTTTCATTGATACCACTTCTATTTATTATATGGATGAATTGGGCCATTACTATCACAAATTGTTCGGTTCTGACTCCCAAAATTCCGAGCTACATATTTAGAAGGATATAATTATATTGGAGCCTTTATACATGAGTTTCTTGGTATTTTATATGGAACACCATTATGAAAAAACAACTCTTATATGAGGAAACTTGGTTATATTTAAATTTTGTGTCATTATGGATCAACCATAAATAAAAAACCATTAGAATTATTATATTAGCCTCATCCTAAACCCTAAAGTTATCTAAACCATCCTCTAATACCAACTACCAAGACATATCCTCAAAAAATGACATAATCATGAACATTATTCAAGAATATTCATTCATTTTAATTAACTATATTTTTAGGTTTAGAGTTTTATAGAATTAGCGCATAATACATATATTTCATTCAGTATTTATATGGAGTGGATAATATAAAAACAATATCCATTTCATCGAAAATGTAATTTTTTAAAAATAAAACACAATTTCCATGATAATTCATCTCAAAATTTAACATGATGTCCTTATTTAGCATAAACATCATTATAAAATATGAAAATAAATTTAAAAGATGGGTTGATCACAAAAATCTCAATAAGGGATATAAATAAATAAATCATTAATCAAGTTATAACAAAAAAACCAATAAAACCCATTTTATAAATACATATTAACATGCATAGAAACATTATGCAATTACCTTGGAAAATATTTAACATAAATCTCCTACATTCACCATTTTAGATGGAATAACCATTTGGTCAAATTATATATCTGCAGTACCCAATGTATTTGGGAGCTATAAAGTGGCTCACCCATCATATCTCGAGCTATAATGGGCTCACCCAATGATATACTCATCTATAATGGGGCTCAAACCATTATATCATGGGCCATAATGTTTTTATCGCAACATAACTTTGTCCACATAATTTATAATAAATGAAACCCTTGAAATCTCATTTAAACCCATCACTAAAACACATTCGTATATCAAAACAACCTTTTTTATAAAAATAACATTTAAAATATCAAAAAAATGAACAAAAAAATGTAATCATAATATTAGAAAATAATAATTAAAACTTTATATTGAAACATTATATTAAAAAAATCATGATATTAGGATAAACTACTGATTCCTTATATATAAAATCAATATTTTTGAGTTCGGTGAAGGAGACATTTAAAATAGATTTTAAATAGAGAGTACCTTGGAAATATAATGTAATAAATGAGATAATTAATAGAACAAATAGAATATGTGTATAAACTATAAGTACACATAACAAAACATAAAATAAATAAAATAAATTTCTAAAATAATCATTGTAAAAAATAACCAATTAAGATTAAGGTGAACATAGTGAATAGAATATGGGTTATCAATTACTTTAACTTAGGTTTATTTGTACTTAAAACTTATTCAAACTACATATAAAAATGTAAAAAGTGTGTCATTAATAATTTCCAAATTCATATTGATTTTTATGACACCATATCTAATCATTTTATAACATCATTCCACCCATTTTTTAATAACATTTTGTTATTTACATTGTTTTGTGTGTATTATTTACATGATTACAATTGTATGGTCATAATGGATTTTTTTTTAAATAGAAGTGGAAATATAGAATTGGAATGAAATCATATTTACATGCTTTAAGAATATTAAATGATACCATAAATTTTTTTTCGTCAGAAATTAGAATATTTCATTTGATAAAATATTAATGATATTTGTTTAGATCATTTGGACTATTCATGGATCATCATGAACTATTTTCATAATATAATTCAATATTTTGAATATATATTAATTCTAGAACATAAATGAGGTTATATAATACTCTTTAAAATCTGTTTAATCAATTTAAATGGTTTTATGGCCATCCATGAAGGATATATTTAATATTAAAAATACATCGTCCCCAATGTCAGTAAATCGACTCAATAGGGATGGTGTTTTTTAGAATTAAATGGAGAAAAGAATGGGGTTTATGATGAATTTTTATACAAAAATAATAAAACTGTTTTATATATATGTCACTAGTGTTTTCCTGACTCTTGGACAATAGACAGTGGATACAGTATACGAAAATAAAAAGAATCGAAAATAAATAAAATGAAAATGAAAGATGATTTTTTTGTCTTTAACTCTTCTCGTTGAGATCCTCTTTTAGGCCATTGGTTTGGGATATTTGGTGATATTAGAAGGTCGTAGTCATGGGGAAGATCATTTGGAAGGGGATTTGGATGAAGTTAGAAAATTGTAAATTTTTTATAGGTGTGAGGAGAAGTAGTGGTGGGGGTGGTAATTATAGTGAAGGAGAGGAGGGTCATTCCATTTTTTAATAATTATTTTATTATATTTCTGAATACAAGAAATAATTTTGGTTCCTGTGACTAAAAAAAGTAAGGAGAGAATGTTAGATCAAACCTAGGGCAATTACATCTTTCGTAATATAATGATTATTGTATTTATGGTATAATTAATATATACGGAAAATTACCATATTTTTATTTTAATGAACAATTATTATACATTAGACAAATCCAAAAAATCATAGTAACCATTTTATGTTGTGTAATTTTCAAAAAAGAACAGCATTTTATAAAAATATTTTTTTAAACATGAGAAATTAATTTTTAATTCAATTAGTATATTAATGAAAAAATATAATATTTCAAACAATAAATGATTTTCTATCACATTGAAAATTAATCAAGATCTCAAAAAAAATATCTTATGTCTATATAATAATTAAATAATAATATATGATCCCAATTTATGAAAATAAATTTTCTTTTAAAGTATTATGTTTATCATAACATTATAATTAAATATTTATGACTTTAAAAAAATTCAACAGTTATACTATGATCATATTTTCAATTATAAATGACTTAATATTAACTAAACAATCAAGGATTATGTTACTTTTCATTTGGCATATTTTCTATTCAAAAATTTCATATTACTATTTATATGGTCAGGTTACTATTCATAAGGCACAAGTTACTTTTCAATAAAATTTAATTTTATCCGATAAAACTCAAAATATATAACTAATCACAACGGTTTATGTTATTTTTTTAAATTATAATCATAAAAGATAAAAAAAATTTATTATTTATAGATAGGTTATAGTTATCTCCCTGATACAATGTTTTATTACACAGAGACTCAATATTTCATGCTTTTTAATTTATTTTTAAATTCATGGGGTGTTACACCTAAGGATAATGACAAGAATGTGAACATGGTACACTGAGTATGATTATAGAAAATATAGTCCTTCCAATTAGTGGAATGACCCAACTAAACTATACAGTCCCATAGAAAATAGACCAATTATGGTGGGGGCGGTGAATAAAATGTTCAATTTTTAAAATTAATTTCTTTTTTACTCAAACAGAATAACATGTTAATGTTATTAATCAACTTAATATTATATCCCAACCTCACCTTATCTATAGTACTAATGAAACTAAGAGAATCAATTTTTTTTACATGTTTTGATATAAATTACTACTTTTTTCCATTCTACTTGGACAACCTAACATAGATTATTCACTATAGAAACAAGTGGAATGAACTAGTTGGATACAATAGTTACAATTCTATAAAAAATGGTTAGACATCCCTATATAATATCTTTTTAGAAGAAAAAACACACCAATCAAAATCTTCCAACAACTCATTAGACACGCTGATCACAAGATTTTTATATTACATGTTCCTTTTTTAAAACAATATATTCATGCTCAAAGAATATTCAGTGTTACATGTGAATTTATCTACATCCACAAAAATATGTATTATTTAATCTCCCCAATAACAACACCTTTATTAACAAAATTAACACTAATTATCTAGAAATTAATCACAAGTATATGATAAATTGGAATCTTCCACAGAAATTGAATGCATGGTGAAAGAAAATATCTTCTTCATTTCATGACTTTTATCATCCAAATTCATCAAATCTCCACGATAAATGTTTTTTATTAGATATCACGATTATCTCTAAGTACCACATAAGTTTTCATATAGATATGTTGGTCATCACTTCTAATTTGACTCCAGTTACCTTTTATTTTCATAAATAATAATATTAGAAATATTGTTTCTCATTTATTAATGGAAATTATTTCATTTAATACTGTAAAAATGATGTTTATCCTTCTTCTTAATAGATAATTAAATATCTACATTTTCAAACATTTAAATCACCTATAGACATGACCATTATTTATAATAATGTGTTTAATTAATCAAAATTCAATGTCATAAATACTATGTAATATATCTTCATTTAAATAGTCATTTATTTCTTGATAGAACACATTAAGATATAAATAATAATTATGACCATATTATTATAAATCTATATGATTTAATCATTCTTAAAATAATACGAAATTTTTACATGCATTGTAAAATTCATAATTCTCTCATGGAACCTTTTGTTTATAGTGTGAAACTCATTTTTATATTAGTTCTATATTTTATGGATCATAAACCTTCATAATAATGTATAAATAGAAAATAAAATATTTTGTAAACTGTTTATTTTAAATTTCGTAATATTATTGAAATTATAGAAACTCATATTATCAATAAGAATATTATACATTAAAAATGAGTTATGTCCATGACTGAACAAGAGTCAAACAATCAACTTTGTGAAGAAATTGTAGGAAAATTGACTATATAAAGTAAAGAAAATGTTAAAATATTATGTTCTGTATTTATACTACATGAACATACTCATTCAAAGTAGTAGTAGATTGACTAAACACATTAGTAATCTATTGACCATTATGTTTCCAATAAAATACAACATATACCATGACCAAACATCTACACCTTAATGGATTTATGATATTCCTCAATACCTTTACTATGATTCAATATTATCCACATTAATATTAAAAATCTCATGGGTCACCTTAATTAAGTTATTGATCATTATATATTATCTTTATATAGCTAGTAAACTATATCTTGTACCTTTGCTGACTCATAAAATTCAGGGTTTACATTTACATACATATGGAATTTTTATATTTTCATATACTCTGTATGTGGGTTTGTATTAATGTAGTTTTTTGAAATCTTGATTTACAAGAAAATAACATAGAAAAAATGGGGAGAACTATAACATCCCAGGTAAATAAAGAATAAAGAATTATCATATTTATTAATATTTACGAATTAAATATTAATTTTATTTTAAAGGGGTTGCTTTTTCGATAGCGTACCCGATACACAACGATGAGTTTTTTTTGAAACTTACGTAGCACACTAGTAATAAAATAATATTATTTTAAATGTTAGTTAACAAGTAGTCGTTGTACTGGCGGGAATGGATAGAAATAACTAAAATATGATTAGATATGTTTTTAAATGTTTATACATTTACCCAATAAAAGATAAAGGCTTAAAATACGGAAAGAGTTCAATTTTAAGGCATATATACTCTAATTTTCACTAAAGGTTCACTTATCACCTTTTAATGGTGAACAGTCATTAAATATAGTTTTGATCACTCTTATACTTTATTTTGGACCAAATATAACTCTTCTTTAGAATCGGGACACCAAAATTTACTTTGTGTAAATTTTTTGTACCTTTCTGATAAAGTTCATTTTTTTATGAATAGTGTAAAATGTTGTATTTTAATTCAAAACCTCTTTTTAATCTAAATTACTTATATGATTATATTATTATTTTAATTGTTTATAAAGTGAATTTAGAAAATATTTTAACAAGTTAATCCAATGGTGGTCATTGGAATCAATTTTACTTTGAAATTGGACTTAAACTGGTGTCAATCTTTTGATACTTATTGTTTCACAAAAACACGCTATTTGCTCTGGCAGCGGGAATTAATTATTAAATTAAATAATTTGACTTATATGATTTGAATTTTGTAAAATGGACTTCATTTTTGAATTCGGAATATCAAATATATCTTAGGGTGAATTTTTGGTAATTTTCTGAAAAACTTCAATTTTTGATGAATAGTGAAACCACTAAGTGGTAATCAAGCAAACTGATTTTTCAGTTAAATGAAAGTTTACCACTAATGTGTATTGAATTTTGAAAATACGACATACATGGTTTTCATTAAGAAGTAAAATGTGGTTCAATGAGATTAAAATAATTTTTTGGTGAATAGTAACATTTTTTCATTAATCGCGATTAGAGGTAATTAGTGTAGTTTAAGGTAAAAATGGTATTATAAGAATGTGAAAAAACCATGAAACTTTTCCTACACCTATTGGGTGAGTCGTGACCGACCAATACAATCCATGGTCCAACTTGGGGACCCCATGGAGCCACTTTAGTTGGAAAATGACATTAATATATTTTTATTTAATGTTAAAGTGAAAATGACACTAACATAAATTGTTTTACTAAAATAATTTTTTAGTGGGGTTATAAAAGTCCAAATTTTTATTATAAATAGTCATTGGAAAGCTAATAATATTTCCTACATCATAGTATTTTGTTTATAATTTTTAGACATTAAATAAATTAAATTATATATGACATAATAATGACGCAGCGATGACATCATTATTTGAAGATTTAAATAAAATGGAAAGATAATGAAAAATCTAAAACCTACACATGTCAAAAACCAATTGGATGAGTGGATTTCGAACCCTTATCACCTTATCCACGAATTATATCAATGTGGGACCTTTTAAAACCGAAACACATTTTCAAATAAAGTAATATTTCTTTACATTCCAAAAGTGCCCCTCCTCTCCTCTTATAAAAGGCCCCCACCTCTACCTCATTTCACACACTTCTCAAGCCTTTGACTCGGCCAACCCCTGCCCAATTACTCTCTCCACATCCCTCGCCTCATCCTAGAGGATTCCCTTTGGGCAGAATCCTTTCAAAGGAAGCCTTTAGGCTCAAATCAAAAAGGAGTTACACATTTAAAGGTAATTCATTCTCTCTTGTTCATTTGTTTTATTTTTCTTCTCCAACCCTCTAAACTCTTTTTATTTACTTATTTTGTAACAACACCAGTATCTTAAATATACTAGGATGTTGTTATAATATTTATTTGAGCTACACTCTCACACAACTACATCAAATGGTTAAAGAACATACGGTTTCTGTGGATGGCGAAATTCTGCCTCCCGAAACGATGATTGTTCAATACTCATTTAACTCCTTCAAGGGTGGCCATTATGATGTCACTATTTTTATATATGATATATAATATGTTTATGTTTTCTTTAAGATTCTGTATTTTTTATTTTTTGCATACCTTTATGGTTTCCATTTTGGGTAAACACGATATCTTCATTTAAGGAAGTGCGGACTACCGCCCCCTAAAAGTGATGTGATTCGTTAATGCCATATGTGGGACATGTAAAGGATGGATTTAAAGTTATTATATATGATGTTATACTGGAATTATAATATACCTCTATATCATTATTATTTCTTTCCATTAAAGTATGAGATAGAAATGAAAGTAGCGTTCATGCGTACGTACGGCTTACCGTCTCCATGAATGGTGCATTTCATTTCTTATCCCCAGATGTAATGTACTACTAAAAGTACATGTATATAATGGATATATATAATTAATGATATATCTAAATGATGAATATAATTCTGGAATTAAAATATACATACCTCTCATTTAGTTTTAATTCCATTAATATGACAAACAAATGAAAGTAGCGTTCATGCGTACGTACGGCTTACCGTCTCCATGAACGGTGCATTTCATTTCTTACCTCTAAATGATTATGTAATATTTTAAATACATGTATATTATGGATATATATGATATATATGATATCAAAATCAGGAATGTCATTCTGGTTATAATGAATCTTTGACCACACTAACAACATGTAATTGTAAGAAGTCCACTTTCGACTTAAGAACCAAATATTGACAAAACAAACATTATTAACTTAAATGGTTACATAATGTTTATAACATGGCAATAAGTGATATAAAAGGAATAATGAACTTTAAAAAGGTTTTTAATCAAGTATAAATTAACTCAAGTTTATTATTCAGGACGTTAAAGAACGATCGAGTCAAGTCGGACCCGAGGTAAGGGAACTTCTTAACCCAATTTCCATTCTTTGGGTTAATCTCCTACTTTCAAATTATGTCATGATATTATTATGTCATATCTTGTATTTGTACTTTATTTATGTGTAATTATAGTGAATACACATAATATATCTATTTTATTTAAAAAAATGATCTTTGTATGGGACTTCGTCTCAATCTCCTTTCATTGAGGCATATTTTATTTTATACACAACTTTATTTTATATGGTGTATAAAACCCTTTGACTTTTACATTTATACAAAAGGAATCTTTTTCTATGAAGCGTTTTACTAAACGACAAAAAGGAATGTTTTTTTAACGTACGCGGTGACAATGACTTTTTCCGCCGCCGCGAGTATTATTTGGTCTTTGGCTTCCTCAACAAGCCGTATTGTTTTTAGAATAAAATAAATACCATATACTCTTTTATGTATTTTGGTATTGAAAATGGTTTTGAAAAAGGATTCTATTATGTCAATATATTTATGATATGTTGTGATTGAAATGTGGAAATGTTATCATTCCTTTATATTGGTTTTATGTTTTATGATTTTATATTGGTACTTGGACATTTTAACGGGTGGATACGTTATAAACCATATGACGGGTGGTGCCGTGAATACCAGGACGGGTGGTTACGTTATAACCTCCAATGCATTGGGTATAGAAGTCGGCGGTATGGATATTCCATTAAGTATGTATGGAAATTGGCCGTATGGCTATTCCATTATGTGATATGTGTGGAAGTCAACCGTATGGTTATTCCACTTAAGTATGTTTATGTCCCAAGTTACCTTTATATATTCTATGTGTTCTTTATATGGGTTTTATGGTAATCTTTTGGTTACAAAAAGGTAAGTAATGATACTTTATTCAGTGAAGACTTTTTTTTACTACTTCATGAAGGTGAAGGTATTACTTGGATATAGTATACATGGTTTACTTGATGTTTGAAAAACTCACAGTTTTCATTCTTTTTGTATCCCTTACTGAGCTTTTTATGCTCACCCCAAGTTTTTCGAAATGTTTTTCACAGGACTTAAAGTGGAATAAGGTCAAGGATGGGATCAAGGGAATTTCATGCTATCTAAAACATGGAATCTAGACATCTTTATTCTTTAGAGTTTTTATTTTATGGAAACTTAGTAGAAGTGTCTACTTTGTAATCTTTTAAGATGTAATAGTTATGTTCTAATTCTATAAAACTCTAAACCTGAAAAGATCCTCAATGTGAATTATTCATTTAATTCAATATTAAGTAAGGTTTAAGGCTGGGGCCTTTTAGTTGGTATCAAAGGTCGGTTTAGACAACTTTAGGAGTTAGAAAAGTGTTAAGTTATAATATGATTGAAATGATATAGCATTTACGGATTACCATGTTGCTTCGCCTAAGATATTTCTGTGTTCAGAATGGTTTTCCGCAGAGGAAACAAAGCAGCTATGTTGGGACGACATCAGGAGGAAGATAACCTTCCAAATTAGCAACCTGAGATGGTCAGAATCGGAACTGAACAGTTTGTTGCAGAGATGGCACAGTTGACTCAGGCTATAAATGGTGGTGGTATCCATGCATGAGATCAGCCAGATCAACCGCAGAAGAACATGTCAGTGGTGGAACATTTCATGAGGCAACATCCCCCATCATTCAGAGGATCATCTAACCCTATGCATGCTGAAGGGTGGATTAAAGCACTGGAGAAGATTTTTGATGTCATGGGTTGTTCAGAACATCAAAAGGTTAGTCTTGCTATTTGCCGTTTTGATGGTGAAGCTGATCAGTGGTGGTCGATGGTGAAAAATATAAGGGATAGTGATGAGATTGAGGATCTTCACTGGGATGAATTCAAAGTCATGTTTCTTGAGAAATATTTTCCTAAGGTGGTTCGTCTTAGGATGGAAAAACAGTTCCTAGAATTGAGGCAGGAGGATGATTCAGTGGCTGCTTATGAAGAAAAGTTCACTCGATTGGCAAGGTATGCTCCAAACTTCATACGAGATCTTGATAGTAAAATAAACCGTTTTTACTCAGGGTTAAAGCCAAAGTATCGAAGGGCTTTAGCTTCTTGTGACTTTAAAAGTTATGAAAAGCTTGTTCGATGTGCTGAGAAGGTGGAAATGGAGTTTTCCGATGACCAAGTGTTCCATAACAACCAGCAGATGAAGAGACCGAGGTGGCAAGAGAAAGGTAATAATTCTTCAAAAAAGTCTGATGGTAAGAGAACTAAGTTTCCAGTTTGTGATAAATGTGGCAAAAGGCATGCTGGGAAATGTCTTCTGAATTCTGGGAAGTGCAACCGATGTGGTAAGATGGGACATAAGGCTCGTGATTTCACTGAAAAGGATCAAGGTGAAGGTAAGAACAAAGTTGATTTACAGTTAGTGAAATGTTATAAGTGTAATGAAATGGGTCATTATGCAAACGAGTGTCCAACGAAGAACTCAACTGGGGGAATGCAGCTAGTCTACAAGCAGAAAGGGGTGGTGAAATCCTTTGCAACAGCTTCAGCAGATGTTGGGCCATCGAATGAAGTGGTATCAGCTCAAGGGAGCTCAGTATTTTTCGAAGATTGACTTGAGGTCGGGGTACCATTAGTTGAAAGTAAAAGAAGCAGACGTTCCGAAGACTGCGTTCCGTACTAGATATGGCCATTATGAGTTTTTAGTTATGCCTTTTGGGTTAACTAATGCACTTTCTGTATTCATGGACCTTATGAATAAAATTTTCCATGAGTTCTTGGATAAGTTTGTGTTTGTGTTTTTAGGTTTGTGAAGAGGTTATGTGTGCCTTGTGATTCACAATTGAAGAATGAGTTGTTTTTTCATCCTGGCAGTACTAAGATGTACAGAGGTCTGCGGGAGTATTACTGGTGGGATGGAATGAAAAGATACATTTATGATTTTACTGTGAAGTGTTTGACATGTCAACAGGTTAAAGCAGAGCAGTAGTTACCGAAAGGGATGCTTCAGCCTTTACCAGTGCCAGAGTGGAAATGGGAAAACATATCCATGGACTTTGCTGTGGGATTACCGAGGACATCTCGAGGTAATAATGCAATCTGGGTTATTGTTGATCGCTTGACCAAATTTTCTCATTTCCTTTCTATACGAGATACTTTATCTCTTGATCAACTTTCCCATTTGTATCTTAAAGAGATAGTCAGGTTACATGGAGTTCCTCTCTCCATTGTATCGGACTGTGATCCCAGGTTTACTTCTAACTTTTGGAAAGGCCTTCAGAAGTCGTTGGGTACTGAATTAAAATTTTAGTACAGCTTTTCATCCTCAATCAGATGGGCAGTCCGAACGAACAATTCAGACCTTGGAGGATATGCTACGAGCTTGTTCGATGGATTATTAGGGAATTTGGGACCAACATCTTTCTTTGGTTGAATTTTCTTATAATAACTGCTTTCATTCCAGTATACAGATGGCACCATTTGAGGCATTATATGGGAAGCGGTGTCGAACCCCAGCATTTTGGACTGAAGTGGGTGAAAGGAAGCTGATGGGACTAGAATTGGTAGAAGAGATGGCAGAAAAAGTTCAGCTGATTCAGAAGCACGTGAGAACAGCTCAGAGCAGGCAGAAGAGTTATGCGGATAACCATAGGAAGGATCTATCTTTCGAGGTAGGTGATCATGTTTTTCTCAAGGTTTCTCATTGAAAAATTGTGATGAGATTTGGTAAGAAAGGAAAGTTGAGTCCAAGGTTCATTGGACCATATGAAATTCTGGAAAGAGTTGGATCAGTTGCATACCAAGTGGCTTTACCTTCGAGTTTATCTCAGGTACACAATGTTTTTCATGTTTCAATGTTGAGGAAGTATATGCCAGATCCATCTCATGTTTTGAGCCCAGAGGTAGTTCAGCTGGAAGAGAACCTATCTTATGAGGAACAACCGGTCCAGATTCTTGACCACAGGGAGCAAGTGTTACGGAATAAGGTGATTCATCAGGTAATGGTTTTGGGGAAAAACCATGTGATTGAAGAGGCAACATGGGAATCTGAAAATGCTATGAGGGATAAATACCCCCACTTATTTTGATAAGTGAATAAAATTGCGAGGACTCAATTCCCAAAAGGGGGGAAGGATGTAACATCCCAGGTAAATAAAGAATAAAAAATTTTCATATTTATTAATATTTACGAATTAAATATTAATTTTATTTTAAAGGGGTTGCTATGTTCGATAGCGT
This sequence comes from Viscum album, assembly GCA_963277665.1. Lineage (NCBI taxonomy): Eukaryota > Viridiplantae > Streptophyta > Magnoliopsida > Santalales > Viscaceae > Viscum > Viscum album. Next base: position 304,904,448 of record OY728141.1, on the reverse strand, counting down.
ACCCGATACGCAACGATGAGTTTTTTTTAAACTTACGTAGCACACTAGTAATAAAATAATATTATTTTAAATGTTAGTTAACAAGTAGTCGTTGTACTAGCGGGAATGGATAGAAATAACTAAAATATGATTAGATATGTTTTTAAATGTTTATAAATTTACCCAATAAAAGATAAAGGCTTAAAATACGGAAAGAGTTCAATTTTAGGGCATATATACTCTAATTTTCACTAAAGGTTCACTTATCACCTTTTAATGGTGAACCGTCATTAAATATAGTTTTGATCACTCTTATACTTTATTTTGGACCAAATATAACTCTTCTTTAGAATCGGGACATCAAAATTTACTTTGTGTAAATTTTTGGTACCTTTCTGATAAAGTTCATTTTTTATGAATAGTGTAAAATGTTGTATTTTAATTCAAAACCTCTTTTTAATATAAATTATTTATATGATTAGATGATTATTTTAATTGTTTTTAAAGTGAAATTAGAAAATATTTTTACCAGTTAATCCAATGGTGGTCATTGGAATCAATTTCACTTTGAAATTGGACTTAAACTGGTGTCAATCTTTTGATACTTATTGTTTCACAAAAACCCGCTATATGCTCTGGAAGCGGGAATTAATTATTAAATTAATTAATTTGACTTATATGATTTGAATTTTTTAAAATGGACTTCATTTTTGAATTCGGAATATCAAATATAGCTTAGGGTGAATTTTTGGTAATTTTCTGAAAAACTTCAATTTTTGATGAATAGTGAAACCACTAAGTGGTAATCAAGCAAACTGATTTTTCGGTTAAATGAAAGTTTACCACTAATGTGTATTGAATTTTGAAAATCCGACATACATGGTTGTCATTAAGAAGTAAAATGTGGTTCAATGAGATTAAAATAATTTTTTGGTGAATAGTAACTTTTTTTCATTAATCGCGATTAGAGGTAATTAGTGTAGTTTAAGGTAAAAATGGTATTATAAGAATGTGAAAACACCATGACAATTGTCCTACACCTATTGGGTGAGTCATTACCGACAAATACAAGCCATGGGCCAACTTGGGGACCCCATGGAGCCACTTTAGTTGGAAAATGACATTAATATATTTTTATTTAATGTTAAAGTGAAAATGACAGTAACATAAATTGTTTTACTAAAATAATTTTTGAGTGGGGTTATACAAGTCCAAATTTTGATTATAAATATTCATTGGAAAGTTAAACAGATTTAATACATCATAGTATTTTGTTTATAATTTGTAGACATTAAATAAATTAAATTATATATGACATAATAATGACGCAGCGATGACATCATTATTTGACGATTTAAATAAAATGGAAAGATAATGAAAAATCTAAAACCTACACATGTCCAAAACCAATTGGATGAGTGGATTTAGAACCCTTATAACCTTATACACGAATTATATCAATTTGGGACCTTTTAAAACCGAAACACATTTTCAAATAAAGTAATATTTCTTTACTTTCCAAAAGTGCCCCTCCTCTCCTCTTATAAAAGGCCCCCACCTCTACCTCATTTCACACACTTCTCAAGCCATTGACACGGCCAAACCCTGCCCAATTACTATCTCCACATCTCTCGCCTCATCCTAGAGGATTCCCTTTGGGCAGAATCATTTCAAAGGAATCCTTTAGGCTCAAATCAAAAAGGAGTTACACTTTTAAAGGTAATTCATTCTCTCTTGTTCATTTGTTTTATTTTCCTTCTCCAACCCTCTAAACTCTTTTTTATTTACTTCTTTTGTAACAACACCAGTATCTTCAATATACTAGGATGTTGTTATAATATTTATTTGAGCTACACTCTCACACAACTACATCAAATGGTTAAAGAACATACGGTTTCTGTGGATGGCGAAATTCTGCCTCCCGAAACGATGATTGTTCAATACTCATTTAACACCTTCAAGGGTGGCCATTATGATGTCACTATTTTTATATATGATATATAATATATTTATTTTTTCTTTAAGCTTCTGTATTTTTAATTTTTGGCATACCTTTATGGTTTCCATTATGGGTAAACACGATATCTTCATTTAAGGAAATGCGGACTACCGCCCCCTAAAAGTGATGTGATTCGTTAATGCCATATGTGGGACGTGTAAAGGATGGATTTAAAGTTATTATATATGATGTTATACTGGAATTATAATATACCTCTATATCATTATTATTTCTTTCCATTAAAGTATGATATAGAAATGAAAGTAGCGTTCATGCGTACGTGCGGCTTACCGTCTCCATGAATGGTGCATTTCATTTCTTATCCCCAAATGTAATGTACTACTAAAAGTACATGTATATAATGGATATATATAATTAATGATATATCTAAATGATGAATATAATTCTGGAATTAAAATATACATACCTCTCATTTAGTTTTAATTCCATTAATATGACAAACAAATGAAAGTAGCGTTCATGCGTACGTACGGCTTACCGTCTCAATGAACGGTGCATTTCATATCTTACCTCTAAATGATTATGTAATATTATAAATACATGTATATTCTGGATATATATAATATATATGATATCAAAATAAGGAATGTCATTCTGGATATAAAGAACCTTTGACCACACGAACAACATGTAATTGTAAGAAGTCCACATTCGACTTAAGAACCAAATTTTGACAAAACGAACATTATTAACTTAAATGGTTACATAATGTTTATAACATGGAAATAAGTGATATAAAAGGAATAATGAACTTTAAAAAGGTTTTTAATCAAGTATAAATTAACTCAAGTTTATTATTCAGGACGTTAAAGAACGATCGAGTCAAGTCGGACCCGAGGTAAGGAAACTTCTTAACCCAATTACCATTCTTTGGGTTAATCTCCTACTTTCAAATTATGTCATGATATTATTATGTCATATCTTGTATTTGTACTTTATTTATGTGTAATTATAGTGAATACACATAATATATCTATTTTATTTAAAAAAAATGATCTTTGTAAGGGACTTCGTCTCAATCTCCTTTCATTGAGGCATATTTTATTTTATACACAACTTTCTTTTATATGGTGTATAAAACCCTTTGACTTTTACTTTTATACAAAAGGAATCTTTTTCTACGAAGCGTTTTACTAAACAACAAAAAGGAATGTTTTTTTAACGTACGCGGTGATAATGACTTTTTCCGCCGCCGCGAGTATTATTTGGTCTTTGGCTTCCTCAACAAGCCGTATTGTTTTTAGAATAAAATAAATACCATATACTCTTTTACGTATTTTGGTATTGAAAATGGTTTTGAAAAAGGATTCTATTATGTCAATATATTTATGATATATTGTGATTGAAATGTGGAAATGTTATCATTTCTTTATATTGGTTTTATGTTTTATGATTTTATATTGGTACTTGGACATTTTAACGGGTGGTTACGTTATAAACCATATGACGGGTGGTGCCATGAATACCAGGACGGGTGGTTACGTTATAACCTCCAATGCATTGGGTATGGAAGTCGGCCGTATGGCTATTCCATTAAGTATGTATGGAAATTGGTCGTATGGTTATTCCATTAAGTGATATGTGTGGAAGTCAACCGTATGGTTAATCCACTTAAGTATGTTTATGTCCCAAGTTACCTTTATATATTCTATGTGTTCTTTATATGGGTTTTATGGTAATCTTTTGGTTACAAAAAGGTAAGTAATGATACTTTATTCAGTGAAGACTTTTTTTTAACTACTTCATAAAGGTGAAGGTATTACTTGGATATAGTATACATGGTTTACTTGATGTTTGAAAAACTAACAGTTTTCATTCTTTTTGTATCCCTTACTGAGCTTTTTATGCTCACCCCAAGTTTTTCGAAATGTTTTTCACAGGACTTAAAGTGGAATAAGGTCAAGGATGGGATCAAGGGAATTTCATGCTATCTAAAACATGGAATCTAGAAATCTTTCTTTTTAAGAGTTTTTATTTTATTTTGACTTAGTAGAAGTGTCTACTTTATAATCTTTTAAGATGTAATAGTTATGTTCTAATTCTCTAAAACTCTAAACCTGAAAAGATCCTCAATGTGAATTATTCATTTAATTCAATATTAAGTAAGGTTTAAGGCTGGGGCCTTATAAGAACATTATATATGTAATAGAATTAATTATTTACATCTAAACAATTTAAAAAGAATTATTAATTTCATTCACTAATCCATTGATACTCGTCAAAATAATACAAAACCATATCATTACATCACAAAAAATATTTGACCCATTTAGAAGAAATGATAGTTATATTTGGGCATTTCAATTTCCCCATTTTAATTGTTTGAAATATTAATAATCATAAACTTAATTATGTGTGTTGATATGGGCTCTTTATTATGCTATTATAAAATTTTAAAGGAATGGAAAATATAAGGGAAAATCTCATCACTTCTTCTATATTTTATTGAAGCTATAAACTCATTATCGTAATCAATATTATAATAAATAAAATACATTGAATTTTAGAAGATGTGGATGTAATCACATTGTTTTGATTGAAAAAATCACTTCAGTTACAAAAAAACTATGTTTATATGGGGAATTTTTTTTAGAAAACCAGTGTTTATAACCATCTTGTGTAATTCAAAACCTAGGCCAAAAATAATATGATACCATGATCAAAATATTATTTCAATGGATTCATATAAATTTTCATTAAAAAACATGTATATTCCCATAAATTTATTAATAAACATGGTAAAAAGATCACATGAAAAGTATAAATATAAACCATTGTCTCAATATTTCAATGAAATTCACTATCCCTTAATAAAAGATTTTAATAAATTCAAAATAATGGGCATAAGTTTGATTTTAAAACCTCAACCCAATTCTTATAAAGGTAACAAAAATTTCATGACTCATTGTATGATTTCTTGATCTTATGTCTTCTGCCTATCCCCCACACATTTTCACTCAGAATCTCTTCTCCCTGATACATTAAATAAAATTTAAAGAATTATTTATTTATTGTATATTATGTTAAACAATAATTTATCTCCTTAAATTACATTAATTATAGCCTAGATAAACTAGAGTATTTTATATTTATGAGGGATAAATTTATTCCACTGAATTGAAATTGTAATTATGTGATTCCCATTAATGTAAGAAACTATATCCTTGTAACTAAGAAACATATTACCCTAACAAAAATAATAATATAATTTGGAAGAATATTTTATCTAAAATTTATCATTATTGGAGAGATATTATTCTTTTCCTAAAAACTATTCCTATATCATCTTGTTCTAATTTAGTTGGATGTTTCATAAATTTAATTTTTTGTATTGAAGAATATTTATTAATTTTTTATATCATTTTAAGTCTGATAAAATGAATGATATATTATATTTTAGTAATGATTCCAACATATTTTTTCCTAATCTAGTTAGTCATATCAAACCTCTGATCACACCTTTAATAAATTATCTATTTTCATTGGTTCCTCAATAATTTATGAATAATTTTTTTTGAATCATTAACATCATTCCCTTTTAAAAGATATGTATTTTCTTTCAGTTTCAAGTTCTATCACTCCTCCGTAGTGTGATAACATTATCCAAACATGCAATAATGCCCATCAAAAAAATAAATCTTTTTCTGAGTGGATATATTTTAAATTTTTTTGTTACAAATAGTCTCCTAGCTGTTTTGTTTTAATTTTCCACTTTATTACCCCCTTAGTTCCTTCAAATTAATAGGTGAGACATAAAATACCAAAATTAATTAAATTATTAGCTACTACTTCCACAAACCCAATATATAATATGAATAATGATATCTGACATTATTTATACATCTATCCTTAATTTTTTTGAGTGTTTAATTTCATTATTTGGTAAATATATACCCATGAAATAATCATATATATGTAATATTCATTCCATATAATGGTTTTTTATATTCCATCCCAGCATACATTGTCAAAAACAATTATTATTTTCTTTTAACACATATAGTATTGAAAATTCCTAATTTAAATTTTAAAATACTATTTGTAGTATTTCATTGTAACCCTATTCCAATATTCTCATATATTGGATAATAATTACCTTGATCTTCAAATATAATTATTAAAACACTCCCTAAATTAATCCATTTCACCTCTGACTATGAGAACCATAGATTCTATCTCATCTTGTTCTTCATCAATTCTTATCAATTTTTCATCTAGATTACTTACCATTTTCCCATGTTCACCAATATTCATTAAATTATTCTGAATATCATCAACAATGGTTATTTATTTTCTAATATTGTAATAATTGTCATTTGATATTTTTTTATTTTGTTTTATCATTTTAATATTTTCTTTCATGACTATTTTATTATTATTTAGATATACCTACAAATTGAGGTTCATACATAATTAGGATTTAGTTATATCATCCCCAAAATCATCACTAATTTAAGAATTTAATAATTTTAAAACCTTAATATGAAAATTATCCATATAATTTGATGAAATACATGATAATTATCCTTATTTCATATTTATTATAATAAAATTTACAATACATTTTCATAAATGCATCTGTTATTATAATATTTTTTACATTTTCCAAATTTAACTTATTCATAATAATTTTTTTGAACTACATTATTCTATATAAAATCATTGGAAAATTATCACATTCAATAAAAATTACAACACTTAGATGAATTTTTAGTTATTACATCAAAGATTAATTTTCATTAATCTCATTAACACAGGAGAAACTATCTTATACAGGTCCATTTCAAAATCACCTAATAAATAAACATCATCTTATTTGAATTTCTATTCTCTCAAGGCCTAAAATGTAATTTGAATTTTTATTATTTTTTTAATTACCAACCATTCCATATATAATAATATATGATTTTTTATAACACATATAGTATCCAATCCTCCCTTTATTCTAGAGATAATAATTTTAATTCAGACTAATTATGAACATCCATAACATGGTTATCAATAATCATATAATATTTTACATTCCAAAAAGTAACTAATAAATTATCATATATATTTAACAGTTATATGTTTTTATTTAATGGTCTCATAATAATAAAATTTAATTTCCCCAAATTGGATCTTCCAAAACTATAAAATTACATTTTTAATATTTATATTTCCTATATATCTTATTCTAAATTAACACCTTATATCATCGATTATCTTGAGAACAATGATATTTCTCTATAATATATATAATAGAGAAATCATGATATAATTTTTTCCCTTACCATCAACTTTAATACATTTCCTGTCATCATGAGTCACTAAATAATGTTTTTTAAAAGGTGGAAATATCACTATTACAGTAGCACTCAATTCAAACCAAACTAATAATATTTAGTATATAATATTCTTATAATAGATGTTATAATTACTTCAATATAAAATTCAGAACACCCATACTATTTATAGTATTGAGGTAATATATTTCATAGAAACCTATTTTGATAATAATAATGAACTTACAATCTGGTACCACTTGTAGTGTCCTATGCTATATGGACAACTATGTGGAGAGGGGAGTGGGATGAATCAACCGACCTCTACTGTGAATTTTATTACTTTGAAATCAAAATCTGGATCATTTTAATATTATCAATGGAAATAAATAACCTGTAGATTTATATTCAGTACACTACCAATTAAAGTGAAAAAATACATAATATTTAGAAGGTTCATCATTAGATTATTCTTTATCGAATTTTGGGTAGACATACCAAAATTGATTGTTCACTATACACACATGTGTACATATCTTGTTCTACACCATTGTTTTATTTTTTATGAAATTTTTTGGACATCCCAATTTCAGTACTCGAGTGATTGTTTAGATACCTAGTCCTAATCCTCCAATAACTAGTTATACACCATGTCATAAGATTTATTTTAATGTAGACATGTATATAAACATATTTAGTTATACTCTTTGTTATTTCAATGAAACAAGGGAGTTCATCTCCCCCAAAAATGGATCCAATGATATTTTTTTTGTAAAAAAACTATATGAAATTTAATAACTCTATTGGTCTTGAACCGCTTCACTAGCACATGAACAATCTGGATGTTCCAATATATTTAAATCATTAGGAACATCTTATATCTAAATCTTTTAAAATCTCCACATCGTAAACTCCTTCATATCACCACGATGTAAATGTTTTTTCATCTCTTTTGAATCTTAAATATGCCTCCATGATTTTTAATAAAAATAAATATATTATCACTTTAGTAACACCACAATTTTTCACCAAATTTGTATTTAAAAAAAAGAACATACATTTTACACAACACAGATTTCGAGCGGACAATGATATATCAAAAAATCAATATAAAAATAAAAAATTAATAATATTGAACACATTTTGAATATTAAAAATTTTAATTTTCAAAATACTCATAATTTTTTTATTTTTAAAATAAAAATAATCTTTGGGAGAATTTGTTTTAATTTTCAATTATTTAAAATTTTCTAAATAGTTAAAATAATACATTGTTGTTAAAAACCAACTTATTCAATAATTTATTTACATTTAATTGATTATAAATTAAAAATATAAATATAATAGCTATATTAATATAATTTTTTCATTCTATTTGTTTTTATAATATAAATAGATATAATAATTTATGGAATTTTTGAACGTCTTCTTAACCGACATTTAAACAACATATGTTATATTATTATTAAACATAATTTCATCGATTTGTGAATAGAATATCAATAAATGGAAATACATTATTGTAATGATTATGAAATTTTAAATATAATCGGATTAACATAATATTTTATGAATTGTAACATTAGAAAATTTTTATTCATTTAACAGGATTAATGGAAAATAAGGTAATTAACAGTATAAACAATATTATAAAAATTATAGAATTCCCCTAAAACATGTATTAATATTATTAGGTGAATGTCTTTCGACCAAAATAAACATTTTTTAGATTTAGGGACCACTGTGATCTAAATTTATGACTATAACATATTTATGATATTGTATTTAAAGAAAAAAAAATTTGTAATACTTTTGTTTATAACATGTGAAATATTGTTCATTTGAGGATATATATGTGAAATTTATGAATATAAAATGTAACTAAAAATAAAAAATGTATAAATAAATCATGGTAATTTATTTGTAAGTTTTGAATTTATATAATTAAAATAAATGGAGACACAATGATGTTGTAGTATTTGATTTATTGAAGGATGAATCAAATAAATGATATAAATTATATTAAAATAAATATCACTTGAAAATTGGATGAAATTTTTTTTGGATGACTATGACATGTTATTGATGATTTTGTAATATTTTTTCGATGTAATCTTGTTTGTATGATTTTTCAAAAGTTCATGTAATATATTGTGTAGAAATTAACATAAGATAGATTTTAAAAGAAATAAAATATAATTAAATGTTATAAAATTTTTAAAAATACTTATTTCAGAAAAATTAAAATGATTATACTATATTATCCATAAAAGATCCAATTGGGGATTATTTGGAATTTTATAGTTACTTTGTTAAACCAATTGTGTAAAAATTCATGTGGACATGGTAGGAGTTAAAGTGTTTAACTAAGGGTTAAAGACAAAATAAAGGGTTTATATTTTGAACTAAACATGCTTAAAATTAATTTTAGCTAGTATTTTGACCAATAATAATCATATATTAGATATGAATTACTCTATATTTTTTTAAATCGAAAATATATTTACATTAAATAATTTTTTTTTGAGATTCTTAAAGTGCGCCTCTTATTTCTCCTAAAAGGGTATCTCTTCTTTCCTTTTAATAACACATATAAAACCATTTCTCATATTCAATAAGATCCCATTTATCAATAAAAAATTCATAAATATATTCTAGATTATATTATTTGTGAATAAAACCCATATAAGAAGTCATGTTTGGTAAAATCAAAAGAAGATAATAGAAGAAATTTAATTGTTTTACCAAATTCTTCAGAGTTAATTTCATCTTTTACATCCTCTCACTGATATGATTCCATAATAAATTAATAACTCAATAATATAATATATTATGATATGTTTTTATTATTATTTAAAAACCATATTACTCATTTTAATCAAACTATGAAAAACAATATCATAATGCATGTTTGCATACGACTTACCATCTCCACACAATCGTGTAAACTATTTTTCATCTATATTTTAATTCAATGTAAATAATAAAAAATATAAAAGAAGTAAATAATAAATAAGATACTATATTTTTTATGTTTTATTTATATTCCCTATAATTCATTACCATTTATCATTGCTAAATGATACCATTGCACGTGTGTACGTTCGACATACCATCTCCACGACGCTATGGGATTTATCCGCCACTAAAACCATTCAAAAAAATTTATATAAATATATATAATGATTACGAATGAAATATAACACATAATAATTTTAATTTAATAATATATGTATATATATAAATATATGTTATTTACCTTCTTTCATTCAATATGAAAAGAAAATGGAAAAAAAATTTAAGCCTATGTTAACCCTACCATTTCCGTGAATGGTGTATTCTTCATTATATATATTTATTTTATATTTGTTTATATACTAATTATATTTGATAAATAGATAATTTTTCACAATATTCAAGTAATTAAATCATGACTTATGTAATAGTATAAATAATAACAAGTCAAAAAATATACTACTAATAAAAGAAATTATTACTCAAAAAAAAATTTACTTTAAAATTATTAATAAACAGTTAATATATTTTCAAAATCAATCATATATTATATAGAAATTATTATTATTATTATTATTGTACAAGTTATTAATATGTTTAAAATAATTATTATGGATTTTTGGTCATGAATCGAATGTTTTATACCTTATGTATAGGTAATTATGTTTCACTTATTATTTTCATAATATACAATCCATGTTCACCACCAATTTCTTATGTTTGGTGTATGTACTACCCTTATTTTATTTAATATGAGGAATTCATTATTTTCATAATGGTATTTAATGATTCATTAGAAGATATCAGGCATATGACTTAAATGATGAAAGTGTAATCCGATGTTATGAAATTCTGAAGAATTATTTCATTATCCATTTCAATAATCATGATATTATTTTAAATAACAATTTATATGGATATTTAAGGATTATAAAAGTTAATTTTTATCTATTTTTATGGTCATTAAAATATTTCCAAAAATAATATTTTATGTATTTATTTAAGATTTAATTTCATAATCTTGTTATTAACCATGATTATTTATATGTATATATTTAATGGTTCATATTTATAATCCATGTCCATGTTTCATATTAATGTCTTAAAAAGGAGTTTTTAAAGGTTTTTTGAAAGGAATTTATTAACTAAGGTATATTTTTAAATTTTTATATAACTTATTTCACTTAGTCTACCTCATTCAAGTTCATTATTTGTTGATTGGTTTCATAAATTTATTAATAAGGAAATATATATTTTTAAATGATAATATTTGAATTTATATGAAATGTTTCGATGTAATATGGGACACAGTGATTCAAAAGTATATTTTAAAATTTATTCTACTATTAATGTGGGGATTTTCATTTATTTTTTCTTAGTAAAATTTTATCATTTCTAAATTTATGTTATTGATTTTATTATATTATTTTAATTTATGTTAGTATATTTTTTGAATTTTTTAACTAATTGCGGTTGATTTATTTTTATAAATTTTTTTATTTTTTCAAGCTTTTATGATATTTTTTATATGGTTGTGATATATTTAAATCATCGTAGTATTATGGTTATTTTATTATTACTTTTAATGCTATTTTGATACAAATGTTTATAATATTTATATTTTATCCTCTTCATTTGAGGAATGCATTGGATATAGAAAAATGATGGGCATAGCCTATTATAGCCCATTGATGCATCAATAGGTCTCATGAGACAAAATAGTTTGTATTTTAACCTAATTTTGATTGTTCTTATTAAAGATACATAATGATATCATTATTATGTACAAATCAGGAATTCCCACTTTATGAGATATGTTATTGATATTACATGAGACTATTTGACTAGTTGAATATCAATGTGAATGTTTATATGGAAATAGTTTATATATTCATTCTATTTTATTCTCAAGATTATGTTTAAAAGTCATGTGATTAATTCTTACACTATGTTTTATTGTTTTATGCATATTTCTAATAGCTTCCTATATATTGTTTACCCTTACTGAGAATCTGAGCTCAATGTATTAAAATAATGCATCAGATATAGGCTTCTAGGGTGGGGGTGTTGCAGTTTGAATGAAAGGATGTTTAGAAACATCATCGAAACATGATTTAGAAGATATTGATTATAGAGAATAACCCTAAGGTATACCTAAATGTTACGTGCTGAAGAACATTATAGAATTTTATTGAGGTTGAAAGTGGGTTGGTATTACTAGCAATACAACCAATTCCAGATACTAGAGGTGGACATAGTTTTGGCATAGATGTACCAATGAGAAACAACATTAAGAAGGTGTTTCTTTCCAAAATTAGTGTAACATGGTACATGAAAACGGGCCTAACTACACACCTATATTGACACACCTATGTGATATGCTTAAGATAATTAAAATTGTCCATACAAACTGTTATGAAGGATTTAGGATTTATTATGTCCCCATAGAAAAAAAATTAATTTTATGAGATTAGATATGAATTAAATATACATTTTATGTTAATATATTTATTTTTTTAGGATTATATATTAAATATGATCTAACCAAAATTTTAAAATATATTGTAGGCGGAACCCATTAGAAGGAATGTTAACCACACTTATGCATGTGATAAAAAAATTAATATAGATCATATATTTCATAGTTAGAAGCCCATATTTATATAGTAAATTGTCTTCCAAAAATTCTAATCATATGTGGTAATATTATCAAGTGATAATGGTATAAGTAAAGTGTTCTGAGTTTTAAAGTTTCAGAGGGAAGCATGAGAAAAAAATGAAAATTGAGATAAAATGTTTTTAAAGGGGATAAGGGAAAGAACTTTTATCTCATATGTGATAATTGTGGAAAGATAATTTTTGGTACATGCTCGAAGGGAATGAGAGTTTGTTATATGTGTTGAGAAAAATAACACTAATTTAGTGATTTCAAGGGAATGAATGAAAATTTAAATGGGAAATGCTTCCACTAGAAGGAGAAGATACACTAACCAAATTAATATCTCATTCAAAAAAGGATTGTACCCAAAATGGATAATAGATAATGGAAAATATTATATTACTAGCACAGATGTAGAAGAGAGATTTATTTGTTTACGTTTGGATTCATTAATTATAATATTTTATTATATTATAATTGATGTACACTTTGTATGAATTATTTTAAATATAAGGATTGTATTGCAGTACATATTTTTTACAGTTGTGGAAGAAATCATGTATTCATTATAGTTTTAAGGTGATCAATATATTCATATATTTTGAAATATGAAAAAAGATCGACATAGTGTTGTTTGGGGAAAATCATATATTAATTTGTCATTCAAATCTTGGATTCCTTCCTTATAAATATTACGACTATGAATTTGGATAGATGTATTTTGATGAGTTTTACGGTTGGAATAGATTAATTTAAACATTTGATATTATTTATTATTATTAAAAAAAATTCTATTATTTTTTAGTATTATAATAATATATATATTTAGAGAATGGAAAACCCGTAGGTGGGGCTACAACCCCTCACATCCACCATGTCCACAAGACACGAACCACAACTAATGTGTGACATGGGTGTCTCATTTGACTCAATCCTACGTGATGTCCTTGTGAGTATAATAATTTTTTTATTGAAACGATTTTAAATATGATTTATATGTTCATTTTAAAACCCTATATGATAATGATATATATAATATTTTTTATATTTTGTATCTTTTATAGAGAAAGATAATTTTTTGGTCAAAATTTGATAAATGATGAAATAATAAATTTCATGTATGGATATTTCCATACATTATTTTATATGATGTAAATAAATTAATCTACTCAAGGGAAATGATCCATAAACCAAATAATTCAATCATAAAAATTTTTATGATTAATTAAATTTCCACTTAGATCATCACATATTTATAACATTGTTATTGTTAACAATATTCCAATAATTTTCTCTATCACTCTCAATCAGAACATTATGGTTATATTTATATTTAATGACCATGTTTTCAGACATTAAACAAAGTATGTTTTGTCTCTAGTGACCTACAAACATCCTCTTCTTTAATATAATGTAGATATCTCATTTACCATTATTCTGGGATGGTATTTTTACAAATACAAATTCAATAGTCAACCCTTAGATATCAAAATAAAATTAGAAAATTATGAAGACAACATTTTTTGAAGGATGGGAGAATTTAAAAAAATATATTTCATGGTGCATTTTTGTTTATATGAATTAAATATCATGTTTTGTACTCTACACTGAGTTCAATGGAATGATTATCTATCAGGAAAGATATTTAAAATATAGTTATGAATTGTATTAACCACTGAATGAAATTTATAAATTAATTTTTTCAAAATACACTTCATTATTGAATTTGTGATATCAAAATTATCTTTAGGTGAGTTATTGTTTTTTTAAAAAAGTTTAAATATTTTATTAATAGTTATTAATACTATATTATTTTAAAAAATAGATTTTTTGATTTAAATAATTATTTTACATTAATTTTTTAATCTATTAAAAGATAATTAATATATAGGTTATTAAAATTTATATAATTAAAATAATTTTTATAAAAGAATTATATACAAATATTTTTTGAACTCTTGTATTTCAATTTTACCCACCATCTCACCACATCTATGAGATCATAAATAAATGTAAATTGACTACTTCATTTGATTGAAAAAAAAATTGACAAAAATGATTGTAATTATTATAAAATTTAGGATCTAATAGGATCAGCGTATTTTTTGGAGAATATAAAAAATTTCAAATTTTTATTTATTTATCACAATTAAAGGAAAATCAGGTAATTATCGTAAAGAAATATTTTATGAATTATAAAATTTTCCAAAAACATGATTAATTTAATGGGATAATTTTTTTGGACACAAAGAATCTTTTGGTCTATTTGGGGACAACATATACCCCTTTGGAAGACATTAATATATTAATGATATCATTTTTAAGGAAATTTATATTTTGTTATACGTTTGTTTTTGAGAAGGGAAATTGTTTTTAATATGACATTATATAAGTGATATGGTCAACTATAAATAGTTATTAAAATCCTAAAATTTTCATATAACTACTAGTAATTTATTTATAATTTTATAAATATATCATTAAATTAAATGATGACACAATAATGATGTTGTAATTTATAAATTACAGGATGAATCTATGAAATGATATTAATAATATTAAAATACTTATTATTTGAAATATTTTATGCCCTTAATAAATTGTATGGATGAATATGAAATGTTTTTCATGAGTTGATTAAGATTTTTCTACAGAATAATGTTGTTTAAATTTTTTAAAAATTAATATTATAAATAACCTAAAAATAGAAATAAATGAGATTCTCAAATAAATAATAACTCATGAAATGATATGGAAATAATAATAATATATATTTTGAAAAATAAAATGGATAATTTTATTGACTCTATGAATGATCCAATTGGTGTATGTTTTGAATTTTTTTCTATTCATTCTAACCATATTGTGTAAAAAGACTAGAAGTCATGGTAAGAGATAAACTATTTAACTAATGGATTATGCCAAAATAGAAGGTTAATATTGGTATTTAAAATTGTATAAAATTCATGGTAGAGAGGATATAGACTGTACCTAATATTATTTTTTAAATAACTCACTTTGGATCAATTTTGAATAATAAAATAAATTTAAATTTAATTTATAGTTTATTCGATACAGAATGTTTTCCCTGCCACTCATAGAAAATTTCACCTCAACATATCTTTTAGTAACACCCCTAAAAACCATTATATCAAACAATAGCTACCCATTTTTGTTCAACACTTCACCCACATCATCCTAGAGTCCATACATTTTGAGGAATTCCAACCTATTTAGTATTTTGTGAAAATAATTAAAAGATATTAGAAGAAGATGTAATTGTTATACTAACTCTTACAAAGGTCTTTTCATCCTATAATTCATATTTAAATGTTGTTTCCATACTAATGTAATAAATTATATATATATAATAATATAAGATGATGATATGATTATGGGAAAAAAATATTACTCATTTTTCCCATCCTAGAAACAACAATATCACTTTTCATGCATACGTACGACTAACAAACTCTTTGCCTTGGTTTAAACTATATTTAATATATAGTTAATTTTTATGGTTATAAATATGAATCACTAAAATTAAACTTTTGTATTGAATAATAAAATATGATATGTAATTTTTTATATAATGTAATAGATAAATACACAATAACATTTATAATTGAGAACCATTTTTCGTCTATGATCTGGAGAATTAAAAAAAAAACATACATACATTGAATCAAAATTTTCAAAAATATGAACTAATTGGATTCATTTTCACTTGTACTATAACCATCCTTTTAACACATAAGGAATTGTATTAATTTTTTAAAAACATAGGATAAAAATAAAAACCCCAATAATGTACAAAATGAATGAAAAATTGTTCGTCCCATGAAAATATGAAAACCAATTAATAGCCCTTTTTGTAAAAACTCATAATAATGCATTGAAATATCATGTATTTTACTTATAACATATATACCATATCACTCATCCATTTACTCTTACACATATAATAACCATTTCTCAAATTCCATCTCTAGAGTACACAATTAATTAGACAACTATGATGGGATCAAAAACCATATCTTGAGATATAATGGGTAGAACCCAATATATATTGAACTGAAACTGGTCTGAACTAGTAATATCTTGAGAAATAATGGGATCAAAGGAAAATAAATAATCATAAATGATAATATCCTGAATAAAATACTTGAAAAATCATTTAAACCCTTGAAAAACACATTTAAATATTCATAATAAACTATTTTATAGAAAAATAAAATTTAAAATATAAAAACAACACAAATAATAATAATTCATGTTAAAAAAAATATAAAATCATATAAAGGAAAATTTATAGAAATAATGTTTCATGGAATCATAAGAACCCCCTCCAGACAAAAAATATCAATCTTTTTTCTTATTTTTAAAAAAATATAAATGGATAAAACAATTTTCCTTACATAACACATGAAAATGATCCCTTTTCAAAATATATGAGTGAAATTAAACCATTAAATCCAAAATAAATATATTCATAAAAATACAATTTAAAAACATGGTAACGAAATTGAATTATTTATAAGAATAAATCATTAAAACATATAAAATATCGTTTTATTTAATGAGTCCCAATCCTCATGGATGACTACATTTAAAACTGATCAATCCTCCTTTAAAGTTGTTTTAATAGAGTTTTTAATATATTAAAAGGTACCACTTGTGTTTATAATACATTACATTGTCTTCTTATAAAATGTTTCACCCATTTATTAACATTAATTTTGTATTTTTGTTGTTTCAGGTGCATTCGTTTCATGATTTCCAAGGTTAGTTTATTTATGTAATTCATTGTCAAAAAGAAATATTAATGTTTAAGTGGTAACACACACACATATATATATTTTTCATTTTAAAAAATTACATGTGAATTTAAACATCCCATGATTTTGGTAAAAATCAAACGAATAATCATCTTCCATGAAGGTAGTGAATTGACGCAACATGGTTGAAGATTATATTATTTAAGAAACAAAGGAGAAGATGAAATATTTTATAAGAAATATTCCATAATAAAAAGAATACTCTAATATATGTGAGATAATAAATTTTTTATGAAATGTTTGATAAGAAGATGAGATAAAATATAAGTGAAAAAGATTTCAATAGAGAAGAAGAAATAACTATACATCTTGAAAAATACCCATTGAGAACCCCTTAATAGATGTTAGAAGTTGTTATTTTGGGAGACTAGGTGCTCAAGAATGTGTTAATAGATAAGTATAATTGAATTTGGAAGAGGATATCAGATCAAGATAGATTTAGGTGAGGAAATGTTTTGAAGGAGAGGGCCTCCTTTTTTTAATTGAGTTGATGGTTAACATAAGAATTACTCAAATTATTAAAATATAATTAATATATTATATGGTTTAAGACATTTTAAAAGGATAAAAACAATGATATAACACATTTTCGAAAAAATACATTCAATTTTGGCCTTTTTCAATGTTATTGTGATTTTAAATAGTTTAAATAAATATTTTATCCATGAAAAATGCTTTTCTAAAATTAAATACTATTCAAATTCATTATTTTAACAAGATGAAAAAAATGTTTCCAATTCTATTTAATATTTTTCTGTATATCTTATAGATATTATATTCACATATAGAAATAGTTTTTTGACAACAAAATATAATATTATATTCATTTTTGAATTTTTAAAATACATAATTTGACTTATTCATTAGTAAAATATTTACAACAACATAATTGTTCATGCAATTAAGGTAAGTATTTATCACCAAACAATTAAAATTTAATTTAATTAAAAAATATCTAATACATTTCAAAAGAATATTTTTTTTAAAAAACATTTATAAAACCTTAAACTAAAATATTATGCTAACTGAATGTTCTTGTGTGAACAAGTTGTCTTTCCCAAAAATAAAATAATATAAATGGACTAATGTGATCCATGCCTTTAAAACAAATAATATAAATAAAAAAAATATTGAAATATGATTATATAAAATTTTATAGCGAGAATATGTGTCTTTTTATAATTTTTATTATGTTAATTAAAAAAATTACTTATTGTTCTTATGCATAAACATGCACCACATCAGCGTTTCAAATGCATTACTGTCAATTTTTCCTTATAGAAAATTTAATAATAAATAAATATCATAACAATAAGTTAATTATGATAAATATAAAATTCCATATTCATTTGTTATTTACATTCACTCAAATACATGTCTAAAAAACGTCTTATATTTTTATTTTCTACTTTACATTCCATGCACAACCATTTCACGTGAATTTGGACAATATTAAAGTGATATAACTGTAAAATATGTAATTAATATCATAAAACATCAGTAATATATAACAATTTATAAATTAGTCCTAAAAATAATTTTTAGCACTCAATTATTGTTGATAATGTATCCAAATTGGCACTGTAAATGTTGTGAAGGCACTTCATTGGCATTGGAAAAACATTTTAAAACTATCAAGAAAAAAAATATAACATACATTTACTGAATTTTTGCTATTAAATATTCCTCTTATAATATCATCATTTAATTATTCAATAAATTTAAAAAATATTATGACCTCATTAAAATATCATATTTTATTAAAAACCATATTTTTTTACTGTTGACTAAAAAATTAATGATGATCAAAATACTCCTAAAAGATCACCATAGACATATTTTGAAATTATTATTTAAAATATAATTTTATTCATTTAATATAAATTTTCTAAAGTCTCCAAAAATTAGTTAAATTATTTTTATAAAAAAAATCATCTTGTGATGAAAAATTATTTCTAAAGATTAACATGTTTTAATAAAAATTACATAAATATTTTATAATATCATAAAAATAAATTCATTTTTTGTTGGAAAATATAATTATTTCATAAATAAATTTTTCATATTTAAACACATAAATTCATGTTATATTAGAATTCAGTTGTTTGTTTACAAACAATGTGGCATATTGTTTACATTTAAACTATTACGGTGTTACATTATCTATCATAAATGAATTTCTCTCTCTAAATTCATTTATTGTACTTATAATTATAAATATACAAATTTAGAATTAAGATAAACTATTTTCTAATGTGTAATTAATTAACATCAATTTAAAATGTAAATTTTATAGATATTTTCAAAAAAACACACAACAATAATCTCGAAAGTTTTGTAAGGAATTACTTTTATACCAAATAAAAAACACCCATCCATTGCTTCTAGTTTTTATTCTGAGATATTATAAAGACCCGTTAATTTCAAGGAAAATTTTTTCTTAATTTTCTTTGGAATTTTACAAGAATGCAGTTTCTGACGACACTTGATTCCGAGGCCCGGTGTGCCCAGAATCAATTTCCAAAGTTTGGCTCGGGTACGTTCAGTGAACGAACGGGCGGTAATTTCTAACTTTTGAACCGGTGCCCGGAATCATATTCCGAGGGCACCGATGGAACCGCAGCGTCGATAATTGCTTAAGAACTCCTGTTCCGGAGATGTGTTTACACGAGTGTTGATGATAAAAATTGTGGAAGTTTATTTTATAATTACTCTACAATTTTTATTATTTTACTCTAAGTGTTTAGTTTTTTATGGTATTTGGGTAACCACCCAACCTCCCTTGGAAGGTTATGAGGGTGGTGGGGCCCACACGAACCCCACCCCTTCATATCCTCTAAAACCCCCCTCAACTCCCACTTTAATTTTTGTTAACTTAAGTTATAACATATGACTTTAATGTGATAAGTTTAATGAGGTGAGTTGTGTGTGGTTATTGAATTTCAAACTATTGAAATTCAAAAGAGTTGTTGTGTTAATAAAATAAAAAAGGGTCTTATTTTATTTTTTTAGAGTTTCGCAACCTTGAGAGGATTGGGAAAGCAGTCTTCTTCTTCTTCAACCTCGACGAAGAACACGAAGAACACCGTTCTTCAACGAAGAACTTCTCCGCTGAAGAACACGGTTCTTCTGCGACGCCGTATCCGCGACGTGACATTATTCTTCCGAGTCGTCTCTTCCGCGATGGTTTTTCACGACGAAATCACCGTCAACGACTTCGAATCCCCGATTCGCAACGTCGACGTTCTTTACCCGTGACGCCCGACCTCCGCGACGTCCGTCTTCCGTGGCTCGTTGACGAACACCGTCCCTGAACCGAGGTAGGGGTTTTATTTATTTGATTCGTGAATACCAACTTGATGTTCTACGTGGATTTAAACCATTTGTTATAAAATAACGCGAGGGGGTCGGACCGCACAAACACGGCCGACCCTCCTCCTTAATTTCGTGATGGTTCCTTTGTGGTTGGTACGGGAAGGCGTGGTGTCGTCGCACCACGTGGTTTCATGCGGATGTTTATGCGCGGCGCTGTCGCGCCGCGCCGTGGAAGGAAGTTTAAGAACGTGACGCCATCGCGCCGCGTCAAAGAAAACCAAAGAATCGTGGTCGGAGTTGGGCCGCGGCGAAGGGGCGCAGTGCCATCGGGTCGCGCTGGAAAACTATAAAGACGACGCTATTCGTTTTGATGTGCGGATTGACGGGCGACGACGAAGCAGGCCGTTTTGGCGTCTGAATCCCTTCGTAGTGAAGGTGGGGTCCCGGGGGGACCATAGGCGGAGATAGCAGGAGAAACGGACCACCGGATCACGTCCGGTGGTCCGCGGAAGACTGTTGCGGCTGGCCGCCGGAAGTTGCCGGCGGTGGTTGCCGCCGGTGTCAATAAGTGGCGAAGGGCGGGGGAGCCGCGCACCCTGCCCGCAGTGTCCGCTCGGCCACGCTGGCCAAGCCGCGGCCGGCCAATCGGTCCGGGCCCATCCGGGTCGGACCCGGGTCGGGTCGACCCGGTTCGGGCAGACCCATGGGGGGTCGACCCGGGCCCATACCCCCCGTTTTCGGACCACATTCGGTTAAATGCCCATTTCGTGAGCTATAGATCTCCGATTGATGCGTCGTCAGCGGTAACACAATACTTGGAACGAGACGGTCGTTTCGGTATATTACACTCAAGGTTTCGGAGAACTTTGGGTTTGGCCTGGTTGGTTCGTACACGAAACCAACCGGGCCCTCGGAGCGGAAACGCTCGTAACTTGAGTTTTGGACGTCTGAATGATGCGCCGTCGACTTTGTTGAATTCCTATAAGTGATAAGGATATTTTTTATTACTCCGCTCGATGTTTGGATGCCGTCGGAGTATGGTCGGTTTGGTTCGCTCACGAAACCAACCGGGCCCCTAGAACGAAAAAGCCAATAATTCACAGACCGGGCGTCCGATTGACACGCTGTCTGTTTCGTTAAATTCCTCTAAGTGAGGCGTATATTTTGGATTACTCCGCTCATGGTTTGGATGTCGTCGGAGTACAGTCGGGTTGGTTCGCTCACGAAACCAACCGGGCCCCTGGAACGAAAAAGCCAATAATTCACAGACTGGGCGTCCGATTGACGCGCCGTCTATTTCGTTGAATTCCTCTTGATGAGACAGATCTGTTGCCATACTCCGCCTGAGGTTTGGACGTAGGAGAAGTACGGTCGGGTTGGTTTTTCCTTAAAAACCAACCAGGCCCCTTGGATGAAAAAGCCAATAACTCTCAGACCGTGTGTCTGATCGACGCGCCGTCTGCGACGTTGAGTTCCTGTTGACGATACGGAACAATTGGAAACATCAAATCTGTACTATGTGATAGTTTATGTATCAGCCTCTCTGCTCATGGAGTGGACCCTCACGAACGAACTTACTGTGTGCAGAAACCCTAAAGTCGGTTGAGACATGACGACTGATGATCGAACGACAGAGATGCGCTTGGTTGTAGCGGCACAGGGGAGATTTTGGTTGTAGCGGTAGACCCATGACAGAAGTGCGTTTGGTTGTAGCAGCATAGTGGAGAGCTTTGTTGTAGCAGCAGACCCACGACAGAGGTGCGCTTGGTTGTAGCAGCACAGGGGAGCGCTTGGTTGTAGCGGCAGACCCACGACAGAGGTGCGCTTGGTTGTAGCGGCACATGGGAGCGCTTGGTTAAAGCGGCAGACCCATGACAGAGGTACGCTTGGTTGTAGCGGCATAGGAGAGCACTTGGTTGTAGCGGCAGACCCACGACGGAGGAGCGCTTGGTTGTAGCAGCAGGCCCACAGTACCCAATAGGTGAAGCGCTTGGTTGTAGCGGTATAACCACTGTACTAGATGGAAAAGGAGTTTCCCAATAGATTTGGGTTCAACATCCTAAACGATCCTGTGTAGGTCATTGCGGGGGTTAGTACCTACCGATCCTTTGTGGTTCCGACGACTTAGATGAATCAGTGGCTACATCTGATCATATCTATCGACTTTTGAAAAGTATACTTGTGTGAGCTGAATCCTGTATGCTTTCCTATGTGGATTGTTTTATGCTATCCTGTGTGGATTACGTTTTGCCTTCATGTGTGGAATATGTATACCTTCCTGTGTGGACTGAGTTGTACTTGGGCTCGGAGGTTGGAGCGTATTGGAATTGTTGACTTATGTATATGTATGTGCATATACCTAAGCAGTGTCGGTTGTTACTTCATGATTGTAACTTTCCATTGTAGTTTATCCTTTGTGGATTTTGGGAGACCTTCGGGGGTCTCGGGGTCCCTACTGAGTATCTTATACTAACCCCTGCACGGGCTATTCCCGCACTACGTTGTGTTGGTTGCAGACGACGGACAACGTTGATCGTGGTTGAGGCTTGCAGAGCAAGATGGTACCTGGAGGAGGACCACTGGGCTGGACGTACTTGGAGCGGACGGAAGGACCCGAGGAGCAGTGGAGCTATCTGTACACACCCTTCAGGTGGGATTTCCAGTGGATAGCTCAGCGTAGCGGCTGTTACTTTTCAGTTTCTGTTTTCCCTTTCAGTTGTACTTTACAGTTGGGATTGTATTTCCGGCCCCCTTTACTTTCTGCACGTACTGTTGTACAGTTTTACATAGTGTTTACTTCTTCCAATTGTTCTTTATGGTGTTTGTTTACTCTTATAAAGGCAATGCCTTCCCTGATATCGGGATTTATGCCTTTGGTGCTAGTCGCCAGCCCCTGGCATGTGGAAGGCGGGCTTGGGGTAGTCACAGAACGGGCCCCGAGGACGGGTCGTGAAAAATTGGTATCAAATGAGTTCGGTTCTACTGCGAACTCTGATCTTTTCTATATGAAGAAATAGTGCTTAGCGTATTGAGTGTGGTTATCAGTCCAGGGAGTCCAGTGTTGATGTGGCGGCCGACGTATCCATACACCAGGACCCTGACTTCTGATTTCCGACTTAATGCACGAAAAAATTGACTGCGTGTGTGTTTCAAGTTTTCTCTGTGATTACTTTGTATCAGCTCAACAGGTATAATGTTCTAACCAGGGCACACCTGTTTCCTTTTCAGGATGGCCCCACGACGGCAGCCAGCTAGGGTTCCGAGAGTCGAGTGTGAAGACATCCCACCGAGCGACGGGGCCTCGGTGCAGGGCCCTTGGTCAGCAGTGGCACCATCAGTACCTTTACACTCCGAGCCACCGATGCTCCCCGCCACGACTGCTGATGATGCACGTCACCTCGGAGCTCTGCATGAGTTCCAACACCAGTGACCAACCCGGTTTCGTGGGGAGACGGACCCCCAGACAGCCGAGGACTGGCTGGAGGCGGTCGTACGAGTTTTCAGGCTATTGAGGACACCAGCAGACCTCATGGTGATCCTCGCGGCGAGCCTAGTGCACGCAGCAACGGGCCGATGGTGGAGCTTGATGCTCCAGGTGCACGATGGGGAATCTCTTCTCTGAACGGAATTCGAGAGCCTCTTTCGCTCAGAGTTCGCCCTGACCACCCTCCGTGCGGTGTGCATCCAGGAGCTTCTTCAGCTGCGGCATGGCAGCTTGATGGTCGCCCAGTACGCGGTGAGATTTACTGATCTCTCGCGCTACTCCACAGATATGGTACGAGACCCGTTCTTCCGGGCCTGGACCTTCGATCATGGACTGAGGAACGAGATCAGGGCTTCGATGATCTCCCTCAACATTCCGACATAGGCAGAGGTGTTGGAGATAGCCCTTCTAGTAGAGAGTTTTCTCGCCGAGCGGGCTCTAATGACAAGGCCCTCCGCAGGACGGCCCGTAGCAGGGTCTTCTACAGTGGGCAGTAGATAGATGACACAGGGGTCCAAGAGGACTAGACCTATAGGTGGTCGACAGCATGACTCTGGATCGTTTGTGCGAAGCACTCGGGGTGGACAACAACTTGCCATGAGGGTGCAGTGTTACTCCTGCGGCGGTATTGATCACATGGCTCATAACTGTCAGACCCGCCATATAGATGACCCGCAGATGAACGAAGGACCCCCCAGGTAGAGGTAGAGGATCGATCAGGGTGGACCGCAAGGAGCAGGTGGCCATGGCAGGGGAGCTAGCCATGCAGTTGGAGGTGGACGAAGCTTTGGGGTGTTGCCACCACCACCACCAGGAGGTCCACCCCGACCATAGAGAGTTGGTGGACATGCAAGAGCTCATCTTCAGGAAGTTGAGGCCTTCAATCATGGAGCTCTGGGAGCAGATGGACAGGAGCAGAACTAGTGGATACGTCCTTTGTACTTCTGGTTCCTTGTTTCTATTGTGTAGCGTCTTTGTATTATGAGCTGGAATAATAAAAGACGCATACCTTTGTGATGTTTTCATTCCTGTCCTCTTTTGTGTTGTTACAAAGAGGATCCAGTTTTGACTGTTGACTTGACCCTCACTTGTGAGACATCTACTAGAGGAGACCCAGTTACCACACACGGATGCCGACAGTGTGACTCAACCCTTGGAGACGAGAGTAACGGTTGGATCTCTTGGTATTAGTGTCGAGGCCTTACGACGTCATCCTTAGTATGGATTAGTATCATCAATGTCAGGATTGACTGTATTAGGCAAAGAACGTGGTTCATCCATGTGATATGACCAGATTTCTCTCATTGGAAAAGAAGAAATCATAGCAGCTCTTCTGGGACCAGAGGTGGTCCAGGCCATGATAGAGAAGGTCCAGGTCATCTAGGAGTGGATGAAGACAGCTCAGAGCCGACAGAAGTCTTTTGCTGATAGGAGGCGGAGGCCACTAGGGTTTGAGGATGGCGACCACGTCATCATGCGGGTCTCACCTCGATGTGGATTACGGAGATTTGGCCAAGTTAGAAAGTTGTCTTCATGCTTCATCGGACCCTTCCAGGTTCTCAGTAGGATTGGCGAGGTGGCTTACTGCCTAGCTGTACCACCTTTGTATCCCTAGTTTGTGTTGAAGCTTTACGGGGACGTAAAGCCCTGTGGTGGGAATAATGTAAAGACCCGGAAATTTCAAGGAAATTTTTTTCTTAATTTTTTTTGGAATTTTAGAAGAACGCAGTTTCTGACAGCACCTGATTCCGAGGCCCGGTGTGCCCGGAATCAATTTCCGAAGTTTGGCTCGGGTACGTTCAGTGAACGAACGAGCGGAAATTTCTAACTTTTGAACCG
Organism: Viscum album; assembly: GCA_963277665.1. Classification (NCBI taxonomy): domain Eukaryota; kingdom Viridiplantae; phylum Streptophyta; class Magnoliopsida; order Santalales; family Viscaceae; genus Viscum; species Viscum album. Next base: position 304,878,035 of record OY728141.1, on the reverse strand, counting down.
GTGCCCGGAATCGAATTCTGAGGGCACCGATGGAACCGCAGCGCCGGTAATTGCTTAGGAACTCCTGTTCCAGAGATGCGTTTACACGATTGTTGATGATAAAAATTGTGGAATTTTATTTTATAATTACTCTACAATTTTTGTTATTTTACACTAAGTGTTTAGTTCTTGATGGATGTTGGGTAACCACCCAACCTCACTTGGGAGGTTATGAGGGTGGTGGGGCCCACACGAACCCCACCCCTTCATATCCTCTAAAAACCCCCTCAACTCCAACTTTAAATTTTGTTATCTTAAGTTATAACTTATGACATTAATCTGATAAGTTTAATGATGTGAGTTGTGTGTGGTTATTGAATTTCAAACTCTTGAAATTCAAGAGAGTTGTTGTGTTAATAAAATAAGAAAGGGTCTTATTTTATTTTGTTAGAGTTTTGCATCCTTGAGAGGATTGGGAAAGCGGTCTTCTTCTTCTTCAACCTCGACGAAGAACGCGAAGAACACCGTTCTTCAACGAATAATTTCTCCGCCGAAGAACACGGTTCTTCCAAAACGCTGTATCTGTGACGCGACGTTCTTCTTCTGCATCGTATCTTCTACGACGGTTTTCCGCGACAAAATAGCTGTCAACGACTTCGAATCCTCGCTTCGCAACGTCGACGTTCTTTCCCTGTGACGCCCGACCTCCACGACGCCCGTCTTCCGCGGCTCGTTGACGAACACCGTTCCTGAAACGAGGTAGGGGTTTTATTTATTTGATTCGTGAATACCAACATGATGATCATCGTGGATTTAACCCATTTGTTATCAAATAACGCGATGGGGTAGGACCGCAAAAACACGGTCGACCATCCTCCTTAATTTCGTGATGGTTCCTTTGTGGTTGGTACGGGAAGGCGTGGTGCCGTCACACCACGTGGTTTCATGCGGAAGGATATGCGTGGCGCCGTCGTGCCACGCCGTGGAAGAAAGTTCAAGAACACGAAGCCGTAACGCAGCGTCAAATAAAACCAATGAACCGCGATCAGAGTCGGGCCGCGGCGACGGGGCACGGTGCCATCGGGTTGCGCTCGAAAACTACAAAGACGACGCTATTCGTTTTAACGTGCGGATTGACGGGCGACGATGAAGCCGGCCGTTTTGGCATTTGAATCCCTTCGAAGTGAAGATGGGGTCCTGGGGGGACCATAGGAAGAGATAGCAGGAGAAACGGACCACCGGAGCGCATCCAGTTGTCCGCGGAAGGTGGCGGCGGCGGTTGCCGCCGGTGTCAATTAGCGGCGAAGGGTGGGGGAGCCGCGCACCACACCCGTGGTGTCCGCTCGGCCGTACCGGCCGGTCCGGGCCCCACCGGGTCGGAACCGGTTTGGGTCGACCCGGTTCCGGCCGACCCAGGGGGGGTCGGGCCGGGCCCAGACCCCCCGTTTTCGGACCACTTTCGGTCAAATGCCCATATCTTGAACTGTAGACCTCCGATTGATACGCCGTCAGCGGCAACACATTCCTTGGATCGAGATGGTCTTTTCGGTATATTACACTCAAGGTCTTGGAGAACTTTGGGTTCGGCCGGGTTGGTTCGTACACAAAACCTACCGGGCCCTCGGAGCGGAAACGCTCGTAACATGTGTTCCGGACGTCCGAATGACGTGCCGTCGACTTTGTTGAATTCCTCTAAGTGAGACGGATCTTTTGGATTACTCCTCTCGTGGTTTGGATGTCGTCGGAGTACGGTCGGGTTGGTTCACTCACAAAACCAACCATGCCCCTGGAACGAAAAAACCAATAATTCACAGACCGGGCGTCCGATTGACGCGCCGTCTGTTTCGTTGAATTCTCCTAAGTGAGATGGATCTTTTGGATTACTCCGCTCGAGGTTTGGATATCATCGGAGTACGGTCGGGTTGGTTCGCTCATGAAACCAACCAGGCCCCTAGAACGAAAAATCCAATAATTCACAGACCGGGCGTCCGATTGACGCGCCGTCTGTTTCGTTGAATTCATCGTGATGAGACGGATCTTTTGGCATACTCCGCCCGAGGTTTGGATGCAGGTGGAGTACGGTCGGGTTGGTTTTGCCTTAAAAACCAACGGGCCCCCTGGGACGAAAAAGCCAATAACTCTCAGACCGGGCGTCCAATCGACGCGCTGTCTGCAACGCTGATTTCCTATTGATGATATGGAACTTTTGGATACAACAACTCTGGACTATGTGGCAGTTGATGTATCAGCCTCTCGGCTCGTGGAGCGGACCCTCCCGAATGAACATACTATGTGCAGAAACCCTAAAGCAGGTTGAGACTTGACGACTGCTGATCAAACGAAAGGGGTGTGCTTGGTTGTAGCGGCACAGGGGAGCACTTGTTTGTAGCGGAAGACCCACGATAGAGGTTCGCTTGGTTGTAGAGGCACACGGGAGCGCTTGGTTGTAGCGGCAGACCCACGACAGAGGTTCCCTTGGTTGTAGCGGTACATGGGAGCACTTGGTTGTAGCGGTAGACCCACGACAGAGGTGCGCTTGGTTGTAGCGGCACATGAAAGCGCATGGTTGAAGCGGCAGACCCACGACAGAGGTGCGCTTGGTTGTAGCGGCACATGGGAGTTCTTGGTTGTAGCGGCAGACCCACGACGGAGGAGCGCTTGGTTGTAGAAGCAGGCCCACAGTACCCGATAGGTGAAGCACTTGGTTGTAGCGGTATAACCACTATACTTGATGGAAAAGGATTTTCCCAAAAGCTTTGGGTTAAACTTCCTGAAGGATCCTGTGTAGGTCATTGCGGGGGTTAGTACCTACCGATCCTTTGTGGGTCCGACGACTTAGATGAATCAGTGGCTACATCTGATCATCTCTATCGACTTTTGAAGAAGTATACCTGTGTGAGCTGAATCATGTTTGCTTTCCTGTGTGGATTTTGTTGTGCTATCCTGTGTGGATTACGTTTTGCTTTCCTGTGTGGAATACGTATACTTTCCTGTGTGGACTGATTTGTACTTGGGATCGGAGGTTGGAGCGTATTGGAATTGTTGACTTAGGTATATGTATGGGCATATACCTAAGAAGTGTCAGTTGTTACTTTGTGATTGCAACTTTCCTTTGTGGTTTATCCTTTGTGGATTTTGGAAGACCTTCGGGGGTCTCGGGGTCCCTACTAAGTAGCTTATACTCACCCCAACACAGCCTATTCCTGCAAATACATTGTGTTGGTTGCAGACGACGGACATCGTTGATCGTGGTTGAGGCTTGCAGAGAAAGACTATACCTGGAGGAGGACCACTGGGCGGGACGTACTCAGAGCGGGCGGCGGGACCCAAGGAGCAGTAGAGCTATATGTACCCACCCTTCAGCTGGGATTTCCAGTGGACAACTCAGCGTAGTGGCTTTTACTTTTCAGTTGTTGTTTTCCCTTTCAGTTGTACTTTACAGTTGTGCTTGTATTTCCGGCCCCCTTTACTTTCTGCACCTACTGTTGTACAGTTTTACTTAGTGTTTACTTCTTCCTCTTGTTCTCTATGGTGTTTTTTTACTCTTATAAAGGCAATGCCTTCCCTGATATCAGGATTTACGCCTTTGGTGCTAGTCACCAGCCCCTGGTCTATGGAAGGCGGGCTTGGGGTAGACATAGCACGGGCCCCTAGGACGGGTCGTGACAGATATTATGTTTCATTTTTTTTAAAACAAACTAAAAAATTAGAAAACACATTACACAATCGAATGCCATTATCCTTCTAGATTTGGGTGGATTAGTCACCATGTGACATACATTAAATATGTTTTTCCTAAATAATAACTAATTATATTCATCTGAACTGGAACCTTCATTGTCCATTGAAGTTATATGGAATACAATGAATAATATTTTAGAAACATTTGATGAGCATAAAAACCATAGGAATGTAAATACAGTAAGAAAACCCATTAGTCCTATGAAAACATGAAAACCAATTCAAACACATTTTCATTAAAACTCATAAGCATTCATAGAAACATCATGTAGTTTCCATGAGACATATTTACCATATCACTATTATGTTAACCCGTACAAATGGAATATCCATTTGGTTGAATTCCATCATTGGAATACCAATGGATTGGAGAGATATAATGGGGCTCACACAACATATATTGACCAATAATGGGCCTAACCCAACATATCATGAGCTAAAATGGTGACAAAAATATCAAGTCATAATGAATAATTGTATTAAAAAATATATAATATATAAGTATAATATCATGATTAAAAACATGATAACTCATTTAAACCCTTGATCAAAACACGTTAAAATTTTAAAATTCCCTTTCATATAAATGAAATATCATTTCAAATATTAAAATTGTACACAAAAAATTGAATGATATTCTAAAAAAATAACAACGAAAATATATAATGGAAACATTTTAGAAATAAAGAATCATTAAATTATAAGAAACTTCTCATGACATAAAAGAATAAAAATAATTTTCTATTTTTTAAAAGTGACAATTTAATGGATAAAAAAAGGAATGTTCCTTACATAAAACAAGAAAATGATCCCTTTTCAAAACACATGAAATAAATTAAACCATATTGAACAACATAAATACATTCATATTCTGTTTTAATACATGGACATAAAATTGAAATATTTATATGAACAAATCTTGAGAACATTTAAAAAAATATTTTATTTATAGAGTCACTTACATTGGGTTTCACTTCCTTAAAATATTTTCAAACCTCATATAAAATGATTGTAATAGTGTAATTAATATATTATATAACTATATCAATATTTAAAATGACTTAAATTATCTTATAAATAAAATTTCCACATTAAAAATATTTTATTCATTTTTTTGGTGCGTTTTTTTCATGGTTTACAAGGTCGTTTTATTTATGGTATTCATTATAAGAGATAAAAAAAAAACCCAAATTTATAATATATATATATATAGTTAATTTTAGACAATTTAATTTGACATTAAAATTCCAACTATTTCGGTTAAATTGAAATGAAAAATCTTAGTCCACGAAAGCAGTGAATTGACTCACCGTGGACATCGATTTAGTTACTCAAGAAAAAAAAAGATGAGATATCTTATAATTATTATTCCATAAACATAACAAAAATACAAAATATATGTTATACCAAAGTTGTAATGAAACATTGGATAAGAGGTGGGGATTTGGTATTTTTGATATAGAATTTAAATGAGAATAAAAACAAATATTACTTCTTGAAAAACTCTCCTTGAGAACCCATTAAAGGATAATATAAGTAGTATTTGTGTAAGACCAGGAGGTAAAAATGTGTCAAGGGAAGAGTGTAAGGTAATGTGGTACTGGTTATCTAAAACAATTTCTTGAGGAATGGACATTTATAAAGGAGGGAGCCACCAATTATAATTGAGGTTAGGGGTAACATAAGAATTACTCAAATTATTAAAATAAAATAAATATTTTATAGGGTTTAACACTTCAAAAAAGCCTAAAAAACAAATCTATTTCATTTTATAAAAACTAATATTATATTTTTTCTACTTTTAATAAATATTTTATTTTTAAATATTTTATTTTAATTTTATATTCATGGAATATATATTTTTCATGTCAAACACTATTCATAATCATTATTCTTAGTAGATCAAAACAAAGATTCAAATTGGAATTAAATTTTAAATTTTATATTATATATATTTTAATATATATAAATTTTAAATTGACATTAAATAATAAATTCAATTTATTATACAATTTTTAAAATTAATAATTTGTTTCATTAATTTGTTATATTTTTATTACATCATAAATAATAATTCCATTATTTTATATATTTATCTCCAAAAAATTGATAAAATATGTGAAAATTATAATTCCATTACCCTTATAAATACTATATTTTTTTTTGAAATAAAAATTTGAATCCATTTAAATTAAACTAACATATTAATTGAAAGTTTTTATGTGATCACGTTTTGAGTCTTTTTAATAAAACATTATAAAAGAACTAATGTGATTTATGTGGGTCAAAATATGAATGAAAATAATATAATTGTAGAAAAATTCTCATATAAATTTTTTTAGCCAAAATATTGTTTATTTAATAATTCATTAAATTTTAATCAAAAACATTGTATTTATTTTTCTTATGCTTGCACAAGAACTGCATCACCATTTCACAAGAATTAATGTTAATAATTTCATAAATAAAAATAAAAATAACTTAATATATAAAAAATAATTAATTAGGTTCAAAATAAAAATCAAGATTCCTTTATTATTTTTATTCACTCAAATACATGTGAAGAAAACATCTGAAATTTTTTATTTTTACTTTTCCTTTCATGCACAAGAATATCACATACAATCAGACTAGATTAATGTTATATAACTATTAAAATATAAATTAATAAAAAACATAAAAAATATAAAATAATTATTAAATGATCCTATAAAATAATATTTAGAACTAAATTAATATTTACAAATAACCAAAATAGACACTGCCAGTGTTGCGTAGGCAATGCGTCGACACTGACTGTAATTTTTAAACCTATCATGAAATACATTATCAAAAAAATGATATTAATTGTTTAATTATAATATTTATCTTTTAATATCATTATTTAATTATTCAATAAGTTTATAAAATATTAGGGAACCGTAAAAAACATTATATTATTAAAAACAAGTATTTTTTACAATTCCCCAAAAATTTATCTTTTTTAAAAAATTCTAAAAATTTCACCACACAATAATCTTGATATTATGATTTCAAATATTTAGTTATTTTTTACAATATAAATTTTCTAAAATCTCCTAACATTAGTTATATTTTTTTACATAAAAATATATAAAGTATATTTTTAATGAAGAAAATGGGTTTATAATGATGAAAATTCCTTTAATAAGAATTATGTTATTATTTCATAATAAAATAATAATAAATTCATATTGATTTGGAAAATTATATTTACATAATAAATAAATTATTCTTATTCATACCCATCAATTTACATTATAACCGGGTTTAGTTGTTTTGTATGAATTATGTGGTACACTATGTACTTTTATAATATCGAGATGATATAATAACAGTGAATTTAAATATTTTCAATAATAAATATGAAATTATTTTGTTACTTTATAATTTATATTCCATCCAATTCTTTTCCATTTACCATTATATAATGACATCATCACATTTTCATTCGTACGACCTACCATCTCCATGGTTTGATGAGATATATCCTCTACATCAACCATTTAAGAATGATTATAAAAATATATAAAATAATAAGTATGAATTATATGAAATAATAATTCTATTTTATTAATATATACATATATATATATATATATTTCATGTACCTTCTTCCAATTAATATGATAAGAAAAAGAAAACAACATCCATTTGTATGTCTGACCTACCATCACCATGAACGGTTTATTCCATTTCATATATCTATAATATATATATTTCAGTAAGCTAAATATATATGTTATAGAGATCATGTTTTACATACTGTAAGTAGTTAAATAATGATCTAAGATATAGGATATTGAATAACATGTCAAAAAACGTATGACTAAAAGAGTAGTTATTACCCAAAACATTTCATTAACATGAAAATTATTAATAAACTGGTAATCTATTCATAAATCAATCATATATGATATCATATATATTATTATTCTACTTATAGAAGTATATAATTTTTTAGAACAATTAAACAGCAGATTCAGACACATATAGATAGTATCAAACCTATTGCAAGGGAATTTTTTTTCTCGTATCCTATTTTAGTAACATATAAACCATGTTAACCACCTATTTCTTATGTGTAGTGTATGTACTCCACCTATTATATTTAATACCATAAAAATATTTAACTTCATGTGTTGGTTGGAGTGGACACTCAAGAGGGGGGGTGAATTGAGTTCCAATTAAAACTTCTATTTAAATTCCTTTACTAAAATCCCCCAATTTAACATACTAATTGAATTGTAGTGAATTTGAACTAAAGTAAACTTTCAGTTAGGTTCTCAAGGGATTGATCACTTCCCAGTTAATCTAATGAGAAGATTATATTAGCTTTTGAGACTATCCTAATGATTTACAAATAATGCAAAAACATGCTAATTCAATTATCAGAGTAACTTTGAAAAATAGTTTAAATTTTAAAGCACTTAGTAGCAGAATAAAAAGGTTTTATATAAAAATAAGAAAAGAACAACAGATATAACCAAGAGGTTCGGTCTTAAGATGAAACATAGTCCTCTAAAGAATTTATATAAATTTGGTCCACACCTGGATCGGGGTTCAGAACTGTTTACAACTGTCCAGGTCAAAGACCTCTACCACAGTTCTGCGTGGGAAACAAAAACAACAGCAAATACAGTTGTCCAGGTCACACACGACCTCTTCCACTATCCACAGTCAGTAATAGAGGATTTAAGGAGTTTGAATGAGGATTTACAGATCCTCTAGTTAAGGTTCATGAGACAATGTGTGTGTAAATTAAAACTGATCACACACACACTGCTCGTATTGTAAATAATAAATCACTAAGAAATATATAGAGTTTAGAATGGCTCTAGTTATTGAAGTGTAGCTCTAGCCTCCTTCGGATTGATCAGAAATGGTTCTGAGTCCTCTTATGGTTTTTTTCTGGAAAACAGAGTGTCGTCTGCTTGACATCCAGGTTCAGAGACAGTGGAAATGTAGTCGATGGAATTTTTCAGAATCCTCGTGAATTTACAGAGCTCTTCTTGAGTAGGCTTGAGTGTTTATGAGATTCTGTGTCATCTTGGTCATGCATGTATGATCTCTTCTTTTGTATGTCACTTGTATATCACTTCTCTATTTTTCGTATATCTATTGTTTCAACAGGGACTTCTTATATTTATGGCACGATCTCCGGCAAAATAAATGATTTCTTTTTTCAGGTACGAGATACGGTTCCCTAACATCCAACCACCTTCATTAAATAAGTGATAGAGCCTTAAAATATACCTAATATGACAGTTGGTTAGATTAAACAATTAAAAATAAATTAATGCAGCGTCGGATTCTCTGGAACGGTAGCTTTGGATATCGGTAGTCTTGTGTCACGATAGGTCTTTGTATCAGTAAAATCTTATATCGGTAACCTCTTGAATCGGTAACCTCTATATCGGTAGACTTCATGTCTATTAGTAGACTTGATCGGTAGCAGTAGACATAATGTACCGGTGACCTTTTGTGTAACGCTAGCCTTCATGTATAGGTAGCTTCCTTGGTGTATCGGAAGACTTCCTTAGGTAACTTTTCTGTAATGGTAGGCTTCAATAATGGTGACTTTTCCGTATCAGTAGGCTTCACATAATTATAGACTTGTTGTACCGGTCGACTTGTCTGTTTAAGAATTCTTCTGGAAGAAAGGGTTAAGTTAGAATCTATACTCATCCAGTAACCGAATTTTCTGAAGATAATGTAATTATTATAATATATGAATATGTGCATGGTGTACAGAAATTCAGAAATAAGTAATTAATCATTAATAAATCTAGGGATTATCATACAATAATTGATCATAATTGGGATTATCAAAATATGAGTTCAACTAATTCTCCAGAGGGTTCAAAAATCTCTCCCCCTTTTGATAATAAAAACTTATGCCAATATATTAAAAAAAATAAAATGGTTTCAGAGGATGAATTTCCAAATAATACATTAAAAAAAGTTCTCATTTTTCTCCCCCTTTCAATTGCACTCCCAGTTCTCATTAGTTTCATTTTCTCCACCATTGTTATTAACAAAAAGAAGGGTAGAATTAGAGAAATGTAGAGACTAAAAGAGATCAGATTACAAAGAAATAGAAGCATAGTAAAATGGAGAATAGAAGAGTAAATTTCCATTAAATCACAAAAGGTAAAAACTGATAATGTCAGTATCACAAAAATACAAGTGAATCCTATCAAAAACATCTAGAATCACTCAATATTATTCTTGAACAAGAGTGCTTCCCTTAGGATCAGAAGAGGACCCAGTTTCAGATTGGGTAGATGGCTTGGGAATAGCTAAAAGAACAACTGGAGGGTCAGCCACTGAAACTGTGCCAGATATGAAATCTGTGCTCTTATGTGGGATCATAGGTGTCAAGCTTGGAATTGCCTTAACTGGTGTCAACTGAGGTGTACTTCTAGAGGTATAGGTAGGAAGAGCAGGAGGAACAATCATAGGTCTGGCATCCACATGCAAGAATGGTAGCAACATGTTCCTGAAATCCATAATAATACTACCTCCACTCTCAATTGCTGACACAAATTCATCTCTATTTTCAATGAACTTATCCAAGGCAGGAGTAAGCTCCCTAATCTTACTAACCTGTTATCTGAAAGGTTGAGACACTGGAGGAAACTTCATATTTTTTGTCAAGAGCTTGAAATGGTTGGTCATTTCATGCTTGGTAGAGACCTTCTTAGAGTAAGAATCCACATTATTCTTAATGGCCTCTTGAGAAACAGTAGCTTCTCATAGGTAATCATAAACAAAATTAATAACTTCCCTATTGGTAGCAAGGATATGAGTATCTGAGGTGCCACTGGTACTGGCCTTAGACAATTCTTCCTGGATCACAGTTCTGATCTGGTCAATGTTCACAGTGGAGCTGGATGAGGGAAGGGGTTTTACCGAGAAAGCTACCGTCTCTTTGAAACACTGTGTCAAATTACTAATAACCTTCTGAACAAGTGAATCTTGATTATTCAAAGGTTATTTGACTGATGTCTTAAAATCCTCAAATACTACAACAAACTTCTTGACTACTTCTTTGATATAACTGATATCACTATTAACATGGGTTTGAGAACTATTTATGGCAGTCAATGAATCAATTGATTGTCTTAGAACAACCACAGCTCCTATCCAACTCACAATTTGAGTATGAAATACTTTAACATCATCCATCATTTCCTTCACTGGACTAGACACATCACATCCTAGAGATATCTCTAGGGATTTCTCCACACTCGTCATTTCATCAACTAGGCTTTTCTTCAGATCTTCCACTGATTCTATCAGTGCTTCTTTAATTTTAGCCTTTAAGGACTCAAGGTCCTCCTTGGTTGCCAAATCATCAACCAAAACAGGTAGGATAACTGAATACCTATGGGTCTGGTCTTCCTCATTAGAATCTCCATAATTTAGTCCAAGTACCATATATCCTTGATCTGATGACCAACCTTCTATGTCATACAACACAGAAACTAAACCAAGATGCCCCCCTCACTTAGAGCATTCTCCTGGGGAATCTCCTCTAACTCTTCTTCTTAAGGTTACTCTAAAACCTCCTCTGAATCTTCATTAGATGCAACAACCATTTTCTCTGATAGTTCAATAATAGTGTTAGTCCTATCCTTTTCTAAGTCATTAATGACTCTCTCATCAATGGAAGTAGATTCCACTTCTGCTACCTGAATAGGCACAATCTTGTCTGTATGATCAATTATAAGTCTCAAACTGAGCACTTCTTCTTCATTTTCCTCATCATCCGCTTCAGCAGTGGTCTCATTTTTTCTATGAAAAAAAGATCGGATTTGTTTGCCACATCCTCTTAAGAGGTGTCCTTGACAACATTGTGATATGCTTCATCTTCTTCTTCTTCAGTAGACTTAGTATCACTGTCCTTCAAAACAGTTTCTCTCCTTGGTAGTTATTTTGGATGGATAACTGCTCCATAGGAAATATTTTGATGAACATGACTAACATGTAAATATGGGTATCCTCCTTCCTCAACTAACATCTCTTCCTCCTCAGTTTCATCCTCATTATCACTGTAGATCGGTTCTGGCTCATCTGGTCCAAGACCAGGATCTCTCACATCCTTTGGTCTATAAGGATGGTCCAAAGGAGTGTACTTGGAATAGAATTTACCTTCATCATTAACCAATGATTTCTTCCAAGGGTTCCAGTTATCTCTCATATACTTACAAATAGTCTTGGTGATGCAAAAATTATCCTTAACCACAACAGTTTCATCTTGTTGTCCAGCTACCTCCTTTTCCTTCAACAGAATAGAAATCAATTTAGGAAAGAATATTGCATTGGACTTAGACTTTGGTCTAGTCATATCCTCAATCTTAATCAATAGCAATCTGCACAAATTCACCTTTACTCCATGCTTTAACAGATACAACAAATAAATATCATGAAATCTAAGGGTAGAAAAATCTCCTCTCCTTGGACTAATCACATGCTTAATGAACATAAAAAGTAGTTTATCCTCCCCTACCATCTCTGCAGCAATGATCTTTCTTGGAGTTCCATTTCATATCAATTCTAATGAATCATCATAATATTTGAAAAAGTCAATAGCAGTAGGTATGGATTTTGAATAAAATCCATAATAACCTCTATGAGGAACTCTAATGCTCTCAGCCCATTCAACAGATGAAAACGCAAACTTTTGACCATTCACAAAGGAAATCATCCTATTCTCTTCTTCTGAAGTCTCAAAACAGTCAAACTAATAGAACTCATTTATCAGTACTGGATAATACGGTCCATTATTATTCATGAAGCATTCGAGCCATCCTTGCTCTTGTAAAATCATCAGAATCAAGCACTTACTTTCCAACCGACATTCCTCACATAACTCCTTTTCCACTATAATTTATCGCTTCGATTATTCCGGATTCATAGGATTGCTTCGAACAACACCTCTACTGCTTCCACTAGCACCAACATTGGTTACTTTCTTCTTCTTATCTTGCATCACATCACTCCCTTCATCCACTGAGGGTCGCTTCGCATGGGCCATTTCATATTACGAGGCTTAAGGTTTTGCGAGCTTGAGATGTTTAGGTAGGAGGGATTCGAATAGGCAGGTTCGTGGTGATTGAGTGACGTCTAAAGTTGGCTTTAATATCATTGAAGATTCACATATAAAATAAATTTCATATTAAATTTTTTTTGAAGTCTCGGCCTTAATACGAAAATTTTAAAACGGTGCGAGAGATCTATCGGTGAGGTGTTATTAAACGGTGAGGTCTATCCTAACGGTGAGGTTTATCTAAGGTTGAGGTTTATCCTAACGGTGAGTTTTATCTAACGGTGAGGTTTATCCTAATGGTGAGGTTTATCCTAAGAGTGACGTTTATCCTAACGGTGACATTTATCTAATGGTGAGATTTATCCTAAAGGTGAGGTTTATCTACGGGTGAGGTTTATCCTAACAGTGATGTTTATCTTAAAGGTGATGTTTATCCTAATGTTGAGGATTATATTAACGGTGAAATTTATCCTAATGGTGAGGTTTATCCTAACAGTGAGGTTTATCCTAACGGTGAGGTTTATCTAACGGTGAGGTTTATCCTAACGGTGACGTTTATCTAATGGTGAGATTTATCCTAATGGTGAGGTTTATCCTAAGCGTGAGGTTTATCTAACTGTGAGGTTTATCTTAATGGTGAGGTTTATCTAACGGTGAGGTTTATCCTAACAGTGTGGTTTATCCTAAAGGTGAGGTTTATCCTAACTATTTTAAGAGTAAGTTATCATTCCTAATTCATGTCTAATGAATCTTAATCTTTTTGAACACAATGTATTCGTGAAAATATCAGCTAATTGGAGTTGAGTGACTATAAATTAGAGAGTTATATCACCTATTTGATAATGATCTCATAGAATGTGGTGTCTAACATCAATGTGTTTGGTTCTAGAGTGAGACACATGGTTCTTTGAGATGTTGATCGCACTAGTGTTATCACAGTTAGTTGAGACATGTTTAAAATCAAATCCATAGTCCAATAAAGTGTGTTTCATCCATAGAATCTGTGCACAACAACTACTAGTAGCTATATAATCTGCTTCAGCAGTAGATAATGCAACGAGTTCTATTTCGTACTACACCAAGATACTAGGGGCTTTCCAAGTAAATGACATGTTCCAGATGTTCTCTTTCTATCTAACTTGCATCTAGAAAAGTCAACATCTGAATAACTTATTAAATCAAATTATTTTTCTTTTGGGTAAAACAGTCCCAAATTAGCAGTATATTTAAGATATTTGAAAATAATTTTAACATAAGTAAGTGTGAATATTTAGGGTTAGCTTTAAATCTAGCACACATACATACACTAAACAAAATAATAGGTCGACTAGCAGTAAGATAAAGTAAACTCCCAATCATACCTCTATAATTAGTTTGATCTACTGGTTTCCCAGTTTCATCAATAACAAATTTATAGGTGGTACTCATAGGTGTATAACTCCCCTTAATACTATCCAAACCAAAACGTTTTAAAAAATCCTTAGTATATTTACTCTGATTTAAAATAATATCATCTTTAGTTTGAAAGATTTGAAATCCAATAATGTAATTAAGCTCTCCCATTAATCTCATTTCAAACTCATTTTTCATAACCTTTGAAAATTCAGTTCATAGAGAAATTTGAAAAGATCCAAAAATAATATCATCAACATATATATGTTCTATTAAAACATCTTTTGAAATTATTTTTTATAAAAAGAGTGGGATCAGAAATTCCTTTTGTAAATCCTTTTGAAATAAGAAAATTTGTATGTCTTTCATACCAAGCTCTTGGAGCTTGTTTTAAACCATATAAAGCCTTAGAATGTTTTAAAACATAATTTTGAAAGTGAGGTTTTGAGAAACCAGGTGGTTTTTCTACAAAAAAATCTTCAACAATAAAACCATTTAGAACATCACTTTTCACATCCATTTGATATAACTTAAAATTCAGATGTGATTCAAAGGCAAGTAAGATCCTAATTGCCTCCAATCTAGCTACAAGTGCAAAGGTTTCCTCATAGTCAATTCCTTCTTCTTGATTGTATCCTTGTGCAACAAGTCTAGCTTTGTTTCTAATGATGTTTCCAGATTCATCAACTTTGTTTCTAAACACCCACTTTGTGCCTATGGTTATAGTGTCTTTAGGTCTTTCTACTAATTCCAAGACTTTATTTCATTCAAACTGATTTAGTTATTCTTGCATAGGAATTACCCAAAATTCATCATTGATAGCATCATGAATATTTTTATGTTCTAACAAGGATTGGAAGGCTTGATGTTCAACCTGATTTCTTAGAGAAGCTCTAGTCTGTGTTCCTCTATCTAGATTACCTACAACAAAATCTAAAGGATGGTTCTTTAGAGTCCTAGTGGGTTTAGAAATGGTAGGGCTAGAGATTTCAGGTTCATCAACAGGTTGGGAATCAACATAAGTAAGTTCTGGAAAATTTCCAGAACTGGATGTTTTAACTACTGGTCTATTGTCTTTATCATTAAGGTTCAAAACAGAGAGATCATCTTCAAGATTTTCATGAGAGGACTTAGGTTCATGTGGATCAGTTTCATCAAATTTTATGTGAACAGATTACACCACAAATTTTTTTTCTTATTGAAAACTCTATAGGCTTTACAAGAAATAGAGTAACCTAGGAAAATTCCTTCATCACTCTTGGATGCAAACTTGTCAAGATTATCTTTGGTATTAAGAATAACGACTTTGAAACCAAAAACTCTCAAGTAGATAACCTTAGGTTTCCTATGGTTCCACAACTCATAAGGGGTCTTCTTAAGAACAGGTATGATCAATACTCTATTGATAATATAACAAGCTGTATTGACAGCTTCAGCCCAAAAATAAACAGGTAGGTCATACTCAATGAGCATGGTTCTGGAAATTTCTTGAAGGGTTCTATCCATCCTTTCTACTACACCATTTTGCTGATGTGTCCTAGGGGTAGAGAAATTGTTACTATAGCCATTGTGTGAGTAGTAGGATTCAAACTCATGATTTTCAAACTCACGACCATGATCACTTCTCACGGTTTTAATCTTAAGACCACAAAGGTTCTCTATAGACCTGGAATATTTAACAAAGTAAGAACAAGCTTCACTTTTGTGAGATAGAAAATATACCCATGTAAAACTAGAATAGTCATCTACTAGAACATAGACATAGTGCATCCCATTTAAACTAGAAACTCTAGAAGGTCCAACCAAATCCATGTGAACGTACTCGAGAGGTTCAGAAGTTGACACTTATTTCTTTGAATTAAAATAAACATCATGTTGCCTTCCCTTTTGACAGGTATTACAAACTTTATCTATTGGGAATTCAAGTTTTGGTAGGTCTCTAACTAAGTTATTCCTCATGAGTTTTCTAAGTGAATGTGCATTTTAGTGTACTATTCTTATATTCCAAAGCCAAGAATCTTTATAAATATCATTTAAACAAGTAATATTTTGCATAGATAAAGAATTTAAATCAACATGATATACATTTTGATTTCACAAGGCAGAAAATACTAAAGCATTTTTAGAATTAAAAACATTACAAGAATCATTTTCAAATTTAACATTGAAACCATCATCACATAATTGAGAAATACTTAGTAAATTATACTTAAGTCCATCAACAAATAGAACTTTAGAAATTAATACTGATTCAGTGTTACCAATCTAGCCTAAATCGATGATTTTCCCTTTAGAATTATCACCAAAGGTGACAAAAACTCAATCAACTCTGACTAAGATTTTAAAGCATGAGAAGTCTCCTGACATATGTCTTGAACATCCACTTTCCATGTACCAAGTATTTCTATAGGAGCTATGTAAGAAGGTTCTCTACAAAACCGATTTAGATAGGAAATGATTTTGGTACCCAGATTTTCTTGGGTCTAGACAGATAAGCCAATAAAACCTTAGGTACCCAAATTTGTCTCATGGGTCTCATAAGATTTGCAGAATCAACAAATTTAGACAGATAGCCCTTATTAGATCCATAAATATGAATATAACTAGTTGAAGCATATGAACTTACAGAACTAGAACTATCTACATTGTGTCTAGATTTAAGAATAAATCTAGTTTTGGTAATTTTTCTTTGTCAAGGATGGTATCCTATACCATTAGTATATCTAGGTGCAATCTGCTTACCTAGAATTTGAGTAAGAGTATATTTTCCATTTGTGAACTTTTCTAAATCATTCCTATGTTTATCATTTTAAAATTTTAGTTCAGTGTTTTCTTTATACAACTGAGAATTCTTTTCCGTTTCTATGTTAGGATCAGATTTATGTTTAACAATTAAATCATATTGTTTCTTTAAACCTTTTTATTTGACTTTCATCTCATATAGGTTTCTTCCAACATATCGCAGTATTCAAACAGTTCAGATTTTGACATATTTTCAGAATCAGAATCATATCCAGAATAATATGAATTTAAATCGAGAATTTCAGATGTTACCTCAGAAGTGTTTGTCATAAAACACATGATTCCCATATTTCTATTTTCAGAGTCAGAAGCTTCAGATTCACTGGATCTATCCTCAGAATAACTCCACGCAGCCTTCATGGCTTTCTTATAATTATTATCCTTATAATCATATTTCTTCTTGTATTTCAGCTTTGGACAGTCTGCTTTTATATGTCCTTTTATTTTTCATTCATAGCAGACAACATAATCAGATTTGTCAGATTTCCTCCAGTCCTTTTTCCAGTGTCCCCTGTTGTCATACTTACCTTTGTAATTTTATTTTCAAAAAAACTACTTCTTCCTATAAAACATCTTAAATCTTCTGGATATGTGAGACATTTCTGCATCACTGTCAGATGCACTTTCACTTTCTTCATATCTTGTGCTATCACTTACAACATGAATATTATCCTTATCCTTATTCATTTAAGTAGATGTCTTAGAGGCAACTGACTTCTTTTTTGGTTCATCTTATTCTTCTTTGTTTACCTTAAGTTCTTCTTCATACATCATAAACTTGCCAATAAGTTCCTTGACTGGAAGTTCACCAATATCACAAGATTCTCTGATTGAAATAGAAGTTCCCCACTATCTTTCAGGTAGGCATCTCAAAATTCCCATGATATGCTCCTTTTATGGAACATCCTTTCCTAGTGAGATCATTGTATTGAAAATTTAGTTAAATCTGAGATATATAGAAGAAATGGGTTAATCAGGCTACATCTTAAAATTATCATATTTAATAGTATAGGTGTCCAATCTCATTTCCTTAACATTAGTTGTTCCTTCATGTGAAACACTTAATGTATCCCAAATTTCATATGCAGTCTTACAAGAAGATATTCTATTAAATTCCTCATTTCCTAACGCACAATATAGAGCATTCATAGCTTTTCAATTATTATTGTAAGCTATCTTAGTAGCTTCATTCCAAGTCGATATAATAGTAGTGGGAATTTTATATTATGATTCTATGGTAGTCTAAATATCAAAACCCATGATTTCTAAATGATTTTTCATCTTAATCTTCCACTTAGCATAGTTTTTTCCATTAAAAAATGGTGGCCTATTTGTAGAAACACCATCAAGTCTGTTATCCATGATAACTAGGTTAAAACAAAAAAGAACTTTTAAAGAGATAAAAATTTAGAAATAACATAAATTTTAAGAACTTTAAAATACAACTAAAATCACAGTTGTAAAATAGAGTACTTCAGAAAAAAAAATTAAACCTCTGATACCAAATGTTGGTCGGAGTGGACACTCAAGAGGGGGGGGGGGTGAATTGATTTCCAATTAAAATTTCTGTTTAAACTCCTTTACTAAAATCCCCCAATTTAACATACTAATTGAATTGTAGTGAATTTTAACTAAAGAACACTATCAGTTAGGTTCTCAAGGGATTGATTAATTCCCAGTTAATCTCATCAGAAGATCAGATTAGCTTTTGAAACTAACCTAATGATTTAAAAATAATGAAAACACTTGCTAATTCAGTTATCAATGTAACTTTGAAATAAAGTTTAAATTTTAAATCAAATATTAGAGGAATAAAAAGGTTTTAGATAAAACTAATCAAAGAACAATAGTTGTTACCAAGAAAATCAGTCTTAATCTTAGACATAGTCCTCTCAACAATTTATATAAATTTTATCCACACCCTGGATCCGGGTTCACAACAGTTTACAACTATCCAGGTCAAAGACCTCTACCATATTTCTATGTGGGATACAAAAACAATAGCAAATACAGCTATCCAGGTCACACACGACCTCTACCACTATCCACAACAAAAAATAGAAGATGTAAGGATTTTGAATGAGAATTTACAGATCCTCCAGTTGAGGTTTAGGAGACTATGTGTGTGTAAATTAAAACTGATGACACACACTACTCGTAATGTAAATAATAAACCACTGAGCAAGATATAGAGTTTAGAATGGCTCTAGTGATTGCAGTGTAGCTCTGGACTCTTGTGGATTGATCAGAAATGGTTCTGAGTCCTCTTCTAGTTTTTTTCTGGAAAACAGAGTGTCATCTGCTTGACATCCAGGTTCAGAGACAGTGGAAATGTAGTCGATGGAGTTTTTCCAAATCCTTGTGAATGTACCAATCTCATCATGAGTATGCGTGAGTGTGTATGAGCTTCTGTGTCTTCTAGGTCATGCATGTGTGAGCTCTTCTTGTGTATTTCACTTATAGATCACTTCTGTACTTTTCTCATCTCTATTGCAGCAACAGGGACTTCTTATATTTATGGCACGAGCTCCGTCAAAAGAAATGATTTCTTTTTACAGGTACAAGGTACGGTTCTAGGAAATCCAACAACCTTCATTAAATAAGTGATAGAGCATTAAAATATACCTAATATGAACGTTGGTTAGATTAAACAATGAAAAAGAAATTAAGGCAGTGTCAGATTCTCTAGAACGGTAGCTTTGGATATTGGTAGCTTTGTGTCACGATAGGTCTTTCTATCGGTAACCTCTTGTATCGATAACCACTCTATCGGTAGACTTCGTGTCTGTCAATAGACTTGATTGGTAGCGGTAGACTTAATGTACTGGTGACCTTTTGTGTAACAGTAGCCTTCATGTATAGGTAGCATCCTTGGTGTATCGGTAGACTTCCTTTGGTAACTTTTCTATAATGGTAGGCTTCCATAACGCTGACTTGTCTATATCGGTAGGCTTCATGTAACAGTAGACTTTTTGTACCAGTGGACTTGTATGTTTAAGCATTTTTTTTGCAGAAAGGGTTAAGTTAGAATATATATTCATCCAGTAACCGAATTATCTGAAGATAATGTAAATATTATTATATATTAATATGTGCATGGTGTACAGAAATACAGAAATAAGTAATTAATTATTAATCCATTTAGGGATTATCAAACTATAATTGAGCATAGTTGGGATTATCAAAATATGAGTTCATCTAATTCTCCAGAGGGTTCAACATCATGTTATTTAAAAACCAATTTAAATATATCAGTATTATGATTTAAAAGATCAAGTGGTATTTTACTATTTGAATAATTAAATAACAAGTCCATTATACATTTCAATAATCTGGGTATTATTTTACAAAACCAATAATAGAGATATAAAAGAATTATAAAGGGTATTTTAGGTATATTGTGATGTTATTTCAAATATTTTCATAAGGAATCCATTAAAGTTTTATATTATAGTTAATTTCACAGTGTTATTAATAACCAATATTGATTATATTTAAGTATTTAATGGGATATATTTATCACCCATGACAATGTTTCCAAAAAATGTTTTGAAAGGGAATATTTATATGGTTTTATTTAATTGACTCTTTATCTAAGACATCATTTTAAATGTTCCTATGATTTATTCCACTATATTATTCTAATTTTTTTCCATGATTCCAAAATGGGCATTATTATTTTCTATATAAGGTCTCAAATATTTTTAATAGTTAATATTTTAATTTCTATGAAATGTTTCAATGTATTTTGGAACACATTGATTCGAAAAAAAATTCTTAACTGTCTCCTATTATAAATTCATGGATTTTGAAAAAATTATTTCATTGTAAAAAGGGTATTTTTCGTAAGAAAATTTCTATGATTTTATTATATTATTTTATTCTATGTCAACATTGTTTGATTGGTTTTATGTCATATTGAGAATTATTTTTTATGATATAATCTATCATATTGTATTTGATAGTTTATGATAAGTTTTTCTCTAGATGTTCTATTTTTATAATATTCATGTCTTATGGGTAATGTATAATAATTTTTTATTCTTGTTTTAATTTGAATTTTATGATGTTATGTTTTTCCCATTTCAATATGATAAATTCATTGGATTTAATTTTTGATGGGTGGTAGCCATTATATCCCCTCGAGGCATCAGTAGGACTCACAAGACAAACTAGTTTGGGTTTTCACCATATTATGTGTGGTCTTGGAATGTGGCCTTGATTGTATGGTTATGATGTCTGATATTATGATTTCCCTCAATGTGAGATTAGATATTAATTTTACATGTGATTATTAGACTAGTATAAAATCTTCGATAATGGTAATATGTCATTATTTTATTTATTCTTAGCATATTATGCTCAATATTATGTTCAAATGTATTTTGATTCAGTGTTATTGTTTTTGTAAAAATTTATACTAATTTCTGATATAATCTACTATTTTTTTACCCTCCCTGAGAATCGGAGCTCACTGATTTCTTATGTTTTACTTTTTCCGTATGCCATGATTTGTATTATAACAAATATATAGGGTAAAGTTAATATAATAACAGTGTTCTCAATGGAATATCAATTTTTTATGTTATTAATTATAATTTAATGTTCATGTATATAATATATTTTCCAAAACTATTAATCTCTTTGATCGTTCAGAATTTTATTCATTATAATCCTTATAATTTATTGAAATAATGCCCATGCTCAATGCTACTAGGGTCGGGGTAAACCAACTTCTTCTTAAACTGTTGTTTTTCTTTTATATTTATACATAATGATATATTGAATATAGTTTCACATTTTTTCTTGATATTAATTCATTTAATATTCTATATACCATAAATGATTTTTTGTATTATTTATTGATCATCATATCTATAATTTGTTCCATTTATTACATCACATGATGACTTGAGAATTTATTTCTGGGCGGTATTTGAATAAAATTATCTCATATTCATCATAAATCTGATAATATATATATATATATAGTTATATTAGGACTCAAAAGGTAAGGTGAAATAAATGTAATAAATCATAATATTTTTATTATTAATTAAATATACATCGTTATATTCAATAAAAATTTTCACATGCATTGAAACAAACAATATTGTCACATAGAACCTGCATATTTTTGGGTACAACTTAATTTAATATCCCTAATATAATTTTTGGATAACGATCTATGATTATGATGTAGAAAATTTGTAGAACCACTTGTGTGCATCACTTGATTTTGATTAATATTGATTTTAGGAAATATAGAGACTCATATTTTCACCCAGTAGATAACAGTTGAAAAAAATTTATCACATACCTGATTAAAGACCATACAATTGACCCTAAAAAGATTCCTAAGGGAAATAAAAAATGTGAATGTATTGAAAGATAAATATGTCATTGTTAGATGACTAACCACATTAAAGAACTCAAGAATATGATAAATTGATATTCTTAATAACAAACTCATAAATACTATCATTGGATCATCAATATAATATAATTTGGATTGATAACACCCTCTGGATCAACCATATGACATTATCAGCCACACAAACATATTTTTTTACCTTTAAATAGACTCAACATACCATTATACAATTTGTACATATATTTAAATAGTTTAATATATTCATTAATCCCATTATTTATCTTCATTATTTTCTTTATTGACTTATTCTTGATTTTGATCCACCTTTATTTAGGTAGTTCATGTCATATATTGTCATTAATAATATTGTGAAATGCTTCAATTAAATTGACAAAAACTATAAATGAAAATCTTGTGATTAAATTTGTGTAATAGTTTCTAATTTACCATTTAGAGAAAAACTAGACTACCGTTATATTGAAAATAGAAGTCTATATTTTCCCTTACACATCCAGAATACTTATGGATTTACCTTTAAATAGGTAATATAATTAATCATTTTCCTATATATATCATATAAGAATCATTCGTAACCATTACACAAAGAATCAAACCACTCAAAATAAAATATACATACTTTGTTATATTACTAACACATATTCATCAACTAATTACTTACAGAACTCTTACACAAGGAACTTTAAAAAAAAATTGTTTCTAGGTACACAAATGATAAACATTACATAGACTTATAACATTCCCAACAACATCATGATCAACTATTTTAAAAAAATTAAAACATATCAAAATAATTATTATTCACAAACATAGAAATTCATAAATAACATGACCGACATATATAAAAGATATACAATTTTAACCTATCACACATCACATAATATTAATTCACACTACATGAAAAAACTTATTTTATAACAAAGGATGTTCAAATATCAACCTATTGAGGAACAACTGTAAGGAATATAGATAACCATCTTCTCTTGTGGTTCTAGATTAAATACCCTTGTCTGAATTTTTTTTGCATAAAAATACAATGATATATATGAAATAAAAATCCTAGGGACAATATCTATATACTAGAATATAAGGGGGGTATATCAATCTTTGATACTGTATATATATATTTATATATTTATATATTTATTAATATTATGTTCAATAGAATTGGGTTAGTGTATAGATATTAATAGTTGATTTATCTTCCTTCACAATCTATATATGGATTTAAATAATTGGTTTTACTACTAAAGTTAATTAATCTATGTCACATACTCATATCTTGGATGCTGGATGAATTTATTATCTACACAAATCCTTTATTAATAAAAAACATAATAATAAATAAATTACATTATTTATATATACTCTTATATTCAACAAAATCCAATAAAATTTATTTTTAATATTAATGGTTATTATGGAAATATATTTAATATCACAATCCATAAATTTCCATCAAAATTTCCATTATTTTACACCACAAAAAACTCCTGAAATGTTACACTTTCTTTGCTAAAGACCAAGAAATCATATTTGGAGGTAAACATCATACGCCCTCCTACCCATCTAAAAAATATCTAAGAAAAATTTAAATATTAGATGTGTATATAACATAGTAATGGGTATATTATTAATGGATAAATATACATTCTTTAGGAAAATAACATTGATCTTATAAAAGTATATAAACATTCTTTCAAACCTTCAGTAAATTTTTGTAGGATTTCACATTAATATATTTTATGAAATAATAAAATTAATTGAGTTATCATAAAGGGTACCTAGAATGTCATAATCACATCACTAGTAATCACTTTTAATAGAGTAACATATCAATAAAATTACAGTGAAACTCATTATGAAATTACAAGATATAAAAATTCTATAATCATAAACACATATTAGAATGACATAAAAATGTAATTCCAACATTATTCCATAGATGAATAATTAATTACATAATGCATTATAGGTATTTATCAGAGCATCCTATAATTATATTTATTTCTAAAGAAGAATAATATTAATGAAATACATTTGGATATTTAATTCCCATATAAAACTCATTAAAATATTATTGTCACCCAATATGAATATGAATTTTCAAATATCCAGAAGGAATATAAAATACCCATTACAATATTAACATTAATTAGTTTGAAATATTTATTACTATAAATTAATGATAATCAATACTTCTATAGAAAACCCCGAAAAACATGTTGCGTAATATTTTACTGAAAATTGGTAAATAAATAAGGAAATTGAGATCATTGAGAAATAATTTAGTAAGATATTACATTTTCACATACTGAATAGAACTTGACCTATATGGATGTTTTTAAAATAGGATCCTTTGATATATTTTTTTGGAATGTAATGGCCCATAAAAATATGATGTGAAATTATAAATGTTCATTGGATGAAATTTATAATAAAAAATCACTTATTTGAACATATAGGAGCATGATTTTAGAGGAAAACATGAAAAAATATAAAAAAAGTATAGAAATGAAAACACCATACATTGATCCCAAAATTGTTGTATATATTCTATAGCATCATAGAAAATTTTCTATATTAATTATTAATGTCCCGTTAACTTTTTCAATATTATTATTCATTCGTATTTATTTACAACATGTTTCATTTATTTAGAAAATCAGTATTGTTCATGTCAATTATTCTATGTTCGTTGGATTCATAACAAAAAAAAATACTATGTTATAATTTTATTTGATAGAGCCCATTATAAATTGTTCTGCAGTATCAATCCATAATTATTTATTGTATCCATATCAACATACAAAAAATTAATTTCAATATGCTATAAAATATTGACAATTCATAGAATGTTCCTCAAGAATATTATTTTGGTTCGAAATGACTCCCATTGTATACATTTAATATCATTATTATAATAAACTTTTAACAATTTCCTAATGGTTACAATTAAATAAAATAAAAATTAATTTTATATCCATTAGAAAAATATATATTTTAGAAACACTTTTAATGCTTCTCTTTTTTTCAAAATTCAGGATTTTCATTGGTTGTGTAAAACACCAAAAATTAGAAGTTTTTTTAGATATTTTATATAAAAAGGTTGAAAAAATTATAATTTGTCCTAAATAAAAAATATTATTTTATAAAAAATATTATTTTAGAGTTACATTTATTGAATACATATGTTTTGGTAATGATTAAGAGAGGAATAAAAAATAAAATATTTCATTTTTTAATAATTTTTTTTATATAATAAATCATTATGAAAATGTGTTTGGAAAAAAAATAATGGACAATATATATCAATTAATGCATAAAATATATGATATAGAATATTAATATAATAATATATGTAATATAATTGATGTTTTAATTTTTTTAAAATAAATAATCATAAATATGAGTAGTGAAAGAGGCATTGAATCCCTTACCTTTCTCCTCAGACCATTACCTTCATATTGTGTATTAAGACTATAGAGAAATGAATTTTCCTAATCCCATAGCATTTTTAACATGAAAAATAATATTTATAAAAGTATTTTGGAAGAATGTATGGAGAAAAAAATAAATTCGAATGTGTTTTGAAAATTTATTAATATATCATTTTTATAGGAAAAATATGGTAGAATATTCAGACATATTTAGTTTTTAAGGGTCTAAAATTTAATTTTATATTTGAAAATTGATCATAGAAGAAATATAAGAGAATATTTATTCCTCTAAACATTACTATTTTAATTATTATAATATTTTCCTATTTTAATTTATTTGTAAAATATTATTTCATTAATAACACATTTAAATCATTTCTAGTGTTATCCTGTTAATTTGAATTTATGAATTAATTGATTATGATTTAATTAAGATTTCATATATTAAATAATTCATTAATGATAAATTTTATACTAATATAATCATGAAATACCCTAATTGACCTCAATATTATCATTTTGAATATTTTTAAAAATATTTATTTTTCTTTTCCCCTACATTAATAAACACTACATCAGAGCTGTGAAAGCATTTTCGGTGATTGTACTATTGGATAATATTTGATAAATTCATTATTTTGATAATATATATTATTTATCATTTTTATCATATATAACCATTAATATTTTATTTACTCTAATCCTTGTCTTTAAAAAAATATAATTTTTTTTATCTTTACCCTACTTACCTTGTGTGGAATATGGGTGTACATTAGAATTACGATATTTCAATAAAATTATATTATTTAAAAATATAATTCAACATCATTGAATAGTTGGAATTATCATCCCTTAATGTTTATAAATTACATATATCATCTAATATGTTATGTTAAAGGAATTTATTTTTTACCACTAAATTATTGTATAGGAAATGCATTAATACTAATAAATGATTTTATATTTATCATAGAATCATAAAAAAATTACTGAAACTAAATACTACATATATTTTTTAAATATTGAAATAAATAAAATAGAAACATTATTTTAAATTGTTGTGGGTAATATTGATATGATGATGATATAATAAATGATATATGATATAAAAAATTATAAAATTTAAAAAATATTATACTAGTATAAAAAATATAAAAAATAACCCTAATATTATTTTATTATGATGAAACAAACAATGTATTATATTTTATAAAATTAAAATTCCAAACTATATGAATTTAACATTTATATAAAATAATAATTGATATTTTTACTAATGACTCATTATTTTTGTAAAGGAAAACTATATCCACGTTTCATACTGAGATAAATATTTTATAAAAAAATTCAATATAAATACATAGATTTTATAATATTATAAATTTATAAAATATTCAATCACTATATATTTATTTATCTTGAATGAAATACAAATATTTTCAAAGAATTATAGTAAATCATTAAATAAAACATATTTTTTCAATAATAAAATAAAACAATTTTAAATGTACAGTGGGTATCTAATTATTTATATAATATATTATGAGAAATGATATAAACTCATAGTCATTTATAATTAAAATAAATAAATTCCTATTCATGGATATTTAATTACCATAAAACTATAATCAATTAAAAATATCATGGTTGTCAAATTAATTCCTTATATATATATTACACAATCAAAATATTAACTCATTATAACGAAAATTAGTATTTCATTAAGTTATAATAACATTATGTGTTGATTTAAATGAGTAATTTAATTTTTAATTTAACACTTGGAATATTATTAATTATATAATCTATATTTCATTAACCACCTATGTTCCTTTATAAAATTCGTACATGAGAATGAGATTCCAAAGGCCTACTATGATTGTCTGGTGTCCTCTCCCTCCTTATCATTCATGGATTTAGCTTCCTTTTGATTAATGAATTTATATAACTTGTAGATAGATAAATAGAGTACACAATATGACCTAAAATATTTACCATCAATAATACACATCAAATTCCCAAAAGTGAAAGATGGAGTTGAATTTTTCATTCTTATAGTAAAAAATTAAACTATTAATATATAATTATTTCAAAAATAGGACATATTTTATAGTGTAAGAGTTATTTAAGGAGAAAAGTTTCTTCATGTTACTAGAAATTACCAAAACAATTCTCAGTGTGAGTATATCCATCAAAAATAAAAAAAACTCTTTCGTGAATACAGAAAATAAATTCTATATTTTCTCTATGTAATAAAATATTTATTCAAATGTTTATATATAGAGAGAGAGATTTTTTTACTTGATAATATAATACTGAAAAATAACTCTAATTTTATATTATATACAAGAAAATATTATTAGCAAATACTTATAATTTATGGTCCCAAAAAAATATATGAACCCTTATTTTTTTCAATATAATATAAATTATAGTCTTCTAAAAATAGAATAACCTAAAAATTTATCTCAAAATATCTGTGAACCCAACTATGAAACCAAAATAAAAAATATCCCATAATGATTGAATTTATATAAAATATTTCACAACTAACATTCCAAAAAATTATGGGTTTATAGTATCAAATAAATAATAAAAATATTAAGTGTCAAAATAAATATATTTCATTTAAATGTAAAATATTTTTCACTAAAACATGAACATGGAATGACAATTTATCATTGTTCAGGTGAAAAATATCATATCCAATGATATATTTTATAATATTTAATCCTTGTCACTATAAACTATGGAAATAATTTGAAAAAATCGGATAGAAATAAAAATAAAATATGTGTTATAAATAAGATAAAACCTATTAGTAATTTTTAAATAATGGAAACCCATCAAAATTACATTATTTAAGAAATAATTTTTGATCAAGTGAAGAAACCAAATTATTATTTTATAGAATATTTATTATTTATTAATCAAGTTTATTCGTAAAACAATCTCATAAGTAAGATTTAAATCAATTGAATAATCGTGGAAGTTATTTGTAAAAACTTATTAATATAATTAGTAATCACATGTAATAGAATTATTTAATGATATAATTTCAAAATATAATTATAATGGAATAATTTAACTTTTTAATTTGAACATATTAAAAGAATTATTCAATAACATAACATGTTAAATCCAACTCAATTATATAAACAATAAATATTTACTAAATTCATTAGGGGATATTAAGGTATTATAATTATTATATAAGAAACTATTTTATATTATTATATGAATATTAATTATATATAATTATGAAAAATTCCAAGACCATAAATGTTTTTTATCTTTTGGAATGTGGATACATAAACAACAGGTTAAAATGTCTACATTATCTCTATTTATGTTCTTCAAAAATATAACCTTTCATGGACATATCAAACGAAAAAAATTCCTTCAAATGATGTGGATAATGAAATATAATTAATGAGGAAATAATATTCTCATTAAGGGTAAATTAGTGAGGTAAAATTTGTCTATTTAGAATAACATGTGATTAATGGACTAAAAATATCCTTAACATTGGAAAAATGTACATATAAGTTCTTATATAATGATCAAGAGTCATGTATTAAGTCTTAGTAGTTTATAAGACATGTATAAAAAACATGATCGATGAGGGAATTACATTGAAAAATGTTTTTATCATAGTTCAATGGAATAATGAGTGGCATAGGGATAATCATATTAAATCTATATTACAGATACCCACGAACATATTCATCGCATGTTAGTTATACGATAACCATATGTGTATCTGTATTGATATTTGAATGATCACAAGTGTAACATTTTTGTGTTTGGGATAACCACTCATGTACACCATTTTGGTTTTGGGATAACCTATCATGTACCATTTTATAACATAACATATTAATATTTACCTAATTCATTGGTGTTATTTAATATCCCCACCCATAAAATAATTATTATTCATTCATATGTATGTCCTGAGATTATCCAAAAAAATTATTTCATAATGAGTTATCAAAATAAATGGATATATTTTCCACAATATTTTATCATCATAATCATATTAAATCTATATAATGAAAAAAATATTTTATCATATAATAATATCCCTAGTAAATCATAAGAATACTCAAATGATGTTATCATGTGTAACCACCAAAAATTATAAAATAAGAATATTGTATTAAATTGTGTATGTTACACAAAACACTATTTTTATCTTTCATAAACAAAAATAATGAGTTTATCTTTTATTACATGTAGAAAAATAGTTAATATTTCATTATATGAAACACTATTCTTAAATGGATTGGGAAATATTTTTAAAATATTTTTATTTAATGTGTTATTTATCACCTAGCCATTATAATAGTGTTAATGAATAATATTTAGAAAATTATAAAAAAATATAATATATAAACATTCATTATTTATTTACTTATTTAATGTAAATAAATTAAAAATACAAGAAAATAAAAAGTAATGTTTTCTAAAAACATTATTTTTATAAAAGATAGATTTTTCCACATTGCAAACAAGATAGAAAATTTATTTAACAACTTATAAAAAATTTATTAAAAAAATATCATCATTTTTTGAAATTGGTATATAATTTATATACCTTGGTAAATTGTTTTGTTTTTTCTAAAATGTATCATTATTTATGAATAATGAAACATTCTTAGGATAACTAAGCACGTAAGGCCTCGCATTCAACATCCACCAACTGTACCTCCCTAGCTCGCTATAATAGTGGGGAGTAAAAAACGTTGACTGAAGGTATGTAGAACAACCATCATTCATGAATGATATCTGCATTGTGGCCAACTTCTCCAATGCCTCACTCAGCAGTAGAAAACCAGTCCTCTTGGTGAGCGCGTCTTCCACCATGTTCCCCTTTCTTGGAGTACATACTGTATCAAAGTCATAGTCCTTGAAGAACTCAAGATAACACAGCTATCTCAGGATTAGGTTCTTCTATAAGAATATATACCTAAGAATATTGTCATCAGAGTAAACTGTAAACTGTTTAACCATAATTTATTATCAGCACATCTTTAAGGAAAATTCCACTGATGCTAACTCTAGGTCCCAAGTCATGTTATTTCTCTCCTGATGTCTTAATTTTCATGTGTCATAGGTGATCACTACTCCCTCCTGCATCTCGACACACCTAGTCAGTCTCCGCCTCAGCTCCTGGAAACACTACAGACATTTCTCTATCTACACAAAGGTATGTCCCTTTCATTTCAAAGTCAATAAGAGTGCTTCTACTCTAGAAATGTTTTCCATGAACCTTCTATAGTAACCAGCCAACCCCTAGAAGATTCAAACCTCAGTCATGCTCATGGGTGGCTCATAAGAAAGTGCCAAATCTATCTTCACTAGATCCACCATAAAATAATTCTCTGACATGACATGTCCTATAATGTGGACTTCCCGAATCCAAAACTAGCACCTCTAGAGCTTTCCATAAAGATGATGTTCTTGGAGTGTATCCAGGACTACCATCATGTGTGTATCTTGAACATCCTCTAATGCTGAGTACACCAAGATGTCATCAATGACGAGCATAAAAAATGGTTAAGTTAAGGCTATAAGATCCTCTCATTCATCCAATGAACACTACTAGGGTGTTGGTCATTCCAGAAAGAATCATCAGGAGCTTACAGTGGATGTACATGCACTTGAAGGCTATCTTTAGTATAACCTCATCTCGTACCTGAAGATGGTAATAGCCTGATCTAAGGTCTATCTTTTAGAACACCTTCACCCCTTCATCTTGTCAAAGATATCATCGATTGTTGGTATTGGATACCTAATATTCATAGTTACATGTTTCAGGCAACAAAATTCCATGCATAACCTCAAAAAACTATATGTCTTGGTAGAAAAAAACAACATGGTTGTCCCTGATGAAATTACGGGAAATGAAAACCCTTTATCACGTGCGTTCTCCATCAATACTCTCGGCTCATTCAGCTCCGCCAGAGCCATCTTATATGCCGGTGTGGAGATTGTTGTCATCCCAGGGTATAGGTCAATGCAATAGTCTACCTCCCTATTTGGAGGTTGTCCTAGAACATCCTCAGGAAATAAATTTTTGTTCTCGTACACCACTACAAGAAATCTTGGACTCCTCTAATACATTTTACTGAGGGTGATACTAGCAAATTGGTGAGTGATCGACTAAACCCTCTTCCAAAGTCTTTCCACTACGACTTGTGATTCTATCTCTCCAGTGAAATAACATGGCCCCGTATCCACATACAATCCACACTATTTGCAAAAATATATATATTTGAGAATGGACTTTGGATAACTATTACATACCTAATATGAAATCATAAGGCCCCAGCACCGCATGTAGGAGATCCCAAAGAATGCTCCAGCAACATATAGTAAGATCACACTACCAGCCCAAGTATTTTATCATCGAATCCCCTTCTGTAGTTGTGTATAGCTGTAAGGATTTAGCTAACGGCTCCACCGGAGTCTGAGATATCTGAATGAGAGTAATGGAATAGATGGAGTGATTAGCACCAATGCTTATAAGAACTGGAGCATGGGTGGAGAAGACAAATATTGTACCCCATAGCATATCTGGATCACCGTGTTCAAAAGCCTCCACTACCTAAATCTATGCTTACCCCTATATTCATGCTCCCTATGGATGTGGTGGACCACCTGGGGGTGGTGGCAGTAACAAAACAAAATATCTCCAACTACCATCTGTTCGTCCTGCTCACCTGTCAGGTCTACTACCCTGCGAAACTCCTCACTCGAACAGCTGTCACATCCACCACAACCCCTCAACCATCTTATATTCATCTTTATGGTGGGTTGGGTAGTCTCATTCCATGCATCCTTGTCCTCCAAATGAGAAGAAATTCATGGTTCCCAGCTGAAAATTCCTGTAATGGCCCGGACCTCTCTGGTCCATTACTTTGTGAAATGTTGGTGTTGAAGGTGTTCCGGGAGGTCAAGGGGACTTATCCCCAACACTTTGCCAATTTTCTAGTTCTGTGAACAGTGTTTCCAGTTTTATGAACAGTAACAGATCAGTGAGACAGATCAGTTTCACGGATCGGTGAGACAGATCAGTTTCACAGATCAGTGAGACAGATCAGTTTCACAGATCGGTGAGACAGATCGGTGAGACAGATCGGTGAGACAGATCGGTGAGACAGATCGGTGAGACAGATCAGTTTCACAGATCGGTGAGACAGATCAGTTTCACAGATCGGTGAGACAGATCGGTGAGACAGATCGGTGAGACAGATCGGTGAGACAGATCGGTGAGACAGATCGGTGAGACAGATAGGTGAGACAGATCGGTGAGACAGATCGGTGAGACTGATCGGTGAGACAGATCGGTGAGACAGATCGGTGAGACAGATCGGTGAGACAGATCGGTGAGACAGATCGGTGAGACAGATCGGTGAGACAGATCGGTGAGACAGATCGGTGTGACAGATCAGTTTCACAGATCAGTTTCACAGATCGGTGTGACAGATCAGTTTCACAGATCCGTTTCACAGATCGGTGTGACAGATCAGTTTCACAGATCAGTTTCATGTACAGTAACGGTGGGTGAACAGTGTTTCCAGACTCCTACAGTTTTGCCCCTTTTGACGTTTCCTTTGACGTAAAATACATTTAAAGCCTTATTTTAAGGGCTCTTAAGGCCATTTCAAATGCCATAAGTCCTATATTAATTATTCCTAAGTCTTGGAATGTTTTATGTGGTCAAACCGCGTGGGTTAATGCGATCCGTTTTTAATGGAGAATTAACCGGATCTCAAACCATCACCTCGTTAAATCTTAAAAAGGGACGAGATATCATTCTTCCTGGTTCTTTCCCTTTGTTCTCGATTAAGAGGCACTAGAACCTTTCAATACTTCCCGTAGGAGTTGCACAAACAACCCTTACTCCTAGGATCAGTCCCGCTCTGTTGGATGCAACCAAGCCGTGTCGATCATTCTTCCACATAAGTTGTCGCGAGGGGAGGATCGTGACCTGCTGTGTGGATAAAGGACGTTAAGAACTCTTCGAGGTAGGGGATTCATGGCTTCTCTAATTGTATATGTGAAATCGTAGAATTAGCATGATTTATCTCTTTGGATCACAATGAAATTGACCTAATTAAATACTTGAACCGGATTAAAATAATTGGTTGATCGCATGCTGTTGCTTTATACCGTGATGACGGTTTGCCTCATGTTTTCCTAGATATAGTGATATCTATGTTTCTTTGACTTTGTTGTTCGTTCATGATGGAAATTGATAATGAATGTAAAGCCAGAATAAGTTGTGGATTAATTGGCTAAAGATAAAGAGGCATGTAAATTAATCTGGTTGTTGTCGTTGTTGTAGTTGTTCTAATTTGAGGATAATCAAATTAGGGAAGTAAGCATGGTTATTTAATTGTGATAGCTTACTTATTAGGTATCCATGATTGGAACCTACGAATAACAAATCTGCTAATTCAATATGGTTTAGAGAACAGATTATGTTGGAATTTCAAAAAGGGTTCTGAGTTACCCTCTTGTTTGTTAAAGGGCCGAGAGCCCATTTTGTGATGTTTGTTTTTCCTGCTGCTTGTGCTGTGATGTGAGCCTGGATGGTTGTTGTGATATGTGGAGGCATGTAGGCCTTATAGTTGTGGCAGCGGATGATGCCTAGTGTGGAGAGATGCATCGGTTTATGCATATGGGTGTCGGGGAGGACACCAAGGGTGATGGTATGAGATGAATGTGATGGTTTGATGTTGGTGGTTGGTTTGATTGTTTATCTTCTTTACTTTTCCCCACTGCTCAAGGCAGCTGGTCTTGATTACCCTCTTTCCGAAGGAGGCGAAGACACGCGGGGTATGCCACGTGCTTTCCGTGTTTAGCCTCTCGACGGAGGATGGGTCTATGCTCTTTCTATAGGCGGCAAAGACTCGACAGGTAGTATATCTACTCACCGTGTTGAGCCTCCTTTGTGTTTAGAAGCATAGGATGTTTTTCTAGAATGCCTGGGAATGTGGAAAAGTATTTCTGTAATGAATGTTTTATTAAAGGGTGAAAATCCACGGGGATGGAGATGCTGGAATTTAAAGGTGATGTGAATCTTAAAAAGGAGCAGTTGTTTTTGAAAGTGACGCCATTTCAGTTAAATGAGGAATTGTTCAATCTTAATTAATGCTTAAAGAATTAACTAATGTACAGTGGAACTGATAAATGAGAATGGAGTAATCTAATAAAGCTCTTCAATTGGTTGTGTGCTTATAGGATACCTAGTCTTAGAAGTAGCAGCCTGGAGTCTGAGAGACGTTAGCTGCAGTTGTATCTAAGAGTAGGTAATGCCCATAGTGTGGATGTGAGTTACTTATATACTCTGTACTTTTTGTGTTTCTATACGCTACTCCACCCTGTCGGTAAGGGCAACTGACACCCCGGGGATTCTGAGCCCTGGGGGGGGGGGGTGTTTTCCCCAACATTCTGATGGGAGGTTGAATGGCTGACTACCCCCTTTGGCCCCGCTCTCTTCTCTTGGTAGATCTTAGTGCTGGTAGGCACAGTGGTTAGTTTTACCCATATATGTGTGTAGAGGGCTGTAATGGCTTGTGGTTATATCACACACATATATTCTGGATATAGTATCCTATGGACTACTATAGGTGTAACGTGTATAGGCTGTGATGGCTTGAGGATCCTTACTCGGTGTATGGGCTGTAATGGCTTGAGGTATAATACCCGACGTATGATACACATTATGCGAGCTGTGGTGGCTCCCGGAAACTACCTGGTTACTTTTGGTTGTGAGGATTGTGTGGATCTTAGCCCAGGTGTCTGCGGGCAAGCCGATGTGGTGCACGTGGTGTAGATTGTGGAGCTTGACCCATGTTGATACGGGCAAGCCTTTGGAGAGAGATGCACAGGACGTATGTCGTTGGGGCAAAGCGGCAAACCAGTGGGGAAGTAGTAGCGGGGTACCCTTGATATTCTTTACTACATGCTATATTCTTGTATGCGTTACTTGGTGAGAGTAGCCTTGGTGAGGTTGGGAACATAGTATACCTGTTTAGGTGACGAGTTAGTTTCACTTGTTGTTCACTGGGCATTAGCATGCTTTCTTTACTTTTGCACGAGAGTCTTGGGGAGGATCCTACTGAGTATACTGTTATACTCACCCTATGTACATATAAACTGTTTTTCAGGTCACTTGGAGCAGGTTGGAGATCAAGCTGGTTACTACTAGCTTGCGGTTGGAGGAGGAGCTGTTCGGGCTTGTGGTCACTGTCGTTTTACTTTCTTTTGGGTACTTTTAGTTTTCCCTTTCAGTTGTAGTACTTTTGCATGACATTTCATATATGTACTTGGGTTTCTTTTACATTTCAGTTATGAGTTGGAGTTGGTTGGATTCTATTCTATCTCTCTCTTCTGCATGTGTTCTCTTAGAGGGTAATGCCTCCCATTTGTGTGTGTATTATACCCTCGGTGCTAGTCGCCAACCCGGGGCCTACTGGAGGCGGGACTCGGGGGTCATTATCTCCCTTTTCACAT
This sequence comes from Viscum album, assembly GCA_963277665.1. Classification (NCBI taxonomy): domain Eukaryota; kingdom Viridiplantae; phylum Streptophyta; class Magnoliopsida; order Santalales; family Viscaceae; genus Viscum; species Viscum album. Next base: position 304,841,686 of record OY728141.1, on the reverse strand, counting down.
TGCCGGCCCAGGAGGGGTACACTTTGTGGGGAGGGGGTCGTGACAGAGTGGTATCAGAGGTCTGGTCGAGGGATAGGATGGAGTTTGGAGTTAGGCACAGGTGAGGATGCATGGGATGGTAGGGCAACGATGTCATTCATGTTTAGCAAGTGGGGTAAACACTGGAGACCGGCAGAGACATAGGCGTTCAGGGCCCCCTATGATCTGTTGCACGGACCTTTAAGTTTACGATGGCTCCTAAACAAAGTGATACTGGTTGCAGGGTAGAGACCTAGGAAAGGATCATGCATCATTATTCCTTGCGCCTGTGTTTGAATGGGTAGACCTTGGGATAGGTAACCTAAAATTAATAAAACAAAATAATTAATTAATTAATGTTGAGTTTTCCATATTCCAGGCTTAGGAGCTCTAACGATTGTTATTTTACAGGTATGGCTCCAGGTCGGCGTCCCCATCAGGTTTGCGCAGAAGGTGCCCAGCAGGCTGTTCCAGCTGATCGCCGCCGGGTAGAGGTTGACGACGATGACACTTGGAGGAAGACACTCCGAGAGTTTCAGCGCCAAAGTCTACAGAAGTATGAGGGCTCCGTTTCAGATGCAGTCACAGAAGACTGGTTGGAGGAGGTCGAGATAGGCTTCAGTTCGATTCGTGCTCGGAAGGAACACTGGGTGTCCTTGGTTGTGACGATGTTGCGTGGAGCAGCGAGACAGTGGTGGTTCTTGTTCCTCGGGGATCGTGAGGAGTCAGCGATCTCATGGGAGGAGTTTCGAGACAGGTTTAGAGTCGAGTTTCTTTCTTCGACTGCGAAGGCATCCAGTCGCCAGGAGCTTCTTACCCTTCGACAGGGGAGCTCCAGTGTTCGGGAGTTTGGAATCCGTTTCAGGAACCTTCTACGATATACTTCAGACCTGTTACCAGATGATGAGGCCAGGGCGAGGCATTTCGAGGAGGCTTTGCGTCCAGAGATCCAGCGTCAGGTCACCCCATTTATGCTGAAGACATATCTTGAGGTGCTGGCGAGGGCAGAGGTTGTTGAGAGGACTTTGGCTAGGACCGGATCGTCACGAGAGGGGAATTGTCATGATTCCTCAAGAAGCAGAGCTGTGGTCCGGGGTTCCCGGTTTTCAGGACAGAAGAGTTTCCGTTCACCTGGGGGTAGGTCCCGGCCCTTCCCATCTCATTTCTCCGGAGGTAGCAACTCTCAGACCTATGCCAAGGGATCAGGCGCTTGTTTTTCTTGTGGTGGACGTGGTCATCAGCAGCGGGAGTGCCCAACTTTTCAGAGCAGTCATCGTGCACCAGGCGCTCCACTCCAGGTTCCTCCGTTGAGGCAGTTCCAGCCGAGGCAACAGCAGCAGGTTGCACCAGCTTTAGATCACCAGAGGGTAGATGGAGCAGGCAAAGGACAGCCCCATGACGCTCCCCGTCCTCAGAGAGCAGAGCGCGGCCGTGGTGGTGGTCGTCATCAGGGTCAGAGAGGCCGTGGAGGTGGTCGTGGTCAGCTTCATGCTCTAGCGTTGCCAGCTCCAGGCGAGCCAGACGTCGTCCGAGGTACCCTTTGCTTGTTTTCTACCTTGGTGTATGCCTTGTTTGATTCCGGAGCGACACACTCCTTTATATCCCCTACCCTTGTCCACGCTTTGGGACTTGAGGTGGAGAGGCTTCCAGTGCCCTTGGCGTTGACTACGCCAGTTGGAGGTCGAGCTAGCTTGTTTGAAGTATGTAGAGACTGTGAGCTAGTGTTGGGGCAGCACCGCTCTTGGGGAGATTTCCTATGTTTACGAATACAACCATATGATGTCATCCTCGGCATGGATTGGTTGTATTCGGTGCAGGCTATTGTGGATTGCTACAGGAAGAAGGTCGTTTTCTTTGATGAAGATGGAGAGGAAGTAGTGTTTGTTGGTGAGAGAGATCCTCGGATGAGTCATAGACGAGTTTCATCCTTATCATCCATGATGGCTGGGATGATGCTGAGTTCTTCAGAGGTTCAACAGTTGGCGTTTCCTAGGGTCGTAGAAGAGTACCCTGATGTCTTTCCAGAAGAGGTTGTATCCTTACCCCCTCGACGGAAGATCGAGTTTGGGATCGAGCTACAGCCAGGAGCGTCTCCCATCTCTATGTCTCCATATAGGATGGCCCCTTCTGAGTTACGAGAACTACGTGTTCAGCTCGATGGTCTGTTGCAGTGTGGTTTTGTTCGGCCAAGTGTGTCACCGTGGGGTGCACAAGTCTTGTTCGTGAAAAAGGCTGATGGCAGTTTGCGGTTGTGCGTCGATTATCGTCGCTTAAACAAAGTGACAATAAAGAACCGTTATCCTCTCCCGCGGATTGATGACCTATTCGATCAACTGAAGGGTGCAAGTTGGTTTTCAAAGATCGACTTGCGGTCAGGATATCATCAGATGCGTGTAAAGGATGAGGATATCCCGAAGACTGCTTTCCGCTGTCGTCATGGGCATTATGAGTTTGTTGTAATGCCATTCGGCGTGACAAATGCTCCAGCTGTTTTCATGGGGTTGATGAATGCTGTGTTCCGTGAATTCTTGGACAAGTTTGTTGTGGTTTTCATTGACGACATCCTTGTGTACTCCACATCTGAAGAAGAGCATGCAGAACATCTACGAGCTGTTTTGGGAGTTCTTCGCCAACATCGGTTGTTTGGGAAGTTGTCCAAGTGTGAGTTCTGGGCTCGAGAAGTTCGTTTCTTGGGACATGTTGTGTCCCAACAGGGAGTAGCTGTGGATCCTTCAAAGATAGAAGCAGTGGTGTCTTGGCCAGCCCCCAAGACCGTGTCAGAGGTGCGAAGTTTCCTTGGTCTCGCAGGCTATTATAGGAGGTTTGTGGCTAATTTCTCCCGAGTTGCGACTCCTCTGACAGCTTTGACCAGGAAGGATCAAGCGTTCATATGGACTGATCAGTGTCAGACAGCTTTCGAGTATCTAAAGGAGAAGTTGGTAAGTGCTCCAGTCCTTTGTCTTCCAACGGAGGGAGTCCAGTTTGATGTTTTCTGTGATGCTTCACATCTGGGGCTAGGCTGTGTTCTCATGCAGCAGAGGTCAGTTGTTTCTTATGGGTCTCGGCAGTTGCGTCCCCATGAACGCAACTATGCCACCCATGATCTTGAGTTGGCAGCCGTGGTGTTTGCGCTGAAGTTGTGGAGACATTACCTCATTGGAGAGCGCTTTGTGGTTTTCACCGATCATAAGAGTTTGAGGTATGTTTTCTCTCAGCGGGATTTGAACTTGCGGCAGCGTCGGTGGATGGAGTTCTTGCAGGAATACGACTTCGAAATATCGTATACACCTGGGAAGGGAAATGTTGTTGCTGATGCACTGAGCCGAAAGTCACGTAATGATGTTGTGCGTGAATCTGGTGATTCGTGGAGAGGGATGGAAGAGCTAGCATCTTTGCATCTTGATATGGGAGAAGTTGGAGGAAGAGGTCGTCTTTTCCATATGACGGTGCAGTCATCCCTGATGCAAAAGGTGGAAGAGTCTCAGTTGGGTGATCTAGAGGTGGAAGTTTTGAGAGACAGAGTTGTTTGTGGGGAGGCCCCTGATGGTTGGTCAGAGGATGAACAACACCGAGTGTTGTATCATGACAGGCTTTTTGTTCCCCTGGCGATGCGCGAGACGGTTCTCCGAGAGTTCCATAGCTCGCCCTTAGCTGTACATCCTGGTGTGACGAAGATGTATCGATCCTTGAGGAGTCAGTTTTGGTGGCCTGGGCTGAAGCGTTCAGTTGCAGAATGTGTGTCTCGATGTTTAGTCTACCAGAAGGTAAAGGCTGAACACCGTGTTCCTGGTGGTCTTCTCCAGCACTTAGAGATTCCTCAGTGGAAGTGGGAGGACATCTCAATGGACTTTGTTACAGGTTTACCTCGAGCTCCGGGAGGACATGATGCTATATGGGTGGTAGTGGATCGTTTAACTAAATCGTCCCACTTCATAGCAATCAAGGAGTCGAGCTCAGTGGAGGTTTTGTCGAGGCAGTATCTGGAGGAGGTGGTGAGGCTTCACGGAGTTCCTAAGACGATCATTTCTGATCGAGACCCTCGTTTTACCTCGAGGGTGTGGAGAGGTCTCCAGCATGCTTTTGGCTCTCAACTATGCCTTAGCACTGCTTTTCATCCTCAAACGGATGGTCAGACAGAGCGAACCATCCAAACTCTTGAAGACATGTTGCGCTCTTGTGTTCTTGATTTTGGAGGTTCATGGGTGAAACACTTACCTTTGGTAGAGTTCGCTTACAATAATAGTTTTCACTCTACCATCGGCATGGCGCCGTTTGAAGCCTTGTATGGCCGGCCATGCCGTTCTCCGTTGTGCTGGACTGGGGTCGGAGAGTCAGCAATTCTCGGACCAGAACTAGTGCAGAATACGACGGAGATGGTTCAAGTGATTCGTGAGAGGATGAAGACAGCACAAGATCGTCAGAAATCTTATGCGGATCAAAGAAGGAGACCCTTAGAGTTTAATGTTGGGGATCATGTGTTTCTGAAGGTGACTCCCCGTCGTGGGCAGCGAAGGTTTGGTCGCGGAAGTAAGCTTTCTCCCCGTTTTGTTGGGCCTTTCGAGGTGTTAGCTCGTGTTGGAGCTGTGGCATATCGAGTAGCACTTCCCCCTCGGATGAGTCGGATACATGATGTTTTTCATGTATCGCAGCTCCGTCATTATCTTCATGATGAATCTCATGTTATCGATTGGGGAGAGATCGATATTGATGATGATGCAACCTTCGAGGAGCGACCTGTGGAGATCCAAGACCACAAGGAGAAGGTGTTGCGTGGGCGTTCTATTCCTTTAGTTCGTGTCTTGTGGCGACACGGTGGCATGGAGGAGAGTACCTGGGAGCGTGAGTCACAGATACGTGCTCAGTACCCAGAGTTGTTTAATGTTTAACTCCTTTCATGTAATGATGTTTTCTCTGTGGTTGGACCTTTCATGTTTTGTTTATGTACCTTTGATGTGATGTTGTGAATGAATTGTTTGGGTATGGATTGTTTGTTCCCGGATGTCATAGTTTTGTTCCAGCTTTCGAACAACTCATGGTGGTTTTCCCCTGAGAGGTATCTTATGGGGTGGTTGTTCGGACCCCTCTTTTCTTCTGGGTTGGTTTTTAATTCTCGAGGACGAGAATGTTTTGAGAGGTATCTAATGTAATGGCCCGGACCTCTCTGGTCCATTACTTTGTGAAATGTTGGTGTTGAAGGTGTTCCGGGAGGTCAAGGGGACTTATCCCCAACACTTTGCCAATTTTCTAGTTCTGTGAACAGTGTTTCCAGTTTTATGAACAGTAACAGATCAGTGAGACAGATCAGTTTCACGGATCGGTGAGACAGATCAGTTTCACAGATCAGTGAGACAGATCAGTTTCACAGATCGGTGAGACAGATCGGTGAGACAGATCGGTGAGACAGATCGGTGAGACAGATCGGTGAGACAGATCAGTTTCACAGATCGGTGAGACAGATCAGTGTCACAGATCGGTGAGAGAGATCGGTGAGACAGATCGGTGAGACAGATCGGTGAGACAGATCGGTGAGACAGATCGGTGAGACAGATCGGTGAGACAGATCGGTGAGACAGATCGGTGAGACAGATCGGTGAGACAGATCGGTGAGACAGATCGGTGTGACAGATCGGTGAGACAGATCGGTGAGACAGATCGGTGAGACAGATCGGTGAGACAGATCGGTGAGACAGATCGGTGTGACAGATCGGTGAGACAGATCGGTGTGACAGATCAGTTTCACAGATCAGTTTCACAGATCGGTGTGACAGATCAGTTTCACAGATCAGTTTCACAGATCGGTGTGACAGATCAGTTTCACAGATCAGTTTCATGTACAGTAACGGTGGGTGAACAGTGTTTCCAGACTCCTACAGTTTTGCCCCTTTTGACGTTTCCTTTGACGTAAAATACATTTAAAGCCTTATTTTAAGGGCTCTTAAGGCCGTTTCAGATGCCATAAGTCCTATATTAATTATTCCTAAGTCTTGGAATGTTTTATGTGGTCAAACCGCGTGGGTTAATGCGATCCGTTTTTAATGGAGAATTAACCGGATCTCAAACCATCACCTCGTTAAATCTTAAAAAGGGACGAGATATCATTCTTCCTGGTTCTTTCCCTTTGTTCTCGATTAAGAGGCACTAGAACCTTTCAATACTTCCCGTAGGAGTTGCACAAACAACCCTTACTCCTAGGATCAGTCCCGCTCTGTTGGATGCAACCAAGCCGTGTCGATCATTCTTCCACATAAGTTGTCGCGAGGGGAGGATCGTGACCTGCTGTGTGGATAAAGGACGTTAAGAACTCTTCGAGGTAGGGGATTCATGGCTTCTCTAATTGTATATGTGCAATCGTAGAATTAGCATGATTTATCTCTTTGGATCACAATGAAATTGACCTAATTAAATACTTGAACCGGATTAAAATAATTGGTTGATCGCATGCTGTTGCTTTATACCGTGATGACGGTTTGCCTCATTTTTTCCTAGATATAGTGATATCTATGTTTCTTTGACTTTGTTGTTCGTTCATGATGGAAATTGATAATGAATGTAAAGCCGGAATAAGTTGTGGATTAATTGGCTAAAGATAAAGAGGCATGTAAATTAATCTGGTTGTTGTCGTTGTTGTAGTTGTTCTAATTTGAGGATAATCAAATTAGGGAAGTAAGCATGGTTATTTAATTGTGATAGCTTACTGATTAGGTATCCATGATTGGAACCTACGAATAACAAATCTTCTAATTCAATATGGTTTAGAGAACAGATTATGTTGGAATTTCAAAAAGGGTTCTGAGTTACCCTCTTGTTTGTTAAAGGGCCGAGAGCCCATTTTGTGATGTTTGTTTTTCCTGCTGCTTGTGCTGTGATGTGAGCCTGGATGGTTGTTGTGATATGTGGAGGCATGGAGGCCTTATAGTTGTGGTAGCGGATGATGCCTAGTGTGGCGAGATGCATCGGTTTATGCATATGGGTGTCGGGGAGGACACCAAGGGTGATGGTATGAGATGAATGTGATGGTTTGATGTTGGTGGTTGGTTTGATTGTTTATCTTCTTTACTTTTCCCCACTGCTCAAGGCAGCTGGTCTTGATTACCCTCTTTCCGAAGGAGGCGAAGACACGCGGGGTATGCCACGTGCTTTCCGTGTTTAGCCTCTCGACGGAGGATGGGTCTATGCTCTTTCTATAGGCGGCAAAGACTCGACGGGTAGTATATCTACTCACCGTGTTGAGCCTCCTTTGTGTTTAGAAGCATAGGATGTTTTTCTAGAATGCCTGGGAATGTGGAAAAGTATTTCTGTAATGAATGTTTTATTAAAGGGTGAAAATCCACGGGGATGGAGATGCTGGAATTTAAAGGTGATGTGAATCTTAAAAAGGAGCAGTTGTTTTTGAAAGTGACGCCATTTCAGTTAAATGAGGAATTGTTCAATCTTAATTAATGCTTAAAGAATTAACTAATGTACAGTGGAACTGATAAATGATAATGGAGTAATCTAATAAAGCTCTTCAATTGGTTGTGTGCTTATAGGATACCTAGTCTTAGAAGTAGCAGCCTGGAGTCTGAGAGACGTTAGCTGCAGTTGTATCTAAGACTAGGTAATGCCCATAGTGTGGATGTGAGTTACTTATATACTCTGTACTTTTTGTGTTTCTATACGCTACTCCACCCTGTCGGTAAGGGCAACTGACACCCCGGGGATTCTGAGCCCTGGGGGGGGGGTGTTTTCCCCAACATTCTGATGGGAGGTTGAATGGCTGACTACCCCCTTTGGCCCCGCTCTCTTCTCTTGGTAGATCTTAGTGCTGGTAGGCACAGTGGTTAGTTTTACCCATATATGTGTGTAGAGGGCTGTAATGGCTTGTGGTTATTTCACACACATATATTCTGGATATAGTATCCTATGGACTACTATAGGTGTAACGTGTATAGGCTGTGATGGCTTGAGGATCCTTACTCGGTGTATGGGCTGTAATGGCTTGAGGTATAATACCCGACGTATGATACACGTTATGCGAGCTGTGGTGGCTCCCGGAAACTACCTGGTTACTTTTGGTTGTGAGGATTGTGTGGATCTTAGCCCAGGTGTCTGCGGGCAAGCCGATGTGGTGCATGTGGTGCAGATTGTGGAGCTTGACCCATGTTGATACGGGCAAGCCTTTGGAGAGAGATGCACAGGACGTATGTCGTTGGGGCAAAGCGGCAAACCAGTGGGGAAGTAGTAGCGGGGTACCCTTGATATTCTTTACTACATGATATATTCTTGTATGCGTTACTTGGTGAGAGTAGCCTTGGTGAGGTTGGGAACATAGTATACCTGTTTAGGTGACGAGTTAGTTTCACTTGTTCTTCACTGGGCTTTAGCATGCTTTCTTTACTTTTGCACGAGAGTCTTGGGGAGGATCCTACTGAGTATACTGTTATACTCACCCTATGTACATATAAACTGTTTTTCAGGTCACTTGGAGCAGGTTGGAGATCAAGCTGGTTACTACTAGCTTGCGGTTGGAGGAGGAGCTGTTCGGGCTTGTGGTCGCTGTCGTTTTACTTTCTTTTGGGTACTTTTAGTTTTCCCTTTCAGTTGTAGTACTTTTGCATGACATTTCATATATGTACTTGGGTTTCTTTTACATTTCAGTTATGAGTTGGAGTTGGTTGGATTCTATTCTATCTCTCTCTTCTGCATGTGTTCTCTTAGAGGGTAATGCCTCCCATTTGTGTGTGTATTATACCCTCGGTGCTAGTCGCCAACCCGGGGCCTACTGGAGGCGGGACTCGGGGGTCATTATCTCCCTTTTCACATTGCCGGCCCAGGAGGGGTACACTTTGTGTGGAGGGGGTCGTGACAATTCCTGGTATGAAATCCCCATACTATCGAACTAGAGTCCTATGGTCATCCTCTGAATGTCATGTCCACATTGTACCTCGCTTTTGTTATCTATTTCATGACAAATACTCACCCACATGGGGTCTACTGGTAGCTCTTTCATTGGGTGCTTTCCCCACCAAGAATGTTTCTACTAAGAGGTATCCTTCAAGAACTTCAACCTAAGTAGCGATGCTGAGAGATTACACTGACGCCATGATCTCCCTTCCGAGTCCCTGTAGAATGGTTCGAGCTCGGAATAATAGATCTCATTCCATATCATTCAAGTAGCGATATAGCTTGGTGAATCATGCTAAGTATTTTTTCACCCTCTTCCTTCCCTTATGTAGGTGAATCATCTTCTGAATGCTCAATGAGTTTTAGGTATTGGGAAAATACTCCTCCTAGAAATGATTCTTGATGACTGCCCCAGTGAGGATCGCCTCATCACGATACATAGTCATCATACTCCACTATATCCTACCAATCCCTGGATAAGGATCACATTTAAATCCCACATCTGTTCAAGAAGTTTCCTCACTAAGAGGAAGACCCACATCACTTCCTCCATCCAGTCCTCAGCGACCGAAGGATCTATATCACCCCTAAACCTGTGAGGTCTCTGTCTATGAAACATGTGGAGGGAACCGAGTCTTCGCACACCCTATTCTGGAGTCGATGATTGTAGATACTATCTTTTAGGTGGTTGCATCACTGATATTCCATCCTGGGGGGAAATATATTGAACTACTCCCTGAATGGATGCTCAATCTCTAGGCAGGATGTCCTCACGACCTCATCTTGGGATCTTGGCTGGTTGTCAACATTGAGGCATCCAAATATAAAACAATATGTACCACATTTAGAAGGTTATACATGGTGAGATGAATTTTATTTATATGTACATAAGAATAAACTTTTGCAACTAGTGTTTTCATGTATAGAACAGAAAAGAATTTATTTTTGGTTCTGGTGTCTGGATACCCCAGCTACTGCCCCAAAACCAGACTCCCTAAATCTAGAAGTCAAATGTGAAACACTTAACAATGTTTCCCCAAAACAAAATAATGTCTATTGGTCATTGTGGTAGGAATGATCTCTCTCTAATATAACATTTTCACGAACATTACTTTGGGGCCCATGATGGGAGTACCCCATGCCCGCCTCTTAAAGGCCAGGGGCCGACGACTCACACTGCAGATGTCAACATGCAAATGCGAGGAATTTTCCTAAGTATCTGTATTCACACACATACCCAACCAATTTCCAAATACTAAAAAGGAAACAATTATCACTAAAATGAATTTATGTACATGTATTACAAATACAAATGGGCCCGAATACAAACCCAAAAAATAAACTAAAAACAAAAAATATACAAAAAAGAAAACAATGATGGCCATCAGCTGAAAACCCTACATGATAGTTATAGCTATGTAGATACTGGTATAATAAGTATAATTTACCTTCCAGTCGACCCTATTGTGCTCTACTGGGTCCTAGGAAACTATTTCAACCATCATTGTTATCGTTGGTCATGTCGTCAAGAGCACCTATCGGTCCCAGACCACCAATGTCCCTATCGAAATGTTGATCTCTTGCCCGGGATATGACATGATGGGGTAGATCCCATGTAGGGTTGAGTACATGATACGTATTAAGGTACCCAAAACAAAAATTGAAAAAACACACAGTAATACTAATATTAAATCATTAAGAACATGGAAACTCACACCATGTATACATTTAGGGTAGTGATAGAAGAGTCACAGCCACATCATCCAACACCTCATCTGCTAGAGAAATCCTCATATATAGTTTATAGTGGGCCTTTGAAGTCACATATAAGAGTTTTCCACTATCCTCATACTACGTAGGTACACATCCTCATCAGAAATTGTGGGATTTAAAAGTCACATCGATGTTCTTACCACTAATCATGGCTACCAAGTTAATCCTCCTCATCCCATATCATGGGCCTCAAAATCCGAACCTGAATTTATTCCCTATAGTGATCCTAAAAATTCACAAATAATTGCTTCCCACTAGGAAAAATTAGAGTCATACAGAGTCAAAAGGCATCAGTATTCAGGTCTCAGCCAACCGTAGGGTTCCGTATGTAGTTCCCTATGGAGAAATTATACTCAAACCATTAGATGCTTCTTAAAATCCATGAAGGACTCCTCAGGGAATCCCAAAATATATACCTCATCAAGAGGGTCCCAATTTCTCAAACAGATTGTCAATTAGATGCTCGGTTTGTAAGATACTAGTTTTATAGTAAATAGGTGTTGGATGTGTCTCGGCCTGGTCCTACTCGACCAACTTAGATCAGAGGTCCCTCGTACACCGGTTTAAATTAAACTGACTCGACATGACCCGGTTTGAGTCTTGGTTGGTCCGGTCTTGTGTGGATAGAGGTAAAGACATAATGGACCCTATTGGACTAGGCTCGGTTTGGCCGAGGGTCTATCAAGATGGGTCACCCTTCAACCTAGTTTAGTCCGGCCCTCTGGATGGGGGTGTGGCCCACCATCCCAAAGCCTAGCCCACGCAGTACGGGGCGGTGTGCGTTGCCTAGCCTAGAGGTATCCAGCTATTATGTGTGGCCTCTGATAGCCCCGTGGTGGAGTTACCATGGCTCACAGAGCCACCCAAATAGCCTAGACATAGGCCATCCCACCACACGGTGCCCACAATACACTGAGTCACCTTAAGGCCACAACCATTTAGTTGTGGCGTTCCAAAGGGTAAGCCGCTATCCTCACCCCACGACCACCATTGGAGGCCACATTTAGACACTCGCCCTAGTGCTAGTGCACCGATAGTCCCTTCAATAGGACATCAAAATTTATATAGTAGTCCGTTTTTTGATATGTCTACCCCTATAGGCCTCCTAAGTCACTGACATCCCAGCGTTGGCCCCTAATTCACCCTTTTTCCACTTTGTGGTTGCGACCACAATGAACATAGATAGTAGAGGTGCTCATTACTTTTTCTTGTAGAAAAGAACCATATACTTTAGAGGGTTAAAAATTAGGTAGGCCCACGGAATTAGTTTCATTCAACAAAAGATCATTTCAATTCCAAGATAATGGAAATCTCAAAAAAAAATTACCCTCCCACATTAACGCATGATTCAAAAATCAACCTATTAATGAGTTAATATGAATTCATCATATTTAAAAATGAATGGGGATGAATTTTATGTAATATATCTCCTACCAATTTTACATTAGTTTCCATAATGTTACATCCTCATTGTTTCAAGACATCGAAGTTGTTCATCGCCTCTAGCTCTATACCTCGAGGTGTGTCGAAGATGTTTGATGTTCATCAGTAATTATCATTCTGTATTTTAGAGGGTGTTTGTTAGAGGTTATTAGAAGAATCCATGTAGTTTAATTCCCTGATCCGCTAATTTTTCACACAAAATGAATGGAATACACATCTCATCGTATCTGTTATACTGTGATGTCACATCATTATGTTGTTTCATTTAAGAAACATCATCTTTGTTACGTGTCATTAAAGCATCGATACACTGAGACAAAATGAACTATTAATGATCCCATTAAATTCACATCGTCACTTCATCACAACATTATATTCCGCCTCTCAATGTATGAGAAAAAATCAATATAACATATTAAATATATTTTATTATTTTTTGAAAATCCTTAAAATTAACTTTTGGCTTTGGCCATTATCGGCTAATGTTAAGTCCTTTCTATGAAAATCCCATCATTATGAATGAAATGGTGCCATCAGATTTTAGATCATAGAAATGGATCAACTGTTTGAAAGATCTCCATGCACATTTACTTAAGAGTACTTAAAAAATATTCAAAATTCCATTCTCCGCTCACTGGGCCTTGGAATCATGTGTCGTCAAGATGTGTGGGCTCAGTATAATCCAATACAATTAAAAAATTACATGTAATTTCCTAGACATTACATTATAGGTAATATAAATGACATAAATATGATAAAAAGGATATATTTTTTCTTATTTAAAGAAAATATATATCATTTTCATTCATTATATTTCTATCACATAATGATGATGACATCATTTGTGTACGTGTGAACGACCACCTTTACATGCTGATGTTACCATCATTTGATAACCAAAACATATGAATGTTGTATTTTAATATATAATATTATATATACGGTACAATTATCGCTTTTTAATTATAATATGTTACATTAATTTATTCTATAATGATCATATTAAAATTTTAATTTTACTCGTGTGTATATACAACCTACTATCTCTATGTTCATAACGTATTTCATTTTTCGTAAAAATATTTTCTGATTGAATTTAAAATTATAACTGATTCCTAAATATAGTAATTATTTTATTATAATTGGTTTTTATAAGATATAATTATATAATATGTGGATGAACATGATCATTCATTATGAAATACACATCAAAATCAAAGAAATCAATACCAAAAACATTGAAAATAAGGAAAAATTATTTATTAATTGAGGATAATATGTTATTAAAATATCATAAATAAAAATATAAATACTAATATTGTTCTCGTGTAACATAATATAATGATTTAAACACCCATATATGTTGTTAAATAATGTTTAATCAAAATTAAGCATGAGGTAAGGGATTTCGTAACCCAATTTATCTTCATCTGGTAAAACATAAACTATGTTGATTAAGTAATTATAATAAATTATATATAATTACTATTGATTATATTATAAATTTTTTATTAAAGGGTTATTATTATTTATAGGTAAAACACATAATCGATTCATTGATCAATTCTCTCATCACTGTTATGAACATTGTAATGGTTTATATCACAATCTCATATTAATCAAGATTGATTATTATTGAATTTCAGTCAAAGGATATCATTTTATGATTTCCTAATAAACCCATTTATTTTTCATTTAATCTATATAATCTTGACTTTTTCATGTAATAGTACCATTTTACCACTCTTTATTTCTTAATATTTCATACAAATTGTTTTTAAAACAATCCAACACCATATCCCTATTTGGTCAGATATCCCTTTTCATCCAAAACCATGTTTTCTTGAAATGTTATTTTTTTAATGTTTTAAAAATAAATTATTAACTATTTTTATACACAATTACTAATATAATTATTTTATTTCAAGTAATATTATGCTGACTCAAAAATAATGCTCATCTGGCTTTAACCATAAATGTGATTAGTATCTTTTTGTCCAATTCTGAACAAGAATCATTCATATCATTTTTCTAGAGAAAATAAAATTAAAATATTAATATGTATGGAATGTACATAATTACATGCAAACATGAATCTCATTTCATTGATTTTCACATTTCATTTATACGTGGATATTTTTAATGAAATTTTCACCTAATATTCTAGATGTTCCTATCTTTTGAAAATAATCTCAATTAGAATTGTATTCATAATGTTTTACATTTTGAAAAGTAATTTTTATAATTATAATAATAACATACTTAATATTTTTAAGGATCATTTTATTGTATTTCTATTCACCAAATAGAACAATCCATTTTTTACTCAATTTTATTATATTCTATTGATACAATATATATTCTTCTTCTAGATTGTTTTTGTAGAGACCCGTATCCTGACGTACATGGACATTACATTACATTTGCGGAATACTTAGTACATAACAAAAACACACACACAAGGACCGTAATAGTTTAGTGTCTTTGGAAACTCGGAACGTAATCTTCTAATCCTGGTGAAAGATCTTCAAAATCTCCCACAAAGATCTTCTTTTTTTTTACCTAAAACCTTTCTTTAAATCCTGGGGAAAAGAAAACATAAAAGGGTGAGCTCAAATGCTCAGTAAGGGTAAACAAAAGAAATATCAATCACATAATTTTCATAAGAAAATAACATTTTTGGAAATCTTAACCTGAAAAAGAGAGCATAATTTCATAACATGGGATAAATCATAGTAGTGAAAATGAAACCATAACTTAAAACATTACTCATTGTGGCATACACACATAATCATAGAGAATCATTTCTTGTTAGTCAAGACTCATTGCCAAGACTATCTTAGTGGACAAAGTCCCTTTCTGAATCGAGTAATCCTCGTTTCAGTCCTGTTTCACTGAACCGGTATAACCTACCATTCCAGCCATGTCTATCTCATGAGATATAAAATCTTTACCCAATGCATTGGAGGGAGATATAGGTCCCACCCATCTCTTAATGAATCCTTTCTTATGTGTGCCACAAAATCATTAATCATACATCATCGCATAACCCATGTAATAAAAATGGGATTCTTAAACAACATGACATCATAAAACCATTCATATAAGATAAAGGAATTCATAAACATAATTCCATCACAACATAGTCAAATCAATGTAAAAATATGGATAGAAACAGAACCCTTTATTATCTTAGATGGAAAATAATTTTGATAAAACACTTGAATTGAATTCTTGAGGAAAATATCCTTTCTTCTTCAAAATCAATTTCTTTTCACAAAACATCATGCAATTTTAAAAGAAAGAGATTTTATTGAAAATAGTCATGAAATCTTTTAGAGGAAGCTTCATGAAAATAAGGCTTTATAAAACAGTATAAATCCATTCGTGCCGTATAAGTTAAAAAAACATTCTTCGTACTTTTGTCGGAAAAGTCGAAAAGTACCTCGTACGAAAAACGACAAAAGATTCCTTTCATACGTATTACTAAAAACTCACCGAAGGGTAAAAATGGATTTAAACAATTTTAGGTGGATGGAAATAATATTACATATTGAGTAAACATGGATGTGGATGATAAAATACACCCCAGTAAATACTTACAAATAAATAATCTCGGATAAAAATGAGATTGTGATATTTCCCTTACCTTAGGTCCGACTTGCTTTGTAAGTGTCCGAACCTCCTGTATAATGATTTAAATCATGTTATTGACTTATTACAGAATCATATTCATTTTTATGATATCATATATGGTTCACTTATGACATTATATTACCCGTTCTTTTGTAAATTCCATGTTAAAGAAGCGTTTTGGGTAAAATCGTTTCATTTATCGTAGGTGTTTTGACTTGTTGTTCTTGACATCATTATTACTTATATCATGATTTACTTACTTCCAGAATATAAAATATGATTTATATATCATATATATTCAGTATATATATATATATAATAGATAGATAAATAAAATGAAAAACACCGTTCATGGAGACGGTAGTCCGTACGTACGCATGAACGCTGTTTTTCTTTCCTTATTGTCTTGAAATGGAAGTAAGTAGATGACATACATATGTATATATATACATAAATCCAGTAGCTTTATAATGTCATATATTTCATTATTATTTCTTATATATACATTATAATCATTCTTAAATGGTTAACATGGATAATGAATCTCATCGCGTCGTGGAGACGGTAGTCCGTACGTACGCACGAGCGATGATATCATTTCTATAAATATTGAATTGAATTGGAGTGGATTATAAAATATATCAGAATCAATATGATGTTGTAATAACTATGTATAGTTATTCTTTACACCATTATACCCATCCATGTAAGGTGGTGGTGGAAAATAGATTACACCACGGCGTGGAGACGGTATTCCGTACGTACGCACGCGCGGTGATTTCTTTTTCCGTAGGATGGATAGATGGTGAAATAGGGTTGTTTCATACTTATAATAACATATAAGTATATGAGTGATAATGATGTTATTACTTCATAATGAAACAACCTAAGAAGAAGAAGTGGAAGAAGAAATAAAGATGAAAGAATTGGTAACGGTAATTACCTCTTCTTTGAAGTGCCTCTTTGAGACCTCCTCTTAGGGCACTAGAATTGGTCTTTGAGGAAGACCAGAACCTCTAGGATGTTTCTAGGGAAGTGGAGAGGATAAATTGGTAGGGTTTGGCCGAGCTTGAGTGCTCAAATTGGTGTGAGGAGGAGGGGGAGGAGGTGTCCTTTTATAGGGGAGGAGAGGGGCACCTTAGGAATATCTCAAAATATTATTTTATATTAAAGTCAAAATCGGTTTATAATGGTTCCAAAGGGGCTTATTTCGAAGCTAAAGTGGGGATGGGTCGAAATCCTATCAACCAATAGAATTTAGACAAGTTTAGGATATTATTTTAACCTTATCAATTAGATTTAACTCTAAGTTAAATAATTTAACTTTTACCATGTCTTTTTGTTTTCTTTCACTATATGGTTAATACACTTACTATAACATGCCAAACGAACCCCACATTATTTATTATTAGTATATATATCCTTATCTAAGTCATTTGGCCGAACCTTAGATTTTTAGGAATACAATAACAATTAATAATATAATATTTGATTTAAAAACTATTTTGTGTCAATTTTGACACTATTTGATATATGATTTTTGTGAAAGTCATAACAGAATTAAATGTTCGAACCAAGTTGATTAAATCAACATTAATATATCATAGTAACCTAGAAAATTAGTGTAATTCATAAAAAATCTCAAATTACATTTATTTTGGTGTTTATAACATCAATTATGTCAATATTTCATTAATAAGATAATTACTGCATCATCGTTGTGTCATAAATAAATTAAATTATTTGATGTCTAAAAATTACAAATAAAATACCATCATGTAGGAAATCTTTTTAGCTTTCTAATTAATATTTAAAATCGAATTTATCTTATGTATAACCCCATATTAAAAATGATTTACTTATTAAACTTTGATTTTAACTATTTTAATCCTTCTTTAAATAAATTAATAATAAATGTCCTAATCTAATCCAAGTGGGCCTAAATGGTCATATTTTATTCCTAAGTTTGTTTTTGGTCGAATTACACTTGTCCAGTAGAATTAGGACATGTGTTAGGATAATATTAATATCATATTTACCCTTAGTTACCTTATTTACTATTAACCGTGGTAAAAAAAAGTAAAAAGTTACTATTCACCAAAAAATTATTTTCATCTCATTGAACCACATTTTAGTCCTTGATATTAACCGTGTCTCTCGGATTTTCGAAATTCCATTCACAGAAGCGGTAAAATTAAATTTTATGCAAAATTCAGTTTTTAACCTACCACTTAGTAGTTTCACTATTCATCAAAAATTGATGTTTTTCAGAATAATGCCAAAATTTCATCCCAAGCTATATTTCATATTCCGAATTCAAAAATGAAGTCTATTTTACCAAATTCATAACATAAAAGTTGCATTAATTAATTTTATAATTAAATCCCGCTGTTAAAACAAATAGCGTGTTTTTAAGAAACAATATCTATCAAAAGATTGACACTTGTTTATGTCTAGTTTAAATGTGAAACTACATCCAATGACCAACATTGTATTAAATTGTAAAAATATATTCTAAATATACTTTAAAATCACTCAAATTAATGATTTATCACTATTAATTATTTCGATTAAAAAAGTTGTTTTTAATTATAATTTAGTAATTTTCACTATTCATCAGAATATGAAAGTTATCCGAAAAGTACCAAAATTTCACCTTAGGCTAAATTCGATACTCCGAATCCAAAAATAAAGTTCTTTTTGAAAAATAAGATTTACTGGATTTCAAAAAGTGGTTATTACTATTCATAACGGCTAGTTTTAATAATATTTTTATAGCATATCGTTGTTTAGTGAAACTCGGTATTGCGTACTACACACGCTGTCGAGGAAGGTCGCGATTGCGTGTAATGCAAGTCAAGTCAAGGATGTGTGTTTTGCAAGCTCCTTTTGGTGTAGCGTACAACACAAGACATTAATAAAATTAAAAAGAATATTTTTTTATAAAATCTTGGGCTGTTACATTCTACCCCCCTTAAAATGAATTTCGCCCTCGAAATTCGTCGGGGTTATAAATGGTTTACTATTTGAAAGTTTCTTTAATAGAAACCCACATCGTAAAAGGGAATAACAAAACTTTGCTTTAAAAACTAAAGTATGAAATGTAACGATTACCCAAATAAACTAATCACTGGGTTTCCACATAGGTGAAAATATGGATATGGAAGAGAAATCTAACCATCATGTTCTGATGGAGAGTGGTAGAGAACATGGCTATGGAAAAGCCAGTAATCACAAATCCATAAATTTGTGACGATCTAAGGTACCATCTGATTCATCAAGTATAAGATCACTAGGACAACATTTTTGGTTTTCAAGATCATTTCCCTAAAGTTGAAAATTTGAATTAGAATAAATACTTACTTTATTTTGATACAATATCACTGTTGTTCGTGCCTTGAACAATTTCCACTTCATCTCTTAAATAAATGAAGTTGAATTTGTTATTCGTGAAGTGTTAGCAGATCATGTGATAGAATGACGGGTCATTCCATCTGTCTCAAACAAAAGGTAAGCAAAAGTTATTAAATATACATAAGTCATTCTATAGTGAGATTAATCATATATAGTTCCTAAAATGGACTTATACTTCATATATCATACTGCTTAATATAATAAAACTAGTTTCTACTAAACAGGGACTTCCTGTAGGCCAGTGGTAGGCGATAAAGGCCAGTCGCACTTTGGTTGTGGGTTCGATTCCTACAGCCTTGTCTGAAGCGATGGGCTGTCGCCCGTCCTGCAGGTTGTCCCTTTTTCTAAAACTACGTTACTATAACATCGAAAATCTTCTATCCTTAAACAATACTAACTTATGTCCAACATAATCCAGTCTAATATTTAGGCTTATACATAATACTGCAGTCCACTCTCATAATATAGTGACAACGATTACCAGAGATTTAATACTGTCGTTGATCCCCACATATCCTAAGATATGTCTTGTTGGTCACATTCCAAACATTCAAAGTCCTTAATCGTGTATTCTCTTGAATACCTTAGTGAAAACATGAGTACAGTTAAAAGTTAACACTTTCCACATACCAAAATCCTCAAAATTCTATATACTCAAACCATGATATCACTTAGTCCTTATATCAATCATGAGCTCATGAATACTATTAAACATTTCATTTTCTCGTCTTCATTATGCGCATATCATCTTATTTCCAAAAAATATCTCAATCACTTTGAATACCACATCAATAAATATTGCAATACTCAATGATACAACATTATTTTGGAATCCCATTACATAAACACTTAATCATTCCACCACATCGTTGTCATATTCAACATTGCCAATAGTGATCGCATGTGATTTCCCTTTGTCCTTTGCCTTCAGTGGTTTCTCATGTTGATCATCACTAACCCTTGGATTAGGGCAATTATTAGCATAATGCCCCATTTCCTTGCACTTGAAGCATTGAAGTGTTGGTGGTGCGTTCTCTGCAGTGTTTGCTTTATTCACATCATTAGAAACCCTTTTTCCATTACTTCGACACTCAGCTGCTCGATGACCTTATTTTCCACACTTAAAACATTTTCTAGTCCCTTTTAGACAATCTCCACCATGCTTCTTTCCACACTTTGTGCATAAGGAAACATTCATCTTCTTTTCACCATTATTCTGAGATTTCTCCTTGAACTCCATCTTTCGTTTCTTGTCAAAACCATGAGATGGATATGTAACACCAACTTCCATTTCTACCTTGATAGCACAACGCACAATTTCTTCATAGCTACTGAAGTCTCTTATAGCTAATGCCCTTCGAAGACTTGGTTTTAAGCCACAAGAAAAATCGATCAACTTTACTTTCAGGTTGGATGATAATTCCAGAAGCATACCTTGCAAGTCTTGTAAAATTTGCTTCATAGGTACCAACAGATTCATCGTCCCTTTGCTTCAGTTCAAGAAATTCTTTCTCCATCTTTGTTCGAAGAATACGAGGGAAGTACTTACTGAAAAACAAGTTCTTGAACTCGTCCCATTCCATGGACTCAATTTCATCTCTTGGCCTTGTATTCTTGATAAGATTCCACTATTGATCAGCTTCACCTTCCAAACGATATACTGCTAAGATGACTTTATCATGTTCAGAACATTGAAGAACTGAAAATATCTTTTCAGTAGTACTAATCCATTGTTCAGCAACTAATGGATCAGTAGACCCACTGAAAGAAGGTGGACGTTGCCTCATGAAGGACTCAATAGAATATTGTTCCCTTCTCTGCTCATTTGGAAGTCCAGAATGATTCATAGCTTGTGTAAGTATAGCAATAAGATTTTTCACTCCATCTCCCATAACATTTGTTTGTTCAGGAGGGCAATCATTGCATTGTCCATTGCATTGATCAACACGGTTCCTTCGGGTTCCAGCCATCGTCTAAAACCCAAAAAGAATAGTGTGAGAGGCAAAAATCATGCTAGGGAAAACAACATAATAGAGGGGGAGTACCTTCAATATCCAACATCTTAGGTTTAATTCTATGATCGTTAGCGTAATTCTTTTACTATAACCTATACGTATACTTATCCCTAGGTACATCCCTAGACATACCTTAGAAATATCTCTAGGGATCTCACTAACGTTTTCGCATCCTAGTTTCCAAAGGTTGACTAAACCTTTCCTCTGATACCAACTGTAGAGACCCGTATCCTGACGTACATGGACATTACATTACATTTGCGGAATACTTAGTACATAACAAAAACACACACACAAGGACCGTAATAGTTTAGTGTCTTTGGAAACTCGGAACGTAATCTTCTAATCCTGGTGAAAGATCTTCAAAATCTCCCACAAAGATCTTCTTTTTTTTTACCTAAAACCTTTCTTTAAATCCTGGGGAAAAGAAAACATAAAAGGGTGAGCTCAAATGCTCAGTAAGGGTAAACAAAAGAAATATCAATCACATAATTTTCATAAGAACATAACATTTTTGGAAATCTTAACCTGCAAAAGAGAGCATAATTTCATAACATGGGATAAATCATAGTAGTGAAAATGAAACCATAACTTAAAACATTACTCATTGTGGCATACACACATAATCATAGAGAATCATTTCTTGTTAGTCAAGACTCATTGCCAAGACTATCTTAGTGGACAAAGTCCCTTTCTGAATCGAGTAATCCTCGTTTCAGTCCTGTTTCACTGAACCGGTATAACCTACCATTCCAGCCATGTCTATCTCATGAGATATAAAATCTTTACCCAATGCATTGGAGGGAGATATAGGTCCCACCCATCTCTTAATGAATCCTTTCTTATGTGTGCCACAAAATCACAAATCATACATCATCGCATAACCCATGTAATAAAAATGGGATTCTTAAACAACATGACATCATAAAACCATTCATATAAGATAAAGGAATTCATAAACATAATTCCATCACAACATAGTAAAATCAATGTAAAAATATGGATAGAAACAGAACCCTTTATTATCTTAGATGGAAAATAATTTTGATAAAACACTTGAATTGAATTCTTGAGGAAAATATCCTTTCTTCTTCAAAATCAATTTCTTTTCACAAAACATCATGCAATTTTAAAAGAAAGAGATTTTATTGAAAATAGTCATGAAATCTTTTAGAGGAAGCTTCATGAAAATAAGGCTTTATAAAACAGTATAAATCCATTCGTGCCGTATAAGTTAAAAAAACATTCTTCGTACTTTTGTCGGAAAAGTCGAAAAGTACCTCGTACGAAAAACGACAAAAGATTCCTTTCATACGTATTACTAAAAACTCACCGAAGGGTAAAAATGGATTTAAACAATTTTAGGTGGATGGAAATAATATTACATATTGAGTAAACATGGATGTGGATGATAAAATACACCCCAGTAAATACTTACAAATAAATAATCTCGGATAAAAATGAGATTGTGATATTTCCCTTACCTTAGGTCCGACTTGCTTTGTAAGTGTCCGAACCTCCTGTATAATGATTTAAATCATGTTATTGACTTATTACAGAATCATATTCATTTTTATGATATCATATATGGTTCACTTATGACATTATATTACCCGTTCTTTTGTAAATTCCATGTTAAAGAAGCGTTTTGGGTAAAATCGTTTCATTTATCGTAGGTGTTTTGACTTGTTGTTCTTGACATCATTATTACTTATATCATGATTTACTTACTTCCAGAATATAAAATATGATTTATATATCATATATATTCAGTATATATATATATATAATAGATAGATAAATAAAATGAAAAACACCGTTCATGGAGACGGTAGTCCGTACGTACGCATGAACGCTGTTTTTCTTTCCTTATTGTCTTGAAATGGAAGTAAGTAGATGACATACATATGTATATATATACATAAATCCAGTAGCTTTATAATGTCATATATTTCATTATTATTTCTTATATATACATTATAATCATTCTTAAATGGTTAACATGGAGAATGAATCTCATCGCGTCGTGGAGACGGTAGTCCGTACGTACGCACGAGCGATGATATCATTTCTATAAATATTGAATTGAATTGGAGTGGATTATAAAATATATCAGAATCAATATGATGTTGTAATAACTATGTATAGTTATTCTTTACACCATTATACCCATCCATGTAAGGTGGTGGTGGAAAATAGATTACACCACGGCGTGGAGACGGTATTCCGTACGTACGCACGCGCGGTGATTTCTTTTTCCGTAGGATGGATAGATGGTGAAATAGGGTTGTTTCATACTTATAATAACATATAAGTATATGAGTGATACTGATGTTATTACTTCATAATGAAACAACCTAAGAAGAAGAAGTGGAAGAAGAAATAAAGATGAAAGAATTGGTAACGGTAATTACCTCTTCTTTGAAGTGCCTCTTTGAGACCTCCTCTTAGGGCACTAGAATTGGTCTTTGAGGAAGACCAGAACCTCTAGGATGTTTCTAGGGAAGTGGAGAGGATAAATTGGTAGGGTTTGGCCGAGCTTGAGTGCTCAAATTGGTGTGAGGAGGAGGGGGAGGAGGTGTCCTTTTATAGGGGAGGAGAGGGGCACCTTAGGAATATCTCAAAATATTATTTTATATTAAAGTCAAAATCGGTTTATAATGGTTCCAAAGGGGCTTATTTCGAAGCTAAAGTGGGGATGGGTCGAAATCCTATCAACCAATAGAATTTAGACAAGTTTAGGATATTATTTTAACCTTATCAATTAGATTTAACTCTAAGTTAAATAATTTAACTTTTACCATGTCTTTTTGTTTTCTTTCACTATATGGTTAATACACTTACTATAACATGCCAAACGAACCCCACATTATTTATTATTAGTATATATATCCTTATATAAGTCATTTGGCCGAACCTTAGATTTTTAGGAATACAATAACAATTAATAATATAATATTTGATTTAAAAACTATTTTGTGTCAATTTTGACACTATTTGATATATGATTTTTGTGAAAGTCATAACAGAATTAAATGTTCGAACCAAGTTGATTAAATCAACATTAATATATCATAGTAACCTAGAAAATTAGTGGAATTCATAAAAAATCTCAAATTACATTTATTTTGGTGTTTATAACATCAATTATGTCAATATTTCATTAATAAGATAATTACTGCATCATCGTTGTGTCATAAATAAATTAAATTATTTGATGTCTAAAAATTACAAATAAAATACCATCATGTAGGAAATCTTTTTAGCTTTCTAATGAATATTTAAAATCGAATTTATCTTATGTATAACCCCATATTAAAAATGATTTACTTATTAAACTTTGATTTTAACTATTTTAATCCTTCTTTAAATAAATTAATAATAAATGTCCTAATCTAATCCAAGTGGGCCTAAATGGTCATATTTTATTCCTAAGTTTGTTTTTGGTCGAATTACACTTGTCCAGTAGAATTAGGACATGTGTTAGGATAATATTAATATCATATTTACCCTTAGTTACCTTATTTACTATTAACCGTGGTAAAAAAAAGTAAAAAGTTACTATTCACCAAAAAATTATTTTCATCTCATTGAACCACATTTTAGTCCTTGATATTAACCGTGTCTCTCGGATTTTCGAAATTCCATTCACAGAAGCAGTAAAATTAAATTTTATGCAAAATTCAGTTTTTAACCTACCACTTAGTAGTTTCACTATTCATTAAAAATTGATGTTTTTCAGAATAATGCCAAAATTTCATCCCAAGCTATATTTCATATTCCGAATTCAAAAATGAAGTCTATTTTACCAAATTCATAACATAAATGTTGCATTAATTAATTTTATAATTAAATCCCGCTGTTAAAACAAATAGCGTGTTTTTAAGAAACAATATCTATCAAAAGATTGACACTTGTTTATGTCTAGTTTAAATGTGAAACTACATCCAATGACCAACATTGTATTAAATTGTAAAAATATATTCTAAATATACTTTAAAATCACTCAAATTAATGATTTATCACTATTAATTATTTCGATTAAAAAAGTTGTTTTTAATTATAATTTAGTAATTTTCACTATTCATCAGAATATGAAAGTTATCCGAAAAGTACCAAAATTTCACCTTAGGCTAAATTCGATACTCCGAATCCAAAAATAAAGTTCATTTTGAAAAATAAGATTTACTGGATTTCAAAAAGTGGTTATTACTATTCATAACGGCTAGTTTTAATAATATTTTTATAGCATATCGTTGTTTAGTGAAACTCGGTATTGCGTACTACACACGCTATCGAGGAAGGTCGCGATTGCGTGTAATGCAAGTCAAGTCAAGGATGTGTGTTTTGCAAGCTCCTTTTGGTGTAGCGTACAACACAAGACATTAATAAAATTAAAAAGAATATTTTTTTATAAAATCTTGGGCTGTTACAGTTTTTGATTTTTTTGACCAAAGAATGTATTTAGATTCACATAAATGAATTTGTTTTATAGTCATTAAAATTCCCATTAATAATTAACTTTCTCATGAGAAATAAATTTATTATAAATTTTTAAATTATTTATCCTTTGAATGTTTATTTCATGTAGGATATATCAGATATACATATGGTGTTCTACATTTAGAGTTATTTTATCGATTGGGAAAAGATCTATAAATCCATATATTTTACACAATACAGATAATTTTTTGATATGTCTTACATTCCATTAATTAAATTAAAATTTTGATATATGAGGAATGCTTTAGAGATTAGGTGATGGGTTAGGAATAACCATTATAAAGCCCATATATGAATCGACATATATAATAAGGAAAAATAAGTTTTCCAAACCCTCTGTGATTGTACATATTTTTTGAAACTACCTTATGAAATGCCTTGTGAGTAGTAGTCTAGTTAGCCAAATCATATTAGATTGTACACAATATTAAAAACCTATATTGTGATATGTCTTTTTGGTAGATGTTTTCATGTACCCGATACATGTTGTCCATCAAAGAATCATTACCTACATTATAATTATGTTATTATTTTTTCATTATATTTTAATAATGATATTATATATGGTTTCATATAATTATTAGTTGCATGATTAAATGACATGTTTTTACAAATATTTAACTTTTAATATTGATTATTTGATGTCCAATTATATAAATTTAATGTGTTTTATTTCATTAACATTCAATATTTATTATTAGAATTGATTCAGGGTAGATTCCCAATTACATAACCCTTTCTAGGAATTTTAGCTCACCCTTATTTTCTATCAATTCATAAAAATTCATGAAGTATATTATATTTGATATACAATGTAATTCTATATGGAATAATGTTATTCCAAAAAAAGTATGTTAAAATTTGTGTCATTCAAAATAATTATTGTCTCAATTATGTGACTATTTTACCTTGTTTACTTAACTAATAATTCCTTTGAGATATTATTTCATATAACCAATGATAATGTAATAATGTAGACATTGGATAAGGTTTTCTACCACCGGGGATTCTAGTTGGTATCTGGTGAAGTTTAGTTGGAACATTAGAAATTAGATATTGGAAAACATAGATTAGAAAATATTATTGTATGATTGACATTAAGTATATGTTTTGAATAACATAAAAATTTATCATAATACATATATAATTATGTTTTTCGTACACTATAACACAGTCTACATATTAATAGTGGGTGTGGTTCAATCAAAGATGTACACTGGGGTAAAAATTTCAAAAGGTGGTTAATGGGATTTTTAGGGTCATCACTAAGTGTAAGAGGTCCTCCCTTATAATACACCATGTTTTGAACTCCGTAGGAGTGCTATTATAATAATTCACATTTTCATTGAAATCCATTAAGAAGGATTTGACAATAATTATATATGTTGAAAAAAGAAAAGTTTATTATTTTGATATTAGTGATACATTAGTTTTTGATTTTATGTTTTATTAGTTTATAGTATTTACAATTTTATTCATAATGATATGATATAATATATTGTGTTACATAATTTTCAAATGGTTCACAGTGGAAGTAATGGGAACCAAATTAACACATATAGTTGAAATAGTGATAATGAGCATTTCATTGATTGTTTTAAGCCAGTCCTTCAAAGAGAACTTGTTTACCTATAATTTTAATCATATAATTACATTGTATCATGAGATAAAAATTTAGAGAAAGACTTGTATATGTATAATTTGATATATGGGATGTAAAATTTAAAGGGGATGCATGGGGAAATGATGGAAAAAGGTAAGAGGGAAATATTGTATTTTTCCACATGAAATAATTGTTGAATAAACACCTGGGTACTTTTTTAAATGGAATGAAAATTTTCTACAACTATGTAATGAAAGGCCACCATGATTATTATTTCAAGGGATAGAAAAAGGTATCCAATATATAGATATTCTATGTTAAAGATATTGGGAACTATGAAAAACAATTCTTCAAGCATCAGAGTTATATATGTGAAAAGAAGATATTTTGTTATAATTAAGATTATGTCATTACCATAGATTAAGATGAATGGTTAATTTTCATGTGTTTGGATTAAATAACAATGTCATTTGATAATTTAATAAATATTTCATTGTTATAAGAAAAATAAAATATGTAAGGACTGTAAATTAGTACTTTTTAATTATTCAATTAAAAGTGTGATAAACATATAAAATGATAACAAAAAATGATTCATTATTTATCAGAATAATGATTTTTGGTTTAAGAGGAAATTGGTATGAATGAATTCATCTCGATTTTAATGACTACCATTAATCTTATTAAAAATTTATTGAAAAATTGTTCTATGACAATAGAATTTAAAACATTTTTAGTTTTATGTAATGTATCTAATAATATAATTTTTAATAAAGGAATAAATATTTATGCATGTTTTTAATATGGTTTTATGGTATATTAAATTACTATATTTTTTAAGAGAATCCATTATGATCATATATACTTGTTTGGTATTTGATGATTAATGAATACTTCTTGATGTTTTTGGGATTAATAAATAATTCCATTATAGAAATTAAATGACCATGTTTATAAATATATATATTTATATTTTATAATCATTTGGATGGGCCATAAGGATAACAATATATGAAATGGTTTAATCATTAAATTTAATGAGGATTTAAATATTTACATATTTCATAAATATATTCAGAATTATAAATATTTGATAACTTGTGCAATCCATTTTGGTTTTAAAAAATAGTTTTATTTATAATATATGTTTTTTTCACTCTATTATGGATCTCATGATCTAAAAAACTGAATTCTAGTAATTCAGTCATATGAAATTCATATTTATATGTTCATTTAATTTACTAAGGTATGAATTGGAAAAAGATACAAGAATAATCAAAGGATTAAATAATTATTTTGAAATAAAAATCAATAATGTATATATATTTTATAACATTCTTTGATTTTAATTCAATTCATCATCGTTAGGAAAATGATCATGAAACAAAAATTTAATCATATTTCGATCATATTTGATAAATGTGATGGGAATTTAAATAATTAAAAATTTACAATTTTTTGGGCCTTAACATTTCATTGATTGTTCAATTTATATGATTAGTAATATCAATCAATCGCAATAAATATTTATATATTATTCTATGTATTTGCATTCATTTTTAAAATATATTATCTTACTTGTAAAACTAGTTATGAGTTTTTATTGATGAATATAGAAATTACTGTTAGTTCTTATTTAGATGATTATTTATTAATTCTCTTATTATGTAGATTTTTTATCAATTTTTTTCAAACATCAAATCGTCAATTACAATGATTTGTTTTAAATTATAAAGAAACACTTTATTTAAATAGAGGATAATATAAATACCTAAAATTTTAAAATAATATTATTTTATTCAATTGAACATGTTATATTAAACATTGATTTAATCTTAAAATAAAATAAAACACTTTTTTTCTCTTTTATTACATGTAACACTGATTTTATCATGTATTATATGAAAGAACGAGTGTAAAAAAAGTTATATGATTAAAAAAAATTATTCAATATGATAGTTATCAACTAGAAATTAGAATGTAATATAATATTCTGAATAATTAAAATCTTAAAATATATATGTGAAAATTTTAATTTTTTATTTATTGATGTGAAATGAAATAAAAATAATTTAATGTAAATAGAATTTTGTTAGAAAATTGTATTTTAAAAAAATGCGGATTACATACACTATGGACCAATAATATAGAATTAATTTTTTTTCAATGATTGAAAAATTTTAAAAAATAAAATTTATTTTTGAATTAATAATACCAAAATTATCTTGGGGAGAATTATTATGATTTATTTAAAAAGGTTCATTTTTTAATTAAATGTGAAAAATTCAATATTTTAATTAAAATTTTCATTTTCATTTAAATTATTTATATTGTTAATTTCTATTTGCAAATGATTTTAAAGAATTTTTTATTCAATTATATATCAATTAACCAAATTTAGTTCATTTTATTCATTTTCAAAATGATTTTTCATATAAAAACAATGTAAACATTTGAACATTTTTTCTTCTAATATAATGTTTTTTTCACACCTGGAGGATTAATTTGAAATTAAAATTTTCCACATATGTGAATTTAATTTCGAAAAATGGATTAAATATTTTTTTAGAATAATTTTAATTTTATAATGTGATTAGATTAATTTTTTATTAAAAAAATATCAAATACATCGAAAATTAATTACCACGATTAAGTTATAAATGGAATTTCAAGAAAGTGGGGGATAGACTAAAACGATAATGGTAAAAAATGACATAGTAACCTTTAAAAACACATTAGATGGAATTATTTAAACAATATATAATTTTTATCAATAATGTATCATTATTGATGATTTTGGAATGATAAAAATGTTAGTATGGTTGAATCTTTTCAAAAAATTACATGTTTTCCACTCACCTCCCATATAAAAAATCACCCCTATACTCTGTTCTATACACCATCCAAAAATTTTGTAACAAACACTACCTACCCAAATCACATATAAAAATATTTCATATCATCGTTGAAGACTTTTTTTTAAACAGTACAGAGTAATGATTTTCTACAAATATGAGGATACCCAATGATAAAGTAATGTTCTTCAATGAATGTATTTATTTGATTTTTTTTATCCACATATATTAGTTCTTATTAATCAATGATGATATAAAAAACATGTATCATCAATATAATGGGAATAATTTATAATATTTTAAGGACCTACAATCCTCAACAGTCAATCAAATGGATTCTGAAATCATCAGTCAAGATTATAGACGACAAATTCCTTTACGAACTGATGTCATTCGTTCTACCATTAACTCATTTCATGGTTGGTTATAATAATGGATGTAATGTATATATATGATTTTTATATAATATTTACTATTATGGATTAGTTATATTATATATATCTTTTTTACATTACATTCAGCAAGGGATATGATAATTTCAGCCATGTGTACTGTGGACTACCACCTCATCATGAGATGTGATTTATTGTTAAATATTGATTTAAGTGAAAAAAATTTTGTTTAATATTGATAATTTTATCTGATATAAATAGAATAATATTTATATTAGTCAAATATTTATCATCATAGTAATATATTATGTATATATAAATTTATTTACTTCCTTTTTTCTCACTTAATGATGATAAAATCATTCATGTGTGTGCGGGCTTCAACCTACACGAAATGATTTCACTCTCTTTTAATCCCCAAAACAAATGAATTATATGTATAATTATAAAATAAGTTATATGTGATATTATGAAAACAAATTAAATATAATATATTACTTACCTTTAATCCATAATGGTTTTTTAGAAATGTAAACATTACTCATTGGTACAAATGAACTACTATCTCCATTAACATAACGAACGTAAGTTTTCATAACTGTATTTTAAAATTATTTTTAAAACTATAATTGAAACATAAATATGATAATTGTGTCATGATTGTTATTTTAGAGATGATAGAACTATATAATATTCTCAAGGAATATATATATTATAATAAAACATGAAAAATAAATAATGAATTATCACATGAGGTAATGAATAAAATGAATTATTAATAACGAGAGAGTGATAATATGATATGAACGGATCATATATTATATTATAAAAATTAATATGTTACTTTTGAAACATAATAATATGATTAAATACCAATTATATGATATTAAAGAGTGGTCAATCAAAACGATCTATGAGGTAAGATATTTCTAAAATCAATTTAATTTCATTGGTATAAACGTCAACATAATTGATTATGTCATTATATGATTATGTAAATAATTAATTTTAACTTACATATATTTAACATCCACTTGATTTTATTTATTTAAAATTGAATCAAACAATCAATCCAATTATTAATTCTCTGCCCAAAATTTATGATTATTGTTAATGTTTATTTGATAATCTCATTCAAATAACAATTTTTTAATCTTGAATTTTAGTTTAAAGAAATTTATTTTCCATTTTTTAGTAAAAAAATATAATTTTATCCTCTTTTTTTATGGATATTTTCGTGTAATAGTGCTATTTTTGAATCCTGAAGAACTAAATTTTTTATGTGTATGTTTTTTAATCCTTATACATCTATTTCATCAGTCAGAAATCTATTTTCATTTAATTACATGGATTTTAAAAATTATTTGAAAATGTATTTATTCTTTTAGAAGTGGATTATTAAAAAAAATTAACCATTTTAGTTGATACAAATTTTTTCCAATGAATATTATGTTTTTTTTAATTCAATTCATGTTTTTGTTTCACCCACAGTGTGAAAATAATATTCATATTTCTTTCTAAATAAATAACTTTCATTTTCATTTTACAGTGAAACGTCAATTCTATTTTAATCTTCAAATACATATATATAATTACCCATTATTACAAATATAATTTCATTGAGGACCCCTTTTCATGTTTATTATTATTTTTTATTGCATATTTTTTCTAGTATTGTCTTGAAATTCATAGTTTTTAACATTTATTTTTATTGAACAACATTTTCATAATATTTAGTATTTTAAAAACATATTTTTAAAATGAAAATGATATTTTATATAATAATTTTTTAAATATATTTTTATTTTATTTTAATTCATAAATGGAAAAAACCTTTCATTATAACTCAAATGGGTATATTGTGTATTGTTATCATCTGTATTAATCATATGTATGGTTTTCGATTATTTTGGCCATGTAATGTGTTAAAATTTATATATTTCAATTTTTTTTATTTTCCTTAACTTGTTTTATTCAAATTCTTGTGGAACATAAATTAACCTTGAGGTACAAATAATTTATCATGGATATGATTATTTACTAAACTATGTATTTATTCTACACACATTGTATTATATTGATAGTTATTTTATTGAAAGTGGAAATATTGATAAATCTGTATCTATTACTAAATACATATTTTTTTATATATTCATTATTTTCATGAATTAATTATTTTAATTGATATATGAGGAATTATTTGAACATGTAGTGATGGGTAGGGCATAATCATTACATACCCCCTTGATGCAATGACTTCTCTCTATATACAAATTCAAATTTCCAATCCCTCTAAATTGTTACCTAGTAGTTTTAAACAATCTTGAGAATGTTCAGGATGGTTATTTTATAGTTTCCCATATAAGATCTGTTTTTAAACATTATCATTAAACAATGTTCTGAATGGTCATGACAGTGGAGGGTTTTATGTTTGAGGGACATAATATACAATAATTTTGTATTTCCTTCAAAAAGAATGTTGTTATTATTATCCATGATATTTTTCACAATTATATTATCTATGATCATATTTAATTGTCATTTTATTAAATAAATTGATAGTGTTTTAATTCATCTATCTCGATATATTTCTTATTCCTTATCGAGTTAATTATGTGGAATATGTGATTAGTTATTTAAATTTCCATATTATTTAATCTTATTATTTCTTGATAGCTTCATCTATTTATATAACATATAAGTAATTCGATCTCACCCTTATCTTTTTCCCTTTATAATGAATCCTTGATGTGTAATATTTTTAAAATTTAATGAAATTATTGATTAAATATTGTTATTATCAAGAATATTATGTTTTGATTTTTATTATCAAATATAAATAATGAATCATGTATCTATTTTTATTATAAAGACTATAATACTATATTTTCCTTTGGGATTTCATTACATTTATCTTAAAGAATTTTAACCTATAAGACTACGTATTCAGGTTTAAGGGGTTGGGTTCACTACATAATAGATGATAGATGCATAAAAATGAATTATGATATATTTTATTAAGAAAATACATTTTTCAATTTTATAACACTTATTTAATCCCAAAAAAATTTAAAAAAAAATTAAAAAGAAAATTTAAATTTAAAAATCATGGAATATTTTAGTGTAATAGTAAATGAAAATATAATACATAATATTAGGAAAAATATTTCATGGAGTGTATGTTAAACCAATATTTCATTATCAAATTCACTAAAAATAAAAATGTACAACATTTAAAAAATGATAAAATGTATTCTTTTATTTTTTCTTATAGAATGTAAAACATGTGTAATTTTGAATTTATAACATAAATTTTGAATAGTATATAAGTTTTTTAAATAATTTATAATTAAATATGGATATGGAAAAGGAAGATCAAAAATTAAGAGATAAATAATATCAATTTCTATTAAAATATTATTTTTTAAGATATAAAAATGAAATAAAAACATTGAATATCTAATTAAAAAGTATTATTATAAAATACATAATATTTGGGATATAAAAAACATGTAATTTTATCATCAATTTAATAAAAAAAAATTCTTTTAATAGGCTAAATGTTTGACAAAACCCATAAGCTTGATTCAGCATTATTTGTATCCAATGTACCATCAGAATTAATAAACATCAATGTTTTCAAACATTGTAAAATATCCCCATACATAAATATGATGTCATATATTATCCACATATATTATTTTAACAACCATTTACTAATAATAATTTATTAAAATCACTAATTTATAGTGTCATCTGTTTCATTTTTTGGAATGTTTTGACTTAGAATATCTAGTCCTTACACTATGATAAATGTTAAATATTATATAGAATTTTAATAATTATATGAATATCATATATTTTTACTATAAAAAAATTTATAATCATCTAGGGATGATATATATAAGAAAATTAATTACACAGCTCAGTGAGACGCTAGTCCATAATGTTGTAAAAAAGTTGTTTTCATTTCAAAAATGTTTCTTGAATGAAAGGTAAATGTTATTTTTTACATTACAATTAATAATATTACAATAAATATAATATATTATTATGAAATCTAACATAATAATAGTACATGTGATTGATGATTGAAAATAAATCTTATTGCTATGTAGTTTTTTTAGTATACACTCATTCATGAGGAAAACCTGTAGTTCCAATTTGATGGAAAACATGTAAAAATGGTTATTCCATCAACATAATAAAATATAATTATATTTGTTTAGTATAATAATCATTTTATTATGTATAAACCGTGTTTAGTAAATTTTTATATGGAATAAAATTAAATGATATCATTTATAAAATATTATAATAATTTCGATTAACTTGTAATGTTTATACAAAAAATTATTATAGTATGTTATTATGATTAAACAATTCACAGGGATAGATGATTGTAAAGGATTTTTGTTGGCTTTGGTATATTGTTTAGTCTCACTAAATGTTTATAAAAGTATATTTATTATTTCTATTTATAAGTGACGAAAATGATATAATTGGAATTTTCAAAAGATTAAAATTTATTATAGTCTTATTCAAGCGATATAGATTCAAAATGGATCATACTGAAAGAGGATATGATATTGGGTTAAATAATGCCCATAAATTAGGATTTATGAGTTCTTATATTTAAATTTCACACATAAAACTTTTTTTAACATTGGTAATACCGTTTTAACCTTATCTACAACACCAAAAGTATTCTATTTTTATTATTCATGATAACTAAAAACTAATGCACCATCACCAAAAAATTGAAAAGATGTCATAAAAAATATGGACTCTAATATATTAAATTAATTTTTTATTTGTGGGTGAATTTATTTTTAATATTAACATGATAAATATGACTAAAAATTGTTTTTGATGAAAATCATCTTTATCTATTAAAATGTATTTATAATAAAATTAATAAAAATATTGATCCAAATGAAATTGAATTGATTAGATATTAAAACATTAATCTAAAAATAATTTAATATGAATTTTAAAAATTAATTTTTATATACATTAATAGAAAAATTAGATTCCAATAAACTAATTATTTTTCACTATTCACTAAATAATTTATCATCTTAGAGAAATCAAAAGATTTACAGTTATGATATTTTTGATATGATGATTCCAAAAATAAAATTTTCATTATAGAATACAATTTATAAAACTGTAAAAAAATAATATTAATACAAGAACTGAAGATTCTATGAAATCCACTATAGAAGAAAAAGTAATTTTGGATCCTAATATTTATTAACCAAAAATAAAAAATTTATTAATTATAAATTATTTAATACTGTTAAATTATATAAATAATTTAATGAAACATTATATAATGTTGTTATTATAATTCAATACTGAACTTTTATTTCATATTCATAAAATATATGTTTAAATAATGATAATTCAACAGTATATTACGATTTTTCTAGAATTATGGTAAACTATGAAGTTAGATATAAAATACATCAGGTTTACATCAATGGAAACAAACTTATAGTCCTAGGGAGTTATATTCTATAATCTATAAAGTCTGTTTTCACACTTGATACTCAATCAACCCAATAAAAATAATTGTTGATATAATTATTTAATGACATCATTATGTTATTTTGTTTATTCATTGTATTGTTTATTCCTATAGGGAACAATAACAAGATGTGATGTTTTATTCCATTTAATATTATGTATCTGATAGAAAATTTGTACCAATTTATAATCATTGGAATGATTATGAACATTTTTTCAACCATTGAATTTAGTACTACTAATAGATTAATAATATAGAACATCAGGATAGATAAATGGAACACATCATCATATAGAAAGTGGTTTGGAGAGAATGTTGATTTATACAATAAAATACTCTATTTCTAAATAATCTAGAAGGAAGTAATATTCATAGGGATATGATTTCCCTTATTTTTTAATTTCATAATCATCACCATTGGTGAATTCATAAAAATAAGTTCTCATTAGCTTCATATTGAAGATCCCACCAGTTATTTAATGTATAACTCATCAATTGACTCTAAGATACCACTATGTTCCTCTAAATGAATCTTATTTTATTTTACATTTCCATAAATACATATATCATGCCCTGATATGTTATGATCTATTACATAACTTAGTCATTTAAATGTTTAGTGCATCTTTCTATAGATGACTTCATAAGGATATGTTCAAATTCATGATTCAAATTTATTGATATAAAAAAGGTTGAATATAAAATAGTATTGATCCCAAAAACATTTTAAATCTTTGGAAATGGATGTCAAAAATCCACTTATGTTTGATAGTGAGTGTCGAAACCCAATTCCAAAACTAGTAGTTATTGAAGACATAACTAGGAATTTGACGTATCCATGGATCTTGATCAGATTCAATAGAATTTGTTACTGTAAAAAACCATACCACATAATTAATATACAACATATAAATCAAAAAATAGTGAAATACTAAGTATTTATAACTAAAAATGATTATTTAATACGGTGATAGACTAAAACCCATTTAAAATTTTCTCTTTTAGGGACTATGGGGACTATAATGATGTAATACATAGCAATTTCATCTTATTTTCATTATAGTATGGGTAAATGTTGTAAAATTTCAATAAATATTTTTCCACCCTTAACCTTTTAAGATAACAATAATTGAGATACATACTTTAAACTATCCCTTTTCTTGGTGTCTGAGTGTTAATCATTTGAAAGATATCTATTTATCTTCAAAATTATTTTATGAATGTAGATAGATGAGTTATGAAATTATTTCAATCAATCATTCTTTGTGTATCCTATTGAAATGGCACATAATAATATCTTAGAAACTATCATTCCATAATTATCATGAATGAACATAGAAACATTTAACATCCTCTTATATAACTTCACATCTTCATTTAATGCATCTTTAATATTCCCATAGATACACGACTAAATAGTAATTTATGTAAGGTAATAGTTATCCTCTTCCATTAAGATTTCATGGTAAATACTATGAAAAATAAAAAATTCTTTAACTTTTTTATCCACATCATCTATATTATATCAATATAATTTTTACTCCAAGAATGAGAGACCTTGTTATATTTCTTATGGTGCTAATATATTGAGTAGTCATAATTTTATTCAACCATTACTATCTTTTCTTGAACCTATTCAACTCATCAATGTAAATTTATACTTTAAACATTTATATTTTAAATATATGACACATGAATCCCTATAATTGTTGTGATTCTATATATTCAGCATAAAACATGTCACATATAATAATAAAATATTGAGTTTTATAATTTTTATAATTAAACATTAATTAGAGTGAGGCTTGTGAAATCACTATATTATTCAGAATTATAATACATCCATATACATTTTTAATTAATCAATTTAAGTAAAAAAACATTATCTGATTAATGTTAGTGCGATAAAAAGATCACTAATTCACCTTATATTCAGTTCCTTGAATGTTTCTTCACATTCACCAGTCCAATGGTTCTTAACTCACTTTTATGTTAACATGGTGAGTTGATGATATATGAATTATAATAATTTCACAAAAAAATTTATAATAACAATAAAAACCATTAAATCTAGGGATATTATTCACTATAGTTACTGTAGGATAATTTTCAATGAATTTAATCTTTCAGGCATCTAATGAGATACTATAACTCAAGATTATATAACATAAAATTAATATTTTTATAACCAATATTACAAAGTGGAAAATTTTTCATACAAATTATCCACCATTATATAATTTTATAAAATTCCCTCATAAATGTTTTTTATACATACCCTATTAATATATACAAATATCATCTATGAATACTAAAAATAATTTTCTATGAAATTGATAAATATTATAATCATAAAATTCATGATGATAACATGGGAATTAGTGTGACCAAATGAAATCACTATAAATTCATAGTATTCATACCTCACCAGAATGTTGTTTTAGGTATTTCAATAGATTTAAACATCAAGTAATTCTTCCCGATTCAATGATCAGTCATCGAAAACTTTTGTTCCCTCCATAATTTATCATGAAAATCAACAATATATAGACGAAGATTCATATTATTGATTGTGATATTTTTAGGTAAGACACAATATTTTATCTATGGAAAGTAAATTTTTATAATTATTTAATATATTATAAACCACACATAATCACCTTCAGAAGACAATACAATCATAATAAATTATTATTTAATAAAATATGAAGAATTTCTAGAAATTAAGGATCTTATCCAGATAGAATAGTAACCTGACCTATAAAATAGTAATATGAACCTTAAGAATAGTAAATTACCAAATTTAATAGTAACTACATATAGGAAAGTACAAAAAACATTATCCATCTTATAAATGATAACATCAAATAATAAAATCACAATATAATTAATGAAATATTCAAAATTTTATTAATTAAGTGTAGATAATTTTATAAAAGAACAATGTTTATTTATAAATTTATAATAATTATAATTACATAAATTAAAATTTATTTTCATAAAATAGATTCTTAATTTTTTTGAGAAAAATTCATTCGATTTTAAATAATATTTTATAATTGAATATATATTTTTGAAGTGTTATAAAATCATAAAAAATTTTGAAATCGGGATTTCCCATATAAATTATTATTTTAATTAAAAATTAAATTTATCATATTTGGAAAATTATTTTCTTGAAATTGGGTGCATTTTTTAATTATTCAAGTTGAATAGAAATTTCTCTTAATTTTTATATTTTCCTAAAATACCTGAATTTTTGGTGAATAATGAAATATGTAATATACAATATATATACATTTTATATAAAATAAAATATTACTTGATTTCTGAAAGATGTAAGAACCATTATATCTCACTCCCCATAATTATTTTAATATTTTTTTTGACAATTAGGATTTTATTCACATTATTGTGTGAAAATAATAATTTAATGAAAAAAATAATGAGAAAACACCCTTCTCCTAATCTACGAATACCAACTCTCAACCCCACTTATCCTCGCACTTTTAATGCATTGATACTTATCCAAATTCTTCCCAATAATTTTCCAAATACCCCATCTAACATCAAGAAACCAATTTTATCATAAATATACCAAACCCATAGCCTTAAAGTGGTTCGGAAGGATGAGAAATTCAAGAGGTAAAATTTGGATTTTTTATTTTATTTTCTATTCAATTGAATTATTTTATTATCCTATCATCATCGAAAAAAATCTAAGGGGAAATATGTATCTAGTATTTTTTATATTATAGAATATTATTATGTAAATTGAATAATTTGTATTCAAGCTTCTACACTTTTCCTTTTTTTTCTAAATATGGAAATATCATATTTGGTGTGCCGATTTACCAATACCATGGAAGATATATTTTCATATTCCGTACCATCTTAATGGGCTGTACTTAATATTTTATAATGGTTGAAATTTATTGGTATATATATATATATTATAACCATTTTATGTTCTAAAACGAACATTTATTTATAATATTGAATAAAAATGAGATATTTGTAATCAAAAACCACTAGAATTAATTTAGACGATTATCATTAACGTGGTATCTAATAAATCATCCTCATATCTAAATAAAATATTATATAATAATAATAAGTAGTTTTATGTTCATTAATAAATTATAATATCAATTCTTCTCAATCATACTCATTGTAAATGAATATCCATATCGTATACAAATGAATCAATCAAAAAATGAATAGAAATGATCTCTCTCAAACGAAGCAGCGAAATACTATAAAAAATCTAAAAAAATGAATAATGATTATAAAACTATAATGAATATAATGAAAGATGGAAGTGTTATATATTTGTTCATTAATTAATTTAATTTGACTATTGGGGATATTAAATTTATAAAATCATTTAGAGGTAAGGTAAGGGGATTCTCAAAATAAATCTCTTTCATTGGGTTTTCTTACTTTCAATCAATTTTGGTATAGGTGTTCCATTAATGTTACACAAAATATGATTTATTTTTCCATATTTTTTTATATACATGATTCAAATATGTTTTTATGCGAAATAAGAATGATTTTACCTTATGAAATCTTCTTTCTAAAAATAAATTTTTTACTACATGTGAGATTGTTTATTCATCGCTCATGATTGATGATTCTTATACAAAGTATGTCATGTACTATTTAAATTTGGGATCTCCAATTGTATATTATCAAATGAATCCAAATCCTACACATGAGTTATATTATGTCTTTTATTGAAATATGTTCTATATGGAGGACATGATAATGTTACTTTTATGATGAGATAGTTGTGCGCTGAATTATATTGTGCATATAAATGTTATGATGTAATGGTTGAACCTAGAATTACATAGTTCTCTATTTCATTGTGTAATGTGATGTATCTCATGAGAAAAATTAATATATGTGTGAACATGATTCTATATTTTTTTCATAACAATGTTTGGTATTTTTCCACTAAAAAAATATGTCTCATTTTTTTGTATGGAAAAATTGCATTCCGTCATCTGATTATTCCTCTATTCGTTATAGTTATTATCCAAATCATATATCATGATGATTATAATTATGCCTACTCATGTTTTTACGTCTCTTATTCATCCTCTTATTGTCCTTTCAACTAACCCTATTAATTAATGTATATCCTTAGGTGATTACATATACTAAGGATAATTCAAAGGTCTAAGAAGCAGGAGAATAAATAATTAAAGAATTATTATGTTTCATTATTCTATTTTTTTATAAAAATAATTTTCCAAAGATACTAATCATCTTATCCTAATTTTGTAATAAAATTATCATATTTATCTTTAAAACGATGTCATATTCAAGTATAAAAATGTGAGGTCTCTATATATTGTATTTTAGCACATTTTAGTTAATTTGGGATTTAGGATTAGATAAATTTTATGAAAACCACATCGTATAAGACAAATTATAACTAATCAACCAAGAATTGTTATTTTAGAAAAAGGATAAATATAAGAATCCCATAAGATATGAATTTAAATTTAACTTCCAAAATGAGATAAAATATTAATTCCTGACTTTTTGACTTATATATTATTCAAAAAATTTCAATTTTAGAAAACAATTAGTACCATGAGAAACTCAGAGAATAACCCATTTAAGGGAAAATGAAGTGATTTCTAGAATGAAATCCCCAATTCATGGAGTGGTGGAATTCAAATTTTTTTGGAAATGACTACCTAGATTTCGAAGCCTATGATAAAAAACCTAAATAATATTTATTATCATCCTACACATAATAGGTAGGAACATGAAATTGTGTGATTAATGTGGAAATGACCTACAACATCTAGATTATCTTTTTATCTACTAGTTGTTGAATAGTGGCTTAAATCAATAAGGAATATTAGTTCTTTGCTCCATTTTTCTGAGAAGTATAAGTTGAATCTATCCATCTATCATCTTTATAAAGAGTCCAAACATTGTGGGGACTTGATTAGAAGCACTGATAAAAATGATGAAATCAAAGATATGGAGTTGTAAGACCATAAGATAATGTAAATTAACAAAAATTTCCATAAAAATCATCTTATAAATATTTGATGATAATTCATATTTCTGATGAAAAAGGAAGGTGTATATCTCACAGACTATAATGAAAATTTTACGAGGCTAGAAAGGTATGATTCTCGTATTGTTTTCAAAAATAGTATCAAAATAAATAGGTTCTTTAGTAGTTTAACACCACATTGTAGAT
This sequence comes from Viscum album, assembly GCA_963277665.1. NCBI lineage: Eukaryota > Viridiplantae > Streptophyta > Magnoliopsida > Santalales > Viscaceae > Viscum > Viscum album. Next base: position 304,799,386 of record OY728141.1, on the reverse strand, counting down.
AATATATAGAATTTTGAGAAATTGGGATTTATGAAGAAGTTATTCATTGTGATCTCAAAGTGTATATAGTGTTTATAGAATCATCCCAGGGATATATTAATAATAATATTTATATTTATATTAAAGTTATGTGATATAATGAGAAAGGTGGAATGAAAACTCGACCACTCACATGTAAATATTGTGGGAAGATGTGTCATGGGAACTTTCTCAAAGGAATGAGAAAATTATACAACTATTGGATAGAAGGTCACCATCATAATTAATGTCAAAGAGACAAATTGAATCTAACTGACATTAGAGAGGAAACGAGAGAACCACCCATGGTTAAATTCTTCAACTATTTGGAGAAGGGGAACAATGAAACCCAATGAAGAACACCTCAATTCCTCAAGGGTAATCCATTTCATCAATCACCAAAGAAAAAATATCATGTGTAAGATTAATCCATAAATAATATGAGGTTGATCCCTACAATAATGAGGTGATAGGTATACTGATTATTATTTTATGAATATTTAGCATAAATTTTTATTCATGTTCTACCCAATCATTCCCAAATTGAATGATCAATTGAAATATTTAAACACAAACTCAAAATACGGAGTTTACTTACCCGTGAGAACATAAAATGGGGAAATAATTGAATATGAAGCATATGAATCATTCTGAGTAATCATTTCTAGATATAACCTCCCATAAAATCTTGTCTTTCTTACAATGGTGGAGTTTGATGCAGTTTTGTTCATATATTCGATATATTTATAGAAATCCAACATTAACTGTCATGAATGGGATATTACTTATCATATATAAAGGAATCAACAAATTATATGTTATTGAATGGTGAAGAAAGAATATCATTTATAATCATCTTTTCAATTGTGGATCTTATTGATTTTTAAGAAAGCATATCTAGATCAAATTAATGGGAAAATGATAGAACCATGATAAACGTCAGGACCATTATGAGGGAGTACACTTGCATATTCCTTAAAGAAGTGTTTGGTATTCTTCATGATCAAGAGGATGTGTTATCAGTTGAACAAATTCATGGATCTCTCCATTTGTCGTATACACATTATAAAATGGCTATTATTGAGTTAGAGGAAGGAATGAAGTAGTGTCTATAGAATCATGAAAAAAGTTTTATTTTCCCAAAGGCATCATCATGTGGTACACTAGTCCTCTTTTATAAAATGAAGGATGGATTAATTCACCTCTCCATTGATTATATTGAGATAAAAACCACAATAAATAACATGTATAACCTTACATGGAGAGATGACTTATTCGATAAACTCTATGTGGCCATGTATTTCTCTGTGGTGGATCTTCTGTTGGGATATCGTTAATTAATGTTTAGGAAAGATTATATTTGAAAGGATTGATTTCAAAAATGCCATGAACAATATTATTTCATAGTGATGATTTCCATATTCACTACTGCTCTTGAAAAATTCAATGATTTTTTTAAATAGATCCATTAGATATTACTTCGACAATGTTATGATTGTTATTATAGATGACATTCTAATTTACTCCATGGGAAAGGAGAAACATTTGAGGAATTTAAATATCGTACTAACTATTTTTTGAGACCAAAAACATTATGTAATGTATAATAAATATATGTTCTAGATAGAGGAAGTACCTTTTTTGGGTATGTTATCAATAGAAATAGAATATCAGTAGACCCATATATGAAAAAGAAAATCATGAAAACATATGCAAAGGGGATCCATATTTTCCCTATTATCAATGAGTATTAATTTTTATTTTTTAAAAAATATCATTATTCTAAATCCCAAAAGACAAGGTGACTCGGGCGAGGTGAAATTTTGTCACGACCAATGAATTTATAGTTTCCTTCAATGAGTTAAAAGTGAGCATTACCACCGCACTAGTACTCACACTTTCAAAAAGTGCAGAACTATTTGTGGTACAAATTGATTATTAAATAAAGGGATTTGGTTTTAAAATGATAAAAATTGATATATTTATAGACTAAAAATCAATTTAGAATAAAATTCAATAGAAAAACTATCTTACAATATATTTGGAGGTGGAATCTGTGATCTTTGCACTGAAAATCCAGAAAAAGTATCTATTTGGGGAGTAATGTTATATATATACTTATAATAAGAGACAAAAAACATATTCACATATAGGGAACTTAACATGTTCCAAAGAACAAGCTTATATCTCATCATGGATTATCATTTAATAATCAACTACCGTCATGAAAAAGTGAATAAAATGACATATGATCTATTTAGAAAGGATCCTTCAACATTATAAATGAAGATAATTGAAAAAGACACAATAATATTATATTTCAATGTTATGGATATGGAAATAACTAATGCATGAAAATAACAAAACATTATTCATATTAATTTTAACAATCCCTAAAGGAGAATATAATTGATTCTAAAAGAAATGATGTGGAAATTATGATGAATGTGGAATGTTTGGGGAAGGGGAAATCCCCATAGAATAAATTAAATTAGGAATGGATAGTATAGTTTAGGACATGACTGTGTGTAAAATATTATTTATAGACAAATAATTCCATTTTGAATGACAGATATATCTCAACAATATCTAGTCACCTGGGGAGAAGATAGATGTATTTGGATCTCCAAGAGATCTATTAGTGGGAGAATATGAAGAAATACATTTTTGAATATATATCAATTTTCTTGGTATGTCGTCAAGTGAAGGTTGAATTAAAAAAATATAAGGGGATGACTTAAAGTCATTACTCATACCAACATGGAAATGGGAAAACATCACTATGGACTTTGTCATTTAACATCCAAAGACATCTAATGGAAGAAATGATATATTGGTTGTTATGGATAATCTTACATGTTTAGTACAATTTATTACAGTTCTAGATGAATTAACATAGGATATACATGCATTGATATATATTAATTATGTTAAAAGGTTGTACACAATGACACTATAGATTTTATCTAATCGAGATATGAGGTACATTTAATAGTTTCAGAAAAGAATCAAACATGCTCTAAACACTATGGTGAACATCAAATTTAATAATCATCTCCAAACTAATGAAATATGTGAAGATAATATTTATACATAGGAATAAATATTGAGATCTTGTTCTATGATATTCAATGGAGGATGGGAAAAATATATTACACTAGTTGAGATCTCTTATAATAATAGTTTCAAATCGAGAATCCAAATTACTCAATATGAATCCCTTTATAAGAAATTATTCAGAACAAGGATGTGAATGGTGAATTCAGTGAACGTAAGCTATAAGGACATCAAATGGTCAAGGAAATGGTGGAAAAAGTGAAAACCATTCAGCATGACATCAAGGTATCCTAATGTCGATAAAAGATCAATCCAAAAAATCATGGAAAATATATCGAGTTTGAGATTAATGACATATAATTCATCCAAATTTCAATATGATAGATGATCCAGAGATATGAGAAGAATAACGTGTTTAGTCCCAGGTACATCACCCCAATCATGATTCATGATTGATTTAGAGTAGTGAAATAATGAAATGAACTGCAATCTACCTTGTGTCATGTACATGATGTATTCTAGGTATCCTTCTTGAAGATATACATACCCAATCAATAAAATGTACGAAATCCATTAGTAGTACAGTAAGAAAGTGATATTTTTAAGATGAGTATCCAGTGAAGATATTAGAATATAGAGATAAATTCTTATGAAATTAGGATAATACCACAATCAAATTAATATCATGGAAACATAAGTACTAAGATGCAACATGGTAACTAGATGAAGTAATGAAGTATAAGTACCCTCATTTATTTCCACCATCATATGAAAATGGATGTTATGGGGGGGGGATTTCAAAAGGGATAAGAATATAATGAATGAAAAATTAATCAATTTATATTACATTTATTTAATTATTTTATATAGTATAAAAACATAGAACCAAATTGTTAAAACCGTTAAAAATTTATAAATTAAGAATGAGTAAAATAAGAGGTATTTATATAAATTAAAGATCTTATCCCAATGTAATAGTAATCTGACTAATGAAATTGTAATATGAACAATAAGAATAGAAAATCAGAAAATAAAATTAAAAACTCATCTATAATTATATAAATAAAACTTAGGCATCTTTTAATTGATAATGTGATATAATTATTGTAGATTCCTGGAAAAACAGAAGCACATGGATTGGGTACACAAAAAATAATTTTAGCATTAACAATGATCAATCTACGATCCATCATGATAATAAAAATGCTGAATCATTGGAATAGAAAATTGAACAAACATGGGAGATAGAAGTAACAGAACAATGGATAGGATCATCATATGTTGGTTAGAGTTATGTTAATTAAAAGAAAAGAATTACCTTTATGGAATTATCTTTACGTTGATCTTTCCGATCATGATCTGATGTGATGCGTCATTGCGTCACAGAATCCATGTGTTGGCATCATCTAGCGGTGATCTAAATGTGATACACATATATTTAGATGTTGCCAAATGGATCTACAAGAGCTAGCATAGAAGAGCCTTTGCTTGAGATTTGTTCCATTAATCTTCTTGAGAGCTTCTTCCGAAGTGATCTCCTGGATCCGGAGGACAAGGATCTCTCTTGTAAATTGAGATTGTTCATATGGGTAAGGAATTATCTCATGGCTTGAGATATTTCGTCATATCTATTGTATAAAACCAAAAACAATGGATATTAATTATGGGAAAAATTTAATTTAGATATATAATACATAAAATCATAAAATGATTTAATTACCCATATGAATTTATTGATTTCAATTAATTATTAGTAAGACCTCATTTATATAAATAGCAGTTGAATATTATAATAACCTGACATGAGCCCAGCGAAGTATGCCTAATATTATTTAATTAAATAAATAATATTATTTCTCAAAAATCCCATGAAATACTAAATTACTTTTATATTAATATTCGTGGAATATGTTTTTGTTTCTCCTGTTATCTTTATTTCCATTACCAGATTTATTAGACCTTGAACAGTGACTATTTATTTATTAAACAAATATCACTGCATTACATACTAATAAATTAATTATTTTTCCCACATTATATTCTCTTGAATAACTAATGTCGAAATAAATGTGATTAATAATCCTTGAATAATTAATAAACCAAAATCTGGAATAATTTTTATTCAACTTGCTTAAAGAATATTTAACAAAGATACTTGGACACATTGAGTGTCTGACCCTCTAAGACTATTTCTTTGTGGAATTAGGGGGAGACTACCTAAATTACAAGGATAAAATCTAGATGCACTCCAAGTAACACATAGAGAAATAATTTATGGTCATAATGACGTGTCACCTCCTATGAATGCATATTGTGTATTGTACCCATTTTTCTCGATATCTCTAATCAAGCGGGTTTCATGCTAGTGCCATTAAACCATGTGCTCAATTACTCTTTCTTTGACTTCCAAGAATTTAAATTTTCCATTACTCTCAATGGAAATGGATTTATATAGGGTATATCAATTCCATCAAAGGGTCTAAGATATCAACTTATGTTACGGAACATATGTGGAAAATCCTTTCTTGAACTGTCTATTAATGTAGTATTTCTCGTGACACACACAACATATCCTACCTCACTGATAATATTGTTTTATTATTGTTTTCATCAATACATCTATGTTCACAACTTGTAATACCCATTAATAATAATTGTAAATTCTATAGACCAATCCACACTTCCATATATAAGAACATCCAATGACACTATATAATGTATTTTCCTTATGGAGGGTCTTGTTCTTATAACATCCTCCTAGATATCACCAAGGGCCCACGCCATGAGAAGGTTCCTTAAAGTTTTATGATTCGTCATCCCAATTGGCCTATATTATATGTGTCCCTCAAATAACATAATCTTACCATATAATATATATTCAGGAATAGTGTTATGGAACTTCTGGGTTCTCATCATAGTATAGATCATCTATGACCGTTTGGTGAAATAGTAATCCTTATAACATTATCACATGAATTGTTATGTATAAGAACAATAAAGATTTTAAAAGGTAATTATTAATGAATAAAGTACAAAGTAGTTGGTTCTAGGCCACCAACTCCAAAAGACTCCCACATGGACTGGATCCAAATCCTACATACCTTTAACCCGCTATCTCTCACAAGATATTCATGATTCTGCTAATATAAGACTTTAGTCATGGGTTCTTCCATGTTCTATTTTGTTCACACACTAATCACTTCAACTTCACTGATATTATTGATATCCCTAAAGAGGTGATACTATCGAAGAATGTTCTTTGTCAATTCATGTCACTGTCATTGTTTTTCAAGAGACACTTCTGCAGTATTATCACAATATATTGTGATAAGGTCTCTACTACTTGGAACCACATTATGCTCCGAGAAAATTTTATGAATCTATAAGGCTTATTTGGATACAATAGAAGCCTATATATAATAATAATCCGTTGTAATATCTACGAAAATTGGCTGCTTTGAACTCTTCCATCTCACAACTCTGTTTGGATAGAAAACATATCCTGATTGCGACTTTAGATTATTATGATCTATCTAAAAACCAGTATCATCATTCCCTCGGATGACAAGCTTCTCATCTCTTCCATACACTAGGATCATATCCTTAGTTTTTCTTAGCTACTTTAATATAATTTTAACTTTATACTATTGATGTTCTCTTATGTCTACATGATATCTTCCTACCATGATTGGTGCGTAAGAAACATCATTCCTAGTACATAACATGTTCTACATGATGGATCCTATAGCCAAATAATATGGGATCTTACGCATTATATCTTTATACAACTATGTATGAGGACACATTTTATTTGTAAGATGTAGTCCATGTGACACTAGAACTAATACACTATTGGATTCGTCCATAATAAGTCCTTTTATTATCAGGTCAATGTATGTTCCCTGACATAGTCCATGTAGCCTATTGAATATATCATGAATGATCTTGTTCCCTATAATATAGGCATCTTCTCCTAAGTCTTTCATAGAGAAACACACATTTATCCATTTCTTAACAGAATGTAAGATTGTTACATCATTTCCAATTATTAATATGTCATCAATATCTACTACTAGGATAATTGTAACACCCCAGTTAAATAAAGAATATGACATTTTCATATTTATCCATATCTTTGAATAAAATATTAATATGACTTTAAAGGGGACGCTATGCTCGATGGCGTACCCAACACGCAACAACGAGTTTCTTGGGAATCTTACGTTTCACTCTAATAATAAAATAATATTATTTTAAATGGTAGTTAACATGTAGCCGTTGTATTGGCGGGAATGGATAGAAATAACTAAAATATGATTATATATGTTTTTAAATGTTTTTACATTTATCCAATAAAATATAAAGTCTTAAAATACAGAAAGAATTCAATTTTAGGCATATATGCCCTAGTTTTCACTAAAGGATCACTTATCACCTTTTGATGGCGAACCGTCATTAAATATAGTTTTTTTTACTCTTATACATTCTATTGGACCAAATAAAACTCTTATTAATAATTGGGACATCAAAATTTACTTTGTGTAAATTTTTGGTATCTTTCCAATAAAGTTCATTTTTTTAATGAATAGTGTAAAATGTTGTATTTTAATTCAAAACCACTTTTTAATATAATTTATTTATATGATTAGATTATCTTTTGAATTGGTTTTAAAGTGAAATTAGAATATATTTTTACCATTAAATCCAATAGTGTCCTTTGGAATTAATTTCACTTTGAAATCAGACTTAAACTAGTGTCAATCTTTTGATACTTATTGTTTCATAAAAACATGTTATTGCTCTGACAACGGGAATTAATTATTAAATTAATTAATGTGACTTATATGTTTTGAATTTTGTAAAATAGAATTCATTTTTGAATTCTGAATATCAAATATAGCTTAGGGTGAATTTTTGGAATTTTTCTGAAAAACTTAAATTTTTGATGAATAGTGAAACCACTAAGTGGTACTTATAAAAACTGATTCTTCCATTTAAATGAAATTTGACCATCTTTGTGTTTTGAATTTCAAAAATCCGACATACATGGTTGTCATTAAGAAGTAAAATGTGGTTCAATGGGATAAAAATAATTTTTTGGTGAATAGTAACTTATTACGTTTGTAATCGCGATTAGAGAAAATTAGTGTAGTTTAAGGTAAAAATAATGTTTTAATAATATGAAGTGAACTTGACACATGTCCTAACCTCATTGGATGTGTCATGGCCGACCAATACAACCCATGGGTCAACTTGGGGACCCCATGAAGCCACTTTGGTTGGAAAATGACATTAATATCTTTTTATTTAAAGTTAAAGTAAAAATGAGACAAACATGAAATGTTTTACTAAAATAATTTTTACATGGGGTTATACAAATCATATTTTTGACTATAAATATTAATTGGAAATCTAAAAATATTTCCTACATTATAGTTTTTTTATAATTTTTAGACATTAAATTAATTAAATTATTTATGACATCATGATGATGCATCAATGACCTCATTATTTAACAATTTAAATAAAATGGAAAGATAATGTAATATCTAAGACCTAAACATATCCAAAACCTATTTTATGAGTTTATTTCTAACCCTTATTACCTTAGCCTCAAAATACATCAATGTGGGACCTTTAAAATCCTTTACTCTTTTGAAAATAATGTAAAATTTTGTAACTTTACAAGAGTGACCCTCCTCTCCTCTTTTAAATGGCCCCCACCTCTACCTCCTTACCCACACTCCCAAAGCCTTTGGATCGGCCAAACTCTGCCCATTTTGTCTCTCCACATCCCTATCTTACTCCTTGAAGCCTCACTTTGGGAAGAAGTCTTCCCAAGGAAGCCTTTGAGCTCAAACCAAAGGGAGTTACCCGATTTTAAGGTAATGTCTTCACTTGAGTCCTTTTGTTTTATTTTGCCTCTCCAACCCACTAAACTCTTTTTATTAATTTCTTTTGTAACAACTACAGTATATTAAATATACTAGGATGTTTTTATAAGAAGGATAAGAGCTAAACTTACACACACCTACATATAATGGTTAAAGAACATACTGTTTCTGTGGATGGCGAATTTCTGCCTCTCAAAACGATGATTGTTCAACATTCTTCTAACACCTTCAAAGGTGGCCATTAAGATGACACTATATTTATATATGATATATAGTATGTTTATGTTTTCCTTAAGATTCTGTATTTTTCATTTTGGGAATACCATTATGGTTACCATTATGGGTAAACCCGATATCTTCATTTAAGGAAGTGTGGACTACTGCCCCCTCAAAGTGATTTGATTCGTTAATACCATCTGTGGTATGTATAAAGATATATTTAATGATATTATATATGATACCATACTGGAATTAAAATACTATTATGTATCATTATGTTTTAATTCCATTAAATATGAAATAGAAATGGAAGTAGCGTTCATGCGTACGTACGGCTTATCGTCTCCATGAACGGTGTATTTCATTTCTTATCCTCAAATGTAATGTAATATTATAAGTACATATTTATAATGGATATATATAAGGTATTTTACATATAAATGATGAATATAATTCTGGAATTAAAATATACATACCTCTCATTTAGTTTTAATTCCATTAATATGACAAAGAAATGAAAGTAGCGTTCATGCGTACGTACGACTTACCGTCTCCATGAACGGTGCATTTCATTTCTTACCTATAAATGATTATATAATATTATAAATACATGTATATTCTGGATATATATGATATATATGATATCCAAATCATTAATATCATTCTGGTTATAATGAACCATTGACCACACGAACAACATGTAATTGTAAGAAGTCCACTTTTGACTTAAGAACCAAATATCGACAAAACAAACATTATTAACTTAAATGATTACATAATGTTTATAACATGTCAATAATTGATATAAAAGGAATAATGAACTTGAAAAGGTTCTTAAGAAAGTAGAAATTAACTCATGTTTATTATTCTGGACGTTAAAGAATGATCTAGTCATGTCGGACCCGAGGTAAGGGATCCTACTCCTCTCTTTCTTTTTAAGTACACTCTTTTATGTAATTCCTTCTAAGCTCATATTTATTGTGATTGGGATGTTCTTTTATATTACTCTTACTGTAATTTTTATGTTCATATTATGAGAGACCCTATTCTCTCTCATCAACCCATTTTGGACGTTTTGAGTGGTGCCGTTAGGCTGCCGAATTTTCGTAAGAGATCTAACCTCTCTCTTTCTTTTTAAGTACTCTCCTATATGTCACATCTTTTAATATCCTCTTTGTTATGTTGGGGGATGTTATTTTGTATTCCCATTTCTGTAAACTTTATGTTGATATGATGAGAGACCCTATTTCCTCTCATCAATCCATTTTGGAAGTTTCAAGTGGCGCTGTTAGGCTGCTGAGTTTTCGTAAGGGATTTTTCATCTCACTTTTATTCTCGTGAGATTTATGCTACATTTGCCACAATTTACTTTGAGTGGTGTATGTACTGCCCATTATTATACACTTTTTGTAGTATAATTTCATTTATGGGTATTCATATCTTCATTGTATGACCCTTCTTCCATCGGGTATACGTTTCGAAAGTTACCCAACTCGGTAAGGGGAACTTTCACCATCCTCTTTTTTAAAAGACTTCTTTTGTTATTTCTTTTAATTTACATATTGTTTTGTTGGGATATGTTCTCATATATCTTTATTGATGTAAATTTTATGTCCAAGTGATGAGATACACTTTTTATCTCTCATCAACTCATTTTGATGTGACGCTGTTAGGCTGTCAAGGGAACTTCTTAACCCAATTTCGATTTCTTTGGGTTCAATATGTAGTTATTGAATATGTCATCCCTTGAATATGTGTGAATGACCTTTGATTATTTTACACTTAATATCCCCTTATATTTGGTGTATTCGTTTGACACACATAATTATGTAATTTATTTATCCTTAAACCAAGGATACCGTCTTTGTATGGGGCTTCGTCTCAATCTCCTTTCATTGAGGCATATTTTATTTTATACACAACCTTATTTTATACGGTGTATAAACTCCTTTGGCTTTTACGCTTATTCAAAAAGAATCTTTTTTATACGAAGCATTTTACAAAACTACAAAAGGGAATGTTTTTCTTGTTGTAAGTATGAGGCAACAACGACTACTCCGCCTCTGTGACCATTATTTGAGTTTCGGATTCCTCTACAAGCCATACCCTTTTTTTAAATGAAAAATAAATACCATGTTTTACTTTGGTATTGAAAATGGTTTTCATAATGTTTTTATTATATCAATGTGTTGTATTGATATCTTGTGATTGAAATGTGGAAATTTTATGTTTCCTTTATGCATGTTTTATGTGATATGATTATGTTATGGTTCTTGGGAATTATTATGAAGACGGGTGGTTCCGTGATAAACTAAGGGCGGGTGAGCCCGTTATAGCTGTCCAATGCATTGGGTAACGTGAAGGATTGAAACGTTATGGTTTCTCCGAAGATATTTAGGGAATATATTGTGATGGGTATTCCAAACGTAACCAAGAGGGTTACTCCATACGTAAGAATGTTATGAATGTTTCAAGTTACCTTTATTTCATATGATTTCTATGTTTTTATTAGGTATGTTAAAGTGCTTATGTTTTATGGGTAAACTATGATTTCATTCTTATGTATACATGTACTCATGTTTCCTTTCCATATTTTTATATCCCTTACTGAGCTTTTTATGCTCATCCCATGTTTTTGAAATGTTTTTCACATGTCAAGGGAAGGGTACATGATGTGATGATAGTGTCAAGGATGTGTCAAGAAAGAATCCATGTTTTATTTTAAATATGTTTCTATTGATGGGAAGAATGAATACTGTCTTTTATGTAACCACTATGTCTAAATGTGGAATGTAATGCAAGATTCATGATCTAATTCTCTAAAACTCTAAACCTGAAAACATCCTCAATGTGTAATCTTGTAATAACTCAAGATTAAGTATGGTTTAAGGCTGGGTCCTTATAGTTGGTATCAAAGGTCGGTTTAGATAACTTTAGAGGATAGGGTATTCTTTAAGCATAAGTGGCATTACCATAATGGTTAGGATTTCAGAAAGAGTCCTAGTTTTAGATAATGTGAATGTGTAAGTATATCTTAGTGTTTATCTTCATCATTAGTACATGATGGTTTTTTTGATATACTCACACTTACCTTTATGTTTTTAGTGAATGGATGGATCTAGCAGGAACTAAAGTGACAATAGGTTTGAAGGAAACTGTGGTGGTTCTCTGATTAAGATACTAGATAAAATGGGGGATTCAATGAGGAAATTCGTGGTTGTTCTAAACCAACTATCAATGAGTCATGGTCAACTACTTGAACCTTGGTATGATCTGTAATGCATCATGTATGAGATGTCCAATCGATGTGGAAGTTCAGGTAATAATTAAAAAGGTAACCATTAGAGTATATATGATCCTTACTTTTGAGGAAATTATGGGTTATTATGTGATATGATGGAAAGTGAAAGGCATGAGATAAACTTGAGGTTAAAATATGTTATATTTATTTTTGAAGATTTTATCTCGTTTTGGGAAATGTTTTGAGAATTATATTGTTTTGGAAAAAGGACAACACGTAGACCGTGTGACAACCCGTCGCGTCGGACAAAGCTGCGGGAATCGAACCCACAACCAAAGTGCGACTGGTATTTATCGCCTACCACTGGACTACGTGAAGTCCCTGGTTATTTTGACTGATTATTTTTGGTTATATGATTTTATGAATTAAGTGAAAGTTGATTTTGGGTTATTTATGACAATGATTAACCTATCATGGGGGATATGTGATTAGGTTAATTACTTTTCAATACGAGACTTTAGGAGCAACTGATGTTGTTTGGAGATAAATGTTACGATTTAACTTGGAAGACTATGTGACTAAATCCTTCAAATATTTGGGATTCAACCTTAGTTTGGTTATTTTGAAGAATTTTATGGACAAATTTTTTATCTATTGGTCCTCGTTGAACTTTGGGTTTTGTTGGACAAATTTTAGAGATTAAGCATTGATTTTCTTTTTATAAAGGGTTATCCTTTTATGGATTATCTGATCTTGTACTATCCTTTTTGGTTTTGGTTTTGGTTAAAGTCTAAATACATGAGAAGTATATAGTTCTCTTTTGTGGATTAGGTGATTCTCTAGAAGTTGATTATAGTACTCTTAATGTGAACAAGTCTTCCTAAATACTCATCTTTTGGAGAAAATGTGATTTTGTGTAAGGAATCTAATGAAAGATGAAAGTCAACATGATAAGTGATTATATTTCCTTATGAATAAATTCCTCAATAAAAAGTAACTTAAAAAAAAAATTTTGTCTATTAACATTTCCTACTGGGTAATCGAATACCGTTTAACCCATCACAAGTTTGTGATTTTCTTGTGGTTAACTTTCTCCTAAACATGTTTTCTATCACTCTCCATCAGAACATGACCCTTTTTTTTCCTCCATGTCCATATTTTCATACTCGGAATCCTAGTACGGGTTAACTCGGGTGACCTTTGTACTTATCTTTCTTTATTTTAAAGTGATTGTTTTACCGACCCTTGTTTCGAAGTGGGACTTTCAAGGATGTTTCCAAGCTAAATTTTAAAAATTGCGAGGACGCAATTCCCAAAAGGGGGGAAGGATGTAACACCCCATGTAAATAAAGAATATGACATTTTCATATTTATCCTTATTTGTGAATAAAATATTAATATGACTTTAAAGGGGATGCTATGCTCGATGGCGTACCCAACACGCAACAACGAGTTTCTTGGGAATCTTACATTGCACACTAATAATAAAATAATATTTTTTTAAATGGTAGTTAACATGTAGCCGTTGTATTGGCGGGAATGGATAGAAATAAATAAAATATTATTATATATGTTTTTAAATGTTTTTACATTTATCAAATAAAATATAATGGATTAAAATATGGAAAGAATTCAATTTTAGGCATATATGCCCTAGTTTTCACTAAAGGTTAACTTATTGCCTTTTGATGGCGAACCGTCATTAAATATAGTTTTCTTCACACTTATACATTCTATTGGACCAAATAAAACTCTTCTTAAGAATTGGGACATTAAAATTTACTTTGTGTAAATTTTTGGTATCTTTCTGATAAAGTTCATTTTTTTAATGAATAGTGTAAAATGTTGTATTTTAATTCAAAACCTCTTTTTAATCTAATTTATTTATATGATTATATTATCTTTTTAATTGGTTATAAAGTGAAATTATAATATATTTTTACCATTAAATCCAATAGTGGCCTTTGGAATTAATTTCACTTTGAAATTAGACTTAAACTAGTGTCAATCTATTGATACTTATTGTTTCATAAAAACACGCTATTTGCTCTGACAGTGGGAATTAATTATCAAATTAATTAATGTGACTTATATATTTTGAATTTTGTAAAATAGCCTTCATTTTTGAATTCGGAATATCAAATATATCTTAGGGTGAATTTTTGGGATTTTTCTGAAAAACATCAATTTTTGATGAATAGTGAAACCACTAAGTGGTACTTATAAAAACTGATTTTTCCGTTTAAATGAAATTTTTCCATATTTGTGTTTTGAATTTCAAAAATCCTACATACATGGTTGTCATTAAGATGTAAAATGTGGTTCAATGGGATAAAAATAATTTTTTGGTGAATAGTAACTTATTATGTTTTTAATCGCGATTAGAGGTAATTAGTGTAGTTTAAGGTAAAAATAATGTTTTAATAATATGAAATGAACTTTACACATTTCCTAACCTCATAGGATGTTTCATGGCCGACCAAGACAACCCATGGGTCAACTTGGGGACCCCATGAAGCCAGTTTCGTTGGAAAATGACATTAATATCTTTTTATTTAAAGATAAAGTAAAAAATGAGACAAACATGAAATGTTTTACTAAAACAATTTTTACAAGGGGTTATACAAATCATATTTTTGACTATAAATATTCATTGGAAAGATAAAAAGATTTCCAAAATTATAGTATTTTTTTTATAATTTTTAGACATTATATAAATTAAATTATTTATGACATCATGATGATGCAGTGATGACCTCATTATTTAACAATTAAAAAAAATGGAAAGATAATGTAATATCTAAGACCTAAACAAGTCCAAAACCTATTGGATGAGTTTATTTCTAACCCCTATCACCTTATCCTCAAAATAAATCAATTTGGGTCATTTAAAATCCGAAACTCTTTTGAAAATAATGTAACATTTTGTAACATTACAAAAGTGCCCCTCCTCTCCTCTTATAAAAGGCCCCCACCTCTACCTCCTTACCCACACTACCAAAGCCTTTGGATTGGCCATCCTCTGACCATTTTGTCTCTCCAATTCCCTCTCTTACTCTTTGAATCCTCACGTTGGCCAGAAGTATTCCTAAGGAAGCCTTTGAGCACAAACCAAAGGGAGTTACCCGATTTTAAGGTAATGTCTTCACTTGAGTCCTTTTGTTTTATTTTGCCTCTCCAACCCCATAAACTCTTTATATTAATTTCTTCTGTAACAACTCCAGTATCTTAAATATAATAGTATGTTTTTATAAGAAGTATTAGAGCTACACTTACACACACCTACATCTAATGGTTAAAGAACATACTGTTTCTGTGGATGTTGAATTTCTGCCTCCCAAAATGATGATTGTTCAACATTCTTCTAACACCATCAAAGGTGGCCATTAAGATGACACTATATTTATATATGATATATATTATGTTTATTTTTTCCTTAAGATTCTGTATTTTTTATTTTGGGCATACCTTTATGGTTTTCATTATGGGTAAACACGATATCTTCATTTAAGGAAGTGCGGACTACCGCCCCCTCAAAGTGATTTGATTCGTTAATACCATATGTGGTACGTATAAAGGATATATTTAATTATATTATATATGATACCATACTGGAATTAAAAAACTATTATGTATCATTATCTTTTAATTCCATTAAATATGAAATAGAAATGGAAGTAGCGTTCATGCGTACGTATGACTTACCGTCTCCATGAATGGTGCATTTCATTTCTTATCCCCAAATGTAATGTACTATTATAAGTACATATTTATAATGGATATATATAAGGTATGTTACATATAAATGATTAATATAATTATGGAATTAAAATATACATACCTATCATTTAGTTTTAATTCCATTAATATGACAAAGAAATTAAAGTAGCGTTCATGCGTACGTACGGCTTACCGTCTCCATGAACGGTGCATTTCATTTCTTACCCCTAAATGATTATGTAATATTACAAATACATGTATATTATGGATATATATGATATATATTATATCCAAATCATGAAGATCATTCTGGATATAATGAACCATTGACCACACGAACAACATGTAATTGTAAGAAGTCCACTTTTGACTTAAGAACCAAATATCGACAAAACAAACATTATTAACTTAAATGATTAAATAATGTTTATAACATGTCAATAATTGATATAAAAGGAATAATGAACTTGAAAAAGGTTCTTAATCAAGTAGAAATGAACTCAAGTTTATTATTCAGGACGTTAAATAACGATCGAGTCAAGTCGAACCCGAGGTAAGGGATCCTACTCCTCTCTTTCTTTTTAAGTACACTCTTTTATGTCATTCCTTCTAAGCTCAGATTAATTATGATTGGGATGTTCTTTTATATTACTCTTACTGTAATTTTTATGTTCATATGATGAGAGACCCTATTCTCTCTCATCAATCCATTTTGGAATTTTTGAGTGGCGCCGTTAGGCTGCCGAATTTTCGTAAGAGATCTAACCTCTCTCTTTCTTTTTATGTACTCTACTTTATGTCACTTCTTTTAAGATCCTCTTTTTTATGTTGGGCGATGTTATTTTGTATTCATATTTCTGTAAACATTATGTTGATATGATGAGAGACCCTATTTCATCTCATCAATCCATTTTGGAAGTTTCAAGTGGCGCTGTTAGGCTGCCGAGTTTTCGTAAGGGATTTTTCATCTCAATTTTATTCCCGTGAGATTTATGCTACATTTTCCACAATTTACTTTGAGTTGTGTATGTAATTCCCATTATTATACACTTTTTTTAGTATAATTTCATTTAGGGGTATTCACATCTTCATTGTATGACCCTTCTTCCGTGGGGTGTACGTTTCGAAAGTTACCCAACTCGGTAAGGGGACCTTTCACCCTCCTCTTTTTAAAAAGACTTCTTTTGTTATGTCTTTTAATTTACATATTGTTATGTTGGGATATGTTCTCATATATCTTTATTGATGTAAGTTTTATGTCCAAGTGATGAGATAAACTTTTTATCTCTCATCAACTCATTTTGATGTGACGCCGTTAGGCTGTCAAGGGAACTTCTTAACTCAATTTCGATTTATTTGGGTTCAACATGTAGTTATTGAATATGTCATCCTTTGAATATGTGTGAATGTCCTTTGATTATTTTACACTTAATATCCCAATATATTTTGTGTATTCGTTTGACACACATAATTATGTAATTGATTTATCCTTAAACCAAGGATATCGTCTTTGTATAGGACTTCGTCTCAATCTCCTTTCATTGAGGCATATTTTATTTTATACACAATCTTCTTTTATATGTTGTATAAAACCCTTTGACTTTTACACTTATTCAAAAGGAATCTTTTTTATACGAAGAATTTTACAAAATGACAAAAGGGAATGTTTTTCTTGTCGTAGGTATGCGGCGACAACAACTTCTCCGCCGCCGTGACCATTATTTGAGTTTCGGCTTCCTCTACAAGACATACCCTTTTTTTAAATGAAAAATAAATACCATGTTTTACTTTGGTATTGAAAATGGTTTTCATAATGTTTTTATTATATCAATTTGTTGTATTGATATCTTGTGATTGAAATGTGGAAATGTTATGTTTCCTTTATGCATGTTTTATGTGATACAATTATGTTATGGTTCTTGGGCATTATTATGAAGATGGGTGGTTCCGTGATAAACTAAGGGCGGGTGAGCCCGTTATATCTCTTCAATGCATTGGGTAACACGAAGGAGTGAAATGTTAAGGTTTCTCTGAAGAGATTTAGGGAATATACTGTTATGGGTATTCCAGACGTAACCAAGAGGGTTACTCCCTACGTAAGAATATTATGAATTCCTCATGTTACCTTTATGTCATATGATTTCTTTGATTTTATGAAGGATGTTAAGGTGCTTATGTTTTATGGGTAAACTATGATTTCATTCTTATGTATACATCTACTCATGTTTTCTTTCCAAATTTTTATATCCCTTACTGAGCTCTTTATACTCATCCGAAGTTTTTGAAATGTTTTTCACAGGTCAAGGGAAAGGTACATGATGTGATGATAGTGTCATGGATGTGTCAAGAAAGAATCCATGTTTTATTTTAAATATGTTTCCGTTTATGGGAAGAATGAATACTGTCTTTTATGTAACCACTTTGTCTAAATGTGGAATGTAATGCAAGTTTCTTGATCTAATTCTCTAAAACTCTAAACCTAAAAAGATCCTCAATGTGTAATCTTGTAATAACTCAAGATTAAGTAAGGTTTAAGGGTGGGGCCTTATAATAATGACCACATTCCCAGTATCCCGCATATAAACACAGGGCTCACATCTGTTCTTAATGAAACAAAATTAATTAATTTATTCTTCAAATTGAATGTTCAATGACCTAGATGGTTTCGTTAATCCATAAATGGGTTTATGCCACTTGAAATACAAATTTTCTTCATCTAGTGTCACAAACCATTATGGTTATGTCATATAGACATATTCAAAAAGGATCCACTTAAGTAATACCATTTTTACATCCTTTTTAAAATTCTCACAGTTATGGTAATATATAATTGAAAGTGTGAATAAAATGGATTTAAATATTGGAACTAGCGAAAAGGTTTCATCATAGTCTATTCTATAACATAGTTATAATTATTTAGAAACTTTCATTGCATTATAGGTGCTAACTTGGCCTTCCATGTTTATTTTTATCTTGAATACCCATTTTCATCCAATAGGCTTTAAATAAACCAGATCTTCAACCAAAACCCAAATTTTGTTCTGATATATAGAATCAATTATATAATTCATTGCATCTATCCATCTTACAGCTTCAGATATCTCTAATAATTTCATGTAGGATAGAGGTTCATCATTTTCCATCAATAATGATTCACCATCTTCAGTGACTAAGAAACCAAATCTCTCTAGTTCCCTTATCTCGCATGATCTACAATGTAGTTATTTTTTTTTCAACATCCTCTATGGGGAACTTTGGAACTTGTTTCTATATCGACTACTGTGAATATCGGGCATCAACATTATTAAAGTCAATTGTGTTCAAACTATTATTTTTTAGGATGTTCTCCCTCTCAATAATGACATCTTTTATGGTGATTTTCACATTCTTGTCTGAAGGGTTATATAGTTAATATCATTTTGTTTACTTGGGATATCCTATAAAGATACACCTCTCACCCCGGGGTTCTAGTTTGTGGAATGATATGGCCTTAACAATCACCCTTCATTCCCATACACATGTGTGTAATCAAACAGGTTTTTTTCCATTCCATATCTCCGAGGGAATTCCATATTCTCCATTAGCTGTTACTCATTTCAATGTGTATCCGGTAGTTTGTAATGCATATCCCCAAAATGATAATAGGTGATCTGAATGACTCGTCAATGACCTCACCATGTCTAACATGGTGTAGATCCTCATTTCAATAATACCATTCTACTATGGTGTATAAGGATTGGTGAGTTGAGATAGAATCCTAGAAACCGATAAAAAGTAGAAGAACTCTTGGTTCAGATATTCTATGCCTCAATATGATCCAAGGATCTTTAACTTTTTACCAACTAGATTCTCTAATTCATTCTTTACTTCCTTAAATTTTTTTATTGACTCTAACTAATTCCTCATTTATTAAACATAGAAAAATCTATTCCAATCATCAGTATAAGTAATGACGTTAGAATATCCACCAGTAGAATCTACTAGAAATGGTCCACACACATCCATATGCACCAATCCTAGAAGATCTACATCCATTAAACCCTATCCATCAAAATGTGACTTTGTCATTTTACTTTTTAGACAAGCATGGAATCTAACAAGTGGTTTTTTCTCAATGGAGGCTAAATAACTATCTTCGTAGTACCTTTTCAAATTCTTATCTTTTACATAACCAATACATTGATGCCACAACTGGGTGTTGTATGAGTCATTTGAGTTTGTTTCATTATCAATTTCCAACACATGGTTTTTGTAATTTAATACATAAAAACAATTATTTCAATGTTTCATACCATAACATATGTTGTTCTTATAAATGAAAAAAAACTTATATCTAATTTTGAAAATAAATCAATCCATATCCAAACTAGATATTTAAATTATGTTCATGGTATCACTAGGAACATAATATAAGTTATGTAAAACCAATAGAATCCCAATTGGAAATGTGGGATATTAATCAGTAATGGAAAATACAACCATCCTTGTCCCATTGAAATCTCAAATATCCATCTCTCCTCAAAAAATTATTCAAATTCATCATGGTTTCTACATTTGAATACAAATTTTATCACCAAATGATGTATTTAATACCCAATATATAGAAATAGAATGATTACACTCAACAATGAACTCACCTTCAGAGTCTCAATACTTCTGGGCGCAGTTCCTATTCCATTGACTTTTCGTTTCATATGAAGAACATACCACCTCTCATTCCTTGCCCTGCCTCTAGATCATCCCCTTCTTGGAGGGATAGTGCTCGGGGGCTTCATATCATTCATAAGTCATTGGCCCCTTTTCCTTGACCATGATTTTTTATTCATCATAATGACTGTGGGTTTTTTAAACCCCCTATCCTTATCTACCTAGTGAATTAGGGTCAGATGTTACGATATACTCTTCTCATTATTACCCGTTTTTAGTTTAAAATAACACTAGAGAATGTCTTCGGTAGTGATGATAGGAAGAGATCTTTATGCAACTCAAACAAGTACATAATCCCTAAGATGTCCAGGCATTCAATATAGCCAATAAGAATGACTACATGAGGCCTAGTTGTCTTAGAATTTCCAAAATTAGTTGTCAACAAAGCATTTGACATCTCATATCTCTCATGTCCATCCTTCTCTGATATAGATCATTAACAAGATACATCATGCTATACAGATCAATTTTTTCATGTTGCTTCGAGATATTATTAGTCATGGATGATAGAATGAAACATTGGACATCTGTAGAATCATCCATATGTTTTCTATTGAGAGAAAATTCCTCATCAATGGCCGCGTTTCCAGGCACATATTGATTAGGGTCTTCAATCACATATAATTTTTTTCAGGGTGAAGTACGAATTGTAAATGCTCTACCACTCCTAGGAATTTGTGCCAGTGAGATGGTTTTCCTCATCAACTATGATTCAAAATGATATTTTTGAAATCATTTTCCATTTTTTTCTAAAAATTAAAAAGAAAAAATTTTTATGTGTTTATCATGAAAAAACAGAGGCAAATAAATAAATTAACACTTATTATTCTCCCACTATTTTATCAAAATCTAATATCCCTCACCATTGACTTTATAATATTCTATTGAATAAATATTCTAGTGGAAAGTATCCATATTTTCTAATCAATTACCCCAACTAGGTTTAGTCAAGAAACTTTATGAGTGTTAAGTTGGCTTTCCATTTGCCAACTGCATTAACTTGTAGATCCTTGATCAAATGAGTGGACTCCCAGGTCTGAAATCATTTTATTTTGAATTTCCTCAACCTATTACTCTTGGTCACAAAATTTCCTATGGAAGTCAACCCTTTTTGTAAAACAAGTCATGTCAAACCAAAACCTTGAATTTTGATTCCTCGATAATTGAATGCACCCAAACAAGGGATGCTCAAACACTTTGAACAATGGTTTGATTCTAGATAAGATTATGGAAGGCTATACAGTCATAATATTTTATTGAGTGAATTTTTTATTATTTTTAAATTAGAATTTTATTATATCTCTTACATGGAATTTAATATTATGTGGGATATATATAAGCCATTAAATTTATCTATGATAACATTTATGCACAATCTGGTCTTATTTTAGTTCTATATTTCATGAATGTATAATAAATTAATTGTGGGATTATGAAAAAACACCCACAATAAATAAACCATCAAACATATTGAAATAAAATAAATGATATGATCATGATCTTTATCTTGTTCTATTGGATAATTTATATAGATGTTGATAAACTCACCAAAGACCTAGGGGGAAACCATGATCTATGTTGTTTCGTGTTTACAGTATTCCACATATACACCATTGTATCTACTTGGGATTGGTTTCACATTGGCTCTTAAATTGTGCAGCCTCCACTTGCTTGGGATCTCAATGTATTACATATGCTTTAATTTCACATGCATGTGAGGGGTAAAATGGGTTTTAGATAAAAGAATCCATTGGGACACATGCCCTATGTATTAATGTGGAGAAGGATTTCATTACAAAAAAATAAATTTAAATAAATTAATTAAAAGAAACTTTCTACAGACAAAGGTCTAGTTCTAGCTCATGATCATCCATGCATGAAACGATATTTACACATAAATAAAACTATAATTCCTTCATTTATCATTATTCTTTAAGATAAATCATGCTCAAATAAATTAATTATCATTAATTAATTAATCTGAATATCATAAACCATTTTTTAATTTCATTTATATTCCCATCCACCATAATTTTAAATAATTAAATTAATTTAAAATTAAGTTTTCACAAAACTTGTACACTGGAAAAAACATAGTGAATTCCAATTCATAACTACCCAACGAGTAGAAGTGAACATTACACAGATTTAAAATTAAACATGCATTTATAAAACACATATCACATATTGTGACTCAAATATACACCCACACCACGGTATACATCTCAAGTGTTTGTATAATTTAATATTATATTTTAATAAATCTACATAATTCGTATGAGTACACAATGTGCCATTCTGACTACATGGCTTGTACTATCGTTCACCATCAATATGAAGTACATGTTTGGGGTTATGGAGTGTAGATGTACTTTATAAATGTTTAGAGTAAACAATGTGTCCAGTGGTCCACACGCCATGTAGTATCTGAATTACACAGTTTCTAGTATGGTATTCCATTTATGGGGAACATAGACCAACCCTACCTCGAATGAACTACAGGTTTTGTATACATGGCCACAATATGTGTAATCCTGAAACTACAATCCACCTGTTCCTAGTCAACAAATGGATTCATTTAATATTTATAAAGAGTCCAACCAATGAATAGGTTTGGTTGACCGATCCGATCTATTTAATGTTTACTATAATGTGTGTACTACTGAATACACACTATGTGTTTTGGTGTTGTACATACAGTAATCATTAGATCTCAGGATGAGGTCCCCTATTTTATTTTAATCAAAACTAAAATAAAAGATCATTTCTATGAAGTGAATGTGAAATGAAGGGGGAGGAAAAGATATCATGATTTAGATTTTCAAAATGGATAACATGAATTAAAATAACTAATTTATTAAATGCGTAAATAATCAACCAAAAACTAAATAATTATAATAAATGAAATGACGACTATGATACAACTTGTAGGTTCGGTGGGAAGTAGAAGCATGTGGATGGGGTAACAAAATTTATTTTTAGCATTAACAACGATCAATCCGAGATCCCTCACGATAAAAAAGACACCAGATGTTCAGAAAAAAAATGAAGATCGAAAAATAAAGAGGTAATATAAGATCATCATAATGTTGGATATAATAAATTTAATTGTAAGGCGTGTGTTACATTGAAGGAATTCTATTTCCATTGATTTTTCTTATCAAAATCGGATGTGATCTGTCATTACGTCATAGATTCCAAGTGTAGGCTTCCTCTAGCAAAGATCCACACATTATCCAAATATCTCTAGACATTACCGATGGGATCTCCAGGTGATATCACAGAAGATCCTTCACTTGTGATGTGAACCTTTGATCATCATGAGAGCCTCTTACAATGATATCTACTTAATATGGTGGTGGAGGATATATCTCATAACTTGAAAGAGTTATTGGAGGAAAGGAATTCTATCTTGGTTTGAGAGATTTCCCCATATCATTTGTGCACAACCACAAATAATGGCTAGTGTTAATATGAATAATGTAACCGGGATTTATAATACATAGAATAATAAATTGAATTAATTAAAAAAAATGCATTTATTAATTTCATTAAATTTTTATTAATACCCCTTGTCTAATAATTACAACTGACTATTATTATCACTTTCAATGCACCCAACAAATTGAAACGAATATTTTTTAATTATATAAAAAATATTATTTCTCAAAAATCCTCAGAAAAACTTCAGGAAATGTATTTTTTTCCATTTTAAATATATACTCTACCATATTTATTAGACCATGAATAAAGACTAGTGATTTCATAAATATATATCACTGTAATACACACTAATAAATAAATTATCACACCCATAATATAATCTCATGAATATCTAGTGTTGAAATAAATGTGATCAGGCATCCTTGATAAAAAATTAAACCATAATTGGGAATAATCATTATTCATCTTGTCAAATGAATATTTATCTGAGATACATGGACAAACATTGTGTGTGACCCTATATGCCTCTTTCTTAGTAGAATTATCAGGATCCAACCTATCTTCTAATGTTAGCATATAGGAACACACCAAGGCACCCATAGAGAATGAATTTAATGCCACAATGATGTGTCACCTCCGTTGAACTCTTACCATGTAATGAAATCCCTTTTTCTCGATATCTATAATAAAGAGGGATAGTTCCATCAACCCATGTGCATGATTATTCTTTAATTGACATCCATAAATTGAACTTGGCCATTCCATACTATGAACAGTGATTTATATATGATATATCAATTGCATAAAAGGGCCTGAGATATCATCTCCCTTTATGCAACAAAAGGGAAAAATCCTTTCTTTCATTATCTATTATGGTTGTATTACTCATGAAACTCCCAACATATCTTACCCCACTATGAATAGTATGTCATCACAGTTTCTGTCAATACATCTAAGTGCGCATGTTTTTATACACATTAATAACAATCTTAATGTTTATAGACCAGTACACACGTTCGCCAATAGGTACATCCAATGACACTATGAAATGTGTATTTCCTACTAGCGTGTCCCATTCAAATTATATCCTCTAGGATATCACCAATGGAGAACACAATGAGAAGGTGCCTCAATGATTTATGAGTACTTAACCCTAATGGAATGTATTATTTGTGTCCCTCAAACAACAACATCCAGCCATAGAATATATATTCATGAATAGTGTTATGGAACATCCAGGCTCTCATCATAGCAGGGATCTGATATGTCCCTTTGGGGCGAAATCCTTCCTTAAGACATTATCACATGAATTATCACACAGAAGACCAATAAAGATGTGATAACTTAGTTATTAATGAATAATGTACAAAATAGTTGGTCCCAGGCTACAAACTCTAACAAATATATCACTGTACAAGTGAATTAATATTTTAAAAATTAATAATAATGTATTTGTTTTTCGTAACATATATTTTAATTTATAATTTTATAAAAATTTCATTTTTAAATTAAAATATATTTTCTTAAAATAGATCATTAAATTAAAATTTATTGTATTTTGATAAAAAAAATAATATTATGGGACCTTATTTTTTCAAAGTGCTATAAAATCAGTTATAATTTTGAAATGAGTATTTTCCAAGTAAATGTTTATTTTAATTAAATATTAAATTTCTCATAATTATAAAATGATTTTCAATAAATGTAATATTTTTAAATTATAGACATTTAAAAATGTTTGGGTTAATTTTTGTAATTTCTTTAAATTAAATGTGTTTTTTTTGTGAATAATGATATACATTAATTTAAATTATATATAAATATAAGTAAAATAAACTATTACCTGATTCATTTTTGATGTAGGATACATAATATTAAACTAAACATAGTTATTTTAATATATTGTTATATTTTCTATCGTACTATTCATAGTCTTGAGTGAAAATAATTTACTAAGGCATATATAATGAGAAAATACCCCTCTACTCCCCTATAAATACCATCCTCCCCCCTCTTCAACTCACACTTTCCAATATTTGAAATATTTAAATATTATACCAAATCATATTCCTAAGACCCTAACCCACATTTACGATCACTTGGTGTCTTGAAAATACCCAACACATTTTTCTAAGGTGGTTCTCAGGGAGGTGAAATTCATGTGGTAAAATCACCGTTCTTTTTATTTTATTTTATTTTCAGTATCATTATTTTTAACCCCTATTCAACTCCACCTATATAATAGGAATGATTAATCAAGTATCTATTATATACTATAACATTATTCTGATAATGTAATATATCATCTTTAAGTCTCATCCTTTTTTTCTAAACATTAAAATATCATTCATGGTGTGTCGATTTACCACCACTATGGACGATGCATATTTTTCATCCATTACCACCATCAAGGATGGTCAAAAACCCATTTTAATCATTATAAATATTGAATAATATATTTTATAACCCTTTTTTGTTATGGAATAGAAATAGATACATAATATTGAATAATTAATTAGAACATGTTCATTGTCATCAAAAACTGGAAAAATAAGTCTAAATGACTATCATTAAAATTTTATCTAATGAATCATCATCATATCTGGAAACCAAATAATATATTATACCAATTAATAATTGGGATATCACTAACATTTTATGATTTCAATTCAATTCAATTATTATCATTTGACATGTACTTCTATACTCATATACAAGAGAACAGATCCTGAAACCCTAGAAAACAAACCCTCATGAATGATGAAATTAAACTATATATCTCATCAAAAAGAAAAAAATGAACTTATTTAATCTATAATTAATAATATTAATTTATAATATGTTTTATATTGGTTTATAAATGAATTTAATATTATTATACTATTCCTTAATCTGATAAAATCATTCCGACATAATATAATAAGAGTTTAACCCCAACTATATCATATCGGATTTTCCATCTTTAACACTATTTTCATACTATCTTTTGTTTTAATGTTACATAAAATATAATTTTTTTTCATCCCTTTTATTTTTTTGGATATATATCTTTTCAAAATATTTTTATGAAAAATGAAAATATTCTACATAATAAACCATTATTCATAGAATATAACTTTTATATCTCATGATATTGTTTCTTCTTCACATAACATTGAAGATTCATGTACCAATTATGCCATTGCCTCTTACTTTTAAGGACAATAAATTTTAATTTTTTGTATTTTTTATTAAATTAAACCCATTATTATCCATGGGTTATTTTATTTCTATACTTGACATAAGTTCTATGTGGAATGCTCAATAATGTAAATGTTATGATGTGATAGGTGAAGCTGGAATTAAATAGCATATAGAAAACATATAATATGATGGGTCTTCCCAGAATTATATAGTTCTCCAAGGAATTTTTTTATGTAATTTATTTCGTAATAAAATGTGAAATATTTCGGAACATGATGTTTCAATTTTATTAATTTCAACAATACGTGCCATTATGTAATGTTTCATCCCATTATTTTGATTAGTGGCCTTATATTATATTATTATGATGATTATTATTCTCACTCATGTTACATGTTTCTTATTCATCCTTTTACTAGGCATTTATCTCACCCCTCAAATTTTCGTATTTCCTCAAGTGAATACATGTACTAAAGTGAATTTGAATCCCACTAAGAAGATACCAACAGTAGAATTATATAAATTTTATAATTTATTTTCTAAAGATTATAGATCATGATAATTTCCCAAAGACATTAACCTCTTGATCCTTGTTCTATACACTATTAGTTAGTTTATCATTAAAATAATGTAATAGTTAAGCAATAATATGTCAGGTCGCTATATTTTATATTACCAATATTCTGCGTAGAGTCACATTGATCAACCAGTTTTCATTACAAATAAAATAATTCACTCCATGGTGATGATATATTCCAAATGAATCCATTATCAATATTCACAATATGCTTCAACTTCAATTCATTTCCCCAAAAAAGAGCCATTCTATAGAGGTCTTTTGATATAGGTTTCAATGCATGAATTATTTCTAAAAAAATGAACATCCCGATTCATCAGAAGACTAAGAAACACTTCTATAATAACATACCAAAACTCAAATATATTAGTCATATCTTATATATTTAACTCCACCAAGATGACAAAGATTAATAGATTATTAAAAATTAATAAGAAGTTGTACATTTAATGAAAAATATATTTGATGTTCATATTTATCATTACATTAATAAACAGTTAGAAGACGGTCTAAAATATCACTTTTGACATATCTTAATTTAAAAACGGTGTATGATTTATATAATTAAATACAATACATTCCCATTATAACATAATATTAAACCTTAAGAAGAATAATGATATTTTCATGAATCATATTACCATAATCATTAATCAAAATGGAATCATAGAATTGAGATGTAATCATCTTACTATTTATAATTTTCAGTTCTAATTCATCATTTAACCACTGAGGTTGTATTGGGATAACATTTGAAAATTTATCGGATATAAAAGAGTGGGATGATCTAGTGTCAAGTAAGTCATTAGTAGTACTTGATTGGTTGGTATGTTCAACTATCCACATTTTATCCTCATTACCCACATCAGTAACATTGGTCATATGACAAATACATTTATTTCTATGATTAAGAGGTTGTGGATTTTGATAATTTTTATTAACCCTCAAATTTGATATCTCTTCAATATAATGACCATAATCAATACATTCAAAACATTAGAGTGTTGGTAGTGTATTCTATTGTTTTGTCTCTATATTATCATCATTATATATCATCTTCCCATCATATAGTCATTCGATTTCATGACCACCAATCTATAAACACATAAATAAATTACAAGTGAACATATGAAAATTTCCTCCATGTTTCATTCCACACTTCTACAATAAATTAAGAGTCATATTTATCAATATTTTATTTTATTGCTTGAATAATCTATTAATTATATCATTATTTTTGAATAAAAAAGTCATTGTTAATAGGTGATTATGATTTGTATTTATACTATAAGATAACATAGATTGTTTTTCCTAAATATACATAAGTCTCTAATGATTAATACCCATCAATTACTACCTATCAATCCACTGAAGAAACAAACAGTGAAACTTGTATTGTGGATTACAATACTAGAAGTATTCCTTTGATGTTTTGTTAAATTTTTTAAATATGTACTAATTGATTTTTTGTCCTTATTATTTTTCTAAAATAATTAATTCCAAATTTTCATTTGATAAATTAGAGGAATGTACATGTGGATAAATAATTTTCTGAAATCATAACACTCCATGTGGTCAATTTCAACATATTACATCATCTTCTTGATAAGAATCTTCTAATTATTTCCATCAACATGGAAAAAATGAACATTAAACATAAAATATACATGATACTATCACTAGAAAATGGAAAAAAATCTTTTCATTTTCACCAATTAATTTCTTATAATTAGGTGGATTCGTATACTTACACATATAATGACGATGCTACCTCAAGATGGATTCTACAAAACATTATTTCATCCTTCTCTCATTTGGAGGATCATGATTATGCATGGATTGAAATTTTTAAATAATAATAACATTATTAATGTTAATTCAATCGCCACTAACATTTCCAAATCTTTAGGATGACCATTGCATTACTTATCACATTCAAATAAAATACATTTTTTTTATTTTCTATATTTTAACAAAAACCAAACATAATAGTTTGTGTAACAATAATCATAACGATATGATATATAATCCTACAAAATAATTTCATATATCACTAAATCAGGAATCCATAATTTTAATATAGGATACATAGTGTTTAACATTAGAAACCCACGATTTTCATCAATTTAAATCATTCATAATTCAGAATAAAGAAATTGTCAACTAACCCTAGGATATCCGTTAGTACATTATTATTATGTGTGAAATATTTGTACCACTGATCAAGTACTAGATATGATAGAGTTAATACACAATCCAACCCAAATAGAGTTGTTAAACATAGTTTCCTTTGTTCAATAACTTCATCTACTTTCTAGTGTCCAAATATGCATTTATTTTCCCAGAAAACCACATTATTTCATCTATAAAATATAGGATATTATACTATAGATA
The DNA here is from genome assembly GCA_963277665.1 of Viscum album. Taxonomy (NCBI): domain Eukaryota; kingdom Viridiplantae; phylum Streptophyta; class Magnoliopsida; order Santalales; family Viscaceae; genus Viscum; species Viscum album. Next base: position 304,768,932 of record OY728141.1, on the reverse strand, counting down.
ATAATTTCTAATGGGTTCATACTAAATATTCAACATTCATGTTTGAAAAAAATCATATATTTTCTCTCATATCAATGGACGTTACTGTAGAATTACATACATAAGTATTACATCATATTAACGGAATAATAATTACATATAATTATAATTTATATCATAAGTATAATGTTTTAGTGGTTTTGGAAACTAAGATGAGATAAAAATAGTAAATTATATATTCATATCATCTTCTTTTTATTTATTCAAAGTTAGAAACGTTTATAACCTCATCATAGATAAAATCATTCTTCGTATCCTTTTGAAATGGAAATAATAAAGGGTGATATAACATGCTATGTAAGGATAATCTAGGTATGCATAAATTATTAGTTAATTATGAAAAATGCATAATGGGAATGAAAACAAGATCATAACAATTGAACACCATACCAAGCTATTCATAGATCATAATCATGGGTAATGGGATAAAACATTTAATCTCATAAGATATGAATCATAATGGAACCATATGACATGATCCATGAGATCATTAAATTTATATTATTTCATATAATATAGAGTGAAATAATATGTGTCAAAATCGTATTCATTGTAATTTTATATAAATTCTACTAAATAAGACATTTAATAACCTGTTAGGACTCAGGGAAAACCTTATGTACCTAATTTGGGAATGTGATGAATTCCCTTTTACACTTTTTAGGACTCATTAAAACATTCATGGAAAACATTTTATAATTCTGAAAACATCATATATACCTTATTATTTAATAAAACATTAATCATTAACTAATTAATTATAAGGATATAAAATACACACTTTGTACATAATTATTCCTTCATATGAATTCTATAATACAATGAAGACATTTATCATTTCATCACATATTCACCTACGGAATATACAATAGTTTTCATCAATAATCCATCATATTAATAATAAGCCATCAAGATAAAGAGTAGGGATAGTATCATATAATAATATTCTTAATGAATTATTTCATTCATCAAAAAATGTTATCATACATAAATAATTACATCAAATTGTTAGTGAAATATTTCAGGAGAAACAACTCATCGCATTTTGAAATAGATTGGGTAAAATAGAAAAAAATAAATTATATTTAAGGAATATATTTTCTTTGAAAAGAATTATAGAAACATGTTTCATAATCTTAAAAAAAAATTAATTCATAATAGTGGAAAAATATATTCATGTAATGTACATTAAAATAAATATTACATTCACATTTTTATAAAAATTAAATACTTCCATATTTCAATAATGAAAATAAAGTTCACTTATTTTTTTATATTATTTCAATAATGGGATACAATGCATTTATAAAATTATTATGGAATGATAAAAACACCATGGAAAACATTTTATGTATAATTTGGATTTGGAAAAAATATCCCCAACCGAAGAGAAATTTTTTTATTACTCAAAAAACTATATGATTTCTATTTTATGAGTATATTATGTGAGGAATGTAAATGGAAAATATATAATCCCTATAATTAACTATTTTTTAAAAAATAAAAATAATTATTAGTGAAAAAAATAGTTTTGGATGTTCATTTTAAAAATTAATATTTATTATTATTATATACAAAAAACATATACGTACTTAAAATATAATATATGATCTACCATTATCATTTAAACTATTATTTATTAATTATTAATTATTTAAATTATCATTTTTGGGTGTTAACTGTTTCATTTTTAAGTAATGTTTTGGTTTGGAAGCACTAGTCCTTGTCATTTGTTAATTTTTCCAATATCTATATAATAATAATAATGATATTAATTTCATATATATTAATTATAATAATATTTTTAAAAATTCATAATATTTTTATAATTGAAAATTAATTTCACGTTTCATGGAGATGTTAGTACATAAAAACACATGAACAATACATTCACATACTAATGAATGAATGAAAGTTAAATTAAATTTTATTATTAAATATTAATAATTATATTATAAATATAATATATTTTAATTAAATTATTACTTATTAACATCCATGTTAGATGGTGATGGAAAACAGATAATATCATTACGTGGATCCATTTGTCAACACTTATGTTTGAGTGATACTTTAATTTTCCATTTGTTGGGGTGATAGTTGTTAAAACATGATGAAATTGTAATAATAAAATATTATTATATAAATTATTAAACATAAATAATTTTTTAATTGATAGAAATGTTTTAGAAAAGTTGGGATAATATATAAAATTTATGTATCTAGGATGAGAACTACACCTATAAGATGTGGAGATAGACGTTAGGAATTTATTTAAGAATTTAATTTAATTTTTATCTAGCTTATAATGGGAGTATATGAAAGGAGAGTGAGTGCCTTTTTATTATTAAGGGAGTGGATACAACTGAATTTTTTAAAAATATTGATATATATTAAAGTATTATTCAAGAAGAAATGGCTTCATAATAACTCATATTTTATTATTTACTAACATTATTAACTCATTAGACCATAAAATAAGAATTATACCTTTTTATGGGGTTATGTTAAATGATTGTATTATTTTGACACCGATGTATACAAGTTTTAAAAATTATCATGTTAACGAAATTTTCTTGATTTTAATATTCATTATGAAAAAATAAAATATTGATTCTCTCTGAAGTCAAAATTATTGACTAGAAATTAATATTAAAAATAGTTAAATTTAAATATTTGGAATAAATTACATATGAAAAAAACATCCAAACCCAGATATTAGTCATTTTTCATAAAATATTAAATTTTATGTATAAAACTTTATTCGTAGAATATTAAAGAAAAAATTTCAATATAGTAAAATTGATTGAATTAATTTAAAATAAATAAATAAATAAAATTTTAAATTAATTAAAAACAAAATTAGACACTATAAAAACATGAAACAAAAAAATTATTCGTCCATAAAATCACCATATTAATAATATTCACTAAGAAATATATATTTAAAAAATAATGAAATGATTTTTCAATAAGATAATTTCTGAATGATGATTTGAAATTTTTTTGTTATATCTATATAATAAAAAATCCACATGAGGAATAAATTAATTATAATAACCATGTGAAAATTGTAATAACAACAATTTAGATTCATAAAATATCAATTATGTATAAAATTTCAATACAAATTTTTTTAGTACTTATTTATTATGAATTAATTAATAAATATTTATTAAATAAAACATATATATTTCTCATAACTATTCTTCTTATTCACAACACCATTTTAATATGTTGTTTATTATGGTTATATTAGAATGTCTATAATTTGATTTAATATAATAGTACATTAAAACATAGTGCTGTGTATAAAATATCAAATATATCATCTTCATTTCAAATGGAATACAAATAAAATATTGGGGTGTTAAAGATATATCATCTCCACCAATCATAATATTCAAATTCTATGAACCATATCATGAATAAAACTCATAGGGGATTCAATTTTACCATAAAAATTATAAAATAATAATATATATATAATCACAAGTAATTTTAATAAACCTATAAGTATAAGAAATATTTTTTATATTTCTAAAATATTTTATGTTAATGTACTTATTTTTATAAGGAAATAATAATAAGAATTAGTTTTTAAATCCATGAAAAAATATAGATTATGATTAAAAATGGGAAATGATGATGACTGTGGTAAATTGAGGAATGGGAAAAATCATCTTAAAATATATTATATTCACACATTCATAAATTATAGTTCATGATCCATACAGAAAATATTATGATATAATCGTTTCATTTATTTATTTAGTGAAATTCAATGTAAATATAAAATAATCATATAAAATCATATATATTTAAAATTTTTCATTTATATCACAATGTAAATAATATAAACATGGAGGGGAATGATTTGAGTAGAAAAATAAAAACCATTAAAGTAATGATTTAAAATAAAACTACCTCACATCGAGTCTCGACTTGATTTTTCTACCATATTACCACTTGAATATATAATTTTTTAAAATAATTAACTTCTTAATAATGTATTTAATATTTATTATTCATTTATTATTTATTCATTACCATGTTTTTTTATTATTGTAAAGTTGAATTGTTCACATTTTTCTTTTTATGGTTTCTCGATTCACAACCTCCAAAACAACTATAATACAATTATAAGTATAAAAATTCACTGTAAATTGTTTTATAATATTCATAAGATTCACAATATTATTTCAAAATACTTTCATATTGTAAGAAGTTCAATAGGTACTGAAATGTTTACAATTCATAGATTATTCTATGATAAACAAATTTTTGATAGTTTAAAATTTCCAAGATTGTATGCTTTGATTTTTTTCCTGATAGATAATTTAATGCTATATTTTTTATTAATGAAATTATGATAATATTAATTTAATTTTAAACCACAAAATAAATTTTTTACAGCACCATAAATCTCATTAGTTTATGAAAAAATGTATTATTTTCATATGTATAGTAAAACTACAACATTAATCACATTATTAAAAAAAAATTGAATAACAAATTACATGTATAGTTAAAATGAATAAGATTGGATTTGAATTTACATGAAACTATATTTAATTGAAAGTATTCTAACTTAATAATAAATTATTATGAGAGTAATGTGAATAATAATGGATGTTATCTCATCACTATTCGACAAAATATTAAAAAAATAGAATTTTGGAATTAGGGAAGAAAAAAAGGAGGATTTTTTAAAAGTGTTTTCTGATAATGAATCATGAATATGAAATTATAAAGGGGATTGAAACCATGGTGATTCTCTTCAAACCATATCATATATATGGAGTCTAAATCCAACATAAAAAGGTATTTTATTAAAGGAAAAATATATAAATGTGTAATTAAATTCGTACATAATTATTTTGTTATAATTTCATGATAAATATGTTCATGAGAAGAATTTTGTAATGGTTAGAATGAGTCACCATTTATGGGAATTTTTTGTGGTATTTTCTAAAATATTTAGGTATTGAGTTTCTATATTGAAATTTATTTATGGAAAGTGTCACATAAATAGAAAATAAGGGATATTTTAAATCATTAATCATAAAAAATGGGATTATTAAATGTTGTTATCTTTTTTGAATCATATAAATTTTTTTACATTATATACACATTAAAATCATTGTAATGTCCTTTTACTAATTTAAAAATAATTAAATAATACAATGAAGGAATTAAAAAATTAACATTTTAATAATTTATTTTCTATCATTTTAACCCTGTAATTCTAAAAAAATCCCAATTTATTCAACGAATATTATTTTAAATGCCTTTCAATCCATTTATTTAACTTTTCAGTTGTTTTTACATGAACTACAACAATGCATTGTAATCAATTTTTTATTAACCTATTATATAATATTTTTGATAAATTATTAACATAAATTTAGTATTTATAACAATTATTATATAAAATCATTCATTATATATTTTTTTCAAATCCATATCATGACACTATATTCAGGTTCATATTTTTACATTTTTAATGTTTCACATGTATTAGTTGAGTATTTTAATAGATATCTAATTATATAATTCTATAATTGAGATATATTTATTAATATAATTTATATTTCATCGTAATTTTATAATTTTTGATATCGATTAACTATTATTTCTTAGATAATATCATGAACACATCAATTTTGACTATTTAAATGTTGTGTAGGCACCAAATCATCTCGAAAACAAGATTTCATATTTATCATCCTATTAAAAGTTAATTTATTTATTGAATCATTTTTAGATGATATTATTCTGATATTATCATATAAATTAAGAACTATATGTTTTATTATTTTTAATTAACATTCATATCATGGCTGTTTAATAAATGTTAAAGTATTCTTAAATACATTATTTTTATATTAATATCCAAAAAGATAAGAATCCTTAGAAAAAATACCAAAAAATAACCCTAATATAATTTTAGAAAATGATTCCAAAAATGATTTGTATTTTATTAAAATAAGAAAAATTGTGTAAATTTATGTTTTTCAATAACATATGGGATTATAATTTATTTAAAATATTGTTTCTTTATTTCTCAATTGAAAACCCTTATTTTTATTCAATAAAATGATAAATTAAAGAAATGAAATGTTAATATAAATCAATAGATTCACCATAAACAAGTATTTATAATATAATAATCAATTAAATATTTATTTATGTTGAAAAAATAAAAATACTTTTTGGGATGTATTTTTAACCATTAAATAAATTATAAATTATATTATTATGTTATCTAATAAATTTTAAATTTATTATTCTAATCTAATTTAATATAAATATATTTTTCAAAAATGATATAAAATATATTTTGATCTGTCAAAAAATATAAATTCATTTTCATGAATCTTAATAAATCTAAATAATGTTTTATTATATGAAATATCAAGGTTATCGCATCTCATCAATCTATTTCATACACCATGGAAAATAATGTATCAACCCATCACTATGTATCATTTATCAGAGTTGTTAAAATAAATAATCATTTCTAAAAATCTCATGTAAAAATATAGTCTCTCTCATTATAGAGCACTCGAAGACTTATATTAGAGATATATATATATATATTTATATATATAACACATTTTTATACATTACTAGTATCACATGATGTGAAGGATAATGTTCTATTTAATCCAAAATTGTACTTAAGAAGAGGGTGAGTGTACATGGATCAATTAAAATTGCATATACCATTGATATCTATCCATTTAAAGATTTATAACATCTCAAGGAAATGAGTATACAAAAAATCACATCATTCACCAACTATTTTCCCTCTACAAATCACACGAAATTATCCTTATATAAATCGAACTACTACTTCATCCCTATTTTATTCCTTCTCTTCTTGATTAATGTTATGAAATGATTATTTAGTGATAGAAAAATATTTTTAATAAATTATAATGTTATCCAAATCAAACCAAAAAGGATACATATTCCATTATAAGTCATAAATTAATCACAAAATGTAAAATTATGTGCATCCACTAGTTCTCATATGTATTATATATTGCATTATTTTATCTCCGAAAAAAATATTCCTCCGCCATATGATATATTTTTTTATCCTCATAAATATTAATCATTCCATTAATCACATGAAATCATTTATTAAAAAATTAAAATCTTAATATGAGCTATCAGTAATTCTTATTAGTGAATTATTACATCAATCCTTACTAAAACCATTATGAATAAAACTATTTTCCATTAAATTATTCAATTAAATTATATTCAACGTAGTAAACATTGATCTATATAGGCGGAGGACCGACAATCACAATGATCACTATAATTGAATATTCAAAAAATATGAGAGAAGTCTGGCTCATAGTGTTTGAGATGTTAATAACCGATAGGATGGATTGACATCAGTAAATTAAAGGATTCATGTCCTACACCCCATGTTAGAGTAGTGGGGTGGGGGTACATAAAGATGTAATATATATTGGATACCTGTTCTTTAACCGTATACCATCTCTGGGAGGTATCAACCCTTTTAATATAATCAATTTATCTTGAAAAGTACAAAATCATTACAAAAATTATAAGAAAACATGTGTTAACCCAAATTATATAGAAATATACCCTATATATGAGGATATATGAACCATATAAATATATATTGAAAATTAAACAAAATTGTTTTTGTACATTACCAATTATTACACCAGAGAGGGAAAACAAAAAAGGGTACATATTTCAGAACACATAATTTTTTATTCACGGTATTTAGCCACATTATACATGTAGTTACACTATTTATCCATGAGAGGCCAGTCAAAAATGAATCAATGTTTATATATATTATGTATAGTACTTATGAACTACCATGGAGTTTATAATAGTACACTTATTTATAAACCAAATATTACATGGAATTTAATTATAGTGTTCACATAGTGAAATATTTAAATCTTATCAAAACAAACTCTAACCACTAATACCGACCATACCAGACATGTGCAGTAGATATAAAAGTTTTTTGATCTCTATCTACCATTGAAACAATTTACACTACATTGAAAATGCAACATGTAATATAAATATGTACAAAATAATATTTAGTTGTAGAATCCCAAAATTTTCTATTGCATGAGTTCACTACAACTAAAACATATCCTTCTGAAAATAATTATACTAGTTTAATTCTGTGATGCATCTCACATTCTAGGAACTCTAATCCATTACTTAAATCATTAAATCTGAATACATTATCTCCATGAAAGTTGTGACCCAAAAACTACAGGACTTGAGATTCACTATAATATCCCCAAATGGTATCTTACCCACTAAACATATTGATTTTTTTACTTTATACCACACTTGGTATCCACATCTAGTTTCATTAGATCAAACCACTCACTATTGTGATGAATTTTGTTTCTATCAACTCTTTAGAGGTAATAAATGTTGGGGAAAATGAAATTTAACTATGTCTAAAAACTCTTCTCATGTCAATGTGTACTTTATAATTTAACAATTAAATATTAATATAGAATATAGAATATTTATGATCATATGAAATAATAAGAATAAAATAAATTATTAGTGACATTAAACTGTTTTTACTATTACAAATAATTTTCTTATTGAATAAATCATAACAAAAATAAAAATTCATTAGTGTCAAATAACAATTGAAAAACATCATAATTTTATATTAATAATTCCACAAAATTAAAATTTTTAAAATAAAAAATTGCATTAAACTAAAAAGGATTCAATTTAAAATTAAAATGTTTATGTGATATAGAAATAATACCAAATTAAAATAGAAATATAATATTTTACCTTTTTATATATGAAATATTTTTACAATATAACATTTATTATGCTTCAATATTTTTTTTCTTATTAATAGAGTGAAACTTCAATATTTTATGAAAATGATAAATGTGAACAAATAAATTTATGGCCTTATTTCTAACCCCAAAATTATCTAAACAACTATCATTGTGTTCTAATGTGTCCCAACCAATATATATAGATGATGACACATTTATGAATAAAAACTCTTGATACTAATAACATCCAATTTTCTGATATGGTTCCAACAATAATAGAGGTGAATCAAAATTGATAAATTAATATATATTCCACAGATAGGATAAAAAAATAAAATAATGAAACCCCCCAAAACTATTCCTTCAATACCTAATACACGATCACCAAAACAATTGCTATCTTAATAGAACACCTTGTTAAAAAATGAAAAATTATAATATATTTGTTTTGAAAAAATATAGATATACAAATATGAATTCTCTTAGTATTAATATATATTTATTTTTTAAATATTAAATATCGTGTAAGAAAACTCTATCATGTAGAATCACCAACATTTAAAAAATATATAGACAAAAAATATAGAATGAAATTAAATTATTAGATTCTATTTGAAGTATATTCACAAAGTTAAATTTTCCATTTTTTCATTTGTACAAGATTACGATTTATTAAATCTCATTAATTAGTATGCAATCGATTTCATATCTGGGGAACTCATATAATAACTTCATCTAGAAAAAAACCTTCCTTGGAGGACATTTGTTTGTTTCTAGATAACAAGGATCTATTTGATCCAATGAGACTAAGAAATGGGACACCTTACCCCTTTCTCCCACAGCGATTTTTATTACTTTACATTTATTTCCACATCAATAAGGATTCATCATATGAGTATAAAAAATTGAGAAAAGTTTCAATAAAACTATAATAATGCATAAGAAAATAACATAGAAGATTAAATAAAATAAATATTCCAGAAACATGTCCTATATCCCCATTAGGTAAAGTGAAACCGTGTGTAATTGAATTATCAGAGATATTCGTCACTAAAAATATAATCTCTTATAGCAGCATTATTTTACACATATTTAAAAAATTAACCCCAAATAATCAACATGGGAAAAATATTTCAATTTTAAAACAGTCTATAAGCATAGATAACAAAGGATTTCATCTTCCTCTCATGAGATATTTTTTATGAGACCATTTGGAATAATTATAAATTTATTTTTTATTATACAACATGTTACATTAACATGATTTACTAATAGGAGATTTATCAACTCAACAATTCGAATTCATATCCATTTGTATTTTAGTAGAAGAAACCTGATTACTTCCAATATTACAAAAAGTGACCATACATACATTATTAATGGTAATATGTTTGTTTATTTCTAAATATATGTGAATAAAAATAATAATAATTTTAAGAGATATTGATGTCCATCTGAAGAATCCATATAATCAGTATTTAGAGAATTAGTGACCCATTCCACCAAATTGAAAATTTGAGGATCCCATCATATTTATATATACTTGATTCATATTCACAAGAACCCAAGATAAAAAATTCAAAATGAAATAAACTAAAATGATAACATCAAGAGAAGCCTCCATAACAATAAACATATATCTATCATGTGATGAATATAACTGCTCAGTTAATATACTCTAACAAGGTATTGTTTTTTTATTTGTAGACCTAAATACATAAATCCCCTTACAGAACTCATTAATAGAATCATTGAATGAGCTTTTTCCAACTGCTGAATATGAGAATGTACTCCACACCCATAGTGAAACCATTAGAGACACAACCATAAAATAACTAGCCAGGAAGTATTCTATTATTGATAGAAATAAAATTTTCCCCCAATATATTTTAAAACATTTTACCACTATAATCATTGAGAAATTTTTTTATCAATAAAATGTGGCCACGTGTATAGGAATATACTATCGCAATTGGGAATATAATTCATGTAAAAAAATTGTTGAAAATTTATTATTTCTTAACTATAATCATACACAATACTATATAACCAAACCCATAGAGTAAATGTTCCTCGTCATTTTTATGTGATTGAAAACCTATAGTTTGGTACATTTTTTAAGTCCACAAATAATTCTTAAATAGTATTCCATACATGTAATTCCCTTGATGTATGATAAGATAAATACTATTCATCTGATATAATGACTCTTCGAATAAGCTAATAAATTATTTTCATCAATGAAATACCCTAAATATTATATAAGTGGTTTGTAAAGATACATGGTGTGTTAATTACTCTCAATGATAAAACTAGGATTTTAGGATATCCCCAGAAATATTAGAATGATTCCAACGAAACAACCTTCCAATGATACAAAAGACCTTCCATGTTAAATGAAAATTTTATCATGATCTATCATATCATTTGAATTGTATTTATAAGTCTTATTAGTCCTGTAGAAACATTATAAAACAATTTTCTAAACAACACAATCAACTAGTAAATATTTTTTAGACTATCAAAAAAATAATTAAACATATAAATGCATTTGTAGAGTCAAATATATACAAAATACCATCACTAAAATGTTAAAACACTATTTTCTACTCAAAATAACACCAAAATATTCATATATTATTTAAGGAATCTAATATTATGTATCATCACTACATCTCAAAACAAAAATCTCCAACTAGTGAGTAATATTAAACATTCAGTTTAGTGTTGACCAATTCTTGTAGACCAATGTCTAAGTCACCATTTTAGTAGACATGATCCATTATTTCATCTATTAAGAAAGAAATATTACTAATGGACCACATTATACACATCAATAATGATGAAATACTACCTATCATTAAATGATAGAATCCCATAAAATCAATCATTCAAAAAAGTTTTCAAACTCACACACCAAACTAAAATGGATGATAACCAATAATATGAGTCTATATACACTGGGGTATTTCATGAAGTATTAATGGAATCTAAAAATAACATTCAATATTAGAAGAATAATATAATGGTTCCTTATATATTTAGTGAGAATGATTGTTTGTAAAGAAAAATGAAATCATACACCTAAACATGTCATATGTTGCTCAGTTAGTATCGATCAGTACTTTTAACCATTCTTTATTTCACATCCATATCTCTATTTTATACAATAACCCATTTTTAAATGATGGTATAGAATATTGAGAGAATTAATCACCTCCAAAAATTCACACACTACTTTCAAATATGTAAAAAACATCCCAAGAAAACCATTGGTGCTATAACTAGATGGCCCATAGTCTAATTTTCATCTCCAACAGAATGGTATTAATGACTAATTAGTTTCATATCGTCAGAAAAATGTTATTTATCAACATGAATAGGGTTCATATCTAGTTTATAGTCTACTATAACAATTTTCTCAATAAATTTTACATAATATGGGTGATTTGAAATGAAAAATAACAACTTAAGTCACTCCATAAACTGATTTTTTAGATATTTTGACATAAATATATTCATTATAAACCTTTTCAATGCTGTTAAACATCTATAAAAATTATCCCAAACACAATTAAAATAATTTTACACTATGTAATGTTAAAAATTCTTATAAATAAAATTATTTTTAGTACCATAATGGTAAACACATTGTAAAAAACATAAAATATAATATTTATAGAATGATAATTTCATGAGATTAGATAATATTCTCTTATTCATGAATGCATGTTATATGAAGGTGTCTTGATGAAATAAACACTATCAAGTAAGAGGATGATTGAAATATATAGATATTATGTGTCTCATACTTCATACAATCCTCTTTCACAGACTAATTAGGATTCCCATGAAATATAAAAGGACTTTATTGATTAAAGACACATATATCAATATTCATTCTGGAAGAATCATCATTACGGATGACCAAAACACCCCAAAATTACTATTGGGACAAAACTATTTGGTATCCAAGGTCTATATTTCATGTAAAGGCAAAAAAATATAATTATCAGGATGATTGGATCCCCAAAATTAATCATTGATAAGAGTCATGTTTAAGTGATTAACGACATCATAATCGTACCATTGAATTTGAGTTGGCTATCTGTGGGTTGAATCCTACATTATATTGTATAATACTGTAGTTATTATAGGAAATTTTAGTCTATTGAGACATGACTAGTGTAAAAAACTATAATTTACCCAAATGTGATTCATATAAAATCAATATATTTTGTCACAACTAATTCCTATGTTCGTCATATTGATGAACTCAAAAACAATTAAAATTATTACTCTATGTTACACAACCAAAACACACAATCCCACAACATTGATAATAAATTATACATGATCTACTATAATAATATTTTGATTTGACCCAACCCACTAGGACCATAGTAGGGATAGACGTACACTGGTTGTTCTTCCTCATTCCCACCACTAATGGATCAAGGGTTGCTGACTATAACTGAGAAAGAATATCATTCGTAGTAGATGTTGACTAATAATTTCATATAATAAATTAAAACAAACGATTACATGATATATATAACAAATAACTAGTTGAAATTTATAAAAACCCAAATTTAAAGAAAATTCTTAAATGAGGGAAAAAATATTATGTATTATAACATATGAAACCATAAAAGGTAAATATTAGTTCTTAACAAAATATTACTAGGTAATTAACTATAGGTATATGAATACATCTTTATTCAATATGATCTTCTTCAATGGCTCAGTTTGAATCCAAATATACTATACACATTCATATAATGATAAAAATCAACTCTATTATCTCCACCAATATAAAAAAGTGTAAATGTAAATGAAAAATTATGTCATCTATACACAAAAATGACAAATGTGGGAATGAGATCCATATGAGTGATTATAATGATACATATTAGGATTAAAAAAACAAAAAATTAAGAATGAAAATAAATTATTTTTCAAACCCAATATCCACTACCATAAAATTATTATTTTTTAATAATATATTTGTGACTTATTTCCCTTCATAATTAAATATATTTGGGAATAATATTGATAATAATATTCTTTTCCCACATGAATAATATCATGTCATGTGAATTTAGAATCAAAAATATATTTTTCTAATTAAAAATATATAATTTCACAACTATATAAATTTTTTAAAAAATTAAGAAATATATTATGCACATATAATTTGGTATGATGAAATTGTTTAATAAAGGACCTGTTATTATTATATTAAAATAATTTTAACTTTCAATGAATTTAGTAATAATATTTATGATACTAATCAATGTATATATATCACATATGAATTTTTACTATCAATTTATCATTTTTATTCTTAGTATAAAAACATATATTGAGAATCAAAATTCTACTCATGAAAATTTAAATCATGTAATAAAAAAGAAAAACTTATTTAAAAATGATTTAAATGAATAGTTTTGGTCTAAGTTAGTGATTGGTATTCTTTAAATAGTAGTAATCCACTATAAATAACATTTATTTAATTCAACAGGAAAATCCAAAACCTCAATTACGGTTTAAAAAAAATAAAATAGAAGGTACTGAATGATATATCTTAATTTGGTTAGAATTCTATGTTGGATAAAACATTTAATTAAATTTTGGAAAGATTATTACAATACCATTGTAGATAGTATATACAAAGTGATATGTATATTTAAAAAACTAAATAACGTGTAAAAATGTAAACTATACAAATAGAGAAATCAAATCAAATAATTTAAATGAATCTAAATCTCCAATTGAATTCAGATGATAAAAAATCTATTATCCTAGTTTTTTTCATATGATTTCATGGGAGACAGTTTGATATAATTTTTGCATCCACTAATTTTCTAAAACATCCCTTATAAAATATTGAGTCATAGTCTAGAGAATTTAATATTAAGAGGATTATAATAACCATCCCCACAGACATGTGAGGATACTAATTGTAGGGAAATATGCTATTTAAACATTGAAATATAATCATAAAAAATTCAATATATTGTGAATATTTTACATATTCTATCTATTTTAATGTAAAAATATTATTAATTTTAAAAGGTGGTTATTTGAGTATTTCTATGACATTAATTTGTTATTTATAGATGGACAATATATCCACATATATGTTAGTTAGATTTCATAAGATGATTCTTTCTTACTAGGTGACACTATTCATGCTATCTATTCTCCCACATATAGACAAACTAATTATTCAACATAACATTTTCTCAATCAAATTATTTTATACATTTACTTCATACATTATCACGATGTTGGTTAGTGGTTAAAATTATTTTAACCATTAGAACAATTTATTTGTATTCTCTTTATAGGTTATCATATATGGTTTACTGATTTCCTATATGTGTACAGTCAAATGATTAATGTGTAGTTGATTAATAGGAATAATCATTTAAAACTTCATCCTTATGTATATTTATCAAATTTAATTATATTTTAGATTCCATGAATGATATGTTGAAATCCTTTTCATAGTTGATCCTATTCTAAGGATGGTCAATGAAATTATAGAATTTCATCACGGTCACTTCATCTTTCATGAAATCAATCATATAATACTAGAAATCACTTTATGTAAAATTCATTTACTAGATATATAATTGTCTTCACTAACATTCATTGATATTTTTTAATATTTTCATCAATAATAGTTGACTATAATATAACAATTAATTCAAATAAAACGTGATAAATTTTATTTTTTTGTCATTTAATTTTTTGAAAACCAAGAAAACAATATTATTATATCTTATGATAAAAATCATGTAAGAATAAAACAATCATGTAAAAATGAAATAAATATTATATAAAGACTAATCTAGTAAATTTTAATTATCAATATACAATATTATCTACTTCCAAACATTTACTCCCCTTTTTAAGATTATATAAAATAAAACAATTCAAAATTATAACAATCATATCAACTAAAAGTGTATCATAATGATTTTGAAAAATAAGACCAAGATAACAACAAATATTTTTCATTAGAATGATGAAAAATAAAAACTAATTTCTTCCATTTAGATTTATTAATTATAATCTAATTAAGAGTCTCCAATTTCTATAGGATCATCATGAGCATTGTCTATCTCTTTTGAAGGATATGTGACTGGCATGGGTTTAGGCATAAGTGGAGAAAAAGAAGTTATCGAAATGATCCTTACTTTAGAACAAATATTGAAATTAAGAATTCCCTAAAAAATATTAAATAAAAATCGAGTTATAGATTTAAATTATGAGGTAGGTATTTCAATGTTAAAGGATTGATACAACGATGTTATATACACTTTTATAGATGAAACAATGTAAGTGTTATATGAATAGAGATAATGATCAATATCCCATCCGATAACCTTTTTAGATAATAATTTATTATCTAAAATTTGGAAAAAATGAACCTTCTTTACAATAAATTTTTTTTAAAGTACTACTCATACCTTCATCTTATTCATATAAGAATAAAAATATTACAGCAATGGATTCATTCTTTTATCACTAGATAGAGAACTAAATACATTTATCATGTTTTATTGATTAAATGATTATTGAAATAAAAAATCAAATCCCCACTTAATAATTTCTATATATTTTCTATATTTATAGGAATAATCTTTTAATATCTCATTATAATTGGATGTATATCTTTAATCACCCAAAATAACTATCTCACTGATATTTTAAAATCTATCTAACACCTCTATTATTTCATCCAATATATTCTACCATTACAAGGTTTCATCAAATTCAACACGAAGAGTTGCAAAATAGGAGATGGTACACTATGATTTGATTCAATTAAAATTTAATTCATGTAACTATGAAAAATATTTATCATAATTCCATTCAATTAATCTAGTTGAAATCCAACATGGATTATTTGAAAATTAAATATCTTGATTCTTATAGTCATTCATCATTAATAACTTTTATTGAATTTAATCAATATTAAGAGATGAAATATGACATATCTCTTATTCTCTTTCAATTATCACATATGCTCAAAATCCAAAAAACATATTCACTGAAAAATTTCATTATATTATCTTATTAATGATATATATTTTCAATTATAACATATGAATATGATGAATTATGAGGAGGTGGTTCACAAGGTTTAGGAAGTAAATTCACATTCACAACATCACCAAATATAAGTTTTCTCTCTTTGAAATGAGTCCCACAACTGGATTTCATATCTTCTTATAACTCAAAATAGGATCCCTTTATTACATCCCCTATATAGTAATATTGTAATGGCTCAGACCTCTCTGGCCCATTACATTGTGAAAATATGGTGTTTGCGGTGTTCTGGGAGGTCAAGGTGACTTATCACCAACATATCTTCAATTTTACCTTTCTGTGAACAATTTCATCGGTGACCCATAGTGATCAGTTCCGTCAGTAGATAATTGAGAACTGTGCATCGGTAACCTACTGTGAATAGTAGCATTGGTGACCCTCGGTGGACAATTCCAATGGTAGACAGGTGTGAACAGTGCATTAGTAACCTTCTGTGAACAGTGCGAATGGTGAGGTCCAACGATATTCACTCTTTACTTTTCCAAAATTCCAATTCTATGAACAGTTCCATCAGTGAAGATTTATATCAGTTACCTCTAAAGGTAAACTCTCTTTCCTTTTCCAAATGTTTAGTTCTGTGAATAGTTCCATCGGTGAACATTTCTATCTGTAACCTCTAATGGTAACCTCTCTATCCTTTTCCAAATTTTTATTTCAATGAAGAGTTCCATTGGTGAACAGTCTATCAGTAACCTCTAATAGTATCCAATCCTTCCATTTCCAAATTTTCAATTCCATGAACATTTCCATTGGTGAACAGTTCTATTGGTATCCTCTATCGGTAACCTCTCTTTCCTTTCCCAAATTTTGAGTTCTGTGAATAGATTTTCCAAAACTATTGGTGTATAGTTTTCTATGGTGAGTTTCTAACGGTGTGGTTCATGAACAATTTTTTTATCGGTGAGGTTGGTGAACAGTGTTCTAACGGCGAGGTTCATGAACAATGTTCAAACAGTGAGGTTCATGAATAGTGTACTATCTGCGAGGTTCTAACTGTGAGGTTCATGATTAGTGTTCTATTAGTGAGGTTCCTGAATAGTGTTTTAATGGTGTGGTTCATGAACAATGTTCTATCAGGGAGGTTCTATCATTGAGGTTAGTGAAAAGTGTTCTATCGGTGATGTTCATGAACAGTGTTCTAACGGTGAGGTTTATGAACACTGTTCTATCGGTGAGGTTCGAACGGTGAGGTTCATAAACAATGTTCTTTTAGTGAGGTTCATGAATAGTGTTCTAACGGTGAGGTTCATAAACAGTGTTCTATCAATGAGGTTATAACAGTGAGATTCATAAATAGTGCTTTTTATTTGCCAAATTTTGAGTTCATGAATAGTGTGTCCAGGTTCCTATTGTTCACCCCTTTGACGTTTCCTTTGATGTAAAATGCATTTAAAGCCTTATTTTAAGGTCCCTTAGGTAGATTAAAAGGCAATAACTCCTTTATTAATTATTCCTATGGCTTGGGATGTTATTACGTGGTCAAACCGTGTGGTTTAAGGAGATCCTCTTTTAATAGGAAATTAAGCGCATCCCAAATTATTGCTCCATTAAATCATCAAAACGGACAAGATAACTTCCTTCATTGTTCTTCCTCCTTGTTCTCTAGTTCAATACGCTCGATCCTTTCACTCCATTTTTTAAGAGTTGTGAGATAAAACTTTCTTGTGTAGATTGGTTTCCTTGACATCCTTATTCCTGTAAGTGCACAGCCTATTTTGGTACAACCAAGAAGTTTCCATTAATCTTTGATATAAGGTATGTTTTTTCATCGTTATTTTGGAATTCGTATTCTCCAGTTTCCCATTTACATATTATAGAATGTAATCTCTATGATTCTAATGGTGTTTTCTTGGGTTTCGGTTTGTGCGGTCGTTCTGTGGCATCCTTGGGTGGATACCGTTTTTGCGAGAGGACGATCGTGACCCGTTGTGTGGATTGTTCTCTCATAAATAAGGTCATGAAGTATTTTAGGTAAAGGATTTGTTGATTCAATTTTTATTTTATATGAAAATTTATATTTAGATTGTTTTAACCCACTGGATCACAATGAAATTGACATAATAAATAATTGAATTGGATAAATAAATTAATGTTGATCTTATGTTTTTGCCTCTTGTTTTCCTAGAGAGTATGATATCTGTTCTTACATCGTATAACTGTTCTTTATTGAGGTAAATTGGTAAAGGATGTAAACCTAAATTAATTGATAATGGTTTGGCTAAATATAAATAGGCATGTAATTGAATCCGTTTCATGTTGTTATAATTTTTTGTTAATAAAATTGGTACAGTTAGCATGGTTAATTATTTGTGATAGCCTGTTGATTAGGTTTCTAGAATTTGGAACCTAATAATAATAATATGTTAATCTAATATGGACTAAAGAACTGATTAACCGATAAAAGTTAACTCCTTGTAGGTTTTTGAGTTACCCTATTGTTTGTTAAAGGGTCAAGAGAGCAAGTGTTAATTTTTTTTTCATGTTGCTTGTGTTATAATGTGATCCTGGATGGATATTTTCATATGTTGGGGCAGTGAGACCTATTGATTGTGGCAGCTAATGAAGCATAGAGTGGCAAGATGCATCAGTTTATTCATGTGTCTGTTAGGGAGGACATGAGGTATGATGGAGCGAGTTGGATGTGAATGTTTGGACTCTTTCAGATTATTTTGGTTGTTTATGTGATTTAATACTCCCCAATGCTCAAGGCAGCTGGTTATACTTAACCTTCTTCTGAAAGGGGTGAATACGCATGGGGTATGCCACAATTTTTCCGTGATTATCATCTCAAGGGAAAATGGGCCTACGCTTTTTCTATAAGTGTAAAAAACTCGACGGGTAGTTCATATACTCACCATGTTGATCCCCCTTGTGTATAGATGCAAAGAATGTTTTTATAGAATTCCTGGGATTATGGGAATGTATTGCTTTAAATAAATAATTTAATAAATGGAGTTAACCCACGGGATTGGAGTTTGCTAGAAGATAATGACCAGGTTGTAATTTTGAAAAAATGATGTACTTTGGGTGTGAGGCTAATGAAGTTTAATGTGAGATTTTTATTGGTTAATTAATGTTTAAAGAATTAATTAATGTAAAGTGCAACTGATAAAAAGGGAATGAAATAATGTATTAAATCACTATAAATGGTAGTGTGTTTATAGGATACCTAGTCTTAGAAGTGGAATGCTGGAGTCTGAGAGGCATTAGCTATAGTGGAGTATAAGACTAGGTCATGCCCATAGTGTGGTTGTGAGATATAGTATATCCTATTATTTTTTTGTTTCTAAATGTTACTCCACCCTGCCAGTAAGAGCAACTGACACCCCGGGTATTCTGATCCCTGGGGGGGGGGGGTTCCCCAACCTTCCTTTGGGAGGATGAATGACTGACTAGCCACTTTATCCCCGCTCTCTTCCCTAGGTAGATACTTGTGAAGGTGGAAATATTGGTTAGTTTTCTCCATATATGTGTTTAGAGGGATGTAATGACTTGTGGATATTCACAAACATAGATTCTTGATATAGTATCATATGGACTACTATAGGTGTAATGTGTATAGCATGTGATGGCTTGAGGATCCTTACTCTGTGTATGGGATGTAATGGCTTGATGTATAATACCCAATGTATGATACACATTATGCAAGCTGTGGTGGATCCTGAAAACTTCCTAGTTACTTTCTATTGTGTAAGTGGTGGTTTTGTTGCACATGGGGCATATTGTGGTGCTTCAGCCAGGTTTCTTCAGGAAATCCATTTTTGGAGAGAGATTCTCAGGACGTGAGATGTTGAGGAAAAGCGGAAAACTAGTGGAGAAGTAGTAGTGGGTACCCTTGATAGTCTATATTATATTATATTCTATTGTATGAATTACATTGTGAGAGTATCCATGGTGAGTTTGGGAACATATTATACCTATTTAAGTGATGAGTTAGTTTCACTTGTTGTTTACTGTGCTTTATAATTCTTTCTTTAATCTTTCACAAGAGCCTTCTGGGACGATCCTACTATGTATATTGTTATACTCACCCTATGTATATATAAACCATTTTTCAGGTCACTTGGAGTAGGTTGGAGATCAAGCTGGTTTTTAATAGCATGGGGTTGCAGGAGCTGTTTGGGCTTGTGGTTGCTGTTGTTTTTACGTTCTTTTGGATACTTGCAATTTCCCCCTTCCGATTTTTGTACATTTTCATGACATTACATATGTTCACCTGGGATTTCTTTGATATTTCAAATATGAGTTAGAGTGGGTTGGGGTCTACCTTATCTCCCTCTTTCACTTGTATTATCTTAGAGGGTAATGCCTCCCATTTGTCTGTTAACTATACCCTCAGTTCTAGTCACCAACCTAGGGCCAACTTGAGGCGGGAATCGGGGGTCATTATCTCCCTTCTCGTATTACCAGCCTACGATGGGAACACTTTGTGGGGAGGGGCTCATGACATAATTTTATCAAAGGGCTGGTTGAGAGATGGGATGGAGTTTAGGGTTTGGTGCAGATGAGGTTCCATGGGTTGGTAGGGAAATGGAGTCACTCATGTTTAGAAAGTTTTGTAAGCACTAGAGACCGGCTAAGACATAGATGTTTAAGGCCCCCTATGATTTGATGTATGATCCTTTATGTTTACAATGGATACTAGACAAGGTGATTCTAGAAATAGGGTTCATACTTATGAAAAGATAATGTGCCATTCTACTTTGTGTCGGTGTATGAATGGGATGACCTTGTGATAGGTAAACCTAAAATCAATGAATTAAAAAAATTAATTAATTAGTGATGAGTCTTCCATATTCCTGGTTGAGGATCTCTAACAGTTTTTTATTTTATAGGTATGGATCCAGGTATACATCCTCATCGGTATCACAAAGAAGATGTATAGTAGGCTATTCAAGAAGATCACTGTTGGGTAGAGGTTAAAGATGATGAAACTTGAAGGAAGATACTCTAAGAGTTTCGGTGCCAGAGTTTGCAGAAGTACGAGGGCTCCGTTTCAAATGCATTAATAGAATACTATTAAGAGGAGGTTGATGTCGACTTCAATTCGATTCGTACTTGGAAGGAGAGTTGGGTGTCCTTGGTTGTTACGATGCTGCGTAGATGTAGAGACCCGTATCTTGACGTACATTGACATTACATTACTTTTACGGAATACTTAGTACATAACAAAAACACACGCACAAGGATCGTAATAGTTTAGTGTCTTTGGAAACTCGGAACGTAATCTTCTAATCGTGGTGAAAGATCTTCGATATCTCCCATAAAGATCTTCCCCCTTTTTTTTACCTAAAACCTTTCTTTATATCCTAGGGAAAAGAAAACATAAAAGGGTGAGCTCAAATGCTCAGTAAGGGTAAAAAAGAAAAAATCAATCACATCATATTCATAAGAACATAACTTTTGGAAATCTTAACCTGCAAAAGAGAGCATAATTTCATAACATGGGATAAATCATAGTAGTGAAATGAAATCCCAATAATCATAACTTAAAACATGAAACTTTGTGGCATACACACATAATCATAGAGAATCATTTCTTGTTAGTCAAGACTCATTGCCAAGACTATCTTAGTGGACAAAGTCCCTTTCTGAATCGAGTAACCCTCGTTTCAGTCCTGTTTCACTGAACCGGTATAACCTACCGTTCCAGCCCTGTCTATCTCATGAGATATAAAGTGTTTACCCAATGCATTGGAGGGAGATATAGGTCCCACCCATCTTATATTGAATCCTTTCTTATGTGTGCCACATAATCATAAAACATACATCATTGCATAACACATGTAACAAAAATGGGATTCTTGAAACATCATGACATCATAAATCAATTCATATAAGATAAACGAATTCATAAAAATAATTCCATCACAACATGATCAAATCAATTTAATAATAGGGATAAAAACATAACCCTTTATTACCTTAGATGGAAAATAATTTTGATAAAACACTTGAACTCCATTCTTGAGGAAAATATCCTTTCTACTTCAAAAACACTTTTCCTTTCATAACATATCATACAACTTTAAAATAAAAGAAGTTGATTAAAAATAAAATTTAAAACTTGTAAAGGAAGCTTCTTGGAAATAATGTTTTAAAAATACATTCATGCCGTATAAGTTAAAAAAAACATTCTTCGTACTTTTGTCGGAAAAGTCAAAAAAGTACCTCGTACGGAAAACGACAAAAGATTCCTTTCATTTCCTTTACTAAAAACTCACCGAAGGGTAAAATTGGATTTAAAAAATTGTAGTTGAATGGAAATAATATTACATATTTATGAAACATGGATGTGGATGATAAAATACACCCCAGTAAATACTTACAAATAAACAATCTCGGATAAAAATGAGATTGTGATATTTCCCTAACCTTAGGTCCGATTTGCTTCGTATGTGTCCGAACCTCCTGTATAATGATTTAAATAATGTCATTTACTTATTAAAGAATCATATTCATTGTTATGATATCATATATGGTTCACTTATGACATTATATTACCCGTTCTTTTGTAAATTCCATGTTAAAGAAGCGTTTTGGGTAAAATCGTTTCATTTATCGTAGGTGTTTCGACTTGTTGTTCTTGACATTATTATTACTTATATCATGATTTACTTACTTCCAGAATATAAAATATGATTTATATATCATATATATTCAGTATATATATATATACATAATAGATAGATAAATGAAATGAAAAACACCGTTCATGGAGACGGTAGTCCGTACGTATGCATGAACGCTGTTTTCCTTTCCTTATTGTCTTGAATGGAAGTAAGTAGATGACATATATATATAAATAAATCCAGTAGCTTTATAATGTCATATATTTTATTATTATTTCTTATATATACTTTATAATCATTCTTAAATGGTTAACACGGAGAATGAATCTCATCGCGTCGTGGAGACGGTAGTCCGTACGTACGCACGAGCGATGATATCATTTCCATAAATATTGAATTGAATTGGATTGGATTATACAATATATCAGAATCAATATGATGTTGTAATAACTATGTATAGTTATTCTTTACACTATTATACCCATCCATGTAAGGTGGTGGTGGAAAATGGATTACACCACGGCGTGGAGACGGTATTCCGTACGTACGCACGCGCAGTGATTTCTTTTTCCGTAGGATGGATAGATGGTGAAATAGGGTTGTTTCATACTTATAATAACATATCAGTATATGAGTGATACTGATGTTATTACTTCATAATGAAACAACCTAATAAGAAGAAGTGGAAGAAGAAATAAAGATGAATGAATTGGTAACGGTAATTACCTCTTCTTTGAAGTGCCCCTTTGAGACCTCCTCTTAGGGAACTAAAATTGGTCTTTGAGGAAGACCAGAACCTCTAGGATGTTGCTAGGGAAGTGGAGAAGAGATTTTGTCAGGGTTTGGCCGAGCATGAGTGCTCAAATTGGTGTGAGGAGGAGGGGGAGGAGGTGTCCTTTTATAAGGGAGGAGAGGGGCACCTTAGGAATATCTCAAAATATTATTTTATATTAAAGTCAAAATCGGTTTATAATGGTTCCAAAGGGTCTTATTTCGAAGCTAAAGTGGTGATGGGTCGAAATACTATCATCAAATAGGATTATACAAGTTTAGGGTATTACTTTAACCTTATCAATTAGATTTAACTCTAAGTTAAATAATTTAACTTTTACCGTGTCTTTTTGTTTTCTTTCACTCTATGGTTAATACACTTACTATAACATGCCAAACGAAACCCAAATTGTTTATTATTAATATATATATCCATATCTAAGTCATTTGGCCGAACTTTAGATTTTTAGGAATAAAATAACAATTAATAATATAATATTTGATTTAAAAACTATTTTGTGTCAATTTTGACACTATTTGATATATGATTTTTGTGAAAGTCATAACAGAATTATATGTTCGAACCAAGTTGATTAAATAAACACTAATATATCATAGTAACCTAGAAAATTAGTGGAATTCATAAAAAGTCTCAAATTACATTTATTTTGGTGTTTATAACATCAATTATGTCAATATTTCATAAATAACATAATTACTGCATCATAATTGTGTCATAAATAGGTTAAATGATTTAATGTCTAAAAATTATAAATAAAATACCATAATGTAGGAAATATTTTTATCTTTCTAATGAATATTTATAGTCGAATTTATCTTATGTATAACCCCATATTAAAAATGATTTACTTATTAAACATTGATTTTAACTATTTTAACCCTTCTTTAAATAAATTAATAATAAATGCCCTAATCTAACCCAAGTGGGCCTAAATGGTCATATTTTATTCCTAAGCTTGTTTTTGGTCGAATTACACTTGTCCAATAGAATTAGGACATGTGTTAGGGTAATAATAATATCATTTTTACCCTTAATTACCCTATTTACTTTTAACTGTGGTAAATAAAAGTAAAAAGTTACTATTCACCAAAAATTATTTTCATCTCATTGAACCACATTTTACTTACTGACATCAACCATGTCTCTCGGATTTTTGAAATTCCATTCACAGAAGCGGTAAAATTAAGTTTTATGAAAAATTCAGTTTTTTAACTACCACTTAGTAGTTTCACTATTCATCAAAAATTGATGTTTTTCAGAACAATGCCAAAATTTCATCCTAAGCTATATTTCATATTCCGAATTCAAAAATGAATTCTATTTTAACAAATTCATAACATATAAGTTTCATTAATTAATTTTATAATTAAATCCCGCTGTTAAAACAAATAACGTGTTTTTAAGAAACAATATCTATCAAAAGATTGACACTTGATTATGTCTGGTTTAAATGTGAAATTACATCCAATGAACAAAATTTTATTAAATTGTAAAAATATATTCTAAATATACTTTAAAACCACTAAAATTAATAATTTATCACTATTAATTATTTCGATTAAAAAAGTTGTTTTTAATTATAATTTAGTAATTTTCACTATTCATCAGAATATGAAAGTTATCCAAAATGTACCAAAATTTCACCTTAGGATAAATTCGATACTCCGAATCCAAAAATGAAGTCCATTTTGAGAGCTAAAATTTCTAATATTTTAAAAGGTGGTTATTACTATTCATAACGGCTAGTTATAATAATATTTTAATAGCATATCGTTGTTTAGTGAAACTCGGTATTGCGTACTACACACGCTATCGAGGAAGGTCGCGATTGCGTGTAATTCAAGGCAAGTAAAGGATGTGTGTTGTGCAAGATCCTTTTGGTGTAGCGTACAACACAAGACATTAATAAAATTAAAAAGAATATTTTTCATAAAATCTCGGGCTATTACATTCTACCCCCCTTAAAATGAATTTCGCCCTCGAAATTCGTCGGGGTTATAAATGGTTTACTATTCGAAAGTTTCTTTAATAGAAACCCACATCGTAAAAAGGAATACCAAAACTTGGCTTTTAAAAACTAAAGTTTGAAATGTAACGATTAACCAAATAAACTAATCACTGGGTTTCCACATAGGTGAAAATATGGATATGGAAGAGAAATCTAACCATCATGTTCCGATGGAGAGTGGTAGAGAACATGGCTATGGAAAAGCCAGTAATCACAAATCCATAGATTTGTGATGATATAAGGTACCATCTGATTCATCAGGTATAAGATCACTAGGACAACATTTTTGGTTTTCATGATCATTTCCCTAAAGTTGAAAATTTTCTTAGAATAAATACTTACTTTATTTTGGTACAATCTCACTGTTGTTCGTGCCTTGAACAATTTCCACTTCATCTCTTAAATAAATGAAGTTGAATTTGTTATTTGTGAAGTGTTAGTAGATCATGTGATAGAATGACAGGTCATATCATCTGTCTCAAACAAAAGGTTAGCAAAAATTATATGCATAAGTTGATCTATAGTGAGATTAATCATATATGGTTCCTAAAATGGACTTATACTTCATATATCATACTGATTAATATAATAAAACTAGTTTCTACTAAACAGGGACTTCCTATAGGCCAGTGGTAGGTGATAAAGGCCAGTGGCACTTCGGTTGTGGGTTCG
The DNA here is from genome assembly GCA_963277665.1 of Viscum album. NCBI lineage: Eukaryota > Viridiplantae > Streptophyta > Magnoliopsida > Santalales > Viscaceae > Viscum > Viscum album. Next base: position 304,741,896 of record OY728141.1, on the reverse strand, counting down.
ATTCCCACAGCCTTGTCCGAAGCGATGGGCTGTCGCCCGTCCTGCAGGTTGTCCTTTTTCTAAAACTATATTACTATAACATCCCATCAATAATATCGAAAAAAAATCTTCTATCCTTAAACAATACAAACTTATTCCAACATAATCCATTCCAATCTTTAGGCTTACCCATAATACTGCAGTCCACTCTCATAATATAGTGAAAACAATTACCATAGATTTAATACCATCGTTAATCCCCATAAGATATGTCTTGTTGGTCACATTCTAAAAATTCAAAGTCCTTAATCATGTATTCTCTTGAATACCTTAGTGAAAACATGAATTCAGTTTAAAGTTAACACTTTCCACATACCAAAATCCTCATAATTCTATATACTCAAACCATGATACCACTTAGTCCTTATATCAATCATGAGCTCATGAATACTGTCAAACATTTTATTTTCTTTTTATCCCTTCTACTTTCCAAAATATTTTAATCACTTTTCATGGTTACCGATACCTTAAAATTATTGAAGACCACAATAGACCAATACCTAAATATTTCAATACACCATAAAAGTACCTCAACAACATTATTCTTGAATACTAATACATAAACACTTCAGTCCATCCACTTCAATGATTGTCCTGGAAGAAGTCCTTCCTTGATTTAGAAGTAACTTTTTAGGTCAGGGCATTGAGTTGGGTAATGCCCATGTTCTCCACAAATAAGACATTGAACTCTATAACAGTCTGTCACTCTATGACCCTTTTCTCCACACAGATAACATCGGTCCCTCCATTTGAGGTATTCCTCAAGGTTCTTCTTCCCTTCTTTAGAAATCTCAATCTTCCTTTCTTTATGCTGCTCAACATGCGAACATGCATAATAGTCTATCTTCCTCTTCTTTGATGAATTAGGTATACCACTAAATTTCACCTTGTTAATCATATATCGCGATGACTGATTCGGCATAATCACAATATCTTTCTCTCTAGGAATTACATAATTTTGTTGCTTATAGTCACCAATTTGTCCATTGGATTCAATGTTAACCGAATTCCGTCTGGTTCCCTCCATTAACTAAAACACAAAAAGAATTCATTGAGAGTAAAAAATCATGCTAGAGAAAACAACATAGTAAAGGAGAAGTACCTTCAATATCTAACATCTTAGGTTTAATTCTATGATCGTTAGCGTATACTTAACCTTAGGGACATCCCTAGACATACCTTAGAAATATCTCTAGGGAACTCACTAACGTTTTCGCATCCTAGTTTCCAAAGGTTGACTAAACCTTTCCTCTGATACCAACTGTAGAGACCTGTATCTTGACGTACATTGACATTACATTACTTTTGCGGAATACTTAGTACATAACAAAAACACACACACAAGGATCGTAATAGTTTAGTGTCTTTGGAAACTCGGAACGTAATCTTCTAATCGTGGTGAAAGATCTTCGATATCTCCCATAAAGATCTTCCCCCCCTTTTTTTACCTAAAACCTTTCTTTATATCCTGGGGAAAAGAAAACATAAAAGGGTGAGCTCAAATGCTCAGTAAGGGTAAAAAAAGAAAAAATCAATCACATCATATTCATAAGAACATAACTTTTGGAAATCATAACCTGCAAAAGAGAGCATAATTTCATAACATGGGATAAATCATAGTATTGAAATGAAATCCCAATAATCATAACTTAAAACATGAAACTTTGTGGCATACACACATAATCATAGAGAATCATTTCTTGTTAGTCAAGACTCGTTGCCAAGACTATCTTAGTGGACAAAGTCCCTTTCTGAATCGAGTAACCCTCGTTTCAGTCCTGTTTCACTGAACCGGTATAACCTACCATTCCAGCACTGTCTATCTCATGAGATATAAAGTTTTTACCCAATGCATTGGAGGGAGATATAGGTCCCACCCATCTTATAATGAATCTTTTCTTATGTGTGCCACATAATCACAAAACATACATCATTGCATAACACATGTAACAAAAATGGGATTCTTGAAACATCATGACATCATAAATCAATTCATATAAGATAAAGGAATTCATAAAAATAATTCCATCACAACATGAACAAATCAATTTAATAATAGGTATAAAAACAGAACCCTTTATTACCTTATATGGAAAATAATTTTGATAAAACACTTGAACTCCATTCTTGAGAAAAATATCCTTTCTACTTCAAAATCACTTTTCCTTTCATAACATATCATACAACTTTAAAATAAAAGAAGTTGATTAAAAATAAACTTGAAAACTTGTAAAGGAAGCTTCTTGGAAATAATGTTTTAAAAATACATTCATGCCGTATAAGTAAAAAAAACATTCTTCGTACTTTTGTCGGAAAAGTCAAAAAAGTACCTCGTACGGAAAACGACAAAAGATTCCTTTCATTTCCTTTACTAAAAACTCACCGAAGGGTAAAATTGGATTTAAAAAATTGTAGTTGGATGGAAATAATATTACATATTTATGAAACATGGATGTGGATGATAAAATACACCCCAGTAAATACTTACGAATAAACAATCTCGGATAAAAATGAGATTGTGATATTTCCCTTACCTTAGGTCCGATTTGCTTCGTATGTGTCTGATCCTCCTGTATAATGATTTAAATAATGTAATTGACTTATTACAGAATCATATTAATTGTTATGATATCATATATGGTTCACTTATGACATTATATTACCTGTTCTTTTGTAAATTCCATGTTAAAGAAGCGTTTTGGGTAAAATCGTTTCATTTATCGTAGGTGTTTCGACTTGTTGTTCTTGACATTATTATTACTTATATCATGATTTAATTACATCCATAATATAAAATATGATTTATATATCATATATATACAGTATATATATATATATACATAATATATAGATAAATGAAATGAAAAACACCGTTCATGGAGACGGTAGTCCGTACGTACGCATGAACGTTGTTTTCCTTTCCTTATTGTATTGAATGGAGGTAAGTAGATGACATATATATATAAATAAATCCAGTAGCTTTATAATTTCATATATTTTATTATTATTTCATATATATACTTTATAATCATTCTTAAAAGGTTAACACGGAGAATGAATCTCATCGCGTCGTGGAGACGGTAGTCCGTACGTACGCACGAGCGATGATATCATTTCCATAAATATTGAATTGAATTGGATTGGATTATACAATATATCAGAATCAATATGATGTTGTAATAACTATGTATAGTTATTCTTTACACTATTATACCAATCCATGTAAGGTGGTGGTGGAAAATAGATTACACCACGGCATGGAGACGGTATTCCGTACGTACGCACGCGCGGTGATTTCTTTTTCCGTAGGATGGATAGATGGTGAAATAGGGTTGTTTCATACTTATAATAACATATCAGTGTATGAGTGATACTGATGTTATTACTTCATAATGAAAAAACCTAATAAGAAGATGTGGAAGAAGAAATAAAGATGAAAGAATTGGTAACGGTAATTACCTCTTCTTTGAAGTGCCTGTTTGAGACCTTCTCTTAGGGCACTAAAATTGGTCTTTGAGGAAGACAGGAACCTCTAGGATGTTTCTAGGGAAGTGGAGAAGAGATTTTGGCAGGGGTTGGCCGAGCTTGAGTGCTCAAATTGGTGTGAGGAGGAGGGGGAGGAGATGTCCTTTTATAAGGGAGGAGAGGGGCACCTTAGGAATATCTCAAAATATTATTTTATATTAAAGTCAAAATCGGTTTATAATGGTTCCAAAGGGTTTTATTTCGAAGCTAAAGTGGGGATGGGTCGAAATCCTATCATCCAATAGGATTTAGACAAGTTTAGGGTATTACTTTAACCTTATCAATTAGATTTAACTCTAAGTTAAATAATTTAACTTTTACCGTGTCTTTTTGTTTTCTTTCACTATATGGTTAATACACTTACTATAACATGCCAAGCGAACCCCAAATTGTTTATTATTAATATATATATCCATATCTAAGTCATTTTGCCGAACCTTAGATTTTTAGGAATAAAATAACAATTAATAATATAATATTTGATTTAAAAACTATTTTCTGTCAATTTTGACACTATTTGATATATGATTTTTGTGAAAGTCATAACCGAATTATATGTTCGAACCAAGTTGATTAAATCAACACTAATATATCATAGTAACCTAGAAAATTATTGGAATTCATAAAAAGTCTCAAATTACATTTATTTTGGTGTTTATAACATCAATTATGTCAATATTTCATAAATAACATAATTACTGCATCATAATTGTGTCATAAATAAATTAAATTATTTAATGTCTAAAAATTATAAATAAATTACCATCATGTAGGAAATATTTTTATCTTTCTAATGAATATTTATAGTCGAATTTATCTTATGTATAACCCCATATTAAAAATTATTTACTTATTAAACTTTGATTTTAACTATTTTAACCCTTCTTTAAATAAATTAATAATAAATGTCCTAATCTAACCCAAGTGGGGCTAAATGGTCATATTTTATTCCTAAGCTTGTTTTTGGTCTAATTACACTTGTCCAATAGAATTATGACATGTGTTAGGGTAATAATAATATCATTTTTACCCTTAATTACCCTATTTACTTTTAACCGTGGTAAATAAAAGTAAAAAGTTACTATTCACCAAAAATTATTTTCATCTCATTAAACCACATTTTACTTACTGACATCAACCGTGTCTCTCGGATTTTTGAAATTCCATTCACAGAAGCGGTAAAATTAAGTTTTATGAAAAATTCAGTTTTTTAACTACCACTTAGTAGATTCACTATTCATCAAAAATTGATGTTTTTCAGAACAATGCCAAAATTTCATCCTAAGCTATATTTCATATTCCGAATTAAAAAATGAAGTCTATTTTACCAAATTCATAACATAGAAGTTGAATTAATTAATTTTATAATTAAATCCCGCTGTTAAAACAAATAACGTGTTTTTAAGAAACAATATCTATCAAAAGATTGACACTTGATTATGTCTGGTTTAAATGTGAAATTACATCCAATGACCAAAATTGTATTAAATTGTAAAAATATATTCTAAATATACATTAAAACCACTAAAATTAGTAATTTATCACTATTAATTATTTCGATTAAAAAAGTTGTTTTTAATTATAATTTAGTAATTTTCACTATTCATCAGAATATGAAAGTTATCCGAAATGTACCAAAATTTCACCTTAGGCTAAATTCGATACTCCGAATCCAAAAATGAAGTCCATTTTGAGAGCTAAAATTTCTAAAATTTTAAAAGGTGGTTATTACTATTCATAACGGATAGTTATAATAATATTTTAATAGCATATCGTTGTTTAGTGAAACTCGGTATTGCGTACTACACACGCTATCGAGGAAGGTCGCCATTGCGTGTAATGCAAGGCAAGTCAAGGATGTGTGTTGTGCAAGATCCTTTTGGTGTAGCGTACAACACAAGACATTAATAAAATTAAAAAGAATATTTTTCATAAAATATCGGGCTGTCACAGTAGAGATGTGAGGTAGTGGGGGTTCTTATTCCTCAGGGATCACAAGAAGTAAGTGATATCAATGGAGGAGTTTAGAGATAAGTTTAGAGTTGGGTTTATTTCTTTGACTGAGAAAGAATCGAATCTCCAAGAACTTCTTACCCATCGATAGGGGATCTCGAGTGTGCGAGTGTTTGAAATCTATTTCCTAAACCTTTTACAATATGCTTCAGACCTATTTCTAGATGAGGAGGATATGGAGAGGCATTTTGAGGAGGCTTTGCATCAAGAGATCTAGAGCTTGGTCACCCCATTTATGCTAAATAAATATCTTGAGGTGATGGCGATGACAATGGTTGTTGAGAGGAATTTTTCGAGAACCTGTTCATCACATGAGGAGATTCATCATGATTCCTCATGAAGTCGAGCTGTGGTCTGGGTTCCTGGTATTCAGAAAAGAAAAGTTTCTATTCTACCGTGGGTAGGTCCATCCCTGTAACATCTTGTTACTCCAGGGTGAGCTTCTCTTAGGCCTATATCAAAAGACCAAGCACTTGTTTTTCTTGTGGTGGTCAAGGTCATCAGCAACGAGAGTGCTTGACCTTTCCGAGAATTCATCATGCACCAGGTATTCTACTCTAGGTTCCTCTATTGAAGCATTTCCAGCCGAGGTAGTAGGGGTAGGTTACACCAGCTATAGGTCCATAGAGGGTAGATGGGGCAGACAGAGGATAGTCTCATGACACTCTATGTTCTCAAAGAGCAGAGCGCGGCCGTGGTGGTGGTCATCTTTAGGGTGAGAGAGGCTATAGATGTTATCGTGGTTAGATTCTTTCTTTTTCTTTGACAATGGTAGATGAGACATACATCGTTCAATGTACCCTTTGATATTTTTTATACCTTGGTCTATACCATGTTTGTTTTAGGAGAGACACACTCCTACTTATCACCTACCATTTTACAAGCTTTGGGACATTAGTTAGAGAGTCTTTCAGTTCCCTTGATGTTGACTATGCCAGTTGGAGGGCGAGCTGACTTGATTGAAGTATGTAAAAATATTGAGCTAGTGTTGGGGTTGCACCGATCTTGGGGATATTTATTCTATTTACAAATACAACCATATAATGTCTTCCTCGACATGGATTGGTTGTATTTAGTGCATTCCATCATGGATTGATTACAGAAGAAGGTTGTTTTCGTTGGTGTCATTGGAGAGACGGTGGTGTCTGATGGTGAGTGAGATCCTCAGATGGGTCATAGGTGTGTTCCGTCCTAATCATCCATGATTGTTGAGATGATGTTGAGTTCATCTGAGGTTCAGGAGTTGGTGATTCCTAGGGTCATAGGAGAGTACCCTAATGTCTTTTTAGAAGTGGTTGTAGCATTAGCCCCTCAAAGAGAGATCGAGTTTGGGATCAAGCTACAACTAGGAGGTTCTCATATCTATATGTCATCATATATGATGTCCCCTTATATGTTACAAGAGCTATGTATATAGATTGATGTTCTCTTGTAGTGCGGTTTTGTTCAGCCAAGTGTGTCACCATGTGGTGCGCTAGTTTTGTTCATGAAGAAGGCTAACGACATTTTGCAGTTGTGTGTCGATTATCATCACATAAAAAAAGTAACAATAAATATTCTCTATCATCTTCTGTGGATTTATGATTTATTAGATCAACTGAAGGGTGCAAGTTGGTTCTCATATATTGTTTTGTGGTGAGGATATCATCAGATGTGTATGAAGCATGACGATATCCCAAAGACTGCTTTTTGATAACGTCATTGGATTTATGAGTTCGTTGTAATGTCGTTTGGCATGACGAATGATCAAACTCTATTCGTGGTATTGATGAATTCTGTGCTACATGAGTTCCTGGACATGTTCATGGTAGTTTTCATCAATGAAATACTTGTGTAATCCATGTTTGAGGAGGATCATGTAGAGAATCTACACAATGTTTTGGGAGTTCTTCGTTAACATCATCTATTTGGGAAGTTCCTGAAGTCTATGTTTTGGTTTCGAGAATTCTATTTCATGGGTAATGTTGTGTCCCAATAGAGATTACTTGTGGATCCATCGATGATAGAAGCAGTTTTGTCTTTGGAATCCCCCAATACAGTGTTAGATGTGTGAAGTTTCCATGGTCTCACAGGCTAGTACCTGAGGTTCATAGATGATTTCTGACGAGTTGTGACTCCTCTAACAGCACTGACCAGGAAGGATTAGGAATTCATATGGACTAATCAGTGCCAAAAATATTTGTAGAATCTAAATTCAATGTTATTATGTGATCAATATGTCTGTCTTCCAGTTGTGGGAGTTCAGTGTGATGTTTTCTATGATGCTTTGTATCTGGGGTTGGGCTGTCTTCTGATGTAGAAAATAGCAGTTGTTTCTTATGGGTCCAGATAGTTACATCCCCATGAACGTAACTATGCCACTCATGATCATGATTTGGCATCTATGGTGTTTTTATTGGATTTGTGGAGACATTACGTCATTGGTGAACATTTTGTTGTTTTCACTGATCATAAAAATTTGAGGTATGTTTTGTCCCATCATGACATGAAATTAAGACATCGTTGGTGGATGGAGTTCTTAAAGGAATATGAGTTCAAGATATCATATACACCTAGAACGGGGAATGGTGTAGCTGATGCGCTGAGTCAAAATTCATGTAGTGATGTTCTGTGTGAATCTGGTTATTCCTGGAGAGTAATGAAAGAACTGTCAGCATTACATCTTGATATGGGAGATTTTGGGGGCAGATGATGTATTTTTTAGATGATGGTGCAGTTATATCTCATTAAGCAAGATGAGGATTCACAGTTGGGCGATCTAGAGGTGGAAGTCTGGAGAGACTGATTTGTCTGTGGCAAGGCCCCTGAAAGGTGGTCTGAGGATGAACATCACCGATTGTTATAACATGGAAGGATATCTGTTTATTTAACAATGCATGAGACTTTTCTCAGAGAGTTTCATAGTTCCCCTTTAGCAGTGCACCATGTCTTGAAAATGATGTACCAAGCCTTGAGGAGATAGTTTTTGTGGCCTGGGCTGAAGCATGCAGTTGCGGAGTTTGTGTCTTGACTTTTGGTCTGCCAGAAGGTGAAGTTCGAACACCATGTTCCAGGTGGTCTTCTCCAGCCATTAGAGATTCCTCAGAGGAAGTGGGAGGACAACTCAATGGACATTGTTACTGGATTAACTCAAGCTCCACGAGGACATTATTCTATTTGGGTGGTAGTGTATTGCTTAACAAAATGATCCCACTTTATAGAAATTAAAGAGTCAAAATCAGTGGATGTTTTGTCAAGGTAGTATTTAGAAGACGAAGTGAGACTTCATGGAGTCCAAAGGATGATCATTTCTGGAAACGATTCCTGCTTTACTTATAGGGTGTGGAGAGGTCTCTAGCATTATTTTGGTTCTCATATTTTCCTTATGACTTGTTTTAATCCTCAAATGGATGGTCAGACAGAGCTAACCATCCAAACTCGTGAATACCTGTTATGCTATTATGTTATTGATTTTGGAGGTTCATGGATTAGGACCATACCCTTGGAGGAGTTTGCGTACTATACTACTTTTCCTTCCATCATTGGTATGGCGCCATTTAATTCCATGTATGGATGACCTTTCCATAATCTGTTGTGCTAGACTGGGGCCGGAGAGTCAGCAATTCTCAGATAGGAACTAGTGCAGAATACAGCAAAGGTGGTTCAGGTGATTTTTGAAATGATTAAGACATCACAATATCATCAGAAATCTTATGCAGATTAAAGGAGGATACCATTATAGTTTAATGTTGGGGATAATGTGTTTCTTAAGGCGGCTCCCTATTGTGGGATGTGATGGGTTGATCATGGTAGTAATCTTTCTCCCTACTTTTTTGGGCCTTTGGAGGTGTCAGCTCATGTTGGAACTGGGGTGTATCGAGTAGCACTTCCCCTACATATAAGTAAGAAACATGATGTTTTATTTATATCACAGCTCCATCATTATCTTCACGATGACTCTCATGTCATCGATTGGGGAGAGATCGATGTTGATGATGATGCGACCTTTGAGGAGCGACCTGTGGTGATAACAGACCGCAAGTAGAAGGGGTTGTTCGGTTGTTCTATCCCCTTGGTTCATGTCTCTTGGCGACATGGTGGCCTGGATGAGAGTACATGGGAACGTGAGTCATAGATACGTGCTCAGTAGCCATTTCTGTTTGATGATTTACTCTTTTCCTATATCGGGTTATACCTTTTTATTATAAACCTTTCATCTTTATGGGATGGCTTCATTTTTGTTGCTTTTGTGGCTTGCTCTCTTTTAAGAGGTATCTCAATGGGTGGTAGTTCAGACCACATTTTGTTTTCAATTTAGGTGGGGTTTGAATTATCGGGGACAGGATTGTCTTTATAGGTATTTGATATAATGTTACAGACCTCTCCAGCCCATTACATTGTAAAAATATGTGGTTTGAGGTGTTCCAGGAGGTCAAGGTGACTTCTCCCTAGCACTTTTCCAATTTTCCATTTCTGTTAATAGTATCATCGGTGACCCTCAGTGAAAAGTTCCAAAGGTAGATTGTTGTGAACAGTGCATTGATAACATTCTGTGAATAGTAGCATCGGTGAACCTCAGTGAATAGTTCCAATTGTAGAGAGTTGTGAATAGTACATTGGTAACCTTATGTGAACAGTTCCAAGGGTGAGGTCCTACGGTAACCTCTCATTCCTTTTCCAAATTTCCAATTCTAGGAACAATTCCAATGGTGAAAAGTTCTGTTAGTATCCTCTAACGATATCCTCTCTTTTCATTGCTAAATATTGAGTTCTTTGAATAGTTCCATTGGTGAATAGTTCTATCAGTAACCTCTCTTTCCTTTTCCAAATTTTGTGTTTTTTGAACAGTTCCATCGGTGAATAGTTCTATCAGTAACATCTAACGTTAACCTATCTTTCCATTTCCAAATTTCAAATTCTATGAACAGTTCAATCAGTGAACAGTTCTATCGGTAACATCTATCAGAAACCTCTCATTCCTTTTCCAAATTTTGAGTTCTGTAAAAGTGTTTCCAGGACATTCGGTGTACATTGTTCTATTGGTGAGGATCCAATTGTGAGGTTCATGAATAGTGTTCTATCGGTGAGTTTCTAATGGTTAGGTTCATGAACAGTGTTCTATCAGTGATGTTTTAATGGTGAGGTTCATGAATAGTGTTCTATCAGTGAAGTTCATGAATAGTGTTCTAACGGTGAGGTTCATAAATAGTTCTCTAATGGTGTGGTTTATGAACATTGTTCTATCAATGAGGTTCTAACGGTGAGATTCATGAATAGCGTTCTATCGGTGAATTTAATGAAAATTTTTTTGACGGTGAGGTTCAAGAATAGTGTTCTAATGGTGAGGTTCTTGAGAAATTTTCTATCAGTGAGGTTCTAATGGTGAGGTTCATGAACAATGTTTTTTCCTTTTCCAAATTTTGAGTTTATGAACAATGTTTCCAGCTTCCAACAGTTTCTCCCCTTTTCATTTCCTTTGATTTAAAATGCATTTAAAGCCTTATTTTAAGGACTCTAAGGGTGAATAAAAGGCCATAACTCTTATATTAATTACTCCTAAGGCTCGGGATGTTTTTACATGGTCAAACCATATGGTTTAATGCGATCCACTTTTAATGGGAAATTAAGTGTATCATAAATTGTCAATCTATTAAATCTTCCAAAGGGACAAGTTATCTTCCTCCCATGATCATTCTACTTGTTCTATAGTGTGAGATGCTCAAACGTTTCCATCGTTCTCATAAAATTTATGAGATGAAACTTTTACCCTTGGATTGGTTTCCTCGACGTCCTTCTTCCATAAATTGCACCCCCATTTTTGGGTCAACCAAGATGTTACCTTCATTCTTCGATATAAGGCATGTTTTTTTGTCATTATTTTGGGGTTCATCATATCCTGTTTATCCTTTCGATATTATATCATGTAATCTCTATGCTTCTAATATAGTTTTCTTGGGTTTCGGTTGGTGTGATCATACCATGGAATCCTTGGGTGGATGCAGTTTTCATGAGAGGAGGATTGTGACCCAATGTGTGGATTGTTCTCATATAATGAACGTTAAGAACTATTTTAGGTAGGGGTTTCATTGATTCACTTTTATTTTCTATTCAAATGTATATTTAGCATATTTTATCCCACTGGATCCTAATGGAATTAAAATAATAAATATTTAAACTGGATTAACAAATTGATGTCGATCGAATGTTTTTACAACTTGTATTTCTAGATAGTGTGATATATATTCTTGCTTCATATAGATATTTTTTCATGATGGAAATTGGTAAGGAACATAAACTGGAATTAATTGATAATGGTTTGGCTAAAGATAAAGAGGCATATAAATGAATATGGTTCTTCTTGTTTTAATTTGAGGTTAATCAAAATGGTGTAGTAAGCACGTTTAGTTATTTGTGATAGCTTAAAAATTATGTTTCTGAAATTTAGAATATAAGAATAATAATCGGTTAATCTAATATGGATTAAAGAACTGATTGATTGATTAAAAATAACTCCATGTAGGGTTCTGAGTTACCCTATTGTCTGTTAAAGGGCCAAGAGCCCAATTTTTAAAATGTTTGTTTTCCTGGTGCTTTTGTTGTAATGTGAGCATGGATGGCTGTTGTGATATGTGGGGGCATAAAGGCCTATATATTATGGTAGAAGATGATTCCAAGAGTGGCGAGATGCATCAATTTATGCATGTGGGTGTCAGTAAAAACACAAGGGATGATGGAACATGATAGATGTGAATGTTTGGATGCTTCCTAATTCTTTTGGTTGTTTATGTGCTTTACTTATTATCATTACTCAAGGAATATGGGAATACATAACCTTCCTCCAAAAGGGGCTATGAACGGCAGTGTATTCCACCTTATTTTCTTTTTTAGCTTCTCAATGTAGAATGGGTCTACGCTCTTGCTATAGGTGGAAAAAATTGGACGGGTAGTTCAACTACTCACCATGTTATTCCCCCTTCTTTTTAGTATCATAGAACATTTTTCTAAAATACCTGTGATTATTAGAAAGTAATTATATAAATAAATAATTGATTAAATGTGGTTAACCCATGGGGTTGGGGTTTTCTAGAACATAATGATGAAGTTGTAATTTTGAAGGAACAATGTACTTTGTGTGTGATGCTAATGATGTTTAATGTGGAATTGTTATTGGTTAATTAATGATTAAATAATTAGTTAACGTATATGGAAACTGATAAAAAAGAAATGAGATAATGTATTAAATCTCTTTAAATAGTTGTTTGCTTATAGGATACATAGTCTTAGAAGTGACAGCCTCGAGTCTGAGAGACGTTAGCTGCAGTTGAGTCTAAGACTAGGTTATTCCAATAGTTTGGTTGTGAGATATATTATATCGTGAACATTTTGTGTTTCTATATGCTACTCCACCATTTAACTAAGGGAAACTGACACCCCATGGATTCTAATCCCCATGGGGTGTTTTCCCCAACACTCTGGTTGGTGTATGAATTGCTGACTACCCCCTTTGGCCTTGCTCTGTTCTCTTGGTATATTCTTCTACTGGTAGGCACAATGGTAATTTTCCCAATATATGTGTGAATAGGTTTGTAGTGTCTTGTTTTTATTCACACACGTGTATTCTGTATGTAGTATCCTATGGACTACATCAGGTTTAACGTCTATAGGCATTGATGGCTTAAGGATCCTTACTCAGTGTATAGGCTGTAATGGCTTGGGGTATAATACCCGACATATGATACACGTTATGAGATCTATGGTGCTCCTGTAAACTACATAGTTACTTTCTTGTGTGGACTTGGTAGTTTTGTTGCATGAGGTTCATGTTGTGGTGCTTCACCCAAGAGTCTATAGGCAAGCCTTTTGGGAGAGAGATTCTCAGAACGTGCAACGTTGGGGCAAAGCAGCAAACCTGTGGGGATGTAGTATCAGGGTACCCTTGATATTATTTATTATATTTTATACTCATGTATGCGTTATTTGGTGAGAGTATCCATTGTGTGGTTGGGAATATTGTATACATGTCTAGGTGATGAGTTAGATTTATTTTTTGTTCAATGTGATTTATCATGATTTAATTAATTTGGAATGAGATGCTTTAGGGAGGATCCTACTAAGTATACTATTATACTCACCCTATGTATATATAAACTATTTATCATGTCACATGGAGGAGGTTGGTGATCCAACTGGTTTCTACTGCCTTGGGGTTGCAGGAGCTGTTCGGGCTTATGGTTGCTGTTGTTTTTACATTCTTTTGGGTACTTGTAGTATTTCTCTTCTAGTTATAGTACATTTTCAAGACATTACATAGGTGCACATGGGTTTTCTTTTATATTTTAGTTCTGAGTTGTAGTTGGTTGGTTTCTATCTTATATTTCTCTTCCAAATGTGTTCTCTTAAAGGGTAATGCCTCCCATTTGTGTGTTTACTATACCCTCGGTGCTAGTCGCCAACCCAGGGCCTTCTGGAGGCGAGACTCATGGGTCATTATCTCCCTTCTCACATTGCCGGCCCAGGAGCGGTACACATTGTGGGGAGGGGGTCCTGAAAACGATATCATCGGCAATATTTCTCCAGATCCAACAAGTAATGACTCCCTACTAGATAGAATTTTTTCATATTTTTCACAAGTATTGGAAAATGTGTATTATCCATAAAATTTTGAGTTTTTATAATATCCTCACCTTTAGTTATTATAAGACTTGGAGAACTATTCACAATTATTTCCACAAGGCCTATCTAGTAAAAAATAATTCCTTTATCATCATTGGATAAAATTGAGGTGGTAGGTCCACCATGGTAATGTGGTTTACCCCTATAGTAATAGACATCTTTATATTGAAATTATTTATCCCAGTTTAATATATAATCATTCTTGAATGAATCATTTTGTTCATGATATATTAATGATATAAAGATACAAGATTTTCATACGTGGATATTACAACATTTTTGTGGGACAGTTCATAACATACAAAATCAAATGCCTATAAACAATATGATTCTTATTGATTTTAAAATTTTTTAATCATAAATTTCTAATCTAGTGAATGATCTTCATTGATTACAATAAATACCTCTCTTTTAGTAACCCTTTCTAAAACCTTTTTTTCTAACATGGGGAAATGAAAAATGATTAAAAATGGTGAGCTCAGATGCTCTGTAAGGGTAAGAAAGTTAAATAAGTATGCTTAATCATAGACATAAGTGTTTTAAAACATGATCATATAATTAGAGAAGCATACATTGAAATTCAAATATCATATACACAAGTTATGTAATAAATAATAGGAGTTCATAAGACATTATTAATGATGAAATAAAGGGAATTATCCATGAAATCATAGAATAATAATATGGCACATAATTTTTGGAAGATACATAATCATGTTATATCATCCTAAAAATGTCAAGGTGAATTTCCAAAACAAAACATGGCACTTTATAGAGACTTTTTCTACAAGTTGGGACACTCTATCATCACTAGTCACATTGATTTTCATATAATGGATTAGGTTTTCCCATCATCCCAGTAGAGATTGAGTTTCCCTATATTTCATGTTGGATCAGTCCCACCGACTTATTTGTATTATTATGGCATGAGATATAAATCATTACCCAATTCAATTGATGGAGATATAGGTCCAACTAATCAAATGAATAAAACTATACATATGTGTGTTGTAGTACTGCAATAACATTAATAATTAATCATAAAAATAAAACAATCATATAAATAATAAAATTATTATCTTTTAATCCTAAAAATAGTAAATCATAAGTAACATCAAATAATGTTATCTTATATAGAAGATGTTTTTTAACAATGTTCACTTGGAATAATTAATAAATAAATTATCATTTTTATTTTTTAAATGAAACACTTTTTATATCATAAATTATTTTAAAAACTATACTATTTTAAAATAACATTTAAAAAATATAATTTTACCTTATAAAATTTCATTAAAATTCATTGAAAATCATATCCATTAATATTCATAATGTAAAATTTGAAACAACATTGATTAATTTTCAAAAAAACATAGTTTTGATGTGGCACATAATTCCAACTATAGAAATAATAAAATTACATGAAACATATAATTTAATTAAAATAATAAATTTAAATACAATACATTCTAAATGAAAATATATAAACATTGAAAAATAATTCAGTGGCATAATATATCATCTATCTCAAAATGTAAATTTTTTTCTCATTTAACTTACCTATTTAGTAAGATTTGAACCATAAACCCCTTGAATGAAAAATAAAAAAAATCCTCGAAAACCACCCATATATTTTCAAAAGATGACTCATAATTTATACTCATGGTAATTATATACAGCATTCAAAAGAAACATGTTGTGAATAAGGTCTGTTTCCTATAATAATAAGAGTGAGAAAAAAAGCCCATGCATTATATCATGCCTCTCATCATACTCATGAAAACAACTTTTACAATAAAGATATGTTTATTATAAATATATTAGTCAAACATATTCATCGATATAATACTATATATAATTTACTTAAGTATTTATATTACCCACTTAAAATAATTTCCATCCTTATATTATTTTTTGTGTAAGAATAACATTGTCTCTCATACATGTTTGGACTTTATATTATTATTCCTCATACTGAGACATTGATTTCATTATCTCCAAAAGGATAAAAATTAAATAAATATAATATATATT
Source organism: Viscum album (assembly GCA_963277665.1). Classification (NCBI taxonomy): domain Eukaryota; kingdom Viridiplantae; phylum Streptophyta; class Magnoliopsida; order Santalales; family Viscaceae; genus Viscum; species Viscum album. The sequence goes on along the minus strand of OY728141.1, from coordinate 304,725,633 downwards.
TTTATTATATATTTATTTATTTATATATATAAAATATATAAATATATAATTAAATACATTGTTCTGGGAGATGGTATTTCATGCTTATGTATAAATGCTGCATCCATTTCATGTTATATTAAATGAAAGAATATAAATTACATATATGTATATATATATTTATATAATATAATTATACTAGAATTATTATTTCATATATATCATATAATTTCAGTAATTTTATCCGTAATACCATCATGTATTGTTGGAAGAAATCACATCACGTTGGTGAGGGGTAGTCCACACATCTACAAACGAAGTTATCTTATTTACAAAAAATACATTGTATGATGTATTGTATTATACAGTAATTGTAGAAACATAAATACATCATAAATATAAAATATATCATTTAAAATGAAATATTTCATAACTAGTTCCAACCATGAAAGGTGGTAATGGAATAACGAGCAACATCAATATGTGTGCCAGTAGTCCTCCTTACACACGGATGCTAAATTGGTATCCCATTTGATGGAAGTGTGTGTGTGCATGTGAATGGATATAAATATTAAAAATAAAATTATATATATGAAAATGAGGTTATTATATAAAAATAATCTAAATATAATTTAAGGATATTAAGGAATAAATAAAATTTATTTTGTTGATGAACGTAAACTCTTCTTTGGGAATCTCTTTCTGATTCTCAGAAAATGAAATATTTGGTTGGAAGTATTCCAAAATTAATTCATTTATGATTGGGGGAGTTACGAATTGTATTTTGAAGGAGTTTGGTAAATCACAGTAGGTTATGAAGTGTGAAAAAAAAAGATAAGAAGATGCTCCCTTTTATAATAGAGGGTAGGGGATGTTATTGAATTTCTCTAATGATTAATTTTTAATAAATTAAATCTCAATACATGTGTCATAAAATGATCATAAATGAGAAGTTAATATGGGATAGGGTGGTAATACCGACATCCAAAATATTTTAGGAATTTTTTTGTGTGATTTTAATCCTTAGCGTTTTTATTAGCAATTAGTTAACCAATTTTATTTTAAACTATTGTAAGATTGTTTTCAATATTAAGAGGATTAATTTTTTTTTCATATAATGTATATCTTGAACCATAAATGGATTATTTCTGATATTCTATATTTTATCTATTTCCTTTGACATTATTTAATTTTTATTATTATTTATAAATAGTATAATAAAATATTGTTTTTATAAAATATAATAAGTGTCAATTTTGATAGTATTCATTACATTAACATTAAAAAAATAAATACAATAAAACAACATAGAAAATATTTATTTAATTCAAAAATAACATGTTATATTAACCTTTAAAATTCATATATCACCTTAATTACGTAAAATTATATTCCTTTTATTATTTATAATATCATTTAATTGATTATTTCATTAATTAAATAATTACCACATCATCATTTTATAATTAATTTTTTTAATTATTTATTGATTAAAAAATTAATATAAATCTATCTGATTTAGATGAAAATTTATAAATTATATTAATATATATAGTCAATTATAACTTCCAGTTATCACCATATTAAAAATATTATACATATTTAAATTAAGAGTGTGACATTTTGTCTCTCTCTCTTTGATTTAAATAAAATAGAAGTCATTTTCATGGACATGTATATATTAAATAATTCAACTTAAAAACTAATGTGTTAATGGAAAATTCAAGTCAAACTATATTATTCGTAAAAGTATTATGGTCATTTTATAGTCCATATAAATATATTTTTATCTTAAATTGACCTATTTTTCCTTTAGAAATTGTAACAAAAATTATCAAAATTACAATTCATTTTATCCAAAAATAAAAGGGAACAATTTACTAAATTTGGATATAATGGTTGAGAATATGGCATAAATTTTTTTTATTTTAAAAATACTTAATTTCTTGAATATAATTTAAAATTAATCCTTTTTATTGAAAAAAAAATATGATTCTATAGTGAAATCGTTCAAAATATTGACATGCTTTGGTATCCAAATTCATGGCGAAATTGTTTATAATTACATAAAATGTATAAATTGATATATTTATTATGAAATAATAATTAAAAACCAGTTAAATATATAATTTATCATGATAAAATATTTTAATGAAAAAATGGGTTTGAATTAAAATTCATTATTTTTCACTATTCGTTAAAACATGAAACTTATCCAAAATATAAAAAACATCAACCAATTTATATTTTTCCACTCTTATTTCAAATAAAAAGATTATTTCATCAAATAAAATTTATAAAACAGTATAAAACTAATTTTTGAAGATGTGTGGCATGAAAATGTAGCAAAATTATCTTTTTATAAAATAATTATATGTATTTGAAAAATTATATTTGAGTATATATCATGTCTAGAAAAAAAATAAGATTTATGTTAAAAATTGTATTGAATATATAATATATTAATATATTTGAACAATATTTTATTCTTTATTTTTTTTACAAAACACCCATGTGCTCATTTTGATAATTTTTTAAAAAAAAGTTCCTTTTGTTTTAAAAAGGGTTTTACATTAATTTATAATTCATTGGTAAATTAAATGTGTGTAAAAATTAATTTTAAAATTAAGTTAATAATATTCATTCCTTCCATTATAATGGATATGTTATAATTGTATTATTTAAATATTTATAATTATAATATTTTTTTGTAGAAACTCAATGTTGTGAGTAATGGATGGTAAGTTGATGTAGTGTGTAGTGAAATATTAACTTGGTGTCTCTTATAATAACTGAAATAAATGAATTTTAATTTATTTAAAAAAAATCTCATATAAACTTATGTGTAACCATAAACCCCATGTTAAAATAATTTCTCCCTATAAATTCATAATTCTAATAAAAACAAGTTAGGATACTTCTACCTCATTGTATCCTCAATTTACCATGAATAATCCTCATAATGGTTATTTTCTACATAAAAAAATTGTCCATGATATTTTGTTTTTTGTAGAAATTTATTTCTATGATCCAAAATTTCTACAATTTTCTATTCATAAGATAAATCATGATCTAATGGTATAACATCTGAAAATATTAAATGTGAAGAATCATGTATATGCATAGTTATAAGAGATAATGGAAAAAATCATTAACATGAGAGAGATTTGGTGGAATTTCTATTGGATATTCTACATTTCCAATATGATGGAAATTTTTAAAAGGCGAAATTATCCTTCAATATTAAATTTCACATTGAAAAAAAAATGTTGCTTTTAGTGAATATATTTGTGTGATACCCAAATCAAAAAAGGGTAAACAAATCATCTTTTTATATAAAGGGAATTTTAATGGTGAATATCACCACATGTCACGTATTTTTATACAGTAAAAATGTGATCTTCGATGAAAATTATAACATTCAGGTTATGATGATGAGTGACAGGAAACACGGTAATTAAAAAGATAATCATGACAAAATTATAAATATTTTATGATCTAAGGGGCCATTTTATTGATTTAAAATGATATTAATATGATAAATTGTTTGTTTCAAGAAAACTTTCTTAATGTTGCATAATTCTAAAATGATGATATACTAACATGGTGTCATTACATTTTCTAATAATGATATCATCCATTAGTGGTGCCTTGATAAATTTCTACTTATTCTCCTACTCCAAGAAATGATGTTGAATTTTTAATACGTGAATACCTAGTAGATCATATTATCTATATTTTAATTATAAGTCATTATATATCATGTTTTCATTTCGATAAAAAGGATAGAACCATTTTTAAATATTTGTAAATCAAGGGATTAATCTCAATAATATCCTCGAAATTAGAATGTAAAAAAATTCATAAAACCATTACCTTAAGAACCTTCTGAAAGATTAATTTCTAATAATTTTGATATTATGTCTCTAAACATATCATTAATCCCTCAAAATAATAGGTATCTCTTAATTTCCACATACATGAAATGTGAATACCAATAACATTATTTCTCATGAAACCAACTAATATCCCTTATTATCATAAAACATTAGTGAAAATATGCATGATTTAAAAAATTATATCTTTAATAATACCATTAATCCAATTATTTTTTAAAATGAATAAATGGTATTATAAACCACATTGACATCTTATCAGGCCAAAGGTCATCAATACTATACCATTTAGTTTGTTACCATTAAACATCCATGTATTTCATTATGAAAACATCATACCCATATTAATGGTTATCCTTCAATTAATTATGTGTTTTCCAAATATACCACCTCAATAACTATTAATGGTATCTAGTAACATTTTTAATATGTTCTTAAATCCTTATGAAAAAATTCAATGGACCAATATAATGAAAATTCATTATACCATATTTCCATAAAATTACTTCTACATCATTATTCATGAATTCCATTATTGAAATAATCAAATCATTCCCTCATTTAGTATTCATACTAAAAATGTGAGTGGTTACTGTAACACCCCAACCCCACTTACCCAGATCCAGTGCATTATTTTAATACATTGGCATGATTACAAGGAATCAAGTCCCGAAGGACCGATCGGTTTAGAAGTCTTGGAAAATAGATTACATGATGAATGTAACATTACACTTTATAACATACAAAACAACATAAATAATACTTTATGAACACCATTATTCCCCTAGATTAACCCTGTATATCAATCACAATAAACTTATTTTAATCCTAGGAAAAATAAAACATAGAAAGGTGTGATCTCAGACACTCAGTAAAGATAATAATACATGATAAACATTCATAAATAAGCATAAACATTTAATGAAATGTATATCTAAAAAAATTCCTTTTAAACTTTAACATCAGCGTAATATAGAAAAAATAAAATTAAGTAATTCCATTTAATTATTCACATAGATATTCTACTAGTCGAATAATCACATGAAATATCACTAACCACTTTCATAATGATGGAATTCATAATGTCACACTATCATAACCTCATAGTCAAGGCCTTTTTACAAGACTATAAATAAGATTTTTTCAAGGCCTTGTGCCAAGACACTAGTTTGTCTCATGAGACCTATCGATGCATAGAGGAGCTATAGCGGGATCCACTGGTCACTTACGAAGTCCAATAAATTCCTCATATGAAAAGATTTAAACATGACAAAAACATTCATATTAATGCTAGCATATGATATGTCAATTCTTTATCCATAAATCATGAATGATATAAAAATAACACATCCACAGTAATAAATATCACAAAACCTTCAATATTATACGGATGTTTTGTATCATAATAAATCAACCTCAATCAAAAATAATATCCAGTAAAGGATGATGGCATAGTTGAAATGAGGAGTAAAATTTTTTGAGAGAAATAACGTTTTTGTGAAATTATTTAAAGGTCACACATTTATAAAGGACGTAATTTAAAAGGGATTTTTGAATCAAAGTTTCCCATAGAACTTTGCAACTTTTGAAAATAATTATCATTTCAAAACATTTATTCCATATAAATAAATCCTTAAAATAATTTTGAAAACATTGATATTAATTAAAAATATTTATAAAGATAAATATTGAAAACATTTAAAATTCTGAACTTAATAAAGAGTATCTTTCAGAAATCCATAAAATATTCATTTTGAAAACATTTTTATGAAAAATGGACATGGATGATAAAAATTTCCCAGTAAATACATACACATAAACAATCTCGGATTATAAAGATATTGAGGAATTAACCTTTACCAATTTGGTAACATAAGAAATATACAACCCATGAAAGAGGTATCATACAATGAATATGAAAATAAAAATAAATTAAAGGTTATTACACAAAGAATAATATTATGCGCAGTAGGTACACCACAGAAGAGGTAATAGTGGAAATATGGCATGAATCTTATGGGAATAAGGAGTGGGATAAAAACCCCTTACCTTGCACTTTACTTTAGTCGAGGGTACATTTAACATCCTGTATGAAGACCGTTTTATGTTATTAAATAATACCAGAACCATATTAATATTTATGATTTCATATATTATTAATTTCATACTTTTTACAACACACTTAATAATAATTTCCATGTTAAATTTACATTTCGGGTAATAATCGCTTTCTTTATAGTACGTGTTTTAACTTGTTACACTTGATTGTATCACATAGATCATGATTTAAATACTTACAGAATAAAAAAAATAAATTATATATCATATATAATTTGAAAATAATTGTGTATAATAGATATATATGTGAAATAGAAAACAAAATTTATGGAGACAATAGTCCGTACGTACACATAAAAGCTGTTTCCGCTTTCATAACGTACTGAATGAAACCAAGTGAATAAAATATATTTAAGTACATATATATATATATATAGACCACCAGTAGAATTATTATGTCATATATTACAAACATATTAGTAATATATATTTTTATAATTGTTGGTGAATGGTGAATGTGGAAATTAATCTCATCGCGTCATGGAAACAGTAATCTGTACGTACGCACGAGCAACAATATAATTTTCATAAAAGTGTGGAATTGGATGGTATATTAATTTTACATAGAAATTATCATGTTATTTTAATTATTTATATACATATTATTCATCATTATATCCATCCAAATAACATAGTGTTGAATAAAAAATTACACCATGGTGTGGAGATGGTAAGCCGTACGTACGCACGCATGGTGACATTATCATTAATAAGATGGATTGAAGAATGAATATAGTTGTGCAATATTTATAATAAAATCAAAGAATATATATGATACTGGGGTTATTATTATAGAATTGAAATTACAAATAGAGAATAAGTCGAAGAAGAAAATAACTTGAAAGAGGGTGGTGAAAACAATACCTCTTCATCGGCTTATTCCTTTTGATTTGATGAAAAGGGCTTCATAGGTCTGATTTATGATCAAAAAAAGGCCTCTAGGTTGAATTGAAGGAAGTTTAGAAAATATTTGGGTAGGGGTTGGCCTAGGTAAAAGGCTTAGAAGGTGTGAATTAGAGAGAAGGGGAAGTGCCCTTTTATAAGAGGGGTGATGGGAACCTTAGGAAAGGCTAGAAATATTATTTTATAATAAATTCAAATTCACTTTATAATGGCACAAAGTGTATTTATTTAATGTTTAAGGTGGTGATAGGACGAATAGAACTCATCTAATAGGTTTTAGACAGGTTTGGGTAACTTTATTAACCTTATCTTTTAGTTTTAACTCATAGTTAATTTGTTTGAAATTGACCATGTCTCTTTGTATTTTTATATTATATGGTTAATAAACATACTATAAACTTCCAAGAGACCCCCAATTTTTCCTTTAATAATACACATATTATTATATAAGTCCTTTTATGAACCTTATATTTTTAGGAAAGAATATCAATTTATAATATAATATTTGTTTTAAAAAAATCCTTTATGTCAATTTTGACAGTATTTAATAATTGATTTTTGTTAATGTCTTAATAACATTATCAATTCAGAAAAAATTCATTTAAGAAATCCTAACTTATCATATTAATCAATAAAATTCGTCGATGGAATCAAAACATTCATATTATATTTATTTTTAACATTTATAATACAAATTATTTGATTCTTTCATTAATAAGGAAAATACTCCATCCTTATTGTGTCATAAATAAATTTACTTATTAAATATCTAAAAATTATAAATAAAATGATATTATGTAGGAAATATTTTTATCTTTCTAATTAATATTTATAGTTTAAAATATAACATTTATAACCCTATGTAAAAATATTTTTTCTGAAAGATATATGCTTATGTTATTTTTGTATTTACTTTAACTTAATTAATATAAAGTGTGAATATCACTTACAGGTGGATCCATGAGGTCTTAAAATCGACCCAAATATTCCCATGGTCGGAAATGTATCAAAAAAAGGTTAGGACATGTTTTAGGGTAATTTATTATTATTATAGTATTATTTTTCACCCTTATTTACCAGATTTACCCTTTGACCATGGTAAATAAAATATTTACCGAAATAATCATTCATAATGTCTAAAAATAAAAGATACCTATTTACCCAATATTTACCTACTTATTATAAATATAGAATCAATTTTTCTAAATTAAAAACATTAAAGTTTCAGAAATTAATTTAAAATTAATTCTCATTATTAAAACAAAAAGCGTGTTTTTAAGAGATAATAACTATCAAAATATTGGCACTTTGTTATGTCCAGTTTAAATGTGAAATAATGTTGAATGGACAACATTGGATTAAATTGTAAAAATATAATCCAATTATACTCTAAAATCACTCAAATTAATAATTTATCCCTATTATTTATTTCAATTAAAAAGTTGTTTTCAAATAAAATTTATTAATTTTCACTATTAATCAAAATATGAATGTTATCCGAAAAGTACCAAAAATTCACCCTAAACTAATTTAGAATTTCAAAATCCAAAAATGAAGACTTTTATGAATGGTAAAATGTTTAAAATTTCAAAAATTAGGTATTACTATTCATAACAACTACTTTGATTGGTTGTGGTGTTTATTAGAACTCGAAGTTCCATACAACACACGCTATTACATTAATGAAAGAGAAGCTTACCATGGAAGCATGGGGTGTTAGGTTCTCCCCTCATTCAATATATTTATTCTTCTCAATTTGATATTATTTTTCAAAAATAATATTGTTAAAATAGAAAATACATTTGGCAAAACCCATATCAGAAATTAGGTTAATAAAATTTAGTCTTAATAAGAGGAAAAGGGAAATGAAAGGGTCACCACCAAATTATGATCCTGATTAAGAGAAAATTGGTGGGAATTAGAGACATATAATTGGAGGAACAACGTAAATATTAATAGGTCGTGATTGAGGTCATCAATCACAATCAATTGTAAAATCGAGGGTCTTAAATTAATCAATATATGATGATTTAAAATACCATTTGTTCAACAAAAAATATGGTATTACGATAACACATTTTTGGTTTTAAGATCCCTTAACTAAATTATAATAATTGATTTCTTCATATAATCAGAGAAGAAGAAAAATATATACTTGACAAGTAGAGTCCCATCCTTTAACTAATTTCTACAACAAACTCATCTTTTACTCTAAAAGATAATAGAACATAAAAAAATATTCTCTTTATCATATTTGTATAGGGTTAAAAATGAATTTATAATTCATCTACCAGAATTTTTTTTAAAAAGAGACTATATTATTCAATTCAGGATATCACATGGGCCAGTGGTTCGTGATACACCCTTGTCACCCTTCAATTGTGGGTTCAAGTCTCACAGCCTTGCTGGACGCGACGGGTTTCTGCCTGACCTCCGGATTTTCCTTTTTGGATATCAAAAAAAAATCTCAAACTAGAATTATCTACAATAATTATGTCCAAACTCATAGACCAAAATTTATAAGGATGGTAAACACAAGGAAAATTCTTTTTTCTGCTTAGTAAAATGTTAACACCTTCATCATGTATTCTTTTAAAACACTACAACATCTTGAATTACCATAAAACATTATTGATTACATTCATGATCCCTTATTCATTATAGAATAGTGGATATACTCCTTTAATCAAAAAAATGTTGTAAACTCAAACAATGATGGAATATACAAATAATTAATCAGTTTCATGGTAGTCAAGAATATCCAATATAATTTATCCAAATCAGTCATGAATTATACCAAAATTACTACCTCGGTATCAGAACCATATTATGTTTTATCTTTCTCTCAACCATATATTTTCAAAAAATTTCACCAGCTATCGAGTCACTTTTCTTGTTTCCACACAATCTCATGTCCTTAATGAAATTGTACTACAGTACAATCCTTATATACTCAATAATTATTATATCCAGTACATTATTGATACAATACTCAAATGACATAATTCTCTAATAACAACATAAGAACTCTCATCATTCCTCCTCATCTTTGGTAGTATCATAACTTGATTATTATCCAATAGTATCATTTGGGGCATACTCTAATGATCTGGGCATTGGATCGCATAGTGTCACAACTCCTTTCAGATGAAGCATTGTACATTTTAAACCTTTTTTGTACCCTTGCAGTCATGTACATAATGTTGTTTTTCCCCACACTTATAACAAACTACCGTTCCCTTTAGGTATGATCCAGGGAGTTTTTCCCCACAGTTATCACATATGGTAAAATTCTTCGTTTCCCACTTCTATTTATCCATCTTTCTATCTTCCATCATTTTAATCTCTTGTTTCCCTTAAAAACCATAGGACTCAGTGAGTTTTTACTTATCTTATTAACCCATTATCCTATTTCATCATATGTTTGGAATACATTGGAGACAATTTCCCTTCTAAATGTTGTCTTAATACCATGAATGATATGATCCTTCTTACTCTTTGGATCATACGTATAGCTGGAGTTCACATTCCTTCTACCGGGCGCCATTTCTATACAATAGCATAAACTAGGTCAGTTTACGAATTGCAATAATTCCAAACTTGTAAAATACAGAACATAAATTGAATGGTTTATGGATACAATCTATAATTTTAAGGATGTTATCATTGAGAATGTATATACTCATTAACCCTATAATGATTTGTAAATCAAATGAGAATTATCCTAAGCATATCCCTCGAGAGTGTCGTAACCAAGAGTGCAGCAAGGCTCTTTGTCGTGCACCCGTTGTCATTTGAGTCTAGATCAAAGTGGTGTTTTCTGGTTTTACCCCTAAATACATATGTGCCAGAGCCACCTCTACCTACTCGTATCCAGACAGGGATGTATTTTCTTGGAAAACTCACAAAATCTCTACATTACCAAAATTCTAGGAATTTGTTCTATACTAATCCTCAAAGTCTATCTTAGGTCTATCTGCACTAATCAGAGTTTCTCTAAATCTAGATTCCATGGTTATTACCCAACATCCTCTTATACCAACTGTAATGCCCCGACCCTAGTTACCGAGAGTCAGTGCACTATTTTGATACATTGTCATGATTACAAGGAATAATGTCTCGAAGGACCGATCGTTTTAGATGTCATGGAAAATAGATTATATACATGAATGTTACATTACACATTATAACAAACAAAACAACATAAATAATCCGTTATTAACACCATTATTCACATGGCATAACCCTACATATCAATCAAAATACACATTTTTTAATCCTAGGAAAAATAAAACATAGAAATTGGTGAGCTCAGATTCTCATTAATAATAACAACACAACAGAAAATTTCATAAATAAGCATAAACATTTAAGACAATGTATAACTAAAATAATCCTTTTAAACTTAAACTTCAGCATAATATGGCTAAAATAAAATGAATTAATGCCATTTACTTATTCACATGGATATTCTACTAGTCGAATAATTACATTCAATATCACTATCCACTTTCATAATGATGGAATGCATAATTCTAGACTATCATAACCACATAGTCATGTCCTTGTGCCAAGACTAAAAATAAGATTTTGTCAAGGCCTTGTTCCAAGACACTATTTTGTCTCATGAGACCTACTGATGCATCGAGGAGCTATAGCGGGCTCCACCCGTCACTTACTAAGTCCAATGCATTCCTCATATGAAAAGGTTTAATCATAACATAAACTTTCATATTAAATCTAGCATACGAAATGTCAAAACTTTATCCATAAACCATGAATGGTAAAAAAAATAACACATACACAGTAAAACATATCAAAAAACCTTCAATGTTATATGGATGTTTTGTATCATAATAAATGAACCTCAATCAAAAATAATATCTATTAAAGGATGGTGACATAGTTGAAAATGATGAGTAAAACTTTTTGAGAGAAATTATATATTTGAAAATTATTTAAAAGTCACACATTTATAAAGGAAGTAATTTAAAAGAGATTTTTGAATCAAAGTGTCCCATAACACTTTGAGACTTTTCAAAATAATTATCATTTCAAAACATTCATGTCCATATAAATAAATCCTTAAAATCAATTTGAAAACATGGACATTAAATAAAAATATTTGGAAAGATAAATCGTGAAAACATTTAAAATTCTGCACTTGATAAAGAGTGACATTCAAAAATCCTTAAAATATTCATTTTGAAGTCATTTTTATGAAAAATTGACATGGATGATAAAAATGACTTTGTAAATACTTACACATAAACAATCTCAGATAATAATGAGATTGATGAATTAACCCTTACAAATTTGGTAACTTATGAAAAATACACCCCATGAAAGAGGTATCATACAATGAATATGTAAATACTTATGAATTAAATTTTATTACACAAATAATAAAATTATGTGCATTAGGTACCCCACACAAGAGGTAATAGTTTAAATATTTCATGAATCTCATGGGAATACAGAGTGAGATGAAAACCCCTTACCTTGCACTTTCCTTTGGTCGAGGTTATGTTTAACCTCTTGTATGAAGACTATATTATGTTATTTGATTATCCCAGAACTATATTAATATTTATGATATCATACATTATTCATTTAAAACTTTTTACTACCCATTTAATAATAATTTCTATGTTAAATTAACATTTCGGGTAAAAATATCTTTCTTTATCGTACGTGTTTTAAATTTTTACTCTTGACTGTATCACATAGATCATGATTTAAATACTTCTAGAATATAAAACATGATTTATATATCATATATATTTAGAATATAATTGTGTATAATAGATATATATGTGAAATGGAAAACATCATTTATTGAGACGGTAGTCCGTACGTACGTATAAACGCAGTTTCCGTTTTCATTACGTATTGAACGTAAATATGTGAATAAAATATATGTAAGTGCATATATATATCCAGTAGCATTATTATGTCATATATGACAAACATATTAGTAATATATATTTTTATAATCATTGATGAATGGTGAATGTGGAAATGATTCTCACCGCATCGTGGAGATGGTAATTCGTACGTACGCACGAGCGACAATATTATTTGCATAATGCTGTGGAATGGGATGGTATACTAATTTTACAGAGACATTATCATGTTATTTTTATTATTTATATATATATTATTCATCATTATATACATCCAAATTACATGGTTTTGAATAACAAATTACACCATGGCGTGGAGACGGTAAGCCGTACGTACGCACACATGGTGAAATTATCTTTCATATGATTGATAGAATAATCAATATAGTTGTGAAATATTTATAATAACATCAAAGTATATAGATTTTATTGGGGTTATTATTTTATAATGAAAATAACAAATAACGAAGAAGTGGAAGAAGAAAAGAACTTGAAAGAGGGTAGTGAAAACAATACCTCTTCTTCGGGTTCTTCCTTTTGATTTGATCAAAAGTGCTTTATAGGATGTATTTATGATCAAACTAAGGCCCCTAGGTTGAAGTGAGAGAATTTGAACAAATATTTGTGTATGGGTTGGCCGATCCAAAAGGTTTTGATGGTATGAATTAGGTAGAAGTGGAAGTTCCCTTTTATGAGAGGGGTGGGGGGCACCTTATGAAAAGCTTGAAATATGATTTTATAATAAATTCATATTCGGTTTCTATTGTCTAAAAAGTGGATTTATTTAATTTTTATGGTGGGGATAGGTTGAAAACAACTCATCCAATAGGTTTTAGATAGTTTTGGGTCACTATATTAACCTTATCTTATAGTTTTAACTCATAGTTAATTAGTTTGACATTTACCATGTCTCTTTGTATTTTTATATTATATGGTTAATAAACTTACTATAAACTTCCAACAGACCCCCCAAGTTGTCAATTAATAATACACCTATCATTATATAATTCTTTTGGCCATACCTAAGATTTTTAGTAATAGGGTATAAATCAATAATATAATATTTGTTTTAAAAAACTCTTTTATATCAAATTTGACACTATTTAATAAATGATTTTTGTTAAAGTCACAAAAAAATATATTAATTATAAAAAAATACATTCAAGAAATAATAACATGTCATATTAATCAATTAAATTAGTTTATGGCATCAAAAACTTCATATTATATTTATTTTAACATTTATAATACCAATTATTTGATTCTTTCATTTATAAGGAAAATACTGCATTATTATTGTGTCATAAATAAATTTACTTATTAAATGTCTAAAAAATATAAATAAAATACCATTAAATAGGAAGTATTTTTATATATCTAATGAATATTTATAGTAAAAATTATAACATATATAACCCTTTGAAAAAAAATTCTGAAAGAAATATGATTATGTCATTTTTGTATTTACTTTAACTTAATTAATATAAAGTGTCATTATCACTTAAAAGTTGATCCATGGGGTCCAAAAATCGACCGAAATATTCCCATGGTCGTAAATTTTTCAAAAAGTAGTTTTAGGATATGTTTTAGTGTAATTTACTATTATTATAATATATTTTTTACCATTATTTACCGGATTTATCCTTTAACTATGGTAAATAAAATATTTACCGAAGTAATTATTTCAAATGTATAAAAATAAAAGATACCTATTTACACAATTTGGAGATCCTGGTTCTACATATGGAATCCATTTTTCTAAATTTAAAACACAGAAGTGGCAGAAATTAATTTAAAATTAATTCCTATTGTTAAAACAAAAAACGTGCTTTTAAGAGATAATAACTATCAAAAGATTGACACTTTTTTACGTCTAGTTTAAATGGGAAATTATTTACAATTACCAAAATTAGATTAAATGGTAAAAATATAATCTAATTATACTCTAAAATCACTCAAATGAAAAATTTATCACTATTAATTATTTCGATTAAAAGAGTTGTTTTTAATTAAAATTTAGTAATTTTCACTATTCATAAAAATACGAAAGTTATCCAAAAAGTACCAAAAATTCACCCTAAGAGAATTTCTATATTATGAATCCAAAAATTATGTCCATTTTTAAAAGATAAATTGTATAAAATTCCAAAAGTGGGTATTACTATTCATAATGGCCAGTTTGATTGGTTGTGGTGTGTTAGAAATCGATGTTGCGTACAATACACGATACTACATTATTCAAAGAGAAGCGTACCATGGAAGATTGGTTTGTTATAGGGACTACATGATATTTTTCTTTACGATTCTATTTTAGTGGTTTCTGAAATTTATTATCACTGTTTACACTCAGATTTTTTCATTGATTATAATGGATATTGTTTTCCATTAACTTAAATCCTTGTGGCATGGGGGTTCATTTTGTGTATCATTATCTCTATTTTCATCAATAGATATGTTCTTCCCATTACATAAAAAAATTTCTAGATGAAATGGAATCTCACAATTGAGACATGTTACAGTACCATTAATACAATATCCACACACTCTTTTCTACACTTGTAACATAATGAAAAAATCATCATACATTCGCTATTGTATTTATATTATTTATTAAAATCTATCCTCCGTTCAATATGAAAGCCATGACATTGATACATAACTCCACCATCAATTTTGAACATTATGGAACATGAAAATAATTATTCATAAATACTAAATTTTATTAACTCTAACACACTTCACAGAAATTTTCTAAGCCACTAAAAGCGATCAACATTAAATTCTTGTTGGATGATAATTCACGAGGAATACATAAAAAGTATAGTAAAGTTATCTTAATAATTTCTAATATATTAGACATCATTTATCATCAAATCAAGTAATTCCTTTTCCATTTTCATATGAATAATATTATGAATGTAAATATTGAAAAATATTTTATTGAACACATCCTAATCCATAGAATCAATTTCATCCCGTTTCATTATATTTATGATAAAATTCCATGATTTATCTACCTCACCATGAGAATGTTACATATCGGAAATTAAAATTTCATCAACTAAACTTTTTATGACCAAAAATATAGTTTCATTTGTATTAATCCATTTCTTATCTAGTAATTTATCAGAAGAACCAATGAAAAATGGTGGATTCTGCTGTACGATCTACTCAATGAAATATTATTCCCACCTTTTTATTTTTTTTCACATCATCAGGATTCATAGCCTAATAATATTATATGAGTATATAGACAATATTTTTCATTCTGGAAACTCATGACATTCAGTTCCTCTTGAGTGAAATTTCTAGATTGACATCAAAATTCACAAATAACGTGGTTCCTTAAGGTTTTGACTAATCACTAAAATGATAAATCATAGAATGAGTATCATTAATAAAAGTGTTAGAGCCACATAATCATGTAAAATTTCTTATAATAATTCAATCTAGGTCTCCTTAGTATTAATCATATGTTATTGGTTATTATTAACAAATATATTGGATCATATCATATACTTAGACTTATCCTTAATGTCCTCCCTATAAATATCCTTAAAAGTATCCCAATGTATCTCACTAATTTTTTCTTATCCATGTTTCCAAACACTTACTACTATCTTTATTTAATACCAACTATAATGACCCATGATTTTCATACATATATAGTAAATAATTTTTGTGGAACTTTTATACACTACTAAAAAACAATCCCAAATACCATAATAGTTTTGTGCCGTTGGAAATTTCTAACACAAATTTATAGCCTTGTGATATTACATCTATGTTTCCAAAAATATATTCCCCTTTTGTACCTAGACCATTAACCTTTATTTATATCCAATGATAAAGAAAATATAAAAAATGGTGAAATATTGGGCATATTATGGTTAAAACATGGAAATACATAATGTTAATCAAGAAAATATGTTTATGATATCATGATATGAATATTAGAAAATCAAACCATGTATAATAAATATCATTATTAGAAAACATTATTATGAAGGAACACAAATTTCAAAGAAAATGGAGAATAAAATTAAATAAAGATTAAACTATCATTAAAATATGAATATTCATTATAAAACAAATCCAAGGGATGTATGTACACCTTGTTAAAGAATATTTGTGTGTAATAAAATATTTTTCACAAATAATGAAAATTGTTACAAAATTACCTTTCTTATTTGATAATATATGGAAAGAAAACATAATGAATTAGATATCATCAAATGGATATGAAAATACCACTAAATTTTGTGAATAAAACTTTTAAAAAATATTCATAATAAATATATAAATCACACAAAATAAATATGTAGTGTATATGTCATATGTCACCCAGAAATAAACATGAGACAAAATATGTTACCTTATATCCTGAATCTCATCGAAATCAAGAAAAACTAATCTAAAAAATATATAATCTTATTTTAAATCAATTTTAGAACCATATTCATGTATATAATACCTTATATGATTTAAATACAACTTTATTTTAACATATTATTAATAATTCCATGTTTAAATTATGTTTGAGATAAGAAACTTTTTGATTCTCATAAATATTTTGACTATTTATTCTTGTTCATAGCACATAGAATATGATTCAACTATAATAATATTGATAAACAGTGTATAAATATCATATATATTCATTATATTTTTATTTAGGGTTATCTATAAAATTTATAATGTGTAAATAAAATACACTATTCAAGTGAACGATATGATCTCTCTAGACATTAATTCTTCTTAAATTAAAGTAATACTAAAATAATGCAAGAAACTGAAATATGTATATAATATTAAAAAATTTGAATTATTATTTCATATATATCATATAATTTTATTAAATAAATTCTTAATACATTCCATGTTATGTTTGAACAGATCACATCACTTCGAAGATAAGGTAGTCCACATGTCCATAAACAAAGTAACCAC
Organism: Viscum album; assembly: GCA_963277665.1. NCBI lineage: Eukaryota > Viridiplantae > Streptophyta > Magnoliopsida > Santalales > Viscaceae > Viscum > Viscum album. Next base: position 304,707,881 of record OY728141.1, on the reverse strand, counting down.
ATTTCCACAAAAATGAACGTATAATGGTACATGTTGTATAACAATTAAAATTTAATAAATAAATTTTAAATATAATTTATATAATAAAAAATAAATTTCACAATTATTTCAATCCATGAAAGGTGGAAATGGATGATCATGCAACATTAGTTTGCGAGGTGATAGTCCGCTGTAAAAATGAATGATTAATTCATATCCCATTTGATGCAATTTGGTATGAGTTTACATAAACCCCTTAATATAATGTAATATTATAATATTTTAGGATAATTATTAAATTATAAAAATATTAGATAAAAATAATTTACGTAGTTTAAGGAAGAAATGGAACAAAAGTGTTCATTGATGAAATTTACATCACCTATGGGTATCTTAATTTGCTTTTCAAAAAAGGAATTCATTGGTAATCCTTCTCCCAATGTAATTATTATATGAATAATGGAGATATGTTTTGAAGATATTTGGATAGATTTTGGGTTAACCAAATAGGTTCGTGTTTGTGATGTAAATGGTATGAATAGATGAACCATTATATGAGAGGGAATGTGATCTTTTGAAATTTCTCAAAAGATTAAATTATTTAATATCAAATATATTTACAAGTACATAAAAATGTGGAGTAATTATAGTTTGAGGTGGGGATGGGTGATAATATCATCATAAAATAAATTTTATATATTTTTTGGTGTAATTTTAAACCTTATCATTTTTATTAACCCTTAGTTAACAAATTTTAATTTTATATATGGTTACATGTTTTTCCATTTAATGATGATGGAATTTTTATTTAAAAAGAATAAATTGCATCATAAATAAAAAAATTATGATATTTTAGACAATATATCCTCAATATTTTTTATTTAATATTTTAATAACTTCATAATAAAAATTGTTAAAATATTATTTTTATAAAACACCAAAAGTGTCTTTTTGGAGAGAATTCATTACATTCAATTTATGAAAATTCAGTGTAGAAAGATAAAATATAAAAAATTTTGATAATACACCCATATAATTTAAAATAAACCTAAAAACTTTAGGTACCACATTCATTAATTCAATTTAGATTCAGTTAATATTAATTATATGATTTAATTTACTATTTGATTAATTGAATTATTAATGCATCAAATTTTTGTAATTATTTATGATAATTATTTCTTCACTAAAATTTAAGAATATATTTATATGATGTAGATAATAATGATATATTTTATAATAATATATATAATATATAATATCATATATTTAAACCCATATTAAATTTTTTACATTCTAAAAGTTAGAGTGACATTTTTCACTCTCTTTAATTTTAATAATATCCATGTAATTTTCAGGAACATGTTTCCCATAATTTATTCGATTTAGATAATTATGTTTTAATGGTAGAATTAAAATCATAAAATTATGTTTTTTCAAGTGTGAGGTTCATTTTATAGAACATTACACATTACTCATAACATAAATTACCCAATTTTTCCTTTTACAATGGTAATAAAAATTATCAATGTTTATATTCATATTTTAAAAAATGAAAGAAAAATATTTTCTAAGTCATAATCCTAAGGTTAAAAAATAAGGAATGCATTTTTTTTATATTAAAATAAATGCTTTTATGTAATTAATTTAAATTAAATACTATTGACAGAATGAAAAATTTGTTTCTAAAGTGAAAACGTCCACCAGATTGAAAATTTTTTTTATCCAAATTAAATGAGAAATTTATTTCAATGACCTAAATTAAATTATTAGAAAATATATTTCATAAAATTATACATTAAAACCAATATGATATGTCCCTTATTAATTAAAATTATTTTGATGAAAATGATATTTTCAATTAAAATTCATTATTAATAATTATTCATCCAAACACGACACTTATCCAAAAAATATGTAAAATTAATCCCAATTAAATTTGGATACCTATATTTTAATAAAAAGGTTTATTGTTAAAAATATAATTTATAACTATGTCAAAATTTTGATTTAAAACAACAGCGTCATCAACATGATTCAAAACTGCATTTTTAAAGAAATACTTATTTTAAACCTAAAATATGAGTTGCTCTTATATTGTTTCTAGAAAAATAATATGAATGTTGAAAATTATATTGAATATATTATATATTATTATAATTAAAAAATATTAGGTTTTTTTATTTTATGGTATAATACTCATTTCTGCGCATTTAAATACGTTTTCAGAAAGACATTCCTTTTATTTAAAAAATGATTTTACATTCATTTATAATTAATTTTTCAAATAATTATGTATAATTCATAATTTTTTAATTATGCTAATCCTGTTAATTTATTCTATTCTAATGGTTATGTTATAATTTTCTTATATAAATATGAATGATACATACATGTTTTTTTGTAGAAACCCAATGTTTCATGTAAAGAAAGCTAAGCCAGTCTTGCATATAGCATAAGCTTAACTTTTTGTAGATTATAACACACTATATAAAATAAATTAATTTTATTATGAAAATATATGTATATATAAATATGGTGTTACACGGTATTTATTCCCATTCACCAATTAAGGGAAAAACTCTCATTTGATACATATTCAACAATATTAGAGAAAAATTCATTAATATTTCTAAACAATTTTCAATATCATAAGAATCATTACAACTAAAATCATAGTATATTTTAGAATCATTATTTAAATTTATATTATCCTCCTCTACTAAAATATACAAGATTATTATTATTTGGTTATGATGTTTAGTAAAAAAACACATTATATTCTAATGATGGATATATTGTATCATTTATTCTTAATATGTTCATCACTAGATTAAATTTCTCATTAACGGTGTCCCTTGTGGAAAATCACATTTATCTCTAAGGGTTATAATATATATTTCATTAATTTTCAAATTTTTAGTTTCAAGAAATGAAAAATGAATTCTCAAAAATTTACCCCATGAGGAATGTGATTTTTTTAAAATAAAACTGAGATAATCCTAGGATATATAAAATATATTTATCCATTAATAAGAGTCATACATTCATTACACATAACTTATGAAAACATAGTTATTTATATTTTCAGTACAATATTTATATAACATCGAAATAAAATATATTTTTTCATTATTATGATAATACCACATTACAAAAAAATATTGACTGAGCATAATATATTATAAAAAAACATTGCGCCCTATTGTAGTTATAAATCAAGTATTTAAATTACAAGTGAGCTCCCATAACTCTACATTAACATCAAAATAATTATTATCGATAACTTTATATCTTTATGGGTGACCAAAGACATAGTTATGACCCACTTTCAAGCATTAGAAAATATAATTTTTGAGGTAAATTAACGCTAATGGTTTATAATGGCCATTATGGTATCATTAATTTCAAAAAAACTGAGTTCCATATTTTCATAAATTTTTTAAAGATTCCTCATATAAAAGGGTATGTTATTCTCGCTAAACATAGAAAACCCATCACTGAATTTCTAACATATTCTAACCTAATGAAATTAAATATGTCTAGGAATTCTACATCCACATCATTCATAAAAATAATGATACATTAAATGGCCCAAGCCGTATACATTGTATAATATATAGTATCAATCACAAATATACATTCTTTACCATTGATAACATTTTCATGTTTAGAGTTCTAATGATTTAGGCCGTACCTATTACCTAACTTCTCGAAAATTAAAATTTAAAAAGATTTACACAGAATCCATTTTTTAAATTATAAAACTCTTTAAAATAAATAAAGAGTTCATTTTCTTGATAAAAAAAAATTCATAAAATTAATAATGATTTATTTCTTCATCTTACCCATCTTTATGCCTTGTTAAAATCAATAGAAAAACCTGGGATGAGAATCAAAATATCGGTAAGGTATATAAAATATGGAATGAAACCATTAGCCCAGGAATTTTTAAACAACTAAAAACATTTTAATAAAATCATAATTTCCAACCATAAAACATAAACTATTTAGCATACCTCATGAAATAATAGGATTTTAAAAGAAGTCATTAGAAATCATTAATCATAAAGGTAACTTGTGGAATCTATAGCATAATAACATTATTCCATTCATATATACATAGGGAGTAACCTTTGTGGTTACATTTTGAATACCACTCAAAGTATATTCCCTAAATCCCTTTGAAAAACCCAACCATTTAACTTCGTCTCATTACCCAATGCATTGGAGAACTAACACCGGATCACCCGCCCTTGGTGTATCATGGAATCACCTATATACATGGTCAATTCCCATTATCCATAAACTAATAATAACACATAAAACAAGAATAAAACAATAATGACATTTCCATATTGCAATCAAAAATTGTCAATTGAATATATGGACATAAAAAATATCGCATCCAATCCATTTTCAATAAAAAATACATGAAAAAAGAATATGGTGTTTTTTTCATTTCAAATCATTATGTCTTGTAAAGTAATCCAAAAATCATATAATGGTTATGGTAGCAATAACTTTGTTTTCACCGCATACGTTAATAATCATTCATTTTTTTATTTCGTAAAATGCATCATAGAACAATATTCCATTTGAGAAAATGAAAATGAAATAATAGTTCAAAAGGTTTTTGGAATATGTTATAAAAGAAATAGTTTTATATTATCAAAATATGTCTCAATGAATGGAGATTGAGACTAAGTCCCTTACATTGAGTGTGACACATTACATACAATTACTTTATTCATGAATAATTAATTTAGGAAAATTTATAATTGCTCGAGAATTTTTTTGGATATTTTCTTTTTATTCACTTATTACCATGTTATAATACATAGATAATTATTTTAGTTCATATCAAACGTATAATATTACTAGTTATAATATTAAAAAATGAAATTATTATAATGTAAATTATCCATTTGTCCATAAGTATATCATCTCTTAAATAGTATTCATGGAATAATAATAAATTTTATACAGTAATTATAATTTTTATATGAAACCATGAATTTTGGTTATAAAAATTGACCAATATGATAATCATAGAGATGGTAGTTCATACGTTCGCAAGATTAAAATTTTACATTCATAATTGATCATTATGGAAATAAGTTCTTTATTATATTATCTTTCCAAAATTAAAAGAAATATTATTAATATCATAAAACTCATTTATATATACTTATATATATCATAATAGTGATGTGGTCAACAAAAATGCTTCATATCACTTCATAGTGGTGATAATTAAAACTTACACCCCCATAATGTAAGTGTTTTTTGTACATGGAAGGTTAGAATATAATTTTAAACATATTCTTTTAAAATGATAAATATTTCATGGTTATAATATAATTTTTTTTTCATTCATTAAAACTGGTCATGATACACTATAATTAAAAACCAACTATATCGATTCGCGAGGGGGTAGCCCACCGTACAAATGAATAAAATATTTATTTCACATTTGATGAAATTAGATATGTATTATGGTTATTATATTAACATAAATAAATATCAGTATATTGGGGATGATTGAATTATAATTTCCTCTTAGAATAAGAAGATTTATAATAACTGTATGAATAAATTAAATAGAAACTCTAAAAAAATGACACCTCTTCCTCAGTTAATCACCATTGAAGAAAGTAGTTGTTATAACTAAAATAACACCTTATTAAGGTGAAAAGGGAATCTAGGAATGGGTTTGATACGATATTTTATGAACTATATGGTTCTTGAAGTTTGATTATTATAGAAAATTGGGTAATATTTAATAGGAGAGAATAGAGGAACACATGGAAACTCTTCAAATATTAAATTAATATAAATTACATTTTTAATCCAAATGAGTCCAACATTAGATGGGTAGAATATAATATGACTTTAGTTATAAATAATATCATATAATAATTTCTATACATGTACAGAATCTACTCAAAACTTATCTTTTTGGTTTACCCTTTGTTATTCTATATTAATTTTAATTGTGGTATCACAATTTTAAATATTAAGATGATAAAATTTTACTTATATGGGGTAAGAATCAAATAATTATTCACATAATAAAATTATAAACCTTAAAATATTCACATTGTGATTTTATAGTTAATTTATATTTTATAATTAATTTTATAAATTATTATTTTTATAAAATATCAAATATTTAAATTTTCACACTATTTATTTCAATGAATTTAAATAAACTCCAAACAAATAAATAACTTCATGAAACCAATTTAAAAGACTGATAACATTTTATAGTAACTTATAATATTATTGGATTGAAGAATAAGTAATATTATACTTATTTTAGTATTTATAAAATCATTTTTTTGATTAATTAATTAATAAATACATTATTCCATCATCATTGTGTCATAAATAATTAAATTATTTTTTGCCTAAAAATTATAAATAAAATACAATAATATAGTTAATCATATTTAACTATCTAAATACTATTTTGAGTGAAAATTATCACTTATATAACCACATATTAAAATTTTTTAGTAATAAGAGACATGATTATGTCCTTTTTGAAATTACTATAAATTAAATGTTATAAATGTCATAATCACACACAAGTGGATTTAAAAGGCAACAATTTGGACCTAAGGATTTTTATGGCTATCCAAAGCCAATATTTTGATATTAGGATAATTTTTAGGGTAGTTTTATATTATTATAATATTATTTTTAATTTTAATTTCCTGATATTCTATAACCGTGTATAATATAATAATAAAGTTAAAAATCACCAAAAATTGTTTTGATCCTCTAATATATAAATTTCAAACTGATTACAACCATGTATGAACATTTTTGAAAATTAAATTAACCAACATAAATAAAATTAATTTTATTTTATTCCTATTGATGGGTTGAGGAAATGTGTTTTTAAAAAGTACAAACCATCAAAAGTTTAACCTTTGTTTATATAGAACTTATTTGTAAAATTACACATAATGAAAAAAATTTAATTAAATGATTAAAACATCATATAATTAATCCTTCTATTCCGGAATAATTAATATATAACAAAATAATGAAATAATATGAAAATTCAGTTTTAAATTTAAATGCATATTTTTTCATTATTTATAAAAAATGAATTTTATCAGAAAAATACTGAAAATACAACCAATGTGAATTTTTATTTCCCTATAATAAATAAGAAATTTATTTTTTAAAATATAACATATAATAGTGAAAAAAAACTATATTTAATAAAGGTTTTCCATCACAAGGTGTTAAAAATGTATTTATTGAAAAAACATTGTGAAGTGCCCAGATCAGTGTGAATCACTGAGAGGGGGAGGGGTGAATCAGTGATCCCTTAAAACTTTTTACTAATTGATTCTTAATCAATTAAACCTCTATGGCTTGTTAAGGCCTCGATCCACTCTTCTTATGTCTCTCAACCTTTCCCGGATAATGCAGTAATGAAAAGGCACAGGACACAAGGATTTACAAGGTTCGGCACCAAAGGCCTACATCCATGCCAAGCTCTCCCAGCATGGATTCTCCCATTATAACTTGTTAGAATTACAATGGTCGATACAGAGTCCCACTATATATCTCCTGAGTCCCACATGAGGGTCTTTATACTGCGTCCCACAGTGTTACCAGAGTCCCACTAGCCTGCTCCAGAATCCCACTGGAGACTTCCTCCACCCTGAGTCTCACAGGGGTCTTCTCCTGGCTCCTCGAGTCACACGAGTAGCTCTTCTTCTTGTTCAGCTCTTCAAGTATCTTCAGCAGTCTGGGATAAACACTGCTGGCCTTGCTCTGTACCTCTGATCACTTGAGTTGATCAGGTCTTCTCGTCTTGCTCAGGATTTATCTCCTTCTTCTCAGGATGACCTGGCTTCTTTCTTCAAGAATCTTCAACAGCCTCTGAAAAGGTCTGTTGGTCTTTCTCAGCAACTTCTGATCACTTCTGTTGATCAGGCTCTTCTCAAATACTGAAAACTCAGACAAACAATATCTTTCACTTCAGTCTGGCTCAGTCTCACTTCAAATCATCTTCATGCACTGAGTGCATGGCAACTCTGCTTCCTCATGCACTGACTGCATGGCCTTCTCAATTTCATCAAGATCCTCTGGTCTTGGTCAACTCAAATGCACACAAGCAGATTTGACTTGTTCACGTGTGCACGTGCATGCATGCATGCATGCACTCCTCCTTTCCTCTTCTTGGTGCAGTAGACCCACAAAGGGTGTAGTCACTTTAAGCACACACCTTCACTGAACTTCACACACTTTATCCAATTTGTTTACACACTTAAAAGTGTATTATACATTAGTGTGAGTCTTCCACTTCTTTCTTCTTCTAAGTGTGTTTACTTTTAGTGCACACACCTAGGTTCGGTCTTGTTCTTGTTTAGCACACACAATTTATTCTTTTAGTCTTCTTTTCACACAAGGCTTTGCCTTCACTTTGCACACACACAAAATGTGTGGTCTTCACTTGGTGCTTATGCACACACTTGGGTTCTAAGGCCCTCTTGTCATCCCACTTGGCTACGGCCTTCCTTCTCTTCTTGCACACACACAAGGCTACGGCCTGTTGTTCATTTGCACTTATACCACCCGTAGGGTGTCTTCTTCTTCACTTGGCACTCAAAGGGTGCAAGGGCTCGGCCTTCACTTCTTCACTTCACACACACAACCAAGCCTCGGGTTCTTCCTCTTCAATTTGCACACACACACTAAGTGTATTTGTCTCAATATTCCCGAACTCAAACAAGGCGCGCAAGGGGGTGTGGCCCTCTTCTTGTCTTCAAATGCCGCGCAGGCGCACTTGGTGCAACCAGGCGCGCAAGGGTGCGGCCACTTCCACTTTTTCTTCAAAGAGCACAAGGTATGAGCCGCGTCCTCTCTCCTTCTTCAAAGCGCAAGGCACACTTGGTGCCACTGGCCGTGCAAGAGAACAAGGCCTCTAGGCCGCACTAGCCACGGGTACAAGGCACCGCGGGTGCGCAAGTGCAAGGTCGCGCAAGCTCCTCTCCTTCCTGTCGTGCAAAGGATTAGCGCGAAGGGAACACCTTCGGGCCAAGGATGGCACCGAGAACTTCAGCCGCGCAAATATAATTGCGCAGGGGCTTCAACTTCGTGAGGCAGAGCTCTCACGGGACTCAGATTTTCAACAGGGTTTCAGCAAGCAACAATGAGGTCTCGACCTCTCCTTTTATAGGCAGAGAATCCTCAAAACTTCCGCGTGGTTATAAGTTCAAAATCCCGAAGTTTTCGGTTCTTTAAAATCTTCAAATCTTGATTTTTATACTCTGTTTCAACGCGGGTTGCAAATTTATTTTCCTTTTTATTTTCTTCACGTGCATTCGACTTAGAACGCATGCACGACCTTCTTTAAGCACTTCCCATGCAAAACACGAACTCTTCATTGCCTCGACATCGTTGCGTGCCTCGGCCAAACTCCAAATTCTCCATACATTGCATGCACTCCCATTTTTATGCATGGTTGTGTTCAGTAGGGCCGGACGAACTCAATGGAGTCTTCAGATCAAACTATGGTGGCCGGGAGCTCGAAAAACATCTTCGGGAGGCGCCTGGTTCGAAGGTGGCTGCGGGAATGCTCGGGGAGGCCTCAGCCGAGCTCGAGGAAGGAGATGGACGCTGGGCCGTTGGATGAGATCTTCGGACGGCCGCGACGAGATCATCACATGCGGGATGCGATGAGCGGCTGTGATCAGCCGCACGATTGGATGAGCGGCCAGGATCTCTTCCGCGGGAAAATCCCGCGTCCCACATCGAAACGAACTCCTGTTTTTCCGCGGTTTATTACCCTGGCGTTGCCCGCTACACGCCAGTTGAACTTCTCCCCTCCCGGTGCCGCCCCGCACCGGGTTCTCTCTGCGGGCGCGCTCTGCGCCCACCTATGCTCCGTGCGGGCGCGCCTCTGGCGCCCACTATGCATCCTCCGGGCGCGCGGGTTTCACCACCGTGTGTCCTCGGGGGCTTACACACGGCCCCCCTGCCGCGCTCCTCCGGGCGTGCCCCAGGCGCCCATGCGGTGTCCTACGGGTGCGCCCCTGCCTCAAGGATGCTACCCTGGCCTTGAGGGTTCCCCATGGGCGTGGTGACCTTGAGTCCCACATGTGCCTTGGGTGATGACCCTCGGCTGGCCTCCTTGGTGGCCATATTTTTGGCTAAGTATAGAACAAGTCCTTTGTTTAAAAACAAAGTGACCAAGTTCAAATGCCAAGTGCCAAATTCCAAATGCCTCCTCCTCTATTCTTCTTATCTTCTCTTCTTCATCTTAAGAATTCCTCCATTTCTTCTCCTCACATGATCTTCACTTACGATATGGAATTCAAAAGGTTCATCTTCATCAATCGAACTCTTGAATCACTTATAATCATCAATGTTCTTTATTGATCTAATCAGAGATCAATTGGATCATCTTCATGTTCACATGCACTAAGTGATAGTGCATGGACTTCATTAATGCACATCATCCACTTAGTAGTTGTGGATGGAACTCCTTTCAACTCCTCATGCATTGTCACTACAATGCATGGTCTTCTAATCATGTTGTGACTTTGTATCCAGTTGATACAAGTTCTATGAACTTAAATATCAGCTCAGCAATCGTCAGATTTCCATGGAGAATGTTTCAACCACAATTTCCAATACCACTTAGTGAATCTCCTAAGTGACATGCATCTTAGTACCATGGCCATTCTCCTTCACCACCAACACCATCACAACCTTTTTCATTCACATCTTGACATTCACTGACTTCCATTCATTCCAAGACAACTTCATGCCTCATTGACAACAAATGCAACACAATTCACTTCAATCTCCCCCTTTGTATTTGTTGTCAATACACTCCTTCAGCACATATGAATTGGTCAATATGTGTGCCAATATTTCTCCCCATTATTGGAAATCAAATGCAAAGGTGTGGTGTGGTTCTCTTTCAAAAATCTCTTCCTCCCTTTGAAAAGTATTTTCTTGAAAGACACTAAAAGAGGGATGATGTCACATGTTCTCTTTAGCAAAGAACCTTTAGTAAATCATCTCTAAGTCTACTTGGGCTAACCCGGTGTAGAAAACAAGAGTGATATAACCAAGGAATTCAAAGCTGTCCATAATTCTCTACACATGTGAGATCATGCTTAGGGGTTTGAAATTTTTCAGATATAACAATGAATTTGCTAAATCCTGCACAACTTCACATAACTCGTTAGAAAGTTCAGGTGCAAAGATAAAGCTCCCCCTTTCATCCATTTGTCTTCAATCCATACTCCCCCTTAATTGACAAGATAAAGTCAATTAAGAAACAAGGGATGAAAGTATGATTGGAATACCTTCACTTTTCTCAAGATGGTATTAATCTCAGAATCCCATCTTCTTCAGATTGGCTCCCCCTCAAGGGGTGCACTCTATTCTGTCCAAACCATCCTCCAGTTGAGAATGATCATCATCTTCAATTCCCTGCAATGTCAGCACATGTAAATACAAGTGATTAGGGAATAAGATGGAACCTCCTCGGTTCATCAATGTGAACAACAAGGTTGAGAAGATTCTCTCAACCGAGATGTCCCATTTTCACCATTCTTCACACTTGCACATTTGATCTTCATTGATGATTGTGCTGGTGTGGTTCTCAAAACATCTTCATGTGAAACCTTCTTCTTCCCTTTTTCTTTAGCAATTTCCAGAGATTCATCTTCAACTCTTTGTAGTTCTCTGGCAAGTTGCAACTGATGTGGCCATATCACAAGTAAATCATTTGGAAGAGTGGCCCCAGTTCTGGAAGTTCCACATGGTTCCTTAGATGCTGCTAAGCTACCTCTCTTAGGCAACTTATTTTCAATCAATCCCTTCTTCCTCTGGATTGATTGTCTTTTGGAGTTCAGTCTGCTTCTATTTAGTTTCATGGCTTCTTTGCAAAGATCCATGGTATGACCTTTCTTTCATGAGTAGAAGCATGGCTTCTTGGTGGTCCTACTGGATGCATCACCCTTCTTGGATTTCGACTCCAAGGACTTCTTTTCCTTTTTCATAATCTTCTTGGGAGCATCTTCAACTTTCTTCTTGCTTCCCAAGGATTCTTTCTGAGCCAGGTTCAGTGATCTTCTCATCTTTTGAGCTCTGGATACAGTTGGAGATTGACATGTATCTTTTTGAACACTTTTTCAATCATCCCAGATGTTGTCAAGTAATCCAAATCTATTTACAGTAAACAGATGTCTCTGGACCTGTGGATGTTGCTTCCTTCCTTCTAGCTTTCTCCCCATTGGCATGGGCTTCCTCTGTGCTTTGGCATTCAGTGGATTGTACCAACAATCCTTTGCACAATGCCCATACTTGTTACAACACCAGCATTGTCCCACGAATCCTGACCTCTTTAGTCCTTCTGATTGTAGGGTACTTTTCTTGACCTGTTGTGCTGTTTCAGGAGAGCTCTGCTTCTTCATTTTCTTCATCCATACTTGTTTGGAATTATTTTTACATCCTGCACTTTTTGTGGAAACACAATTAGAAGTATCAGTACAAGATGGTATGGATGGTACCTTCTTTCTAGAAGATGTTGCACTTTTATTAGAGGATGCCTTTCTCCTAGAATCATCCTGCTCAAAGCATACTTGAGTAGCAACATGTCTTCTTCCAGCTGACTGGGAGGATTCAGCTTTAGGTGATTGCAGATGTTTCAATATCACCTCCAGTTCTAAGTATTTCATGTTGAGGGAGTTCTTCTCATCCTCAACAGTTCTTAGCTTTCCTTCCCAATTCTCCACCAGTTGTTTCATCTGGTCTTCATGAACCTTCTTCAATTCTTGCAATGAATTGTCCAGCTCCTTCACCAATTTGACTTTTTCTTCATGTTGAGCATCTTTGACATTCATTGAAACTTTGTGCCTCTTTTACAGTGCATGGAAAACATCTCTGACCATTATCATAAAAAATTCTTTCTCAGAAAGGCTTCTTTGCAATTCTTCAGCAGTGTCTTCATATCTTTCATTGCAAAGAGAAATGGTTTCATCTTTAGCCATCACCAGCTTTCTGAGAGTGTTGGTTATGCCAACCCTTTTAGCCAATTGATCTTCCATTGCATTGGCTTCTTCTTCTAACTGTGATTTTTCTTCATGAAGATCATGGATGCCTGTAGCTATACACTTTGCCACTTCCATGGGAACTGTCTTCTGAAGATATTTGAGTGCACTCTGAAGATCATTCATTGTTTCAACTTCATCACAGCTAGGACATGCTTTCTTCATCTTCTTGGCCTGTTTCTTCTTTCTATTTTCCTGAGTCTTGGAAGATATCTCCATTTGAGGCTGGTCACTCATTTCCTCAAATCTGCACTTCATAAAGACTCCCTTGGATCTTTTAGAGGTAACCTCCCTCTGATACCAATTGAAGTGCCCAGATCAGTGTGAATCACTGAGAGGGGGAGGGGGTGAATCAGTGATCCCTTAAAACTTTTTACTAATTGATTCTTAATCAATTAAACCTCTATGGCTTGTTAAGGCCTCGATCCACTCTTCTTATGTCTCTCAACCTTTCCCGGATAATGCTGTAATGAAAAGGCACAAGACACAAGGATTTACAAGGTTCGGCACCAAAGGCCTACATCCTTTCCATGCTCTCCCAGCATGGATTCTCCCATTATTACTTGTTAGAATTACAATGGTCGATACAGAGTCCCACTGTATCTCTCCTGAGTCCCACATGAGGGTCTTTATACTGCGTCCCACAGTGTTACCAGAGTCCCACTGGCCTGCTCCAGAATCCCACTGGAGACTTCCTCCACCCTGAGTCTCACAGGGGTCTTCTCCTGGCTCCTCGAGTCACACGAGTAGCTCTTCTTCTTGTTCAGCTCTTCAAGTATCTTCAGAAGTCTGGGATAAACACTGCTGGCCTTGCTCTGTACCTCTGATCACTTGAGATGATCAGGTCTTCTCATCTTGCTCAGGATTTATCTCCTTCTTCTCAGGATGACCTGGCTTCTTTCTTCAAGAATCTTCTACAGCCTCTGAAAAGGTCTGTTAGTCTTGCTCAGCAACTTCTGATCACTTCTGTTGATCAGGCTCTTCTGAAATACTAAAAACTCAGACAAACAATATCTTTCACTTCAATCTGGCTCAGTCTCACTTCAAATCATCTTCATGCACTGAGTGCATGGCAACTCTGCTTCCTCATGCACTGACTGCATGGCCTTCTCAATTTCTTCAAGATCCTCTGGTCTTGGTCAACTCAAATGCACACAAGCAGATTTGACTTGTTCACGTGTGCACGTGCATGCATGCATGCATGCACTCCTCCTTTCCTCTTCTTGGTGCAGTAGACCCACAAAGGGTGTAGTCACTTTAAGCACACACCTTCACTGAACTTCACACACTTTATCCAATTTGTTTACACACTTAAAAGTGTATTATACATTAGTGTGAGTCTTCCACTTCTTTCTTCTTCTATGTGTGTTTACTTTTAGTGCACACACCTAGGTTCGGCCTTGTTCTTGTTTAGCACACACAATTTATTCTTTTAGTCTTCTTTGCACACAAGGCTTTGCCTTCACTTTGCACACACACAAAATGTGTGGTCTTCACTTGGTGCTTATGCACACACTTGGGTTCTAAGGCCCTCTTGTCATCCCACTTGGCTACGGCCTTCCTTCTCTTCTTGCACACACACAAGGCTACGGCCTGTTGTTCATTTGCACTTATACCACCCGTAGGGTGTCTTATTCTTCACTTGGCACTCAAAGGGTGCAAGGGCTCGGCCTTCACTTCTTCACTTCACACACACAACCAAGCCTCGGGTTCTTCCTCTTCAATTTGCACACACACACTAAGTGTATTTGTCTCAATATACCCGAACTCAAACAAGGCGCGCAAGGGGGTGTGGCCCTCTTCTTGTCTTCAAATGCCGCGCAGGCGCACTTGGTGCAACCAGGCGTGCAAGGGTGCGGCCACTTCCACTTCTTCTTCAAAGAGCACAAGGTATGAGCTGCGTCCTCTCTTCTTCTTCAAAGCGCAAGGCACACTTGGTGCCACTGGCCGCGCAAGAGCACAAGGCATCTAGGCCGCACTTGCCACGGGTGCAAGGCACCGCGAGCGCGCAAGTGCTACCGCGCCGGGGGCACGGTGCACAGAGGGAGCGCGCAAGGTCGCGCAAGCTCCTCTCCTTCCTGTCGCGCAAAGGATTAGCGCGCAGGGAACACCTTCGGGCCAAGGATGGCACCGAGAACTTCAGTCGCGCAAATATAATTGCGCAGGGGATTCAACTTCGCGAAGCAGAGCTCTCACAGGACTCGGATTTTCAACAGGGTTTCAGCAAGCAACAATGAGGTCTCGGCCTCTCCTTTTATAGGCAGAGAATCCTCAAAACTTCCGCGTGGTTATAAGTTCAAAATCCTGAAGTTTTCGGTTCTTTAAAATCTTCAAATCTTGATTTTTATACTCTGTTTCAACGCGGGTTGCATATTTATTTTCCTTTTTATTTTCTTCACGTGCATGCGACTTAGAACGTATGCACGACCTTCTTTAAGCACTGCCCATGCAAAACACGAACTCTTCATTGCCTCGGCATCGTTGCGTGCCTCGTCCAAACTCCAAATTCTCCATACATAGCATGCACTCCCATTTTTATGCATGGTTGTGTTCAGTAGGGACGGACGAACTCAATGGACTCTTCGGATCAATCTATGGTGGCCGGGAGCTCGAAAAACATCTTCGGGAGGCGTCTGGTTCGAAGGTGGCTGCGGGAATGCTCGGGGAGGCCTCAGCCGAGCTCGAGGAAGGAGATGGACGCTAGGCCGTTGGATGAGATCTTCGGACGGCCGCGATCAGATCATCATGTGCGGGATGCGATGAGCGGCTGTGATCAGCCGCGCGATTGGATGAGCGTCCAGGATCTCTTCCGCGGGAAAATCCCACGTCCCACATCGAAACGAACTCCTGTTTTTCCGCGGTTTATTACCCTGGCGCTGCCCGATACACGCCAGTTGAACTTCTCCCCTCCCGGTGCCGCCCCGCACCGGGTTCTCTCTGCGGGCGCGCTCGGCGCCCACCTATGCTCCCTGCGGGCGCGCCTCTGGCGCCCACTATGCATCCTCCAGGCGCGCGGGTTTCACCACCGTGTGTCCTCGAGGGCTTACACACGGCCCCCCTGCCGCGCTCCTCCGGGCGTGCCCCAGGCGCCCATGCGGTGTCCTACGGGTGTGCCCCTGCCTCAAGGATGCTGCCCTGGCCTTGAGGGTTCCCCATGGGCGTGGTGACCTTGAGTCCCACATGTGCCTTGGGTGATGACCCTCGGCTGGCCTCCTTGGTGGCCATATTTTTGGCTAAGTATAGAACAAGTCCTTTGTTTAAAAACAAAGTGACCAAGTTCAAATGCCAAGTGCCAAATGCCAAATGCCTCCTCCTCTATTCATCTTATCTTCTCTTCTTCATCTTAAGAATTCCTCCATTTCTTCTCCTCACATGATCTTCACTTAGGATATGGAATTCAAAAGGTTCATCTTCATCAATCGAACTCCTGAATCACTTATAATCTTCAATGTTCTTTATTGATCTAATCAGAGATCAATTGGATCATCTTCATGTTCACATGCACTAAGTGATAGTGCATGGACTTCATTAATGCACATCATCCACTTAGTAGTTGTGGATGGAACTCCTTTCAACTCCTCATGCATTGTCACTACAATTCATGGTCTTCTAATCATGTTGTGACTTTGTATCCAGTTGATACAAGTTCTATGAATTTAAAGATCAGCTCAGCAATCGTCAGATTTCCATGGAGAATGTTTCAACCACAATTTCCAATACCACTTAGTGAATCTCCTAAGTGACATGCATCTTAGTACCATGGCCATTCTCCTTCACCACCAACACCATCACAACCTTTGTCATTCACATCTTGACATTCACTGACTTCCATTCATTCCAAGACAACTTCATGCCTCATTGACAACAAATGCAACACAATGCACTTCACATTGTTTGTCCGTAAAATAGTATATGTTTTAAATATTTTTTATAACACATACAAGGTGAATTTTAAACATCATATTCCCTTTATATTTCATTATCATTATTCAAAAAGTGTGAATTGATTATTTTTAAACTCCAATATTCACATTTAAAAATTTTTTTCTTATAAATTAATCTTTAAATTCATTTTTTTTATTTTTTTATCCAAAATATCATTATATAATCATTTTAATATAATATTTTCATAATTATGTTAATATATTTTATCCGCGCCATTCTAACATTTATGGTATCTAATCTTTTGTTCCTCCGAAAAATCATTCTCAATTGAATTGAACACACATCATCTTATACCTTACTGCAATAAAACATGATAGAGGAATACACATGCTGGTTTAGGTCACATATGAATAAATATATAAATATATTTAATTATATAAAGTAAATAGAAATATTTTGGCAATATTATATCTATGAAAAACATTAGGAATCACTATAAAATAGTCAAAAGATAAATAATTTTTAGAAAATGCAAAATGATACAATGATAGTTGAATAGAAGAATGTTATATGACATATATCTCATCATAACTAAACCAAAAACAAAATAGACATGTAATTATAACTCTTGGTGCCCATTTAGACCATAAATAATTTCAAATGGTATAATTTAACCTAATTTATTCTATGATAACATTGCTTCATAAGATGAAAAAACAACGTAGAACCACTATGAAAAAATTATCATAAAAAACCATGGATACTTTATTTGACATAACAAATCAAGGAGGGGTGGGATTATGCATAAAAAATTGGTTTAATTTTGATGGATATTTATAATCAAAATAGTGTAATAAGTTATAAAAAATGTATATATATTTTTTATAATTGAATAAAATATAAGATTTTCCTTTCATATAAATGAATAGTGTTTTTCAATAAATTTTATAGTTATTACACTTAATTTACTAATGAAAATAATTTATGAATAAGAAAATAGAAATTACATGCATCAAATAGATTGAAGATCAGGACATTATAAATCAATAATAATTTTAAAGATAATATTTTATAATATATATAAAATATAATGAATGTAGGAGTACCTAAAATTTTAAAGGTCAATTAATGTTCCTTAAAAGTTTTATGGAACCGTAACTGTAATGTGATACTATGAATATAATAATGAATTTGCCAATAAAATATATAATGTGTAATATCATTTTTATGAATTTATATATTATTTTTAATCTATGTTTTTGGTGTATTATTGGAATTAAAAATAGAAGAAAATTTACTATTGGTACATATATCCCACCAAAATTGATTTTATCTTCATAAGATTGAAACTGTAAAATGGTGATTATATTTGAAAGAAGAAAAAATATATAGAACTATATGTGCTTGTATGATTAAGGTTTAGTTAAATTCAGAACCAATATTCATACACCAATATTCACATAAAAACAAAAACAATTTTGTATGTGTATAAATAAAATTTATTAATCAATGTGAATTTATATATAATGTATGTATATAGGCTTATATATCATAGAGTATTTGAACCAGTGTCCATGTTTTTTTATATTTGATTATAAATTATAACAATGTATGTTGTCTATGTACATGGGGAGTTATTTAAAAAAAATCAAGTATAATTATATTGTCTAATTGTTTTGAATGTGTCATAATAGTAAAATCAACCTATTTTTATAATTTGTAAGAGATTCATATCTAAATGATTTTGATAGCACCAGTGTCTTAGTATCAAAAAATGAAATCTGTCCTTGTTAATAATTTCCCTAACACTATCAATCATTTAATGTTTTTCAATAATTATAGTTGTGGTGTGGGATTTCATTAATAATTTTCATCCATTCAATCTAGTTTCTCTAGTGTTGTCTATGATGAAAGCATATATCCAACCTTCATGAATGTTATGTTTTTGTGATAATTTTGATCGGAATGAGTTTGAATGTTATTGTAATCAGATTAAAAAAGGGAATCATGAATAAAAATATTATTATAAATATTAATTATAGTTCAAATGTTTAAATATTAAATATAACCCATTTATCATAATCTATAAATGATTCATTACTGATCAAGTGTCATAGCATTCTTGTATTTGTATCCTAAAATAAAGCATAACCTTGCGAAGAATGTCCCCACCATCAAGATTATGTTTTAGTGACTTCACAAATTCTTTGATTCTCGGACAGAACTAGTGACATTAGATGTCATCAATTATCTATATCACTTTATGTGTGCCTATATTCTCCATCACTACCACTAATTTTAGATAATACAAGACCTGCTCGATGATAAGTACAAACTGTAATAGTTTAAATTTATCTCCATGCATAAACTGTGATAGAATTAATTTATTCAAGAGTACACATCTATTTTCATGAAAAAACATTGACAGATTTAATTTATGAATCAAACATACACATAATGTAGAGTTATTAAAACCTTTAAATAATTAAAATATTTGAAGATAAATAAAAATAAGAGTAAATAATAATTGATATATAAAACAAAACTAAATCAAATATAAAAAGTGTAACATTGGAACTGAATTTTGTTAGGTCTATTAAAATTTTCTTTTTTCCATGCATTGTTATTATTTTGTATGATTTATTACAATATAATCATCTCTTCTGAATTATATGTTATCTTTGTTACCTATATCAAAATGTTCTTATTTAATTCAAATTTTCAATATCTCTTCAATTAATTTATTAATTAAAATAATTGACAAAGATAACAAACTAAAATTAGATAAGTATAAAACAACTTTAAATGCATAATTCTTATCCATAAATATGTTACATTATAAAATTTCATAATTAATTTAAAATCAATATAATTCACAATTCCTTTATTTATTACCCAAATGAGTTTAATAATGAAAACCATGTCATTTCATATAAGAAAAATTTAATGTTTATTATAGTCATTGAAATGTAATTGAAGATCCTTGTGAGGAGTTGAGGATGACATTAGATTTATGAATTATTAATGAATGTATTCTGTTGAATTATTGTACTTCATGAGTTGTTAAAAGGTTACCATCAAGATTAAAGTAACTTAATCATGAAAACTAGACAAATAAACCCAAAAAAGTATGGAATTGGGAGACTTTATTCACCCAATGTAAACACACAATAATAAATATAACATGAGAAATTATGGAATAAAAAGGAAATATTTCAATGTTTATAATATATAGTTGGACTGAAATAAATTCTAAATGTATTTTATATTTTCTTATATAGAATGGTAGTATTTTTTAAATTGATATTTTGTGTGAGAATTTTGATACGTATCATTTTGTTTGTCCTCATAAATAAATTTTCAGATTGTCATACTGTAAACTAATACTATTATAAATTTTAATTATTATTCAAATGTAATAATAGAAAATTAAACTTCATACTAGTGTAAATGGGTTTTATAACATTTTACATATGATAATTATCTTTTTAATTATTTGGTGATCATCATATATAAGATATTATTGGTCACATGAAAATAGATCATGTAATTTCTTGTAAAACAACAAATTATAGATAATATTAATTATAGTGCATGAATATGTTATCAGATTTTATATGATATGTAATTAATATCATTGATATAATATATTTTTTAAAAAATCATTAACAGTTAATAGTTGGTCTGTCTGATTACATATATATAAATAACGTCTTTGTTTGGAGAATTTTTTTGTGTGATAAATATGATTGGTAATATTTAGGATGTTTTCATAATCTGATTCCCAGAATAGTAAACATCAAATTAATAAAATATATAGTTAAATTCTTATACACATGGAAAAATTGACACTATAAGCATATTCTAGAGTATATAGATTGAAATTAGTGTACATTAATTAAAAATAATGAATTATTAACTTACATAACTTTTTCCAAAACTGATTTATATAAATAAAATGTTTTTTTTAAAATAAAATGGAATTAGATAGGAAAGTTAATACGTCTTACCATGGGGTTTAATGATGAAATTGTTATAGTACATGAAACATATTTCTGGAAGGTTTCATTAGAGGTAAAATCTTATATGATAATGATATTTACTGTGAGTCCCCCAAAATAACTATATATGTTATAAAGAAAAATGTTTTATTTCTATACTCTGTCATATTTTAATGGGATTGTAAATTCATTGATTTTTTTCATTATTTTTAATGTAAAAACATTGAATGAATTTTTTTTAATATTCATTTCATATTACGTATATTTAATTATGACACTTAAATACTAAAAATAAGGGTTTTATATTTTAATATGTGAAGATCAGTAAGAAATCCAAAACATTCATTTTCTTATGATTTATAATATTCATTAAATTAAAATATAAACATACATAATAAAACAATATATAAGTATCAATCATTTATTATAATAATTAATTATATAAGTTCAAAAATTGTTTTTCATATAAATATATTTAACCTACTTTTCGTTGTAGACAATTCAGATAGATTCATCAATATCATAAATTTGTAGTCGGACTCGATATCTGAAAGAATAATGTGGTGAAATTATACATAGTTTAAATTTATCACAAATAATGCTTAATTTGATTGTTATTAACTTCAAAATTAATTGTCTCAAAAAATAATGCAAGAGAATAAAGTGAAATACACTATATTTAAAAATCAAAATGTTTTAAAATTTTAACTTAAAACACTCTATTGGGTGTAATATGAAAAAATCATTATATAAAAGCTATTGATCATTACAAACTAAAGTTTAGTAGAATAAAAATGTTATAATACTTGAATTTTTTTTGGATATGATAGAAGGTTATATTTGAACAGTAGGATGAGGCTATGTATTAAAGTTATTACACCAAATATTTTTATTCAGGTAATCAATCTTATTTTTAAAAGAAATGTGAGATCCATAATACCAATGGTAGTTACTTTTACATTTTTCATAGTATAAAATATTGTGAACTTTGTATATTATAATTCAGAAAATGAATATTTAATGTGTATCACGATTATATGTATTTTTTATTTGAAAAAAATCAATTTCCATTAATGAAATCTATTATCTAACATATGTTAATGATCTAATTTCTATAATAGTGTTCTTATTTTCAATCATCTAATATAATTATAAAGATGAAATAGAACATTCTGAAATTGTTTCTCTCTTGCTGTCACATGATTATTGGGCTATTTTTAGCATACAAATGAGTAAAAATGATAGTATATTTTCAAAAGAATCATCAACACTAATTCAAGATGTTTGAAGAATAAATAGATAGTTTCATTGAAATAGAAGTAAATTAATAATGTACTTCTATACAGTTAATGAGTATGTTAAGGTAGATGTAAAATTCAAATAGGATAAATGAGTTAGAGCATAGTTGAAATAAATAATAAGTTAGTATGTTTCAAATGACAAAAAACATAAAATAAAGATAAATTTTGAGATGAGTACAACAAATGGTTACATGTTTCTAAAATAATGTACTATATGAATTTTGGATTGAGTACAAGATTCGATACATTTAATCATATGGTGATAATTACTATCTCTGAACACAAATGAAAAAATATAATGAATTAATAGTTTCATGGGTTTTTTAATTTTATATTTAATTTATAAGGATTTTTTAATGAATATAATACTATGTATTTTAGAATTTAAAATTTGAAAAACCTAAATATCAGTTGGTTTAGTTTAATCCTTCTAATGTCTTATTATTAGTTCGCCAAATTCTTCTGACAATGTGTACTTTATTCTCTTTTAACTATATAATTTACTTGTATCTCTAGTATATGTTCAATTAAAAAATGAAATTCCTGAGACAAAATTATAAAATGAATTTCTATTTACCTGTTATCAATTAAAGTTAGTTGAATTCACTTATTATTTTCCCCAAGAAGGAATTAGTTGATGATGACATAGATTAATAATAACATCTAATATACAATTTTCATTATCAATACTCTAACATTGAAAAAATAAACTATTTAATGTTATATAATGATAATAGTAAAATAAAAATTTACAATAAAAATATTATTAGGCACCCAATTTTGGTTGATTTTATCAAATGGTATGAAATTAAATCCAAAAAGGGTTAGTTTCATGTTAGAAGGTTTTATATGAGTTTTCCAGTAAATAATGAATTTGATTTCATGTCATCATGATAAATAATTCCTTTTATTTTAAAATATATAAATGCTATGTATCATATAACATAGACCTTCTCGTAGAATTGTTTTGATCTTTTTATATGCTTACATCCTCTGATTTTCATTTGAATGGTTGTTTCGTGCAATATTTATGAGAAATCATAAGTTTAATCTAATATTTTAGATAATAGTAAATAAATATAATTGAAATATTTTAAATAAATTTAAATGAAATTTGAATTGAATATAATATATTGAGAATAAAATTTTCATAGGATGTAAAAAATGCATTATTTCCATTAAATTTCATTAAATAAATTAAAATGAATATAATAATATTTTCATCTAATCTAATTTAATAAAAAAATTTCTTGTCCACACAATTGAGAGACAACACTATCTATAATATATGATGTATGTAATTATATAATCTTACACATTTCAATAGGTTAAGTACAATGATGTGGTAATTAGAAAAAACACATAGACATCAACTTTAATACAAAATAATCCATGTATTTGAATTTATTAATTTTTAAATTTTTTGTAGTGACATAATAAATAACTCAAATTTTAATCGATTAGGATAAAATTAATTATTTCTATTTCATATGAATGTTTTTATTACATTACAAACCACATCTGAATAATTCCAACATCAATTTTCGTTGATTAATCCTATTCAATTTTTTTTTGTAAATGACTAATAAATTGTACAATTTTTAAAAAATACATAAATAATGAAAAAATAAATTTTAGTAATGAAAACACCATTATGAGATGAATGTTGTAATAAAATCACAACACTAAAGCTATAAATATTCCTCAGATGTAATATTTTAAATTTTGTTATACATAATGAATGTTTTGGAATATTTATTTGTAATAAATATTAGTTATACTAATCAATGGTTTGTTTTCATCAACAAAAATAAATAATTTCAGAAAAACATATTTTTTAATCTGTATATTGATACATATAATTTTTCATGAAAAAATAGATTTTTATAAGTAGATTCTATCTAAAGAAAAAAACCATCCACGAATTTTGTTAATATTAATTAAAAATTAAATAGTTAAATTATACACTCTCCAATGAAGTTTGAATGGCCACATCAAATAAAAATGACTTATGTTTACTCTAGTTTTTAAATCATGATTTGAAAAATGAGTCACTGTTATTATCGAAGATCAGATTACATGAGAACCAAAATTTGTTAGTATTAAATGTGTTCCATTACAATGTATATAAGAATGGGAAACATTTATCACCAACATTATTGTACCAAAACATTGAAAATTAACTTAAGGTAACCAAAGATGTTAATTCTATTTAAAATATTGAATATATATATGAACTCTGGTGTTTCTCTATCTAAACATTCTTGAGATACTAAATCAGAAGAAAGAAAAATCTTTTCTTCCCTGTGAATGAATGTTAACATGTGATAATTTAATTAATGGAAAAAAATTATTTCATACGATAAAATATCACATTAATTTATTCATTCTTGATCATTGTACATAATAGTTAAATATGGGTTTGTTATTTGAAAAATAGCATCAATTGAGATTTGAAATGTGGAAAGTAGGGATTCTTCTAGATTTTGAATTTTTTCTCTCCATTTGTTTGGTCACCAAGAACACCATCACCAATTTTTATAATTCAAATTGTAAAATAATTATGTTCATAAGATGTAATAGAGTTATTAGAGTAAATTAGTCTCATGTTGACCTTTAAATGAAGAGAAAGGCAATGCTTCAAATATGAGTTGAATTCAGACATTCAAAAACAATATTTCTTTTGATTCCACCATGTAAAACACATAAAATAGTCTTAAAATATCCACAAATCAATTATTTTTTCATAAAATGGTAGATAATATCTACATGTAATATTTTTCCTCAAGTACCTCATTGTAAAATCCAATTATTCCTGGAAATTATTTTTTACCATTGTTTTCTCATTCCAAATTATTAAATTTTCTATTTTCAGAGGTAAAACCAATTCACCTAGAAGATAAATGATTCATGTTTAGTGTTTTATAATAGCAATTAGAATATAAAATCGAGTTTTTTTTCTCTTACAAGTAATTAGCAGTGATGCTACAAAACATAAAGCTTCAACAAGTACAACATTTTATTTTAATTGTATTTTGTGGAATTAATTTTTTCTATAATAAATTTTTACATGTTCATTCATATCCATGTAAAAAGAAAACACATCTGTTGTGTATTTTTCTTGAATTAATCATTTGGTTTAGTAATTGTTTTTATTCCTTTTTCAGTTTTCCATATAGAACATAAAAATATTCTCAAAATATTTTCTTATTATAATTTAGTTCTCATGCATACAATCAATTTTCAATTAATTTAGTTGACAAAAACTAAAGATAAATAGGAGGGTAAAGATTTAATGATGGATTTTTAGAGTGAGGAATGTTTCCAATATCCAATAATATATATTTTTGCAGTTATTGATCCATGAGATATATTTCCATTATAAAAAAAAGTTAGATGTGAATAAAATATGTATTTATGAAATAAATTAATCAAAAAGGAAATTAAAAATTCATTGAGGTTGAGGACCAACATATATATATATATATATATATATTTAAGAAATTGAGTTAATCATTTCAATAATGATTTAATTATTTCAAAAAAAGATCAATGGAACTTTTATGACATAATATTTATAATTTTTTTATTTAGTTAGTGATCAATTGTCAAGTCAATTTTTTTATTACAATTCTCATACAAAGTATAAAGAATGATCTCATAATATAGTAGTACTACATATAGAAGTGGCTATAAATATTTCAATAATATATTGTGTGGGCATGTCCAAGTTTGAATTTGGCATTGGAAATTCGATATTCAGCATTGAACAATTAAGAGAGGGAAAAATGTTATGTAGAAGTGAAATACATTTAAATTTCTCAAATTAAGTGATTTATATAAAACAATGTATAGAGGTTTATTTAATGAAAATAATTATTATTTATATAAATTTAATGATTTAGTAATTTGATTCAAACAAGATAAAATATCTCTTGAATGTATTTCAATTTTTTTCCAAAATAATGTTTGAAAATTGTTCAAGAAGTACAATTATAATACATGTATCAGTGGGAACTTATTTTTTAATATTTTTTTAATGTATTAGTGGGATTTTAACAGTGGGCATACAACACTGGATATACTATTTTGAGTATTAAAATAATAATAGTAATCATAAATATATGTACTAATGTATGATAATTTAATTTCTATGATTTAGTTTGTTATTTAAAAAAATTATAATGGTTTGTTTAAATAATTTTTTGGTAATTATGATAATTGAATATTTTATTTATTATGTTTAAACTATACTTAATATGAATTAAATTTATTTAAATAAATTTTTAACAAACACAGTATATATTTTTTTCATCAATTCTAGTTTTACTGATTGTAACAGTTGAAATAAATAAAATAACAATGGGGGATGTTGGTATTGTGAATGTAACATTGGGCATAAAAAACATTATATACTCTTATTTACACCACTGGTGTAGTAGGATATATCACTTTGACTCTAAAATAATTTTCATTACATTGCAAATCATTTTAAAATTTTGGAGGATGTTTTTCTAAATATATAAACTGCATTGGAATCCATTTTAATTATCTATATGATTATTTTCACAATAAATGAGAATATTATACATTCTCCAAACTCATAGTTTAGTGATTTTAATGGTATAAAAATAGTTATGCAGTATTTTAAAATTTATTCAACATGAAAATGTCATATTCTTTTTATGAAATTAAAGAAACAACTATTGTTTACCAATAATATTAAAGAATTAATATTGTGTAGTATAATTCAAATTTAATGATTTATTAAAAATTTATTAAAATAATTAAAATAGGGGAGTATTATATAAATGTTAATTAACTTCACTATGTTACAATATGTTATGTTAGAAAATGTACATATCTATAGGATAATGTAATATAATAATAAAAAAATCATATACATTGGCATTGTAACCGGTTTTGTTGTGGTATTAATTTTCAGAATATATAATAATCTATGTAGAACCCGATAAATGGTCTGGTCATGAAAATTGTTTTCATAAGAGAAATTAGTAAACAACCTGCACATGGAATTCCCCATTACCAAAATTGAGTCGTCTATGAAAAACTCAATGAACTATGTATCATCACTATGTAATCCCAAAGCATATGAGGTTTTATTGAATGTGATATGGACATTTGTATTGACATTCATTAAAATAGGTTGGTTCTTTTACATTATGGAGAAAGATACATGATAATGTAGCTATACAATTGTGGGAGGAAGATAATGAAATATACTAATATAAAATCTTCGCATTATAAACACAATATTTATTCTCTAGTGTGGTTGTATTATTTGTAGAAAATTCAGAATATGTGAGACATTATGCATTAGGGCATGTTGGGTTTTCATCAAACCATATGGTTATCATTTTTTGGTTATCATTAAATTATATAGAATATAATCGTTGTTATAACAATATGCAGAAGTTATAGATAATTCCCCATGAAAATGGAAATAAAATCTCTCAACCAAGTGAATCGTTGAATGAATATCATAACCATATATTTACCATGAAGCCGGACATGGTGAAATATATCATTAATCATATTATTTTTTTATATCATCTACCTATTTATGACATTCCATAATGTTTTTTGTTCCATATAGCGCAGTTGTGACTTGATCAGGCCCATTTTTTACATATTTAAAAAATATTTTATTGAGTGTAATTGATTAAAAATTTCAATATTAAGGATATCCTAAATTAAACAAATGTGTTTTGTTATATGGGAAAACATAATTCCTTTTTATTTTAACACCATTCTTTGATACTATTCAACCACTCTCTCATCATTTCTATGTGGAATTTCCATCCCCATATAAAATTGATCTTGAAAAAAACTCTTTGGGAAATAAAATGAATGCCTAAATTTATCCAAACTATGTAATCTTGTGTTATATGGACCACATGGTCTATGAATCGTGATTTTCTTTACACATTCATATGATAGTGTTATTCCCTATTTCTGGTATTTTAGTTAATAATATTTTATTTATATATGTTTTTGTTGAAATTTTTTACAATGGTTCATAGAATTCAAGAATATATACATAAAGGAAGTCACAATATTTAAATTCTATTCTGATAATAACTACATAAGTAGATAAAAGTTATTATAAAACATTTTTACAAAAACTCATCAATTACATTTTACAATAAAATTTAAGATAGAAAATAATACATACATGATACATTCAAAAAATGATCCTATATTTTTAAATATTTCATTAAATGGTCAAAAATGATATTAAAAACACTTAATAATATTTTTGGATAATCTAATGGCTTATTTCCATGAATTTTATTGGATCATGTATTCTCTGGCCAACACAGGTTGAATACGGAAGTTAATAACAGATCAGGATAATCAACCTAGCTAGAAATTTACATTTCACACTGTTAATTCATAATCAATTATCTTGGTCAACATGTGAATGATAAAGGAAAAATAATATATTTTCCTGAATGTGTTTCATCATAATCACCTATTACGAAATCATCTTCAAAACAACTATATAACACAACTATTAATTTTTCTGATTAAATCTATTGAAGTAAAAATGTTAAGATTAAACTGTTGTATATGAATCAACAACAAATTTCTGTAAGATTCATCTTGAATGTAATAGTATGATTCACAAATATGTTTTGAATTTATGTTGGTATATAAATAACTCTCTAATTTATATTTTATTATCCTTTTATTTCATTGAAGGAAAATTCTGATGAAAAATATTCGAGTAACCATCACTATCAGTGGAAAACTAAAGGGATATTTCAACAATAGATTTATATTGTGAATCACTAATATAAATTCAAATTAACATGATCATGTTTTTATGATGATATGTCATAATCATTAACATATTTAATATCACAAACTATTAGTATATTTTTCTTAATGATGTTGGAATGTTTTATATACACGAATCAAATATCCTTTGTCGAATTTTACTTATCATCAAATCTGGGTTAGATTTTTTATTGAATAATTACATAATATTTCTAAATTATTGAATTAACTGATTGTATTAAAAACATAGACATTAGATTTTATATATTGATAATGCTAACATAGGGTTCCATTTCATTTTTTACGGTGTAGAAGAAATAATTATTCTAAATTGATAATATAAGACCAATAAATTGGAAATGCATTCATGAAGTGACATTAAAGTACCTCACATGATAGATTTGGTTTGGTGCTATGTTTGATGTGTCAAAAATAGGGTTGGAATACTCATTAGGCCTGACCCACCACACTTAATAAGAATCAAATATAGTGATTGTTTCCATTAATATGGTAAATATAACGAATGCCTCTAATATACACAAAATTATCATTTTATCTTCTTAATGATGTAAATGTGAACAGTCTATTAATTGGTGGTTATGATAATTAATGTTACATTAATATTTCCAATTATCATATATAATTAAGAATTTCATGAATCCATTCAGGTTATCTAATTCTCATATATATGTTTTACTAGTATAACAACATATCTAAAACATTGAAGAATTAAATTCCCTATATCATTTAACATTTTCATCAAACTACAACACAACACAACCGTATATGGAATATTTTTTTGGATCACCAATATACATTTAATCTATTTTTGATTTATATATTTAGAGTAACACTATAAAATCATAAGAAAACCACAAAATATTAATTAAAAAATGTGTTGGATTACATAATATAAATATGTTCAACTAAAGTTTGACCGCTTGTATATATTTCCACTTCTACTCATTTAAAAAGGTTAAATGTCATAATTAATATATTTTTAATATTTTTCATAGAAATATTATAATTTAATAATTAATATAAGGGAAAATATAGAAATTTATATCAATATTGAACATAAAATGTTTTCATAATCTCAAACCTCAATCAAAATAAATTTCTATATCATTTCCTAAATATATTTGTAAAGTGTTTCAAAAATACACATAACATATATTGATATAAAAACTATTTAATATGAAATGATTACATATTTTTCGATAATGTTAATGCTAATGAAAATGAGTGATGATGATGCAATGTTAAAATTGAGAAATGTTAAACATAGATCAATGATGAACACGTAATTGATTATGTAGTGTTAATTAATTCGAATAATAGTAAAATATGGGAAGTTCAAAGACTTGTAAATTGATATATATGGATGTTAATTGTATCTCTCAATCGAGATATACGGATATGGAATTCATTTTGTAAAATACTAACATCAATAAATGTAGTCAATGAGGTAGTCACATTATATTAATGGTTAGAATATTAAAAAATACAAGGTGTACCTGAACTTATAATACTGAAGGTATAGTTATTAAATACATAAATGTTAAAAAACTAGTAGTCAATTTTTTGGAGATGGTGATAATATTTTAGATGATACACCCATATTAGATTCATTACGTGATTACACACATAGTTCTCTTTTTAGTATTGCATATTTTGTGAGTATTGTATGTTTTTGTTGGACATTGTTTCTTGAGATATATTCTAATGCATACACACTAACCCTTATTCATGTTCAAATACTAAATGGTTTTGAACAATTATAAATTTTAAATTTATATTTGGAAAAATAGTTATTGGAAAAATTTACTAAATATATAAAATTTGATAAATTTTAGTAGTAACCCATAATGAATTTACCAAATAATTTAATACAACATCCGATAAAAGAATGTAAGATGAAGTTCACATGTTGCAGTAAATATCAGATGGTGGGTAAGATTGAGAATCATTGATTATTTTGTTAAACACATTTTTGAAATTGTTGGGATATGATAACATGTTATCAAGGAGTTAACCTTATAAATGTTTTTATCAATATTTATATATTTGAGAAACATTTATTGCATTAAAATGGTATTTTTTATCTAATATTATACAAGTGAAAGAATGTAAGGCCAATCCTAGGACAGTGTTTTCTTTATTATTAATTTTTAGATTCCTATGATTCCAAGACTCTCTCCACAAATTTTTTATATTTTCAGTATAATGTGACATATTTTTCATGGAGTTTCATGAATTTTAATGAAAAATATAAATAATAAAATCCAAGAAAATATATAATAAAAATGAAATATAAAAGTTTCTTCATTAACTGAATACAAATGAAAATAGGAATTTAATGATGAGTACAATTTAATTCAGCATTAATTGTATCATATCTAAAGACACTTATGTGATGAATATAATATTTATGATAGTAAATATGATTTATAGTGGGAGTAATGTTAACCAAAAGAGATATTAATTAAATGAAAAAAACGAACCATCATAGAAATATAGAAAAGATAAATGTAATCTAATGAAAATTGTTCTAATAATATATTTTGATCATAGTTTTTCCTATTTGAGTCTATTTTATGTAGTCAAGTATATATTTTTGAAAAACCTATGACAAAAGGGAATATCACATATTAGTTGAATTATGAAAAATAATTTAATATAATATAAAATAAAAGAGTATATCAAATTACAAGAATGTATATGTCATGATATTAAAGTGTTCATACATAGTAATAATTAAAACCAATAAACTCGTTATAATTATAGACACATGGATGAGAGGGGTATATTTTATTATTACATAGAAATTAGATAGTATTGTGACATTGAATTGTAATTACTATTTTCTATTGATGATTACTTGTATAATTTCTATGATCGATAATGAATTATGATGATAGAGTGATTACTTGTAGTAATGTATATTTTATGATAGAGTTGTTATTTGATGATTACTTATATAATCTCTATTAAAAGTACCCTAAAAATCATCGGTCTTATGTGTACAAAGATATATTTAATTTCTTGTTTTTTAATTACAATTTTCAAAAATTAAATGGTTTCAGTGTGCTAAAAAATATAGAATAAATGGTTTTAGTATGAGGAATGGGAATATCACTTATATATGGATTTACTGACATTTATTAATTAAATAAAAGTACATTTATAAATTCTCAAATAAAAATGTATAATAGGTATTGAACAAATATTAAGAAATATTTTTGGATTGTACATTGAATATTTGTTGCTCTCTAGATGATGTGTTCAAATTAAAAAAGTATTCAACAAAGCTAAGGTGAATATATTAAATATAAATAAAGATTAGTTTGAATGAATTAGGTTATTAGTCATTTATTGATGATGATAAATGCTAATATTAGAAATAATTATTGACCATACATTGGAAATCCATTTATTAGTCATTGATGATTTTTAGAAAATATTTGTTGCGATGTTATGTCAGGTAGTTGGAAATGATATTAAAAAAATACCTTTGAAATCAACTCAGAGGCCGATGATAAGCAGGAACCAGTATGAGAATAAAGAGGTAGGCTTATCAATTTTGATACATGAGGTATTTATAGGTAATGGATGAATGGAGATATGTAGGTGACGGGGGAGATGAGATTACAAGGAAAGGTATAAAATATTTTAAGAAATGGTTTTTGTGGAGATGTAACTGAGTTAATGAGGGAGAGAATATTGTAGGGGGTATGGGGAATGGGTTTTCAAAAAGACCTAACATTTTCGAGGGGTGGAGACAGAAATGTCAGAGTCTTCTAGTTTGGAAAAAGAGATTTTGTAGAATGATTTGTGTTGTACCAAAATACCCAATGAGAAGGACACGATATTAGAATGGTTTGAAAATGAAGGAGTTCAATACATTTATAGGGAAAGAGACATGATATATTATAGATAATTTATGTAATTGTATCATTGAATTTCTCTAATTCTGAAATTTAGTAAATTTAAAATGATATGGATTACATTTTCCAGAATGACATTAAATTTATGAAAAATAATGGTGATAGGATATAGTACATTATAAAGAATGAAAATGATTAAATGAAATGTAATTCTCATTACTATAATGATTCTTTATATAAAATGAGTTATAAGTACTGTAATAATGGTAAAATCCAACCTAATTTCCCCAAACTCAAGAAAAATAGAGGTATAATGATATGAGGAGGAATGAAAAAAAGATGTGTTTATGGGATGGGATTTCATAAAGATGCCTGACATAAGATGTTACATTGAATTTGAATGGGGAAAATGAAACCATTCTTAATGGGTATTAATTTTTCGATAAATGATTCATTTTTTACTCAATTGATAACACATTAATATTTTTAAAACAATTCATTAACTAAAAAATGATGGTTTCTTTTATATATATGACTTTGATTTTTTAAATTTCAGAGTTAAAAAACACTGAAAAGAAAATGACTAATTTTACAATGGGGGTTTCAAATTTATTTAATATTATAAATAATTTGAATGTAAAAAATTTGAATATTAATAATTGATATGAAAATGGAAAATGGAATGTGATGATGAGAAAATCATTGTTGCCAATAATAAGGAAATTAAAAGGAACTGTTTAGGAGGATATTATACATAAATATAACAATTATATACATACAAAATTCTATTAATAAATGATAAAGTATAAAAAAATTATTTAAATTGTTTTGGGTGAAAAAACTAATGGTGAAAATGAATGCATGATATTAAAGAATAAAAAAATTAACAATCACAACTTTAGGATTAAATGAGAAAGTTTATGCCAATTTAAAATCAATTCCAAAATTGAATATGGTTTTAAAGAAGGATGTTGAATGTATTAATGATGATTTATATAATTTTTAAAAGATAATTAACAATATGAAAAAATAATTTCTTTAATGAATCTAAAAAAATAAAATGGGATTGGTTATAAATGTTTTTAACTCAACATAATTAAGAAAAAAAAATTTCATGCGCATGTGAGAGTATTTCTACAATAAGTCCATTAAATATATAATGAATGAGAATTATATAAATTTCTACTCAATGATATAAAAACAATATTTCTATCATACATGAACTATTTTATCTAACAATTTTAATTTAGTAACTCCAAAAAACAAATATTTGAAATCTATTTTTGTTTACAAATGAAAATATGCAAATTTTTTTAAATTTAAAACATCGTGTGTAATAAAATGATGTTTCTCAAATATTATTAGAAAAAATATGGAAAAAGATTCCCATATAAGTATTTTCAATCACCAGAATTTATATTATCAACATTTATATAATATGATATGATGGCATAAAACATATAAAATATATTTTTTGGTAAAGAATTTATTATACTAATTTAGGCATGTGAGTTAGCTTTTATGTATTTTTTTTATAGAAAGTAAAATTTGTTTCTTTTACATAGTAAGAACATTAATGCTAAATTTTCATAATAAGTGTCTACTATTAAATAAATATTTCAATGAATATTAATATGTAAATATTTAGAGAAACATAAATTTATGTATACACGAAAATATATTATATTAAATTAATATAATGTTATGTAATATTTATATTATTCTTTAAATAATAAATTTATGAAAACATTAATGTTCTTAGT
The DNA here is from genome assembly GCA_963277665.1 of Viscum album. Classification (NCBI taxonomy): domain Eukaryota; kingdom Viridiplantae; phylum Streptophyta; class Magnoliopsida; order Santalales; family Viscaceae; genus Viscum; species Viscum album. The sequence goes on along the minus strand of OY728141.1, from coordinate 304,673,164 downwards.
ATAATTTATATAAATTTTCGAAAAATTCATTATTTTTTACCAAATAACTTAAGTTCTATATAAATATTACTAATTTCACAACATAAACTTTTTTTGTTTCTATTTTTTATCATATCACTACATTAACTCATTATTTTGTTTATGGGTTATTCAAATTCAAGATAAAATAAATATAATCCTCAGAATACTTTTATAATTTATAAATATCATATGTGATTTATAATTTATTTTTTCAAAATTATTAGTCAAAATATTTTATAAATAATGAATTTATTTATATAATAAAGTAATTAAATAATTGACTTAATATTATAATGATTAATGATGTATTAGAAAAAAATTTAAAATAAATATCTAGGACTAAATAATCTCTCAAAAATATGTTCTAATTTGTTAAATATATGTTAATCTTTAAAACTGTTTAAAATATAATTTATAAGAAATATTTACTTATCGATCTGTTATTAATTTAAAATTTCATTCGATTATTCTAACAAATGTTTGTTATTAAAACACGTAATGAAATATTACATTATAATATATGTGAAGTCTATTTTTTTCCACCAATTCATGGAAATTATTTTAATATGTTCACTGAATATTAAAAATATGTTGTAATATGATTCTGTTTGAACACAACATATAATAATTAGAACATATTTCAACTAGGTAAGTGTTATATTTTGATAATTTAATTCAATATGTTACACTATTTTTTTATGGTATAATACCCATTTCTGCGCATTTAAATATGTTTTCAGAAAAACATTCCATTTATTTATAAAATGATTATACATTCATTTATAAATAATTTTTCAATGAATTATGTATAATTCATAACTTTTTAATTATGTTAATCCTGTTCATATATTCTATTCTAATGGGTATGTTATAATTTTCTTATTTAAATATGAATGATACTTAAATGTTTATTTCTAGAAACCCAATGTTTCATGTAAAGAAAGCTAAGTCAGTCTTGCGTATAGTGCAAGATTAACTTTTTGTAGAATATAACTCACCATATCAAATAAATTTATTTTATTATGAAAAATATGTATAAATAAATATGGTGTTACACGGTATTTATTCCCATTCACCAAATAACTGAAAAATCTCATTTGATTCAAATTCAACAATATTAGATAAAAATTCATTAATATTTCTAAACAATTTTTAATATCATAAGAATCGTTTCATTTAAAATCATAGTCTATTTTATAATCATTATCTAAATTGATATTATCTTCCTCTACTAAAATATACATATTAATATTATTTGGTTATGATGTTTAGTAAAATAACATTATATTCCAACGAAGGGTATATTGTATCATTTATTCTTAATATGTTCATCACTAGATTAAATTTCTCATAAACATTGTCCTTTGTGGAAAATATCATTTATCTCCAAGGGTTATAATATATATTTCATTAATTTTGAAATTTTTAGTTTCAAAAAATGCAAAATGAATTCTCAAAAATTTACCCCATGAGGAATGTGAATTTTTATAAATAAAACTAAGATAAACCTAGGATATATAAATTAAATTTATCCAAGAATAAGAGTCATACATTCATTCCACATAACTTATGAAAACATAGTTATTTATATATTCACTACAATATTTATATAACATAGAAATAAAATATCATTTTTCATTATTATGATAAAACCACATTACAAAAAAAAATGTTGAGTGAGTATAATAGATTATAAAAAACATTGAGCCCAATTGTAGTTATAAATCCAGTAATTACATTAAAAGTGGGCTCCCCTAACTCTACATTAACATCAAAATAATTGTTATTGGTAACTTAATATCATTATGGGTGACCAAAGACACAGTTATGACCAACTTTCAAGCATTAGAAAATATAATTTTTGAGGTAAATTAACACTAATGGTTTATAATGGCCATTATGGTATCCTTCATTTCAAAAAAATTGAGTTCCATATTCACAAAAAAAAAATTTAAGATGCCTCAGATAAAAGGGTATGTTATTCTCGCTAAACATAGAAAACCCATCATTGATTTGGTATCATATTCTAACATAGTGAAATTAAATTTGTCTAGAAATTCTATATCCACATCATTCTTAAAACTAATGATACATTAAAAGGACCAAGCCGTATACATTGTATAATATATAGTTTCAATCACAAATATAAATTCATTACCATTGATAATATTTTCATGTTCAGAGTTCTAATGAAACAGGCTATACCTATTACCTAACATCTCGAAAATTTAAATTTAACAACATTTACACAGAATCCATTTTTACATTATAAAACTCTTTAGAATAAATAATGAGATCATTTTCTTGATAAAAAACTAATAAAATTAATAATGATTTATTCCTTCATCTTACCCATATTTATGCCTTTTTAAAATAAATGGAATAACCTGTGTTGAGAATCAAAATCTCGGTAAGGTATATAAAATATGGAATGAAACCATTAGCCAATGTATATTTTAAACAACTAAAAACATATTCATAAAATCAAAATTTCCACCCATAAAACATAAACTATTTAGCATACCTCATGAAATAATATGATTCTAATAAAATAATTAGAAATCATTAATCCTAAAGATAACTTGTGGAATCCATAACATAATAACATTATTTCATTCATAGATACATAGGGAGTAACCTTTATGGTTATATTTTGAATACCACTCAACGTATATTCCCTAAATCCCTTGGAAAAATCCAACCGTTTATCTTCGTCTCATTACCCAATGCATTGGAGATCTAACATCGGCTCACCCGCCCTTGGTGTATCACAGAATCACCTATATACATGGTCAATTCCCATTATCCATAAAATAATAATAACACATAAAACAAGATTAAAAAAATAATAACCTTTCCACATTGCAATCACAAATTATCAATTGAAGATATGGACATAACAAATATCATATCCAATCCATTTTCAATAACAAAATACATGAAAGGAGAATATGGTGTTTTTTTCATTTCAAATCATTATGGCTTGTAAAGTAATCCAAAAATCATATAATGGTCATGGTAGCGATAACTTTGTTGTCACTGCATACGTTAATAAACATTCATTTTTTAATTTTGTAAAATGCATCACCGAACAATATTCCTTTTGAATAAATGAAAATTAAATAATAGTTCAAAGGGGTTTTGGTATCTATTATAAAATAAGTAGATGTATATTATCAAAATATGTCTCAATGAATGTAGATTGAGACAAAGTCCCTTACATTTAGTCTGACACATTACATACAATTACTTTATTCTTGAATAATTAACTTAGTAAAATTTATAATTGCCTGAGAACATTTTTGGATATTTTCTTTTTATTCACTTATTACCATGTTATAATACTTACATAATTATTTAAGTTCATATCAAACGTATAATATTATTCGGTACAATAGTAAATAATGAAATTTTTATAATGTAAATTATCCATGTTGCCATAAATCTATCACCTATTTAATATTATTCATGGAATAATAATCAATTTTATACACTAATTATAATTTTTATATGAAACCATGAATTTTGGTTATAAAAATTGACCTATATTATAATCATAGAGATGGTAGTTCGTACGTCCGCATGAGTAAAATTTTTCATTAATAATTGATCTTTATGGAAAGAAGTTAATTATTATATTATCATTCCAAAATTAAAGTAATATTATTAATATCATAATACTAATATATATATACTTATATATATCATAAAAGTGATGTGGTCAACAAAAATTCTTCACATCACTTCGTAGTGGTGATAATTCAAACTTACACCCCCATAATGTTATTGTTTTTTGTACATGGACGGTTAGAACATAATTTTAAAATTATTCTTATAAAATGATAAATATTTCATGATTATAATATATAAATATTTTTTTATTTATTACAACTATTCATGATACTCTATAATGAAAAACAAACTATATCGGTTCGCAAGGGGGTAGCCCGCCGTTCAAATGAATAAAATATTCATTTCACATTTGATGACATTAAATATGTATTATGGTGATTATATTAACATAAAAAATATCAGTATCTTAGGGATGATGGAATTATAATTTCCTCTTAGAAGAAGAAGATTTATAATAATTGTATGAATAAAATAAAGAGAATCTCTTAAAAAATGACACCTCTTCCTCGGTTAATCACCATTGAAGAAAGCAATTGTTATAACTAAACTAATGCCTTAATAAGGTGAAAAGGGAATCTAGGAATGGGTTTGATCCGATATTGTATAAACTATATGGTTCATGAAGTATTATTATTATGGAAAATTGGGTACTATTTAATAGGAGAGAAGGGAGGAACACATGGAAACTCATCAAATATTAAATTAATATAAATTAAATTTTTAATCCAAATGAGTCCAACAATAGATGGGTAGAATATAAGATGACTTTAGTTATAAATAATATCATATAAATTTTTTTATAAATGTACTGAATCTACTCAAACCTCATCTTTTTGGTTTACCCTTTGTTATTATATATTAATTTTAATTGTGGTATCACAGTTTTAATTATTAAGATGGTAAAAATTTTACTTATATGGGGTAAGATTCACATTATAATTGGCATAATAAAATTATAAACGTTAAAATATTCACATTGTGATTTTATAGTTAATTTAAATTTTCTAATTAATTTAATAAATTATTATTTTTATAAAATATCATATATTTCAATTTTCACACTATTTATTTCAATGAATTTAAATAAACTCCAAAGAAATATATAACTTCAAAAAACTCATTTAGAAGACTGATAACATTTCATAGTAACTTATAATATTATTGGATGGAAGAATAAGTAATATTATATTTATTTTAGTATTTATAAAATCTTTTGTTTGATTATATAATTAATAAATACATTATTGCATCATCATTATGTCATAAATAATTAAATTATTTTTTGCCCAAAAATTGTAAATAAAATACCATAATGTAGTTAATCTTATTTAACTATCTAATGACTATTTTGAGTCAAAATTATCACTTATATAACCAGATATTAATTTTTTTTAGTAATAAGAGACATGATTATGACCTTTTTGACATTACTATAAATTAAATGTTTTAAATGTCATAATCACACGCATGTGGATTTAAAATGTAACAATTTCGATCTACGGATTTTCATGGCTATCAAAAGCCAATATTTTGATATTAGGATAATTTTTAGGGTTTTTTTATATTATTATAATATTATTTTTAATTTTAATTGCCTGATATTCTATAACCGTGGAAAATATAATAGTAATGTTAAAAATCACCAAAAATTGTTTTGATCCTCTAATATAAAAATTTAAAACTGATTACAACCATGAATGAAAATTTTTCAAAATTAATTTAACGAACATAAATAAAATTAATTTTATTTTATTCCCATTGATGGGTTGAAGAAATGTGTTTTTAAAAAGTACAAATCGTCAAAAGATTAACATTAGTTTATATACAACGTATTTGTAAAATTACACATAATGAAAAAAATTGAATTAAATGATTAAAACATCATATAATTAATCCTTATATCCCATAAAAATGAATTTATAACAAAATAATTAAATAATATGAAAATTCAGTTTTAAATTTAAATCCATATTTTTTTCATTGTTTATAAAAAAATGAATTTTATTAGAAAAATATTGAAAATACAACAAATGTGAATTTTCATGTTCTTATAATAAAGAAGAAATTTATTTTTTAAAATATAACATATAATAGTGACAAAAATAATAGTTAATATATGTTTTCCATCAAAAGGTGTTAAAATGTTTTTATTGAAAAAACATTGTTTATCCATAAAATAGTATTTGTTATTAAATATTTTCTATAACAAATACAAGGTGAATTTTAAACATCATATTCCATTTATATTTCATTATTATAATTCAAAAAGTGTGAATTAATTATTTTATAAACTCCAATATTCACAGTTAAATATTATTTTCTTGAAAATGAATCTTTATATTCAATTTTTTTATTTTTTTATCCAAAGGATCATTATATAATCATTTCTAAATAATATTTTCATAATTATGTTAATATATTTTATCCGCGACATTCTAACATTTATGGTACCTGATCTTTTTTCCCTCCACAAAATCATTCTCAATTGAATTGAAGACAAATCATCTTATACCTAACTACAATAAAACATGATAGAGGAACACACATGCTGGTTTAGGTCATATATGTATAAATATAAAAATAGATTAAATTATATAAAGTAATTAGCAAAATTTTGGAAAAATTATATGTATGAAAAAAATTGGAAACAATATATATTATTCAAAAATAATAATTTTTAGAAAAATAAAAATGATACAATGATAGTTGAATAGAAGAATATTGTATGACATACATCTCATCCTAACTAAACCAACAACAAAATAGACATGTAATTATTACTCTTGGTTCCCATTTGGACCATAAAAAATTTCAAATGGTATAATTTAACCTAATTTATTCTATGATCACATTGCTTCACAAGATGAAAAAACAACATAGAACCACTAAGAAATAATTTTCTTAAAAAACCATGGATACTTTAGTTAACAGAACAAATCAAAGAGGGGTGGGATTATGCATAAAAAATTGTTTTAATTTTTTTTTGATATTTATAATGAAAATAGTGTTATAAGTTATAAAAAATGAATGTATATTTTTTATAATTGAATAAAATGTAAATTATTCCTTTGATATTGATGAAATGTGTTTTTTTTAAAAATTATAGTTATTACCCTTAATTTACTAATGAAACTAATTTATGATTAAGAAAATATAAATTACATTCATCAAATAGATTGAAGATCATAAAATTATAAATCAATTATAATTTTAAAGATAATATTTTATAATATATATAAAATATAATTAATGTAGAAGTACATGAAATTTTAAAGGACAATTAATGTTCCTTAAAAATTTTATGGAACCATAACTGAAATGTGATACTGTGAATATAATAATTAATTTTCCAATATAATATATAATGTGTAATATAATTTTTATGAATTTATATATTATTTTTAATCTATGTTTTGGTGTATTAGTTGAATTCAAATTAGAAGAGAATTTACTATTGGTACATCTATCCCACAAAAATTGATTTTATCTTCATAATATTGAAACTATAAAAGAGTGATTATATTTGAAGGAAGAAAAAATATAGAGAACTATACGTGATTGTATTTTTAAGGTGTAGTTAAATTCAGAACCATTATTCATACACTTATATTCACATAAAAATAAAAAAAATTGTGTACGTGTATAAATAAAATTTATTAAACAGTATGAATTTATAAATAATGTATGTATATAGGTTTATATATCAAAGTGTTTTTGAATCAATGTCCATGTTTGTTTATATTTGTTTATAAATTATAAAAATTTATGTTGTGTATGTACATGAAGAGTTATTTAAAAAAAATTCAAGTATAATTATATTGTTTAATTCATCTGAATGTTTCATAATAGAAAATTCACCTTATTTTTATAATTTGTAAGAGATTCATATCTGAAAGAGTTGGATAACACCAGTGTATTAGTATCCAAAAATGAAACATGTCCTTGTTAATAATTTCCCTAACACTATCAATCATTTAATGTTTTTCAGTAATTATAGTTGTGGTGTGGGATGTCATTATTAATTTTAATCCCTTCAAACTAGTTTCTCCAATGTTTTCTATGATGAAAGCATATATCCAACCTATATGAATGTTATTTTTTTGTGATAATTTTGATTGGAATGAGTTTGAATGTTATTATAATCAGATTAAAAAATGGCATCATGAATAAAAATATTATTATAAATATTAATTATAGTTCATATTTTTAAATATTAAATTAAACCGGTTTCTCATAATCTATAAATGATTCATTACTAATCAAGTGTCATAGGACTCTTGTATTTGTAGCCTAAAATGAAGCATAACCTTGTGAAGAATGTCCCCACCATCAAGATTATGTTTTAAGTGACTGCACAAGTGCTTTGATACCCGGTCAGAATTGGTGACATTAGATGTCCTCAGTTATCTCCAGCCCTTTATGTGTGCCTATATTATCCATAACTACTTCTAATATAGATACTAAATGACCTGCTCGATGATACGTACAAACTGTAATAGTTTCAATTTATCTCCAGGCATAAAATGTGATAGAATTAATTTATTCAAGAGTACACATCTATTTTCAAGAAAAAACGTTGATATATTTAATTTATGAATCAAACATTCTCAAAATATAGAGTTATTAAAACATTTAAATAATTAAAATATATGAAGATATATAAAAATAAGAGTCAATAATAATTGATATATAAATCAAAACTAAATAAAAAATAAAAATTATAACATTGGAACTGAATTTTGTTAGGTCTATTAAAATTTTATTTTCCAGGCACTGTTATTATTTTGTATGATCTATTATAGTATAATCATCTATTCTGAATTATATGTTATCTTCGTTACCTATATCAAAATGTTCTTATTTTAATTCAAATTTTCAATCTCGCTTCAATTAATGTGTTTATTAAAATAATTGACAAAGATAACAAACTAAATTTAGATAAGTAAAAAACAACATTAAATGCATAATTCTTATTCATCAAAATGTTACATAATAAAATTTCATAATTAATTTAAAATAAATGTAATTAAAAATTCCTATATTTATTACTCGAATGAGTTTAATAATGAAAACCATGTCGTTTCATATAAGAAAAATTTAATGTTTATTATAGTCATTGAAATGTAATTTAACATCCTTGTGAAGAGATGAGGATTAGATTAGATTTATGAATTAGTAATGAATGTATTCAGTTGAATTATTGTACTTCATGAGTTGTTAAAAGGTTACCCTTGAGATTAAAGTAATTTAATCATAAAAACAAGACAATTAAACACAAAAAAGGATGGACTTGGGAGATGTTATTCACCCAATGTAAATATACAATAATAAATATAACATGAGAAATTGTGGAATAAAAAACAAAATATTTCAAAGTTTATAATATATATTTTTATTGAAATAAATTCTATAAGTATTTTCTATTTTCTTCTATAGAATGGTATTATTTTTTTAATTGATTTTTAGTATGAGAATTTCGATACGTATCATTTTTTTGTCCTCATAAATAAATTTTCAGATTGTCATACTATAAACTAAAACTATTATAAATTTTAATTCCTATTCAAATGAAATAATAGTAAATGAAACTACATACAAGTGTAAATGGGTATTATAACATATTACATATGAAAATTATATTTTTTATTATTTTGTGATCATTATATATAACATATTATTGGTCACATAGAAATAGATCATGTAATTTCATGTAAAACTACATATTAAAGATAATATTAATTATAGTACATGAATATGGTATCAGATTTTATATGATATGTAATTAATATCATTGATATAAATTATTTGTTTAGAAATCATTAACAGTTAATAGTTGGTCTGTCTGATTAATTATATTGAAATAAAGTCTTTGTTTGGAGTATTTTTTTGTGTGATAAATATGATTGGTAATATTTAGGATGTTTTCATAATCAGATTACCAGAATAGTAAACATAAAATTAATAATAATATATAGTTTAATTCATATGCACATGGAAAATTTGACACTATAAGAATTGTATAGAGTAAATAGATTTAAATTAGGGTACATTAATGATGAAATTGGTATATTACTTAAAACACAATTCTAGAAGGTTTCATTAGAAGTAAAATCTTATATGACAATGATATATAATGTGAATCCCCCAAAATAACTATATATGTTATACAAAAAAAAATTTATTTCTATACTCTGTCTTATTTTAATGGGATTGTAAATTCATTTATTTTTTACACTATTTTTTATGTACAAAACATTGAATGATTTTTTTAATATTCATTCCCTGTTAAGTATATTTAATTATGACACATAAATACTAAAAATAATGGTTTTATATTTTAATATGTGAATATTAGTAGGAAATCCAAAACATCCATTTTCTTATGATTTATAATATTCTTTAAATTAAAATATAAACATACATAATAAAACAATATATAATTATCAATCATTTATCATAATAATTAATTATATAAGTTCAAAATTTGTTTTTCATATAAATTTATTTAACCTACTTTTCATTGTAGATGATTGAGATAGATTCATAAATATCATAAATTTGTAGTCGGACTCCATATCTGAAAGATTAATGTTGTGAAATTAGACATAGTTTAAATTTATCACAAATAATTCTTATTTTAATTGTTATTAAATACACAATTAATTTTCTCAAAAAATAATGCAAGATAGTAATGTGAAATAGTTTATATTTAAAAATAAAAATGTTTTAAAATTTAAATTTGAAACATTCTATTGGGTGTAATATGAAAAAATCATTATATAAAATCTATTGATCATTACAAACTAAACTTTAGTAGAATAAAAATGTTATAATACTTGAATTTTTTTTGGATATGCTAGAAGGTTATATTTGAATAGTAGGATGAGGTTATGTATTTTTGTTATGACACCAAATATTTTTATTCGGGTAATCAACCTTCTTTTTACAAGAAATGTGAGATCCATAATACTAATGGTAGTTACTTTTAGATTTTTCATAGTATAAACTGTTGTGCACTTTGTAAATTATAATTCAAGAAATTAATATTTAATGTGTATCACAATTATATGCAGTTTTTATTTGAAAAAAATCAATTACCATTAATAAAATCTATTATCTAACATATGTTAATGATCTAATTTCTATAATAGTGTCCTTATTTTAAATCATCTAATATAATTATCCAGATGAAATAGAACATTCTGAAAGTGTTTCTCTCTTGTTGTCACATGATTATTGGGCTATTTTTAGCATACAAATGATTAAAAAATGATTGTATATTTTCAAAAGAAACATCAACACTAATTCAAGATGCTTGAAGAATAAATAGAGAGTTTCATTGAAATAGAAGTAAATTAATAATGTACTTCTATACAGTTGATGAGTATGTTAAGATAGATGTAAAAATCAAAGAGGTTAAATGAGTAAGAGCATAGTGGAAATAAATAATCAGATAGTATGTTTCAAATGAAATTAAACATACAATAAAATTACATTTTGAGATGAGTACAACAAATGGTTACATGTTTCTAAAAGAATGTACTATATGAATTTTTTGATTGAGTACAAGATTAAATACATTTAATCATATGGTGATAATTACTATCTATGAACAATGATGAAAAATTATAATGAATTAATAGTTGCATGGGTTTTTTAATTTTATATTTAATTAATAAGGATTTTTTAATTAATAGAATACTATGTACCATTGAATTGAAAATTTGAAAAACCTAACTATCAGTTGGGTTAGTTTTATCTTTTTAATGTCTTGTAATTAGTTCTCCAAATTCATCTGACAATGTTCACTTTATTCTCTTTTAACTATAAAATTTACTTGTAAATCTAGTATATGTTCAATTAAAAAATTAAATCAGTGAGACAAAATTTGAAAATGAATTTCTATTTACCTGTTATCAATTCGAGTTAGTTGAATTAACTTATTATTTTCCCCAAGAAGGAATTAGTTGATGATGATGTCGATTAATAATAGCATCTAATATAAAATTTTTATTATCAATACTCTAACATTGAAAAAATAAACTATTTAATGTTATATAATGATAATAGTAAAATAAAAATTTACAATAAAAATATTATTAGGCACCCATTTTTGGTTGATGTAATCAAAAGGAATGAAATTAAATCCAAAAGGGTCAGTTTCATGTTGAAGGTTTTATATGAGTTGTCCAGTAAATAAGGAATTTGATTTCATGTCGTCTTGATAAATAATTCATTTTATTTTAAATAATATAAATGTTTTGTATCATATAAAATAGACCTTCTCATAGAATTGTTTTGATCTTTTTATATGCTTTCATCCTCTGATTTTCATTTCAATTGTTTTTTCGTGCAATATATATGAGAAATCATATGTTTAAAATAATATTTTAGATAATAGTAAGTAAATATAATTGAAAAATATTAAATTAATTAAAATGAAATTTGAATTGAATATAATATATTGAGAATAAAATTTTAATGGGATGTAAAAAATTCATTATTTCCATTAAATTTCATTAAATAAATTAAAATGAATATAATAATATTTTCATCTAATCTAATTTAATACAAAATTGTCTTCTCCATAAAATTGAGAGACAACAATATCTATAGTATATGATGTGAGTAATTATATAATATTACAAATTTCAATAGGATACGTACAATGATTTGGTAATTAGAAAAAACCCATAGACATCATGTTTAATACAAAATAATCCATGTATTTGAATTTATTAATTATTAATTTTTTCGTAGTGATATAATATATAACTCAATTTTTAATCAATTAGGATAAAATCAATTATTTCTATTTCATATGAATGTTTTGATTACATTACGAACCACATCAGAATAATTCCAACGTCAATTTTCATTGATTCATCCTATTCAACAGTTTTATTGTAAATGACTAATAAATTGTTATTTTTTTTAAACATACATAAATAATGAAAAAAAAAATTTTAGTAATGAAAACACCATTATGAGATGAATGTTGTAATAAAATCACAACACTAAAGCAATAAATATTCCTCAAATGTAATATTTTAAATTTTGTTATACATAATGAATGTTTTGGAATATTTATTTGTAATAAATATTAGTAATACTTATCAATGGTTTTTTTTCATCAAAAAAAATAAGTAATTTCAGAAAACACTTATTTTTTAATAATTATAATGATACATATAATTTTACATGAAAAAAATATATTTTCATATGTATATTCTATCTAAATAAAGAAACCATCCAGGAATTTTTTTAATATTAATTAAAAATTAAATAGTCAAATTATACACTCTCCAATGAAATTGAAAATTAACTTAAGGTAACCAGTGATGTAAATTCTATTTACAATATCTAATATATATATATTTTCTCTAGTGTTTCTTTATCTAAACATTCATGAGATACTAAATCAGAAGAAAAAAAAATCTTTTCTTCCCCTTGAATGAATGTTAACATGTAATCATTTAATTGATGGAAAACAATTATTTATTACAATAAAATATAACATTAATTTATTCATTCTTGATAATTGTACATAATAGATAAATATGGGTATGTTATTTGAACAATATCATCAATTGATATTTGAAATGCAGAAAGTAGGGAATTTTCTAGAATTTGAATTTTTTCTCTCCATCTGTTTGGTCACTAAGAACACCATCACCAATTTTTATTAATCAAATTCTAAAATAATTATGTTCATAATATGTAATAGAGTTATTAGTGTAAAGACCCATAAAATACAAGGGAAAGTTTTTTAAGATTTTCTTTGGGATTTTACAAGAACGCAGTTTCTGACGGCGCCTGATTTCGAGGTCCAGTGTGCCCGGAATCAATTTATGAAGTTTATCTCGGGTACGTTCAGTGAACAAACAAGCGAGTTTTTCTATCTTTTGAACCGGTGCAGAGAATGAATATATGAGGGCACCGATTGAACCGCAACGTAGGTAATTGCTTAAGAATACCATTTCTGGAGTTGCGTTTTCTCGGGAGGAGTTGTTTTAAAAAATTTGAGGGATAAAATATAATTTTTACAATTATATTTTCTTTTCTTGTTATGTGGATTAAGTGTTGTGTTACAACACTTTGACCCTCTCTTAAGTGGTTATAACCTATGTAAGGGATTTAGGGGTGGGACCCACTAGTTGTTAACCACCCATTAGAGGATTAAAGTTGAGGTGGGGCCCACACGAACCCCACCCCTTCACATTCCTCTTAAACTCCCTACCTCCCTCTTAAATTTTGTAAACTTATCTTTATTTGAGTAACCTTCCATTTCCTCACTCTCTCCCTCATTAACTCTATCCAAGACGCACATTAATTAAGTAAATTCAACTTTTGAATTTATTTTGGAAAAGCTTGGCTTGGGTTGATTAAATAATGTGGAACCATTATTTTGTTAAGGGTTGGCTTTTGTGGAGTTGAGGGTAAGGGAATAGAGATTGGGAGTTTTTAAAGAACTTCTTCTTCTTCTTCTTCTTCCGTCTTCTTCTTCCTCGACAAAGGAGGATGCACCGACATGGGAACTTGCCAACGACATTCCGCCTTTCAATTTTCTCTCCGTGTGAAAGGAAGGGAGACGCTGCTTCCTCCTCGGACGTTCTCCGTCAGCATATACGGAACCTCACCCTGCGATGCCGTTTTCCACGACACCGTCGTTCGACATCATTTGTCAAGGTAGGGGTTTTATGCGTTACTTTTCGTTAATTACATCCATCATCTATCCACGTTCAATTGGACCGCTTTCTATAGTTTAACGGGAGGGGGTCAGACTGCACAAACATGGCCGATCCTCCTCCCTTATTAATTTGTGTTGTTGCAGTTAAAAGGAAAGTGACACGGTTCCGTCGCACCGCGCGGGAACGAGTGGCTAGGATGCGTGGCGTCGTCACGATGCGCATTTGAAAATCAAACCAAGATGCGGCGCCGTCGCTCCGCACGGGAAATTAAACACGAAGACACCACGGCCGGAGCAGGGCCGCAATGAATCAGGGGGACTGGTCCTCACTGGTCTCGTGGCGGCAGAAGCCGGCCCGCTGGAGCGGGCCGCCGGTCAGGGGGAGAGCCGGGGGTTACGACCCCCGGCAGGCCAGCAAAGAGCGGCCCCCATTATGGGGGGCCACAGTTAGAAACGGCAGAGGGCAGCGCCCCCCGCCCCCCTCGCACTCTCGAACGGCTCGGCCGTTCGGCCGAGCCCCCTGGCCGGCGCACCGGACCGCCAACGCCCCGAGCCGCTTTTGGGCCGACATAGGGGGTCTCGGGTCGGGTCGGTCCGAGCCCGAAACCCCCACTTTCAGACCTTTCAAGGTCTTTTGCCCATAACATGGGCTGCAGAACTCCGATCGATGCATCTTCAGCTATGATGTGATCTTTGGATTGAGACGGTTGTTTTGGTATATTACACTCAAGGTTTCGGAAAACTTTGGGTTCATCCAGGTTGGTTCGGATACGAAACCAACCGGGCCCTTGCAGCGGAAACACTTATATCTTGAGCTCCGGACGTCCGATTGATGTGAAGTATACTTTGTTGGATTCCTCTTGAGGAGACAGAACTTTTGGCATACTTCACCCGAGGTTTGGACATAGTTGGAGTACTGTCGGGTTGGATTGTACCCAAAATCCAAACAGGCCCCTAAAACGGAAAAGCTGATATCTTTCAGACCGGACGTCCATTTGAAAAACCATCAGCGACGTTGGTGATCACGTTTAGAAACGGTCCATATGATTATACCCTATGAGAGATCGGGGTATAGTTGAGATATGGCTGGGTTGGTTCACTCACGAAACCAACCGGGCCCCTGGGACAAAAAGGCTAATAACTCACAGACGGGCGTCTGATTGACGTGTCGTCTGTTGCGTTGACACCCCTATGACGAGGCAGTCATTTGTGATACTTTTTCGTGGGACTTGTGATACTTGGAGTATCGACCTGTAGCTGGTGGAGCGGACCCTCCCGGAGACGAGCATACAGAGTACAGAGACCGTGTAGCTGGCAGTGACTGATGACTCCATGTCTGATTCGATTCGGAGTGACTAGCATAGCCCAGTGGGGAGCACTACATTGTGAGGTGGCAGACCCATGGCGGAGGAGAACTACTGTGTGAGGTGGAAGACCCGCGGTACTCAATAGGAGGAGTACCTCTGTAGGCTATGAGGGGAGGACTACTATGTGAGGTGGCATACCCATGGCAGAGGATCACTACTGTATGAGGTGGAAGACCTGCGGTACACGATAGGAGGAGTACCTCAGCAGTATTAGGTTAGTGATAAGTAACTAGGAGTTGTGATAGGATCACTGTACACTCCAGAGACGGGCTCATCAGCAGTTACGGTTTTGATAATGAAAATCCTGGTTTGAGCTGAGTCAATGACCTTTTTTTTACCTCTTGATTGAGATGGGTCACTTGATTACGTAGGTATATGTATGGGCATATACCTGGGTGATGGTTATCCTTTTATTTCATAACGTTTGTGTTTCCTCATGATTGAGATGGGTCACATGATAACTTAGTTATATGTATGGGAATATACCTGGGTAGTGGTTATCCATTGATTTCATAACCTTTGTGTTTCCTCATGATTGAGATGGGTTAATTGATAACTTAGGTATAAGTATGGGCTTATACCTAAGTAAGGGTTATCTATTGAGATCCTTCTTTGTGGTTATCCTTGTTGGATTTAGTGAGACCTTGAGGGTCTCGAGAACCCAACTGAGTATCGTTATACTCACCCCTGCACGGGCTATGGCCGCACCTCATTGTGTTGGTTGCAGACGACAGGTAGTGCTGACTGAGGCCGAGTGCTCGAGTACTGGACGGTACCCGGAGGTGGACCACACGACGAGTCAGTACCCGGAGGTGGACCACACGACTAGTCACTATCCGGAGGTGGACTTCACGATGAGACGACACACGGAGGAGGTTAAAGGGCGAGAGCGTTGTGAAGGCCATCTGTACCTACCCTTCAGGTAGGATCCGAGGAGGAAAAACCGGGATCCATTTCCGTTCTTCCAACTGTTGTATTTTCCTGTTGTACTTTGGTTCAGTTGTAGTTGTACTTTTAGTTGGGTTTGTATTCTGTCTCATTTACTTTTCCTCACTCTCTTTTTTACTTATTGTTTACTTCTGCTTGTACTCAGTGGTGTTTTGTTTTCTTTTATAAAGGCAATGACTTCCTAGTTATCGGGATATTCGCCTTTGGTGCTAGTCGCCAGCCCCTGGCCTATTGAAGTCGGGCTTGGGGTAGTCACGGCACGGGCCCCGAGGACAGGTCGTGACAAATTGGTATCAGAGGAGTCAGTTCTACCACAGAACCTAAAACTCTGATATTTTCTTTCTATGAAGCAACAATTTTAGGAGTACCGAGTGTGGTTTTTAGTTAATGGAGTCCAGTGTTTGTGCAGGTGGACGACGTATCCATAAACCAAGACCCTAACAACCAATTTCTGGCTTTTTGCACGAAAAAACTGATTGCATGTGTGTTTCCAGAAGTTTTTAAAAGTCAGATCAAACTAGGCCATCTCACCAGGTATAAATCATTTGACCGTGTCATGTTTGTTTCTTTCAGGATACCTCCCCGTGGACAACAAGCTAGAGCCCCGAGAGCTGTTCGTACTGACAGCCCATCGAGCGACGTGGCCTCAGTATAAGGCCCTATCCCAGTTGAGGCACCAACGATACTACTACCCATTGGGCCACCGATTCCGCCAGCCCCAATAGGAGAGGGTGTACGTCGCTTGATCGCACTGCACGAGTTCTAGTGCCAGAGGCCACCCATGTTCAGGGGAGTGATGAACCCGCATGCGTCTGAGGATTGGATAGAGGATGTGGTGAGAGTTTTCAGGCCAGTGGAGAGGCCAGCAGACTTTATGGTGATCCTTTCTGCTAGCCTTCTTCAAGAAGCAGTAGGCAGATGGTGGAGCTTGATGCTCCAGATGCATGACGAGGGGACACTTCTTTGGGTAGACTTCGAGAGCCTGTTCCGGCCAGTGTATGTACCAACCACCCTTCGAGCGGTGCGTATATAAAATCTACTTCAGCTGCGGTAGGGCAGCATGATAGTGGCGCAGTATTCAGCGAGGTTCACAGTCCTCTCGCGCTACTCCACAGATATGGTACAAGACCCGTTCTTCAGGGCCCGAATGTTCGAGCAGGGGCTCAAGCGAGAGATTAGAGCTTCTGTTTTTTCTCACAGCATTCTGATGCATACATGGGTGTTGGAGCGAGCCCTCTTAGTGGAGAGTTTCCTTACTGAGCAGTCTCCAGCAGCAAGACCCACCACTAGCCGACATACGGCAGGATCTTCTGTAGCAGGCAGTAGACAGATGACGCAGAGGTCCAAGAGGATCAGACCTATAGGAGGTCGACCTCATGACTCAGGGTTAGTAGTGCGAGGCACCAAGGGGAATGACATAGCCAGACCTGCCATGCAATGTTACTCTTGCTACAGGATTGGTCACATGGCACGTGACTATCTGACTCGCCATGCAGATGACCAGCAGTTAAATGAAGAACCTCCCAAGTAATGGCAGAGGTTCGATCAAGGCAGACCGCTAAGAGCTGAAGGTTGAGGGAGGGGAGCAGGCCATGCAGCTGGAGGTGGACGACGCTTCGAGGTGTTGCCACCACCACCACCAGGAGGTCCACCCCGACCTCAGGGAATATGTGGACATGGGAGAGCTCAGCTTCAGGAACCAGAACCATACGACTACGGATCTCCGGAAGCGAGTGGACAGGAGTGGAACTAGTGGATTCCTTTTATTCTTTTTATATCTAGTTCCTTGTTGTTGTTGTTACATTTGTGTCATAGTACCATGAGCTTCTATAATATAAAGACACTTACCTTTGTGACATTTGCTTCCTTCTTTTTTGAGTACTGTGAGGTTCCGATTTAAACTATTAACATGACCCTAACTTTAGAGATTCATACTGGCAGAGACCCAGTGACCTCACATTGATGCCAACAGTGGGACTCGACCCATATAGGCGAGATTGATGGATGAATCTCTTGGTAGTAACATCGAGTCCTTATGACGTCGTCCATGGAATGAATATATCATTCATGTCCGGATTGACTGTATTAGGCAAAGAATGTGGTTCATCCAGGGGATGAGAACAGATTTCTATTATCGGAAAAGAAAAAATCATAGCAGCTCTTGTGGGACCAGAGAAGGTCCAGGTCATCCAAGAGCGGATGAGGATAGCTCAGAGCCGACAGAAGCCTTATTCTTACAGGAGGCAGAGACCACTAGAGTTCGAGGATGGCGACCACATTTTCTTACGGGTCTCACCTCGACGTAGAATTACGGAAACGTTGCCGAGGAAAAAAGTTATCTCTGAGCTTCAACGGACCATTCTAGGTACTCAGCTAGGTAGGCGAGGTAGTTTACCACTTGAACCATCCACATCAGTTGAACTAGGTGCACGACGACTTCCACGTATCTCAACTGAGGAGATACGTGCGTGATCCTTCACCTATCATCGACCATGGGGAGCTGGACTTGGGCGATGGGGTGACTTTCATGGAGGTTACAGTGGGGACCGAGGATCGACAGGAGTGGATCCTACGAGGATGGTCGATTCCTCGGGTGCACTTTCTTTGGCAGTACAGGAATCTCCAGGTAAGCACATGGGAGCAGAAGGCTCAGATGGATGCTCAATACCGCTTTTGTTTCCCTAGTCTATGTTTAAGCTTTACGAGGACATAAATCCCTGATGTGGGAGTAATGTAAAGACCCGTAAAATTCAAGGGAATTTTTTTTTAAATTTTCTTTTGGATTTTACAAGAACACAGTTTCTTGACGGCGCCTGATTCCGAGGACCGGTGTTCCCGGAATCAATTTCCGATGTTTAGCTCTGGTACATTCAGTGAACGAACGAGCAGGTTTTTTTATCTTTTGAACCTGTGTACGGAATCGAAATCTGAGGGCACCGATGGAACCACAGTGCCGGTAATTGCTTATGAAGATCCTTCCTGGAGTTGCATTTTCTCGGGAGGAGTTGTTTTAAAAAATGTGAGGGATAAAATATAATTGTTACAATTATATTTCCATTTCTTGTTATGTGGATTAAGTGTGGTTTTACAACACTTTGACCCTCTCTTACGTGGTTATAACCTATATAAGGGAGTTAGGGGTGGGACCCACCTGGATTTAACCACCCATGAGAGGATTAAAGGTGAGGTGGGGCCCACACGAACCCCACCCCATCACATTCCTCTTAAATTACCTAACTCCCTCTTAAATTTTGTAAACTTGTATTTATTTGAGTAACCTTCCATTTCCTCACTCTCTACTGCATTAACTCTAGCCAACACACACATTAATTAAGTGCATTCATCTTTTGAATTTATTTTGGAGAATCTTGGCTTGGGTTGATTAAATAATGTGGAACCATTATTTTGTTATAGGTTGGACTTTGTGGTGTTGATGTTAAGGGAAGAGAGCTTGGGAGTTTTTAAATAACTTCTTCTTCTTCTTCTTCTTCCACCTTCTTCTTCCTCGACAAAGGAGGAGGCACCGATGTGGGAACTCTACAACGACATTCCGCCTTTAAATTTTCTCTTTGCGTGAAAGGAAGGGAGACACTACTTCCTCCTCGGACGTTCTCCGTTGGCATATACAGAACCTCACCCTGCGACGCCGTTTTTCGCGACACCATCGTTCGACATCATTTGTCAAGGTAGGGGTTTTATGCGTTCGTTTTCCTGAATTACTTTCGTCATCTATCCATGTTCAATTGGACCGCTTGCTATCGTTTAACGGGAGGAGGCCAGACATCAGAAACACGGCCGACCATCCTCCCTTATTATTTTGTGTTGTTGCAGTTCAGAGGAAAGTGACGCGGTGTCGTCGCACCGTGTGGGAAAGAGCTGCTAGGATGTGCGGCACCGTCGCGTCACACCGGAAAAGAAACCCGAAGACACTACGGCTGGAGCGGGGCTGCGGAGGAGGGGCGCAGCGCCGTCGCGCCACGCTGAATAGAATAAGCTGCGACGAAGCAGGCGGACAAGCCCTCGCTGGTCCCATGGCGGCAGAAGATGGTCGGCCGATGTGGGCCGGCCGATCAGGGGGAGAGCCGGGGGTTACGACCCCCAGCTGCCCAACAAAGAGCGACCCCCATTATGGGGGGCCGTGATTACAAACAGATGGGGGAAGTGCCCCCCTTCCCCGCACTCTCGAATGGCTCGACTGTTCGGTCGAGCCACCTGGCTAGCGCGCCGAACTGCCAGCGCGCCGAGCCGGGCCGTGTCGGAGCCGACCCAGGGGGTCTCGGGTCGGGTCGGTCTGAGCCCAAAACCCCCACTTTTGGACCATTCACGGTCTTTTACCCATAACATGATCTGCGGACCTCTGATCGAAGCATCGTCAGATGCGATGCGATCTTTGGATCGAGACGGTTGTTTTGGTATATTACACTCAAGCTTTTGGAGAAATTTGGGTTTGGCCGGGTTGGTTCGGATACGAAACCAACCGGGCCCTCGGAGCGGAAACACTAATATCTTGAGCTCCGGACGTCCGATTGACATGTTGTCGACTTTGTTGGATTCCTCTTGAGGAGACAGAAATTTTAGAATACTTCGCCCGCGGTTGGGACACATTTGGAGTATTCCTGGGTTGGATTGTACCCGAAATCCAACCGGGCCCCTGGAACGGAAAAGATGATATCTTTCAGACCGGACGTCCGTTTGAGGAACTGTCAGCGGCGTTGGTGATCACATTGAGAAATGGTTCCTATGAGTATACCCTATGATAGATCGGGGTACAGTTGAGATACGGCTGGGTTTGTTCACACACGAAACCAACCAGGCCCTTGGGTCGAAATGGTTAATAACTCACAGACCGGGTGTCCGATTGACGCACCATCTGTTCCATTGAGACCCCTATGACGATGCGGTCCTTTGTGATACTTCTTGGTGGGACTTGTGATACGTGCAGTATCGACCTATTGCTCGTGGAGCGGACCCTCCCGGAGACGAGCATACAGAGTACGAAGACCGTGTAGCTGGCTTTGACTGATGACTGCTTGTCCGATTTGATTCGGAGTAACTAGCATAGCCTAGTGGGGAGCACTACATTGTGAGGTGGCAGAACCATGGCGGAGGAGCACTAATGTGTGAGGTGGCAGACCTGTGGTACTCGACAGGAGGAGTACCTCTGTAGGCTATGAGGGGGAGCACTACTATGTGAGGTGGCAGACCCATGGCGGAGGAGCGCTACTGTGTGAAGTGAATGACCCGCAGTACTCGACAGGAGGAGTACCTCATCAATATTAGGTTAGTGAGAAGTACCTCGGAGTTGTGACTAGATCACTGTACACTCCAGAGACGGGCACATCAGCAGTTACAGTTTCAATAATGAAAATCTTGGTTTGAGCTGAGTCTATGACCTTTGTGTTTACCTCTTGATTGAGATGGGTCACTTGATAACTTAGGTATATGTATGGGCATATACCTGGGTAGTGGTTATCCATTGATCTCATAACCATTGTTTTCCTCATGATTGAGATGGGTCACTTGATAACTTAGGTATATGTATGGGCATATACCTGGGTAGTGGTTATCCGTTGATTTCATAACCTTTGTGTTTCCTCGTGATTGAGATGGATTACTTGATAACATAGGTATAAGTATGTGCTTATACCTATATAATGGTTATTTGTATGGATCATTATTTGTGGTTATCCTTGTTGGATTCAGTGATACCTTGAGGGTCTCGAGAACCCTACTGAGTATCGTTATACTCACCCCTGCACGGGCTATGCCAGCACCTTGTTGTGTTGGTTGTAGATGACAGGCAGTGCTGACTAAGGCTGAGTGTTCGAGGACTGGACGGTACCCGGAGGTGGACCACACGACGAGTCAGTACCCGAATGTGGACCACACGACGAGTCAGTATCCGGAGGTGGACTTAATGACGAGACGACACATGGAGGAGGTTGACAAGCGAGAGCGTTGTGAAGGCCATCTGTACCTACCCTTCAGGTAGGATCTGAGGAGGACGACCCAGGAGA
Source organism: Viscum album (assembly GCA_963277665.1). Lineage (NCBI taxonomy): Eukaryota > Viridiplantae > Streptophyta > Magnoliopsida > Santalales > Viscaceae > Viscum > Viscum album. The sequence goes on along the minus strand of OY728141.1, from coordinate 304,650,488 downwards.
TATTTCTGTTCTTCCAGCTCTTGTCTTTTCCTATTGTACTTTTGTTCAGTTGTAGTTGTACTTTCAGTTGGGTTTGTATTCTGGACCATTTACTTTTCAACGCTCTCTTTTGTACTTAGTGTTTACTTCCCCTTGTACTCCGTCATGTTTTGTTTTCTTTTATAAAGGAAATGCCTTCACAGTTATCGGGATATTCGCCTTTGGTTCTAGTCACTAGCCCCTGGCCTATAGAAGGCAGGCTTGTGGTAGTCATGGCACAGGCCCTGAGGACGGGTCATGACAATTAGAGTAAATTAGTCTCATTTTGACCTTTAAGTGAAGAGAAAGACAATGCTTCCACATATGAGTTGAATTTAGACATTTAAGAACAATATTTATTTTGATTCCAAGATGTTAAACACATAAAATAGTCCAAAAATATCCACAAAACAATTATTTTTTCATAAAATTGTAGATAATATCCACATGGAATATTTTTCCCCAAGTACCTCATTGTAAAATCCAAATATTCCTGGAAATTATTTTTTACCATTATTTTCTCATCCCAAATTATTAAATTTTCCATTTTCAGAAGTAAACCCACTTCACATTGGTGATAAATGTTTCAGGTTTAGTGTTTTTTAATAGCAATTAGAATACAAAATTGAGTGTTTTTTCTTCTACAAGGAATTAGAAATGATGTTATAAAACATAAAGCTTCAACAAGTACAATATTTCATTTTAATTGTATTTTGTGGCATTATTTTTTTCTATAATAATGTTTTATATGTTCATTCATATCCATGTACAAAGAAAACAAATATGTTGTGTTTTTTTGTTACATTAATCATTTGGGTTAGTAATTATTTTTATTCCTTTTCCGGTTTTCCATGTAGAACATAAAAACATTCTCAATGGATTTTCTTATTATAATTTAGTTCTCATGCATCCAATCAATTTTCAATTAATGTAGTTGTCAAAAACTAAATAGAAATAGGAGGGTAAAGATTTAATGATGTTTTTTTGGAGTGAGTAATGTTTCCAATATCCAATAATACATATTTTTATAGTTATTGATCCATGAGATATATTTCCATTATAAAAAAATAAGGTTATATGTGAATAAAATATGTATTTATGAAATAAATTAATCAAAAAGGAAATAAAAAATTCATTGAGGATGAGTCCCAACATATATATATATACATTTTAAAGAAATTTAGTTAATCATATCAATAATGATTTAATTATTTCAAAAAAAGATCAATGGAATTTTAATGACATAATAATTATAATTTTTTGATTTAGTTAGTGATCAATTGTCAATTCAATTTTTTTTATTAGAATTATCAAACAAAGTTTAAAGAATGATCTCAAAATATAGTAGTACTACCTATATAAGTGGCTATAAATATTTCAATAATATATGGTGTGGGCATGTCCAAGTTTGAATATGGAATTGGAAATTCAATATTCAGCATTGAACAATTAAAAGTGGGAAAATTGTTATATAGCACTAAAATCCATTTAAATTTCTAACATTAAGTGAGTTATATAAAACAATGTATAGAGATTTCTTTAATGAAAATAATTATTATTTATATAAATTGAATGATTTAGTTATTTTATCCAAACAAGATAAAATATCTCCTGAATGTATTTCAATTTGTTTTTCCAAAATAATTTTTGAAAATTGTTCAAGAAGTATAGTTATAATACATGTATCAGTGGGAACTTATTTTTTAATATTGTTGGAATGTAGTAGTGGGCAAGTAACAGTGGGCATACAACACTGGATATACTATTTTGATTATTTAAATATTAATAGTAATCATAAATATATGTACCAATGAATGACAATTAAATTTCTATGATATAGTATATTATTTAAAAAAATTATAATGGTTTCATAAAATAATTTTATGTTAATTATTATAATTGAATAAGTTATTTATTGTGTTTAAACTTACAAAATATCAATTAAATTTATTTAAATTAATTTTTAACATACACAGTATGAATTATTTTCATCAATTCTAGTTTTACTGATTGTAATAGTTGAAATAAATATAATAACAATAGGGTATTTTAGTATTATGAATGTCACATTAGGCATAGAAAACAATATATACTCTTATTTACACCACTAGTGTAGTAGGATATATCACTTTGACTCAAAAATAATTTTCATTACCTTGGAAATCATTTTAAAATTGTTGATGATGTTTTTCTAAATATATAAACTGCCTTGGAATCCATTTTAATTATATATATGATTATTTTCACAATACATGAGAATATTTTACATTTTCTAAACATGTAGTTTAGTTATTTTAATGGTATAAAAATAGTTATTCAATATTTTAAAATTTATTCAACATATAAATATCATATTGTTTTTACGAAATTAAAGAAACCATTATGGTTTACCAATAATATTAAAGAATTAATATTGTGTACTATAATTAAAATTTAATGTTTTATTGAAAATGTATTAAAATAATTAAAATACGGGAGTATTATACAAATGAGAATTACTTTCACTATGTTACAAAATGTTATGTTAGAACATGTACATATCGATAGGATAATGTAATATAATAATAAAAAAATTATATACATTGGCATTGTAACCGGTTTTGTTGAGGAATTATTTTTTTTAATATATAATAATCTATGTGCTACTTGATACATGGTCTAATCATGAAAATTGGTGTCATAAGAGAAATTAGTAAACAACCTACACATGGAATTCCCCGTTACAAAAATTGAGTCGTCTATAAAAAACCCAATGAACTATGTATCATCACTATGTAATCCCAAAGCATAGAAGGGTTATTTGAATGTGATATGTACTTTTTGATTGACATTCAAGAAATCATTAAAATAGGTTGGTTCTTTTACATTATGGAGAAATATACATGGTAATGTAGCTATAAAACTGTGGGAGGAAGATAATGAAGTCTAATAATAGAAAATCTTCGCATTATAGATAAAATATTTATTCTCTAATGTGGTAATATTATTTGTATAAAATTCAGCATATGTGAGACATTATGCATTAGGGTATATTGGGATTTCATCAAACCATATGGTGTTCATTTTTTTGGATATCATTAAATTTTATAGAATAAAATCATTGATAGAACCATATGAAGAAGTTATAGATAATTCCCCATGAAAATGGAAATAAACTCTCTGGACTAGGGGAATCGTTGAATGAATATCATAACCATATATTTTCCATGCATCCGGACATGGTGAAATATATCATCAATCATTTTATGTTTCTAAATCATCGTACCTATTTCTGACATTCCATAATATTTTTTGTTCCATATAGTGTAGTTGGGACTCGATCAGTTCCATTATTGACATATTTAAAAAATATTTTATTGAGTCTAATTGATTAAAAATTTCAATATTAAGGATAGCCTAGTATTAAACAAATGTGTTTTATTATAAGGTAAAACAGAAATCCTTTTTATTTTAACACCATTCCTTGATACTGTTAAACCACTCTCTCATCATTTCTATGTGGAATTTCCATCCTCATATAAAATTGAACTTCAAATAAACACTTTGGGAAATAAATTGAACGCCTAAATTTATTCAAACAATGTAATCTTGCGTTATCTGCACCACAAGGTCTATGAATCATGATTTTCTTTACACATTCATATAATAGTGTTATTCCCTATTTCTGGTATTTCAGTTAATAATATTTTATTTATATATGTTTTTGTTGAAATTTTTTATAATGGTTCATATAATTCAAGAATATAGACATGAGGTAAGTCACAATATTTAAATTAAATTCTGATAACAACTACATAAGTAGATATATGTTAGTATAAAACATTTGTTTAAAAAATCATCGATGACATTTTATAATAAAATTTAAGATAGAAAATAATACATACATGATACATTCAAAAAATGATCCTATATTTTTTAATCTTTCATTAAATAGTCAAAAATGATACTAAAAACAGTTAATAATATTTGTGGATAATCTAATAACTGATGTCCATTAATTTTATAAGATATTGTATTCTCTGGCCAACACAGGATGAATATGGAAGTCAATAACAGATCAAGATAATCGACCTCAGTAGAAATTTACATTTCACACTGTTAATTCATAATCAAGTATCTTGGTCAAATTTTTAATGATGAAGGAAAAATAATATATTTTCTTGAATGTGTTTCATCATAATCACCTATTACGAAATCATCTAGAAAACAACTATATAACTCAAATATTAATTTTTTTGATTAAATCTATTGAAGGAAAAATGTTAAGATTAAACCGTTTTATATGAATCAACAACAAATTTATGTAAGATTTGTCTTGATTGTAATAGTATGATTCACAAATTTGATTTGAATTTAAGTTGGTATATAAATAAATCTCTGATTTATATTTTATAATCCTTTTATTTCATGGAAGGAAAATTCTAGTAAAAATTATTCGAGTAACCATCACTATTAGTGGAAAACTAAAGGGATATTGCAACAAAATATATATATTTTGAATCACTAATATAATTTCAATTTAACATGATCATGTTTTTATAATGATATTTAATAATCATTAACATATTTAATATCACAAACTATTATTATATTTTTTTTAATGATGTTGGAATGTTTTATATACATGAATCAAATACCCTTCATCGAATTTTACTTATCATCAAATTTGGGTTAGAATTTGTATTGAATAATTCCAAAATATTTCTAAATTATTGAATTAACTGATTGTATTAAAAACATAGACATTATATTTTCTATATTGATAAAGTTAACATATGGTTCCATTTAACTTTTTTAAGGTGTGTAAGAAATAATTATTGTAAATTGATAATATAAAACCAATATATTGGAAATGAATTCATGAAGTGACATTAAAGTACCTCATAAGATATAATTGGTTTGGTGCTATGTTTGATTTGTCAAAAAAAGGGTTGGAATACTCATTAGTCCTTACCCACCACACATAATAAGAATCAAATATAGTGATTGTTTTCTCCATTAATATGGTAAATATAATGAATGCCTCTAATATCCACAAAATTATAAATTATTCCTCCTAATGATGTAAATGTGAACATTCTATTAATTGGTGGTTATGATAATTAACATTACATTAATCTTTCCAATTATCATATATAATTACGAATTTCAGGAATCTATTCGGGTTATCTAATTCTCATATATATTTTTTACTAGTAGAACAACATAGATAAAACATCGATGAATTAAATTCCATATATCATTTAACATTTTCATCATACTACAACATAACACAACCATAGATAGAATATTTTTTTTGATCACCAATATCCATTTATTCTAATTTTAATTTATATAATCAGATTAACACTATAAAATCATAAGAAAACTACAAAATATTAATTAAAAAATGTGTTGGATTACATAATACAAATATATTCAACTAAAGTTTGACAGGTTGTATAAATTTTCATTTCTACTTATTTGAAAAAGGTTAAATGTCATAATTAATATATTTTTAATATTTGTCATAGAAATATTTTAATTTAATAATTAATATAATGGAAAATATAGATATTTATATCAATTTTTAACATAATTTTTTTTCATAATCTCATACCTCAATCAAAATAAATTTTGATATCCTTGAATAAATATATTTGTAAAGTGTTTCAAAAATACACGTAACGTATATTGATATACAAACTATTTAATATGAAATGATTACATATTTTCCAACAATGTTAATTCTAATGAAAATGAGTGATGATGATGAAATGTTAAAATTGAGAAATGTTAAACATAGATCAATGATGAACCCATAATTGATTATGTAGTGCTAATTAATTTGAATAATAGTAAAATATGGGAATTATATGACATGTAAATTGATATATATAGATGTTAATTGAATCTCTAAATCTAGATAGAGGGATATGGAATGCACTTTGTAAAATACTAGCATCAATAAATGTAGGCAATGAGGTAGTCACAATATATTATTGGTTAGAATATTAAATAATACATGGTGAACCTAAACCTATAATGTTGAAGGTATAGTTATTAAATACATAATTGTTAAAAGACTAGTAGTCAAATTTTTTGAAATGGTGATAATATTTTAGATGATACACCCATATAAAATTCATTATGTGATTACATACATTGTTCGCTTTTTAGTATTGAATATTTTGTGAGTATTGTATGTTTTTGTTGGACATTGTTTGCTGAGATATATACTAATGTATACACACTAATCATTATTCATGTTCAAATACTATATGGTTTTGAGCATTTATAAATTTTAAATTTATAGTTGGAAAAATAGTTATGGGAAAAAAATTTCTAAATATATAAAATTTGATAAATTTTAGTAGTAACCCATAATGAATTTACCAAATAATTTAATACGACATCTGATAAAAGAATGTAATATGAAGTTCACATGTTGCATTAAATATCAGATGGTGGGTATGATTGAGAAACATTGATTATTTGGTTAACCACATTTTTCAAATTGTTGGGATATGATAACATGTTATCAAGGAGTTAACCTTAGATATGTTTTTATCAATATTTATATATTTGAAAAACATTTATTTCATTTAAATGGTATTTTTTATCAAATATTATACAAGTGAAAGGATATAAGGCCAATCCTAGGATAATGTTTTCATTATTATTAATTTTTAGATTCCTATGATTCCTAGACTCTCTCCACAAATGTTTTATATTTTCAGTATTGTGTGACATTTTTTTCATGGAGTTTCATGAATTTTTATGAAAAAAATCAATAATAAAAGCCAAGAAAATATATAATAAAAAGGGAATATAAAATGTTCTTCATTAACTGAATACAAACTAAAATAGAAATTTAATGCTGAGAACAATTTAATTAGGCATTAATTGTAACATATCTAAAGACACTTATGTGATGAATATAATATTTGTGATAGTAATTATGATTTATAGTGGGATTAATGATAACCAAAAGAGATATTAATTAAATTAAAAAATTGAACCATCATGAACATAGAAATTTTAAATATAATCTAATGAAAATTGTTCACATAATAGATTTTTTATCATAGTTTTTCCTATTTGAGTCTATTTTAAGTAGTCAGATATATTTTTGTATAAAATATATGACCAATGGGAATATCACATATTAGTTGAAATATGAAAATAATTTAATATAATATAAAATAAAAGATTATATGAAATTACATGTATGTATATGTCATGATATTAAAGTGTTCATACATAGTAATAATTAAAACCGATAAACTCGTTATAATTATAGACACGTGGATGAGAGGAGGTATATTTGATTATTAGATAGAAATTCGAGAGTATTGTGACATTGAATTGTAATTACAGTTTTCTATTGATGATTACTTATATAATCTCTATGATCGATAATGAATTATGATGATAGAGTGATTATTTGTAGTAATGTATATTTTATGATAGAGTGATTATTTTATGATTACTTGTATAGTCACTATTGAAAGTACCTTAAAATCATCGGTCTTATGTGTACAAAGATATATTTAATTTTTTTTATTTTAATTACAATTTTCAAGAACTAAATGGTTTCAGTGTGCTAAAAAATATAGAATAAATGGTTTTAGTATGACGAATGGGAATATCACTTATATATGGATTTTCTGACATTTATTAATTAAAAAAAGTAAATTGATAAATTCTCAAATACAAATTTATAAGAGGTAATGAACAAATATTAAGAAATATTTTTCGATGGTACATTGAATATTTGTCTCTCTCTAGATGATGTGTTCGAATTAAAAAAGTATTTCAACAATGATAAGGTGAATAAATTAAATATAACTCATGATTAGTGTGAATGAATTAGCTTATTATTCATTTATTGATGATGAGAAAATGCTGGTATTAGAAATAATTATTGACCATACAATGGAAATACATTGTTTAGTTGATGATGAATTGTGGAAAATCATTGTTGCGATGTTATGTCAGGTAGTTGGAAATGATATTAAAAAAATACCTTTGAAATCAACTAAGAGGCCGATGATAAGAAAGAACCAATATGAGAATAAAGAGGTAGGATTATCAATTTTGATACATTAGTTATTTATAGGTAATGGATGAATAGAGATATATAGGTGGCTAGGGAGATGAGATTACAAGGAAATGAATAACATATTTTAAGAAATGGTTTTTGTGGAGATGTAACTGAGTTAATGTGGGAGAGGATCTTGCAAGGGGTATGAAGAATGGGTTTTCAGAATGACCTAACCGTTTCAAGGGGTGGAGACCAAAATTTCAAAGTCTTCTAGTTTGGAAAAAGAGATTTTGTAGAATGATTTGTGTGGTATCAAAATACCCAATGAGAAGGAAATGATATTAGAATGTTTTGAAAATGAAGGAGTTCAATACATGTATAGGGAAGGAGACATGATATATTATAGATAATTTATGAAATTGTAACATCTAATTACTCTAATTCTGAAATTTAGTAAATTTAAAATGATATGGATTACATTTTCCAGAGTGACATTAAATTTATGAAATATAATAGTGATAGAAGATAATACATTAAAATGAATGAAAATGATTAAATGAAATGTAATTCTCAGTACAATAATGATTCTTCAAATAAAATGTGTTATAAGTACTGTAATAATGGTAAAATCCAACCTAATTTCCCTAAACTCAAGAAAAATAGAGGTATAATGATATAAGGAGGAATGAAAAAATATCTGTTTATGGGATGGGATTTCACAGAGATGTCTGACATAAGATGTTGATTCGAATGTAAAAGGGGAAATTCAAACCATTCTTAATGGGTATTAATTTTTTGGTAAATGATTCATTTTTTACTCAATTGATAACACATTAATATTTTTACAACAATTCATTAACTAAAAAATGATGGTTTATTTTATATACATGACTTTGATTTTTTGAATTTAAAAGTTAAAAAACATCGAAAAGAAAATGAATAATTTTAGAATGGGGGTTTTGAATTTCTTTACCAATATAAATAATTTGAATGTAAAAAATTTGAATATTAATAATTGATATGAAAATGGAAAATGGAATGTGAATATGAGAAAATCATTATTCCCAATAATAAGGAAATTAAAAGGAACTATTTTAGGAGGATCTGATATATAAATATAACAATGATATACTTAAAAACATTCTATTAATAAATTATAAAATGTAAAAAAAATATTTAAATTGTTTTGGGTGACACAACTAATGGTGAAAATGAATGCAAGATATTAAAGAATAAAAATAAGAAATTAAGAATCACATCTTTTGGATAAAACGAGAAAGTTTATGCAAATTTAAAATCAATTCAAAATTTGAATATGGTTTTCAAGAAGGATGTTTAATGTATTAATGATGATTTATATAATTTTTAAGAGATAATTAACAATATGAAAAAATAATTTCTTTAATGAATCTAAAAAAAATTAAATGGGTTTGGTTAGAAATTTTTTTAACTAAACATAATTGAGAATTTTTTTTGCATGCTCATATGGGAGTATTTCTACAATAAGATCCATTAAATTTAGAATGAATGAGAATTATATAAATTTATACTCAATGATATATACTCAATATTTCTATCATACATGAAATATTTTATCTAAAAATTTTTATTTAGTAACTCTCAGAAACAAATAGTTGAAATCTATTTGGGTTTCCAAATGAAAATATGTAAATTTTTATAAATTTAAAACATCGTGTGTAATAAAATTATGTTTCTCAAATAATATTAGAGAAAATATGGAAAAACATTCCCATATAAGTATTTTCAATCACTATAATTTATATTATCAACATTTATATAATATGATATGATGGCTTAAAACATATAAAATATATTTGTTGGTAAGAAATTTATTATTCTAATTTAGGCATGTCAGTTAGATTTTATCTATTTATCTATAGAAGTTAAAATTTATGTCTTTTACATAGTAAGAACTTTAGTTCTAAATTTTCAGAATATGTGTCTACTATTAAATAAATATTTCAATGAATATTAATATATAAATCTTTAGCGAAACATAAATTTATGTATACATGATAATATATTTTATTAAATTAATATAATGTTATGTAATATTTAAATTATTCTTGAAATAATAAATTTATGAAAACATTTATTTTCTTAGTATAATTTATATAAATTTACAAAAAATTTATTATTTTTTACTAAATAACTTATGTTCTATATAATTATTACTAATTTCATGACATAATTTTTTTGTTTCTATTTTTTATCATATCACTACATTAATTCATTATTTAGTTTATAGGTTATTAAATTTCAAGTTAAAATAAATCTAATCCTTAGAATAAATTTATAATTTATAAATATCATATGTGATTTATAATTTATTTTTTAAAAATTATTATTCAAAATAATTTTTTAATAATGAATTTATTTATATAATAAATTTATTCAAAAATTTAATTAATATTATAATGTTTAATGAAGTCTTAGTGAAGAAATTAAAATAAATATCTAGGACAAAATAATCTCTCAAAACTATGTTCAAATTATTAAAACATATGTTAATCTTTTAAAATGTTTAAAATATAATTTACAAGCAATATTTACTTATCGATCTGTTATTAATTTAAAATTTCATAAGATTATTCTAATAAATGTTTGTTATTAAAACACGTAATGAAATATTACATTATAATATATGTGAAGTATAATTTTTTCTACCAATTCATGGAAACTATTTTAATATGTTCATTGAATATTAAAAATATGTTGTAATATGATTCTGTTTGAACGTAACATATAATAATCAGAACATCTTTCTACTAGGTAAGTGTTATATTTTGATAATTCAATTCAATATGTTACACTATTTAAATTTTTACATTTAATAAAGTAACTATCACCATAATTTTATGATAATATTCCCCCCTATTAATTATAATGTAATTACTTTTATAAAAAGGGAGACTCATTTAAATATTTGAGTCTACATTTTTGATAAATTTAAAAAATGGTGCATTCATTTATGAAAATTTTAAAAATCTTATGTTTTTTAATTTCCAATAATAGGGAGATTGGTTTTATATGAAATTGATTTTATGACATTATTAATGGATAATTATTTTTATAAAATAATAACACAATATATTTATTAAAATTAAAAATTTTAAAAACATAACCTTTAATATTTACATAATTTACTTCAATTTTATACAAGAATTAATTGTTTAGAAAATAATTATATGATATTTGGTTTTTTTATTAAAATTGTTTATTTTTTTAATTATAGTTTTTTCTATTTTTTCTATAATTTAAAAAAATTAGACCAAGTACATATAACACTAATAGTCTATTCTAACTAGAACAATAGGTGTGACATGATGGTCGATCCCCATGGGAGAGAATCCAAAACTTTTGGTCCATAGTGGATGGTTATGCATAGTGCATTCAATATGTGGTTGGGCCCATGTATAATGACAACATCGAGAGTATGGTTCACACATAGGTTCAAAATGGTATCTCGTTGATCACAATTAAAAGGCCCTTGTGTTTGAATTGTTAGTAAGGGTGGGAAACACGTTAAATGGCTCCATAAGGGAATCCTACATCTGGAATGCATTAACACTGAATTTTCCTGACACATTTCTGATATGGGATATCGAATTTTAATTCACTATTAATTTTTTAAAAACATGCAATGTGTATGAAATTTCAAATCAATATGAGCTCCACAATTCGTTTTTATTCATGATTTTCATGTCTGATGGTATTTCATCTTTCAAATGAACCATCAATCTTCACTATAAATTTATTTTCATAAAACTGTGGAACTATCAGTCATCTATAATGGATCATTTACAATGTTTGAAAATTGGTCACTATGTATTGAAATATTATTTTTTTCAATAGTTGGAATCCAATAGTAAATAATTTTTTCTCAATTTTTATATCATTTCATCAATTATTAGTTATTATTTTTAATATATTTTCTTACCCAATTTATCTATTTCTTCATTGTGAACATCTGTAGTGATTTTGATCACCAACATGTTGTTTCATCACCATCTATCCATGCTAGCTTCTGATTCCATCATCCTTTTTTGGAATTTTTAACCTTTTTATTCATCCTTCACTAGTTGTTCATATATAATCTCCCTGTGATAGACATCCAATAGTATATCATCTTCCATCATTTTCAGTCAATTGATAGATAATCTTCCACCTTTAATCACCCAATAGGTAACATACCATTTTTTTCTTTTATAGATTCCTTTAGCTTCATAGTGGAATTGATGTATATAAAATTATAATGCTTCATATTGTTTCTTTTTTTATTTCTATTAAAGTAAGATATACATTGTAGGATTTAATTGTTCTATAATTTCCAACAGAAGATATTTTAATATTTAATAGTGGCATTAATAATGACTTTTTATTAGTTAGATTTTATTATTTTATGATTCTATGTTTCATGGTAGATCATTTCCTCGGTTGGTAATTCATTATTCATTATCTTTTTAAACTATTGTAATATTATTCTACTTATATCAATTTTAAGTGGTTGTTTTGCACTAATGGTATCTATATAAACCTTCTACTAGATATATTTTAATCCGCTATTAGTTAATTTTTTTGAAGATGTTTAAATTTTTATTTTTTATTAATATTTATAATATTACTTGTTTTAAATATATTTTTATATTTTATATTTAAATAAACTCATATGATTTTTAAGTAATTAACTCCATAAATATTTTATATACAACTATATATACAGTTTATTACATTCTAATAATATATATTTACAATATTTTATATCTTAATAACGTAATGGATTGATATTTTATCTCAACTTTTCTATAATAAATATTATAATTTTTTTAACTTTTAATTTTATAATTATTATTAATATATCATTATGAAATGAAAAATCAGTATTGTACTATGTTTTTCATTTTAAAATTTACGAATGAAGGTGATTATAATATTAGTTTATTTTTAGAGTCTATCTATTTTTTTTTGTTAATATAAATTTTACATTCTCCTTTAAGATCATCATATTAATGATTTTAGATACATATTAAAGGAATCAAAAAACTGTATAGATCATTGGTCATTTTCTTTTGTGATATGATTTTGAAAATAATTTCTAATGTTACTTTTTTTCAAGAAACATATGTGATTTTTTTAATGTAGATATAATCAAACAACAAATTAAATGTTGATGTTATAATACTGAAGTGACCAATGATCTTCCTTCTCCCTCATCTTCAATATCATTTTAACATTATACTAGATTTAATTTTTTTATTTTGGTTTAATTTTTTTTATAGCTCATATGTTCTAAAATATAGTTGATTCTGGATTTTGATTTTCCCTATCACGATAAATACTTTCATTTTCATGTTATGTCTCCACCTTAAAATGATGTCTTAGTTGGGAATCCTTATTAATATTTAGATAAACAATCCAGTTTGGTCTACTATAAATGACTGGGATGTGCTTCTAGGTTCATATTAAAATAATTTTATATAATAAGGACATCAAACTATTGAAAGTGAGTTCCATAGTAGGTACTATTTTCTTGAAGATTAATTGTGGTTTAGGTGTGCACTTGGATATTAGGGATCCAAACAACTATAAATCTTTATGTTCATTAATTTTATTTCTCCCTATACTCTTTTTAATAACTCTAATCTCACTACAATTCTATATTTTATAAAATTTTATATTTTTGTATTTATATTTTATTAATTATTATTCTCCCACATTAGTTATATTTTCTATCACTATCCCTTGAAAATTTCATCAGGATTTTATTTTTGACAATGAAAATATTTTAAAAGAACATATACCCATGGTGAAGCTTACACATAAAAATAATTACCACTCAATCATCAGTAGTAAACTATTTAAGACCTTGTATGATGGAACCTATAGGTCACTAATATGTTAGACTAATCTAGGGATGTCTGAAATCAATGAAAAATATTCTTTTGGAGTGGTTGTATATGATCTATTGTTCATAGATAAGATGATGAAAAAATTTTCAATGTCATCATATGCCATATATATACTGACAAATAATGAATTTCTAGTTTTACGAGAGACACATTTTGATCATGAATTCCATTACATAATAAATATTATGATTTCATTATGTGGTAATAATTTATCTTTGATATTCATTTTCCTTTTTTAGAGAATAAGTCAGTTTTGAGAGATGACATACTACTTACCACTAGAAATTATTTTTTCTATGATATAGAATTAATTCCATGGGGTTTCTAGTATCAAATTGGGTAGAATTGATATTGAGGATGTATCTGCCTATATTGAGCACCTGATATATATAGAGTATAGGATGTTGATTATTCCCAATGGGTGAGTTATTTCATTGGTGAATGTATGATGGATAATTTAGGTTATTTAAGAGAGTAGACGAGTGATGGAGAACATGATGTGATATTATTTATCTCATCCTGTATAATAGTTTTTACTAATGTTTATGAGGTAGACAGAAATTTCAAAATATTTATTTCTTTTGAAATCTTGTAATATCTTATTGATTATTTTTCTATTTTTCGGTGACTTAGTGTGGAATTCCTAGGATTAGGGAGGCTCTATTTTGATTTATTAAAAATTTTAAAAATGTTATATCAATTGAGTATAGATAATTTCTACTTATGATCACAAATAAAAAACAATTTTAGTAAAATTATTTTTGTATTTAACTTGCATAACATAATATATTTATAGAAAAGGATAGTCAAATTAAATACCTACAATTAGCAAAAGAACTCCATAATTCACAATAGGGACTTAGAGTATAGTTAGATAGATTATAATATGATTGGTAATCAATGATATATTTCTCTAGGATACTTATAGGCCAAGGGTGTCCATGCATCTCACCAATAATAAAGATGTAGTACACATAATTTTTGAAAATAGATGATAAAATTTTTTTGGGGTTGTTAATGTAATATTTAATCACCATGTTTATATCTTATTTAATACATGAATAAGTATTTCTTATGAATTTATTATTTTTTCAGTTGTGGAATTTTAGTAAAGGGTTTTTGTTCTATAATTATATTTTTTATTTTTGGGAAAATCCCAAATTTCATGTAATTTTTTTTATTCGGATTGAAATTGATTGATTTCAACCAAAATAATGGTCAATATTAATTTCTTATGTTTGGATTCTTATAATTTTTTACAGACCTTATTATATATTTATAATCCATTTTTCATTTAAGAGTGATTCAAAAAATACTCTGTAGGTGATCGATGAACAATCATTATGTTTTACAAAATAACAATAACATGGTTTAGGGTTCAAGATAAATAGAATTATTATAGTGTGTAGTGATGATGAATTATTTTGAAAAAATCTTTTCAGTTCTCATATCATGGAATCAAGTATTCACTGGTTGTGGTGGTATGGGAATTATCTTCCAGGAGTTTGGGGGATAGAATATGACCAAAAACAATGATCACTATTTTTGAAATAGAACTATATTTTATGGGAAGTATTATATCATTTAATGGAGGATTATGTATAATGAGTGGGAACACATTAAAACCACATTATTTTTTAAAATTGTTTTAAATAAGGAATGTAGTCAGAAGAAAAAATGTTTTCTAGCTCCATGGATGTGGTGTCTAGAGTTTTTCACTAATAAAATATTACACACCGTGTGATATGCAATGCATGATGTGTGACCAAATGTTTGATACAAGGCATGTACACATACTGTACATGGGAATGGACATGCATATGTAAACAAACATGAATCGAGTATATGTGCATGACATAGTACATGGGTATATAAATGGCTATAGCACATGGACATATCTAGGTACATATGGAAAACCAAAGTACATAGGATGTTTTCATAGTATATGGTAATAAGAGGATATTCATGTGAATACCCAGGGTTTATAGGAAAATAAGTGTTTTTGTAATACATGATTTATATATTTCAATATCTTGTTTGTGGACATCATTTTATTGATTTTATACTAGTATATATTGGGTGTGTTCCCTTGACCCTTTCTATATGGGTGGGATGAGGAATAATATCCTTGATATAGGGTGTAATCCAGTCTATTTAATTAGACATATATAAATATTACAAATAGTTCCTCTATGGTTAGAGTGGTGTAATCCTCTATTTTTTATCCTCACTAGGTAGGGTAAGGAATACGGTTTCCCACCTAGTGGTACAGTTGGTAACTTTTATAAAGAGTTACCATATTTATGTGAATGAGTCCCCCTTAGAAGCCAGGATAGATCCCATATATATTTAATTTGATCCCTTAATTTAACAAATGTAATTACATATTGTGACTACCTATTAGGAATACCACTCCGATGGGTATAATAAGTGTGAACAAACTTGTGGATATATTTCATTAAGATGATTCTTACGTTGAAACCTTTAGTATGATCATATGGTGGTTGTATGGTTTTAAATTTATCATAAGACATAGTATATTTATAGATTATATATAGATTTTTATTATAATGTTATATATTATGATTGAAATTCATCTATATTTAAAAACAAAATACCATATTGAATCTTTGTGTTTTGTGATATCAATGTGGCTTTCATTGACTTTATAATCTCACCCAATCATGGGATCATCCATTGCATATCGTCTCTTAATTAAATATTAAAACTTTTGACTAATTTCAAGCTAAACTAAGAAGAGAAAAGTCATTTTTTCTATAAATAATTGTGTTCAAAACAGGTGTTTAATTGGATAATAATCTTTCCACTCCTCTAAGGTTGGACACATTCAATCTCTTTGATGAGATTTTCATTTTCCCTATTATGATTTCCATTACTAATGTCATATTGTGATATGGGATATAGATTCAGGAATCAATTTTTTCATATTTTGTAGTTTAATTTTCAAAATTATTATAATATATAGAGATGTGTTAATGAGTTTTATTGAAATAGTATATGAACTCCCATGACTAGAGTGTTTATTCACAGGGATAATCCCCAGACTAGTCATATTTGCGGCTGGCTTATGGTGTCACATATGGCTTATCAATACCCAAGAAATAGTTTATGGACCATGTAAGGAAAATATTATATTTAAATTTTTGGATAATGAAATTAAAATCCCCTCATACCATATATAGTATTCATAATACTTTTCCAAAATTAATTTTTAAAAAGAAACCATTATTCATTAAATAATTATTATTTTTGAAAGTGGCTATAAATTCTCATTTATAAATGTTACCATCCTACACCACTTCCAAACAACGCACTTTTCTATGTTATCACATTAATAACAAGACATTATTTCCTCTCCCAAACATTCCATACATATTTTCATTCCTATACACTAATGAAGGAATCCAAAATCCTCATTCATAAGGAACCAATTTCGAAATAAATTGAATTTGTTAATGTATCTCGTTCTTCCAAAAGTAATTCAAATATATTAGAATTAAAACTATTTATAAAAATAATTCTTATACCCTATAATAATTAACTAAAATCATTATTCATCAATGAAAATTTATATTTAAATTATATTACACAAATCAATTAATAATTATTTATTATAAAATATTTATGTTTTGTTTGGTTGAAGCACCTACATTTTTTAACCTCTAAAAAAGTCATTATTTTTATCATAAATATGTATTAATACATTTAATACAGGTAATATATGACAATAATGAGTAATTTATTAAGAAATAAAGTTCACTGTGGATTATGTAATGAATAATTTTCATTATAAAATAATTTTTTTTTATAAAATTATAGAAAATATTATCATCAAGGATTACATTATCATAAACTATAAGTTTATCATTTATAAAATGTTCATGGAAATAATAAAACTTTTAATTTTAATGATTCCAATAGGTTGATTAAATCTATAATGATGCACATGTTTTAAATTATCATAGATAATCATCCACATTATGAAACATGTATGAAGTAATCACACATACTATCATCTAATGAATAAATATATAATAAATAAGTAACATCTCTCTCTATAAGATGATTATAATTTAATAGTATAATAATTTATATATATGAACCAATATTTTAAATATGTATTTTATTATTGTAATCTATATTATAATTTATACAAATTATCTTCGATGTAAATCGAGATTAATTATAATGAATTATTTACCTATCTCACTATAGAGTAATGATTTGTTATGTTTATAAATAAATTAAAGGAAAAAAAATCTTTACCAATATAAATCATCAATTATTTTATTCTTATATAGTTATTTATATAGTTTACATGTCTTTACGCAATTTTTACTCCATTTGGTTCATAATTTCACTAAACAGATTTTTCTATGTGGTGTTAAACTTTTCTTATCTATGACTGGTAATCATTCTTTACCTTGTCTATATTAAATATATTATTTTTCATATGTACATATATATAATAAAATTATATAATAATTTTATTTTAAATATCATTGACTTGTTGTAAAAATAACAAAATAAATATGTTTTTACAATTTAATGGTTAGTCATTTATAATTCCAGTAAAATTCATTACCATAGTTTTAATGGAATAATATTGTATCCTAATCCACAAGATCAATTTTATCAAAATTTATTATAATGATTTTTTAATCCTTATTTATGTAATTTCATGTATTTATAAACTAATTGATATTACTTTTTAGAAAATTACATAATTTTAATACAGACGTTTTCAAAATTTTAAATTAGTATGTCATATTTGTCAACATATATTTATAGTATTATTATAATAATAATTCCCTCCTTTGTATATGTGAATTATTATTGGTTGTGGATTCTAAGGGTTAATTTATAATACCCCCACACACCTTCTAACTATGCTTTAATTTTAACCATATTTTCACACACTCGAACTTATAATGAACATAAATTAATGTTTTTTTATAAATTTAATTACATTTTAATACATGTGATCTTTTATCTTGTGTTGGAAATCCATTAGATAATTCCTTATAGACTAAATAGTATTTTGAAAAAACATTATTTTCTATTTTAAGGACTAATACAGAGACACTAACTTCTCATACATATATTTCACATCATTTTACTTTAGCTTTCATTACAGCTCATGAAAATATTTTTATGGATCGTAAAGGTGTACTGCTAATGGAAACCTGGACACATAATCTAGTTTTCCATAAATGAGATAAATAATATTCCACTATGTTCTTCATAACTATAATCATTCTTTGATATATCATACATAACACCTTACATCATATCCAGCGGAATGTATATATATTAAATAGTTATTTCAGATTCTCAGTAGGTGTAAATGTGAGAGATATCAACAAAACATGAGAATATAGGTATAATAAAATGTCAATAATATATAGAAAACATACCATATATATCATAAATCATATACACGATTCATAAAAAATATTTTTATTTCATAATACTTGAATCAAGATAGAATCATGAAAATTTATCAATAAGAGAAAAACATTAGCATATGACATAGATTTGTGAAAAAATACCTAATTATAGAATATCATATATCAATGACACCCACCAAGAGATTCATATCATGTTAGGACAAAGCTAACCACCAGCGAAAATAAATATGGCTTGAGATAACCTCATGTTTTTCATCTTTTAGGAATGGAATAACCTCTCATTTAAACTCTTTAAAATAAGGTATAACCTCAGTTTTACAGATATTCAGTATAGGGACAACCTCTTCGGTACCCTTCTAGAATATATAACATAAATATTTACCCATCTCATTGGTGGGAGATACAGGTCTCACATATAAAATAAAATAAGTATATGAAATAATATTATAAACTATTCATCATATTAATAACTCTGAAATGAGAATTATTTAATAAGGATTTGAACATTGAATGACATGTGGAAATGAAATAGATTAATAAACCCTAAAATCAATTCTTTATAGTATAACCTATAGAAAATGAAGAAAATTTCATAAAAAATCAAGCATAGTGTGACCCATGGAAAACAATATGGATTTATAACAATTATAACATGGTAAAAACATGGATGGTAAATTGGGTTCATAAATATCATATCATCAAAAACATAAACCATTCATAGAAATTATAATAATGTTTTACAGGTAGCATATCCCCTGTAAATAATATGTAATATCAAAGGATTTAATCTTTGATATAGAATGAATTGGAATAAAAATTACATGGAAGATTTCATGGATAAATATTTGTTAATAGAAAATGACATCTAAAAAATAGAAATTAATAAAGTAACTAGGAAATCCATCCCATTCAGAAGTGATTTTTTTTAAAGGTATCATTAAAAATAATATATAACATTTCCAGGAAAAATATCCAATTTAATTTGAAAAATAAACATTTATAAACATAAAATATTAGGAAAATAATTTTTTCCTAAAATATCCATGATAACAGATAATTTAATTTAATGAAAAATAATGGTTTTCAAAATGTAAAACACTATTCATAACATATACAGTAAATGATATCTTCCTTTCACATTTTTGGTAATTTTCAAATAATATTTATCTAGAAAACGACATGATGATTCCTTAAAAAAATTCTACAAAATTAAAAAATGGGTAAAAATGACTTTAATAAATCATTTGGAGGGTTTTTAATGATTTTTTTTATTTTTTTTATAAATCAATGCTTTGTAATAAAATGGTTTTTCGACCGAAGAGTGAAATAAAGATGATTTTTCTTAAAAAATAATCTTATGAACTCTTGAGTTCATTAAGAGAGTAAAATAAAAGGAAAACATGTATTCTCATTTCATAGCCAAAGAACAATTAATGTAAATATATTCCTAATATATTAATATTATACTTTTAACAATGACATTACAATAATAAACAAACCTAATAAGAATTGGTATTGTAACATCTAACCATTACAACTTTGTATCTTTTGATTTATATAAATCATTAAAATAAAAAAATTAAACATTTAATAAAATTAATTTAAATATATTAATTATATCACCAGTCAATGGGTAATTATGTACACCTCATAGTATGGGAAAGGTTCATAACATAATTTATGTCCCATAGATGGAAATTCGAGTCAAAAATATATCACTACTTTTGTAACAATGGGACTGTATACCGTATAAATGTGTGGTCATTAATTATAAATGCAAATATCTATAATTGTTATAGGAATAAAAAAATATAAACTAATGGGAAATATATAAACTGAATAATATAAAATTAAGTGATTATGGTATGTGTCCAACATATATAAAATGTGAGATAAACATCCCTATACTCTTTAGTAATCAATTGAATCGTATGCCGAAGTAAAGAATAAAAAAATTAAATATAAAATATCATGAAATATATGATATAAATGATATAACATGTCAAAGGGTACATATATACATAAAAAAAAATACATGTGTAGTGAATTTGAAGATGTTTCCATGCAATATAAGAGAGTCGTGATGACACTTACCATCATAATTGAATTCATTCGTAAAAAATTCATCCAGATATATAATAAATGCATTTTAATTTTATATATATTAAAAATAATAATACAATTATATCAAATATTATTACATTTCTTTATGATCAATTTTTAGTCATTTTCTAACAATTCCAATTCAACTTCACACATCATGTAATAACTACTTTATTTTTTATGTGAGTGGTGATTTTTATTTTCAAGAATTCTCACATTGATCAGGGTTATGAAATAATTCGAATACTACCCCTGATATTAATTTCATATATATTCAGTATATTTTTATTTAGGGTGATCCATAGAAATTAGATATTGAAATTGAATTATATTGTTCATGGTGACAGTAGGTTATACGTGTTCATGAATGTTCATTCTTTTTTACATGAAAAAAGAGATAAATATATGTAATATATATTAAAATTATAGAATAATTTTTATTTCATATATATTTTACATATATTAATTCAAATAATATTTATTACCTTCGATGTAATGTAG
Organism: Viscum album; assembly: GCA_963277665.1. NCBI lineage: Eukaryota > Viridiplantae > Streptophyta > Magnoliopsida > Santalales > Viscaceae > Viscum > Viscum album. The sequence goes on along the minus strand of OY728141.1, from coordinate 304,628,478 downwards.
AAATGAATCATAATGCTTCTTGTGATAGAAGTCCCCACAAACATTATTAATGCTATCATATTCTTTCATAGAACATATGTAAGATGGAGAATGTGATATTTTGATAAAAAAAATTAATTAATAAAAATAATATTTCAATATAAAGTAAATCATTATATATACCATGAGGGTTGATTATGGAGAAAAAATAATATCAATTCGTGAAGTGGTAGTCATCTGTACACAATTACAATGATTTTGTAACCCATTAGATAGAAAAGGTGATGAAATTATGTAACTAAATTAACATAATATAATATAATATTATGTATTATACATTAATTTTTAGTTAATCATGGGATAATATAAATTTAATTAGGGAGGATATGGGACAAAATAAAAATAGTGATTGGGGACCTTACATTTTCATTACGAAATATATTTCTTTTTTTAAAATATATCCTCAAATATTGCATTTATTACAAATAAATGGAATCTGGGATGAGAAGTGGGATTTTAAAAAGGTATATGAGTTGTTATTTCATGATCCAAATGGGATTTATGTGAATAGAGAATAAGAGAGTGTGTGGACTTTTATTAGTGATGTGAGTGGCACACTAGTAATTTTTGAAAAGAAAAATGTGTACCAATGTTTTTATCATTAAGATGGCTGCAAAATGGGTTATTACAAATTATATTAAATATTTGGTCAATATATTTTTAGAAATTTTTTCCCAATATTTTTTATTTTATTTTAAACCCTTTTCCTTTTAGATTAACCCTCATCAAACAAGTTTATACTTTATCTATAGTAACTAACTATTACTATTTTTTCTATTCAATATGGTAAAAACTCAAATCTATCATTATATATAGTATTTGTAATAAATATTCCAATTATCGATTATATTTTTTCAAAATTCCATTTACTATTGTGGAAAATTTAAATTTTAAATTAACCCTTTCTGTGGGACGAAAGAGCGGGTATTTCAAGAGAAAATTATCAAAAAAATAAAAAAAAATTATATGTATATTAAACATAAAAATAATTACAATAACCTATATTATAGTAATATATATATAATTTAACTAATTCAAAATTTAATTCCATATTAAAACTATTGTTATGTTTTTAAAATATTTATATGAAATGATAATTCTTTTTAAGAACAATGATTTAATACTATTCATCGAATGTTTATCTTCTCAAAAAGTTATCAAATAACAATCCTACGAAAATTATAATTGTATGACCTAAAAAAACTAATGGTACATTGAAAATTTTAATTTTAAATGTTTCATTTATTTATTTCAAAATTAGTGTGGAAGGGGAGAAAATATTTTTTTTATAGAAATAACTTTTTATCATAAAATTATATTTATTCTTATCTCTTAGCTAAAATCAAATAACATTAATGATTAAAATTTCAGTGAATATATAATACATAATTATAATTTAAATCATTCACCAAATGTGGTTTTTTTAATATCTAATATAGAAAATTTTTTTATCATATGATTAATTTTGTAAAACACTCTTTTGATTTGTTAGTTATTATTTATTTTAATTTTCAATTAATTGGTAAAAAATTAATTCAATATAAATAAATTTATAACCCACATATTTTTATTATTTAGTTAATATTATTCATACTCCATATTCCAATTTTTTGGTGAAAACTATAATATTAAATAATAACATTTTAATAGTATGTCACTTTTCATCTGATATCATTTTTTCATGTAACGCATGCTACACCATGTGTTGCGTATCAAGAAACGAATCCTAATAGGATCATTTAAGTAAAGTAAACATGGTATTTCATCTAATTAAATTTATAGAAATATTTAATTTATATGAAAAATATATATATCAGAAAATATCGGGGTGTTAAATTCTTCCCCATTTTAATAAAATGTGTCCCACTAATTTGAAAATGTGCTTGGTAAAAATGATTTCAAATTTTGAATATATATTTTTGGGAATACCAAATTTTAAAAAGGTTTATTAAAATAACCTTAAATAAAAGTAGAATGGTATGTCCAATGATCTTCTATAATATCACAGAAAAGGATTTTAAATATGAGAACAAAGCTAGGAAGAAAAGACATGGACACCGAAGTAGATTATAATGTCAAAATAATGATGGGGAGTAACATAGATCAATGAACAAAGTAAATTCAATAAAAATATAAAAATGAATAACCCCATAATAATAAACAAAATATGTGTGACAAGGTCATTAATATCAACCTAATTGATAGTAATATGGAAATTTAATTTCCATATCATATTTCATGAGTTACTGGAATTTCATGATAACAAACACTTACTATATTTCATTACCTCTAGTAAGAAAAATATAATCATTTTGGTTTGTTTTGATCAGTTTCCTCTTTTTCTCTTACATAGTAAAATGATGATGAATTTTTTATTCCTGAAGCACTAATGGATTAAAATATTAAAAATTAAATGATATGTTATTAACTTATATATATTTTTATCAAAATTAAAAAATGGATTCAAATGCATATTCAATATGCATATATATTTATGTCTGGATTTAATAAATCAATCAATAAAACCTAATATTAATCTCCACATAAACCATTATATAAAATATAAACCTTATAACACTTTTAAAATTTAATATATATATAAAATGGAAACCAAATTCCCTATATAAACATAAACTTAATATTCCAAATATAATTATATATCACTTAATGGTCAAATGGAAAATATGTGAATACACTGCTCATATATTCTCCACATCCTTGTTAATAACAATAATTACCATAAAACATCAATGAGAACATTCATGCTTACTTATTTGTCGAAAATTGCACAGATTATTGAATATATTTCATAGATCTAATAATGTATTGTAATCTATCATTGATAAAAAATGAACATTATCAACAAAACATTTATTAGTTTAGGGTTCATCAATACTATCCAACATAAATTACACATATCAATTATCTCTTTGTCAAAGATAAACTCTATTTTCTCCACAGCTAAATCCTATTAAGGGTTATCATCTATAATAATGAGTTTCTATAAAATTGTACTCTTTCATTAATTCACATTTGTATGTGATTAGTTCGATTGAACATATTTTTTGATATCCGAATCAAAAACTTATAATAGAAAATATGTATATATTAAATTATTCATGAATTCAAAAAAACGTAGATGAATTTTTTATCATCATCCATAATCCATCAAATCATGATTTTTTAATCCCTCATTCATTTCATACTTCATCCCTTGCCTCGTTGTCATTATCAAAAATACCATTACTAATATAACCTTGATAATTATCTTTATTAGATTTCCCAATTAGATATCATGTTTTATAATTTCAATAATTCAAAAATTTGAAACATTCAATAGTCTATCATTATATTCGGAGATCCATATTCCCATAAATTAGGTTAGTTAAAATTTTAATTTTTCGTTACCATTACATTGTATGATTCATTATTTCCACCCCTAATCAACTTCTCATTCAAATGATAAACATTCATGTGTTATTATTTCCCCATTATTAGTATAAAATAAATTAATATTCATTCCTTTATATTATACAACACAGAAACACTCATTAAACACTATCCCTCACTTCCTTGGAGAGTCTGATATTTTTTTAAGGTGTATGTGATTATTTGTAAATCACAATAAATGATTTTGAACAATCACAATATACATCAATCCATTCATCGAAAAATTTATTTTCTTAAAAACACATTTTCTATAAAATTATGAATTTATTGAGTTCTAATAGGATCCTGCCACTGAATATGACCATAATGTTTATTGTGAGAAATAATTATCATTGTGGGAAACCTCATAATCATGAAAAATCATCTGTTCCATTTTTGAATCATGGTACATTAATTTTAATATATAAAACCCTCCGATTAACTAGGATTATTATTAGTCTTTATTTAAATCCTTTACAATGGGTTTTAATGAGTTTGATATTTTATAAATAATATCCCCTTGGGAGTAAAACCATATCAACTTTAAGACATATTTTAATGCACTAGGTAATGATAGATTCATGATCAAGGTGTCATTTTTTGGAGTTATTACCCCTTGGTAAATATGGTACAGATCTACAACCATATGTAGTGTCATTATTGGTAATTAATATATTTGAAACCACTCATATTCTTTTATCAAAATTATTTATAATTATCCTATAATTTCACTCATCCTTAAATTATTTTTTGATATATCCATAGAAATATCTTTTGAAATATTTCTAAGGATATCCCTAATGTTTTCTCATCCTAGTTTCCAATGGTTAAATAAAAATATAACCTAATAAAAATTTATCAAACATATATATTATATGTTTTTAAATGAATATTAATTACATTTCATATAAAATATTGTGAGGATCATAAAATTATTACACCTTTGATAACATGGGGAAAACTAGTCCATAACTAAAATACGTCATCTCCCACTATTTTCAACCAAAGAGGAAACCATTTTGACATGTCATATTTAATTATATTATTCATATCATAGGGAACTAAATCATAATAAATTGTAAAATTAGATGATAAGTTTGGTTAACAAGGGAAATATCGACACTACATGAGCATATGGGTATGTGAACATTAAAATAACATATAAAAACCACACCCATTATATAATAAATCATAAAAATAAGTCATATAATAAAGCATGGATATCAATAATCCATGAAACATTATATAATATATTATTGTGGAAATTGAGATAATAAAAATGGTATATATAAAAGATGTATGACATATATGTGATCATAGAAAATATTATATCAAGTCTACCCATGGATAAATTCAACATATGATATGGGTTGGATAACCACCAGCATTACTTATTTAGTCTTGGGATAACCACTCTTGCACCATATTTAGGTCTATGGATTACACCCACTTGTATTCACTTTCATACAAGGATAGACAACCATATATACACTTTCTGGCATGTGAAAACCTATGAAGTACCCACATATCTCATCTAGTTTTAATCATTACCCAATTCATTGGGTGTGTGATTTTTCTCCAACTCATAACATGATAATAATATTATATATATATTCCCTATGATCACAAAATAATCATTATAGAATATCTCATGAAATGAGACTAACTTACAAAAAGTTCGACAAGCACATAACGTGTGGAAAAGTAACAGGTTTATAATAATTACTTTATTTAAAAATAGATAAACTCATGGAAAATATAATCATGGTTTATAATAATTAAATAATGAAATAACCTGTAAAAAATAAGTGGTTTTCAAAATAATTTTATCATTATATACCCCATTTTAGGCATATAGGTTTCATACACAACCTGAAATCAACATCATAAAACATGTTGAAAATAATATGAAAGGATTCTGGGGATAATATCCTTAGTAACACATAATCGACCATAAAATATGTAATTATAGATGGATAATGAATGTTAATGGAGAAACCATCAAATTATTCATTATGGAAATAAAATTTATTTTAAAATCTCATTCAAAATTTAATAATTCAAAAAATTTATGGGAAACCATCTATTAAAAAAAACATTGAAACATATAAAAAGGAATTATAAATAATTAAATGAAGATATTTAGAAAAATATCATGTCCTATTTGAATTTTTTAATGAATAGATAATTTGGAAAATTATTTTCATTGTAAATGTCCTTTATATCATTTAAAGGATGGTTGGAATTAAAAAATGATCTTGATGGTGGGAAAATCACTTGATATTGTATAGTTTAAAATAATGAGTACTTTCACATTTTTGGTAAATTTAAAATGGGAATTATTTAGAAAATTAAATGAAGATTCCATTTTACATTTACAAAAAATAAAAAAAAGTAAAATTGTATAAAGTACATAATTTTTAAAATTATAGACCATTTTTTAGAAAATTTTTAGAATTTGAATTATTCGAAGATTATTATATTCTGACGAATAAGATAAATGAAGACTATCATTATTAAAAAAATCATTAGAATGCTTGCATATATAAATAGTGTTATTGTAAGGGTAATCAGGAATTCTAATTTCATACTAATTTGATAATAAAATATAAGAGTCTATATTTATTTTATTCTAGTATATTATCATCAAAGAAAATTTAAACAATGTCAACAAATAATGTGATTGTAAAAAAAATATTATCATTTTGTTGACAATTAAATAATATGTCCAATTAAATAACAAAATAAAATGAAACTTTTCATATCATTATAATAATATGTTTCATGATATAACATGAAAAAGTTGAAACCCAATCACCTCATTAATTAAGATAAGGGAATAACATAATTCATACCCGAATGAAACAAATTGAGGAAAGTAATACCATACATCATTATAAATATTTTTTCCATAAACTCCATGAAAGATATATCTAAAAATGTAAATATCAATCTCAATAATAATTGTAAGAAGAATCATAAATTACCTTTTTATGTAGTTTTTTATCTAGATAAAATAAATAAGTGATTAAACTGGCATGTGTCTCATAGATTTTAAAAAGTGATATTGAAATCCCATAAATCATTATCATTCTATTCAATCATAATCCCCAATAAAGAACTCAATAAAAAAAATTAAATATAATTACTGTTAGGATACACATGTTCCAAAATTTCATTGGATTAGTAAGGAGACCTCAAAAAATAAACGACTTGTGGATTTATGTATGTCTCTCAAAAATTAAATAGAGACATGAAATGTATTTCATTATGTCTTTATTTACATCACAAATGTTCAAAACTCATGAATGATAAATATATAATTATTATAAATATATTAAGTAACCATATATATATATCATACCATATATTAATTACTCATGTCTATTTATAAACTGTTTGTTAAAAATTCCATGTTATTGTCACGTTTATGGGATTAACTGCATATTATTTTCTTTCTATTTTAATTTATTATTTTTGGTTCTATTTCATTAATCATGGTTCCATAATAACTATAAAGTTAAAAATTATATATATATCATATTTATTTTTTATATATGTATTTTTAAATATCCATTGAATATAGAGATAGAACATGTTATATACCATTCATGAAGATTGTCATCTGTGGGTACACATGAATGTTGTTTCAATTTCCTATATGAAATGAATGAAACAAATGTTAATAAATTATATTAACTTTTCCAAATTATCATTATGTCATATATATCATATATTTTCAATAAGATCAACCTTATTACTTTCCATAAAAAGCATGACCGAATAAAATTACATCTCAATGAGGTATTCAACCGTACACGTAAACGATATTAACATATTTCCATTAAATTTCATGCTAGAAAATATATGTGATATAATCATTCTATAAGAACAATTATATCATGAATTTCATATATAAAAATTAAATTAATCATTATTTTCAACCACAAGAGGTTGTGAGAGAAAACAAATAACATTGGTTTGTAAGGTGGTTGTCCCATGTTTATAGGAATGATGATTTAGTGCCCTATTTTATTGAAGAGAAACATTATTCATGTTTTGATATTAATTTAATGAAATATAATTATTTTTCATATAATTATTTTATCATTTAATCGTGTTTTATTAATAATTAAATGATTTTGATGTTGAAATATAAGAAAATTCTTGATTAGTAATGTTACCACTTCTTCAGATAACTTCTGTTGGTTAAAAAAAGAAATCCTGGTATTTATTCATGAACAAATAATGACTTTGGAATGATATTATCAAATTTGATAAGTTTTTTGGAACGTCATGTATAATAAAAATTTTATGTTTGAAAAGGAGTGTAAAGTGGGTGTCCTTTTATAAGTGAGTTGTGTGGCACACATGTAATTTTTAAATGGAAATATTTTGCCCACATTTATCACATTAAAAATGATACATAATGGGATATTTAATAAAAATAAATTATTATTTTGATATATTTCCACAAAATTTGTGTCGGACATGTTTTGGAAGTTGTATAAAAGTTATATATTTATTTTAACCCCTTATTAAATCCATTCTAACCATAACCATAGTAAATAATTAATACTATTTTTATTATTCACTATGGTTAAAAATTTTGTTTATCATATTAGATATAATAAAAAATTCTTATTCAAAATATAGAATCTAAATTTTTCACTCTTTGTACTTTTAAAAGCTTCATTTTGATTTTTTCCTCAGATTCAGGTAGTTCGGGTTGAAGCCAACATAAGATTTTGGGTTCTTATTTAAAAACACATGTTTTGGACTTGACAACATTTAGTGCACTATGGTCGAAGCTGCACGACCTCGCCCGAGCCACCATAGAACTTCTCTGGGTTAACCGCACATCCTGCTCGGTGTGCATATAATGAATATAAAATGTAATGAGTAATAAAAAGAAAATAAAATAAAAATAAGAACTATTATAATAATTTAAGGAATTATTTTAATAATAATAATTATATTTAAATATATTATTAATATTAGTGTAAATGATAATATTTTTAGTATGATATTATTATTATAATCATCATCATTATATTAATATTTTTATGGGAAATGTGGGGTAATTTCACGGTCACCCTCTATTAAAAATAATTAATGCGTTACTAGTGAGTAAAATAAAATTGTAAATTAAGTTAATCAATGGTGTGATTAAATAAAACTAAATGATAAATAATTTAAATTGATGGATTTTTTAATAAAATAAATATATGTAAGTGAAATAAAAAAAATTGAATTGTTTTAAACGATAATAATAATAATATTGAGGAATATTATAATTTTTGTTATTGGAAAAAATAATTCCAATATTATTAATCTTATAATTTTTAATGTTGAGAATATATATTTTTTTCTAATAATACCCTTATTATTAATTTTTATGTAAGTATACTTTTTTAGGGTTTTACTCTCTTTACCCCTTCACTCTCTCCCTCCTCACCCCCCCCCCTCTTTCTATATGGAAGTCGCACAAACCCCCCCCCCCCCGTCAATGCACCTCTCTGGCACACCACCTCCTTCTGGCCACCTCCTCTAGTGATCTCTCCCTCTGCAGGTTCCTCGAAGCCATACACACCCCCTTGCTCATGCACCAATGTCCTGTGTACCCCTCACTGCTGCCCCGCTCTGTTCCAGTATGTACACCACCTCTATCAGCCCATTTTTCGCATGGACTGCTTCTAAAATCGCTATCAGTTTCCCTCTTCCTCTGTCGTGGTGTTCCCTTTGTCCGAGTATGGTTTTTGTTTCACTTTTTTGGGTTTTGGTTACAAACATTTTGGGTTTCGATTTTTTCTATCCGATCTTGAGTCATAGGTTTCAATATTGTTGTTTAGTGTTTGTTGCGGTTTTTTTGAGGTGTGGCTAGTGTTTTTTTGAGGTGAGAATGGGTTTCACAACATTTTTTTTATGGAACATCTTTTTTCGAGGTAGGTGATGCCATGGTTAACCTTTTTTATGAATTAATTACACATGATTGTATTTTTTGTATATTCTATAAATTATTTCTCAGGAGTGGAAGTGATTTTTGGAATGTTTTTTATCTATTCAGTTTGAAAATATTTTAACTCTGTGAAATTAGTTATTTTTGGTGTGCAATATTTGTGGGGTATTTTTGGGATTTCTTTTATAATTTGTCTAATTTTTATTTTCAAATTTTTTTTGTTGTTCCAATTATATTCTTGAATTTTTTGGATGTTAAGTTAGTTTTAAAGTGGGATTTGTATATAAAACCGGGTGTGTGATTAGTGAAATACATTGTTAGACCATTTTTGAATATTTTATAACGTGTTAATATGATTTTTTAATTTATTCACATATTGATAAAGAGGTATTTGGTATGGTTAGATGTGGATTTAATTTTAAGGGATTATTTTTATATGAAATAAGGTATTTTTCATGTGGAAAACCACGTTGCATAAATTTGTAGTATTGTATAAATTGTGCAATTAATTTATTTATATGATGTAAGGACTCCAAATTATGTTTTCATATGGAATTCATGTGAGGTTGATTTTAAAATAGAATTTTGGGTTTATTTTTGGGCATGGAAGTCTTCTGGTGTTTTAAAAATAATAATTTTATAAACCATCAAATGATTTATTGAGTTGTATGTGCGGTGAGAACCATGTTGGGAAATTCTTTGGTAATGATTTTTTAACAGTAAAAAAGTTTTATTAAAATGTACAATGGATGCCCATTTTGTTTTAGTAGGATGATTCTATACTATTGGTCTAAAAAGTGGATTTCGAATGGGGTTTTTTGTGTAAAACCACAAGGCACTACTTAAAGTTGTATTTCAAATTTTTGAATGATTTATTAAATAATATAATTAGGAATGAAACATGTTTTCTAACAATTTTGGTGAGCACATAGTGTTAAAATAGAATTTGGGTGTGAAATTGATGTGATATGACGGGTGAAACTTGATTGATCACAACAGGGAAACCCATGTATCTTGGTGGGAAGACTAGGACTAATATACTAGTGATCTTGTGTGGAATCTACCTTATATCACTTCTCAAGGTTGATGATGAAAACACTAACTAACTATGATGATGATGATTAGGGAACACTAGGTAATGGGTATGTCCCCTACAAGTGGCTCTTGCATGATAAGTTTATTGGATGTTTTCGATTGTTACTTATACACCAAGATACGAGGTACCTAGGGCCCCACAATTAACTAGTGCCTGGGGGAGTTCTGATGACTACTACTTAATGTTTATTTTTACCATACTATTTTCATATGGTAGGTCGGGTTGGCTGTTTTATAAGTAAGTGTGTTTCCTTTAAATTTTAAATTTTTACTTTTTTTGAAATTTCTTTATATTTTAAGTTGTACACATTCAAAGTTGTTCTGTTTTAAAGTTGTTTTTTAATTATCCTAGAATTGCTATAAAATATAAAGATTGAAAATTATTTATCATTTAATGTTTAATGAATGTAATATCTACCTAGGTGGCATTCTACTGGGCTTTGGATCACTCCCTGCATACACCATTGGGTGGATACAGACCCTGAGGTCTTTTTTTTCAGGTTAAAACAAGATGTGTTGGATTTGTGGTTTTGTTTCCTACTGGATTAGTTTGGAGATCATGGTGGCAGCAGAATGAGGATTTTGCTCCTCTTATTGCATGATATCTTGAGTGTCATTTTTTCATTGGCATTGTTGTCTTATTGGCCTTTGTTTCATTGTAAAATGTAAATTTTTGAATTTATTTATGTCATTTTTGTTAAATTTGTCATATCTGGTTTAAGGGTATAATTTTTATTTTAATATCGTAAATATGGGTTTATCAATACCAAGGCTATTCATTAAATACCTGGGAGCTTGTGCCTACGCATGGGGATGGGGAACGCCCTTCAGGTCATGTCACGGACTGGGTCAGGTGCTGGGTTGGATAGATACTAGTCTAGTTCAAGAAAGAAGGGTATCAAAATATTATTTCACTTTTGGGTCGTGATCCTCTTGGTTAGAGTTTGGGTAGATCACTTGTAAGGGTGTAATAATTCGACATTCTAGATACGATCATGATTCCTGGATAGCACACCTCGTTGTTTGAATCATGATACTATGATAATATGAAGTTTCTTATGAGTCTCTAGTCCTTATGATTAATCATGATTAGAGGAAATGAAATGGATATAGGGTCAGTAGACCCAGTGAACTCATAGTGCTGGAGAGACATGTGGAGTCAGGGATGTTGTCCTAGAATACTCTCTATGGAGATTGCGTGATTGGCATATGGCCACCAACCATATGTCCTAGTCACCTAGAGACACTACTATCATATTGCATCATTCTTCATCTCTATGTTTTGAATTCATGAAAATCTGGTTTTATGTAAATTTTTTTTATTTTAATATTCGGTGGTTGTGTGGTGATTCATTGTATTTTTTAAATGATGGATGTGATTAATTTTTAGAAAATAATACCTTTTTAGTGACTTGTCTATTGATTTTGAATTCTTATTGGTTATTTAGTGTGAAATCATGTGGTTTTTGGTTTCTTTTGAGAAATGATTCAGGAATCCATTGATGTGGTTCCCCTACATGTAAAGTGGTCACATGCAGTATGTCATGGAAATTGGAGCCATTTTATTAGGTCTATAGTTTTCATTCTTTAATAGTGCATTCCCCCCCCCATAAAGAGTTAACATGGGATTGAAGTGTGCCCATGGGAAATTCATCGTTGGCTGGAACTCCTGTTGATCGATGGACCCTCTTCTTGAAATCGAGGAATGAACCCAACTCTCGTTATAATCAAGAATATCCTCCAACATCGTGAGGGATATGTGATAGGGGTTGAATGAAACCCAGGATTCCCTTAGTCATATTATATTAAAGGGTGATGTTTGACTTCGTTTAGGTGAATGTATTGTTTGGAAGTACTGAAGTTGATTCCAGTGAAGATAGGTGGATGTTGCTTGGTGTTTTTGGTGAAGGACGCTATTCTAAATGACCTCTGGTCCTTTGGTGGTTTCCTTTAATGGTTTTGTTGTGTTAGGACACTAGTGATGTATACCTACTAGCATTGGGATTCTATGGTCAATTGAATGAATCACACATTGTTTAAGACTCAGTTAGATGTACTCTCTATATAATGTTTCCCTCAATAAAAATTTCCATGTTCAATGATGATTTTCAGTGTTGTGTTTTCCTTAAGTGTGACAAAGGGAGATGCACATGCACCATTTTAGCTCTTGTGTTTGTAAATGTTCCATGTTTAATCAGTTTGATGTCGTGGTGTGTTGTGTTTTATGATGTTTTATCAATTTTAGTGTGGTTTTATGTGAGAAAAAAAAAGAGAATATCTATTCAGGATTATTCAACACCAGTTTATGAGGAAGGAGATTCTTCAAACAATTGTGCTCTATCCATAGGTCTTAGAGTGATTATGGCCCATGGTCATGAACCTTAGGATTGTATGGGTCCCCAACATTTTTTATGTCACCGATATTGATGGTGATGAAAGATTAAATTGTTTCTCGTGGTTCCATTTTGAATGACCATTTTAGAAGTGTGGGGTTTCCCATGGCTTTGAGGAGGTGTGGTTGTCTTGACTCATTAATATCTCGAGGGTGGATTCTAATCGAATGTAACATATCTTAGTGGTCTTTAGGTGGTATGTTGGGTAAACAGGTCACAGTGTTGAATACTGATCATCTTGGGATGTAGAGATATAGTTTTATCTGCGGTCATGGTTTTGACAGCCTGGTAGTTGGGCCCCTTCCCCCCGACAACTTGTGGTGGGATTTTTGGTCAATGGTAAAAATTATCAATGTTTACGTACCTTATGGATGTTCTAATGGTGGGGAGACACATGGTAGGTCTCACTCAGGTGTTTCACTAGAATAAATTACCGTTGACCTTTTTAATAATGGTGAGGAGTCTACTCGGGCTTCCTCATGCCATTTTTCATGTCCCATTTTGGACGTTACAAGGTTTCTAATGGTTGGGATCCCCTTTGGGATTTCCCCATGTTTTTATTTGTGTGGTGTTCATAAAAATGAATTAGAGGTGAGTGATGAGAGTTTTCCTTGGATGTGGTCTGCCTTGTTTGTTCATTCTAGTCAAACAGTGTGTCTCTCATTTGTTGGTGCTTAATGTCTTTCAGTTTATGAAGTTCAATTCTGTGGGTTCAAGTTTTCCTTTCCAAAATAAATCAATGGTAGTTGTTCTATAACATTGGGGTGGTTGACACATAGTGAAAAGACTTTTCATGTTTCTTGAGGTTGTAATTTATGTCAATTTTTCTATGCATGGTGTCTTTTTCTATTTCTGCTAGTTTTTCATAGGGATCCTCATTGAACCATAATAAGGTATTGTTTTCTGCTTTGTGTATTAAACATAATTATGGCTTTTTGGGATGGAATTATTTACGGCGGGGAGAATTGTCACTCCCACCACTTTTAAATTATTCCGTTTTTTGTTTTCCTCAGCTTCAGGTAGTTGGGTTAAAGATGACATAAAAATTTGGGTTCTTATTTAAAAACACATTTTTTCCCTTGATAGTATTCATTGCACCGCGGTCAAAGCCACGCGGCCTTGCCCGGGTAACCGCGTAACCTGTCTTGGTTAACTTGATGTCCTGCTCGGTGTTAAAGGAAAGCACATAAAATGTAATGATTAATGAAATAGAAATAAAATAAAAATATTAATGGTAATAAATATTTATGTAATTATTTTAATAATAATAATATTATTATTATTTGAAGATATAATTATTATTAGTGTTATGGATATGAGTTCTATTATGATATTATTATTTTCATCATCATCATTCTATTAGAATTTTTATGGGTCATGTTGGGTAATTGTGTGGTAACCCTATAATAAAAATAATTAATGTATTAAATGTGAGTCAAATACAAGAGTAAATAAAGTTAATCAAAGGATTGTTAAAATAAAATAAAATGAGAAATAAACTAAAGCGAAGAATGTTTAAATAAAATAAATAGAGGGAAGTGAAATAAAAAAATTTACGAATTCTTTTAAATGATAATATTAATAATAATATAAGAGAATATTATTATAATTGTTATTGGAATTAATAACCATAATATTGTTCATCTTATAAATTTTAATGTTTAGAATTTTATTTTTATTATGCTAATAATTCCTTTATAATAATTTTTTAGGAGGTTTAATTTTTTAGGGTTTTACTCTCTTTCCCCCTTCTATCTCTCCCTCTCTACACACCTTCTTCTTTTTCCATTCAAGTCGCACCAACCCCCTAACATGAAACTCACTTGCACACCTCCTACTTTAGACCATCTCATCTATCAAGATCTCCCTCCACAGGTTCAATGTTGTCCCGTCCTCCCCCTTCTCAAGCCCCACTATCCCGCATGCCCCTCCCTGGTGCCCTGCTCTACTCCCGCATGTACACCACTTATGGAATCCCCTTCTTCACTCGGCTGGCTTCCGATGTCACTAACTGCTACCCCTCTTCCTCTGTCTCATGTGCGTCCTTCATCCATGTAAGGTTTTTACTTCACTTTATTTATGGTTTTGGTTACAAACATTTGGGGTTTCAGTTTATAGGGTCTGATCCTGAGCTGTTGGTTTTGGTATTATGTTTTAGGGTTTGTTTCAGTTCGCTTGAGGTGCGACTAGGGTTTTCTTGCAGTTAGAATGGATCTCACACCATTTTTTCTGGGAATTTATTGTTCTTGGGTAGTTGATTCCATAGTTAACCATTTTATGAGGAATTAATTATTCTTGATTGTATTTTTTTTTGAATGTTGTATAAATTTTCTGTGATGTGTTTAAGTGTTTTTTGAAATGTTTCAACATGTATTTATTTTGAAAAATATTTAATCTATGTGAAATAGGTCATTTTGGGGGTACAATGTTTGTGGTTCCTTTTTGTGTTTTGTATTATAAATTGTCTAATTATTTTTGAAATTTTTTAAATGGTGTTAATTCCCATTTGGAATTGTTCGGATGTGTAGTTCGTTTAAAAGTAGCATTTTAATATGAAATTTGTAGTGTGTTTAGTGAAAACCCATATTGATAAATTTTTGAATAAATTATAATGCGTTTAATTGAATTATTAAATTATTTATATTGGGAAAAAATGGTATTTGATATGGATAGATGTGAGTTAAATTTTAATGTATTATTTGTACATTAAATGGGGTATTTTTAATGTGTAAAACAACATTTCATCATTTATAAGTGTTGTATAAATTTTTCCATTGATTTGTTACATTATATAAGGACTCCAAATTATATTTTGGTTTGATATTCATGTTTGGTTGATTTTAAAATGGATTTGTTGGGTCATTTTTGGACATAAAATAAATATAGTGTTTAAAACCATTTATAAATACTAAAATTTTTTATTGAGTTGTATGGGCAGTGAAAATAATTTTGGGAAATACTTTGTTAATGTTTTATGAATTTTTGTGAAGTTTATTAAAATTTTCAATGGAATACAATTTTTTTGTGTGGTGATTGAATACTTTTGGTCTTAAAATATGATTTGAAATTGGTTTTTGTGTGTAAAAGAATAAGTCACTCCGTGAAATTGTTTAAGAAATTTTTGAATGGTTTATTAATTATATAAAAAGGCATGAAATGGGTTTGTGAACTGTTTCGGTGTGTCAATGGTGTTAAAATAGTATTTGTGTCTGTAAGTGATGTGATGTGACGTGTGAAACGTCATTGATCACTATAAGTAAACTCAGGTATCTAGGTGAGTGGACTAAGAATATTAAGCTAGTAATCTAGAGTGGTATCATCCTTGTTTCACATAACATGATTGAAAATGAAAACACTAAATAAAAAATGAGGATGATGATTGGGGACCACTAGGTTATTGGTATATTTCCTAATAGTGGCTCATGCATTAAAAAGATATTGGTTATTTACTATGGTTACTTTTACACCAATATATGATGTACCTTGGGACCCACAACTCACTAGTCCCTAGTAGTGTTCTTATGACTAGTGATCAATGATTATTTTTCACTTACTGATGGAATATAGTAGGTTGGGTTGGAAATTTAAATAGTAAGTGTTGTTTCTTTAAAATTGGATTTTTTCCCCTTTTTTGGAATTGGTTTATATTTTATGTTTCACCCATTCAATGATAATCTGTTTTACTGTCGTTTTATATGAAATTATCCTATCATTTTTGTAAAATATCATGCTTACAAACTTATTTATCAATTTTTGTTTAATGCATTGAATCTCTACCCTGGTGAGATCCTACTTTGCTTTGGCTCACACCCTACCTACACCCATGGGTGTATGCAGACCCTATTGTTTTTTTCAGGTTATGATAAGATGTGTCTGGTTGGAGATTTGGTTAACAAATTTTGGTCGTTGTTTAGTTGAAAAATATAATTTTTAAACTTATTTAAAGTGCATTCAGATATAATTTTTCAGATATGTTTTTTGGGTTTTTTTTATTTTAATATAGTAAATATTGGTAAATCATTCCCAAATATTTTCATTCAATACCCGAGAACATTGGCCAAACTGTGGGGATCAGTAATGAGCTTCAGGCTCTGTCATGAACTAGGTCAAGTGGCAGGTTAGATGGAGACCCAACATAGTTTGTGACAATATTTATAAATCCCATTTAAATATTTATAAAATTATAATTTAATATCAATCTCTTAGACACTACATGAATGTAGATCTTCAGAAGGAAAATGTTTAAAATATTAAATAAATTTTATATCCATATCTAATAAAAAAATATTCTACAGGGAATAGTTGGATTATATGATAAATAATTAATATCATTTAGATTTTAAAATGATCATAGATCAAATATTTAATTTATTAAAATATTTTAAATAAATTAAATTGCATAGTTGAAACACGTATTATTCAATATTTTATCAAAACATTATCCTATTAGATAAATATAAAATGTTTAGCCTATGATTATATTTTAATATAATTTTCCAAAATAACCATTAATATGTGATTATTTCCCTAAAAATGTCAAAACATTCTTTGAAATTACTTTTAAAATGTTGATAAAATTTCCTTCTAAATATATTATCATATTACATGTAAAATATGATTTATTCTTATCACCCTTCTAGAAAAAAACATTACTTGAATTCATGAAACATGATTGAATATATATAATATAGATGTTTCATTAAAATAAATATCCTAAGGTTATTTTTTATTTACTAATTTAACTCATAGACATGTGGAAAAAAATATTTCTTTAGAAGTTGATATCCATTATTTCAAAATAGTATTATACCATTTTCAATAAATTTGTTAGAAAGGAATTAGTTATCAATAAAATTGTAGACCATATATTTTTAAAGTTTAGTTACTAAAATTTCTAATGACTAATTAATAAATATGTTGTTAAAAAATAATATAATTATAAAATGTAAAATTCTATTTAAAGTCAGTGTTATGTGTACTGAATAATACTCCTAGTGTTGTGTGTAAATCATGATAAACTGAATGATTTTTTGTATTTCAAGCTAAACTCAATATTCATTGCAAAAATAATATTTAAAATATAATTTTTTTGAAAAATATTATTTCACAAATTCATAGTTCGATACATCTATGTTTTGGTAATTATTTTATATTCGTGGAATCCTCATGTAAAATATGTGAAAATTATATTTTCTCTCAAAAGGTTCACCCTTAGGAGTCTATTAAAACGATTTCACCTAAAGGAAATACATGAGCATCCAAACCACACTATTTTGGATTTCATAGTGATTCTAAAAATTTAAATTTTTTATAAACCATCATAGTGGATCACCATATCTATATTCAAGAGATTATTGTGTGAGGATTCCATGGTCATAATGGAAATTAACCAACCTTGGAGAAAACTATACAATAGTTGAAAAATGGGTTAATTTGAAAAAAAAATTTGGCTTTCATTCCTTTTGAACTGGAGAACGTGTTATCATAATTGGGCGAGTTATTTATAGTGTTTATATCATCATTTTTCTTTCAAAACCATCACCCATCATCTTTTATCTAGTTTCATGGATCCAAGTGATTATAAGGAATAATATCGAAATTATTTTTCTATTTAGTAATGGTCTACTAAATTTATTATATTGTCATGTCTGTTCTCATTGATATTCAGTCGTTATTATCCTAAAATGTTCTTTTAATAGATAGACTAAATCAAGTCATCTCACAGTTGACATACATCCTTGGAGACCCTACACATATAATCAGGATCAGGTTGGTATATTGGATTTTTATTTATATCATCACATGTAAAATATTGGTATTGGAATCAACAAATTTGAGGATAGATATTCTTTACCATATAGATTACCTATATAAATAATTTTCCTTTAATTTTTCATGTGGGTACTTTTTCATTTCTCATAAGACCCATAATTTATCGTTATCACAATTTTTTGTCTTTTTATCCCCATAGACCCTTGTTTGATGTTTATCACGTGTTTTTGTCTTTATAGAGAGTGAGATATATGTTTGATGTAGATCAAAAGTGTGTGGGTAACACCATGGGCCCATGTTTTATGTTTATCACTTTTTTTTGAATATAGTGATATTGATTTACGTTTGAACTTATCTGTTTGTGACTAAATGTACTATGGATTATTATGTGTTCTTTTATAGATTTAGGAGTTGGAGGAATCTGGTAGAATATATTTTTTTGATTATCATTATTTGGTTATCCCTTGTAGGGGAGAATGTAAAATTTGTGACAATGATAATTATGTACTGATACAAAGCGTATGGTGTGATATTATTTAAGACAGACCCATGGTTATTCAATGATATATTGACCTTGTGGACCAAACTAAGGTTTATATGGGGTATAAAGATATATTTTCTTGACCCATGATAAAAAATGATGACATATGGTCTTTTGGGATGAACCCACACTTATTTCAATTATGTATATATTGGGATTTATTTTAGGTAATTATGCTTAACTTATGATCCTGACTTTCTTTATGAATGTTCATCTCACATGAAGAAACTAATTATCCCATGGGTTTTTTGTGGCTTGGATAGTAAAAAACCAATTGGAATTTGGTTTATTATTACATTCTTGTCCATTTATTCATCACCATGGAATAAAATGTTTTTTCATATGAATCTATACTAGTGACTTATTAGTTTTGTCCTTAATGTTTTATAATCACTCCCTCTATGATTATATCTAAAAGAATATAGTCATGATGAATAAGGATCTAAGGCAATGATATTTTTCCACATCAGGTAGATGAGAATAAGATACATATTTGTAAAAGGTATTACCATGATTGATTTCATATTGATTTTTCAAATAATTTTTTTCCATATTTCTTTTTCTTACAATATTTGTTCACCTGCAGCATTTTGTGTCCTTTGCAAACTAAATTGTTTGTTTCATTGATATCATACATACCATTTGATTTAATGAATTTTTTTATAATTTTATTATATTTCTCCTTGATGGCTTATTATTATTTTTTATTATTATACATGTCCTCATCCACTGATGATGAGCGTATATAATCTCAATTAATATTTTCATACCATTACTACTTTTCAACAAACGCTTTCATTAGAGGATGTAAGCATAAGTCCATATAATTCTCCATTCAAACTAAGTTATTTATGATGGAGTATTACAAATTTGTACCAATTGTTGTTATCTTATTACCCTTTTGGAATATGTTTTTGGGAATTATAAATAGTGTCATTTCATATATAACTCATGAAATCGGGTAACAAAACTGCATAGATAACTATTCTATGATGGAAAATTATGTTACCAGTTATGTATCTTGTGTAATAGCTGTGGATTTATAATTTCTAGTGGATTAAAAATATATTCTCATTTTAGGGGTTTCATAATTATTCAATCGTGACTAGTAATGTAGGGAAACAATACATATATAATTATTTCTTGTACATATAATAATACAATTGATTACATGTCATGATTTGTGATTTGTGATTCTTTGTACAACTTTTTTATATTATATTGTGATTTATCTCTGTTGGAATTTATATTTCATGAACATTGGAATGCTTGTTCATTATATATGAATGTAGATAATGTGTAGCTAAAATGAATTTGATTGGGACATAGGTATTCCTTGGTGGCCTCATAGGATATAGATTCGTTTAGAAAACATATTTATAAATAATATTCTCTTAAATAGATACCTTAATATATATTTTTTGGTAGTTTTCTATTAGAGTTTGTGGTCTATAACCAACTACATTGTAATTTATTCATTAATAAAATCCTTATCACATCTTGATTGTTCTTCTGCATGACAATGCATGTGATAATGTTCTAAGGACAGTTGTTGTATTAAAGGGTCATAGTGGATCCCTGCTATGATGAGAACCCAGAAGTGCTATAACACTATTCTTGAATATATGTTCTATATCCAGATGATATTATTTGAGAGACACAAATAATAGAGGTCATTAGGGGTGGGGACTCATAAAACTGTGAGGCACCTTTTCATGGAGTGTTCCCTTGTTAATATTCAAGAGGATATTATGAGAACGAGACCCGCCAGTAGGAAATCCACATTTCATAGTGTCATTGGATGTTCCTATCTATGGATGTGTGTATTGGTCCATAGACTTTAAGATTATTATTAATGGGTATTACAACTCATGCACTTAGAATTATTGACAAAAAATGTGACGACACACTGTTCGCATCGAGGTTGGATATGTTGGGTGCGTCACGAGTAATATTGCATTAATAGATAATGCAATAAAGGATTTGCCCCTTCAGTTCCATAAAAAATGTAGATATCTCAGGCCCTTTGATGATATTGATATAGCCTAAATAAATCCATGGCCATTGTAAGGTTTAGGTGAGTTCAGTTCCAGGGAGACCAAGAATGAATAATCAAGAACATGGGTTGATGGCACTAGCATGCAACCCACTTGATTAGAGATATTGAGACAAAGGGATTATATTACATGATATGCGTTCGTAGGAGGTGACACGTTATTGAGGTGTTAACTTCTTTTTTTATGGGTTCCTTGGCATGTTGCTAGATGCTAACCTTGGACATTAGGCATGCTTCACCTAATGCCACTGATAAAGAGGCCTAGAGGGTCACACAATAAGTGTGTCCATGTATCTCAGTTAAATATTAATTTATCATGTTAAATAAATATTAATCCCGACTATGGTTTAATAATTATTTAAGGATTCATGATCACATTTATTTCGACAGTAGTTTTTTGAGAGAATATATTGTGGGGGAAATAATATATTTATTAGTGAGTAATGCAGTTACATTTATTTATGAAATAAATAGCCATTACTCAAGATATAATAAATGTGGTGGAGAAAGATGGAAAATAAAAGTACATGTCATGTATATTAAATATAAACGCCGTGTAGTTTTATGAAAACAAGTACACTCTGTGTATTAATTATTACATGCAGTGTAGTTTTCCAGTCGGGATTTTGTGGGTATAATATTGTTTTATTAAATTATATTAATTATAATTAATGTGGCCACATGACAAGGAATTAATAATTCGACATGGGGGTTTCAATAAGAGTTAATGAAATAAATAAAATGCGTAACACTTTTATTTATTTTCATAACTCTATTAACCTCAAACCCGATTATAAATATCCTCACAACCCCAACACTTTTTGTAGAAGATCCATTGTTGTGCACAACGGATTTGGAAATACTCTCAAGCCAAGAGAGAATTCCCTTTCCATCAAGAACGCCCTCATGTTACGAGAGCGTGATCCTCCACTGGATCAAGGCGGTCGAAGGCAAACATCGCAAGCGAAGGTTCTTCCGCGCTACCACCCGAAGATCCCTTCAGCGACATCCAAAGATATGTGGAGAACGTGTGGATTAGGGCTAGAGGAATCCTATACTTGGATTCTATGACACCACAACGGATCACAATATCGTGATCGGAGACATCGACGAAGAAAGAATTCCACCGAGGTAATTCTTGTGAATTAATTAAATTAATTATAACCAACATTTGACGATCCTATATCAATGGTTCTGGGACTCTTCTTTTGTTTTTTGTTCTAAAATCCATTCCGAAGATCCAGAATTTTATATCATGATGGATCTTGGATTGAACATTGTTTAACTCTAAAATTAATGTTGGGAAATCCCACTAATGCACTTCTGCTACTCCCAGAAGCTAAAAGTTGTATCATAGGTGATCATATTGTTGATTATAATTATTTAGTTTCTCGTCGGTGATTTACGAATTTAATAATTTAGTTACTTCAATTCATGTTTAATCGTTCTGGAAATCTGAATCTCGATATCTGTTCCTCCTCCATCTTTTCTCATTCACCTCACAGAAACAAATTTTTATTTTAATTTTTATTAAAATAAAATAATGGAACTCATCCGGAGGAGCCAAACATTTCTGTACATACAACACTAGAATATAAGGTGTGTATTCAGAATTACACGTTGTGTTGTCTAGGTTCAATGCATTGAGTGATCCGCCAAATCAGGCCATGTATTGGATTATTTATATGAATTTAAGACATTGTATGTTGACCAGAAACAGGTGGCACACGGTTTCGGGATTACATGCCGTGTGGTCCAATGAACACGGTGTGTAGTCCCTTCAGGTTAGGGTTGGGCCATGTACACCGTAAATGGCTTTCCCGGCAGGAAACCACGTAATGTGGAAACTACAAGGTGTGTGTCCCCCAGAACACGCCGTTTAGTCTGAAAAAATTCCAAAGTACATAAACATGCCATGTCCACAAGTGTATACTTCAGATGGACGGTGAAGAAAAGTACACGCCGTGTAGTCGGAACTACACATAGTGTACTCACCCAAATTACACAGATTTATTAAAATTTGTTATTATATTATACAAACCCTTAAGATGTGTACCATGGTACATGCATAAAGCTGAGGCACAACACATGATAGGTGTTTTATATATATGTGTTTAATTTAACATCTGCATAATGAATGATAATTCACCAGGTTTCCTCCAAGGTACAAGTTACGTACAAGAATAATTTAAAATGAATTTTTCTGTTTAAAATTATGATGGATGAGAATCTCAAGGAAGTTCAGAAAAGGTTTTTAGATAAAATGATTGATTAATTAAAGATAATTAATTAATTCGAGCGTGATTTATCTTAAACAAGAAAGATTAAAGAATTGAATGCTATTTTTATTTATGCGTAAATATAATTTCATGTATGGATGATCATGTGCTAGACCGAGACCTTTGTATGTGAATGGTTTATTTTTATTTATTTAAATTAAATTTGTTGGCCTCTAAGCCAACTCTTCATTAATATGTAGGGCATGCACACCCAAGGATTCTTTTATGTAGAAACACCTTTGTACACCTCACCTACATGTGAGATAAATGAATATATAATGGATGGATCTCCCAAGCTAGTAAAGGTGGCTCAAGTCAGGAGGCAAGGTGAAACCAATCCAAGGAGATACAAAGGTGAACAGGTGGAAAGCTGTAATCATGAACCCGGAATGTTCAAGGGGTTTTCTCCCCTAGGTCTTGGGTTAGTTTATCAACCACTAGAAAAAAATAACCAATAGAAAAAAGCTCATGATCATACCATTTATTTTATTTCTATCAATTTCATGTTTTATTTATTGTCGGTGTGTTGTCACGATCACAAAAATAATGAATTAAACAAGCATGCAAGATGGAACTAAAATAAAACCGGCTTATACGTAAATATTATCTTAAACATGGTTAATAACTTATGTATATCCCACTTAATATTGACACGCATGTAATCAAAGATAATAAATTGGAAAGGATAAAATCCCTCAAAATAAATATTAAGTCGGTATAGCCTTCCATAATCTTGGTTAGAATCGACCCATTGTTCAAAGTGCTTGACCTACCCTAGTTGGGGTGCTTTCAATTATCGGGGAATTCAAATTCAAGGTTTTGGGTTGACTTTACTTGGTTTGTATCAAGGGTCGACTGACACAGAACGACTTGGTGTGACCAAGAGGCAAAGGTTGAGTAAATCCAAAATAAAAGGATTTTAGGATTGGGGAGTCCATTCAGCAGATCAAGGAGTTGGGAGTTAATGCAGTTGGCATTTGGAATGCCAACCTAAAACCCTTCATGTTTCTTGGCCAACCTTAGTTGGGATAATACGAAGGGTAATATGGATATTTTCCACAAGAATATTCAGGAAACAAAATATTCCGAAGTCAATGGTGAGGGCTATTGGATTTCGATAAAATAGTTGGAGACTAAAAAGTTTTAGTATATTTATATTTCTCATTTTTGAAATAATGTGAAAAACATTTTCTTATATTAATTTGTAGAAACAACAAGAAAATGACATAAAACATATCATTGTGAACTGTACTCGGGATGGAAAACCTTCTCCTCGACACCAATTTCCAATTGTGGAAGAGGCGTTTACACATCATCATTCGCCACAAAAAACAATTGTATGTGCTGAAAGATCCTATCCTAGTTTCTCTTGAGAAAGAGGCCATTAATGAGGAATTTTCTCTGTATATGAAACACATGGATGATTCCATAGATGTCCAGTGTTTCATGCTATCATCCATGTCTAATGAGCACTTGAAGAAACATGAAAACATTGACGCGTATAGCATGATGTCTCACCTTAAGGATCTCTACCAAGAGAGGGAAAGACAGGAGAGTTATGAGATCTCCAATGCTTCGTTTAAAACTACTCTTGGAGAGTCTGCACCAGCTAGGCCCCATGTAGTCAAGCTTATTAGCTACATTGAATGATTTGACATCTTAGGGATTAAATTCCTGGATGAGTTGTGTACAGATCGCATCCTATCATCACTGCCCAAGACCATCTCTAGCTTCATTGTCAACTATTATATGAGCGGAAATTAGATGAGTCTATCGGAGCTTCTGACCCAGATTTGCCAGGTAGATAAGGACATGGGGTGTGACAAACCTGTGCTCCTTATAGTGAACAAGAAAAGGAAGGACAAGGAAAAGGGTCCAATGACATAAAAACGGTCTGAAGCCCTCGAGCACCGTACATCCATTAAGGTGAAGATCCAAAGGCAGGGCAAGGAACGTGAGGTAGTGTGTTTTGCATGTGGCAAGCACGGCCACTGGAAGAGGAAATGCACCCTGAAGCATGGGGATGCTAAAGGTGCATTTGTTATCAAGTGAAATTATTATATTTCTACATATTGGGTATTAGATACAGCTTTTGGGGCTCACATCAGTATTCAAATACAAGAACCAAGTAGATTTAGAAAGATCTCCATAGGAGAAGTGGATCTTCGAGCTGCCAATGGCGCAAGGCTGGCTGCATTGGCTATTGGCGACTATCACCTCTCATTGCCCACTGGTATGTTTTGGTTTTACTAAACTGTTATTTTGTGCCTAGTGTTACCAAGAACATAATTTCTGTATCTTGGTTGGATATGGATGGATTTGTTTTCATGTTTGGAAATAAGGGTTTTCTCTTTTATTAGAACAATGTATGTTATGGTATAGCACATTTGAATAAATGTTTTTATGTATTAAATTATGAAAACCATGTTTCAGCAATCGATAATAAAACAAACTCACGTGAATCATACATCACCCAATTGTGGCATCACCGCCTTGGTCATGTACACTAGAAGCGCCTGAAAAATCTCTGTCAAGATGAATATTTAGACTCTACTGTGCTAAAACAACTTGATAGATGTCTTTATTGTTTACAAGGTAAAATGACCAAGCCTCCATTTGGGGGGACATGGTGGAAGGGCCACAGAGCATCAAGGATTGGTACACATGGATGTATGTGGACCATTTTCCGTAGAAGCTAGGGATGGGTATTCTTACTTCATTACTTTTACTGGTGATTTTGAGTAGATACGGATTTGTCTACATAATGATTAATAAGTCATTATCCTTAAAGAAATTTACG
The DNA here is from genome assembly GCA_963277665.1 of Viscum album. Classification (NCBI taxonomy): domain Eukaryota; kingdom Viridiplantae; phylum Streptophyta; class Magnoliopsida; order Santalales; family Viscaceae; genus Viscum; species Viscum album. Next base: position 304,602,115 of record OY728141.1, on the reverse strand, counting down.
TAATTCAATAATGAAGTAGAGAATCAGCTTGGTAAGAAGATAAAGAAGCTTCAATCGGATCGAGGAGGAGAATACCTAAACCAAGAGTTCATCGATCATCTACGGGAGTTTGGGATTCTATCTCAGGTGACTCCTCCTTATACACCACAGTGGAATGGTGTTAGTGAAAGGAGGAACCACACCTTATTGGACATGGTTAGTTCAATGATGAGTCATGTGGATCTTCTATTATCCTTTTGTGGATACACATTACAAACTGCAGCATGCACATTAAACTGAGTACCAACTAAGGCGGAAAATGGAATTCCCTCTGACTTATGGAATGGAAAGAAACCCATTTTGTCACATTCACGTGTATGGGGATGCAAGGCATTTGTTAAGGCCTTCTCATGAAACAAACTAGCACCATACTGTACAAGGTGTATCATTATAGGATATCCTAAGTAAATGAAAGGATATTACCTATATAACCCTCAAGACAAGAATGTGACTGTCGCTAGCCAAGTCATCTTTCTTGAGAGGGATCACATCCTCAAAAAGTATAGTGGGAGCAAGATTTAATTCGACAAAGTTAATTCTCATGATACACAAAAGTTGGTACAGGAACAAGATCCACAGGTCCCTGTAGAAGAGGTTCCAGAAACGCAAGTATTGTGTAGGAGATCAAGAGAGGTAAGGGAACAAGAGAGATTTGGTTTCCTAGTCACCAAGGATGGTGAATCATTATTGTTGGACAATGATGAACATCTCTCCTACAAGGAAGTAGTAGAAAGATCAGAAGCTGCAAGATGTCTAGATGCTATGAATTCTGAGATGGATTCCATGTATCAGAACCAAGTATGGGTTCAAGTCGATGAGCCAGTTGATATTAAGCCTATTGGATGCAAATGGGTATTCAAGGAAAAACTGGACATGTAAGGTCAAATTAGAACCTATAATGTAAGTCTAGTGGCTAAAGGATTCAGACAACATCAGGGAATTGACTATGTTGAAACCTTCTTGCCAGTTGCCATGTTCAAATCCATAAGAATCATACATTCCATAGTAACTTACCATAACTATGTGATTTGGCAGATGGATGTAAAAATAGTATTCCTTAATGGGATCCTTCAGGAAGATGTCTACATGACACAACTAGAATGGTTTGTGACACCAGGTGGAGCCAAATGGGTTTGAAAGTTGCAGAAATCCATTTATGGATTGAATAAAGCATCCAGGTCATGGAACATTCGATTTGATGAAGCCATAAAGGAATTTGGTTTCATTAAGAACGATTGTGAGCTATGTGTTTATATGCGGTTTAATGGGGATACGTTCATTATAATAGTAGTAAATTTTGATGACATATTTCTTATTGGAAACGATGTACCAGCCATATAGTAAGTTAAGGAATGGTGGAACAAGTGCTTCTCCATCAATTATTTAGTTGAAGCGGCCCTCATTCTAGAGATCAAGATCATTCGTGATAGATCCAAGAGGCTTCTTGGACTAATTCAGGGTACATACATTGGACAGATACTAATGAGATTTAGGATGGAACAATCCAAGAGAGAATTGGTTCCAGTGTCACATGGCTTACATATTTCTATGAAAATGTGTCCTCAGACACAACAAGAGAATGATAGAATGAGTAAGATACCATATGCTTTGGCTATAGGATCCATCATGTATGCCATGTTATGTACCAGGCCAGATGTTGCCTATGAACTAAGCATGGTAGGTAGATATCAAGAAGATCCAGGAGAACATAATTGGACTGATGTTAAGACAATCCTTACATATCTGAGAAGAACTAAGGATATGTTCCAAATGAATGGAGGAGAGAGGATCTTGTCATCATAGGGTATGCTGATGCTGGTTTTCAGACAAGTCAGAACGATTTGAAGTCACTCTCTGGATATGTTTTCTGTCTCAATGGAAGATCTGTGAGCTGGAAGAGTTCAAAGCATCCTGTTTTCAATGATTCTACAGCTGGGATCGAATATATAGCGGCTTCTGATACAGCCAAGGAAGACGTCTGGATTCAGAACATTGTCCAGGAACTTGATGTGGTGCCTAGAGGTAAGGAACACATTACATTTTATTTTGATAATACTGCAGCGGTGGCTCTTGCAAAAGAACCAAGGTCACATCAACGGACAAATCACATACTCTGGATGTATAACCTCTTTAGGTATTTCTATGAGAGGGGTGAATTTTCTGTGAGCAGAGTGTCCACGGAAGAGAACGTGGTGGACCCCATGACTAAAGGCATATCTCAGCAGAAGTATGAATATCATGTGAGAGCTAGCGGGTTAAAGGTTGTTAGCAGTTGGTTCTAGTATAAGTGGGAGTATGTTGGAGTTGGTGGTCTAGAACCAACTACTTTGAACTTTATTCATTAATAAAAGCCTTATCACATCTTGATTGTTCTTCTGCGTGACAATGCATGTGATAATGTCCTAAGGATAGCAATTGCATTAAAGGGTCATAGCTGATCCCTGTTATGATGAGAACCCAGAGTGCCATATCACTGTTCTTGAATATATGTTCTATGGCCAGATGATATTATTTGAGGGACACAAATAATAACGGTCATTAGGGGTGAGGAATCATAAAACATTGAGGCACCTTCTCATTGTGTGCGCCATTGGTAATATCCATGAGGATATTATGAGAACGAGACCATCTAGTAGGAATTCCACATTTCATAATGTCATTGGTTGTTCCTATCTGCGGACGTGTGTATTTGTCCATAGACTTTATGATTCTTATTAATGGTTATTACAACTCACGCACATAGATGTATTGACTAAAACTATGATGACACCCTGTTCACAGTGAGGTAGGATACGTTGGTTGTGTCATGAGTAACACTTCCTTAATAGATAATGCGATAAAGGATTTTTCCATTCTATTCCCTAACAGAAGTAGATATCTCAGGCCCTTTGATGGAATTTATATAGCCTAAATAAATCCTTTGTCATGGTAAAGTATGGGCGAGTTTAGTTCCAAGAAGTCAAAGAAAAAATAATCGAGCACATGGGTTGATGGCACTAGCATAAAACTCGCTTGATTAGAGATTTTGAGACAAAGGGATTATATTACACGATAAGCATTCATAGGAGGTGACACGTCATTGCGGCATTAAATTCTTTCTCTATGGGTTTCTTGGCATGTTTCTAGACGCTAACCTTTTACTTTAGGCATGCTCCACCTAATCCCATAGAGAAACATTCCTAGAGGGTCACACATTAAGTGTGTCCATATATCATAGTTAAATATTAATTTAACAAGTTATATAAATATTATTCCCGACTGTGGTTTAATAATTACATAAGGATGCTTGATCGGATTTATTTCGACAATAATTATTCGAGAGAATGTATTGTGGGTGAAATAATATATTTGATAGTGAGTAATGCAGTTATATTTATTTAAGAAATAAATAGCCATTACTCAAGATCTAATAAATGTGGTGGATAAAAATGAAAAAAAATTCACTCCATGTATATTAAATATAAACGTCTTGTAGATTTATAGAAAACAAGTACACGCTGTGTATTAATTATTACACGCCGTGTAGTTTTCCAGTCGTGATTTTGATTATATAATATTGTTTTATTAAATGATATTAATTATAATCAGCATGGGAACATGAATTAATAATTCAACATGGGGGATTCAATAAGCGGTAATTAATTAAATAAAATGTGTAACATGTTTATTTATTGCCATAACTCTATTAACCTCAAACACGATTATAAATATCCTCAAAACCCCAACACTTTTTTCTAGAAGAGCCATTGGTCTGCACAACAGATTTGGAAATACTCTCAAGCCAAGAGAGAATTCCCTTTCCACCAAGAACACCCTCAAGTTACGAGAGCGAGATCCTCCACCGGATCAAGGTGGTCGAAGGCGGACATCGCAAGCGAAGGTTCTTCCACGCTAGCACCCGGAGATCACTTCGGTGACGTCCAGAGATACATGGAGCACGTGTGGATCACCTCTAGATGAATCCAATACATGGATTTTACGATGCAACAACATATCACAAGATTGTGACCGGAGACATCGACGAAGAAATAATTCCACTGAGGTAAATCTTGTGAATTAATAAAATTAATTATAACCAACATATGATGATCCTATCTCAATAGTTCTGGGACTCTTCATTTCTTTTTCATTCTTCGTTTTATTCCAAACGTCCGGTGTTATATATCATTACGGATCTTGGATTGAAAGTTTTTTAACACTAAAATTAGAGTTGGGAAAACCCACCAACGCGCTTCTGCTGCGCCCAAAACATACATTATCAATGTTTTCTTTTGTAATTTCAAATATTTCTACCTCGTACATGTTTGATGAATCATTCGATGGAGGAAAAAAATTATCCTAAAAGGGTGAGTGTACCTATTTGTAAACCATTTATGAAGGATTATTTCATTGGGTAGGGTGTCATGACTGCTTGAGTGATCCTGGAATTGCATGCATTACAGCCGAATGTCTTCTAATTGTTCCTTGTAAATGGAATAGGGGTGCGGAAATTGATTGGTCAATTAGGCCTGGTATTTTTAACATATGAATCTACTAAAAAAGAGAGTACATGGGGATATGAAGATTGTAATGAATGATTGACAATATTGAGGGGTATATTCAACCTAGTAATGACTCTAAATGATATAAGAGTTATGTTTGGTGGTTTTATGGTTTAGAGAACATCCATGTGTTGGTGGGATATCATGAAATAGCATAGTAGATGGAATAGTCAGATACAAATGGTTTTAAATAAACTATAAAAATTGTATTTCATCCCAATTATGCTGAAATAATTTTTTTTCAAGAGATATATATATGTTTAGTATATTACGATGTCAGTAATTTCAAATTCTACACATTTCATTTTGTTACTTTTAGTTAATCCTCTTTTGGTGAGAAATTCCACATTGATGTGTTGGTGCACGATATTATAATGGATCACAAATAATGTTATAGGTTTTTAATTTTCTCCTACCACCATACACAAATGTTCTATACATGACCATATTAATCGAGAAGCTTTTGGAGGAGGAAAGAGTAAGAGGACTACTATTATCTATTGGTGCATTAATCAGTGAGAGTCCTAAAGATGTAATTGTGTTGTCTCTACTAGTAGTATGATGAAAAAGGTTGTGCATTCATGATAGGGTGATTGTTGGTAAAAGTAGTATAGATATGGGTTTTTAGCACCCACTATGTCTGGAGGAGGGCCCCAATATTTCCTCAATGGATATATTAGGTGCAATCAAAAACAATTCTGTCAACCACAGATAAATTTCATTCAGTGGAGAAATATGAGGTTTCTTACATAGTTTTATTTGTGGTATTATAGACACATCCCCGAAAAGGTCTATGGAAGTCATTGAATTAGACCCAATTAATTGTCTAGGATCCACAGTAGTATATATATATCCCACATACAACATCCTACACTGTCTGTTATAATATATATGGGATGTCAAATTAAAGAATGTAAGGTGGGGTATATAGAAAGGATCAAGTTCCAGTGAATGGTAGTGAGGGACCATATTTGATAATCATGATTATTCAGTTTAAGAGATAAAATTTAATATTTTTAATATTTTTTTACAGATTATATGGCACAAATCAACTACTATAAGAGGTGGTAACCTTTAAAACCCCATAGGTAGTGAATTATTTGTTATATTTTGAATAGGATTTCATATGAGGCATAATAAATTTTAATATGATTCATTGACATGTTGTTTCTACAAAAATTTTGGGCATGGTTCATGTTTAAAACTATTCTATAGCTTCATCCATATTTCTTTATGTAGCTGGCCTTTATCAAGAAGCATATTGAGATGATTTCTAGAAACTACATCTTTATAGAGGGATGAAAATTTATATCAGAATTATGTCATGAATGCAATATATATAAATTTTTTTATACCATATGAAACAAATTGGGAATAAAAAAAGGATAAAATTATGGATTTGGAGATTAATGGAATTATATATGACCAATAACATCTCTTTGGAGGGATCCCACTATTTCATGAAATTATTCAAAAAGGAAATTGTTTTTGTTAATATACTACATAATTATCTCCCATGTTATCACAAATAATAAATTTAAATTTTCATAGATCGATGACTTATTTGATAAATTATAGAGATTTTAATAGATATCCATGGTTTACATATAATCAGGCTACTACAATTTTCATTTATAGGGTATTTTATATCGACTATTGATTTCATGAGAAGAAATTGTTTGTAGGAGTTTTTTTATATGATTTTTGGCAGATTAATTCACATAAAATATTAATGGACCTCACTATTTAGCTTTTCTTTCTAAATTTAAACTTAATAATTATTATATATGATAATTTCATTTTAATATACTCACGGGCCTCATAAATTCAAGCGATGGACAAGGATATTTTCATGAGTAGACTCTAATCACATAATCAATATCCCATGATAATAAAGTGTCACATATGGATCTATAATATTTATTTACATTGGAGTGTGAACTCCAAGGAGTAATTTTCTATTTTTGAGGATATAGTGGAGGAAATTATGTATTCAAAATTCCCCAGTGATTTGTTTGAAAAAAATAGTATCTATAGGTTTGTGCGATATTTCAAATGATTCAATAGGTGATGCATCCATTTGGATGTTATTATGATGTGGGTTAGAAAATATGGGGATGAAGATTGTGTTGATTTATTATTGTGAAATGATGAAGAGATTTATATCATCACAAGTTATGAAATTTAATAATCCATGTATGGAATGTGTTTTTTACAATGATGCTTACTGTTTTGGTTTATGGGATGTTCTGATGCAAAGGAAAAATCTAGTAGATTTTGGGTGACGTCGGTATTGTCTATTAGAGAATGTATACACTATGGAAAAAATGGTAATCAAATATATGTTATAGGATACGATGTGTTAGAGTAATTATCTCTTTAGTGAGAGTTCTTTCATTTACACAAACCATAAGAGTATATGTGACAAATTCCATCACTATGATATAAATATTCGGTAAGGGAGTTGTGTGAACTATAAAATACATGAATAATTTAATAACAATTTATATTATCTTTGTTGAAAAAAACATTTGCGGAGATACCTTTAAAGGATGAAGGGAAGTTGATAATCCATTTGTCTAAATAATTGATGGACATGTATAAGGAATGAGGGGAGAAGAAATTTCTTCACTTGTTTATGACATAAATATTTTTGGAATATGAAATAACTATTCATGACTACGATAATTAATTCCTTGTGATCTGGGAATATATGGAAAAAATTGGCGAAATTATAAGATTTTATGCTTATAATGATTACCTGATATATACTTATGTTACGGTGGTGTTTTGAGATTATATGTGGGAATAGATGGTAACGAAATACAACACCACTAATGGGGTAGTTCACCCAAGTTTGAGAAAGATGTATCCAGGAAGTTAACAACACATTATTGGATTAGAATGGAGGGATTAATTGTGATCTTATTCTCTCATTGACTAATACATCATAGGATCAAGCTGGTGGATCCGAAAATGTATGGTTTACATCATAAATAACTAATTACACTTCGTAAAATGGTATGATGTGATGATGGAATTCATAATAGGATTATCCAAAACCTATAGAAGTAAAAAAATAGTTTTGGTGACAATTTATCATATTAATAAAGTGAAACACTCCATGAAAATTTGTGACATTCACTCTATTGATGAGATATGATATTTCTGTCTTAGTGATTGTAAAACAAAATTAAGTTACTATAAAAAAATATTAGATAGGGGAGTTCATCTAATATAATGATTTTTGAAATGATACCCTGAAAAACCTCATGATTTTAATTTACAATATAATTTTATATAAATAAAATAAACTATATTGCATAAATCACTTACTTGGATTATGTTACATGCTAGATTGTTTTTCTATTAAATAAAACTTCATCATAATAATTACATAAATTTTATACTTATAACATAACCATTAAATAGATTGATATGAATATTAATAAAAAATTAATATTTTAATTATAATTTTTTCACACAATTATAACATATATATAATGAAATGTATACTTTGAAGTGCCCAGATCAGTGTGAATCACTGAGAGGGGGAGGGGGTGAATCAGTGATCCTTTAAAACTTTTTACTAATTGATTCCTTATCAATTAAACCTCTATGGATAGTTAAAGCCTCGATCCACTCTTCTTGTATCTCTCAACCTTTCCCGAATAATGCAGTAATGAAAAGGCACAGGACACAAGGATTTACAAGGTTCGGCACCAAAGGCCTACATCCTTTCCATGCTCTTCCAGCATAGATTCTCCATTATAACCTGTTAAAATTACAATGGTCGATACAGAGTCCCACTGTATCTCTCCTGAGTCCCACATGAGGGTCTTTATACTGCGTCCCACAGTGTTACCAGAGTCCCACTGGCCTGCTCCAGAATCCCACTGAAGACTTCTTCTCCCTGAGTCCCACAGGGTCTTCTCCTGGCTCCTCGAGTCACACGAGTAGCTCTTCTTCACTTTAAGTTCTTCAAGTGTCTTCAGCAGTCTGGGATAAAGACTGCTGGCCTTGCTCTGTACCTCTGATCACTTGAGTTGATCAGGTTCTTCTCAATCTACTGAAAACTCAGACAACCATTCTCTTTAACTTCAGTCTGGCTCAGTCTCAGTTCACTTCAACATCATGCACTGAGTGCATGGCAACTCTTCAAGATCTTCAAGTCTTGGACTCCTCAGATGCACACCACTGATTTAGCACTGTTCACATGTGCACGTGCATGCATGCATGCATGGACTTTCCCTTTCCTCTTCTTGGTGTAGTAGACCCACAAAGGGTGTAGTATCTTTAAGCACACACCTTCACTGAACATCACACACTTAATTCAATTTGCTTACACACTTGAATGTGTGTTATACAATAGTGTGAGTGTCCTCTTCTCCTTCTTCTAAGTCTGTACACACTTCACTTAGTGCACACACATAGGTTCGGCCTTCACTTGTTTTGCACACACAATTTATTCTTCATTTTGCACACACTTAAGCTTGGCCTCTTTCCTTCTTGTACTCTTCCACTTTGCACACACACTTTGTTTTTCTCTTTTTAATCTTCAAGTGTGCACAACCACAAGGCTACGGCCTTCACTTGTTCAATTTGCACACAAAGGCACTAAGCCTTGGCCTTCCTCTCTTTGCTCACCCACTGCCCGTAGGGCCTTCTCCTCACTTTGCATACACACAAAGTGTTCTTCAATTTGGCACACACACAAGGGCTACGACCACTTGTTTTATTTTTGCTTACACCAATGTTTAGGGCCTCCGCCTCTTTTTGCACACCCCAAAGGCTACGGCCTCTTCTTCAAATGCACACACAAGAGGTGTTATTCTATTTAGCACACACACAAGGGCATGCCTCGGCCTCCTCTTACACACACCTGAATACCATCACAAGGGGCTACGGCCTCCTCCTTTTCTTTTTACACAAAAGGCACAAAGGCCTCGGCCTTCTCTTCTTCTCTTACCACACACACGAGGCAAGGCCTCGACCTTCTTTGGCACACACACAATGTGTGTAGAGCACAAGGCAAACAAGCCTCGGGTCTTCACCTAGCCTTCGGGCGCGCAAGGTGCACGGCACAGGGGCGCGCAAGACCTCCTACCCGCGGGGCGCGCAAGTTCAACACCCGTGGGGTCTTCCTCCTGCCGCGCAAGGGTGCGGGCAGAGAGGGAACAAGCCTCGGGCGCACAAAGTGTTGCGGCCACGAGCTCTTCCTTCCGCGCAAAGGATTAGCGCGCAGGGGACCTTCGAAGCCTCGGGTGGCTCCGGAACCACAGCCGCGCAAGTACTTTGCGCGACGGCTTCTTCTTCGCGAGGCAGAGGCACACGCGGGACACAAATCTTTAACAAGGTTTCAGCACATCAGCAAGCCTCTTCATGCCTCGGGTGCTCCTTTTATAGGCAGAGAAACGCTTCTAAACTTCCGCGTGGGATAAATCTCAAATCCCCGAGATTTTTGGATCTTTAAAAATCTTTCCAAATCTCGTTTTCCTTCACTGTTTCACGCGGGTTCTCATTTTTTAATTTCCTCTACGTGCATGCGACTTAGAACACATGCACGGCCTTCTTCTGATCCAAAACATGCACGCATAAAACATCCCACGGCCTTCGGCAGCTTTGCTTGCCTCGGCCTCGACCGAAATTCCTCATTTGTTGCATGCAAGCCAATTTAGAGGCATGGATGTATTCAGTGTAGCCAGACGAGCCGAATGGAGGTCTCGGTTTCGAAAATGGTGGCCGGGAACTCGAAATAGGTCGTCAGGGAGGCTCTGGTTCAGCGGCTTCTCACGGGTGGCTTCGGCTCGAGCTCGAGGAAGGAGATGAGATACGGCCGTCGGATCAGGCGATGGAGATACATCGGGCGGCCTGGATTAGATCGCGGCGCCGCGGATGGATCGTGCGGCGCAGATCAAGCGCGCGATCAATCGAGCGGCTCAGATTCGCTCCCGGGAAATTTTCCGCGTCCCACATCGAAACGGGGCGCGGTTTTTCCGCAGCTTATTAACTAAGCGCTCCCCCAACCGGCTCAGTTGAATTCTCTCCCTCCACGGTGCCGCCCCGCACCGTGTTCTCCCTGCGGGCGCGCTCTGCGCCCACTCTGCCTCCTGCGGGCGCGCTCTAGCGCCCATTATGCTTCCTGCGGGCGCGCCACTGGCGCCCACTATGCACACTGCGCTCCTCCGGGCGTGCCCCAGGCACCCATGCGGTGTCTGCGGGTGCGCCCCTGCCGCCCTGAGCTCGCCCCACGGGTTCCCCCTTGGGCGTGGCGCCTTAGGCCCACATGAGCCTTGGGGTTGAACCCACAAGGTGCTCACGGGCTGGCCATATTTTTTTGGCAAAGTATAGAATAAAGACTTTGTATAAAAACCAGTTTCTCCTCCATATAAAATATGCCAATTGCCAAGTGCCACTTCTCTTCTTCTAAGCCATTCTTCCTCTTCTTTATTTCTTCTTCATCATTAGAATTCATCATCCTTCTTCAACATATAATCATCATTTAATAATGGAATTCTTGAAGGTTCTTCATCTTCAACCGAGCTCTTGAATCATATAAACTTCTTCAATGTGCTTCATTGATCTAATCAGAGATCAATTGGATCTTCTTCTAATTCTCATGCACTAAGTGATAGTGCATGGACTTCTTCAGCTCACTTCATCCACTTAGGAGGTGTGGATGGATCATTTTCAACTCCTCATGCATTGTCACTACAATGCATGGTCTTCTAATCATTTTGTGACTTTGTATCATCAGGATACATGTTCTATGAACTTAAAGAGCAGCTCGGCAATCGTCAGATGTTATAGAGAATGTTTCAACCACATCTCCTATGTCACTTAGTGAATCTCCTAAGTGACATGCATCTTAGTACCATGGCCATTCTCCTTCATCACCATCACCATCACATCCTTTGACATTCACATCTTGACTCCTTGACATCTATTCATTCCAAGACAACTTCATGCCTCATTGACAAAAAATGCAACACAATGCACTTCAATCTCCCCCTTTGTATTTGTTGTCAATACTCCACTTCAGCACATATGAATGGGTCAATATGTGTGCCAATATTTTCTCCCCCTTATTGGCAATCAAATGCAAAGGTGTGGTGTGGTTCTCTTCCAGAAATATCTTCCTCCCATTGAAAAGTATCTTCTTGAAAAACACTAGGAGAGGGATGATGTCACATGTTCTCTTTAGCAAAGAACCTTTAGTAAATCATCTCTAAGTCTACTTGGGCTAACCCGGTGTAGAAAACAAGAGTGATGTAACCAAGGAACTCAATTCTGTCCTCATTCACTATAAACATGTGAGATCATGCTTAGGGGTTGAATTGTTTTTTCCAGATATTCAATGAATTGCTGAATCCTGCACATACTTCACAATACTCATTAGAAAGTTCAGTGCAAAGATAAAGCTCCGCCATTCATTCATTTTCTTAAGATGATATTAATCTCAGAACATCATCTTCTTCAGATTTGCTCCCCCACAAGGGGTGAACTCCGTTTTGTCCAAACCATCCTCCAGATGAGAATGATCATCATCTTCAATTCCCTGCAATGTTAGCACATGTATATACCAATAGTATAAGGGAATAAGATGGAACCTCCTTGGTTCATCAATGTGAACAACAAGGTTGAGAAGATTTTCTCAACCGAGATGTCCCATTTTCACCATTCTTCACACTTGCACATTTGATCTTTAATGATGATTGTGCTGGTGTGGTTCTCAAAACATCTTCATGTGAAACCTTCTTCTTCCCTTTTGCCTTAGCAATTGCCAGAACTTTATCTTCAGCTTTTTGCAGATCTTTGGCAAGTTGCAACTGATGTGGCCATATGACTAGTAAGTCACTTGGAAGTGTGGCCTCAGTTCTGGATATTCCACATGGTTCTTTTGATGCTGTTAAGCTACCTTTCTTAGGCAACTTATTTTCAACCAATCCCTTCTGCTTCTTCTGGATTTATCGTCTGTTTGAGTCCAGTCTGCCTCTATTGAATTTCATGGCTTCTTTACAAAGATCCATGATATGTCCATTCTTTCCACAGTAGAAGCATGTTTTCTTGGTGGTCCTTCTGGATGCATCACCCTTCTTGGACTCAGACTCCAAGGACTTCTCTTCATTTCTAAAACACTTCTTGGGAGCATTTTCTACTCTCTTCTTGCTTCCCAAGGAATCTCTCTTAGCCAGGTTCTGTGATCTTTTCTTCTTTTGAGTTCTGGATACAGTTGGAGATTGACATGTATCTATTTGACCACTTTTGCAAACATCCCAGATGTTGTCAAGTAATCCAAATCTATTTGCAGTAAACATATGTCTCTGGACCTGTGGATGCTGCTTCCTTCCTTCTGGCTTGCTCCCCCTTGGCATGGGCTTCCTCTGTGCTTTGGCATTTAGTGGATTGTACCAACAATCCTTTGCACAATGCCCATACTTGTTACAACACCAGCATTGTCCCACGAATCTTGACCTCTTCAGTCCTTCTGATTGTAGGGTACTTTTCTTGACCTGTTGTGCTGTTTCAGGAGAGCTCTGCTTCTTTACTGCCTTCATCGATACTTGTTTGGAATTATTTTTACATCCTGCACTTTTTGTGGAAACACAATTAGAAGCATCAGTACAAGATGGTATGGATGGTACCTTCTTTCTAGAAGATGTTGCACTTTTATTAGAGGATGTCTTTCTCTTAGAATCATCCTGCTCAAAGCATACTTGAGTAGCAACATGTCTTCTTTCAGCTGACTGGGAGGCTTCAGCTTTGGGTGATTGAAGATTTTTCAATATCACCTCTAGTTCTAAGCATTTCATATTGAGGGAGTTCTTCTCATCCTCAACAGTTCTTAGCCTCCCTTCCCATTTCTCTTCCAGCTGTTTTATCTGGTCATCATGCACCTGCTTCATTTCAATCAATGAGTTGTCAAGCTCCTTCACCCTTTTGACTTTGTCTTCTAGTTGAGCATCTCTGACAACCATTGACACTTTGTGCCTCTTTTCCAGTGCATGGAAAACTTCTTTGACCATTACTTTAAAGAATTCTTTCTCAGAAAGGCTTCTTTGCAATTCTTCACAAGTATCTTCATATCTTTCATTGCAAAGAGATACTGTTTCATCTTTGGCATTTACCAGCTTTCTGAGAGTGTTGGTTATGCCAACCCTTTTAGCCAATTGATCTTCCATTGCATTGGCTTCTTCTTCTAACTGTGATTTTTCTTCTTGAAGATCGTGGATGCCTGTAGCTATACACTTTGCCACTTCCATGGGAACTGTCTTCTGAAGATATTTGAGTGCACTCTGAAGATCATTCATTGTTTCAACTTCATCACAGCTAGGACAGGCTTTCTTCATCTTCTTGGCCTGTTTCTTCTTTCTATTTTTCTGAGTCTTGGCAGATATCCCCATTTGAGGCTGGTCACTCATTTCCTCAAATCTGCATGTCATGTAGACTCCCTTGGATCTTTTAGAGGTAACCTCCCTCTGATACCAATTGAAGTGCCCAGATCAGTGTGAATCACTGAGAGGGGGAGGGGGTGAATCAGTGATCCTTTAAAACTTTTTACTAATTGATTCCTTATCAATTAAACCTCTATGGCTGGTTAAAGCCTCGATCCACTCTTCTTGTATCTCTCAACCTTTCCCGAATAATGCAGTAATGAAAAGGCACAGGACACAAGGATTTACAAGGTTCGGCACTAAAGGCCTACATCCTTTCCATGCTCTTCCAGCATGGATTCTCCATTATAACCTGTTAAAATTACAATGGTCGATACAGAGTCCCACTGTATCTCTCCTGAGTCCAACAGGAGGGTCTTTATACTGCGTCCCATAGTGTTACCAGAGTCCCACTGGCCTGCTCCAGAATCCCACTGAAGACTTCTTCTCCCTGAGTCCCACAGGGTCTTCTCCTGGCTCCTCGAGTCACACGAGTAGCTCTTCTTCACTTTAAGTTCTTCAAGTGTCTTCAGCAGTCTGGGATAAAGACTGATGGCCTTGCTCTGTACCTCTGATCACTTGAGTTGATTAGGTTCTTCTCAATCTACTGAAAACTCAGACAACCATTCTCTTTAACTTCAGTCTGGCTCAGTCTCAGTTCACTTCAACATCATGCACTGAGTGCATGGCAACTCTTCAAGATCTTCAAGTCTTGGACTCCTCAGATGCACACCACTGATTTAGCACTGTTCACGTGTGCACGTGCATGCATGCATGCATGCACTTTCCATTTCCTCTTCTTGGTGTAGTAGACCCACAAAGGGTGTAGTATCTTTAAGCACACACCTTCCCTGAACTTCACACACTTAATTCAATTTGCTTACACACTTGAATGTGTGTTATACAGTAGTGTGAGTGTCCTCTTCTCCTTCTTCTAAGTCTGTACACACTTCACTTAGTGCACACACATAGGTTCGGCCTTCACTTGTTTTGCACACACAATTTATTCTTCATTTTGCACACACTTAAGCTTGGCCTCTTTCCTTCTTGTACTCTTCCACTTTGCACACACACTTTGTTTTTCTCTTTTTAATCTTCAAGTGTGCACAACCACAAGGCTACGGCCTTCACTTGTTCAATTTGCACACAAAGGCACTACGCCTTGGCCTTCCTCTCTTTGCACACCCACTACCCGTAGGGCCTTCTCCTCACTTTGCATACACACAAAGTGTTCTTCAATTTGGCACACACACAAGGGCTATGGCCACTTGTTTTCTTTTTTCACACACCAATGTTTAGGGCCTCCTCTTTTTGCACACCCCAAAGGCTACGGCCTCTTCTTCAAATGCACACACAAGAGGTGTTCTTCTATTTAGCACACACACAAGGTCATGCCTCGGCCTCCTCTTGCACACACCCGAATACCATCACAAGGGGCTACGGACTCCTCCTTTTCTTTTTACACAAATGGCACAAAGGCCTCGGCCTTCTCTTCTTCTCTTACCACACACACGAGGCAAGGCCTCGACCTTCTTTGGCACAAACACAATGTGTGTAGAGCACAAGGAAAACAAGCATCGGGTCTTCACCTAGCCGTCGGGCGCGCAAGGTGCACGGCACAGGGGCGCGCAAGACCTCCTACCCGCGGGGCGCGCAAGTGCAACACCCGCGGGGTCTTCCTCCTGCCGCGCAAGGGTGCGGGCAGAGAGGGAACAAGCCTCGGGCGCACAAAGTGTTGCGGCCACAAGCTCTTCCTGCCGCGCAAAGGATTAGCGTGCAGGGGACCTTCGAAGCCTCGTGTGGCTCTGGAACCACAGCCGCGCAAGTGCTTTGCGCAGCGGCTTCTTCTTCGCGAGGCAGAGGCACACGCGGGACACAAATCTTCAACAAGGTTTCAGCACATCAGCAAGCCTCTTCATGCCTCGGGTGCTCCTTTTATAGGCAGAGAAACGCTTCTAAACTTCCGCGTGGGATAAATCTCAAATCCCCGAGATTTTTGGATCTTTAAAAATCTTTCCAAATATCGTTTTCCTTCACTGTTTCACGCGGGTTCTCATTTTTTAATTTCCTCTACGTGCATGCGACTTAGAACACATGCACGGCCTTCTTCTGATCCAAAACATGCACGCATAAAACATCCCACGGCCTTCGGCAGCTTTGCTTGCCTCGGCCTCGACCGAAATTCCTCATTTGTTGCATGCAAGCCAATTTAAAGGCATGGATGTATTCAGTGTAGCCAGACGAGCCGAATGGAGGTCTCGGTTTCGAAAATGGTGGCCAGGAACTCGAAATAGGTCGTCGGGGAGGCTCTGGTTCAGCGGCTGCTCGCGGGTGGCTTCGGCTCGAGCTCGAGGAAGGAGATGAGCTACGGCCGTCGGATCAGGCGATGGAGATACATCGGGCGGCCTGGATTAGATCGTGGCGCCGCGGATGGATCGTGCGGCGCAGATCAAGCGCGCGATCAATCGAGCGGCTCAGATTCGCTCCCGGGAAATTTTCCGCGTCCCACATCGAAACGGGGCGCGGTTTTTCCGCAGCTTATTAACTAAGCGCTCCCCCAACCGGCTCAGTTGAATTCTCTCCCTCCACAGTGCCGCCCCGCACCGTGTTCTCCCTGCGGGCGCGCTCTGCGCCCACTCTGCCTCCTGCGGGCGCGCTCTAGCGCCCATTATGCTTCCTGCGGGCGCGCCACTGGCGCCCACTATGCACACTGCGCTCCTCCGGGCGTGCCCCAGGCACCCATGCGGTGTCTGCGGGTGCGCCCCTGCCGCCCTGAGCTCGCCCCACGGGTTCCCCCTTGGGCGTGGCGCCTTAGGCCCACATGAGCCTTGGGGTTGAACCCACAAGGTTCTCACGGGCTGGCCATATTTTTTTGGCAAAGTATAGAATAAAGACTTTGTATAAAAACCAGTTTCTCCTCCATATAAAATATGCCAATTGCCAAGTGCCACTTCTCTTCTTCTAAGCCATTCTTCCTCTTCTTTATTTCTTCTTCTTCATTAGAATTCATCATCCTTCTTCAACATATAATCATCATTTAATAATGTAATTCTTGAAGGTTCTTCATCTTCAACCGAGCTCTTGAATCACATAAACTTCTTCAATGTGCTTCATTGATCTAATCAGAGATCAATTGGATCTTTTTCTAATTCTCATGCACTAAGTGATAGTGCATGGACTTCTTCAGCTCACTTCATCCACTTAGGAGGTGTGGATGGATCATTTTCAACTCCTCATGCATTGTCACTACAATGCATGGTCTTCTAATCATGTTGTGACTTTGTATCATCAGGATACAAGTTCTATGAACTTAAAGAGCAGCTCGACAATCGTCAGATGTTATAGATAATGTTTCAACCACATCTCCTATGTCACTTAGTGAATCTCCTAAGTGACATGCATCTTAGTACCATGGCCATTCTCCTTCATCACCATCACCATCACATCCTTTGACATTCACATCTTGACTCCTTGACATCCATTCATTCCAAGACAACTTCATGCCTCATTGACAACAAATGCAACACAATGCACTTCATACTTTTTGGTAAAACTGTTATATGTTTAGAAATAATATTTTATTAAAAGAACTTATTTTTATATCATTTTTTGATCAATAATGAAATTATATTTAGACACTAATATAAATTCAATTTGGTATAATAAAAATAATTTTTTATTTATAAATATCATAATTATCTTAGAGTAATTTTTGGTATTTTTATGAAAGGTTTCAATTTTTATAGAATTGTGAAATTACTGCATTTAACAAAAATCATTTAAATTTAATTATTTTAAATAATTGCATTTTAATATCACAATTGATAAATAATAATAATATTAACCCAATATTGGTCATTAGAACCATTTTTATAATACTACAAGATATTAAAAATTATTGAACTTTTGAACGTCTCATTTACTCACATTATAGAAATATTTGAGAGTTTAATATTAAAGTTATTTTAACTGTTTCTATGAATTGAATTTAAAAAAATGGACATATATGGTTTTAATCAGTATCAAAAATGTTTTCTAATATGATCATATTATTTTATTGTCAATATTGTCATTTTAAAATTTTTACCACAGTTAATGTTCAATAGGGTAATTAAATATAAAAACAATATAATAATAATATTAAATTTCCCAAAAGCATGTCCTAGTTCTATTGGATTAGTATTTTATGAATAAAGAACACCTTAGGTAAAAAATATTTTCATTTTAATGTCACTTGTGTGAGAATAGGTATTTTATTATATTTTATTTCAAGATTAGTTATAAATGTCATATAGAAATTTTAATTACTATATCATTTTAAAAATGATGTTATATAAGTTATATGGTTTACTAAAAATATTATATGTAGATATAGAATAATTATCTACATCATAGTAATATATTTATAATTTTTAGATGTTAAATAATTACAATTAATGATGAAACAATAGTGAAAGAGAAGTTATTTTATTAATTAAAATAAGAAATAAATTATATGAAAAAAATTAAACTCAATATAACATGCTTAATTAATGAAAAAAACATATTTTATATACAACCTATAAATTTAAGTGAGATATTTGAATTATTTTGGTTGTTTTAATTTTTTTCTTATTTTTTAAAAATGAAAATATTGAATTGTTTCAAATTTTAAGGAAATTATACTTTAAAATAATCAATAGTTTATTAAATGTTTTAAAATTCATAAAATTATTTATTTAGTCCAAATAAATTTTATATTGTTTTTATATCAGAAATCATCCATTTGGGTCTCTTTTTATATTTCATAATAACTATATTAAACTTATATTGTAAAAGACATATTGTTATAGTAAATGTTAAATTGTTTAACTAAGGATTATGTACAAAAGATAAGGTCATTTATATGACCTAAATGAGTCTAAAATTCGTTGGTTCAGAATTTATAGACCCATCCTCAATATATCTTTTAAATAACTCACATTGTATCTATTTGAAACTGAAAATTATTTTATTACAAATTATTAGATTTTGATTATCCAAAACAACCCCTCAACACTCTTATAAAGAGGAACAATTCCTTCTCTTTTATGAAATCTTATAAATAAATTTTTATCAGAAAAAAACTACCTATTTCCACTAAAACCTTTCCAGAATTTATCTAAGAGGCCATAAATTGGAATTAATTCCCTCATATGGATCGATTTTAGGCCAATCAAAAGGTGACACTCAAAGAAGAGGTAATTATTCTACCAATTGAATTAAATTTTTATTATTCTTCTATTTCATATTAAAATGATTATTCCAAATAAATTAGTAACCCCAAAATATAATATATATAAATATATTTTTTATGAATATGGGAAAATCATATTACTAATTTTACGCATCATATGAAAAACAATATCCCATGCATTCGTACGTACGACTTACCGTATCCACATCGTGGTACAATCTATTTTTCATTTATTCACTATTTATATGGGCATAAGGATGAATATACAGGATTTAAATAAAAAAATTACCTAATTTTATTTTTATATAATTTATATTCTATCCAATTACATACCATTAACCAATATAGAATGATATCATCTCTCATTCGTACATATGAACTACCGTCTCAATGATACAATGAGATTCATACTCCGTTACAACCATTTACGAATGATTATAAATATATATATAAGGAATAATCATTAAATATGTTACATCATAATGGAACCGTAATAATATATTTCTTTATATAAATTTGTGTGTCATTTACTTTCTTCTATTCAAAAAGATAAGGATTCCAAAATTGCATTCATGTATACGTATGGCTTACCATATCTATAAAAAGTGTATTAAATTTCTTATATATATCAATTATATATAATTTTATTCTGAATATATATGATATTTCAATCAAATTTTAAAATTTTTATTTATTTAAGCATTTTCTATGTAATACGATCTAGAATAACAAGTCAAAATACCTACGATAGACAAAGAATTGATTACCCCAAATATTACTTTAACATTGAATTTTTTATAAATGTGTAATATAAAGTAAAAAATGAATTATATAAGATATCATGAATATTTTATATTTATTTTTTTCAATTTAATAATACAATTTAAACAATTATAGATGAGTTTTATACACATATGGATATTATCAATCCTATGATAAGGGAATTCCATCTCACTTTTATGTTTCGTGATATACAATACAAATTCACCAACAAGATCTTGTGTATGGTGTATATAATACCATTATTATGTTTGATACCATGAAAATAAATTATATTAATGGTATTTGAAAATACATTTGAATATATTGGTCTTATTTTTTAAAGGTTTAAAGTGGTTTGGGATGATTTTATGATTCCATGAATTCCATTATCCATTTGAAAATTCATATTATTATCAAACATATATATTTATGTTTATATAGATGATTATAAAGAACATTTTAATTTTTTTTTAAATTAATTCAATTTTTTTGAAGAGAATATTTTTCAGCTTTTATGTAATGGTGTGTTGAAATAAAACATATTTTTAAATGATTCAAATATTTTTTATTCTAAATCATTTTCATTAATGTCCTTGTTTACAAAATAGTTTTATGTATTTATTTATATGGACAATAATGTTTAAAAATTTAAATTCATTTCAATAGATTCTATGTGGTTTGAAACAACTTTATTCAAAAATATCTTTTTTAATGTATTCTTTTCTAAATGTGTGACTTTTGAATAAATTAATTCAATGAAAACGTGGTATTTATATGATGATATTTTTAATTATTTTGAAAGAGTATTTTTATCTATGTCAATATAATTTGATATATCTCATGCATAATTGAGTTAGAACTCCTATGATATAATTTACCATATATTATTGAATTGATTATAATCATTTTTAATGATTATGTTCAATTTAGATACCATTATTTGGTCATGGTTGATGTATTCATATGCTGTATACTAGTTTTTAATATGACTTTTTTTTGTTTGTGTTTTTCATATTTCAATATGAGGAAAGAACAAGACTTAAAAAGCGAAGGGTGGGGCATGATATAGCCCATTGATGCATCAGTAGGTCTCATTAGAAAAACTGTTATCTTTGCATGAGGCCATGATGGTATGGTGTTGTATGGTCTTAGTAAGAGGCCTTTAAATTGTGATAATTATGTCTAACATTTATAATTCTCAAAATATAACATTAGATATTTATATTAAATATAATTATTTGACTAGTAGAATAACCATTGAACATTTGAATACCATTATTGGATTTACTATTTCAATAATATGTTCAATTTCATTTTTATGGGATTGTGTTTTAGTTTATACATGCCTTAAATGTTTACACCTATTTATGAAAGTTTCTACTATATTCTTTATCTTTACTGAGAATTTGAGCTCACACATTTCTTATGTTTTATTTTCCATGGATGACATGATGTGATTTATGGTTGATATACATGGTTATTATATGATAAAAATGTGTTCAAGAAGGGATTTATATATAGTATATTATGTTTGAAATTTTAATGTGAGGTTCATTTTTTAATCTATTTTCAACGATTTATAAATTGATCCATCATTTGGGATTTGATTCCATGTAATCACGCCAATGTATTAAAATATTGTACGAGATATACGCAATTGGGGTTGAGGGGGTTACATAATAGCATCGTCTGGGTGTCAAGTGAATTTAATTATGATGTATCATTTATATAAAGATATCATGGAGGATCATCCAAATCAGTAATGATATTCTTTAGAAAACAGTATAGAACATTATGGAACATTGGGTGATAATTTGTACTTGGTTGAGTTAAAGTACATTTATTATTATGATTATTTTGTGTAGGAAACATATTTTGCTGTGGTTTTTGGTCAGTCATAAAATTCAGCAGTTTATGGTATGTAGTAATAGTGAAATTTTGTATTAAGATGAGTATGGAGAAAGAGAACTATAATAATGTTTGGATTATTAGGAAGTAGTTGGTTTATATTCATAGTAGATAATTTATTTATATTGATAGGATGAGATGATCATTGGAGTTTTGTGTTTCTATCTAGGTTTTCTTGAATGTGTTATATTGTTTGATGCATTTTCTATTCAGATACAAAGAAAACTGAAGCCATCATTTATGTTCCATTATTGATTATAGAGCACATTATAACAATTGATTACATACAAGTCCATCATTTATTATATAATTGTATGCAATAATTTTCCTTATTTAATATTTTAGAGGATACGATCCCATTAATACACACATGATTGACTATAAATACATTTATTTTTCACCAGAAGAATAATTTATGGTGTTGATTGGTGTGAGTATTTGAAAAAAAATGTAAATTCATTTAAGGGGAATATTATGTATATTTTTTTTCTTATATATAAGAATGAAAGAATCTAATTAGAGATATGGGATTGGTGGAATAATGCTCCAGATCAATATTCTTATTTGTTTGATCAAGGATGATATAGTCAGTTCTCAAGTATGAGATATTGATAGAGTAGGGGATTTTATAATGGCACGAAATAACATGGTTTTTTAATTTAAGTTTCATCAAACCATAAAATATTATCTTGGTTTCTATGATTGTTTAACATGGTTACAGTATGTGTTTGAGATTCAATCATGAATGAAAATTGGATTTTTTTAATATATAGTTACATCAAGTGTTTTACTATATCATTTTCTAGGATGTATTTTAATTCAAAACTACTTGTGTAATACATGAAAACTGAGATACTTTTAACTATGTGTGTAATTAGTTGTGTAGAACTATTTTTCAACAAATAGACTACAACCAAAGTGGTTGTATCATGTCATAGTGTAAGGTATCATGAATATAAAATTGTTAATGTATTTACATGACTCTATGGAGGGACTCTATGTGAGGATATAAATGTTATCTTTGAGACCACCATGACCGTGGGGATGATTATCATGCCATGATGGAAACATTTCTACATTTTTGAATTTATTGATTAAAATTATGATATTCTAGTGTTTATTTATATTATTAATGTAAGCACATTCTTTTAATATGGTGATATATTTATGGTGGCTCAACTTGAGTTATTCAATAATTACACTTACCCATCATTATCATTCTTGTTTCATGGATCTATATTATTCTAAGGACGGTTATGTATGTTCTTCCTCTATTGAGAAAAGGTCTATGAAGAACCGTTTATTTTCATTATTATCCCCATCTATGAAATCCCTTGGGGATATTTTCCACCTAATCTTCTCCATTGATAATATATAGCACCATCATTGGTGTCAGAACTCATTGGGTTCCTTTGGCGAGTATGTATCATCTTGTTTTTAAGTGTGATGCATGGGATGAAAATGCCATATCACGTTACATACTAACATACTTTACATTCCTCTATTGATACTAGTTTTAACATATTGTAAATAACTATCCATATTTACATAAATAAATAACGATTATTGATAATATTTCATCTGATGTATAATTTAAAATTTATATCTTAAGAGAAATATGAATTAAACTCATAAATCCTTTGTTCTCTATTTAATGTTAACACTTTTCCCAATATATATCTGATACTAAATAATTGTGTTCATGTTTTCAATGTATCCCATGGATTCTCTCACCTGTTTTATCATTACCAACTTGTCACATGTAATTCATATTTAAATAACCAGGTGAAATATAAAAATAAAAGAGGATGATAATAAATATCTTGTAAGAAAGGAATCTAATGAAAATAATCACGAAATATGCACTGTGGATGGAATAGGTAAACCACAAAAATCCATAAAAAATTGAAACTAGAAGAATGGTATATCCATAAAAAATAAAAATAAAAAAATCAATAATATTGAGATCATAATGATAAAATGAATAATGTTGAAAATAAAAACCATACGTCAAGAACTTTTCACGAGAACATTTTCTTTCCATTTAGAGCATTCAAGACATCATGATTTCAAGGGCTTGTTCAATTTTTTTCTTATAATGGGATTATAAATACAAAAAAACCAATAATTTTTTCTCATTAGACTTGTCAGTGAATCAAGGGTATACATAATTTTAATCTTCATACATTACTCTCTTATGTCATATATAGTCAATATATTATTCAACATGACATTTCATTCCATGTCCTAAAAAAATCATTCTAAATACAAATAGGGATGTATATATGATAAAGAATAATAGATATTATTACATAATATAAATGTGTTAGAAGTCAAAATTAAATTCAATTTTTAATACTTATATTCTTGTTAATAAAAGGAATATTTTCAGCATAACCCATCATAATAAAGAATGTGAATTTTAAAATAATACTTACCCAATATTTCAATAATGGTTTTCTTAGAATAACCATATAAATATTTCCATTTAAGACCATATAATAAATAAATGAAATTATTAATATGTGATCTTCATACAGTTTAAATTATGTAAAATTTTATATTGACACCATATAAATAATGGGTTATATGATTATGTAAATAGAAGAATAAAATTATCAAAATCCATCTAGATAAAGTATGTTGTTGGTATCTAATGAAAATTCCCAAGAAGTGATATTTTATGGAAATGTATCATGTTGTAGAAATATATATACACTAAATATGATTAGATCATTCCAGAAAATAAAATAATGGTAAGGATTTACCCGACATATCAAAAATAAATTCACGATATTTTTTTGTAACTCAATCGATGAATGTTGAGTTACGAAAATTTATTAAACCCATGGAAACAGATGAATTAATAACCACATAAATATGGAATTATGATATGGAATGTACGTGCCTTGAAATAAAATTAATATTATACAATTTTATCCATAGGTTGTATAAATACAATAAAAATACATCATGGTTCAAAAAATGTATTATTCCACAACGAATATTATTTGAGACCATGATATCCCATGCTTCTTGAGTAACACCATAATAAAAACTATATAAAAGAGAGGGAATGAAATTAAACATTGACTTAAATTAATAAAATATAATTCAATATATTATATAACATATAGGTAGTATATAAACCACATAATAGAAAATAGTTTCATAAATACAATACTTTTCTCAATCAAGGTTAATTGAGACACAATCTATCTCCATATTCATAAATTTTTTGAAATAAATTGTAGATAGTTAAAAATGAAATTTATATTTAAGTACCATTAATTAATACAGATTTGTGATAAAATATATAAAATTTTAATTATAAAACCCTTGATTAATAAATTATGATCATAATTACAATTGCTTTCTCATTGAAAGAATGTTGAGATTGAAATACCTAAAAAAATTAGATACATGCAACAAAAATTATATGGAAAATCAATGATGAATTGAGACAATGAATATCATGAAAATAAGAAAGAATACTTATGTAAATGTTAAAATGGGTTTCTATGTATTCTATATGAATTCACACATGGCATAAGATATAATTAATTTTTGATGAAATGAAATTTATACAAAAAACCATGCATCTGATATTAAAATCAACCAATATAAATTTAACTAAATTATAAATAACATTACAATGTTAATTTATTAATTAATATCCTTAAAATAAAAAATTTTAATCCGTAATAATCTTATTTAGTTAATAAATACATGAATTGCATAGTTTTTTTTACATTTTTTTTATATTTTTTATCATGTGCACAAGTTTTAAAATGGAATTATTTGTGTTAATTATTATTTAAATGATACTTATT
This sequence comes from Viscum album, assembly GCA_963277665.1. NCBI lineage: Eukaryota > Viridiplantae > Streptophyta > Magnoliopsida > Santalales > Viscaceae > Viscum > Viscum album. The sequence continues at coordinate 304,576,383 of OY728141.1, read as the reverse complement.
ATTATATTAATAAATTAACTAATATGGATTACTTATATTTATTTATATTGATTCATAATCCATTAATGTGTTTCATAATCATTATCCTTTACGATGTAATCAATGATAATAATCTTTTAGTAATTCATGACAATCGACATATGCTTTCTTAATTTTGGAATAGAATATTGATATAACATCTCTAATAAAATGTGATTATTTAATTACATATATCACATTATAATAGTAATAATGATCCCAATTTCAATCATGATATAAATTTATAGTATGGTTTACATAGGTGGTCAAACCGACACAAACAAGAATATACCCAGATTTAATTATTGATTATGATGTTTTATGGCTTTAATATAATTATAATATAATGTTTATCATCTTATTATGAATATATTATTGTGTAATATCATGATTTTTAATAACTATAAAAATATAAAATGGACACTAAATCATTTTATTATTTCAATAAAATATTATCCTCTTGTTATATTATATTAAACATCTAAATTAATATTTTTTTTTGATTATATCAATAATAGGTTCTAAAATTTATCATTCCATATCCTTAATGGTATCATGAAATTAAATTTTATCCTTTAATTTCATACATATATCAACCATAGTATGTCGAAGATGGGAAAATAGAATCATATCACATCATGGCGGTGGTATGATTCCAATCATGTGATGAACCATTTTGTTTTTTAGTATATTTATATGTGAGAAATAATAAAAATACACTTAATATAGTGACATTAAATTATATATTGTATAATAATATCATTAGAAATTTTTTCTAAAATAAATTACAGTAATGATAAAAAATAATAATTCCATGATGTGTATACTATTCATGTTGGGGACATGAATTTTTCGTGGAATAGTCATTCAATTTGAAGAGCATAGAATAAATACGAGTGACCTGGTTTTTATATTTGTTTGATAAGGTTTTAGTAAGACTTAAAAATCAGTGTATTAATGTGTAATTATAAAAATATTAGGGTGTTTATTTGGAGTATGTGAACTCGTTTATATGTGAATGGAATAGTTGTTTTAGGACCTATCTTAGCATTTCCAATATTGTGATGTTACGTTTCTAAGGAAAAAGGTTCACAATTTGAAACAATCATTGGGTGAAAATTATTTTCTCATTATTGTTTTCAACTATTCAATTCAATGTAATTTTATACTTTTCAGGACTTTTATTCGAGGTTAAAATCCATTAACACACATTATTTTTACCTTGTTAATTATTTTATATTCATAGTAATTAATTTTATGGAAAATGTTTAAAAATGATATTTTTTCTAATTTGATTATTATAATTTCAAATTTTAATGAAAATTTCTCAAATTAGAATTATAAATATGTAAAATTATAATTCTATGATAATTACACTTAACCATATAAAACTATTTTACATAAACATCATTTTGACGAAAAAATTTTATATATAATATTAAATTATATTAGATTCTAATTTTATGGTAAAAAATATTTTGAATCAAATAATTATTATGATGCATCCCAAAAAATCCAAAACTAAATATCACTTGTAATATTTTTGATTTAATAACAGATTTAAAAAATGATTTCAAATCATAGTAAAACGTTACTATAGTTATTAATATGATAGAAATATGTTTTCTTCATAAAAATAATAATTTTAAATTTCAAATTTGATTAAGTAATATACTTTATATAATGAATTTTGAATTATCTTCATTATGCACAAATTGTTAAAAAATCATTAAATATTTTATTTTTCAAAAATAATTTATTTCTAAACATAAAAAGACATTTTAAGAGTATTTGAAGAAGATTATACTATATAAAATTCAATATGAGGAATTCATAATATATGTTCTTTTTTATAAATTGAAGAAATTTAAATTCGTTTTTTGAATACATTCATGAAATATATTGAAATGTTTTTATTGGTAAGTGAATTATTCAAATATTAAGTATTAATATTCATATTTCACCTAATTTAACAACTAAAATGCATTTAGAATTCTTTTAATATATTAAATAATTTTTAATTAATTTTATGTTTCTAGAAATAACAGTTCATTGAAATAAAAAATAATAATTTTGGAAAAATAAATTTATAAATAATAAAAATTTCTATTAGTACTATTTGATAAACTAATGGACTTTCATTCAACGTAATAGATACCTTTATTATTTGTATACTTATATCCTATTAAGTTGTTACTTTTATACATTCTTAATAATTCATTGTTTAGTGTTTAATGGTCATAAATAAATATTTATAATTTAAGAATATATATTTAACTTTCACTTTTTTCAGTGTTTCATGAGGAGAAATGGATCCAAAAAATAAATTTATTTAATTTAAATCACATATAGAAATTATTGAATTTTATATTAATCTATTATAAATAAATTATTTCATCACAATTTTAATTATATCATCATAGTAATTTCTATAGGGAACTTATTACTAATAGTAAGCTACTAGGTGATCATTCATTTTTGAGGCTGGGGATTGAGATTTATCATTATAAAAATTTATTATAAAATAGTAAAAAAATAGATATAAAAAATTCATAATTTCACTTATAATTATATTAGTTGATTATTTTGTATATCATTGAGTTCTAAAATTCCAAAAACCCGAATTTTTTTTGATATTATAATTAAACTACTTTTGGGTTTTATAACTCAAATTTCATTTATTTTTGATAACATATATCAAATATAGAATAAGAAAATCTAGTGTAAATTTGAAGTATCTTAAACATTAATATTATTTTCATAGGATTTTTCCCCATTCACGTTATTGTGGGGGAAAATATGGATGTTGGGCCATGGATTTAGAAATTAATTATCTTAATTCTCAATTATTCTGTAATTGTAGAAATTTTTTTTAACATATCTATTTTAATTACAATCCTAGGTCTAATATACTTCGTCTCTAAACTTGTAGGATTTTTTTAGTGCATTTAAGAAATGATTCCCCGGTTTATTTCCACGTTATTGTGTTACAAAAATTGAAATCATCATTCCTTCATAAACATCATGAATTGATCTTTATAGATATTCCACCATTCAATTTATTAACTTGTTTTTGTATTCTATTATATTCAAATTTTTAATCATATTTATTGATAGATGGATTTTCAAAATCCAAATACTTATCTCATTATCTCAATTCTTTTTGTGTAGTTCAGTCGGGATGTCATCTCAATATCTGTCACGCCAATGGTATCATCTAATATAATCTAACAATTAATCACAGTGGGGTGAAAAGATTGGATAAAAATTATTAATAAGGTCTAATTATCATAATATATAACATAAATGAGATTCTACCTTAAAAACCATTACCCTTTTCATCATATTACAATGTAATTATTTTATTTTAACATTTACCATTCATTTTTTAACATATAGATATCTAGAATCATCATAGAATATATTTATATCGTTTATATCATTTATATAAACATAATATATAAATTAAAATTCCCAAATACCATGAACATTAATAAAATATTGAAATCCAAATTATTCTTCCCCGAAAAATGTAATCATTATTACAATCATATATGAAATACTATATATACCATCATCATATACAATTAATAAAATAACATTCCTAAAACTTTTTTTACCTTATGTACGTTAAAAATTAATGATATAATAAATTCCTCAAAAATTTATCTCAATTATTAACTCAAAAATAGTATTAATCACTAGTTAATAATGTCAAACACTACTCACTATATATCATAATACTACATAGAAGTTTTAATTTTCTAAAAATAACGCGAATCAATTATCAATGAAAAATATTTTTTAACAACAAACCATACATTTTCAAAATCAACCAACGATTCATTGTCTCTGCCAGATTAATAAACAAATAATAAAACATATCAATACCTAAAACATGGGATCTTAAATATTCATATGCAGATAAAAAAAATTTCATATAAAACTTTTTCATGTTTATTGATACCATTTACTATATAATATGAATCAATTAACACAAATATAATGAAAAATATTTTTTTAAAAAAATTTCATTAAAATCATTATTAATAATTAATACATATATTTAAGGTGTTTTAAAAATATCACTTCAATATTTTGAAGATCTAAGAGTATTAAGAATTTATTTCTATTAATATAAAACCCTTCATACCGTAGGTATGACAGAGAAAGTAACATTTTCCATCATTAAAAAAATATACTAATTTTTTTGACCAATTTAATATGATCACTATTTTTGGTAAGATGTGGCGGTTTCTAGGAATATAAATTTATTAGCATCATTTTAATTATCTAATTATGACCAAATATTAATATTAAAATAATACATAATAATGTAAGTTTAAATGTTCAAATTAATATTGAAAATAAATCTTGATATATCTTATCTAATGACACATTTAAAACATTATTTGATACTTTATACTTTTTATACATTGAAATATATCAAGAACCCATGTACTTATTAACATAATAAATTTATTTAATTATGAAATAAATATATCACCATGGTTCAAAAAGAAAAGGTTATTAAATAAAAAAACCCATAGGAGTGTCTCACTATATGTATAGACTTAACACACTTATCATGCATCATAATAATGAATGATTCATTTCTTGGCCCTCCCTTTTTTGGTGAAAACTATAATGTTAATTGTTTTCCCAACCACATCCACATTAAATTATACAAATAAGAATTTATTTCTTTAAAAAATAATATATTCATTAATATATAGAAATATTGAGATTTTAATCAATACATTGACTTATTCCGATGGGTTTCACAAAACTTTTCATATATTAATCCATAATTAAATTTCACATTATTATCTTAAAAATAAGTTATTTACTTGTAATGAAGGCCTTTCAATAACATTGAACATATGATAAGAAAAAAATTATCAATACTCAAATAATCCTAAAAAAACATCATCATATATAATTATACCTAAACTATTCATTTGATAAGAATTATGATTCCCCATATGCACACTCTAGGATCTGGTTTCATAAGAACATTAATCACTCACCATTCCTTGATAAATGTTTTAAATTCCTGGATATAACCACCCATAATCATATATTAAAATAATATGTGAAAATCTATATCATCTAATAGATCATTTTATTATTTCATGTTTAGATAATTAGGACACGAAAATTCAAAAAAAAATATATTTTTATCTGTCGCTTATGGAAAATTATCACATTATATAAAAAGTTATATAAGTCATGAAAATCCATTTATGACTACCAAAAATTTATGTCAGAAATGTTTTTATTTTGATAATTGTCACATTGACTCCCTTTATTCATAAAATCTGGAAATAATCGGATTGGAAGTGGTGTTTAAAAATTCCCAATAAGGGGTGTATATAACTGAAACAATCATTTAATAAACATTCAATAAATATTATGTCAGTAGTAAGTAAATTTTTTTTATCCAAAATCATCATTAAACTGGGAATTAGCACTATTTATGAAAATAAATAAAAACACGAATATTAATAATAAAGATATTTTAGTAAAATAATTCTTCAATTCATTCCTAAAATAAATAATGTTACGAACATATTTCCAAAAAAAATACATTTTTTCAAGACCACATTCATGACATCATAATTTCAAGATCAAATTCTAATACTATATTCTGTTATCGTAAGATACATACACCAAAACATAGAATGTTTTATATCATGAGAAATTTTGTTGTGTCATATTTATATATGATTTTCAGATCCTCCCATAATAGTTTTTTTGATACATTCAAAAATAGATTCAAAAATACTTTTCATTTAATTCTTAAATAAACCTCTTTCTAAATATAAACATGGCTACCTAGATTATGAAGAATACTCATTATTAATAAATCATCCACCATCCATAAATATCAAAAATGAAAAAAAATAAAAAAATATCCAAGTATCAATAAAATTGATAACATGATCATAACCCATCATAAGAATGATGTTCTATGGTTAAATAATACTTTATTGACTTTCGAGTAATCATCTTTGTAGAATAATAATCTACATTATGCTGCTACATTTTCCAATGCATGTTGAAAAATTAATTTTATATGTAAACATAATCCAAAATTTATTATATATAAAACTTTTTTCACAACAATGTTATAAATATTTATACTATTAAATCAACAGTAGAGCAACATAATCAAAATCCATCCACTGAAAGGGTAGATTGTTTCAAATCAAAATATCAGAAGAAATGATTTTTTTTAAATGAGATCTACGGTAATAATTTATATCTCTAATAAACAAGTACATAACTCCACATTAAATAATTAACTGGGGGTTTACTTAAATAATACAAAATTTGGTTAATAGAATGATATTCGATTATTAAGAAAAAGTAATGTTACAAAAAAATATTACTATGGGGGAAAAACAGAATGAAAATTCATATAAATACATATACCTGACTTGGATATTAAAACCTTCTAAATTAATTTATAATGATTAAAATATATCCATGTTATAGTAATACACATTCAACGAAAACATGGGGAAAAATGTATATATTCATAATGAATATATATTGTTACACGAATAACATTTAAAACTTGAGTAACAATTTAATTGAAAACTATTTAAAGAGAGGTATTAAATTGAACAAAAAAAGATAATTATAATAATAGTCTAGTTAAGATATAAAAAATAATCATTATATACACCAATAAATAAATTATTTGAACTAATACTAGACATGTCCCAATAAGGGGTATTTGGAACCAAAAAACATCAATCCTTATGTAATTTTTTTTATAAAAACCCATTAACAGTTTAAACATGGAATTTATATTTATGTACCATGAAATAAATTGGATTAGTGTCATATTATCTCAAATTTAATGTTTATACACCATGAAAATGAAAATATGAATATGATTATAAAATTTTTATCATTTAAGTGAAATAGATATAGAAACCCTTGCACCCATTATAATCTTATAAAAAATACCATGAAAATAGTTGACCTAAAATGGGTCATTCAATTTCATGATATATACTAAATAAAGATATAAATATTTTAATGTGGTTTAATTTACACAATAAAAAGGACGCACATTATATTTCAATAACATGTCTCAATGAAAGGAAATTGATACTGAAACCCTTACCACTTGTTCTAACATCGATTAATTTATAAAAATAACCTATGTTCAAATATTATATAATAAAATACATAATTAAATACAATAATAATATATATTTTCATGAAAAGTTTTCATCATTATTCATTCTCTACAAGAATTCTACCATTTCTTCTCAACAAGTGTCTGTAGTTTTGATTGTTTTTACAATTGTAGTAATTATATATTGTGTGTCCATTAATATATCAAATTATTTAATTAAAATATAATGAATGTTACCCATAGGTATGATTTATTATATATATATATATATTACAGTAGAATCATGAGTATCATAATATTTAACAATCAATATGAAATCGACAACACACATGTTTTAGTGAATCATGATTATCAAATAATTATTTTTAAATTAAATAATTCAATACTCATATGACATCTCTAAAACTAAAAAAATAATTGCATACACATTTATACCAGGATATAATATTAATTATATTCCCATAGATGATTACAGGAATTCATAGAATTGGTCTATTAGGTGGTTTAGATGATTCAAACATGAGCATACAGTGATTTAATTAAAGGTTGTGATGTTTTATTTTTGTAAAATAATTAATACAAAATAAAATATATACTATAATTTTTTAGCATTATAAATAATATTTGGATATACATATAAGAATAAGTAATCTATATTACAATATTTTATAATTTGAATAAATTATTTTCATCTTAGTGAACTTATTTTTAATGATTAAACTATTGATGATGATTTGATTATATCATTCATGTGTTCTCCAATATATCATAAAAAACGCTAATAGTGGCATAAAATTCCAATTTTTCTATTAATTCTAAGATTAGATCAATCAACTTAATGATGTGATGTAAAATGATTTATGTTATGTTTTTTTGGAGGTAGTCTACCAATTGCATGATCAAGGTTTTATTTTTTTTAATGGATTGTGTCATGAATAAATAATGAAAAATCACAATAAATATTTACATCAATGTATATTAATAATAGTAATACTATTATAATTTTTAGTATAGAATAAATGTTATAGAATGCAATTAAGTAGATGTATCTTTGATTGTTAATACTTGTGTATGGGTATTCAAATTTTCTTTTAAGTACCCACAAATTTGGTAGACATAGGAAAACAATCAATGAAAAAATGATATTTTTGGTTGATTATAATATACGGATAGTAAAATTGTAGGGTGTAATTGAGTAATTACAATAATAGGTTCTCCATAATGTGCAATATGATTACCCTCAAATAATTTAAGTGAATTCATGTTTTGGTATGACACATTAAATTTTCTGTAATGTGATAATAATATACATTGTCAATGGCTCCAAATTGAACAATTGTTTTTGGGAAATGTGTCATGGTCGATCATGTCCTCAACCATTCAACTGATTATCAGTTTTTAAATACGCTATTACTTTTCGACTATGTAAAAATCATTTTACTCATATTTCATTTATCATGGATAATAATTTTAATGAAAAATATTTATATTTAATTTTTTAACAAATTATACAAAAAAATTTAAAATTTCAATTTAAGATATACATTTTTTAATAATACACTCTGTCATAATTTTAATATTACTAAACTTGACCACATAAAAACTATTTTATTGGAAATAATTTTATTAATTGATAAATTTATATATATAATAAAGTTAATATTCTTTATTCTTTAAAATAATAAAAATTATTTATTATGAATTTATAAAATATTATGAGAAATCCGTATAATGAAAAAAATATAACCTCGCCATGAATATAATTAATATGAAGAGAAAATAAAAAATATCAATTATATTAAATTATCATTTTAGTTTTGTTTTTAAAATGGATCCATTGGTATTTATATTTTGAAATGAATTTTAAAAATGAATAATTTCATAAGATAATATAAAATTTGATTACTTTTATGGTTTTTATATATTATAGATTATGGTAACATAGTGGTAAAATCATGGAAATTATAATTTTCCTAAATCATACATTTTTCAACTAAAATATCCATAATAAGTAAATTATTTAAATTAAGAATTCAAAAATGGGTTTTATTTTTTTAATTTGTATTTAATAATTTATAAATTTTATTTGTGTATGGAATTTTAAAATATAACGAAAATTGTTTTATTAGAATATTTCATTTTAATATATCAATGATTAGTATTCATATTTCATACCTATTAAAATTGATTTTGTTTATCCAATTATTAATACTAATGATAAATATTCGTTAATAATATATTTCTAAAATTTTTAATTATTATCAAATAAAATTCATTTTTTGGAAAAATATTTCCTTTAAAATAAATGAGATTATTTGTAATTATTCATAAATTGATTGAATTTAATTCATATTGATGTTTTCCCATATATTTTAACATAAATTTTATAATTATGTGATTTCTATTATTTTTTAGTAATTCAAATTCTTGGTTTCTATGGTGATACATAAATATTAATATTTTTTCTAAATAAGTCACAATTTCATTTATATTAGACGTTGTGTGAAGATAATACTAAAATATTATTAACAAAGAAATATTAAAAGATCATATATGATATCATATTTATAAATATGATTCTTGTATAATTTAATAACAATGAATTAACAATCATAAAGGAGTTTAACATACACACTATCAAGGAAACGTACAAGGTACGAGGTTTTCATCTCACTCCTTATTCCCGTGAGATTCATGATATATTGCCACTATTACCTTTTGTGTGGTTTATGTACTACCCATAATAGTATTCATTGTGTAATACACTTTAATTTATGTGTATTTACATATTCATTGTATGATTCCTCTTTCATGGGGTGTATGTTTTGTAAGTTACCAAATTGGTAAGGGTTTATTTCACAATCTCTTCATTATCTGAGGTTGTTTATATGTAATTATCTACTAGGACCTATTTATCATCCACAACAATGTTTCTTAAAAACGTATTTCAAAACATTATTACTATTTTACAAAATATTGGTTAAAGTTATTTATAACCTTGTTTGACTTTTTATAAGAATTTTATAAAGGAATCATTCCGTCGTTTTCCAAACAGGGTCCTTTTTAACCTTTTCGACAGAATTAAGGTAGGAATGTCTTTTTAACTTATATAGAGGATGCAGTTATTTTACGCCATTATAAAGTCGTCGAAGCTTTCATTAATAGATTATAAGAATATTTTCAATGTAAATGTTTTATTTAATAAATATGGTACTTTTAAATGATTTAAAAAAAAGAGATATTTCTCTCAAATAGTTTTGATTTCATCTATGTCAACATACTTTGATGGATTTTAAGCTTTTTTGAAGTTTATTTATTATGACACAAAACTTCCATATTGTATTGATGGTTTTCTGATATTATTTACTTTGGATGTGTTATTTTTATACCATTCATGGTTTATGAAGAAAGTATGGACATTTCATATGCTATCATTAATACGAATGTTTATGTTATGTTTAAACCTGTTCATATGAGGAATGCATTGGACGTAATATGTGACGGGTGGAGCCCGCTATATCTTCTCGATGCATTGGTAGGTCTCATGAGACAAACTAGTGTCTTGGCACGAGTCCTTGACAAAATCATATTTTTAGTCTTGGCACGAGGCCTTGGATACGTGGTTATGATAGTCTGGCATTATGCATTCCATCATTATGAAAGTGGTTAATGATATTGAATATGATTATTCGACTAGTAGAATATCCATGAGATTAATTAAATGGAATTATTTCATTTTATCTTTCACATATTATACTGAAGTTCAAATTTAAAAGGCTTTTGATTTAACTATACATTTCCTTAAATGTTTGTGCTTATTTATGAATGTTTCCGCTATAATGTTATCCTTACTGACCATCTGAGCTCACCCCTTTCAGTGTTTTATTTTTTCCCAGGATGTGAAGAAGTAATTTATGAATGACCTCCAGAGATAATATGAGAGGATATGAAGACAATATGTTGTTTTAGTAGTTTTCACATTATGATGTAATGTAAACTTTATGAATGTATCTAGTTAATCCAAGGCTACTAAACTAATCGGTCTTTCGAGAATTGTTCTTTTGTGATCTTTCCAATGTTATTGAATAATGCACCGACTTTGGGAAACTGGGGTCAGGGCATTATAGTTGGTATCAGAGAAGTTTAGTACAAACCTTGGAAGCTAGATTTATATAAACTCTGATTAGATCACATTGACCTAAGATGGAAATTGAGGATTTGTATAGAAGAACTTCCTAGAACTTTGGTATTGTAGTGATTTTGTGAGTTTTCAAAGCAATACATCCATGTTTGGATATAAACAGGTAGAGGCGGCTCTGGAATAGATGTACCTAGGGTTAAAACCCAAAAACACCTCTTTGAGCTAGACTCAAACGGGAACCGGTGCACGACAACGGGACTTGCTACACTCTTGGTGATGACACTCCCAGGGGATATTCTTAGGACAATTCTCATTTTCTTTACAAACCATTAAGAAGGGAATATGAGTATATACTTCCTAAAAGAAGACATTTTTATGAATATGGATTATATCTTTAAACTATTTAATTTATGTTATGTGTGTTACAAGTTTGGGATTAGGCAATTCTATTCGTAAACTAATCTGGTGTGTGCCACTGTTTATAAATGGCTCCTAGTAGAAGGAATGAGAACTCCAACAATATGCATGATCCAAAGAGTAAGAAAGATCATAACTTTCATGGTCTGAAGCCATAATTTAGAAGATAAATAGTCTCCCATGTGTTATCATCATATGATGAAATAGTATCATGTTTTGATACGATAAGTAAAGAATTCTCAGATTCCTATAGCCTTGAAGGGAAGCAAGATAAAGAAAGGATGGTAAAGTGAAGGATAGATAAAGGGAATAAGGTAAAAGAGGATTTCACCATATGTGAGAACTATTTAAATAATCTCCTTGTAAAATTATTGAAGGGAATGGGGGTATGGTATAAGTGTGGAGAAAAAGGACACCAAGTACGTGACTGCAAGGGTAAGAAACATATTTTAAATGTACAATGCTTCATCTGCAAGGAGTTTGGAAACTACACGAACCAATGTACCAGTCATCAGACTATACTGAAAATGATACTATTGGATAATAATCAAGTTATGATTCTACCAAAAATGAAGACGAATGTCTAGTGTTCTTATATTTTTAGTTTTTAATTATTTCATGGAAGTGTCGTTTCAATGATGTTTTGGAAATAAATAAGGATTGTACTGCAGTACTATTTCATTGAGGATTTAAGATTTTATTGTACTATGAAATGTGACTCTACAGCGAGTTATTTTTTTTGGAAATTACATGGTTGAAGTAATGATTAACATTAATATAGTCCTAATATTGACGTACTGATTTTGGAATAAGAAATGGTTGATTTGGGTAAATTATATTGGATATTCTTGACTACCTTGAAACTGATTAAAATCTTGTATATTACATTATTTTTGGGGTTTACAACATTTTTGGATGGATGATGTATATCTAGTATTCTATAAGGAATAAGGGATCATGAATGTAATCAATAAGGTTTTATGGTAATTCAAGATGTTTCAGTGTTTTAAAAGAATACATAATTAAGGTATTCACATGCTATTACGGGGTAAAAAGGATCTACATTATGTTTATCTTTCATATAAATTTTGGACTGAGAGTTTACAGAAGAATTTTGGATAAGTCTAAAGGTTGGAAGGGATTATGTTTGAAAGGGTATTTTTGGATTTTTATAAAAGGACAACACATAGACTGTGTGATGACCCGTTGCATCGGACAAAGCAGCGGGAATCGAACACACAACCATAGTGCAATTGGGATTTATTGCCTACCAATGGACTACGTGAAGTTCCTGGATGGTATAATGTATTTTTTAAGGGTTTGATATGCGAATTATAAATTTATTATATTTAGAACCCTATACGATTAGGAGAAATAGAGTATTTTTGAGTTGTATTATGTTTTGGGGTGAAAGATGGGTTTGTGGTAGAAATTTATTAATGGATATAACTCTAATTATAAAGTAATTATATCTCCTTATAATTTTATCCAGTCTCATAAATAAATTCCTCAACATTAATAAAATGAACTTAGGACAAAAACGTTGTCCTATATGGTACCTTAGATCATCACAAAATTATGGCTTTGGGATTGTTGGCCTTTTCATAGCCAGGTTTTTTAACCAATCTCTATCAAATATTGATGTTTATATTTCTCTTACATCTCCATATTTTCCTATATGGAACCCTAGTATGTGTGATTTTTGGTAACCTTCATACTTACAACTCTTTATTTTAAATAGAGGCATCATTAATCCATATTTCGATGTTGGATTTCAACTAATATATTTTGAAATGTCAACCCCAAGATTCCAATACCGATCATAAATTACGAGGACACAATTTATTTAATGAGAGGAGAATGTAACACCCCAAGCTTTCACAGTACGCTTCTATTTGAATAATAGAGTAGTGTGTGTTGTATGCAACTTCGAGATTCTAACACATCACGACCAATGAAAGTAGCCGTTATGAATAGTAATACCCACTATTTAAAATTTTATACATTTTATCATTCAAAATGGACTTAATTTTTTGATTTGGAATATCGAAATTATCCAAGTATGAAATTTTGGTACTTTTCTGATAAGTTTTATATTATTATGAATAGTTAAAATTACTAAATTTTTATTAAAAACAAGTATTTTAATCGAAATAACTACTAGTGATAAATTATGAATTTGAGTGGTTTTAAAGTGTATTTAGAATATATTTTTACCATTTAATACAATTTTGGTCATTGGACATAATTTCACATTTAAACAGGACATAAATAAGTGTCATACTTTTGGTAGTTATTATCTCTTAAAAACACGCTTTTTGTTTTGATAGTGGGAATTAATTTTAAATTAATTTCTGCCACTTATGTGTTTTGAATTCTGAAAAATGGACTTCATATTTAGAATCATGATTTCCAAATTGTGTAAATAAGTAACTTTTACTTTTAGATATTTTGAATAATTACTTCAGTAAATATTTTATTTACCATGGTTAAAGGGAAAATCCGGTAAATAAGTGTAAGAAAATAATATTATAATAATACTAAATTACCCAAAAACGTGTCTTAACCGTATTTTTTGATACATTTCCGACCATGGGAATATTTGGGTCTATTTTGGGACCCCATGGATCCACTTTTAAGTGATAATGACACTTTATGATAATTAAGTTAAAGTAAATAAAAAATTACATAAGCCTATATCATTCAGAAAAACAATTTTTAATTAGGGTTATATATGTTATTTTTTAGACTATAAATATTCATTAGAAATATAAAACTATTTACTACATAATGGTATTTTATTTATAATTTTTAGACAATAAATAATTTAATTTATTTATGACACAATGATGATGTAGTAATTACATTATTAGTGAAATATTAAAATAATTGATATTATAAATACCCAAATAAATATAATATGAGACATTTAATGAATTAAAAGATTTTTTTAGGTTAATTTGACATGTTAGGATTGATTTAATTAACTGTTTTACAAGTATTCATGATGTTATGATTTTCACAAAAATCCAATACCAAATAGTGTCAAAATTGACATAAAAGAGTTTTTAAAACAAATGTTATATTATTAATTGATATTAAATTCTTAAAAATATATGGATTGGCAAAAGGACTTTTATCATGATATATTTATCATTAATGGACCACATTGGGGTCTCTTGTAGGAATATATTGTGTTTTTTAACTATATAATATAAAAATACAAAGTGACATGGTAAGTGTCAATCTAATAAACCAAGAGTTAGAACTATAATATAAGGTTAATATAATGACTCAAACGTGTATAAAATATATTTTTTGAAAGTATTTCGACCCATAACCACCTTAGTCTTTGAATAATAAACTTTTGAGCCACTAGAAATCGAAAATGAATTTATTATAAAATAATAATTTCAGTTTTTCCAAAAGAGCCCCTCCTCCTCTTTATAAAGGGACACCACTTCTAACCAATTCCTCACGCCTCTCAAGCCTTTTGGATCATCCAAACACTGCCCAATTAATCTCTCTACATCCCTCTCCTCCTCTTAGGAGGCTTAACCTAGGAATAAGGCACTTCAAGAGTCCTTTTATGGGTCAAACCAAAGGGAGTTACCCAAATTAAAGGTAACCATTTCTCTTAGCTTCTTTTATTTTATTTTACTTCTCCAACCCCTAAAATATTATTATTATTTTCTTTTGTTACAAAACCAGTATCCTAAATATATTAGGATATTTTTATTAGAATTATTCTAACTACACCTACACACACCTCAAACTAATGGGTGATAAACATATTGTTTTTGTGGATGGCAACCAAATGCCTCACGAAGCGATGATTGTTCAATTATCTCATATCACCTCCCATGGTGGCCATTATGGCGGGACTATAATTGAAGATAATGTTAATGATATTTATTTTATATATAATCTTCCATAATTCCTTTTTATATCATACCATTATTCGTTTCATATTATATATATATATATACACGATAATTTCATTTGAGAAAATGTGAACTACCGCCCCCTCAAATTGATATGACTCGTTCATAACATACATGGAATGTATAAAATATGGTGTTAATGAACATAAGTAACACGTATAAGATATTATATTATATTGTAATAATAATATAACTATGTATCATTTGGTTTGGATTTCTTTTAAAATGAAAAATGAAATGGAAGTAGCGTTCGTGCGTACGTAAGGATTACCGTCTCCACGAACGCGATGAGATTCATTTCCCTATCATATCCATTAAAGACTAATTAGTGTTTGATGATTAAACGTAATATTTAAGGACTGAATATCATTATGGATACGAATAATATACAACCTATCGATAACAAACATGGCTTATGTAATGAAGAATGTAAAGGAAAACGAATCAGTTAACACCCGAAACGACGATAATACTAAAATATTATTAACAAATAAATATTAAAAGATCATATATGATATCATATTTATGAATATGATTATTTTATAATTTAATAAAAATTATTTAACTTTCATACAGGAGGTTAAAATACACACTATCAAGGAAATGTACAAGGTAAGTTGTTTTAATCTCACACCTTATTCCCGTGAGATTCATGCCATATTCCCACTATTAACTTTTGTGTGTTTTATGTACTGCCCATAATTGTATTATTTGTGTAATACAATTTAATTAATTTTTATTTAAATATTCATTGTATGATACCTCTTTAATGGGGTTTATGTTTCGTAAGTTACCAAATTTGTAAGGGTTTATTTAACAATCTCTTCATTATCTGAGGTTGTTTATATGTAATTATCTATTGGGACCTCTTTATCATCTTCATCCATGTTTCTTAAAAATGTATTTCAAAACATTCTTACTATTTTACAGAATATGGGTTAAAGTCATTTATACCCTTGTTTTTATTTTTATAAGAAGTTTATAAAGGAATCTTTCCATCATTTTCCAAACAGGGTCCTTTTTAACCATTTCGACAGAATAAAGGTAGGAATGCCTTCTTAACTTATATAGAGGATGCGGATATTTTAGGTTGTTATAAATTCATCAATGCTTCCATTACAAGATTATACAAATATTTTCAATGTAAATGTTTTATATAATAATTATGGTACTTTTAAATGATTTCAAAAAAAGAGATATTTCTCTCAAATAGTTTTGATTTAATCAATGTCAACATCCTTTGATGGATTTTAAGGTTATTTGAAGATTATTTATTATGATACAAAACATCCATATTGTAATAAAGTTTTTTTGATATGTTTTCATGTGGATGTGTTATTATTATAACATTCATAGTTTATGAAGAAATTATGGACATTTCGTATGCTAGTTTTAATACGAATGTTTATGTTATGATTAAACTTGTTCATATGAGGAATGCATTAGACTTAATATGTGATGGGTGGAGCCCGCTATCGCTCCTCGATGCATCGGTAGGTCTCATGAGAAAAACTAGGGTCTTGGCATGAGGCCTTGACAAAGTCTTATTTGTAGTCTTGGCACAAGGCCTTGGCTACGTGGTTATGATAGTATGGCATTATGCATTCCATCATTATGAAAGTGGTTATTGATATTGCATGTGATTATTCCACTAATAAATATCCATGTGAATAAGTAAATGGAATTATTTCATTTTATCTTTTCCATGTTATGATTAAGTTCAAGTTTAAAAGGCTTTTGTTTTATCTATACATTGCCTTAAATGTTTATGCTTATTTATGAATGTTTCTTCTATATTGTTGTCCTTACTGATCATCTGAGCTCACCCCTTTCAATGTTTTATTTTTTCCAAGGATGTGAAGAAGAAATTTATGAATGACCAGAAGGGGTAATATAAGGGGATATGAAGACAAGATGTTGTTGTATTATTTTTCACTTTTTGATGTATTGTAAATTTTATGAATGTATCTAATTATTCCAAGGCTACTAAACTAATCGGTCTATCGATACTTGACTTTTTTGATCATGCCAATGTTATGTAATAATGCAGTGACTCTGGTCAACTAGGGTCGGGGAGTTACATCAACATCTCCAAAGTGATGTGTCATGCAAATTTTCTATTTTGTAATTTTGGGAATCATAAATTTCCATTCTAATAACTCACAAACTAACTAATGATTTAATGTTATTTAATAGAAAAATGACATTGATAAATTTATATTAATAATTCATAAAAAAAATTAATCCCATTCCTAATTTCTAATTTTCCAACTTTCCATTTTAAAACCAAAATAGGGTATTCATTAAAAAACATTAATTTTCATGAGAATAAAAAATTATTGTTTTTATACAAACCAATTTTAATCTATTCTCAAAACAATAATTTCAAATCAATTAAGAATTAAATTTCACCATACACTTTCAAAAATAAAATTCAACAATTTAATTTTAAATAAAATTCCATCAATTTCTTAATAAACCTCCAATTTGATTGAAATAATAATTTCTACACATTTTACATCAAATATAATTCAATAATTTATTTCAAAAATTATATTGAAAAAATTTATATGAAATCCATCATTTAAATTAACCAATTTAAATATCATAATTTTCCATAAACAAAACCCAATTCAATTGAATTATAGTTTTTTCAAATTTGATGGAAATAAACTATTTTAAAACCCTAATTCAATGTCATTGGGTTTAAAAAAAATACAATCAACATAAATCCAAAATTTTCATTTTATTCAAACAATTTAAATTATAAAAAAATAGGGTTAACACTAATTGGGCATAATGATGGAACCATCTATCGTGGGACCATGGGATCTTAAATCACAAAATTGTACACAGACAACTCAAATGGGTAATGAAGAAATAAAGTTTATATCAATCAAATATAAGATTGGACCTAAAAAATATCCCATATGTATATAAATAATCTCAGTGATTCATGGATCCCCTTGAGAAAAGTTGATAGGTCATGACAGAATGAGAACCAGAATATGATACTAAACTAGAAAATATTGAAAGGTGTACCTCAAGCATTAAATAACTTTTGGGCGGAATCTGAGGGGCCAAAAAAATAATCTTTTGACCTCCAAGGAAAGGAGACATCAATAATTGTTTGTTTAGGTATATACGGGTCCTAAAATAGAGGATTATGATTTGTTAATCAAAATTCATATTAAATAAAAACATGTACACAATGTTTTTTTGGAGGTTTGAAAAAATGTGCTAACTAATTGTGAACCTATTTTAAATGGGCCACATAGTCTCTCCAAAGAGGTTTTACAAATATTCTGACCATGCAACAACCATGAAAAAATATCACTTCATTGGGATTCATGGTTTATGCTAATATGTCGAATAGTTTGGACTGATCGTGCACCAACTATTCATCTTCTTAGAAACATTCAAAATATTCAATATTTCTCCCTAAAGAAAACCCAAATTAATCCCAACCAAATAAATATAAATATAATGGTTTATTAATACCTTAAATAAGTCATAGAATATTACATCGAAATTAGATTGTTTCGGAGTAGTTGGGTAATATTTTTTTAATCATATATTGGGATAGATGATTAGGTACAATCCTGATATATTAAACTTCGTTCATCAAGAAATTTGGTTTAACATTGTAACAAAATTATCCATCATATTCAGTTTAAAAATTACTCTTTCATGTTTCATGAATTGACTTAAACCTGAAAACATATTATTTGAACCAATAATCATAATGTGTCAGCCTTATAATCATTTATTAGTAGTTTAAGTCCTAACACCTTCTTTTTAATCTAAGAAACATTATGTTAATCCCATTCCATTAGTTTTCATCATATAAGAATTCACATTATGATATCTTTTTTTAAAAAAATCTAATTACACAGTACATATCCTAATGTAGTTTCAATGTAGGTTAGAAATATATCTTATTATTATGTACTTAGTAATGCTTGAGTCATGTTTGAGAACCCTTTTCCAGAGTTAATATCATTAGGTAAAACTATAATAGATCCATTACTATTTGATTTATATAGAAAAAGATGTATTTACTTAAAAAATCACTTAATATATTGCCAAAATATCTTTATGATATTTTTATATACTTATCCTCAAGGTCTATGATAGTTTTTAGTTCCATACTAAATTTTTTATGTAATATAGTGCTCATAGTTTATGATAAATATTGTTTGATTTGAAAATTAATGGCCTCAAATCTAGTAACCTTGAGCCGATATCTATATTATTTAATTGGAAGATTATATTGTGTATCACATCCGTAATAATTTAATAGTTCATTAGTATTTATAAACTAGATAAATACGAGGAATTAAAATAAAATTTTTAAAAACAATAAAAATCAATTTTTTGAACACTATTATTAACCGTACAATATCTCATCATATCAATAAAAAACAAATTATGGTATAATGAATAAAATATAATAAAGGGGATAACTCAGATACTGAGTAAGAGGATGAATACAATGGATGCTATAATGAATAAAGAAGTATTGTCATTATTATAATGTAAATAATTGAAACACATTTCATTAAATCAATAAACTAAGAATAACATAGAATAAATAAGTATTGATAAAATAATGACATATAAATAATCACAAAATCATTAAATATATCAATTGATGTTATAGATAATATAATCATCACATCGAAATAAATTTTCTCATATTTAGGAAATGGATAATTACAATGATATGAAATTTTCTTTACCTTTCACAATATAGTTTAAATATATTTATAAAAACAAAAATATTTTTGCCTCATTAATTTTCTCATGACATATATCAGTGAATAAATGGGATACCTATAAACAATTCCCACCATTCATTTAGAAATTGTAATATATTCTTCGTTTGAAATGGGTAAAAAAATTAATACTAAAAACTATAATACTAAATATTAAAAACTACCCATATAAAATCATCTTAATCATAAACCATCAAGATTAATATGGTGAATAGTTATAACATTATACATCCTATGTAAAACATATTATAAAAAATATAATGAATGAATAAGGATTTTATTTATATAACATATCCTCAGGTATTTTAAGTACAATATATTTTTTATATTATGTACGAATAAGTGTACCATACAATTATCATTAATTATTTTGGTTGAATAACAATTTCACACTGATATTTAAAACAAAAAACCACAAAAAAAAATTAAACACTATTTACATTGAAAAAAATACATAAATGTATATATAATATTCTGTAATTTAATTTTTTTTCATGATGGTGGAAAGTAACCTTCATGTTGTACATATTAAAACATTGATTCTTTCCAAATTTTTAGTAATATTCTTAAGAGACATATCTTGAAACTAACATAATTATTCCATTTAAAAAAATTTCTAAAAATGAAAAATAGTTACACATGTCTTTAATAAATAATATGGAAATGGGTAAAATATTTTTAAATTTGTTTGGAACAAATTGTTTTTTATGAAAAATTATTTTCAACCAAATATTTAAATATAGTAATATTTCATTAAAGAAGCTTTCTCAATAATTTTAACTAACAAACACTGTAAAATGTTACAATTATCCAAATATTTTCATGAATAACCATTGAATCATGAAATATAAATATTTTAAGATTAAATTATCAAATAATTAACCTAACTAAGTCATAAAAAACAACCCCAAACGATTATGATATATTGAAATAAATCCATACAACATTTCCCCCTTATATGATATAATCCCTATAGAGTCCCGTGTTTTTTAACTGATATCTCGAACATTATGAAGGTTCTCTATTTTTTCATGTGTATTGATGGGTTGATTTTTAATCCGAGCTACATTACATTATTTAGAGTGTTGGAACACTTAATGTTGATTGTTTTTACTTCGGTGAATACCAGATAAGTTTTACCGGTGTCCTGATAAGTCTTAGAAGCACTAGATCCAGAAATTTCGACATTAATGGGTCTGTGCAGGATTATCACTCTTTCGTTCCAACCATTACTACATAACCAATTTAATATTTTATATATTTTAAATATATATTATTAAATTGGATTTTTGAGATTAAAATAACAATGTGTTAATAATAATAATGTTATTTGTTTAAATATGATTTCATAAATTATTTATATGTTAAAAGATTTTTGGTTTCCTAATTTATTTGGTATATCATTTATGATAAAAGATTATAATTTCATTATTAATGGGGTATAACATTTTTGTGAAAATAAATTGGCATTTGGGTATTTCAAAGAAGTGTTTAATTAAATAAGTAGTAGTTGTTATGTGAAATTAAATGAGGAGTTTTAGATTTCTTGAATATGTGTTTAATTAAATAAAGATTTTAGGAATTAATAATGAAGAGTTTTTTAATAGATGTGTTAGGTTTAATATATGTTTGAATAATAATAATTGTGGGATTATTATTATTATGGTTTTGTGATAATAATAATAATTATTAATTATGGTTGTTATTATTACTATGAAGAATAATAATAATGGATTTTGGTGTTCTTTTAATATTAATTAAATCTATGTAAAATGGGGATTTATTTATTTGTTGAAAATAGTGGATTCATTCAGTAAATTTGAGTTAAACAGAATTTAATTAAATGTCATGGAGTGGGGATTTTGGGTTTTATGAACGAATTGTTTTATTAGATGATAATCAGAATGATAGTTATTATTATGGAAGTTTCATTTATTTAATTTGTGGTTGAAATTATTTTAATTAAATGACTTTATTAGGGTTTCATTTGAATAAATTCAAGGCCAATGGACATTTAGTTAATCACATTGAAGAGGATGTTTTATTTAATTATTTCATGTTGAGATAATTAATTAAATAATAATGTATAGAGTTTGTAATTTAATTAAATGGTGTTGAGAAAATTTATTTAAATAAACTGATGTTGAAAATTTATTTAATTAACTTATATTAATGAATTTAATTGACTAATATAATAATGAAGAGTTATTGGTCATAAATTGAGGGTTATATTAAAAGACATGTTAATAAGGATTTGGGTGTAATCGGTTTGTGTATGGTTAGTCAAATTGTGCGGGTCAGCTGTTCGGTTACGTGGTTTTTAAAATATGTATTTATTTGATTTAAATAGAAGAAAAATTTAATAATAATAATATTAAAGATTTTGTTATTATTATTATATTTAATTAATTATATAAATGTACATGAAATCATTTGGATGATTAAATGGGGATTTGTTAATTAATTATGAAACATTTTTCAAATGTTAATTAATGCAGAAATGTTATATTATATGATAAGAATTAATGTTATTGTAATTATTATATTATATCTGTTAGTTTAATACCATGTTAACAAGTTTTTTGAGAGAGAACAAAGGAGGAGGCGCACTCTAGGAACAACGACATGCTCTAGCCCCCCCCCCCCCACTACGAGGCGTGATATACCCCCCTTGTTGGCTCCTCATCGAGTGCTCAGATCCATCTAGTTTCTTCATAAGTTTTTTCTGCCTCATCAAGTTGATTCAGTTTTTGTTTTTTTCGTGGTTCAAATTGTTCATTTTAATCCTCTCTCACCTTGTTTACTTTCCAAAACCCATATGGTTTGGGATTAATTGTATTTAAATCGTTCTTCAGTTCTAGGGTTGTGTAATGGGCTCTTCTAGTCCCATTGGTCTTTTTTATGGCAACCACTTCTAAGGGAGATGTGTTTCGTCTCAATTTTAGGGTTATCACCACCATATTCGTGGAAGGGTTTAAACCTGTTATTAGGTTTTTCACACCATGACTTGGATGATTATGCTTTTTTTTGTGTTTTGGTTAACATTTTGGGTGTCTGTGGGACCCCACCACACTATTTATGGGTCCCTATTAATGGATGATAGGTACAGGGATAAAATCTAAAAATGCATGCACTTTTTGTGGTGCGCGTATGTGAGAAGACCACAATTGAGTAATGAAGCTTTATCATGACCAAATTCTTTGAAGTAGGATCCCTTTTCCATGTCCAAAATTTAAAAATTCAATTACTAAATTTATTATTATACATTTATTAGAAATTTAATCCATGCAGTGAAGTATTTATATTGAATGCATCTTAAGGTTAATTTATCATGATAAAGGTTTTAAAATGATAAATGTCATAAGTGTTTTGTGTGACATGTACTATCATGATTTTTTAATAAAACCCCTCTATAGAGGTGTGCTGCCTTTATCCCTAAAATTATTGGTAGTGTTATATCAGGTATGATTTTGGTTTGTGTTTTCCATATATCATTCTGTTAGAACTAATATACAACTATTTGATGCCATAAAATTACTATTTGATTATTTAATTATTTATGGTATGATGAGACTGTTGAATAGTGTAATTTATTTATTAAATTAATTAAGGGATGTTGAGATTGTTGAAACGTTTTAATTAATTAAATAGAAATGATTTTATGAATTATTTTTTAAAAAATTAAAAAATGTGATATGCCATTTTTTCTAAATTGGCATAATTATGGATAATTCATTATATGATTATCTATTAAATGGAATAAATAATGAATTGATGAAATCAACTATGGAGAGTTGTGATTTAGATTTAGATAATTAATTTTTTAGAAAATTAAAAATGGGATGTGATTTGTTTTGTAGATTAATTAATTGAAAAAAATATTATAGGTAATGTGTACTTAGTTAATTAATTTTTTAACAAATATATTAGGTATGTTTACTGAATCGATTGGATTATTAAGGGAATAAGTTTATTTGATTGGTAAATTAATTATCAGGTATTTCGTTGAATAATTGTTATTATTAAATGTTGAGTAAATTATCTTGTGGAATTTCATGGGGTTAATAATAATTAATTGTTAATAAGTTATTAATTATTTTTATGTTAAATGGTTAATAAATTTTCAAATTATTTAATGGGAGTTTTATGTTTTAATTAGTTTTTGAATTATTCAACATATTTGATTAATTAATTTATTGATTAATTAATGGTTTGTTTTAGGGTGTCAGACATGGCGTTATACACCATTTTTAAATATATTTGTATTATTGATAAGTAGGTTGTGATATAGTGATGGATTCCTTACAAATTCACAGGGTGCAAGAAATCACTTCTGGAAATCCCATCTATACCAACACTTTTTTACGAATGGTTTTTTCAAACTATTGGGATAAAAAATATATACCAACGGTTATTTGAAATGTGTTGGTATATAGTAATATATGCTGGGTTTTCCAATAGTTTTAAGAAACTGTTGGAAAAAAACACCTCAAATACCAATAGTTCATATGAACCTTTGGAATAGAAACACATAAACCCAGTTTCCATCGAGATCATTCTCCCATATGCACTGCCCCTCACGACCCACTTCTCTAGCCCTACGACACCGCTCCTCCCGACACCCCCCTCTCCGTCGCTCCCATCTTGACCCCCCTCGCCGCTGCTCCCATCCTGATCCCCCTCACTGCCGCACTCATCCCCCTCGTGCTCCCCTACTCCCATTCCAACTCATGCTCGTCGCTCGATGCTCGATGCTCGACGCTTTCTGCTTGCCGCTCACCGCTCGCCTCTTCCCTCCTCCCATCCCGAGCCCTAGCAGCCATCGCTCGCCCCTCCCCCGCAATCTCTGCGCTCTGCGTGTCATCCACAATAAGTGCACAAAGGTATCATTTCTGATTTAAGTAGTGTATGCTTTAGGGTTATTCATCTATTTCAATGAATTATGGTGAAATCAATCATTTGTGATAGATATTTTTCTATAATTAGGAATAGTGGAACCCAAAATCAATGTTTTATATTCTGTTTTAGAGTTATTCAATGTTTTATATTAAATGTTTTCTATAATTAGGATTATGAAGGGTTATTCATCAATTTTTCTATTATTAAGAAGTTTTATTCATCCTTTCCAATTTTTACACATTGATCCATTGAGGTATTCATTGTTTCATATTCTTCCAAGGGGTTTTTCCCAAAATCAATTTTATTAGTTATTGAATAGGCATTTTCAATTGGGGCTTTGTGCAGCCAAGATTCATGGATGCATTGGAAGTGATATAGAAGAATATCAAATATATATGAAGGATTTATTTTGCAAAATTATTTTCCTTTACAAAAAAATTTATATATGAAGTGTGTGTTATGTGACATTTCCAATCTGCATATGCTTACATGTCCTCACCACCACACTAACTCAGGTACCATGTTCTATCAATATCAGAAGAGCTCTCAAGACCACATGTTGAAGGAAAAATATCTATGTCACACCATTTCTAGTCCTTGAGAATAATTCTACTTGTTTCACACATCATATGGAATTCCACCATTAAGAGTGTGCTTCCTTCCCCACATGGGGGGTACTTTCTTTTTTTTTTGCATGTGACTAGTTTTTGTATCATTCACAATATTTTGGTTCTATAAGATTATCCTCGACTCGACTTTACATGGCTTCAACTTTACTGTCAATGTCTATTTCTAGTAACATGTCTCATTTATTTTTAATCAATCCATCAAAATGGGCCTAACCCTTGCATGTATTAACTTCATAATCCTCATCTTTGATATTTCCATTTAAGGATGATTTTATGGGTATTTGAAAATATGTTTTCGACCCCTTTTCCATTATATGTTAAACTATATAATGTTATCCCTATTGAATTTTCGAATACTATGTGATACACTAGTCCCCACCTCAGAGGATAATCCCTACATGGCATTGGACTCCCACCACACTACCCTCTAGGAAAATGTATGGCTTCATTCCCACAATACATGATACATAGTGATGTATAGACATCATTTCCTGGACCAATAAAACATTCATTCTATCCTAGATCTTAGTGATTGTGACACACTCAAGTCGAGCCCTTGCCCATCCTAATTCTCATATGATGCCCCTTCCCCCGAGTATTAGCTATATTTGGGTAAGAGGTTCACTTGGTTTTTATTTGTGATAAGGACATACTAAATTCATATAAATAATTATTTCCCATCATAGAATTTCCCATCCTTATGTACATGATCACGATCATTATAGAAATATGCTAGTCCAAACACCATGGCCTTAAATGTTATGGACTCATACCTGAGGTGTTCTTAATAATCCCTAGGCTATAAAAACATGCTAAGTTCATTTTCCCCTATTTATTATTGAATGGAACCATTCCCCCTTGCTTGCAAGAACATGATTTGACCCATGGGGCAGTGTGGTTCTTATATATTGGGCGGTGACATGTGTAGTCATAGGATACAAGTATGTTTTTATTTAGTTTTTATTTTATTTTCTTTAATGCATTGGCCACTTAGGTATTTTACTTCTTTCTATGGACGAAGGGTAGGGAAACTATCAAGACTAGTTGATGTAGATCACTTGTATACTGTAATACCATGAGGCGTGAGTGTGAGGAAACATTTGAAGATATAGGATCCTTGGGGTCTTCTATGATATGAAATTGTTTTTCTAAAACATAGTGTGAGAACATTTCTAGAGTATGTTGGAGTCATGAAATAACCGCATGTGTCTCCATGAGATAGCATAAATAACCCCAATTGTCTCCAAGTGTCTCCATGCACCGTATGATCATTGCATGGGTTGTCCACTCACCCAATCCTATCAAACCTATCCTTTTCTATCCTCTCAGTCACATAGTCTAGACTCATCTCTCGAGGATTATCTCATGCCTCGATGCACATCTCATCATCCAACTAGACAAAGAATATTATTCACCTTATGATTTCCATAGACACAAAATCACACCATGTCGAACATATCTACATTATATTCTCAATAATACGGTCAAGAAACTCATCAAAAACATGTATTATAACATCTCCCTACTAACCAGGTTCCATCCTAAGAAAAATCACACCAAGCCTCTTTGCATTATAATGCCATTCTGTCCGACAGTACACAATACCCACACTAGGATCTCATCCTTCATCTCATTAGTTGAACTCTTGGATCATTAAATTGACTAAAACCTTTCATAATACATTTTATATACTCAGAGTGACCATCCCACTCTAAGAAACTACCAAGATTTCAATCCATCCTCATAAGTATTGCCTCGTCAAACGCTAGATGTACAATTTCCAAACCGATCACTACAAGGCCCAATCCTCTTAGGAATATTTCAACTGATCTAAATCCTCATAGTTCGTGACATCAATCACATTAAAGCGCATAAATTTCAACTGATCCCTACATTCCAAGAATTATTCATGTGGACAGGCCCCATAACAACAAACTAAGAAATAAAACCATAAATAATAATTCCAAATACATGCATCATTTTTAAATAAATATCTCAAGTGTAAACATAAAAACCAAGTATAATAAGACCTCATCCCTTTTATCTAACAAAACCAAACTAATTTGATACTTGGGACAAATTGATTATATACCATTAATAGGAAGAGTAATTGTTAATTTATAAGAATGTACTATTTGATAGTATCATTTTGAATTATTGATCTGCTTCCCCATTGCTTGCAGGAACATGATTTTACCCATGTGGCGCTGTGGTACTTATATGTTGGGCGGTCACAGGTGTAGTCATAGGAAACGGGTATTTTTTAGTTTAGTTTTTATTTTATTTTCTTTATCGCATTGGTCACTTAGATCTTTTACTGCTTTCTTTGGAAAGAGGGTTGTTATATTCTATGAAGGGTGCCAGAAGGAGTTCAGATTGATTCAGTCCATCAGCTATGATCCGAGGTATGATTTTATGGTTACTAGTTATCTTGAACGTCATGTATTTGGGGATTAAGTGTTTTTGACTCCATATTATGTTTTCAGTAGGGCGTTGGATCATTTTGTTTTGGTTCATGTGGATTTGGTTCTCCGCTGCCATTGTAGGTAAGGATTTAATGACATTGGTTTGTTTCTCATTGATTATGTAGAATCCTTCATATGTTTTAAGTTTCTTAATATCCTTTGTGTAATGCATTGATCCCTGCTCGTTGGTTTTGAGTCGCCAAGTCAAGGGAGACTCTTCCTTCAGGTGTTTCAAGAGTCTGTTTTTTATAACATACGATCGGTTTCTATAATGTGAAGGACAACTACATATGATTTATTTGGAATTCTGGCAGGAAGATGCGACCCTGCAGATGTCGCTTGACCGGGCCAACACGCTGTGGTCACGCTGCGGTCACGCTACGGTCATGCCACGGTAATGCCATTATTTGGCCCTGCTCCAGGACGACACCTTGCGGCGGTTCACAGTCATGTCAGAATTCAATGTAAGATACCTAGATAGAGTTTTAGATACATTACCCATCCATAGTTAATGGGGAGGGAGGCGATGATCGGAATGTTTCCCGGCTTCGTCCCACCCCCTTCACTCCTGGTCGGAAGATTCTATGCCAGAGATGTTGTTGGACTGGTCCAAAACATTGTGGTCTCGCCGTGGTCACGCCGCGGTCACGCCGTTGTCACGCCTCGGTCATGCCGCGGTCACCCTGCGATCACGCCTTGATTTGGCCCTGCTTCAGGATGACTCCCCATGTCGTTTCACAGTCTTGTCGGAATTTGATGTATGATACCTAGATAGAGTTTTAGATACATTACCCATCAATAGTTAATGGGGAGGGAGGCGACGACTGGAATGCTTCCCCGCTTCTTCCCACTCCCTTTGCTCCTGGCCGGAAGATGCTACCTCGTAGATGTCACTGGACCAGGCCAACATGCCGTGGTATCGCCGTGGTCACGCCATGGTAATGCCTTGATTTGGCCCTGCTCCAGGATGTCCCCCAGTGGTGGTTCATAGTCCTTTTGGAATTCTATGTATGATACATAGATATAGGTTTAGATACATTACCCATCCATAGTTAATGGGGAGGGAGGCGACGACGACTTGAATGTTCCCCCGCTTCCTCCTGCTCCCTTCACTCATGGCCGGAATATGCTACCCTGTGGATGTCATTGCACCGGGCCAACACGCCACGGTCATGCCGTGGTCACGTCGTGGTCACACCGCGGTCAGACGCATTGTGGCAGGTATCACTCTAACGGTCTCTCTTTTGTTTAAAATGGACATCATTTTAAGTAAAAAAAACAGGCATATGGAAAACCAATAAAACGTATTTGGATTTGGTTGATGCTATAGAAAAATGATCCATGGGTCGTATGTGACGTTTATAGGTCAACCCCGCCTCAATCCAAGGCGCGTTGTGGCCGACACCACTCAAAGTGTCTCACCTTTATTTGAAATGGAAAACATTTTATGTGAAAACATCAACTCGCATGCGGAAAACTAACTAGACACATTCAGATTCTATTGATATTTTATCAATACGATTCATGAGTCATCTGTGACATGTAAGAGTCAACCCCTCCTCAATACAGGGCATGGTGTGACCGGTATAACTCCAAGTGTATGTCTTTTGTTTAAAATGGACATCACTTAAAATCAAAACAATAACTGACATATGGAAAACCGACCAAATGGATTACGATTATGTTGAAACATTAGTAAAACGATCCATGGGTCATATGTGACGTGTACCAGTCAACCCCACCTCAATCCAAAGCACGGTGTGGCCAGCACCACTCAAATTGCCTCTCTTTTGTTTAAAATTAACATCATTTTAAGTGAAAACAACAAATGACATACAGAAAACAGACAAATACATTCGGATTCTTTTGAAACTTTAGGACAAAGATCCACTAGTCATATGTGAAATATATGAGTCAACCCCACCTCAATTTGAGGAATGTTTTGGCCAACACCACTCGAAGTGTCTCTTTTTTGTTTAAAATGGACAACAGTTTAAGTGAAAACAAAAAGTGACTTACAAAAAACTGACCAAATTCATACGGATTCTATTGAAACTTTATGAAAACAATCCATGGATCATATGTGACGTGTACGAGTCAACCCCACCTCAATCTGAGGCGCGATGTGTCCGGTATCACAATTATTGTCTCTATTTTGTTTATAATGGGCATCATTTTATGTAAAAACAACTGGCATACGGAAAACTGACCAATCTTATTCAGATTCTATTGATACTTTAGCAAAACTATCCATGGGTTGTATGTGACGTGTACGAGTAAACCCCAGCACAATTTGAGGTGTGTTGTGGCTGAAACCACTCAAAGTTTCTCACCTTTCTATGAAATGGAAAACATTTTATGTGAAAATAAAAACTTGCATACGGAAAACGAACCAAACCCATTCATATTCTTTTGATACATTATGAAAATGATTCTTGAGTCATCTGTGACTTTTACAAGTCATCCCCTTTTGAATCTGGGGAACAGTGTGGCCGGTATCACACCAAGTGTATGTATTTTGTTTATAATGGACATCACTTTAAGTGAAAACAACAACTGGCATACGGAAAAATAATTAAATTCATTAGGATTCTATTAAAAATTTAGGATAATGATCCATTGGTCAAAACTGACTTGTATGAGTCAACCCCACCTCAATCGAAAGCGCAGTGTGGCCGGTACCACTCAAAGTGTCACTCTTTTGTTTAAAATGAACATCATTTTATGTGAAAACAAAAAATGAGATATGGAAAAACGAACAAATGCATTATGATTCTGTTGAAAATTTAGTACAATGACCCATCAATCATATGTGAATTGTAAGAGTCAACCACACCTCAATCCGAAGTGCATTGTGGCCTACACCACTCGAAGTGTCTCTCTTTTGTTTAAAATGGACAACATTTTAAGTGAAAACAGCAACTGACATACGAAAAACCAACCAAATGCATTCGGATTCTGTTGAAACTTTAGGAAAACTATCCATGGGTCATATGTGACGTGTAAGAGTCAACCCTGCCTCAATATAAGGCACGATGTGGCCAGTATCATTCTAACTATCTCTCTTTTGTTTATAATGGACATCATTTTATGTAAAAACAACTGGCATACGGAAAACCAACCAAAAATATTCGAATTCTATTTATACTTTAACACAAAGATCTATGGGTCGTATATGACATGTACTAGTCAACCCCACCTCAATCTGAGGCGCGATGTGGCCGAAACCACTCAAAGTGTCTCACCTTTCGTTGAAATGGAAAACATTTTAGGTGAAAATAAAAACTGGCATACGGAAAACCTTCCAAACGCATTCAGATTCTGTTGATACATTATGAAAATGATTCTTGACTCATCTGGGACATGTACGAGTCAACCCCGCCTGAATCCGGGGCAGGATGTGGCTAGTATCACTCCAAGTGTATGTATTTTGTTTAAAAAGGATATGACATTAAGTAAAAACAACTGGTATATGGAAAACCGATAAAACGTATTCAGAATTCTGTATGCAACATAATTCATTTTGTATGTGTTATTGATCATTGTTTTCAAAGGCGGGCTGAGGCGTGTGCCTTGGAAAGGTGCACGACGAGGCGAGGCCAGAGCGCCTCGCCACCTATAAGGAAATGCGACTTCGCTGAGGCGCGCCAATGGATTGCGCCTCACCGGCCATTCCTTCAGGTGCTCGAGTGCCATGCACTGTAAAGAACTGCCTCCCTATCATCATCCTTGTTGGCATGTGACAGTGATGGTAGGCAGAGAAGCGGATTATTTCAGCGATGGATGGGGTTTTGAGTGCGCGCCAGATGAATTGTTGTAGCATAGATTGGGGTAGGAGGTGGAAAGGAAGGAAAGGCAGAGATCGGGGTAGGAGGTGAAAATTATGGTGCACCATGATGGAAATCAGGGTAGTCCTAATTTCAATTAAATAGACTATTTAATATATTAATAAAAAAACACAGGAGACTAATTTTTTTTCAAGGAAAAACATAGCAGACTATAAAAACATTGTTGCAACATCACTCACAGCAGAACTTCTTAAAAAATATCAGTATGTATTTTAATTTTAATGTTTTTATTGAATTTTAGTTTTTTAAAATTTAAAATATTGTTTAAAACCGTATATAATTAATTATGTTCTCATGCGCCTTAGTCGCGCCTCACGCCGCGCCTCGTGTCGCGCCTCGTGTTGGAGTCCCAAACGGTCTTTACGGATTATTGCACCGCGCGCCTTTGACAATATTATTGTTCGCTGCTTCAGTTCCTCTTTGCTCTCGGGGAACTTCATGGGAAAGTCTTACAGGTTCTTCAAGTCTACCCGAGGCATCAGACAAGGGGACCCTATCTCGCCATCGCTATTCATCATCATTTAGTATGTTTTGAGCCGGCTCATCCAGAGGAGTATAAATAATGGAGGCATTCTGCCATATCGTCGTCGATCAAGGGCCCTAGAAATTTCCCACCTTATGTTTTCTGATGATAACATATTATTCCTGAATGTCAAGAGCAGATTAATACGAAGTCTGAATGGAGTGCTGGAGAAATATTGTCGTTGGACTGGAAAGTCAATCAGCAAGAGGAAATGTGATTTCTTTATCTCCCACATGTGCTCCATCGAGAGAGTGCAAACTGTTAGTAGTCTTCTTGGAATCCAAAGGGGTGAGATTCATATCGTCTATTTAGGCACGCCTGTCTCTCCTGGGAGACATCGGATATGGGACTTCGACACACTGTGCACTAGGGTTTCAGATATGGTGTTTAATTGGAAAAATAAATTCTTATCCTTGGGTGGATGCATTTCCCTAGTGAATGGTGTTCTAGTGGCCTCTCTAATTTATGGTATGTCCTATTTCAGAGTTCCTTAGGGAATTATTAAATCGATTGATATGATACTTTCCAATTTCATATGGGATCTATTATCAGAGAGATAGAAACATTGGGTAGCCTGGGGGAAAATGGCACGACCTATGAATGAAAGAGGCATCGAGGTGCGCAACCTTGCAGATACCCTTTATTACATGCTTGCAAGGCTTTCAGGGAGTGTCTTGGAACAAGATACCCTATGGGGGACTACCATGCATGCATACGTGACGTGGCTTAGCAATCTAGGGGAGGGGAATTTTTCTTCCCTTTGTTTGACGATAGGTCCTATTGTTGAGATCCTTCATCCCTTTTTGATATGGGTGGTGGGGAAGGGAGAGACATCCTTCTAGCATCAAGATTGGTGTGGCATAGTGTTGGGTTTCCCTGGATGACCGGCTACGAATATTACGCTCAAGGAGGCCATCCTCTTTCCTAGCTTCACCGACTCAGTTTTGGATAAGGAAAAAAAGAAATGTTTTCAAATCATTGAGATAAATGAAGAGGAGGACAAGTGTGTGTTCATGGCCTCCTCCTCGATCCTATTATCGTCGAAGGATTTCTGCTGCATTATTAATGGACAGAAGCAGAATGAGGAATGGGATGAGATTCTATGGGTGAAAAACATCCCCACCAAGATCAACTTCCTCACCTAGAGGATTAGTATCAAAGGCCTCCCGATGGATGACAATATCCATAGGTTTGGTATCCCCATTGCATCTAGGTACGTAAGATGTAGTGTTCAATGTGAAGAAAGCACTGGCCATCTGTTCTTCGATAGTGATTGGGCATGTGAGGTCTAGAAAATCCTGGGGGACTTTGCATTCTTTCCCTCGGACGGTTCTGTCCCTGACTTTCTTGATATGTGGTTCCCAGGTTCTAAGGGAAGAGGTCCGTAGTGGGTGGCCCATGCAGTAGTGTTGCATGTGGGTTGATGGACCATTTGGTAGGCTCAGAACAAATCGAAGCATGAGGGGTGGGGGTTTCGACTCGGGCCATTATTGTTTGCGCGAAAAATCTGCTACTGGATCTGATCATAGCTGTGAGGACATGGAAGGCAACCCCTATGTTTCGTCAGCTACAAATGAGCTCCAATATGGAAATGGTACCTAGAAGCAGGGATGGAAATTGGGTTCAATGGAAAAATCCTTCAGTGGGTTTGAATCGTAATACATATGGCTCTTGCGTCCTAGGGAACCTTCATAGAGGAGGTGTACGTGACCACAATGGTTCAGTTTACCTCGCTTTCTCTTCCAGACTGGGCCAGGGGTCTTCACTACAAGCAGAGCCGAAGGAAATCCTCACCGGGCCCAACCTTTGCATGGAAAAGGGTCTCGCAATCTCTGAAATCGAAACAGACTCCATTATTTTGTACAACTACTTGAAAGGGTACACAGAGTCTCCTTGGTCGATTAAATATGTCATCAGATAATGTAGAATTATGATTAATACTGAGTGAGTATCCATTACACCTGGAGATAAGCGAAGAAGGTCTCGGAGCACTTGGCCGTGGTGGACGTCAACAACACGGAGGAGGTGTTTCTTCACACTGAAGGTAGTATCCATCCTAATGGGATTGACTGTATCATAGGGGATGCATTGGGACTTCATCACTTCAGACCACCCAAGGCCATCTTGGCTAAGAGGGGGAGGGTCCTTCCCCCGAGGCCTCTTCTGTGTTTCTTGTTTTTCCATTTCCCTTATGTTTTTTTCCCAGTGTACTTTTCCCCTATTTCAATAAAAAATAACATGATGATGATGATAATTCAATAATTAATTCTGTATTGCATTGGGTAATTGGGTTCATATACATTATTATAATTTTGGTACATTCCATGGTTATAAGAGTATCCTCTTTTTATGTGCTTTATGTGCTATAACATGTGTGTTTTGATCTTAAGAGTGTATTTAGGTGTATGTAGTTGAGTGTGTAGTGGTTTTGTTAATGTATGTAGTTGAGTGTGCATGTGGTTTAGTTGGTGTTGAGTGTAGTAGGTGGTTTGTTGGTGTATGCAGGTGTTTTCTTTTGTATTCCATGGTTTTGTTGAGTGTGCAAGAGTGGTGTTTGTTCTGTATTACATGGTTTTGTTGAGTGTGTAGAAGTGGTGTTTATTCTGTATTCCATGGTTTTGTTTTCCATGGTCTTGTTGACTGTGCATGACAGACTGAAACTATACCAACCGTTTAATAAATCTGTTGGTATAGTGCTAAAACATGAAAATGAGTATTGCCAACGGTTTTCAAACTGTTGGGAATACTCATATTTCACACCGCCAGTAGCCAGCATTTCCAATGGTTTGAAAATCATTGGAAATACTCCTATTTAGCATCCCAATACTCCCAACGGTTTCCAAACCATTGGGACTACTCATATAACACACAGTATTGCCAACGGTTTTCAAACTGTTGGGAGTACTTTTATATACCCACGGTTCAAATAACCATTGGGAATCTCTAGCATTACACTGCCTTTCCCAATGGATGTACTAAAATCATTGGTAATGGGTTATCCAAATGCCTTACTTGCCTACGGTTTTTCAAACCATTGGTATATAGTACACCAACGATTTTGAAGCCTTTACCAACGGTTTAAGACCATTGGTAATGCCTTAGTTTCCAGTAGTGAATGGAAGTCTACACCCATCATGCATTAAATTATTTTTTACAGGACATGGATTGATGCTCCAAATACCCATGGGTTGTAAGATAAGGACTGATGCTCTAAAAACCCATGAGGGTTCTGGAAATGAATTTATACACCCATTAATTGGAGATGTATTAGGGGTCTAACTGGATGAACATGAATGAGATTAAATTTTTAATGAATGTCAGTTTAATGTTAGGATTTGTGATTTAATATAAAAAATGGTTCAGACCCCAGCACGACCATTGAAGATATTGTGATATGGGTGTCCAGGGGAACCCAAAAATTTATGTGGTTCAATAAAGAATATAAATTAATGATTCTTATATAAATTAGAGAATCTTGAATAATAGATAATTGAAAAGGAATGTGTTATGACTCTTTTGTATTCTTGAAAAATTTATAATGCTGGTTTAGAGAACAGATAAGTGCTAAAGAAGGAACTTGGGTATATAGTTTCCTTATTCTACATGGTTTATTTATGCTTGTATTCACACTGTATAAATTAGTTATTGATTGTATGGATTTTGGGTAGACCCTACTGGTCCCGACCTACTAATATTTATATCTCACAACCTACTCAAGCCGCAATTTCATTGGGGTACCTTAATATATTGAATTTGGTTGCAAGGTTGTGATTTTTTCATATACATGGGAGATAATAGCAGAGGAACAAGTGGAAGCTCGGGTTTCCTTAGGAGATCACAATTGGGTCTTGACACATAATTCTTTTATTGATATATAAAAAATTATGTATTTTTTAATTCATTCAAATAAGTATTAATGACATGTCCTGTATTCATCTATTATATAAAATATGTTTTCCGCTACTTTGTCAATTGTGTAATACTACTCTCGCTATTGATTTGTATTTACTATGATATAACGTTTTGAAACTATGATAAGAGAGTATTGCATCCCCATAATAACCTCTTAATACCTTCACTCCTAGTCAGTAGCCTCCTGTATAAGGGGCAACATGCATGATGTCATGTGGCGACCTGTCTGGCCACCAGTCTAGGAGTGATTTGGGTCCGGACATTACAGAGTGGTGTCAAAGGGTTATTTTTCATTTATATTTCTATTTTGGGTTATTAGATAGGAGACTATGAAATTTTTGATTATTGGGTTAATCGTTATTCTTGTGACTGATCACCCCATGTATGGGAAATGACTAAGTGTCCATGGCTGGGAATTGATGGTCACGTTTTTCGGTATTACAATTGATATGATTTCACCATGATTGACTGGAGTATTTTTTACTGCTTATTGATTATGAATTTTTTTTACAATTTACTTTTTCCAGATATTCCAATGAATTTTCATTACTTAAATCATATTAATCCCATATATATTTTCATACCATGCATATATATCATGACATGTAGTTTAATTAGTAGGATGATAACTAATATAGACTGTGTGCATTCAATATATTCCATGTCTTGTCCGTATTTATCATCACTTTTATAGATAACATGATTTTGTGATATATTCATCCAGATTGAGTGATAATATGCAATGATTATGTTCCATGTTTCAATGTTATAGCATGTTTTAGTGATTTCATCATGTTAATCTGAGTTAACTACTTATAGTGACAAGTTAGCTTAGTGATAAATTATTGGTGTCTTTGGATAATTTTATTTGTTCGTAATTACTATAGAACCAGTTTTCAGATGTAAGGTGTATGGGTTCTTTATAAATGCAAAAAAGGGTAACCCATTTATTCAGAGAATTAAAAAGTGATTCTAAATTTAAAATTTTAACTGAAAATAGCATATTATTAATGGGATCCAAATGACAGTGTTCATGTGTATGGGTGCCTTATCGATGGGTAGATGGACATCTATGGGACTGAACCATATAACCATAGTATGATTAAAAATAGTTATGAATGTAAAAATTATGAGTTTTGATTGTAATGAACTATTGAGGGGTGGATTTTTGAAGAACCTAGATTGAATAAATGGAGCCTTTAGAGGATTCATTTTCAGTAAATGGAATTTAGATGCTAAATTGATTTTTTATATATTAAAAACACTAATTGTGAAATGTATAAAGAAAATTTATTTTATATAATTACAATTTTTCATGTGGGTCATTGATTGAAAAATGAAGTGACTTCTTTTGAAAAATTAATATAGTTTTTATGGAAATTCATTAACATATTTAATGGTGAAATAAATTTATTAAGATTGATAAAATGATAAAGGGGATTTTGAACCATGTGATTTCAGTTTTTCATGACCAAGAGAGAGGTTCAGTGTTAATATTTTGTAATGTGCTTACACATGGTAGGTAGTACCCTTAAATTTTTTTTGGAATTAACATATGTTAATCCCAATACTCAGGATAATTTTTTGGGACTCGAGTGTTTTGACATGGTGATAGGTTGAAGTAACATTTTTTATGATCAATATTAGACATGGTGATTGTGGTTTGAGGTACATCACAAACATGTGTCATCGGTTTCTAAAATATAATATTGTTTAGTGTCTGATCTTTTATTTTTTACTTCTTGGAAACCCCTAAGGTGTTTAATGTCTAATCAATTTTGGTAAATGTGTTGGCATGTGACACTGAGATTTTTGAATAGATTCGTCTGGTAGTAGTTTGATTGACCTTTCGAGTGAACATGGATTTCACTTCGTGCACTCATCCAAATGAGACAAACATGTCCCTTATATGGACCTCATCATGGAGAAACTAAGATAACACTGAACTCATGCAGTGAAAAAATTTTAAATGTTGTTGGGCTTGATGACTGGTTGTTAACTAGATTGTATATGGGATGCGTGGTTTCATTGGACTTTTCCATCATTCAAGTTTAGGCATGATAGTTATTTTAATAGTAATGAAATGTCTTGACTTGAGAATGTTATTAGATTCTATGTAAGGACTTTGATGTACATGTGCTCATTGGTGAAATCATTTAAAAAGTATCATTACCAGTTTATGGGTGAGTGTGGGTTTTGGGGATAGTAATGTCTTTCTAGGTAATCCTGCGCAAATAGTTTCTATTGGTCGGTCAAATTTTGTCATGTTTCGTCATTGAAGTCCATGTAATGTCTTCAGATGTGAGCTTCGTTATGAGGATATTTGGCTCTGGTTATAATTAATTAAAAGGTTGGACATAGGTTTTGGTTAGCACATTGTTTGGAATTTGGAAATGTAACATCATTGTTCAAAAGAAACTTCTCTACCTTGGTGTGTCAGTTGATGTTGTAGTTCCAAATGACTTCTCAAGGATGAGAAGTTCATTATGAGGGAACATCGTAAAGTCCCATGTTTTTTAACCGAGCTTTGGAACATTATGAAGGATTTCAAATTTTTTATTCTGTGATCAACGAGTCGGTTTTTAAACCATGCTCCGAAATAGAATTCTATGTGTTGGAGCACATAATGGTGTTGCTTTTTTACTAGGGTTAATACCCAATAATTTTCAATAGACCCCTGATAAGTCTCAAGGCCACCAGATCTAGAATATTACACATTAATGTTTCAAGGCCCGTGAAGCTTACCATGATTAATATTTTATTTATTTTCAAAAAATAATATTAAATGGGATTTGTTTGTTCCAAAATAATAATGTCTTAATAATAATAATAATATTATTATTATTAAGTTGTCATAAATGATATGGATTTTGAAATATTTTAGTTTCATTATTAATGTAGTGCAACATTTATGTTAAAAAAATTTAATTTCATGATTAGTGGTGTGTTAAATTTGTGTGAAATTAATGTTGCTTGTGTGTATCTCAAAAAAAATTAATTAAAACATAAGTAATAGTTATTTGAAAATAAATGATGATATTCCGTTTTATTGAAGACGCGTTTAGTTAAATAATGATTTCTTGATTTAATAAAGAAGTTTTTTATTTAATAGAGGTGTAGGGTTTTATCTATTGTTGAATAATAATGATAATAATTTGATTATTAATATTATAGTTTTAGGAGTATAATAACTATTTTTATTTATGGTTATTATTATTATTATGAAGAATAATAATATTTTATTTTATAGCTTTTTAATTCTAATTAAATCTAAGGAAAAGGGGGATTTAATTAATTGTTGCAAAAACAAGGTTGTGTTTAAATAAATTAAGAAAAATGTAATTTAAGTAAATAATGTGTAGTGGGGATTTTTGAGTTTTATCAATGAAGTTTATTATTAGATAGAAAAAACAATGATGGTTATTATTAAGGCGTTTTCATTTATTTAATTTGAGGTAGAAAATAATTTCATTAAATGAGAAATTTGTGGTTTCATTTAATTAAATTCTAGGTCAATGAAATTTTTTTTAATTGCTATGACGATAAGGTTTTATTTAATTAAATTTTTTTGAGATAAATAATTAAATAGCAATGAGTTAGAGTTTTAAATTTAATTTAAAAGTATTGAGTGAATTTAATTAAAATCCATGAGGTGAGTAATTTATTTAATTATATTTTGTTAATTAATTAAATTAAAAATTTTATTCACTCAGAGTTAGTGGTTATCAGGGTTGGGTAATATTAAATGACATGTAAATAAGGAGATGGGTTTCATCAGGATGTGCATGTTTAGTCACACTATGCGGGTCATCTGTGTGCTTACCCATTTTTCAAAATATTTATTTATTTAATTTAAAGAAAAAAAATGTGTAATAATAATAATAATAAATATGTTATTACTATTGTCATACATAATTAATTAAATAAATGTTATAATAATTTTATTGGATGAATAATGGGGGATTTCTAAATTAATTATGCATCATTTATTTAAAAGTTTATTAATGCAGAAACGTTATAATAAATAAGAATAATAAATTTTATTATTATTATATTATTTCTTTTAGTTTATTAGGGTGTTAACTAGTTCAATGAGAGATAATGGAGGAGGATGCGCATTGTAGGAGAAGAAACATGAAATAGCCCCTACCACACATGAGGTGTGCTACACTCCCCCCATCGGCTCCTGTTCGCGCACTCGGATCCTTCCAGTGTCTTCATTAGTCTTGTCCACCTCATCAGGGTGAGCCTGTCTGTGTACTTTTCATGATTTTCATCAGCCATTTGTCTCCTCTATCACCCTATTTTCTCATCTGAAACCATATTGTTTGTTTTTAATTGGGTTCACTTGATTCTTTGGTTCTAGGGTTGTGCAATGGGATTTTCTAGACCAGTTGGTCCTTTTTATAACTACCACCACCTTGGTGAATCATTTTGGCTAAGTATCCATTCATCGCCACCATATTTGGGGAATATTTTAAACCCGTTAAGTTGTTTAGAACCATATTATTTGGATTTTTTGGTGTTTTTGTGTTTCAGTTAATATTTTGGGTGTTTGTTGGTCCTTGCCACACTATATATGGGTGTTTGTTAATGGTTTTTAAGTACGATGATAAATTCTGAATACTCATGCATTTTTTTTGATGTTGTGTGTGTAAGAGGATCAGACTTTAGTTATGAAGAATTTAATTAATAAAATTCATTGAGGTATGGTCCCTTTTCCAAGTCCTCAATTTCATAAATTCATTAATAAATTTCTTACTGTACGTTCATTATAATTTAAATCAATATAGTGAAGTATTTATATTAAATTCATCATAATGTGAATTTAAAAAGTTTAATATTTTAAAATGATAAATGTCATAAGTGTTTTTTGTGATAAACAATATCAATATTTTTTAATAAAATCAATTGATAGAGGTGTGCTTCCTTGAAACAAAAAATTAGTGGTATTGTTATATAATGTTTGTTTGTTGTTTGAGTTTTCCATATATCATCAATTTATTAATAATATATGATAGAACAATTCCAAGGACTGGATATTTGATTGATGAAATAATCATGTGACGATGAGGATCTTGAATAATGTTACTTATTTGTGGAATTAATTATGTGATGGTTACCTATTTGAAACATTTAATTAATTGGGAATTAATTAAATGGAAATGATATATTAAATTAATTTTTTAAAATTTAATTAATGTGGTAAGTCATTTTAGATAAATTGGAACAACTAATGGTGAATTAATTATGTACTTTGTTAGTAATTGACATAAATAATTAATTGTGAAAATTATTTATGGTGAGTTGAAATTTATATTGAGATAATTACTTTTTTGGGAAATTCTTTATGGGATGTTGTTTTTATCGATATATGGAGGAACCCTCATAGGTTTTCATAAGCTACGTTATTATTTTCCTATATGTTAGATAGAAATAAAATATATGTGATGTTATATTTAATGATGTATGGTAAAATAATTATATAACATATATTCCTAGACATAACCATTACCACATTTAATTTATTGTGTTATTGAATAATTATTTATATCACTTTGTGAGGCTGTAGATCGTTGTAAACATGAGTGACAATGTTGTATATCTCACAGAATTAAATTTAAGAAGATATATTTGATATCAAAATTATGAAATTATAATAATAATTAATAATAATTTCATAAATAATATATAAATATATTAACGACATTATTATATCAATACTGGAATGGTCAAAATAAATGATAAATGAAATCATTTTGTGAGTAAGTCATTCCTTGTACAAAAAATCCACTATTTTCTTTCCCATTTGATTAATGTGGGGAAATATCTAGGCTATGAAATTAATAAAATAACATCTAATCATATATGATATTCTATATTTTGTATTATCATAGATTAAGAAGTTTTTATAGTGGAGGATGATGAAATAAAACAATTACACTTTTTTATAAAATTTACTTCTTCTTTAAAGGGACGCTTTATTTTAATAATTAAAACCTAATTGTGAAGGCTTAATAATAAAAATAATACCTATATGATATTGGAAGTGAATAACATATGGTTTTTTTATTATAGTTTACAATATAATTAACTTTTTATATTGGAAAAAGGAATGAGAATGGGTGTCCTTTAACAAGTTTGGGAAATGACAAAAAATAAATTTTTAAATGATAATGTGATACCCTTGTTTATCTCATGAAAAAATCCTAAAAATAAAATTATTATAGAAAAATATATATATTATATCGTCTAAATACTTCCATAAAATCTGTTCTGATTTTGTTTTTTATTTTAAACTATATTTTCTTATTTTAACCACATGTTAAACCAATTTTTACATTAACTGTGATTAATAATTTTTTACTAAATTTTTTATTAATAATAGTAAAATTTTAATTAGATATTTTTATAAAATATGATTTATAATGATTCCAAATACATAATCAATTTTTTGTAATTTTATTTTACAGTTTTCCAGAATCAAATTACAAATTATATCTGTGTATATACTGACATGTCATGTTTCTTTGGAGAATTTTATAATAAGTATTTTATTTTATTATATAAAAATTATATATGATACGGATGAAGGTAAAATAAATAAGATAATATTTTATATAATTGATATAATTTTAATAGAAATACCATTATAAATATAATTTAACGATTTGAATCATTGAACAAAAACATTTGTTTTTATCAAAAAAAATTTTTTGTAGTATTCATTGAAAAATGAAACAATTTGAAAATATGTCGGAAAATTACACGATTCTAGTTTTTATTGGATTAATTTAAATATTAATTTCATTTTACTAAATAAATTTTTTGTTAAAATTTATTTCAAATTATGGGAGAAAAGTGATAAACCTGTCTTTTACAAAAATACATTATTTTTAAAAAATATATTATTTTTCTTTAAAAGGATTTTTATTTTATTTCTCATTAATATATCACCAATGAATTTGTTTTATACATTTTTAAAGTATATAATTTTTATATTTTATTTATTAATATTCAAAAACATCATCTTAAATAAAAATATATAACTTTCATGTCTACATAATGATATTTTAATAAACTATTGTGTTTCATTTGAAAATTGTGTTACAAGAATTAAATGCTATCAAATAGATTGAATTTATTTAAAAATAAATATATTGAAAATTCAAGGGTTGTTAAATTACATGAAATGTATATTTTTTTCTTTTCATATATTAAATCGAATATGATATTCAACTATTAGAATATGATTTTGTTATATGTCTCTTAAATATGGTCACTAAAATTTTATAACTAGTTTCAACATTCAGTATCATATTTCTCGAATTCCTTATATGACACTAATAAACATCACTTTCATTTTAATTCAATAACAATACTATATTATTATACAGATATGAACATGAAAAAAATACTATATATGCATAGCAATGACATGATGTTGATTCTTAGGAAATAGAAAAGATTGAATACATTGACTATTATCTTCCCCCAACATCATAATTGAGCATGAAATGTTAGGAATTATTTTCAATATGTTTCATTACCTATAAAATATAACTTGATCACAATTTCAATCTATAATAATTTATGTTTATCTAAATATATATTTGTCATTGTGATGCATTAAATTTTTTACATTGGGGGTATAATCATCATATAATCCCCCCTTTATTAATTTAATTTATTTATGAACCCTCAAAAGAACATTATTTTGTGCGACATGTAAATAAAATAAATGCTCATACTATTATGAATGGTGTAGAATCAAATAAAATTTTCTTATAGTATGAAAACCATTTTTCTTATAAACTAAAATTTTAATATAATAAATATATAATATGACTCTTTTGTAAAGGAATGTGTTATGATTCTTTTGTATTATTGAAAAATGTATAATACATGTTTAGACAACAGCTAAGTGCTAAAGAAGGTACTTGGGTATATAGTTTCCTTATACTGCATGGTTTATTTATGCTAGTCATCACACTGTATAAATTATTTATTGATTGTATGGATTTGGGGTCGACACTACTAGTCTCGACCTACTAATATTTATATCTCACAACCTACTCAAGCTGCAATTTCATTGGGGCACCTTAGTATATTGAATTTGGGTGCAA
The DNA here is from genome assembly GCA_963277665.1 of Viscum album. Lineage (NCBI taxonomy): Eukaryota > Viridiplantae > Streptophyta > Magnoliopsida > Santalales > Viscaceae > Viscum > Viscum album. Next base: position 304,531,527 of record OY728141.1, on the reverse strand, counting down.
GTTTGTGATGTTTTCATATACATGGGAGATAAGAGCAGTGGAACAAGTGGAAGCTCGGGTTTCATGAGGAGATCACAGTTGGGGCTTGACACATAATTTTTTTATTGATATGTAAAACATTATGTATTGTTTAATTCATTCAAATAGGTATTAATGACATGTCATGCATTCATCTATTATATGAAATATGTTTTCTGCTCCTTGTCAATTGTGTAATACTACTCTCGCTATAGATTGTTATTAACTATGATATAACGTTTTGAAACTCTGATAAGAGAGTATTATATCCCCATAATAACCTTCTAATACCCTCACTCCTAGTCGGTAGCCTCCGGTATACGGGGAAACTTGCATGATGTCATGTGGTGACTAGTCTGGCCCCCGGTCTAGGAGTGATTTCGGTCCGGACATTACAGAGTGGTATCAAAGGGTTCCTTTTCATTTATATTTCTATTTTGGGTTGTTAGATAGGAGACAATGAAATTTTAGATTACTGGGTTAATATCTATTCTTGTGACTGATCACCCCATGTATGGGAAATGACCAATTGGCCATGGCTGGGAATTGATGTTCATGCTTTTTTGTATTACAATTGATATGATTTCACAATGAGTGACTGGTGTATTTTTTACTACTTATTGATTGTGATTTTTTTTAAAATTTACTCTGGCTAAATATTCCAAAGAATTTTCATTACTTACATCATATTAAACCCATATATATTTTCATACCATGCATATATACCATTACATGTAGTTTAATTAGTAGGATGAATATTAATATAGATTGTGTGCATTCAATATATTCCATGTCTTGTCCGTATCTATCAAAAAAAATTTAGATAACATGATTTAGTGATATAATAATCATTCTTGAGTGATAATATGCAATGATTATGTTCCATGATTCAATGTTATAGAATGTTTTATTGATTTCATCATGTTAATATGAGTTAACTACTTATAGTGAAAATTTAGCTTCGTGATAAATTATTGGTTTCTTTGGATAATTTTAATTGGTCGCAATTACTATAGAACCAGTTTTCAGATGTAAGGTGTATAGGTTCTTTATAATTGCACAAAAGGGTGACCCATTTATTTGGAGAAATAAAAAGTGATTCTAAATTTAAAATTTTAAATGAAAATAGGATATTATTAATGGGATCCAAATGACAGAAGTCAGGTGTATGGGTGCCTTATCGACGGGTAGATGGACATCCATGGGACGGAACCATATAACCATAGTATGATTGAAAATAGTTATGAATGTAAAAATTCTGAGTCTTGATTATAATGAACTATTGTGGTGTTGCTTTTTGAAGAACCTAGATTGAATAAATAGAGCCTTTAGAGGATGCCTTTTCAGTAAAAGGAATTTAGATGCTAAATTGAATTTTTATATATTGAAAATAGTAATTGTGAAATGTTTAATGAATATATTTTTTATATAATTACAATTTTTCAGGTGGGACATTGATTGAAAAACCAAGTGACTTATTATGAAAAATTATATGAGTTTTTATGGAAATTCATTAAAATATTTAATGGTTGAAATGAATTTTTTAAGATGGATAAAATGAGAAAGGGGATTTCGAACCAGGTGATTTTAGTTTTGCATGACCCAGAGAGAGGGTCGGGGTTAATGTTTTGTAATGGGCTTACTCATGGTAGGTAGTACCCTTAAAATGTTTTGGGAATTAAAATATGTTAATCCCAATACTCGGGATAAATTTTTGGGACTCGAGTGTTATGAAATGCTGATAGGTTCAAGTAATAGTTTTTATGATCAATAATAGACATGGTGATTGTGGTTTGAGGATCACCAGAAACATGTGTTAAGGGTTTCTAAAATATAATGTTGTTGGGTGTATGATCATTTATTTTTACTTCTTGGAAACCCCAAAAGTGGTTATTGTCCAATCAATTTTGGTAAATGTGTTGGCATGTGACACTAAGCTTTTTGAATAGATTCGTCTGGTAGTAGTTTGATTGACCTTTCGGGTGAACATGGATTTCACATAGTGCACTCATCCAAATGAGACAAGCATGTCCCTTATATGGACCTCATCATGGAGAAACTAAGATAGCACCAAACTCATGTAGTGAAAAAATTTTAAATGTTGTTGGGCATGCTGACTAGTTGTTAACTAGATTGTATATGGGATGCGTGGTTTCATTGGACATTGCCTTCATTCATGTTTAGGAATGACAATTATTTTAATAGTAATGAAATGTCATAACTTGGGAATGTTTTCAGATTCCATGTAAGGACTTTTATGTACATGTGCTCGTTGGTGAAATCAATTAAAAAGGATCATTCCCAGTTTAAGGGTGAGTGTGGGTTTTGGGGATAGTAATGTCTTTCTAGGTAATCATGTGCAACTAGTCTCTATTGGTCGGTAAAATTTTGTCATGTTTCTTTATTGAAGTCCATGTAATGGTTTCATATGTGAGCTTCGTTGTGAGGATATTTGGCTCTGGTAATATTGAATTAAGTGGTTGGACTTATGTTTTGGTTAGCACATTGTTTGGAATTTGGAAATGTAACATCATTGATAAAAAGAATCTTCTAGGCCTTGGTGTGTCAGTAGATGTTGTAGTTCCAAATGACTTCTCAAGGATGAGAAGTTTTTAATGAGGGAACATTGTAATGTCCAATGTTTTTCAACCGAGCTTCGAAACATTATGAAGGATTTAAAATTTTTTATTCTGTGATCAACAGGTCGGTTTTTAAACCAAGCTCCGAAATAGAATTCTATGTGTTGGAACACATAATGTTGTTGTTTTTTTACTAGGGTGAATACCCAATACTTTTTAATAGAGCCCTGATAAGTCTCAAGGCCACCGGATCTAGAATATTCCACATTAATGTTTCAAGGCCCTTGAAGCTTACCATGTTTAATATTTTATTTATTTTCATAAAATAATATTAAATGGGATTTTTTTTCCAAAAGAGTAATGTCTTAATAAGAATAATTTTATTATTATTAAGGTGTCATAAATTATATGGATTTTGAAAGATTTTAGTTTCATTCTTAATGTAGTGCAACATTTATGTTAAAAGATTTTAATTTCATGATTAGTGGTGTATACAATTTGTGTGAAATTAATGTGGCTTGTGTGTATCTTAACTAAAATGAATTAAAAGATGAGTAATAGTTATTTGAAAATAAATGATGATATTCAGTTTTATTGAAGATGTGTTTAGTTAAATAATGGTTTTTTTAATTAATAATGAATTTTTTCATTTAATAGAGGTGTAGGGTTTTATCTATGGTTGAATAATAATGATAATAATTTGATTATTATTATTATAGTTTTTGGTATATAATAACTATTGTTATTTATGGTTATTATTATTATTATGAAGAATAATAATATTTTATTTTATATTTTTTCATTCTAATTAAATCTAAGGAAAATGGGGATATAATTAATTGTTGCGAAAACATGGTTGCGTTTAAATAAATTAAGAAAAATTGAATTTAATTAAATAATGTGTAGTGGGGATTTTGAGTTTTATAAATGAAGTTTTTTATTAGATAGTAAAAATAATGATGGTTATTATTAAGGTGATTTCATTTATTTAATTTGAGGTTGAAAATAATTTCATTAAATGGGTAGTTCATGGTTTAATTTAATTAAATTCTAGGTCAATGAAAATTTTATTAATTTCTATGAAGATAAGGTTTCATATAATTAACTTATGTTGAGAGAAATAATTAAATAGAAATTAGTTAAAGTTTTAAATTTAATTTAATAGTATTGAGTGAATTTAATTAAAAACCATGAGGTGAGGAATTTATTTAATTATATTTTGTTAAATAATTTAATTAAAAATTTTACTCACTAAGGGTTAGTGGTTATCAGTGTTGGGTAATATTAAATGACATGTAAATAAGGAGGTTGGTGTCATCAGGATGTGCAAGCTTAGTCACACTGTGCAGGTCATCTGTGTGGTTACCAATTTTTTGAAATATTTATTTATTTAATTTAAAAAAAAGTAAAGGTGTAATAATAATAATAATAAATATGTTATTACTATTATCGTACATATTTAATTAAATAAATTTCACAATAATTTTCTTGGACGAATAATGGGGGATTTCTAAATTAATTACGCATCATTTATTTAAAGGTTTATTAATGCAGAAACTTTATAATAAATAAGAATAATAAATTTTATTATAATTCTATTATTTATTTTAGTTTGTTAGGGTGTTAAATAGTTCAATGAGAGGGAATGTATAACGATGTGCATTGTAGGAGAAGCAACATGCAATAGGCCCCTACCACACATGAGGTGTGCAACACTCCCCTCTTCGGCTCCTCTTCGCGCGCTCGGATCCTTACAGTGTCTTCATTAGTCTTGTCCACCTCATCAGGGTGAGTCTGTCTGTGTAATTTTCATGATTTTCATTGGCCATTTGTTTCCTCTATCACCATATTTTCTCATCTGAACCCATACTATTTGTTTTTAATTGGATTCCATTGATTCTTCGGTTCTGGGGTTGTGCAATGGGATTTTCTAGACTATTTGGTTCTTTTTTATGACTACCACCGCCTTGGTGATTCATTTTTTCTAAGTATCCATTAATCGCCACCATATTTGGGGTAGATTCTAAACCCTTTAAGTTTTTTAGAACCATATTATTTGGATTCTTATGGTGTTTTTGTGTTTCAGTTAATATTTTGGGTGTTTATTGGTCCTTGCCACACTATATATGGGTGTCAGATAATGGTTGTTATGTACGATGATAAATTCTGAATACTCTTGCATTTTGTTTGATGGTGTGTGTTAAAGTGGATCAGTCTTGAGTTATGAAGCATTTAATTAACAAAATTCATTGAGGTAGGGTCCCTTTTCCAAGTCCTGAATTTCATAAATGCATTAATAAATTTCGTATTGTACGTTCATTAGAATTTTAATAAATGTAGTGAAGTATTTATGTTAAATTCATCAGAATGCGAATTTAAAAAGTTTAATATTTTATAATGATAAATGTCATAAGTGTTTTGTGTGATAAACAATATCAATATTTTTTATTAAAATCAATTGATAGAGGTGTGCTACCTTGAAACAAAAAATTAGTGGTATTGTTATATAATGTTTGTTTGTTGTTTTATTTTTCCATATATCATCTATTTAGTACTAATATATGACAAACCGATTCCAAGGACTGGATATTTGATTGATGAAATAATCATGGGATGATGAGGCTCTTGAATAATGTAACTTATTTGATGAATTAATTATGAGATGGTTACCAATTTGAAACATTTAATTAATTGGGAATTAATTAAATGGAAGTGATATATTAAATTATTTTTTTAAAATTAATTTATATGGTAAGTCATTTTAGATAAATTGGAACAACTAATGGTGAATTAATTATGTACTATGTTAGTAATTTACTTAAATAATTAATTGAGAAAATTATTTATGGTGAATTGAAATTTATATTGATATAATAACTTTTTTGGAAAATTTGTTATGGGATGTTGTTTTTATCGATATATGGAGGAACCACTCATAGGTTTTCATAAGCTACGTTATTATTTTCATATAAGTTAGATAGAAATAAGATATATGTGATGTTATATTTAATGAAGTATGGTAAAATAATTATATAACATATATTCCTAGACTTAACAATTACCTCATTTTATTTATTGTGTTAGTGAATAATTATTTATATCACTTTGTGAGGCTGTAGATCGTTGTACACATGAGCGAAAATGTTGTATATCTCACAGAATTAAATTTAAAAATATATATTTGATATCAAAATTAGAAAATTATAATAATAATTAATAATAATTTCATAAATAATATATAAATATATTAACACCATTATTATATCAATACTGGAATAGTGAAAATAAATGATAAATGAAATCATTTAGTGAGGAAGGTGTTCCTTGTACAAACAATCCACTATTTTGTTTCCCATTTGATTAATGTGGGGAAATATCTAGGCTACAAAATTAATAAAATAACATCTAATCATATATGATATTCTTTATTTTTTGTATTATCATAGATTAATATGTTTTTATAGTGGAGGATGAAGAAATAAAACAATTACATTTTTTAAAAAAAATTTACCTCTTCTTTAGAGGGACACTTTATTTTAATAAATAAAACCTAATTATGAAGGATTAATAATAAAAATAATACCTATATGATATTGTAAGTGAATAACGTATGGTTTTTTATTATAGTTTACAATATAATTAAAGTTTTTATATTGGAAAAAGGAATGATAATGGGTGTCCTTTAACAAGTTTGGGAAATGACAAAAATTTAATTTTTAAATGATAATGTGATACCCTTGTTTATCTCACGAAAAAAGCCTACAAATAAATTATTATAGAAAAATATATATAATATATGGTCTAAATACTTCCATAAAATGGGTTCTGATTTTTGTTATTTTAAACTATATTTTCTTATTTTAACCACATGTCAAACCAATTTTTACATTAACTGTGATTAATAATTTTTTACTAAATTTTTTATTAATAATAGTAAAATTTTAATTAGATATTTTTATAAAATATGATTTATAATTATTCCAAATACATAATAAATTTTTAGTAATTTTATTTTTCAATTTTACAGAATCAAAATACAAATTATATCTGTGTATATAATGAAAAGTCATGTTTCTATAGAGAATTTTATAATAAGTATTTTATTTTATAATATAAAAATTATATATGAAATGGATGAAGATAAAATAAATAAGATAAAATTTATTATAATTAATATAATTTTTATTAAAATACCATTATAAATACAATTTAACCATTTGAATTATTTAACAAAAAATATTTATCAAAAAATATTTTTTGTAGTATTCATTGAAAAATGAAACAATTTAAAAATATCTCAAAAAATTACCTGATGCTAGTTTTTATTGGATTAATTTAAATATTAATTTCATTTTAATAAATCAATTATTTGTTAAAATTTATTTCAAATTATGGGAGAAAAGTGATAAACCTATATTTTACAAAAATACATTATTTTTAAAATATATATTATTTTTCTTTAAAAGGATTGTTATTTTATTTATCATTAATATATTACCAATGAATTTGTTTTATACATGTTTAAAGCATATAATTTTTATATTTTATTTATTAATATTCAAACACATCATATTAAATAAAAATATATAACTTTCATGTCTACATAATTATATTTTTAATAAACTGTCGTGTTTCATTCGAACATTGTGTAACAATAACTAAAAGATATCAAATAGATTGAATTTATTTAAAAATAAATATATTAAAAATTCCAGGGGTGTTAAATTACATGATATGTATATTTTTTCTTTTCATATATTAAATCAAACATGATATTGAACTTTTAAAATATGATTTTGTTATATGTCTCTTAAATATGGTCACTATAATTTTATAACTAGTTTCAACATTCAGCATTATATTTCTGGAATTCCTTATATGACACAAATAAACATCACTTTCATTTTAATTCAATAAAACTACTATATTATTATACAGATATGAACATGAAAAAAATACTATATATACATAGCAATGACATGATATTAATTCTTAGGAAATAGAAAAGAATGAATACATTGACTATTATCTTCCCCCGACATCATAATTGAGCATGAAATGTTAGGAATAATTTTCAATATGTGTCATTCCCTATAAAAAATAACATGATTACAATTTCACTCTATACATATTTATGTTTATCTAAATATATATTTATCATAATGATGCGTTAAATATTCTACATTGGGGATATAATCATCATATAATCCCCCCTCTATTAATTTAATTTATTTCTGAACCCTCAAAAGAACATTATTTTGTGTGACATGTAAATAAAATAAATTCTCATACTATTATGAATGGTGTAGAATCAAATAAAATTTTCTCATATCAGGAAAACCATTTTTCTTATAAACTAAAAATTTTAATTTGATGAATACCGCTATAGATAGCGAGTTGTTTATGAGGATTGGATAGTTTTTTGCGGTTCTTGCAGGAGTAAGGGGCATTCAGATGAGGTTTGTCGAAGGGGACTTCATCCGCTGTCGAGGGAGGTCAACTGTAAAGGGAAGACTATCCCTTTGCGCATGGATGTGGACTCTTGTTTAGAGGAAAAGTTGGATTCTGAACCGAGGCAGATAGAGTCTCCTGTCAGAGGAAGGTTCTCTGAGGTGTCTGGCTCAGCTTTGGATGGTAATGCAGCTAAGGTTTGTAAGGTGACTTTTGAGAGTACTATTGGTTCTTAAGAATCAATTGAAAGGAAACATGAGGCTAGCTCGAACATGGATAGTTCTAAGGAGTCCTGGGGTTTGGAACCTAGGGATCAATTTTTTCTGTCTTTGAGTAATAGATTCGACTGCATTTCAGATGTTGTAATGATTGAGTGCCTGGAAGAGGTGGGTATTTCAGGAGAGGTGAATAGTGAGAAATTCTTAGAGGATCAGCTGGTTGTTTCTTTGGAGATCGAAGCTGTGAAGGCTCTTCAGGAGGGAGACAATGTTCAAGGTTCAACTGGCTTCCCCTTGACTGACAATTTCCCTGAGGCCAGGAGCTCCACTCTGCTAGAAGCTGATAAGAGTCAGAAGGAGCAGGCTGATGGTGGCTGGAAGTAGTTTCCTGCGGTGACTCTAGATAATGTTTTCTCAGTGGGGGTGTTGATGCCTTTGTTGGAGAACTCAGTTCCTGATTCGGGTTTGGGGTATAAGGCCCTAGCCTTAAACCTTACTTAATCTTGAGTTATTACAAGATTACACATTGAGGATATTTTCGGGGTTAGAGTTTTAGATAATTAGATCATAAAACTTCCATTACATTCCACATATAAACAAAGTGGTTACATAAAGATAGTATTCTTAATTCCCATCAATGGAAACATATTTAAAATAAACATGGATTCTTTCTTGACACTTCCTTGACACTATCATCATATCATGCACCTTTCCCTTGACTTGTGAAAAACATTTCAAAAAAACTTGGGATGAGCATAAAATGATCAGTAAGGGATATAAAAATATGGAAAGTAAACATGGGTATATATATACATAAGGATGAGATCATACTTTACCCATAAAACATAAGCACATTAACATACCTCATCAAATCATGAATAAATCATAGAAATCATAAGACATAAAGATAACTTGAGGCATTCATAACATTCTTACGTAGGGAGTAACCCTCTTGGTTACGTTTGGAATACCCATCATAGTATATTCCCTAAATCTCTCCGGAGAAACCTTAACGTTTCACTCCTTCACGTTACCCAATGCATTGGAGAGCTATATCGGGCTCACCCGCCCTTAGTTTATCACGAAACCACCCGTTTTCATAATAATGCCCAAGAACTTCAACATAATCATATCACATAAAACATGCATAAAGGAAATATAACATTCCCATATTTCAATCACAAGATATCTATACAACACATTGATATAAACACATTATGAAAACCATTTTCGATACCAAAATAAAAGAAAAGTAAATCATGGTATTTATTTTTCTTTTAAAAAGAAGGTATCGCTTGTAGAGGAAGCTGAAACTCAAATAACGGTCACGACGGCGGAGAAGTCGTTTTCGACACATACGTACTACAAAAACATTCCCTTTTTTCGTTTAGTAAAACACTTCGTATAAAAAAGATTCCTTTTGGATAAACGTAAATGTCAAAGGGGTTTATACACCGTATAAAAGAAGGTTTTGTATAAAACAAAATATGCCTCAATGAAAGGAGACTAAGACGAAGTCCCATACCTCGGGTTCGACTTGACTCGATCGTTATTTAATGTCCTGAATAATAAAATTGAGTTAATTTCTACTTGTTTCGGAACCTTTTTCAAGTTCATTATTCCTTTTATATCACTTATTTCCATGTCATGAACACTATGTAATTATTTAAGTTAATAACGGTCGTTTTAACGATCATTGGTACATGAGTCAAAAATAAGCCCTTTATTATTACATGTTGTTCATGTATCCATTATATCCAGAATTATAATCATGAAATATATATCATATATATCCAGTATATACGTGCATTTATAATATTATATAATCATTTATAGGTAAGAAATTAAATGCACCATTCAAAGAGACGGTAAGCCGTACGTACGCATGAACGCTACTTTCATTTCTATTTCGTATTTATAGAATGGAATCATAATGATATACAGATATATTATAATTCCAGTATAATATCATATATAATATCATAGTTATATCCTTTATACGTCCCACATATGGTATTTAAAGAATCAACTCACTTTGAGGGGGCGGTAGTCCGCACTTCCTTAAATGAAGATATCGCGTTTACCCATAATGGAAACCATAAAGGTATACCCAAAATGAAAAATACAGAAGCTTAAGGAAAAAATAAACATATTTTATATCATATATAAATATAGTGACATTTTAATGGCCACCGTTGAAGGTGTTAAAAGAATGTTGAACATTCATCGTTTCGGGAGGCATAAAATCACTATCCACCGAAACAATATGTTCATTAACCATTAGATGTAGGTGTGTGTAAGTGTAGCTCTAATCCTTATTATAACAACATCCCAGTATATTTAGGATAATGGAGTTGTTAAAAAAGAAAAGAATAATAAGTTTTTAGGGGGTTGTAGAAGAAAAATAAAACAAAAGGACTCAAAAGAAGACATTACCTTAAAATCGGGTAACTCCCTTTGGTTTGAGCTCAAAGGCTTCCTTGGGAAGACTTCTTCCCAAAGTGAGGCTTCAAGGAGTAAGAGAGGTAAGTTGAAAGACAAAATGGGTAGGGGTCGGCCGACCCAAATGCTTTGGGAGTGTGGGTAAGGAGGTATAGGTGGGAGCCTTTTATAAGAGGAGAGGAGGGGCACTCTTTGAAAGTAAAGATAAGTTACTTTATTTTAAAATGAGTTTTGGATTCAAAAGGTCCCACATTGATGTAATTCGAGGATTAGGTGATAAGGGTTCGAAATCCACTCATACAATAGGTTTTGGAGATGTGTAGGTCTTAGATATTACATTATCTTTCCATTTTATTTAAATCATTAAATAATGAGGTCATTGCTGCATCATCATGATGTCATAAATAATATAATTTATTTAAAGTCTAAAAATTATAAAAAAAATAATATGATGTAGGAAATATTTTTAACTTTCCAATTAATATTTATAGTAAAACATCTGATTTGTATAACCCCATTTAAAAAAAAATTCATAAAAAATATTACGTTTGTGTCATTTTTAATTTTACATTAAATAAAAAGTTATTTGTGTCATTTCCCAACCAAAGTGTCTACCTGTGGTCCCCAAGTTGACCAATGGCTTGTCTTGGTCTGCCATGACACATCCAATAAGTTTAGGACATGTTTCTAGGTCATTTTATATTATTAAAGAATTATGTTTTCCTTAAACTACAATAATTACCACTAATCGCGATTAAAAACTTAATAAGTTACTATTCACCAAAACATTATTATAATGTCATTGAACCACATTTTACTTCTTAATGACAACCATGTATGTTGGATTTTTGAAATTCAAAACACAAATGTGGAAAAATTTCATTTAAACGAAAAATCAGTTTCTTTAACTACCACTTAGTGATTTCACTATTCATCAAAAATTGAAGTTTTTCAGAAAAATACCAAAACTTCACCCTAAGATATATTTGATATTCTAAATTCAAAAATGAAGTCTATTTTACAAAATTCAAAACATATAAGTCACATTAATTAATTTAATAATTAATTCCCGCTGTCAGAGCAAATAGCGTGTTTTATGAAACAATAAGTATCAAAAGATTGACAGCAGTTTAAGTCCAATTTCAAAGTGAAATTGATTCCAATGACCACAATTTGATTAAATGGTAAAAATATATTCTAATTTCACTTCAAAACCAATTCAAAAAATAATCTAATCAAATAAATAAATTAGATTAAAAAGCCGTTTTGATGTAAAATGCAGTATTTTTCACTATTCATTCAAAAATGAACATTTTCAGAAAAATACCAAAAATTCACAAAAGGTAAATTTTTATGTCCCAATCATAAATAGTATGTTTATTTTGACAAACATAGTTTATAAAATTGTCAAAAGATATATTCAAAAATGGTTTCCCATCAAAAGGCAGTAAAACAGACTTTTAAAAATATTAGTGTATTCTATGCTTAAGATTGGATTTATTTTCATTTTAAGCCTCTAAAACACTATCTAGTTCATTAATAGGCATAGACAAAAAAATCTATTATTCACTACATACTTGGGATGTTACATCCTTCCCCCCTTTAGAAAATTGGGTCCCCTCAATTTATTTACTTATCGAATAAATGGGGGTACTTATCCCTCATTTCATTTTCAGATTCCCACGTTGCTTCTTCAATCATGTGGTTTTTCCACAAATCCTTTACCTGGTGAATCACCTTATTCCGTAACACTTGCTCCCTATGGTCAAGAATCTGGACCGGTTGTTCCTCATAAGATAGGTTCTCTTCCAGCTGAACTACCTCTGGACTCAAAACATGAGATGGATCTGGCATGTACTTTCTCAACATCGAAACATGAAAAACATTGTGTACCTGAGATAAACTCGGAGGTAAAGCCACTCAGTAAGCAACTGATCCAACTCTCTACAGAATTTCATATGGTCCAATGAACCTTGGACTCATCTTTCATTTCTTACCAAATCTCATCACACTTTTCCAAGGAGAAACCTTGAAAAAAAACATGATCACCTACCTCGAAAGATAGATCCTTCCTCCGGTTATCCGCATAACTCTTTTGCCTGTTATGAGCTGTTCTCATGAGTTTCTGAATCAGCTGAACTTTTTTTGCCATCTCTTCTACCAATTCTGGTCCCATCAACTTCCTTTCACCCACTTCATCCCAAAAAGCTGGAGTTCGACACCTATTCCCATATAATGCCTGAAATGGTGCCATATGTATACTGGAATGAAAACTGTTATTATATGAAAATTCAACCAAAGAAAGATGTTGGTCCCAACTTCCCTAATAATCCATCGAACAAGCTCGTAGCATATCTTCCAAGGTCTGAATTGTTCATTCTGACTGCCCATCTGATTGAGGATGAAAAGCTGTACTAAAATTTAATTCAGTACCCAACGACTTCTGAAGGCCATTCCAAAAGTTAGAAGTGAACCTGGGATCATGATGAGATACAATGGAAAGAGGAACTCCATGTAACCTGACTACCTCTTTAATATACAAACGGGAAAGTTGATCCAGGGAAAAAGTATCTAGTATAATAAGGAAATGAGATGATTTGGGCAAGCGATCAACAATAACCCAGATTGCATTATTACCTCGAGATGTCTTTTGTAATCCCAAAACAAAGTCCATGGATATATTCTCCCATTTCCACTCTGGCACTGGTAGAGGATGAAGCATCCATTTCAGTAATTCCCGCTCTGCTTTAACCTGTTGAAAAGTCAAACACTTCACAGTAAAGTCAGCAATATCTCTTTTCATTCCATCCCACCAGTAATACTCCCGAAGATCTCTATACATCTTCGTACTTCATGGATGAACTGAAAATGGAGAACTATGAGCTTCACATATCAATTCTCTCTTCAACTATGAACCACAAGGCACACACAATATCTTCCCAAATCTCAAAACACAATCATTATCAATGTTGAATTCAGACAACTTACCTTTCTGAACCAGCTCTACCTTTTTCTGCAACTCACTGTCTTGCTTCTGTGCTTGCTTGATTCTATCTGATAGAGGTGATCTCGCTGATACCTGAAACAAAATAGAAGAACTTCCTGCACTAACAACTTCTATGTCAAAGTTCATCAAATCCTTAACCAAAGGATCACGTTCCAAACGTGACATTGCTAATGAAGCATTACTTTTTCAACTCAAAGCATCAACATCTTTATTTGATTTTCCCGGATGGTAATGAATTGTACAATAATAATCCTTGATTAATTCCATCCATCTCCTCTATCTCATGTTTAACTCTTTCTGAGTGAATATATACTTTAAACTTTTGTGATCAGTATATATTTTACACTTTACTCTATACAAATAATGCCTCCAAATTTTTAAAGTGAAAAAAACAGCAGCTAAATCCAAATCATGTGTAGGGTAATTTAACTCATGAGTTTTCAACTGTCGTGAAGCATAAGAAATTACATTATCATTCTCTATTAGGATGCAACCAAGTCATTTCAATGAAGCACCACTGTATATAACTAACTCACCATTCCTGGAAGATAGTGCCAAAACTGGAGAATTCACCAATCTTCTTTTCAATTCCTGAAAACAATCATCACATTCTTTTGTCCATATAAACTTAACACCCTTCCGAGTTAGCTTAGTCATTGTACTAGATAACCAAGAAAAATTTATAACAAACCTTCGGTAATAGCCTGACAAACCAAGGAAGCTACAAATCTTGGTTACATTTGTGGGTCTTGGCCATTCTTTAACAACTATTGTTTTTACAGGATCAACAGTTATTCCATCTTTAGAAACAATATGACCAAGGAAAGAAATTTGTTGCAACCAAAACTCACACTTGAGGAATTTTCCATATAGTTTATTTTCTTTTAAGGTTTTCAAGATAACCCTTAAATATCTTTCATGCTCCTATTTACTTTTAGAAAACACCAAAATATCATCAATGAAAACCACCACAAACTTATCCAAGAACTCATGGGAAATTCTATTCATTAAGTCCATGAATACAGCAGGTGCATTGGTTAGCCCAAAAGGCATTACTACAAATTCATAATGGCCATATCTTGTACAGAACGCGGTCTTTAGAATATCTGCCACCTTTACCTTCAGCTGATGGTACCCCGATCTCAAGTCAATCTTTGAAAGAAACTGAGCTCCCTGGAGCTGATCAAACAAATCATCGATATGAGCCAATGATATTTGTTCTTAACAGTGATGTTATTCAAGTCTCTATAATCAATGCAAAGTCTAATAGAACCATATTTCTTTTTAGCAAATAAAACAGGAGAACCCCATGGTGATGTGCTAGGTCGAATGAAACCTTTCTCTAATAAATCTTGTAATTGCTCTTTCAACATTAAAAGTTCAATTTGAGCTATTCGATAAGGGGGTTTTGAAATTGTCTTAGCATCAGGAAATAAGTCAACAGTAAACTCAACATCCCGATCTGGTATTATTCTAGGCAACTCATCAGGAAAAACATCAGGATACTCATTTACCACTGGCACATCATTAATCTAAAAAGTTCCTTTATTTTCAACGATGTGTGCATGTTAACATTCATTTCCATCTTTTACAAGTTTCTTGGCCTCTTGATAAGTTATCAACAGTAAGGGTTCATTCTTGTACACAAACTAAAAGTCTTTCTGAAAAGAAACTTCTTTATCTCTACAGTCAATCTTAGCATGGTAAATAGAGAGCCAATCCATACCCAGGATAACATCAAACTATACTAGGGGTAAAACAATAAGGTTTGCAAGTAGGTTCTTTCCACAGATAAGGATAGGAAGATTCTTATAAATTCTTTTTTCCTCAACATTTTCCCCAGGTGTTTTTACCACAAGTTCAGAAGTCATTTCTTGAGATGGTATTCCCATTTTACTAGAAAAGTTTTCAGAGATGAAAGAATGTGTAGACCCCGAATCAAACAACACACTGGCATAATCTGAAAAAACAAACAAATTACCTGATACAACTTCATTTGACGGCCCAAAATCTGCTGAAGTAGTTGCAAAAGATTTCACCACCCCTTTCTTCTTGTATTCTAACTGATTCCCATCACTCAAGCTCTTTGTCGGACACGCGTTTTCATAGTGACCCATCTCATTGCACTTATAAAATTTCACTAACTGTAAATCAAATTTGGTCTTACCATCACCCTGATCTTTTTCAGTGCAATCACGAGACTTATGTCCCATCTTACCACATCGGTAGCACTTTCCAGAATTCAGAAGACATTCCCCCACATACCTTTTTCCACATTTGTCGCAAACTGGAAACATAGTTTTCTTACCATCAAACTTTTTTAAAGAATTCTTACCTTTCTCCTGCCACCTCGGTCTCTTTTCTTATTGGTTGTTATAGAACACTGGATCATCGGCAAACTCCATTTCCACCTTCTCAGCACATCGAACAAGCTTTTCATAACATTTAAAATCATTAAAAGCTAATGCCCTTCGATATTTTTGCATTAATCCTGAGTAAAAACGATTGATTTTACTATCAAGGTCTCAGATAAAATTTGGAGCATACCTTGCCAATCGAGTGAACCATTCTTCATAGGCAGCCACTGAGTCTTCCTCTTGCCTCAATTCTAAGAATTTCTTTTCCATCCTAAGTCGAACAGCCTTAGGAAAATACTTCACAAGAAACATACCTTTGAATTCATCCCAGTCAAGAGCATCAATCTCATTAGTGTCCCTGATATTTTTAACCATCGACCACCACTGATCTGCCTCACCATCCAAATGGTAAACAGAAAGACTAACCTTTTGATTTTCTAAACACCCCATGACATCTAAAATCTTCTCCAGTGCTTTAATCCGCCCTTCAGCTAGCACAGGATCAGATGATCCTCTGAATTATGAGGGATGTTGCCTCATGAAATGTTCCACCACTAACATGTTCCTCTGCGGTTGATCTGGCTGATCTCATGCATGGATACCAACGCCATTTATCGCTTGAGTCAACTTCGCCATTACTGCAAAAAACTGTTCATTTCCAATTCCGACCATCTCGGGATGCTGATTCGGAAGGTCATTTCCTTCTGTATTCCTTCCTAACACTGCTTCCCTGTTTCCTCTGCGGAAACCCATTCTGAACAAACATGTATTAGATGAAGCAACATGGTAATCATCAAATGCTATATCATTTCAAAAAAATATTTTTGGATAATCAGTTAATAGAATTCTAACTCCTAAAGTTATCTAAACCGACCATTGATACCAACTATAAGGCCCCAGCCTTAAACCTTACTTAATCTTGAGGTATTACAAGATAACACATTGAGGATCTTTTAGGGTTTAGAGTTTTAGAGAATTAGATAATAAAACATTCATTACATTCCACATATAAACAACGTGGTTACATAAAGATAGTATTCTTCATTCCTATAAATGGAAACATATTTAAAATAAACATGGATTATTTCTTGCCACTTCCTTGACACTATCATCATATCATGTACCTTTCCCTTGACCTATGAAAAACATTTCAAAAAAACTTGGGATGAGCATAAAAATCTTAGTAGGGGATATAAAAATATGGAAAGGAAACATGGGTACATATATACAAAAGGATGAGATCATACTTTATCCATAAAACATAATCACTTTAACATACCTCATCAAATCATGAATAAATCATAGAAATCATAAGACATAAAGGTAACATGAGGCATTCATAACATTCTTACGTAGGGAGTAACCCTCTTGGTTACGTTTGGAATACCCATCACAGTATATTCCCTAAATCTCTTCGGAGAAACCTTAATGTTTCACTCCTTCACGTTACCCAATGCTTTGGAGAGCTATATCGGGCTCACCTGCCCTTATTTTATCATGGAACCACCCGTTTTCATAATAATGCCCAAGAACTTCAACATAATCATATCACATAAAACATGCATAAAGGAAACATAACATTCCCACCATTCAATCACAAGATATCAATACAACACATTGATATATAAACATTATGAAAACCATTTTCGATACCAAAATAAAAAGAAAAGTAAAACATGGTATTTATTTTTCTTTTAAAAAGAAGGTATGACTTGTAGAGGAAGCCGAAAAACAAATAACGGTCACGACGGCGGAGAAGTCGTTTTCGCCGCATACGTACGAAAAAAACATTCCTTTTTGTCGTTTAGTAAAACAATTCGTATAAAAAAGATTCCTTTTGGATAAACTTAAATGTCAAAGGGGTTTATACACCGTATAAAATAAGGTTTTGTATAAAACAAAATATGCCTCAATGAAAGGAGATTGAGACGAAGTCCCATACCTCGGGTCTGACTTGACTCGTTCGTTCTTTAATGTCCTGAATAATAAACTTTAGTTAATTTCTACTTGTTTAAGAACATTTTTCAAGTTCATTATTCCTTTTATATCACTTATTTCCATGTCACAAACACTATGTAATTATTTAAGTTAATAACGGTCCTTTTAACGATCATTGGTACTTGAGTCAAAAATAAACCCTTTATAATTACATGTTGTTCATGTATCCATTATATCCAGAATTATAATCATGATGTATATATCATATATATCCAGTATAGACATTCATTTATAATATTACATATTCATTTAGAGGTGATAAATGAAATGCACAGTTTATGGAGACGGTAAGCCGTACGTACGCATGAACGCTACTTTCATTTCTATTTCGTATTTATAGAATGAAATCATAATGATATAAAGGTATATTATAATTCCAGTATAATATCATATATAATATCATAGTTCCATCCTTTATACGTCCCACATATGATATTTAACGAATCAACTCACTTTGAGGGGGCGGTAGTCCGCACTTCCTTAAATGAAGATATCGCTTTTACCCATAATAGAAACCATAAAGGTATACCCAAAATGAAAAATAAAGAAGCATAAGGAAAACATAAACATATTATATATCATATATAAATATAGTGACATCTTAATGGCCACCTTTTAAGGTGTTAAAATAATGTTGAACAATCATCGTTTCGGGAGGCATAAATTCACAATCCACGGAAACAGTATGTTCATTAACAATTAGATGTAGGTGTGTGTAAGTGTAGCTCTAATTATTATTATAAAAAAATCCTAGTATATTTAGGATACTGTATTTGTTACAAAATAAAAGAATAAAAAGGGTTTAGGGGGTTGGAGAAGCAATATAAATCAAAAGGACTCAAAAGAAGACATTACCTTAAAATCGGGTAACTCCCTTTGGTTTGAGCTCAAAGGCTTCCGTGGTAAGACTTATTCCCAAAGTGAGGCTTCAAGGAGTAAGAGAGGAAAGTGGAGAGACAAAATGGGTAGTTGTTGGACGATCAAAATGCTTTGGGAGTGTGGGTAAGGAGATAGAGGTGGGGGCCTTTTATAAGAGGAGAGGAGGGGCACTCTTGGAAAGTAAAGATAAGTTACTTTATTTTAAAATGAGTTTCGGATTAAAAAGGTCTCAATTTGATATAATTAGAGGATATGGTGATAAGGGTTCTAAATACACTCATCCAATAGGTTTTCGACATGTTTAGGTCTTAGATATTACATTATCATTCCATTTTATTTAAATTGTTAAATAATGAGGTCATCGCTGCATCATCATGATGTCATAAATAATTTAATTTATTTAAATTCTAAAAATTAGAAAACAAATACTATGATGTAGGAAATCGTTTTAGATTTCCAAGGAATATTTATAGCAAAAAATCTGACTTTTATAACCCCATAGAAAAATTGTTTTCGTAAAACATATTATGTTTGTGTCATTTTTACTTTTACATAAAAAAAAGTTATTTATGTCATTTCCAAACCAAAGTGGCTCCATGGGGTCCCCAAGTTGACCCATGGCTTGTCTTGGTCGGCCATGACACATCCAATAAGGGTAGGACATGTTTCTAGGTCATTTTATATTATTAAATCATTATTTTTACCTTAAACTACACTAATTACCACTAATCGCGATTAAAAACATAATAAGTTACTATTCGCCAAAAAATTATTCTAATCTCATTGAACCAAATTTTACATATTAATGACAACCATGTATGTCGGATTTTTGAAATTCAAAACACATAGGTGGAAAAATTTCATTTAAACAAAAAATCAGTTTCTTTAACTACCACATAGTGATTTCACTATTCATCAAAAATTGACGTTTTTCAGAAAAATACCAAAACATCACCCTAAGATATATTTGATATTCTGAATTAAAAAATGAAGTCTATTTTAAAAAATTAAAAATATATAAGTCACATTAATTAATTTAATAATTAATTCCCGCTGTCAGAGCAAATACCGTGTTTTATGAAACAATAAGTATCAAAAGATTGACACCAGTTTAAGTCCAATTTCAAAGTGAAATTGATTACAATGACCACCATTGGATTAAACGGTAAAAATATATTCTAATTTCATTTCAAAACCAATTCAAAACATAATCTAATAATATAAATAAATTAGATTAAAAAGTAGTTTTGATGTAAAATGCAGTATTTTTCACTATTCATTAAAAAATGAACATCGTCAGAAAAATACCAAAAATTCACACAAGGTAAATTTTGATGTCCCAATCATAAAGAATAATTTTATTTGGACAAAAATATTTTATAAAATTTTCAAAATATAGATTCAAAAATGGTTTTCCATCAAAAGGTAGTGAAACAATCTTTTAATAATACTTGTGTATTCCATGCTTAAGATTGGATTTATTTTCATTTTAAGCCTCTAAAACACTATCTAGTTCATTAATAGGCATAGACAAAAATATATATTATTCATTACTTACATGGGATGTTACATGGGGGACCAGGCTAGAAAAGGTAGGGAGACCCCCGTGGGAGGGAAAGAGAATGTGAGTGGACTAGCTAGTCGTTCTTTCAGCGATGTGGTCCAGAGTGGGAAGCAGAATCTTCTTACTGTTGAAGGGAATTTTTATTCAACTCCAAGACATTGGCCAAATAAAGACTACTCATGTCTCCCGCGGCCGATGATGACCCGTTCCACCTCTATGTGGAAAGATAAGGTGACTCTGTCCTTTGCGAAGAATATCGTGACCGAGAGGGCATCACCGGACCCACATAACCATTCAAACCAACAAAACAAAATAAAGAATCCAAAATATTTAAATTGAAAATAATCATGTTTCTCATATCAAATTTATCAGCTAATAATTCATTCTCAGTAAAATAGTCTTAAGAAAAAAAAAATTTATCATTACATATTTATCATCATTAAATAATTTATCTCGTTTAATCATTAGTAATCATATGAACATATATAATTTAAATAACAGGAATATGACTAAAGAAAATTAATTTGATTTGATTATTATAATAACTAGCAGACATTAAAAAATATCAACTCCCTTCACATTTAATTTTGTTATGTATTTTCCTCATTAACCTATTTACATGTCCATTCAAATATGAAAATTAAAGCATGATTAATCCTCATGGACACATAATTTGATTATATATAATCTAAATTTAGTTATATAAACTATAGATACAATATTTGTACCACTATGATGAGATAATATTTTGTGAACCACCAACTTTTAAAATACTTAAGGGTTGGAAAGTCTTATGGGACGGACCAACAATAACCACCTCCAATGGGAAATGATGTGGAGACTAATATCGATGGCATCTGTTAAGATTGTGGGAGGCATTAACTTTATAATTCCAAGAAGAAAACAAGACCCTAATTAACCATGAAAGATTCCCGTAAAAGATATATTGATTCTCATACCCATATGGCATCTAAATTTCATAAATTATTATAGTAAATTAAATTTCAAAAAAAAAAATTTACTGCATCCTCTGAATCAATCTGATCCACCAAAAAAGTATCTCAATTCTCTCTTGAAAAACCCAATAAAACACATGAAATTTAACGGTTTGATGAGAACTTTGGAGTATCCAATTGGTTAATTATCACTAAAATTATATATCCCAATGAATAATTATCATGGTATATTTATTCATGAAATCATCTTGTAATGAAAAGTGTATGGGTATATCTAAAAAATGTAGGAAATCCATAATATTTATTCTTAACAACATCTGTTAAATATATATTAAAAAATCATATCAATAGAATATCATAAATGAGCATTGAAATAATTGATTTACTAGGATTTATAATAATAATGTTCAAAGAAAAAAATATCAAATTAACATTAAATTTATATAATATATCACAATTACTATAATAATATTATAATTATAGAGAATAAATTTAGTGAAAATGAAAACCCTATCTCTGATCATACTCTAATAAATCCCAAATTTTATCCCTATACCCTATAATACAACATTATCCAATCCATACCCACCATATAGCCACATTATTAAATCTCATGACCATGTGGAACCACATCATTATTTAATTGAATCATATGAAAATAGATCATCAAATTATTGCATAATGTGCTCAAGTATCATTATATCCCTCCGTTTCGAATTACCTAATTTCATTATAGCCTAATAAAATCTTGACACTTGTGGATATCATGAACCAACTATATGTGTACATTTTATCCTCAACAAATTATAGACCCCAATAAATACCCAATTAATATATTTGAGGGATTTTATCTTACATTTGGGAATATATTATAGTCAAAACCATGGAATATTAATACAAAATTCATATAAAAACCAATAAATAAGGTTAATATACAGTTTATAAAATATTAAATAAATTAAAAATAACATAAAATCAAATACAAATAAATTAAAATAATCATAGGCAATAATATTAATGTGAAAGAAATTCATATAAAAGTTATCTATATATAAATAATATATGGACCATAAAATCCATCATATAAACAATTAGATTACCTTCATTCTCCTCTTGCATTTAATAATTTGATTTTCATTACATAAATATATTATTATCACCAGTAAGGATTAGTCGTTAATGAGTCTACCAATTAATATATGTTTTTATTTATTTTTTTACACTATTACACTTAATTAACGAGTTAATTATTCATTAAATATTAGAGGAATCCTAATATGTCAACTCCTTATACCATCTTCCAATAAATTTTTATTGATTTTCCACTTCATTAATGACATAATGTTGTGTCACGTGATTATATTATTCAATATATAAATATAAATATAAATGGTAGAGTTCATTATAAATTATATATATTATTCATAATTTAATCATCACAAGAAAACAAACCTTATATTTGTTATTTAAATATATATTCATTATTTAATACATCACCTTAAATAAAAAAAATACATTCATCACATTATATTATAAATATTGAAAAAATATTAATAATATAATTTGAAAAATATTGTTTTTTCTAAAAACAATTCAATAATTATAAAAAATATTTGTTAGTGTATATCTAAAATATCCCCATTATACATGGTAATTTACACAAATTTTTCTTATAAGTATAATAAATTAAAAGTATCAATGATTTTTACCAAAATATATCTATATCTCTTTATAAGTATTATTTTAATTGTTTTCCCTCTAATATATTTATCTATAGGGTACCACTCCTCCCCTAGAAAATAACATATTATAATTGTGTAACCTAATGTTAGTTAACAAACATAACTATTGTTAATGTTGATATTTACACAATATTATAAAATTATAAAATATTCATAATTTAAATGTATAATTAAATAATTTTAGTAAACCAAATGACCCCTTAAACTGAAATAAGTATGATCCCAAGTAACATATAATTTAGTAAAGAGAAATATGTAGATATCCACCCTCCCCTATATTAACTCGTTAACATCATGATTGATGGAATCATAGTAACCTATCATCTATGATATAATTTCATTTGTGAGTATATCAATAATGAATGAAATGATAGAAACAATTAGATCATTGTGATCAATGGTGGGATTCAAAAGACAAATTATGATAACACTCATCACCCATTTAAATGAGATATCAAAAAGGAGTAATATTATAATAAATCCAATTATATGTTCTCAAAGGGCTTGAAATCAAAGGATACTGGCATGAATGGTATTATAGGTGTTCACGTCTTATTAATAATATAACATGACCAAATATATGTATATATAGAAATATTATACCCACAATAATGAGTGAATATTTTTACAAAAGAATGAGAGGTTATTACAATTTCTAAATATTGTAAAGAGTTGTTGATGTGGAAGGATTGGAAATATTATATGCTCTTTGGATACACCTACTTTCATATATTATCATGATACACATAATGTAACATGAAATTATGTATGAATGAAGAGATAAATGAGAACTATTATATATGGAAATAATTATTCTTTTATCTATATACTTTCATTAATATATATATATATACACACATACTCATCATTAAAAACCATTTAACAGCCTCAAAATGAATTAAAATATTTGGAAGATGTTTTTTGTAAATTTTACACACATGTTTGTGAAAATACACTTCAAATATTTTAGATTCCATTTTATTCATGCATCTAAATTCAAATAATAAAAATTTGCTGACAGATATTGGGAACACATTTTCATAATTAAAACAAATAAAAAAACAATCCTATATTTCCCTTAAAAAGAATAAATAGCCTCATATTTTGTTAAAAAAATAAATAGTAGAAGAATATGATTCAAATACATGTATTTATATATATATTGAAGATTTATAACACATTTTTATGTTTTCAAAAAATAACATCTTTTATTGAATATCTATTATTGGTTGGAAATTAAAATATTTCATCATTTTTTAAGCTCTAATATTGACTAAGGGTTTTTTAAAAGATAAAATACATATAAACATATATAAGAATGGTTTTATATGTTTCATAAGGGAGAATATATATTTATATGGGTTGTGTGAGGGTGACATAATACAATTAAAGGGTAATAGTATATTTTAATGCACTACAGAATGGTATGTTTGAATTCAAAAGGATATTTATTGGCAATCCATTGGTCCCAATAACTATTTAAAAGTAACCCATATTTTCTTAAGGTTATCTAAATGACTACATAATTGTATAGAGGGTTTTATCATTGTGTAAGAGTAATCCTTACACATGAATTGGTAACTCAAATGTTATAAACCTCACCTAAGTTTTTATCTCGGTCATGTCTGGGTAAGACCTACTTATATATTGTTGAATCGTTTAGGACAACTATTTTATATTTTTCTATCCCTAGAACTATGTAATGTGAATTGTGAATTTAAAAATGTTATGTGTGGGTAATATTGATCATGTTTAATGGTAGAATAACCTATAGAATATTATTCAATCCATTTCAATGGCTGTTTATGGGTAAATCGGTAACAATACATGACATCTCATATTTATCTCATTGTTTATTAATATCACTTATATATAGTTCTCCTTTTTGTTAAATTGCTCTAAAACCTCTGTTTTCCTCTCATTCTTCAAAACTCAAACTTAAAACCGGTTTCTACCTTTTTTTATAATAATAAAATAATATGCCTTTAAAATTATTCTCTTATAATCATTTTAAAATCATATTATTGAATTATTTTGACACTCCATTATAATAGAATAATTAATTGTAATATTAAATGATGATTTTATTTAATTTATTTTAAAATTATTAATATTTTATCTAGAATAACTTCTTCTTTAATAAAAGAACCTTACTATTATTGGTTTTCCAATCTTATCATATATTATGGAATTCTATAAAACCCTTAAACCATGATTTTTGACTTCCATAATTTCTGAGCCATGATCATTTTTTGATTCCCCCAAAATAACTAAACACTCCACCTCATCTATTCACGAGTGTATAATTCCACAAGGGAATGTTTTGTCAAGTTTCCATTATTGATAAAATTTAAAATATAGTTCTTTTTGAGGTTATTGAATTTATGGATGAAGAATTCCTAAATTAAAAAATTCATAAAATAATGAGATAATGATAATTAATTATTAATTCATGTTAATCTAAGATTATTTTACGTAAGAAAAATTGATATCATATGTTAACAATAATTTTATTCTAGGAATGACGTTTATCTCATGTCATAACATAAAATCAGAATTTGTTATTATCATATCGAGATAAAGTGTTATTTGTATGGGAGATTACTATTTCATATGAAATAATATAATAAAATAGGTTATATGAATCCTTGGAATTATGTTAGAGTGGAAAATGATTTGGATGTGGGTTGGGTTAAGATTATTTGATGAAACATGGTCAAAATATCAATAGTCTATATGATTGAAGATCTTTATCATATTAGTGTGAATTTTTACACTTATTTTTATGATACAATACCTATGTGGGAATAAAATATAGTCATTCTTGATTATGATCTCATGTGGGTGTCTGTATAGATCATCAAAACCTTATATAATGATTCTTTCCATGATTATTTTCATATAATGTTTTTTGTTTTAGTTTAACTCAAAAATATTTTATGCCACCATTTTTACTCATTAATATTCAGGTTTCATTTATATATTTTATATCCTTTTACGTGCTCCAATGAAGTTATTATTCTTGGTTCCCAATTATGGTGGTCCATTTGGGCATGTTTCTCACTTTGACTATGTATATGTATGACTTGCAAAGGTGGTGAAGATGAATATAAGAGTAAGGTAACTAAAAAATTATGCCTTTAAATGTCATATGATATGCCTTATTCCTAGTGTATTCTATGATACCAGTTACTCAATGAATAATTGTTGTTGATAAGATCGATCCCTTGATGACAATTGGATACAAAGAACATGACTCATTTGATGAAGAATATATTATTATTAATATTTACAAATGTTTTTGGGAAATTTTATTACTATCATCATGGGTAGTTATTCATTACCCTTGAAATATTGATATTCCTTATAGTATGTAGCAACATAAGCAATAATTGGGGATTTTGGTGTCATTGTTAGCACATATTTTACTTCATTTTAGTTTTTATTTTTCTTATGATTTTTTATGGAATAAGACTTTTAAAATGAGATCTTTAGTTGTTGAATCATTGATGGTGTCCGACTTTGTTTTTTACTCAAAACCCAAGATATGTATCACAATGAACAAATATAATTTTGGTAGAGGGATCAAAGTAAGTGTATGGGGTATGTGTTAGACAGTTGTGTCACGACCTGTCCCCCGGGGCCGATATCGTGACTACCCCAAGCCCGCCTTCCATTGGTCATGGGATAGCGACTAACACAAAAGGCGTATTTCCCTAAAACAAGGAAGGAAGCGCCTTTATAAAACGTGAGCATACAACCTGAGTAAAAGCATAAGAAACCACTAAACAAAACTGTATACTGAAGAAGTGATGGAAAGTAAAGGGGGGTAGAATAAAAGCCCAACTGTAAAGTACAAATACAACTGAAAAGAAGTACATCTGAAAATGGGAAAAATAGTTGAAAGGTGGAAGCATATCCTGGATCATCCTCTGGGGTTCCTAACTGATGGGTAGGTACATATGGCCTCCTCATCACTCTACGTCCATCAGACTCCACCATGTACCAAAACTTCGTAAGATCCACCTTCAGGTACCGTCCCGTCCTGGAGCTCTTGACCTCCGTCAGTGATGTCTATCATCTGCATCCAAGACAATGTGGTGTGGGCATAGCCCGTGTATGGGTGAGTATAACGATACTCAGTAGGGACCCTGAGACCCACATGTTCTAAAAAAATCCAAAAATTATAAAACACAAAGTATGATTTCAACAGATAACCATTACATAGGCATATGTCCATACATATAACTAAGTTATCAAGAAACTAATCTCAATCAAGAGGAAAACACAAAGGTCATTAACTCAACTCAAACCAATATTTTCATTAATGAAACCATAGCTACTGGGGAACTCCTTCTATATCATGTACAGTGGTCATGTCGCGACTCTGAGGTGCTACTCACTAACCTTAGACTGCTGAGATACTTCTCCTGTCGAGTACCGTGGGTCTGCTGCCTCACACAGTAGTGCTCCCCGCCATGGGTCTTCCGCCTCACATAGTGGTGCTCCCCCTAATAGCTTACAGAGGTACTCCTCCTATCTAGTACCGTGGGTCTTCCGCCTCTCATAGTAGTTCTCCTCCGCCATGCGTCTTCCGCCTCAAACAGTTGTGCTCCCCACTGGGCTAGTCTAGTCACTCTGAAATGAATCGGACAAGCAGTCATCAGGTCTCAGCCAGCTTCTTGGTCTCCGTACTTTGCTTGCTCATCTACGGGAGGGTATGCTCCATGAGCTACAAGCTAATACTCCAAGTGTTATGAAATCCCATGAAGATGTATCTCAAAGGTCCACCGCGTCAAAGTGTTCTCAACACAATAGATGGCACGTCAATCGGATGTCCGATCTGTGAGTTATCGGCCTTTTTGTCCTGGGGGCCTAGTTGGTTTCATGTACGAACCAACCCGGCCGTATCTCAACTATACCATAAAGTCTCATGGGGTATTTTTGAAGGGACTGTTTCATAAAGTGATTTCCAGCACCGGTGATGGTTTGTCAAATGGACGACTGGTGCCAAAGATATGGCCGAAGTAAGTGATGGGTCATTAGTGGGCCTGAGTCTGGTCTGACACGGTCGAACCGACTCGGACCAACCTTGTCTGGGTCAACTCGGTCAAACTTGCTGGGTCTGACTCGGCCCGTTGGGTGGGTCAGCCTGCTATGTTTGGCCCAGACCACTGGGCCCAGCCCAGCTGATAGTGTGGACAGTTTGGGGCGATGTTTCTACGTGGGTGACTCGGCCCGAAGGATAGTGGCAGGTTCGGTCAGTGTGGCGAGGGACGCGGCACGGGAGGTTTAGCCCAAGAGGCCAACGACAAGCCGCGTGGGGCGCGGGCAGGCTGTAGGTGCTCCGCGAAGGGCTCGGGGCATACGGCAGGGCACTAGGATGCACAGGGCAGGGAGGTCGGGGCGCCTGGCCAGTGCCGGGGGCCACTGGTCAGGCGGCCGGGGCACTGGAGGGGCATCAGGCAAGCACCAGTGGGGCGCCAGGTAGGCGAGGGGCACCCGGGAAGCGCGCGGGGCATGCGGGCAGGGTGCCAGCGGGCCGGGATGGCCCCGGTTTCGGCCGGGGCCCGCACCAGGCAGTGCACTGGTTGGATGGTCGGGCACCTCTAGGCTGACAGCATGGTTCGCGGTGGTCACGGGTAGCACAACCTTTATTCACCGTCATCGTTACCATCGCCTCGTTGCCATGCCATCGGTATATCATCGTCAACTCAAGGTTCTGAACCAAAAATGTTGCAGAGGGGTCGGGCTGTATTCATTTGGCCTAAACCCTCCACATAAAACCGATATCAAACAGATCGTGATTTTTATTAAAAGAGATATGATTATACGTTAAACAACATAAAACACACCCCTACCATTTTAATCGTAGGGCATTCATTCGTCGCGGGGGAAGATGATGTTGTCACCGTTCGCCGTATGCTTCCACTTCCTAGCTCTTGAGTCATTCCGTTGATGATGAAGAGGAAAGAAGAAGGGTCTTCGAAGAGATACCACGTCCGTAGGGGTTCTGAGGAAGAATCTGAGAAAGAATTCATCGCCGCCGACGTCTTCACGTTCTT
Organism: Viscum album; assembly: GCA_963277665.1. Lineage (NCBI taxonomy): Eukaryota > Viridiplantae > Streptophyta > Magnoliopsida > Santalales > Viscaceae > Viscum > Viscum album. The sequence continues at coordinate 304,502,251 of OY728141.1, read as the reverse complement.
CGTTGGAGGATTCAATTTTCCCAAGCTCTCCACTAAGATTATATCCCAATTAATAATTATCATTGTATATTTATTCCTGAAATCATCTAGTAATGAAAAGTGTATGGGTATATCTACAAAATGTGGGAAAGCCATAATATTTATTCCTAACAATATCTGCTAGATATATATTAAAAAAATTATATATAGAATATCATAAATAAGCATTGAAATAATTGAATTATTATGATTTATAATAATAAATTCTAAGGAATAAAATATCTAATTTAAATTAAATTTATATAATATATCACAATTACTACAATAATATTATAATTATAGAGAATACATTTAATCAAAATAAAAACCCTATCTCTGATCATACTCTAATAAATCCCAAATTCTATCCCTACACCCTATACGACAACATTATCCAATCCATACCCACCATATAGTCACATTATTATATCCCCGGACCTTGTGGAACCCCATCATTATTTACGTGAATCATATGAAACCAAATCATCATATTCATACACAACGTGCTCAAGAATCATTATATCCCTCCGTTTCGAATAACCTAATTTCATTATAGCGTAATAAAATTTAGACACTTGTGGATATCATGAACCTACTGTATGTGAAAATTTTATCCTCAATCAATTATAGACCACAATAAATACCCAATTAATATATTTTCGGGCTTTTATCTTACATTTGGGAATATATTATAGTCAAAACCATGGAATATTACTACAAAATTCATATAAAAACCAATAAATAAGGATAATATATAGTTTATAAAATATAAATTCAATTGAAAATAACATACAATAAAAAAGAAATAAATTAATAAAATCATATGAAATAATATTAATGTGAAAGAAATTCATATTAAATTTATCTATATATAAATAATATATGGACCATAAAATCAATCATATAAAAAATTAGATTACCTTTATTATCCTCATCCATTTAATAATTTGATTTTCATTACATAAATATATTCTTATCACTAGTAAGGATTAGTCATTAATGAGTCTACCAATTAATATTAGTTTTTATTAATTTTGTTACACTATTACACTTAATTATTGAGTTGATTAATAATTAAATATTAGATGAATCCTAATATGTCAACTCCCCATACCATCTTCCAATAAATTTTTAATGATTTTTCACTTCATTAATGACACTATTTTTTATCACGTGATTATATTATTCTATATATTAATATAAATCTACATAGTAGAGTTTATTATAGATATTATATGTTATTCATAAATTAATCATCACTAGAAAAAATCATGTATTTATTATTTAAATATATAATCATTATTTAGTACATCACCTTAAATAAACAAACACATTCATCGCATTATATTGTAAATCTTGAAAAATTTGTTAATAATATAATAAGAAAATATTGTTTTTTCTATAAAGAATTTCCATAATTATAAAACATATTTGTTAGTGTAGATCTAAAATATCCCCATTATAGCTGGTTATTTTCATAAATTATTTTGTATAAATATAATAAATTAAATGTATCTATGATGGTTACCAAACTATATTTATATTTGTTTAAAAATATTATTATAATAGTTTTACCTCCAATATATTTATTTATTGGGTGCCACTCCTCCCCTAGAAAATAATATATTATAATTTTTTTACATATTGTTAGTTAACAAACATAACTATTTTTAATGTTGATATTAACCCAATATTAAAATATCATAAAATATTCATAATATAAATTTATAATTAGATATTTTTATTAAACCAAATAACCCCTTAAACTAAAATAATTATGTTCCCAAGTGACATATAATATAGTGAAGAGAAATATGTAGATATCCACCCTCCCCTAGATTAACTCGTTAACACCAAGATTTATGGAATCATAGTAACCTATCATCTATGATATAATTTCATGTGTGAGTATATCAATAATGAATGAAATGATATAAACAATTAGATCATCGTGATCAAGGGTGGGATTAAAAAGACAAATTATGATATCCCTCATCACCCATTTCAACGAGATATCAAAAAGGAGTAATAATATAATAAATCCATTTATATTTTCTCAAAGCGCTTGAAATCAGAGGATACTGGCATGAATGGTATTATAGGTGTTCACATCTTATTAACAATATAACATGTCCAAATACATGTATATATATTAATCTTATACCCACGATAATGAGTGAATATTTTTCCAAAAGAACAATAGATTATTAAAATTTCTAAATATCGTAATGAATTGTTGATATGGAAGGATTGGAAATATTATATGCTCTTTGGATACTCCTATTTTCATATCTTATCATGATACACCTAAAGTAAAATGAAATTATGAATAAATGAAGAGATAAATGAGAACTATTATATATGGAAATAATTCTTCTTTTATCTGTATACTATAATTAATAAATAAATATATATATATATATATACATACTCATCATGAAAAACCATTTAATATCCTCAATATGAATTAGAATATTTGGAAGATGTTTTCTGAAAATTTTACACAATGGTTTGTGATAATACACTTGAAATATTTTAGATTCCATTTTATTCATGCATGTAAATTCGAATAATAAAAAGTGGCTGAGAGAGATCGAGAAAACATTTTCATAATTAAAAAAAATAACAAAACAATCCTATATTTCCCTTAAAAAGAATAAATAGCCTCATATTTTGTTAAAAAAAATAAATTTTATAAGAATATCATTCATATACACATATTTATATATATATTTAGGAATTATAAGACTTTTATAATTTTTCAAAAATAGCTTCTTTTATTGAATATCTTTTATTGGTGGGAAATTAAAAAAATTCAACATTTTTCTAAACTCCCATATAGACTAAAGGTTTTGTAAAAGAAAAAAATACATATAATCATACATAAGATGGGTTTTGTATGTTTCATAAGGGAGAATATATATTTATATGTGTTGTGTATGGGTATCCTAATACTATGAAAGGGTAATAGTATATTTTAATGCACTACAGAATGGTATGTTTGTATTCTAAAGGTTGTTTAGGGGTAATCCACTGGTCCCAATAACAAGTTAAAAGTAACCCTTTGTTTCTAAAGGATATCTAAAAGACTGTGTAATTGTATATGGGCTTTTTTCATTATATAAGGGTAATCCTTACACATGTATAGGTAACTCATATGTTATAAACTACACCTATGGATTTATCTCAGTCATGATTGTGTAAGACCTACTTATATATTGTTGATTCATTTAGGTCATCTCTTTTATAGTGTTATATCCCTAAGACTATGTAATGTTAATTTTTCATTTAAAAATGATACGTGAGGGTAATATGGATCATTTTTAATGGTAGAATAATCTATAAAAGAGTATTAAATCTATATCAATGGATGTTTATGGGTAAATCAGTAATAATACATGACATCTAAGATTTATCTCGTTGTTTATTAATATTACCTAAACATAGTTCTCCTTTCTGTTAAATACCTCTAAAACCTTTTTTTCTCTCATTCTTCCAAACTCAAACCTAAAACCTGTTTTTACCTTTTTTTAAATAATAAAATAACGGGCCTTTAAAATTATTCTCTTTTAATCATTTTAAAATCATATTAATGAATTATTTTGACACTCCATTATAATGGAATAATTAATTGTCAAATTAAATGATAAATTTATTTAATTGATTATAAAATTATTATTATTTTACCGAGAACCCCTTCTTCTTTAATAAGAAAACCTTACTATTATTGGTTTTTCAATATTATCATCTCTTATGGACTTCTATAAAAGCCTTAAACCATTATTTATGACTTCCAGAATTACCAAGCCATGATCAATTTTGAATTCCCCTAAAATAACTACACTCTCCCTCTCATCTATTCATGATATTAGAATTCCTCAAGGGAATGTTTTTTCAAGTTTCCATTATTGATAAAATTTAAAAAATAATTCTTTTTGAGATTATTGAATTTATGGATAAAGAATACCTTAATTAAAAAATTCATAAAATTTTGAGATAATAATAATTAATTATTAATTCATGTTATTCTATGATTAGTATATATAAGAATAATTGATATCAAATGTTAACCATAATTTTATCTTAGTAATAATGTTTATCTCATGTCATAACAAAAAATCATAATTTGTTATTATCATATCAAGATAAAGTGTTGTTTATAAAAGAGTTTTCAATTTCATTTGAAATAATATAATAAAATAGGTTTTATGAATTTGTGGAATTATATTCGAGTGGAATATTATTTGGATATGGGTTGGGTTAGGATTATTTGATGAAACATGGTCAAAATATCAATATTCTATATGATTGAAGATCTTTATCATATTATGGTGATTTTTTAAACTTATTTCTATGATAAAATAACTGTGTGGGAATAAATTATTGTAATTCTTGATTATGATCTCATGTGGGTGTTTGTATAGATCATCAAAACCTTATATAATGATTATTTCCATGATTATTTTCATATAATGTTTTTTGTTTTAGTTTAGCTCAAAAATATTTTATGTCACTATATTTACTCGTTAATATTCGGGTTTTATTTTTATATTTTATACCCTTTTACATGTTCCAATGATGTTATTATTCATGGTTCCCAATTATGGTTGTCCATTGGGGCATGTGTCTCACATTGACTATGTATATATATGACTTACAATGATGGTGAAGATGAACATAAGTGTAAGGTAAGTAAAAAATGATACCACTAAATGTCATGTGATATGCCGTATTCCTAGTGGATTCAAAGATACCAGTTACTCAATGAACAGTTGGGTGGAAAAGATTGATAACTTTATGACAATTGGATACAATGAACATGACACATTTGATGAAGAATATATTCTTATTAATATATACACATGTTTTTGGGAAATTTTATTACTATCATCATGGGTAGTTATTCATTACCCTTGAAATATTGATTTTAATTATAGTATGTAGCCACAAAAGGAATAATTAGGGATTGTGGTCACATTGTTAGCACATATTTTACATTATTTTAGTTTGTATGTTTCTTATGATTTTTATGGAATAAGACTTTTAAAATTAGATCTTTAGATGTTGAGTCATTGGTGGTGTCCGACTAGGTTTTTTTACTCAAAACACAAGATATGTATCATAATGAACAAATAAACTTTTGGTAGAGGGATCAGAGTAAGTGTGTGGGGGTATGTGGTAGACAGTTGTGTCACAACCCTTCCCCTGGGGCCCGAAGTGTGACTACCCCAAGCCCGCCTTCAATAGGCCAGGGGCTAGAGACTAGCACCAAAGGCGTATTTCCCTAAAACTGGGAAGCCATTGCCTTTATAAAACGTGATCACAAAACCAGAGTATAATTGGAAGCAAACACTACGAAAAAATGTATATAGAAGAAGTGCTGGAAAGTAAAGTGTGCTAGAATAGAATCCCAACTGTAAAGTTCAAATACAACTGAAAACAAGTACAACTGAAAATGGACAAACTTCTGAAAGGTGGAAGCAGCTCCTGGATCATCCTCCGGGGTTCCTACCTGAAGGGTAGGAACATATGGTCACCTCCGCACTCCACATATGTCAGACTCCACTGTGTACCAAAAAGTTATATGATCCACCTCCGGGTACCGCCCCATCCTAGTGCTCTCGGCCTCCATCAGTGTTGTCTGTCATCTGCATCCAACACAACGAGATGCGAGTGTATCCGATGCAGGAGTCATAATAACGATACTCAGTAGAGACCCCGATACCCTCAAGGTTTCACAAAATCCATCAAGGATAAAACCACAAAGTATGATTTCAATAGATAACCATTACTTAGGTATATGTCCATACATATACCGACGTCATCAAGTAACCCATCTCAATCATGAGAAAACACAAAGGTCATTGACTCAAATCAAACCAGAATTTTCATTAACGAAACCACGGTTGCGGGGGAACTCCTTCTCTATTGAGTAAAGAGGTCATGCCGCGACTCTGAGGTGCAACTCACTAACGATATACTTTTAAGGTACTCCTCCTATCGAGTACCATAGGTTTGTCAACTCACACAGTAGTGCTCCCCACCGTGGGTCTACCGCCTCACATACTAGCGCTCCCCCAAATAGCCTATAGAGGTACTTCTACTATCGAGTACCGTGGGTCTGATGCCTCACACACTAGTGCTCCTCCGCCATGGGTCTGCCTCATCACATAGTAGAGTTCCCACTAGGCTAGTCATATCACTCCGAAAAGAATCGGACAAACACTCATCAGGTCTCAGCCAGCTTCTAGGTCTTTGTACTCTTTTTGCTCGTCTCTAGGAGGGTCCACTCCTCTAGCGACAAGCTGATAATCCATGTGTCACAAAATTCTCATGATCAAGTATCTCAAAGGTCCACCACGTCAAAGGGGTCTGAACGCAACAGACGACACGTCAATCAGACGCCCGGTCTGTGAGATATTATCCTTTTTGTCCCGGGGGCCCGGTTGCTTTCATGTACAAACCAACCCGACCGTATCTCAAATATACCTCAAACTCCAATGGGGTATTTTTGAAGGGACCATTTCTCAAAGTGATTACCAGCGCCACTGACGGTTCGTCAAATGGACATCAGGTGCCAAGGATATGGCCAAAGTAAGCAATGGGTCATTAGTGGGCCCGAGTGCAGTCCGACCCGGTTGGACCAATTCGGCCCAACCCTGTCTGGGCCAACCAGGTCATACTTTCTGGGACTGACTCAGCCTGTTGGGCAGGTCAGCCTGCTATGTTTGGAAAAGACAACTGGTCCCATCTCAGTGGACTATGTGGACAGTTCGGGCCGAAGTTGCCACATGGGTGACTCGGCCTGAAGGCCAGTAGTAGGTTCGGCCGACACCGTGAGGGACACGGCTCGGGTGGCTCGGCCCAAGAGTCCAATGGCAGGTCGCGTGGGGTGCGGGCAGGCCGCGAGTGAAAAGTTAAGGGTGTGGTGTGCGTGCGTAGGGCGCTGGGATGCACCGGGAAGGGCGGCCTGGGCGCTAGGCATGGTGATGGGGGGCGCCGAGAAGGCGCTGGTGGTGCCGGAAAGGTGTCATGGGCATCAGAGGGGCACCGGGCAGGCGCCGGTGCGGCGTCGTGTAGGTTCGGGGCGCGCCAGCAGCGCGCGGGGCACGCAGGTAGGGTGCTGGCCAGCCGGGCTGGCTCTAGTTTCGGCTGGGGCTCACACCGGGCAGTGCGCTGGTAGGCGGGTCGGGCGCAATTCGGCCAGCTGCACAGTGCACGGAGCCTGTAGGTAGCGTGGCCTTTATTCATTGTCTTTGTTATCGTCGACTCATTTCCATTCCTTCGTTACTTCACTGTCGACTCATGTTTTTGAAACCAAAAGGTTTGTGGTGGGGCGGGCCATGTTCATTTGTCTTGAACCCTCCACGTTAAAACGATCTCAAACAGCTCATGAAGTTGATTAAACGAGAGATGATTAAACGTTAAACATATTAAAACAAAACCCTGCCTTTTTAATCGTAGGGCGTTCATTCATCGCGGGGGAAGAATATGTTTTCATCGTTCGTCATACACTTCCACATCTGAGCTCATGTGTCGGTCCGTTGACGGAAAAGAGTAAAGAAGAAGCTTCATCGAAGTGATCCCACGTCGGTAGGGGTTCCATGGAAGAAGCTGAGAAAGAATTCATCATCACCAATGTCTTTGTGTTCTTCATTGTAGGATTCTATTCTCCCAATATCTCCACTAAAGAGTGATCAAATGTGGCAAAATAATATATTTTAATCTATTATGATCGATAGTGTGAATTAATTAAGTGGGCTCACATAATTATGTTCACTTTATCCCAAATATTCAAAATTCAAAAGTGGAGAGGCTCCACCAAATTAATTTCACATGATTGGCATAATTAAATTGGGGAGTTTTGAGGGGGGTTAGAGACTCGGGTGGTCCCCAGCTATTAAATCAAGAAGAGGGTCATTGGGTGTTCCCTTCCATTAATTGTGGGTTTTGAGAAGGTTTTATTCTCCTTCATTAAGAGAAGAGTTAGTGACCAAGAGGCTCTCCCCTGTTAATGAGGGAGAGTTGGGAGGTTTTATCCCCTTCTATTAAATGGTGGGTTATGCGATGTGTGGACCCCTCATCATAACCTCTCGCGGGAGGTTATGCTGCTTGGGTGTTCCCTACCCCAATTATCCTCCCACGGGAGGTTGGGGTGTGGTGGTCCCACCACCAACTCCCATGTGGAGTTCTAACCAACCTTATCCACATGGAATGGGTTCAACAAAAATAAAATAAGTTTCCCCTTATATGATTATATTAATCCACATGAAACTCAAAAACCTACTCGCTTACTCGATCATCTGCTGTTGAGGAGAAAGTTTTCTTAAGCGAAAAGTATAGCTGTGATTTCAATGGTGCTCTATGATTTCATTTCTGTTCACCCGTTCTAAAGATAGAAAAAAACCCCCACGTACGTTTACTAAACTTACTCGAACAGAATGTTAGAAATTGTTTTCGGGTACACTGGGCTTTAGAATCAAGCACTGTTAGAAACTCTGGCCTCGTAAAATTCCAAATAATTTAAGAAAAAAAATCCCATGAAATTTACAGGTCTTTACATTACCCCCACATCACAGCTTTATGTCCCCGTAATGCTACAACACATACTAGGGAATCAAAAGGGGGTGTTGAGCACACATATGAGCCTCCCGCTCCCATGTGATCTCCTGGAGGTTCTCGTGCTGCCAGCGAACGTGATCTACATGAATTGACCATCCACTCAGGACCATCTCCTTTTGATCCTCAATCTCCACTAGAACCTCCGTGAAATCCACCCCATCATCGATGGCCATATCTCCATGGTTGAGTATGTGGGATGGGTCATTCACGTATCTCCGCAGAGATACATAGAAGACTTCGTGTACCCGGTGTAACTAAGGTGGAAGAGCTAAGCGGTAAGCCACCTCGCCTACTCTATTGAGGACCTGGAATGGTCTGAAGAATCACTTATAAAACTTTTCTCCTCATCCAAATCTCTATAGACCATGTCAAGGTGAGACCCTTAGAAAGACGTGGTTTCCATCCTCGAACACCAGAGGTCTCCATCTCCTAATAGCATATGACTTCTGTCTGCTCTGTGCAGTCATCATCTGCTCTAGGATTATTTGCACCTTCTTCGTGGTAGCTCTCACCATCTCTAGTTGGTAGGAAGTGGGCCGACTTGGTTAGTCAGTCCAAAATCATTCAAATAGAGTAATTTCCCCTAGATTTACGCGGAATACCGATCATGAAGTCCATGGATATCTCATCTCTCTTCCACTTTGGGACCTCTAAAGGCTGAACCAAGCCTCCTGTATGTATGATCTCTTGCTGAGAGCATATACAACAACGTTCACATTCCTAGGAGTATAGACTATCTCGAAGTCATAGTCCTGGATAAACTCAAGCCAACGCCGATGTCTCATGTTCAGGTACTTCTGAGAAAATACACACATGAGACAATTGAGATTAGAGTAAACCAAAAACCATTCTCTCAACGAACTATGGGTGAGACTAGAAGATTGTAATGAACTAGACTACACAATTCTTCGCCTACATTCTACAAAATATGCTAACATTTATCCTTTTCCAAAAAAAGAAATCTGGTCTCATCCCCTGGATGAACCACGTCCTTTGCATAATACAGTCAATCCTGACATGAATGGTACTAATTCATGTCATGGACGACATAGTAAGGCCTCGATGCTACTACCAAGAGATCCAACCACTACTATCGCCTCTAAGGGTTGAGTCACATTGTCGGCATCAGTGTGTGATAACTGGGTCTCCTCCAGCAGGAATATAGAAAGTGAGGGTCATGTCAATGGTTTTAACCAGGACTTATTAGTATTAACCACCAAAAAAGGCAGGAAATCAAACGTCACAAGGACAAATGACTTTAATTTTACTGCAGATCAATGTTCAAAGACACGAAGAAACCATAAACAATGACATCAACGAAGCTAGAAGCATCATGAACAAAGGCCCCGATGACTGGAACTAGTCACGCACCTATCCACCAACTTCTGGAGCTCCATAGTCGTATGCTTCAGCTTCCTGAAGCTGTGCTATCCCATTTCCACTTTCGCTTTTTGGTTGGGGTGGACCTCCATGTGGTGGTGGTGGAAACACCTTAAAGCGTCGTCCACTCCCAGCTGCACAACCAACTCCTCTGCCACGTCCACCTTTTCCCTGTGGAGTATCTCGATCGAACCTATGCCTCTGCGTCGGAGGTCCCTCAACTGATTGTGGATCGTCTGTATGGTGGGTCGGACAGTCACGTGCCATGTGACTAAGCCTGCCACATGAGAAACATTTCCTCCTCCGAGAATGTCTGGCTATGTCTTCACTCTGGGAGCTCTGCACAACTGATCCTGAGTCGTGCAGTAAACAACGTATAGATTTTGTCCTCTTGGACCTATGTGACATCTATCTACTGCTAGCCGTAGAAGGCTCCGCTGAATGTCGACTAGTAGTGGGCCCCGCTACTATAGAATTCCCTGCAAAGAAACTCTCTACTAGGAGGGCTCTCTCCAACACCCTTGTCTGCGTCGAGATGCTATGAGGGATAAATGAAGCTTGGATATCTCTCCCGAGTCCCTGCTCAAAGTGCCTGGCCTTGAAGAACGGTTCTCGTACCATATCTGTGGTGTAGCGTGAGAGGTTAGTGAACATCGATGAGTACTGTGCCACCGTCATGCTACCTTGTTGTAGATGTAGTAGCTCCTGTATCTGTACCACTCTAAGAGTGGCTGGAACAATCTCCGCCCGGAACAGGCTCTCAAAGTCTTCCCAATGAAGGGTCACCTCGTCATGGACCTGTAGCATCAGGCTCCACCATATGCCTATTACTTCCATGAGGAGGCTGGCAGAAAGGATCACCCCAAATTATGACAGTGTCCCTACTAGCCTGAAGACTCTTACCACGACCGCCAGCTAATCCACATCCGCCTATTGGTCCGTCTCTCCCCGGAACCTAGGTGGCCTCTGGAACTGGAACTCATGCACTGCTCACAAGTGGCGTGCATCTTCTACTGCTAGGGCTGGTGGCATCGGTGGCCCAACTGGGAGTAGTACTACTGGTGTCTCAGTGGGTACCTCAACTGAGAGGGGGCCCTATACTGAGGCCTCGTCGCTCGATAGGCTGTTAGTACGTACAACTCCTGGGGCTCTAGCTGCTCGTCCAGGGGGAGTCATCCTAAAAGAAAATAGATTTGACACGGTCAAAGGTTATACCTGGTGAGATGACCTGGTTTGAGCTGACTTAATGAAAATTTTTGAAAAACACACATGCAATCAGTGTTTTCATGCACTAAGTCGGAAATTATATGTCAATGTCCTGGTGTATGGATACATCGGCCGCCCACACTAACACTGGACACCCTAATCTAAAATCCACACTTATTACCCATAACACTATTTCTTCACATAAAATAAAATATCTGAGTCTAATGTTATGCGGTATAAATGAAGTCCTCTGATACTAATTAGTCACGACCCGTCCCCCGGGGCCTGTATCATGACTACCCCAAGCCTGCCTTCCATAGGCCAGGGGCTAGTGACTAGTACCAAAGGCGTATTTCCCTAAAATTGGGAATCCATTTCTTTTATAAAATGTGAAAACACAACTAGAGTACAAGAATAAGCAAACACTAAGAGATACTATATACATAATAAGTGTTGGAAAGTAAAGGGGGCCAAAATTCAACCCCAACTGTAAATTACATGTACAACTAAAAACATGTACAACTGAAAAATGGACAAACGACTAAAAGGTGGAAGTAACTCCTGGATCATACTATAGGGTTCCTACCTAAAGGGTAGGTACAGCTGGCCTCCTTAGTACTCCACATCTGTCAGACTCCACCGTGTACTGAAATGTTGAAAGATCCACCTTTGGGTACTGTCCCGTCCTGGATCTCTCAGCCCCCGTCAGCGTAGTCCATCGTCTGCATCCAACACAACGAGGTGCAGGAGTAGTCCGTGCAGGGGTAGGTATAACAATACATAGTAGGGACCTCGAGACCCTCAAGGTCTCACAAAATAAAACAAGGATAAACCCAAAAGTATGATTTCAACAAACATTACTTTGGTATATTCCCATAAATATAACTATGTTATAAAGTAACCCATCTCAATCATGACGAAAACACAATGTTCATTGACTCAGCTCAAACCTGGATTTTCATTAATGAAACCATGATTGCTGGATAACTCCTCCTCAGTCGAGTACAGCGGTCCTGTCGCAACTCTGAGGTTCTAATCACTATCCTTTGACTACTTAGGTACTCCTCTTGTTGAGTACCGTGGGTCTGCCACCTCACATAGTAGCGCTCCCCGACATGGGTCAGCCACCTCACACAGTAGCCCTCCCCCTAATAATCTATAGAGTTACTCCTCCTATCGAGTACCATGGGTCTTCCACCTAAAACAGTAGTGATCCTCTACAATGGTTATGTCGCCTCACATAGTAGCTCTCCCCACTAGGCTAGTCAAGTCACTCCAAAACGAATCAGACAAGCAGTAATCATGTCTCAACCAGCTTCTAGGTCTCCGTAATTTGCGTTATCATCTCCGGAAGGGTCCGCTCGACGAGCTACAAGCCAATACTCCAAGTGTCAGGAAATCCCACGAAGAATTATCTCAGAGGTCCTCCACGTCAAAGGGGTTTCAACAAAATAGACGGCGTGTCAATCAGACGCCTGGTCTATGAGTTATTAGCCATTTTGTCCCGGGGGCCAGGTTGGTTTTGTGTATGAACTAAATTGATCATATCTCAATGATACCCTGAACACCCATTGGGTATTTTTAGAGGGGCCGTTTCTAAAAGATATTACCAGCCCCACTGATGGTTCTTCAAACAGACGTCTTGTGCCAAAGATGTGGCCAATGTAAGCGATGGGTCATTGGTGGGCCCGAGTCCGATCCGACCCGGTCGGACCGACTCAGCCCAACCCAGTCTTGGTCAACCTAGTAAGACTTGTTGTGCTTGACGCGTCCTATTGGGAATCTTAGCCCGCTATGTTTGGCTCAGACTACTGGGCCCAGCCCAGCCGACTGTGTGGACATATCGGGCCAAAGTTGCCACGTGGGCGACTCAACCCGAAGGCCAGTGGCAGGTTCGGCCGGCGCCGCGAGGGGTGCGGCTCGGGCAACTCGGCCCGAGAGGCCGAAGTTAGGCCATGTGGTCAGGTCGCAGGTGCGCCAGAAAGGGCGCAGGCAGGGCGTCAGGACGCGCCGGGTAGGCACGGGGGGAGGGGGGAGGGGGCGGCGGCCTTGGCACCGGCCAGGTGTTGGGGGGGGGGGGGCGCCAGGAAGGTGGTTGGGGCGCCAAGGAGGCATCCTGGTTTCCAAGAGCGCAGCAGGGGGTGCCGAAGGGTGTCGGGCAGGTGCGGGGCACGCCGGTAGCGCGTGGTGGACACTGGCATTGTGTCGGCGGGCCGGGCTGGTCGCAGGATCAGCCGGGGTGCACGCTGAGCAGCGCGTGGGTAGGCTGGTCGAGCATCGCTCGGCCGGCAGTGTGGTTCGTGGAGGCCGCAGGTTGCATGACCTTTATTTTACATCTTCTTCATCGTCACCTCATTTCCATGCCGTCGTTACGTCACCGTCAACTCAAGGTTCCAAAACCAAAAAGGTTGCGGAGTGGCCGGGCGATGTTCGTTCGGCCTGAACCCTCCACGTTAGAACGACAGAAAACAGCTAATGAAGTTTATTAAATGAGATATTATTAAGCATTAAACAACATAAAACACACCCCTACCTTTTTAATCATTTGGCGTTCGTTCATCATAGGGGAAACCAATGTTTTCGTTGATCTCCATACGCTTCCACTTCCGAGCTCGTCTGTCGGTCTATTGACATTTAAGAGGAAGGAATACGGGTTTTCAAAGAGATCACATGTCAGTAGGGGTTACGAGGAAGAAGCTGAGAAATAATTTGTCTTCACCAATGTCTTCATGTTCTTCGTCAAAGGATTATATTCTCCCAATATCTCCACTAAATAGAGAACAAATGTGCCAAATTAATTGATTTTAATCCATTATGTCTTATGGCAGGAAATAATTAAGTGGTCCCCACTTAATTAAGTTCACTTTGGAACAAATATTCTAAATTCAAAACTGGTGAAGCTCCACCAAATTAATTTCACAAGATTGGCATCATTAAATTGGGGTGTTTTTAGGGGGGTTAGAGGCACGGTTGGTCCCCACCTATTAAATCATGAAGAGGGTCAGTGGGGGTTCCCTTCCATTAATTGGGGGTTTTGAGGATGTTTTATTCTTATTCATTAAGAAAGGATTTAGAAGCCAAGAGGCTCTCTCTCATTAATGAGGTAGAGTGGGGAGGTTTCATCCCCTTCCATTAAATGGGGGGCTAAGCCCTGTGTGGACCCCTCGTTATAACCTCTCGCAGGAAGTTATGTTGCTTGGGTGGTCCCCACCCCAATTATCCTCCAATGGGAGGTTGGGGTGTGGATGTCCCACCACCAGCACCCATTTGGAGATTTTAACCAATATTTTCCACATGGTGTGGGTTCAACATGGCTAAAATATGTTGTCACTTATTTTATTTTATTAATCCTTGTGAAACTCAAAAACCAACTCTCAAACCCGATAATCTGTCGTCGAGGTGAAATTCTTCCTAAGCGAAAACTAGTGCTGCAAGTTCAATGGTGCCCATGGATTTTAATTCTGGGAACCTGTTCAAAAGATAGAAAAAAACCCACACATACATTTACTGAATGTACCTGAACAAAACAACAGAAATTAATTTCGGGCACACTGGGCCTCAGAATCAGGCACCGTCAAGAAACTGTGGACTCGTAAAAGTCCATAGGATTTATGAAACGAAAATTTCCTAGAAATTTCTGGGCATTAAAAGATGATTCATGGAGCATGTATGTGGGAGTGGTAACTGGGTAAAATCATTAAATTACCATTTTAAATATTTATTAATCACCTCTCTATTTATTTCAATGGTTTTTCATTCAACCATGTATCACTTTTAATTGTTGTATTTTTTATGATATCTAAATAGTATCAACATGTTTAATATAATTATTTTATATGATTTATTAATTTATATTTAAATATCTACATGGTATTAATGGTACAAATTCCATACTGATTGAATTTGACCCCCACTATTTGTCAGAAACCTATTGAATACATCCAATTATGTATGAGTTCATGTGGCACTTCAATTTGGACTTGGGGTTCTCAATTAAGTGTTACAAAATGGTACTAGACAAATATTAAACTAATGTTATAGATTACAGAATAATGATAAATAAATAGTACATGGGTTAGAGAGTTCCATGTATCTAAATGTCACATGTTTAAGGAACACCTATGTTATCATGGATGGGACTATTGTTACTTTTTTAGGAGATTTTGGGTGAGTTAATGCATCATGATTGGGAATGTTGTTTAAAATTACATAAACATACCACTTAATTTGTTTCATATTACTTCTAAAATAAAATACCTTGAATAGATATCTATTTGATATAAATTCTTTATTTGTTGAAATAAATTTTTTCCCATTTTGATATATCAATATTGGAATTAATTTTTTTAAATAATTTTTTTATTGATTTTAATATATATATATATATGATGATTGTTAGTAGCATGATGGAAAATGGAACATTTCTTAGTACATAGTGGGTTATAACTGGGTTTATGGGTAGACTCATAGGGAGTCATTTGTGTGATACCTTAGACTAGTTTGGGACAATGAAATATGTCATTTTTACATGTTTTAGAAGGAATTACCACATAGATGGATGGATTGACTACATTGTTGAATGGCAGGAATTTTTTTATCATGGTTTGTCACTTGATCTAGTTTTTTAGAAAGAACGACCATATAAGATAAGATTATTCTTAATAGTTCCCTTCCAATTAAGAAATGACATTATGACTATAGTCAACTATGATAGTGTCTATTATTTTTTGAATCACCCATCATTACTATGAACTAAATGTTCATATGATATTGAAGAATAAATTTTAATTTTAGATAGGTTATTTGTCTTGGTAGAGAACCCATAGAATTAGAAGGTGAAGCTTGCATCAAAATATACAACAATGTTATTATATATGAGAGTGAGATATTATGAACTAATATGGAATACATGAGAACCTAGTATGGGTAACATTCAAATATTTCATAATCCAAGATTTAATTTTTTGAATGATGATACTATAGTGAGAAAATGTGTTCATGGTGCATTATAAGGGAATGATGATTGTGTCTACATAAATTTATTATTGAGATAAATTATTTTTTTCCCTCTTTAATGGATTGAGATGTGGCATAGAAATCCTAAAAAATTTTGATTCTTATTTATCTAGAGATATGATTCTATTTCATGAAATTAAATATAAAAGTTTATAGTTAAGTTATTTATAAATCATTAATCTAAAGTATGGGTCCATAAAAGGAATAAGTGTCCCTTTATCAATCAACATTCTTTGCATAGATGGGTGATACTCTAAATAATTATGTGAATATCATTTGTAGTAATAGGATGAATATTTCTTGGAATGTACTTTAAGGAAGTGGAATTCTGGTAGAATTTGGCTCAACATTATTTTATCCTTAATGAGGAGTAAAGAAAATTATCAAATATTTGATGATTTTTCATTAACAGAATGTCTTCATAACACCTTATAGGCATTGTGAGTAATTTGACAAAAATATATATCATAATAAATTTTCATTGGATTTTAGATATCAAATTTTTTCAATGGGTTGAGGTAGACAATGAAATGGAAATAGAGTTCTAGATGGGGTTGTTATGAATAAGTCAAAATTATTATTACTTAGTTGATTTTGGATTATTTGTAAATGTACCAATGAAATGAGGTAACTCATATTGATATAGTGAATAAAAATCATGTATTTGTCTTTAGGGGACTATCTAATATACGATTTTGGGTCTTAATCACTTAGAAATTTTCTAATACCCTTGATCTCTTTCATCATTTCATTCCAAAAAACAACACTCATAATCCTCTTGATAGAGGGATTAGAATTAATATATAGATCATGTTGGGATTCCACCCTATTTCAATCCCCCATTACAATATGGTTCTAGAAGAATTAAATGACCCCATATTTCATCATGATGACATAGAATATATGGGATTTATTCGGACGATCACATAATTTATGTGTGAAGTAATATTTTTTTCTCAGAAATATGATGGTTATACTCAATATTATATTAGTTAAATAAATATAAACAATGTGATGGTGAATAACATAAATACATTAGGCATGATTGATGTTTTATTATATTTGATAAAGGGAGCCCAATAGTTTTTTGTGATTAATCATAAAAAAGGATACCACTATCTTTTGGTAAGAGATGATCATATCCCAAAAATGTGGTTTAGAGAAGTTATATGTTGTAAAACAACATGGTGATACTGTTTAGAAAAAACAAATCATAACTTTTCACTGATATCATGAACAACATCTTCCATTGATAACTAGATTCATTTTTCATGGTGTTTCTTAATGACATCCTCATATACTCACTAACACTGACTAAGTATGTCATATATATAAGGATATTCATTAGTATCATTTGATTTATGTATATTTAATAACAGATTTCAAAATGTATATTTGGGATTTTGGATGTGATGTTATTTGGGCATGTGTTGTCTTATATGGGTATATGTATTGAACTAGATAATGTAAAGGTAGTAATTTGTTGGACATATCCAAATAATTTATTCATGGTCAAGAGATTTAAATTTTTTGAAATATATTTATGATGTTGTATCTCGGACTTCTCCCATTATTTATAAACTATTTATGAATTGATGAAGAGGGAGTAAGGATATTGATGTTAGACTAGTGTGAAGTGGAATTTCATAAGTTCAAGAGGAGGTTAACTATAGTTCTACTGTCATTAATTCCCATTAATATTATTTTCTATATGGTGTCCTTTATGCATATGTAATAAAGTTGAGTGTAATAATAATACTAATGGTGAAGGAAATATCATATGGTTCATGTTAGTTGCATTCCCATAATAATAACATCAAAACTCATTACATGGAGCTTGTCAGTTTAGATCATTCTCTGTAGTTCCATTCATACAATTTCTTCATTGAGAGGTATGTTTTCTACACTAACCACAAACTAAATCAATTCATATTTAGTTTTTAGGACACGAACATGATGATGAGGAGTTGGGTAGATTCAATATATAAATTTGACTAATATATATTTATTATTCACTATTAAATGTAGATGTTATTATGTATAATATTTTCCATAAGATAACAGTTGGGTGGGTTCTTGGTGAAAACCATCAAAGGGGTAGTAGTGAATGATGGTATTAATTGAATACAGGAGTATGAATGACTATAATGGTGAAGGATTACTATCTTCTTCTCGATTGGTGGTCCCATAATCAATAACAGTCCACAAAAAGGCTGGTTATGTCACTTACCCATATTTTTTTGTGATGTGGGATAACTATAAGGAGGTGACCTAATAATGCAGTTGTATTTGGGAGGTGGATATATAATCCTTCATCATGGAAGAGTTGTATTTTCATCATAATAAAAGATATAATGATGGATATCAGAACCATATTATGGGTGGTACATCCAAGATTACGATGATGTAATATGATTTTTTGCGAATGATCTTGTTGTAAGGGGAAAAATGGTCATTTCTTGGTTTTTTCCTAATTACATTCAATGAATAGGTAAAGGCCAGTCACTAGTATCATGTTTTTTTTCAATATTCACATACATTTCCCATATTGATGTTTTAGGAAATTATGATGGTCTTTATAATGGGGTTTCTAATAACCCAAAGAGACATGATGTTTTCTAGGTGATTACAAACTAGCTTTCAATGGTCACTAACTTCCAACCGATCATAATAGAAACATAGTGAATGATCTAGGAATGTTTGTTTTAAAGAGATAATATAATTTCATGTCTTCAAAAATATAACAGTATCTAAAAAGGGATAAATTTTTTATATCCCCCATTTTTAGGGAATGAAATAATAGCTACGGACTCCATCATAATTGGAGAAACATATCATCCATAGCCAAAAATACATTTGGAATGAATGATCAACATACTAATTTATATGATCTATGATTTTGGTATAAAATATTATGTATAAATCGATGATTAAATAACTTGGTGGAGTTCACATACAAAAATTATTTCCACTCATAAATGTTGATGGAACCCTATGAGGCTCTTTATGGGAGGTGATTCCATTCAACACTATATTTTCATAAGTCATGTGACACAGATGTTGGGTTCCCTAATCTATTAATGGGAACACTATGTGAGTAAAACATATTTACAAGTGGTTGATCACAAGATTTAATTATTATATATCATATATTGAAGGAATGATGTTATATTTTGAATTCCTTATTGGTGATTAGTTTTTCTATAAATTAACTCATCTATTTTTTAATAAATGACACTAGATGTATGGAATTCTAGAATATGTTATGTTTGACCCTTCATGATCAATAAAGTGGTTTTTATTGCGGGTTATCTTCTAGACCATTATTAAAATTACCAATGAATTCATGAAGTAATTCATTTGTCTCAGATTAAGAAGTACATACCTACTCTTGTGAGTGATATCAACAGATAGGATATTGATATTGTGTATAAAATAACCTATGAGGGTCACCCCAATAAATTTAGTTGACTGGAAGTATATTGATCATCAAGTGAATATAATACCTCTTATTCAGATCCTATAGTATCATACACAGATACATGAGGAGATGATAGAGCAGGAGTCAAAAAGGTTTGTTCAATGACCATTTTTGTTTGAGAAATGGACATTACCATTATTCATTGATGTTATCAGGAGTTGAAAAATGGTAACACCTTATTTATATATGTTATGTAAGGGTAAAAAACAATTGTATGAGAGTATGATGAGGTTTCTATGAACTATATAAGGTTAAGAGACTATTTATAAAGGATGTATTAAGGAAATATTTTAATGTTAATCTATATTTGAAGGTAACCCATATATGTGTAAGGGTATGTCAACCACAATGTATGTGCAGTTAGTGTTGAACTATAATTCTAGGGAATGTACATCTCACATTAATAAATCTGTTCAGAAAAAATTCAAATTCAGGGGTAAGATATATTCAGGTAAGGTTCATCCCTGATTGTATATTGGTAAATAATTTTTGATATCTTTTAAAAGATAATTCATATAGTGATGCCTAATGGAATTAAATATTTCTCAATGTATGTGTATAAGTAACTTGTATTTTGTATAATTGTAGTATAAGTGGTGTTAGTTTTGTACCTATTATTTAAATATTGTGTATGGTTGACCCATTACGCGTATGAAACACCTTATAGTAATATAAGGGTAAAACCATTTTACCCTTAGACAGTTCCCTTTTGTGAAAAAAATATTGAAAATGAATTTTTACTCTCAATATTCTTACATTAAATCTATAAATCATTTTTAACACTTTTAAAATCCTAAAAATATGGGAATAAATACTTGAATAATTTTTATTTTCATGAATAAAATTATCATTGATTTTTAGTTATAATAAATAATGTAATAATTAGAAGGAAAATTAAATGAAGGATTTATTTTTTAGTTTTTAATTATTTGACTTCATATTATGAATTCATACTTCTAAATTATCCAATCCACAAAATATTTAATTTTTTAATCCCTTGTTATGCCCCAATATTTCTTAAAACCCCTAAAATAAGATGTGTGAAGTCCATTATTAAAGGATATTATTTTCTATTCTCATAAATAACAGACATACTATCTCTAATCACACTTCGTGTGAGCATTATTTCTCAAGGGTATATTATTCAAGGTATACTTTTTGTGAAAAATAATTTTTGTCCTCATTAAAAATATAGAAATCAAGGATAAAAAGTTATGAAATTATAGAAATATGTAAATTCACAATTATTTATTAATAAATATTATCTGATGTTTATCCATGATATTTCTATTGAGATAAAATAGTTATCAAATGTGAATATAAATATTTTATATAGAAAAAAGGATATATTATTACATAGTATAAAATGAAAATTAGTTATTATCTACGAGAAATAAAGTGTAACTGATTGTGGTGTTTTTATTTTTTTTGAAAAAAAATAAAAAAATATATTTTCAGAATCCTTGTAGATATGTTTAAGATATAGAACATGTGTATGTGGTTATAGCGATGATTCCTTTATAATCTATGGTGATTAAATCGACAGTAATGAGGTTGGATGTTCTATTACTTTTAGGGATATTATTAACACCATTTCCTATAATATAATGTTTGTGATGGTATACATGATATCCAATCATCATTATGATAACATATGGATGTGTTTATTACCTGTACAACCATTACATGAAGAATTATTCCATCAGTACATCCATATATTTTTTTCATGTTATTTTTGATCAAATGTATTATAAGACACTTTTTTACACTTTATTATGGGTTCTTCTTTTGTTATATGGCCCTACTTATTAGGTGTTATTTTACAAGTATTTTTCATGGGGAAATATTTTGCTGCACATGTAAGACATGTCAATCCCATATATTGGGGACACCACATAACTTATGATAACATAGATAGTGTATATAAGAATATTGAGGGGACATAATGAACCCTCAAATATTTTATGTGAACAACATGATAACTAGAAGATTCTAAGGACGGTCATATTTGAGGCCAATTGTATTCAAAGCATCATGATAACCTGATTTTTTGTGTATTTCATGAACATGATTCATCTAATTCTTAGTGGATGCCATAAAGTGTATAAACAACAAGATCAGAATCAATATTACTATCCTCATGGGTTTTTATGACATCCAAAATCATAACATTTAATATGTAAAAGATAAAAGGAATTTATGTTTAGGGATTAATTTTTTTTTCATTACTCGATTGATTGATTTTGGATATTTATGGTGATAAAACCTTTATTGTTTTTTCTGGAATAAATTTTTTCACATTAAAATATTAGTTAATAATATATTTGTGGTCTATAATGTGGTTTCATTACTCACATCTTATAAGATAATATGATATCATATTTAGAATTATTTTATAGGGATTGGAACTGGGGAATGTGTCATGACCCGACTCAAGTCTTGTGACAAGACAGTACTATTCCAAGGATATTTCCATAGTCTTTGGGGTGCTGAAAAGTGATAATGGAATAAATAAAATCATATAGTTCATTCCATAATGTAATTTTACACACACACTAACACCCTGATGATGCAATTCATAGTTATGAAAATTTGGAAACAAAAAATTCATGCATACATATCTCCCAAACCAGAGAACAATAGATGTACTAAAAATGTAAAAAGGAAAAAAAACACACCAACCAAAAGAAATTTGTAAATTATTCCAACCATTATAGAAATAGGGGATCATTGTACAATGAAACTACCATAAATCTCATCGTCCCAACTCTAGTGAAGAACTCAATCGGTCTAGGTCACCCGGCTCCGCATGTCTCGGGTCCTTCGGGAAAATTTTCCCAAAGCCCGTGATCCTAACAAGACACAACATGTGAGGGAAATAGATGTATAGGGGTGAGTACTAAATAATCATTTTTCACATTAATCACTAAATAAAAGGATAAAACTGAATGAACACACTCTACATTACCTAGCCAGAGGGAACCCCACCAAGGGAGACACTCCTTCTCGATCCTTACTCAGTTGTACATGACTTCCTACCTAAGTCAAAAAAAATCATGAACAAGAGAGTAAGGAATTTCTCATACCACATCTCAACCTAAAATAAGTAAAATCATCCATGAACATGGGGATCAACATAGTGAGGAGATAAACTACATGTCATGTCATTATCACCCCATGCAATAGACTAATCTCATCTAAGAATGAGAAGAAAATAACTGAATGTATATGGCATATCCCATCCATCACTGCCTCCCATGGAAATAGAGTAACCAAAACTATGGTGTTTAAATGGGTGTAGTACATATACTCAATCCACATAGGGTGTCATCCTAGAATTTTATAACAACAAAAGGTCTCCCAGAGTCAACTAAATATACTCATCTCATACTCTAAGTCTCATTAGGTTCTGACCCCAAAGCTAGTAATAATAATCTACTCAAACGATCTAATTATAACACAAATCTATGAGAACACACTCCATGAGCTTAGTTATCCTATATAGAACTCGTTTTAGAGATATGGTCCATTGATAAAATCCTATTACCTCTAGCTCTAGTTACATAAAATAAAGTTAATTTCCTTGATAACTTCAATGATGTTCAATTTTAATGAATCCCAATATTAGGGATCCACACCTCAACATTTCCCTATAGTCGAGGGATTAATATCTCATAATTAACACATGAAACCTCTTTTATTTCATTATATATTGGATAAAAAATATTCTACTGAGTAAGGGATAACATCTAACTAGGTATAACTTGTATCTAGTTGAGTGTCTTTCAGCTCATAATTGTACTCTACAGATGTTGCAAGACTATCTACAATGTAGGATATGCTCCTGACTACTACATGAATATAAGGGAGTACTACTCTGTATGCATGGACTAGAAACCTTGCACAATAGGGGAGTATAACGTAAAGGATAGAGAAAATTAACCATAACATAATTGGTTATTACCACGATATGGATATAGGATCTTCACGTTGTTGCAATAGAGGAGTACTACATAAAAGAGAACCGACCCACACCCTAACACAATAAGGGAGTACCAATATATGGCTAGATGAGCCACACCCTAGTATGATAGAGGAGTATTGCTCTACCATATTGGTTATTATTGGGGACTTGTACTCGGACATGACATGGGAGTACCGACCCCTGGCACGATGCCCCTTAATCTAGTAGGATTGTGGAGTAGAAAATCATCCAGAAAATTTTTTTTCAAGGATCTCTTCCATAGAATGTCAATGCATTTTTGACTCCATGTATATACGACCCAAACACTTACATAATAAGGGATTACCCTCTATATCCATACCATTAAAATGGTGGACATTCTCCCTAACATGAATGGGGATTACCAACTCCATGGATCAATTACATGAACCCTAGTCTAATAGGGGGTAACTACTCTATCATACCATCATATATGGATGGTCTACACCCAGGAACGAGAGGGTAGCACTGTATCCCACTATACAAATGATATGATGATCCCTATCACTAATCCCTCATGGGTGTTCCAACATCAAGAGATGTACCCAAAGTTATTGAACTCATTTAGACAATGTGGTTATTCTGTATCTACAATAGAAGAATGTTATGGGAAATCCACCCCCATATTCAATAAGGGAGTACTAGCCCAATATTCTATTTCGAAGAACCACACTGATACATAATGTCAGTCAAGAATCATTGAATGTTGTGACATGTGTATCATAACATACATCACAACCCAACCATGGTCTGGTACACAAACCGTGAAACACTATGGGAGTAACTCTCTCTCAACATAAAGGTTCTAGGGGTTCCACTTCTTAAGGTAAAATGGAAGGGTACTAATCCCATCATTATCATAATGATCAACACTGATCACTACCAAAATATTAATCATGCTACACAAGAGTCTTGGTCTAAACCCAACACCTCATACCTTGTAAGAAAACAAAGTTGAAACGATATTGATCTATGTGATAAAATGAATATGATAGATAAATAATAATCCTGAATATGAGACTTATAAATAGAGATATAGATGGAATATGATATCAACAAATTCTCACTGGATTTTATGAAAAGAACTCATTTATACACGGTGTGTGAGATCGCCAAAAAAGCTAGTCAGAAATCCTATATAATGTTTTTTCCAAATGATGTAGGGGTACAGAGTGTGTACATTATATATAGGGACTTTCCTGCATCACATGACCCGTAGCTATTTTTTTCCATTCTCATTTCGAGAACCTCGTGTCAAGCACTCTATGTGCAAGTAATTTTCCATTGTAGTTTTACCTGGCCTTGTCCTATCAAATGAGTATCCCAATCCATGTACCATGGTAACATAATTTGGATCACTACATGACATGTTACATTGATATATGGTGTGTAGTCCACAAATGTCTTCTTCCCCAATCAAGAAGGGCTACATGACATGTCACGCTTGAATACACACCATATAGATGGTAATTTCAATAGGGAATCACCTTCAAAACCCCCCTTTTCACCCCAGCATACACTGAATATTTCATTTAAACATAGGAGGGTGCACTAGAAATTATATTTGGTATCTAAAACCATAGTAAAATGAATAATGATGATAGGGGGACTGTTTTATTTTTTCCCTAAATAATGGATAGTCCTAATGAAAAGAAATTTAACTCTCCACTAGAGATACCATGCTAGCGAGCTCACTAGGTGTTCATGAGCTACTTCCAAAGCACACACTCAGGGGAACCACCAAATAAAAACAAAAAATGATTCCAACTCTAAAAAAGTTATCATCATGAATAATTTAAACACATGCCTCTTCATCTATTAGTGTTGTATAGATCCCATCACCACTATCCATTTGTAGTCATATGGTTTAGAGGTACACCACCTCTCCAACCTGACATAGATACTAATGAAACCCCATGGTTCACATCCACTCTAAATGAGCTATACTGAAACCTCTATATACATGGTGTAAATTGATAATGGGAGGGTACCAAGGAATAAAACAAGGCTCCCAAATTCAATAAACAATGTCCTACCTAGCTCTTCATCTGCAAACATATACTTGTAAAACTAATTTCTAAAACAGAATCACTACCACACAAACAATGTGTGTCCAAATAAGTATAGATTAGAAGAAAAAATCCAACTATGTAGGAGAGTTGGATTGTATAAATCTTCCACTACAAAACTATTTTTATAGGGGCTCTCCCTCCATCACGAATTCAAGGAAAAATCATGTATATGAGAGAAACAATAGTGGAAATAATTTAACCTGCTAGGAAACTCTACCGCATGACCCCACCCTAGTAATAAAAGGAAATGGAACTCAACCAGCACACGTTGATACTATCAACTATGGGTGGCACTGACTTGACCCCACGATTTTAATCGAATCACAAATACAGTTCACTGTGAAGAAATCCTACAACTTTCTCATGCATCCAATGATATGTCAAACCTCAAAAAATCATCCTTGGGAGTATCATATACATGTTAATGCTATGATCATGAGGGTAATAAATTACAACAAATAGATTCTCAAACTCTCACCCTAGGACATACCAGGACCTCTTCCGACTATCTACCAACACATCACCCAAAAAAGGACACACATGTTTGAGGGACTCATCCAACACACCTCGATACTATCCACTTTTATTGGAATGAATTTTCCATTATTATTTATATCATGTATTAAAAATTCATTTTGGTTGGGTACAAAACCCTTTTTTGTGCATTCAATGATACATCTACAAACAATGACATATGGTTCTATTGGTGCTCAACATCTTCCTGGTATAGAGATAGATAATGAATTGTAAAGAAAAGTGAACCTTACATTGTTTCTAAGAATTACTACTAAAAAGGTAGAAAGGATAAAAATAATTCCTCCATTAATCCCAATACCTTCCCTTTAATTGACTATATGGCCTGAATAAATCATCTATCATGTACTCCAGATCCCTATGCCTTGCATGGACCACCTAGGTATAGTATTGTAAACACATCAAACCACCTCCCACCAACTACATGTATCATAGACCCTCATCCCTATCCAACAAAATTCTGAACTCTATAATCCAAATAATGAATTTTCCACGGAGGTTCATAAATATATTCTTTCTCAGTAGCGCAGTGAGATGGTCAATCATTAGAATGCGTTCCTAGAACATTGGAAGCATAATATATCATCTCCTATAGCTATAAATTTCATCATCATTGTCCCTACACAACAGACTCACTTGCCTATGTATGAGCATTTATATTCGTCTTATTCGATGATTGTTTCATCTAAAAAATTTAGCTAAAGTTGATGCCATAGCCTCATCACCACCACTATGATCCATATCATCATATCCATCTTCTCGGAATCTCTCTAATAACAATGCATTCTCCAGTTCCCCTATATGTGTGGGAAATAACAAGGATACAATAAGTGCTCAAACATCTCTACAGATGACCATTACAAATGTTTGAGATATAAAAAACTATTCTTAAACCATTCCGATGGAGTAACAAGATATTCTTGTACACTTCACCATGTAATCTTCCACAATCATGATACCCAACCAAATCTACAGAAGCTACAGGATACACAGTTATCTTGATGTAGATGAGTAAAAATATTCCTTAAAGAGTCACTCAAACTCCACCTAGGTTCTGATATCCACATCAAGGAACTACATCAATAAATTCCACTAATACTCGACTGCTCCATACTGAATGATTTTTTCATGGACAAAAATCTGGTCCGGAGGTTTTCTCAATATGAGAAAGACACTTGTTATTATCTCGAGTGAGTCATCTGCTGCTTCGGGGTCAATATCACCTATATACCTCAGAGGTCACTACCTACAGACCTCATGCAACATAGTCATCCTACATGCATCCTTGGCATAAAAATTCAACAAAACCATATTTTCTACAGGTGGTGGTATAACCATTTGACCACCAAGAGGAAACATCAAAGAACCCAATCTTTACACTGAAGCCTCATTATTGGTAATATCATCACTATAATCCTACCATGGAGCTCTACCAAGAAGTCTTCATGGTGGCATAATGAAACAGCATTCATGATGCCCCACCATCAAAGTGTATATCTTGGGATATGAATCATGAAGTAAAATGACTGAAAATATGCAGTGATATTTGATGCATGAACCATTTATGTCCCATGTGATGAGTGTCCTAGTGAAATGAGTCGAAAAAATGGTTCTCAGAGTCCTAGTGAATTGATACATCATCAAATGAATCAACAGTAGAACCTCTCGCTTGAGAGATGATCTCTAAGTACTATAAATTTTTCTCTTTGTATCCTGACCAAGTACTCTTAACTAGATACATCTGAATAATATACCAAGGAATGAACATGCTCTAATAAAAATAATTCACGACCCGAACTAGGTTGGGGCTCAAGTAATGACTACCCCATGCCCGCTTCTATATACAATAGAGTAGTAATATGTTCTGAAAGATTAACTAAACTTGGGGATACCACTTCCAAAATTAAATGAACCCATGAACCAAAAACAAATTTATATAGTGTTGGACAGATATTAAAAATTGGAAACAAAAAAGCATGGATACATATATCCCAAACTATAGTATAATAGATGCACAAAAACATAACAGAGAAAAAAACCAACCCACCAAAATATATATATATATATATTCATCAATCTTGCTCATATAGGGATGATAGTTATCCAATAAAACTATATAATTTTATTTAGAAACTCTTTAGTAAACTCCTTGTTCGGTTTATCTCAGTATGATTTGCCAACCTCTGGTCCACCAACACAATGGTCAGAATGTCTATCTTTATCAGAAGACACAACAGATGTGGAAAAATCCCATGAATTAGGGAAAATTATTATACTCTATAGATGCCCCAACACCCCAATAAAAGAGGGAGCTACTGAAAAGAAATATTTGTCTCATCCTAGCTAGTGGGAACCACAACGAGAGAGAAACTCCATCTCAAATCATCTACTGTTCTACCCAGAATGAATTCTAAGTCAAAATAATGCCAATCTCTAGAGTAAGAAAAACCCCATTTAATATTTAAACCTAACAATAAGTAACCCTTTCTTAGCATAAGAGGTCTTAAAATAGTGAGTAGAATCACTACACGTCGAGTCATTTCCAACCCTAGCAAGAGAGTTATCTAATCCCACCATGATAAAAAACACAAAAAGGATGTGGCATACCCTTTGCATCTGAGCCTCTAATAGATTGTGATTTAAAAAAATTATGGTGTGTCCATGGAATAAATATGTATACTCTTTCAACAAGTGGTGTAAATTCAGAATGGGATAACACCACAAGGGATATGATAATCACCACTATATGATCTTCTCAATCTCCAAGTTTCATGATCTGATGAACCCATATAAAAATCATTATTTTATTCAATGGCTCTAACGCTAACACGAAACTTAAACAACACACTCCAAAAGCTCATCCATCATATAAATAAACCCCTATGAGAGAACACTCAATCATAAAAAAACCTATTTAGTCTATCTCAATTTCCATATAAAAGAGGTCCATCATTTGCTAAATCTTTCATAGTGAATGGCCAAGTAAAATCATGTGAAGAGACCCACCCCTCTACACATACAGGAAGTCAAACGGTTACTAGCTTATATCAAACGATCGAAACCTATGTCATTCTTTTATGGAGTGTCCTTCGCCACAATCATTTGATGGATCATTAACTCCAAACTAGGTTCCACATGTTACTAGTGGAGGTTCTGGAAACTTGTAATCATACTCAATGGTTGAGTGATCACTAAAAACAATTGAGGACACCACACCCTATTGTCACTCGGAGACTGGGACATACTATAACATCGGTGAGCAACTGCACCCAAGAAATATAGAGCAGTACAACTCAAAGGATAGAGAACCCACACACTAACATATAGGGGATTACCCCTATATGTCTCATGACCCAACCCGTACTAGGCCTCAATTAGCAACTAACCCAAGCCCACCTACATAGGCTAGATGCTGGTGACTAGCATAGAATGCACAACCAACTAGGGGAGGTCTTTTCCTAAAAAAATACACACCCACATATCCTACTCAATGCAAATATGCTAAGGAAAAAATAAAGATACCACACTTCTAAAAAATAGGGAATCCAAACATATTCTCATCATCCTTTAAATAGTACATGTAAAAGAAATGTAAAGATGAAAGGTAATGGAAAAAATACACACCCAACTAGAAAATCACCACAACCCCGCAACAGATGAAAAAGTAAAACTTCTGGGAGATTCCATCTCTTGAATCCCAATCTACGACAACCACATTCGGTCTAAGAACCCTATATCCATAACCTCCTCTGATATCATGATCAACATGTCCATCCTCTACAAGGGAACACCAAATACGGGCAAAGCCAAAGCACATATGAGAATATGAATACTCAGTAAGATGCCCCGATGGCTCGTGGGAGAATCTAGAAAGGTACTAAAGAGTGGAGCAGCAAGAGATATAATATAAGAAGACTAGTATGGGAACAAGGTATAATAAAAGTGAACAATAGTACAACTAAACCAAACAATAATGTAAATTTAACTCATCCAAACTCAAGGAGCTCAAAATGGTGATGAGATGAACTAACCATCAAATCTTTTCTAACTATAGTAGGAGAGTGGAATCATTCAACCATGAGAAGCTATACATGGAAAGCATGTGAAATACCCCACACGTCTTCACCTCTCTTGGAAGGGGAGTATCCAAATCCCAAGGATTTGGCACTAAAAAGAGGATATATATATATATATATATGCTTAGTCAATGAAATCCAAACAAAGGAGTAATGGGATATTCATCCCATAGCTCATCCCAATAAAGTGAGTAGAGAATAGTTCTAGGAAAATACTCTGCGATGCCCAACACTTCATCATATCTGCCCAAGAATCCCAAGCCAAAAGGGCCCAAATCACTACACCTCAATAATATCCACTTTGGGAGGAACTAACTCATCCTCAGGGTTTTAGTTCGCTTCACAAGGACGCTTCATGGTGGGGAAAGTGCTCCCCTTCATTGTGGGTCCTTAGAGAAGTCAAACAATGTGTCGCCACTGTGTCACACGGTCGAGGGTCTTTTCTAAACCATCATGGAATATGATACCCATCCCAACAAGAGGGTTCTTCTAATAATTCCTAGGAGAATACACTCTATGTCATCTAAGTATCTCATCAGGATCTATGCTTTGGGTTATCCTAGTATCTCCTCATGGACTACTCTCTTGGTTAGCTCGATATCTCATTGAGGACTATGCTTTGGGTCAGCCTGATATCTTGTAAGGGACCATGCTCTTGGTCATCCCGGTATCTCCATGGGGATTACGCTACCCAGCCTAGAGGGAGGTTAATCCCAGAACTTCACTGGTCATACCTACTGGATGGAACCTCTCAGAAAGCATAGTGGATCACAAGCCATCCCTGCTTGAAGGTACATCTTAGGAAAGAACTGAGGAACTGTCATCATCACTTCTTGATGAAACTTCATGGAAAAAGCATCGAGGACCTCTGATCATCTTCGTTGGATGTTACCCCTCTGAAATGAATCAAGGGACTTAGATCGTCCTCGTTGGATGTTACGTTCTGGAAAATCATCGAGGAACTCTGATCATCCCTACTAGATGGTACCCCTCAAAAAAGCATCGAGGAACATTGATCATCCCTACTAGATGGTGCATTTCATAAATCATTATGGAACACTACCAATCCCTTCTAAATGGTACCTCTCATAAATCACAAAGGAACACTAGCCATCCCTTATGTATGGTACCTCTCAAAAAACATGTCGTTTTAGTCCTCAGGTGTCACCCCGAATAGGGTTCGCACCCAGAAACTCTACCGTTATATCTCAAAAATATACTATTGAGGGAACCATCACATTATACTTGAAAAAACTCTTAAGATAAGCTGCTCACATACCAAATTTAGAGGCCAAAAGAATGAA
Organism: Viscum album; assembly: GCA_963277665.1. Taxonomy (NCBI): domain Eukaryota; kingdom Viridiplantae; phylum Streptophyta; class Magnoliopsida; order Santalales; family Viscaceae; genus Viscum; species Viscum album. The sequence goes on along the minus strand of OY728141.1, from coordinate 304,470,539 downwards.
ATATGTGAGATTGATGATTTGTAAAGTGGTCCATGGTGCGTGTGGGGACCACACGTTGTGTGGCCTCACTTCATTGCATGGTCATGTATAGTTCCATGCATGGGTACTAAATCATAAATCAAGTACCCCTTAGGTGTGCATGTTTACTCCCGGAGTACATGATTTCTCTAGCAAAAAAATTACTGATGAGTGAGCAATGCTCATTATTACATCGAAGGTCGAAAAAGTAATTTTACTCACATGCCTCATCCAATGGAATTGTATAACCAAACAGATCACACCACTGTGATTCATTTAGTAAAACTCACATGATCCAATATTCATTCTCCATGAACAGACAACTGATTAAAAAGTCATATATCACCACACTGCACATGAATGGCGTTACGTGGGGCCCACACTTCGGTCCCAACACAACTGATACATATCATTACATTTAAATTCTCATAGAAAAACATACGATATAGACTATACATATATCCAAAATGGATACAAAGTGAAAAGGTTTCATTTCACCACAACATACACGAACAAGGCCTCATGGGGGCCACCCCGCGATCTCAATTTATGAATCCGAAATTGTTCATGAAATTCCACATTAATATTTGGGTTTTAGCCTCAAAGACAGATCATATTTGGGACACCATATGAACGAGATATGTGGAATACAATATTATAAAATCATAATAATTTTATTATTATTGGGTGTCTCATTGACTCGAGACACATGTTCGAAAAAAGTAATCAGCAGCAGTCATAAAATGACCGTCTTGGTGTCAATGTCATGTAGTCATTGATTTTTCTTGAATACATCGCCATATGAAAATTATATGACCAAAATAATGTTTTACACAAAAAAAATAATAATTTTTTTTTTATTATTTTAATAAACTATAATGAGATTGGTATTTTTTTCCACAGACAAGGGACTCCCACAATCCCTTTTCACGTTCTAGAATGTTCTCACCATTTCCTTTTGATTTTATTTCTATTTTACTATATTATTAGTATTATAATACTATTAATTTGATGGTCGGGGCATGGTTTCACCACATTCACACCAACATTCTTACTACAGGTGCATGAAACATGTCCTATTATTCTCCCTTTATATATTTATTTTTAAATCCAGCTATCTTCTCATTATATTTTCTTTTACGGGTTTTATCCTATAAACCATAATTTTTCATCCTTTGATATATTAAAAAATTATCTCTTAATGAAATCCCAGAAATCACGCTGCCCTGCACCGCCTTGATGTCGCCCTCTGACTTTCCGCAACTGCTGCCTTCCACCAGACACACCATGTCGTACCTCCTTAGACCTACTCTCAAACCATCAAACAACCTATTTAACACTTCCATCTCACTCACTCGGAGCCACGACGAACTCATCCTTCTTCACCTGAGCAGCACACTATCTCACCATGTCGCCCCAACCTGCACCAATGATACCTTATTGTCAAAACCTGACCACCTCCAACCTTCATGGGAAATGCTATCCAAACGTCGCACCTCCATCTCGCCAAACTGTGGTCTCTTTCCAAAAATCCCATCAAACCATATGGCATTATAGCATCTCGCCTTTTTATTACATAACATTCCATTACATTTTACAAACAGAGGATCATTAAAGTCTAGTGTCTTGGAAATAAGGAACATAAAACATTAGAACAACATAAAAAATTATTCTAAACCACTTGTAAGTCTTCTTCATTGTTCATCCTAAGTTCGTTACAACATCTCCTAACCTGGGAGCATACATCAATGGAAATAGTGAGTATACGGCCCAGTAAGGGTATCAAGAGAAACATTTTACATGTGAACTTGAGATACATCAATAATGTCATGATAAATAACTTTAAGTCATGAGAAAGAGATCACGAGGCATATCATAATAAAAAAACGTGTTTCATAACATGAATATGTGGATACAACATTTAACATAGAAAATCATTTCTGTATCACCGAGGTCTATCCCCAAAGTTTCATTAAAAAATTACCAAGGTTATTCACCAAGGTATCGTTAAAATGACTATCTCTAGATATTATGTCTTTACCCAATGCATTGGAGTGCTATCAGGGTGCACCCTTAATTTGTCTTTATTATCATGTGAGCCACATATATCATCATCAGAAAATTCATAAATAACACATATAGCATAAAAGAAATGGGTTTTATTTTATAATCATAACGTTTTAAAAACTGCTTTAAAGACATGATCTTTATGTCACTTTAAACATATGGAAAAGGAAAGCGGATTTCATGTATGTAAATCCAAGAAATAAAATAGAAAATTTAGATATATATGTGATTACCCTTGTAGAAGAAATATCTTTGAGTATTCACATAATAAAATAAAATAATTTGAGAAAATGTGAAAGACATTTTGAGACGAAAACTCTAGAGCGTAATGACTATGTTACAGTGTTTTAGAAAATATTTAATAGATAGAGGACATGGGTCACCCACAAATAATTGATCCAAGATACAGTAGGGGGACAGAATATAAATTATTTAACAACATGCTAATGAAATTTGAATGATAAACCATATAAAATGAATAACTTGAAAGGAAGACAAAAATAAGATTTCTCTTATGAAAATTCGGCAGCCTATTGACGTTACTTAAAACATCAAAAAAATGAACTGATGAGATCAAATAGGGTCTCCCATAACATAAAAATAAAAATGAATGTATGATAGATATAGAATATCATACCCCAAAATAAGAAAATGGAATTTTATAAAATGTCATGATAATAGACCTTGAAAATGAGAAGAGTGGAAGAATCCCTTACAAAATTTCGGCAGCCTAACGGCGCCACTTATACAATCATAAAATGAAATAATGAGAGTAAGAGGGGATATCTCATTATATGGTCATAAAAAGGGAAGTAATAAGAATATATAAGATTTTCCCCCAACATAAGAACATGGGGAAAAAATTAAAAGACATACAAAAGAGTACTTAAAAAGAAATAGAGAGGTATGATCCCTTACCTTGAAAAGTAACTTCAAAAGCTTGAAGGTCGGGACCTTGGGAGGCTTGAGAGCACCTTGGGAGAACATCTTGGGAGGTATGGAAACTATAACTTCGTTGGGTAGGACTTTTAAATGATATGAATGAGGGAAAGACTTTGAATTTATAGGAGAAGTGAGGGGACAAAGCATTAATTGCCAAGGGACACCTCATCAGGTGGTATTGGGAAAACCATGGGCTTTCCCGTGGTATTTTGGCATTGTATTGGCCACTTAGTACACCTCATACCTTATATTACAATTGATATGTCGACAAGAATTATTTCATAATTATTACATCCTTAATGATGTCATTAAACACCTGAATCTCAATAACTGAATTTTCACCACTCACCGAAAATTCACCTTTCTCAGAAAAATCCCAAAATTTCACCTTAACCAAATATCGATGCTTTTATTTCAAAAATGAACTCCATTTTATGAAAATAATTTTATAAATATTTTTAATTTAATTTTTAAATAACAAAACTATTCACTGAAAATTCAATTGTTTCAAAAAAATCCCAAAATTTCACCTTAACCAAATATCGATGCTCTGATTTCAAAAATGAACTCCATTTTTTTAAAATATTTTTATAAATATTTTTAATTTAAATTTCAATTAAAAACACTATTCACCCGATAAAACTAATACTTGACTAATAATTTCTGAAACAGTTATTTACATATTTTATTAATTCACATTACATAATCAAGGTGCCTAAATTGTATTAATACTTTCTTAAGTGATGTTACATAGTGCATTTGGTCACATTACTAATCATAAGCATAAAATCACTATTAATAATTTACTATTCATCAAAAAGTATGTTGATCTTATAAGACTCTAAATTTCTTATTGAACATAACTGTAGAAGACCATTTTTTGAAAATCATTACACATTATTAATTATTTAATGTTTACATAAATATTCTTAAAATATTATTTTTCTAAATTTTTTCAATAATATGCATAATATATTTATCAGGACATTTGAAAATTTCCAAACATCATCATAAGAAAAAATCACAATTTTTATTTAAATCCAAGAATTGCACAAGGATGTTACGGTCTCGTTACATAACCCCTTATAATACCAGCATAATACCTAAGAGTTTTTTGTGATAGGGTGATATAATCTTGGAGCGGCTCAGCCAACATTTCCCAAGTAGTTATTTCTATCAACTTGAACTTCTTGCGAAGGCGATTCCATTCCATCTTTTCATGATGTAGTTCGTCTTGGGTTTGGTCCAGAGCAAATCCCAATGGTGCTACCTTCTTCCTGAGTTCTACAAGATGGGATTCGATCGGCCCGAGACTATTTTATGGGGGAGTTGAATATTCATTCTATATTAATTAATCAAGATCACTTGTTTCTATAGAAAATAATCGCAAAATTTAATTCCCAACAGTATTATTTTAATTATACACATTTTATTTAATGAAATGGTTTTTTTGGGTATAAAATAAAAAACACACTTTGTTTGGAATCAAAATTTTATCAAAATTTTGAGTTGTTACACTCTTCCCTCCTTAAGAAATTGAGTCCTCCCAATTTTAATATTGGTCTTGGATATTTCATTAAATGTCCCACATCAAAAAAGTGCCAGTAAAACTATTAATTTAAAATATTGAAAGGGAAGTACAAAGGTCACCTGAGATAACCCATACAATGAATCCGTGTATGAAAACATGGATATGGAAGAGAAAAAAATGGGTCATGTTCTGATGGAGAGTGATAGAAAACATGGTTAGGAGAAAATTAACCTCAAGAAGATCACAAACTAAAAATGTGTTAAACGGTCTTTGATTACCCAGTAGGAAATGTAATCCAACAAAGTTTTTGTTTTACATTATTTTTTTATAATTTTGAGGAATTCATTTACAACATAAAATAAAAACATAAGGAAATATATTTACCTTCAAGTAGAGTTTCATCCCTTACTATGTTTCCAGCAGGACTAATCTTTTCTCCAAAAAAATGAGCATTCAAAAAGGCTTGTTCTCATCAAATGCACAAGAATCATCTTCTAGAGAATCACAAAATCCACAAAAGAATAACTATATTTTTCCCTTGTCTTTAGTCGTCAACTAAAACTAAAAAGGTTAGTACTAGATCATATAATCCCCAAAAAGGATAATCCTATATAAAAATAAATATGACTATTAATCTCCAAATTTCAATAAAGTACCCAAAGTTCCAGAATGACTATTCAATACACAACCATCGTTAAAATTCATCAGAATAATCCAAACTAATATTGGAACCCAAAACGTAGAAGGATTTAATCACATAGACATCCCCAAAAAACTCCTAACATTTGTCTCCAAATAACATCGAGTGCTATTAAAATATTAATCTAAAGTGTAATTAACTTATTCATATATTCTCTATGCTAGGTTCATAATTTTCTAGAAATAACCCAAATCACCATATTTCCACAATAAATACATAAATTCTTACAAAAAAAATTCAATCATTCCTCCTCAAATTAAATCTGGTAGTATTTTATTTTCCTTACGCATATAGTTTTCCAAAAGAGTAACCATCTTCCAAAATAACCTTTATCATTTAATAACAAAATCATTTTCCTATAAAAAGGATATCCATTTGATAAAACATATGTTTCCAAAATAAACATATTCATGATCTATAAAAATAACAGGTGCATTAGTCTGAAGATAATAACAAGAAAATCATAATTCCCATATATTGATCGAACGGAAGTTTTTGAAATATCATTATTCTTCACCCTCAATTGATGATAACCAGAACTAAGATCAACCTTTGAGAAAAATTGAGTCCCATGAAGTTTATAAAATAATTCATCAATTCTTTGAATAAATATTTATTCTTCAGTGTGATCCCATTATGTTCTCTATAATCAATGCATAGCTGCATTGATCCATCCTTCTTCTTCACAAAGAGAACTGGTGCTACCCAAGGAGACACACTTGGTCAGATAATCCCATTCTTCAAAATATCTCGGATATGTTTCTTTAATTCATATATCTCCACAATTTCCATCATATAGGGGGTCTTTGACATTGGATGAGATCCATGTATGAGTTCAATGTAGAAATCTACCTCTCTTTCTGTGGAAGGTCTGAGTAACTCCTAAAAAATACATCAACGTATTCCTATAAGATGGGGAAGTTTTCTAAGATAATAAATACTTCGTGAGAAACTTATTTCATTTATGAATCTTTTAACTAAAAAGGATTTTATGTGTCAAAAAATCATGCTTAGAGAAATTAAATATTTCTATAATTCCTTAATTATGATTCATAAAAAGATTGCAATTAACCAAACATATCCCCCGAGAGTGTCGTAACCAAGAGTACAATAAGGCACGTTGTCATGTACCAGTTCCCATTCGAGTCTAGCTCAAAGAAGTGTTTTTGGGTTTTACACCTATGTACAGCTCTTCCAGATCCACCTCTACCTTCTCGTATACAGACATGGATGTATTTTCTTGATAAACCACTTACTCAACACTCACCAAAATACCAGGAAGATTCCCTATATTTAAACTTTTCTATAAGGTTCTTCCTATAGTTTTCATATCCTAATTTCCATAAATAACTAAACTATCCTTTAATACCAACTATATCATCCCACCTATTTATTACATAACATTTCATTACATTTTACAAACAGAGGATCTTTAATGTCTAGTGTCTTAGAAATCACAAACATAAAAAATGATAACAACATAAAACATTCTTCTAAACCATTTGTATGGATTCATCATTGTTAATTATATTTTCATTATAGAAAATCATAACCTAAGAGCATACATCAAAGGAAAGGGTGCGCAGAAGGCCTAGTAAGGAAAACAAGAGAAACATTTTACATGTGAACTTGAGATACATCAATAAAGTCATGATAAATAACATTAAGGCATGAGAAAGAGATCATGAGGCATATCATAAAAAATAACATTTATCATAACTTGAAGATGTGGCTATAATAGTTAACATAGAGAATAATTTCTACATCACAATGGTCCATCCACAGGGTTTCCTTAAAAAATTACAAAGTTTATTCCCCAAGGTATCGTTAAAATGGTCATCTCTAGAGATTAAGCCTTTACACAATTCATTGAAGCGCTATCAAGGCGCACCATTAATTTGTATTTATTATAATGTGAGCCACATATATTAACATCAAACATTTCATAAATAACCCATATAGAATAAAATAAATGGGTTTTATTTCATAATCATAATGTTTTAAAAACTGCTTTAAAGACATGATCTTTATGTCAGTTTAAACCCAAGGAAAAGGAAAATGGGTTTCATGTATGTAAATAAATGAATTAAAATAAATTTTTTTGATATAAATGTTAATACCCCTGTAGAAGTCATATCTTTGTGTATTAACTTAATAAAATGATGTTTTTTGAGAAAAAGAGAAAGACATTTTTAGAGGAAAATTCTGCAGCATAACAGCTACATTACAGGGTTTTAGAAAACATTGAAAAGAGAGGGTACATGGGTCACCCACTCATAAATGATCCATAAAATAGTAGGGGGAAATAATTTAAAGGATCTATGAACATGGTAATGAAATTTTAATTATATACCATATGAAATGAAGAACTTGAAAGGAAGAAAAAAATGAGATTTCTCTTATGAAAATTCGGCAGCCTAACAGCGTTACTTAAAACATCAAAAAAATGAATTGATGACATCAAATAGTGTATTTCATAATATGAAAATAAAAATAACATTATGATAGATATAGAAGATCATACCCCAACATAGGAAAAGGAACTTGAATGAAATGACATGAAAATAGAACTTGAAAATTTTAAAGGGTGGAAGAATCACTTACAAAAATTTGGCGGGCTAATGACGCCACTTATACATTCATAAAACGAAATGATCAGAGTAAGAGAGGATTTATTATAATATGATAATAAAAATGGAAGTAATATTAATAAAAAATAACACCCCCTACATATGAACATGGGGAATAAATGAAATGAAATTCAAAAGAGTACTTAAAAAGAATGAGAGAGGTATGATCCCTTATCTTGAAGAGTAACATAAAAATCATGAAGGTAGGGACCTTGGGAGATTTTAGGGCACCTTGGGAGGACTAATTTGGAGGTAAAGAGACCATAAATTCGTTTTGGAGGATTTTGAAATTAAATTAATGAGGGAAAGGCTTGGTATTTACAGGAGAAGTGAGGGGACAAGGCATTAATTGCCAAGGCACACCTCATTAGTGGTATTTGAAAAACCATGGGCTTTCCCGTGGTATTTGCCAATGGTATTGGCCACTTAGGACACCTCAAACCTTATCTTACTACTCATAAGTCAACCAGAGTTATTTAATAATTATTACAGCCTCAATGATTCCATTAAACACCCGAAACTGAAAAACTGAATTTTCATTATTCACCGAAAATTCCACTTTCTCAGAAAAATCCCAAAATTTCACCTGAACCAAATTTCAATGCTTTGATTTCAAAAATAAACTCTATTTTATGAAAATAATTTTAAAAATAATTTTAATTTAATTTTTAAATAACAACACAATTCACTAGAAAATCAACTGCTTTAGAAAAATCCCAAATTTTCAACATAACCAAATATCGATGCTATGTTTTCAAAAATGAACACCATTATTTGAAAATAATTGTCTAAATAATTTAATTTAATTTTTAATTAAAAAAACTATTCCCCCGATAAAACTAAAACTTGACTTATAATTCTTGAAACAATTATTTACCTATTTTATTGAATCACATTACATAATCAAGGTGCCTAAATTGTATTAATACTTTCTTAAGTGAAGTTACTTAATCCATTTGGTCACATTACTAATAATAAGCATAAAATCACTATTCATAATTTACTATTCATAAAAAATTAAGTTGATCTTATTAGACTGTAAATTTCTTACTGAACATAACTGTAGAAAGCCATTTTATTGAAAATTATTACACCTGATTAATTATTTAAGGTTTACAAAAATATTTTTAAAATATCCTTTTTATAAAAATCATCAATAATATGCATAATATATTTATCCGTAAATTTGAAAATTTACAAAATTCATCATAAGAAGATATCAAAATTATTATTTAAATCAATGTATTACACAAGGAAGTTTTGGTCTCGTTACATAACCCCTTATAACACCATCATACGACCTAAGAGCAAGGTGTTCCAGGGTGATAGAATCTTGTGGCGGCTCGAAAAACATTTCCCAATTAGTGATTTCTATTAGCATGAACTTCTAGTGAAGGCGATTCTGTTCCAGCTTCACACGATGAAGTTCAGCTTGGGTTTGGTCCAGAGAAAATACCAATGGTGCTACCTCCTTCCTGAGTTCTATTAGATGGGATTCGATCGGCCCGAGACTACTGGATGGGGACATCGAATCATCTTTCTGTCACACCAGCCAACTTAAAACTCATGCTTATGATCCCTCTAAATCTCTCCAAGCTCTTTTAAACGTGCTGGTTGTGCACCCTCTCCACTAGGGAAGTTAAAATGAAGTTGACACCCAATAAATTAATTCATATAAATACAAAAAATACTACATTAAATCTACTAGATTTTTTACAAGTATTTATGCACACGCATTATCCTTGACTTCATGTGGAAGATGTCTCCAAAAGAGAGGGCTGACCATAATGATGTCGGAGTATTTTTCTCGAGTCGCCAAAAACCCCCAACATTGCATCAATGGTTTATCAATCATCTTTATGTCATCATTGTATTCAACCATCAACTGTGTCTAGTGGTTCCATACCACACTCAAGCGAGTATGCACCCTCCCATGGCTCCAATAAATAGATGAATATGTTAATAAAGATAAAAACTATATGTACAAGTTATAATAAAAATAGATTTTGGTATAAAAATTTGTTAGAGTTATAAAAATATACCTGTCGTTGTTGGATTAATGGGAGTCACTGGATGTGCATAAGATGAAGGAATATCCTATATAGGCGGATTTTCCCTCAGTGTATGTTCCTCAACCGCAAACTGAGTTGGAGCATGATTTAAAGAAGTTAGAATATAATGGCTCATAGATAATGAACCAGAAGAAAAAGATGATGGCACAAAGGTCTAGCCAACTGGTAGTGTAAACATCAGAGGCCTAAATATCCCATGTCTTCCTAAAGAAACACCAAGATCAAAATTTGGAATATAATATACCTATGTGGTAGGGGTATAGTCCGATCTGGTATGACCAGTGGATCGTCTAACTCATGCACCATGAGCCCTCGTACCAATGTCCTTAGTACCGGGATCACCAGATGATCGTCTAACTCGGACACCCCCCTACCACCGGCCTCTATACTGGGAGAAATATTATGTTCTTTGTCGGATATCTCTCGTCTAGGGTGTGGATGCTAATTTTTTTTTAAAAAGTAAACACATGATATTATAAGTTATTGAAATATATGTATTTCAAATAAAATACTCACAAAAGGGATTAGTGGAGGAACACCCATCTATGTCATGCAACAATTATTTTCTATCATCTTTTTCTTCCACATCTCTTCAATGAGAGTCATTTCATGCAATGAAAACAAATATGAATTTAATTAAAAAGACATAACTAATGTGTAACCAAAACAAAAAAATATAGAAAATCCATTCTGATAAAAAAAATAATGAAACAGAAGATTTATGGTTTTTTGAAGGTAAGTACTATGATACACACTCTGAATGATGAATTTGAAACATGTACATGAGAACAGAACTGTATGATTCTATATATTTTCCACCATAACTTCTTGTTCACAATCAACTCTGACAATTGATCATTTGAGTCATCATATGTAATTAATGGATTGATTCCTATTGCAATAGGGATAGTGTCAAATTCATCATCACCATCATCAAAAACTTGTTTCGTATTTACTTCAATAATTACACCAAATTTAGGATGACAATGATCGTTGACATAAATTTTTTTTTTCACCATTGGTGCCAATATATATGGTTCATCGGTGGCAAGAGTTAGAGTCATGTCAATAACTCGAAATCCACAATCTTCAATAAAGGTGCTTTGCCTAATCATTGAGTCAAACCATTGACATATCATCATCGTGACTTGAACAAGTGAGTAATAATCCAAAATTTTTATTTTCTCCATGACTCCATAATAAGCTACATTTTCAGAACGAGGTCTATTATCCAATGAACATGCATAACAGTCTGTTATAGCAGTTAACATAACACCATCATGTTGCGTTCTCATGTTATTTGCTCATTTAGTGATAATAAATTTGTATCCATTGATCACAATTTATTTACAAGCACAAAGCACAATATTAGGAACAAAAGGCAATGCTCTTATTTCCTGAGAAATAGAGTCTGTTGGAAAAATAGATACTTGAAATATAAACAAATAGTAAACTTAATTAAATATTATTTTTATTTAGTTATTACATAAATATATTTACCTTCAATTTCAACCAAGTAGAAAACCCTTTTCTATGAGAAGCCTATTTCCATCTCAAAGATAAAGAATTATTCTTTCTATTTATCAATTTTTTATGTTACGTGTAGATAAAAATAATAATATTTTAGAAAATATTTAAATTTACAAGTGATAAGATAAAATATACATGTACAATTTACCTAATTGATATACTCATCAAACAAATCACAATTGGACAACACTGTGTGATGTGCCATCTCTCACTCTTCAAGGCTTAATGTCATCAATGCATATGATCCTGGAATTCCTCGTATCTGAGGAAGTGATGTAAAATAGGGTTCAATCATCTCATACTATTCTTTTTCATTTCTCATCAGTCTATTTATACTCATAGTAAGATCAGACAAATATATTGGACCGAAATCCATAAATTAATGATCCAAGTAACCATTCACAATAGAACCTTTGGGATAATTCCTATTCCGAACATATGATTTCAATGTGTAAATTTTTCATTCAGTTGGATACATCCAACGGAAAACAAGGGGTCCAACAAGAAGTATTTCGGTCGGAAGACGGACAGTCAGATGCAACATTCATGTAAAAAATTATGGAGGGAATATTTTCTCTAACTCACAAAAAATTAATGGTTTCTCTTCCAATAGTTTTTGCAAGAAAGATTTGGACAACTTCTTAGCACCAATATCTATAAACAAACCGCACAACCGAAAAGCTGAGACTCTTATATTATTGGAAAAGAGATGAAGGATTTCTATTAGAAACAACTCATGTAAATGTATGGGATAATCATGAGTCTTCAATGATTTAAGCTTCAACTATTTTCTATTGAACCATTTTGATATATTTCTTGAATATCCATCAGGAACGTTAATAGTCTCTAGCACATCCATAAATTGATTTTTTTCAGTAGGTGTCATCACATAAGAAGCACATAGAACTTGCCATTTATTTTCACTGATACAGATAGAATGCAGTTCTGGTCTGATCTGCCAATCTACTAAGTCACGCCGAGATCATAAATCATATTTTGTCTTCCCCTTGACATTTAAAATAATCTAAAGAAACATTTCACATATATTCTTTTCAATGTGAATTACGTCTAAGTAATGACGTAACAAGTTGGTTGACCAATACGACAACTCATAGAATACACTCTTCTTCTTCTAATTGTAACAGGTATCATTGGAAACATTTGTCCTCTCTCTATATTCCATTACACCATTCCTAAATAAATAACTGAAATATTTCAATTCATTTACCACATCAGTTCTATACATATGCTGGGTGGATCGTCAGTCTCCATGGTATTCTCAAATATTTGACGCTTGTTTCTATATGGATTGTTCATTGGCAAGAATCATCGATGTCCCATAAAACTAAAACTACGAAGATATTTCATTCTTCTCAATCGAGTATTATTCATTCAAATAGGACATGAAAATTTTCCTTTTGTGCTCTATCTAGACATCATTGCATAAGCATGAAAATCATTGATCGTCCACATAAGCGCAACACACATATGAAATATGTCTTTCGAACATGCATCGTATGTGGGCACACCCACACCCCAAAGATTTTTCAACTCTTTTGTTAAAGGTTTAATTTATACATCTATATCATTATTGAGATCAAAAGGGCCAGATATTAGTATACTCCAGATTGGGTAATGCTTTTTCATACACGCCATGGGGGATGTTTATAAATTTGTATGAAAAACGGTCGTGTGCTGTTCGAAGTAAGAATCTTCCCAAATGAATTAAAACCGTCACGTGAAAGACCAAATCTCCCATTACACACATTGGCATCAAATTCAAGATATTGAGAATCAACTCTCTGCCATAAAAATCCATCTGCAGGGTGAACCAACTCTTCATTATTCTTTTTTCTCTCTGTCTCATGCCATCACATTTTTACTAATATTTCATCAGACATGAAATGGTTTTGTAGTATGGAGATCAATGACAAGTGCCACATTAATTTTTGTGGCTCATGATATAAAGTACCATCATCTTTTGGCTTCCTTCTGGAGGTTCCACATTTGATACAATCATTTCTTTCCGGAGTTTCTTCCCAAAATAAGCTGCTATCATTCGGGCAAGCATGAATTTTTTTGAGAATCCATGTTCTTCAACTAACTTCCATGACATGTAGTGGTTTGATGGAATATCTGCATCATCTAGAAGTAAGTCCATCAAGAAGGTAAGAATGTAATCGATTGCAGTAATTGAAATCCCATGCGTAGTTTCCCTATTAAACAATCGGATTAAAAATTTCATCTTCTTCATTTTACCACATTGCCGATATGTTGGAGTCATTGCAACAGCATTCAAAATTTTCACCCCATCAACATCATCATTTTCATTGGACGCATCATGTGTTCTTGTATTGAAATCCTGTTTACTGGACAAACATTCCTTCAAGATGCCATGTTAATTGAAACTTATCATATATCAAACTCTCCAATTCAGTTATATCATTTGGATCATCAACATTTTGAGATTCCATTTTCTCTCCATTGTGATACCACACATAATTATGTGTTTAGAAACCATATTTGGTAATATGATAGAAAACTACTTCACCAATCAAACAGGGTCATCCAATATAATTAGCGCTTGGGAAGTGTATGCGACCACTATATGAAGCCCTGTCAAATTCAAAATCTAATATGCTGTTCAGATTATTTTGAAAAGAGGTTGATATCTGATCAGTTTCGTACATCCAACATATGACCATTTTGTAAAAAATTGCAATAAGACATTTCAATGGAATTTAATAATATTGAAGTTCAATCAAAAAAATATTTAGTAAAATGAAAATTGTTTACTTTATATAAAATCATAAATGACACATTACTCTATATGCGAATAATATTAAGAAACACAACCAAATATAGTGTATATATGAAAATAAGATATAGAATTTTTAATGCCTATATTTATGGATTCCCCAATAAGATATTGGAAGTGGATCAAGGAATACATAATCCTTAAGTGTCTTGTTGCTAGTACATGAGTTTTATACATTAACTTATTTAGGGAGATAAGGATGAGAAGAAGGATGAGGATTACATAGAAAGTAGTTATTCCCTCATCATTTTTCACCTTATCCGTGGATTAAAGAATCCTAGGCTTGGGGCCATAGATCATAGGTTGGTAGGGTGTATTCATTGAATCGTGTCCAAATTGATTTTGGATATGGATTTTCAACAGTTATATGTATGGATATGATTAGAAACACCTATAAAAAGGATATATAGGAATTGTGACATCCAAAATAGGATGAAACTCATTAGTGAACCGAACCATGATGGATACATGGCCTTAAGAACATCTAAAAAAATTCCAAATGTTATTGACTAATAGTAAGATCCTTTAGTGTGTTTGGGGGATTCTATTCCATCATTAACTATGATTCAAAATTTTAATATTATCATTCACAAAGTGGACGAATTATAACAATGGTAAAATATTGGAAATGTATGAAAATAACCAAATTAGTAATACCAACTTATAACAAAATCATAAACCGAATGATGTTAATGTATGTAATGTATCAAGAAGGAAAACATAGTTTCAACTAGAATGAAGTAGTAAAATATATAATGCTAGATGAATTCTAAAATTTGACCAATCTTATTAAGCTATAACCCAATCATCTGTAACATGATCCATCATTTGTCATGTGAGTAGTCATGAATCTATAAAATGGTGAATCCCCTTATCTAAAAAAATAATCATGTAGTTTTTCCCGATACCCAATGGCATCTCGAACAATGTGTGAGATATAATTCATATAGGTGAACACCGAGAGGTCTATAACTATCCAGTATATTTATATAACATTTTAATATAATGATATAAAAAATTAAAGTGGAAAATAAAAAATATAAAAGGGTTTTCAATGGTTCTGGATATAAAATATAAAAGGGTTCTGTAGGTTAAATCAGAACAGAAAATAACAGATACACATCAAAATGAAAAAATAAAACTAAAATATTAGATAGATAATAACAAAAATAAGGTACCACATAAGAAAATACCTAATTTGGGATGGTTCAGATAAAGAATCAGTAGATTCTATGGGGGAAGCTGAGATTCCAACTGTTCAGATGGAGGAACCGAGATGAACCCAATAGAGGTGTTGTATGAATGGGAAAGAGGTTCTCTGATCATGAGGGTTTCTGTCAAATTAGGGTTCTATCAAAATGGGAGATAGGAGAAGGGCCACGTGGTGTTATTGGGGCAAACCTTTACAAATAGTTTTCAAGAACTGTTGGTAAATGGGGTAAATTTAGACCCCTTTAGAAACGGTTCACTAGAACCATTGATAAAGGGTGTCCTACACCCGGTTTTACAAACGATTTAAGAAAAACATTGGTAAAAATCTTTTTTTCCAATGGTTTAAGAAAACCGGTGGTATATTAGTGTTGAGAAAAACCCTTATTTTAGTAGTGTACAGACCTGATATCTTTAAGAATATTCTTCCCTTCAGTGAGGATATAATAACCCATAATAGAGGCTTTCTCTTTAGTAGAATGTATTATATAACTTATCAATAGAAAAAATATTGAAATACATTCTGAGTCTTAAGGAAACTACATTAGAGTGCCATAATTGAATACATTAAAGGAATATGAGTTTGTGGATTGATGAAATGGAAGGCATATCCCTTTAAAATGAAACGGAATAGCTCACACCCTAATGTAATCTAGAGGCACCAAAGTACCAAATAAACTATGAACATACACAATATAAATCAAAAACTCTATCAAACCATTACCATGGTAAAGAAAATATGACATATAAAATCAACTTGAATCCCCTACTCCACTAACAATCTGGAAGAATCCAAAAACTGAGAGTGACCCCTCAAAAACATAAATAACATTCTAGGTTTTATACTCTAAAAAACAATCAAAATTTATCAAAATCTAATATTATACAATTCAATCAAAAATCACAAATTTTAACTTAAAATACCATTGAAACAACATTTTTGACATTCCAAAAACAAAAACCCAATTAAACTGTACACGAACAAAAAAATAAAAATCTGATAAACTACCCACTCACCATTTATGACACTAAGATCCCTAAATTTAATCATATTATCTGAAAACATATCATGTCTTAAATACAATACTCCTATCATTTTTACATTATAAATCCCCACATATTACATCTATATGCTACCTCAAGCATGAATCTACACATTTATTCAACCATTCAAATACAACATTTATACATATATTTGATAATTTATTATGATACCAAGATTAAAAAAATAAGTTTTCATTAACAAAACAAATCATCTAACCCTAATTTTAAACCCATTTTTTTGAAATGAAATCTTATAATTGAAGAAGGACATTTCCAAATTTCAATAAAACCTCACTTTCACATTTCACAAAAAAATTCCAAAATAGAAAAAGTGTTCCCATATAATTTTATGATTACCTTTTTATAATGCATTTCAAATATCCAAATAAAACCCCCAAAATGCTTTTCATTTTCAAATTAACCAATTTCAACTTCAATGAATCCATTATGTTCATTTTTGAAATTCAATTTCAATAACACACATTCCATTTTTCCTATACAATTGTCATTTTAATATGTAAATAAAATCATATCAAACAATAGTTAGCAATCCTTAAGAACAAATGGAAGAAACCAAGAATATAACAGGTCAAAAATATATAAATCACACAAGAAAACTACTATACATAGCATGATCACATGGTTTTTATGGTTGGGAAATAATTGGTGATCACCTAAAATGACATAAAAGGTATTTTCATGTTTACACATGGTTTTTCATACCACGTACAACCACCATGAACCAATTTTAATTATTCAAAAATACTATTCTAGGAAAATTAATTTAAAAAAATAACCCACCAAAAACTTAAAAATGAACAAAACTCTGAATAATAACTAAGGACCTTAATGACACCCAAGATCCAAGCAAAGATTTGGAGTCATGAATATCTTCTGCTACCAATGAAATTCAAAATTCATTATGATTATAAGGTTTTCAATAACATACTCACAATTGGACACTAAAATAGTAATGATCATATCTCAAATAATATCGAACATCCCAAAATTTAAAGGGAAAAACCTTTTCTGATTCCATTTTTTCATGAACCATCTTGGGTCGTCCATAAACTATCACCCAATAAAGATCACAATAGGTCCCATAAAGAATTTTCTAAAATATTAACCTCCATACTATTGTTGATCATTAATTATACCCAGTTGGAAGTAATTTAGAACATGGAATGTAGATAAATATTTTAAAATAAACTGAACAATAAAAGTAAACACTAGAATCAGATTAAAAAATTATAAGCATTCATACCTCATTGTAACTCTTTATGTCATCACCAACCACTAAACCAACATCATGCCATAGAAACTAAGACTGAGCTGTAAGAATCACCCAAATCTAAAAAAACTAAAATAATGTTTCAGGAGTAATTATTGAAACTCATTATCTAGTATTGAATAGAGTATTACATACACATTTCATATAAAAATTAAAACCATTTCCTAATTGATTGAATATAAAACTATATAAAAGTATGGGATTCTATTTTTTCAAATTTAATTCATGAAAAATAATTATCCATTTACCACATATCCAAAATAGTTTTCATGATTTCATGGTAACTTTGAAATTAATGGAATAGACTTTAGATTAAATCAGGTTTTTTATAAAGGAGGAAACAGTCATAAAACTACTTAAATGAAAATCACATCCTAAAACCATTGGAATCCCTATTAACTATGATTAGTGGGGATTGAGGTTACTCATACTTCATCGATTGGGTATAGAAGCCATAACCCATAATATTTACATTCATAACCCACTGTATAAGAATCAATATAGAGTCCAAGAATTCTCTGATCATTATCAATAGATTAGTTAGTGTTATAGCATCAATCCTTCTAGGGAGACTCTGGCCTTGGACCTTCCGATCAACAAAGAAAACTAGACATAGTTTACCATCTTAGTACCTAGGATTCCCATGTTCTCATTTACAAATATCAAAATCAATAAAAAAATTCACTCAAACACTTCACCGACATTGGATGCATCATATACGAAGGAATACATTGAAGGAGGAGGATATATTAATAACACATACATCATATTTTAATATCAAGGTAATGCTTAAAAGGGGTTTCCCCTTCTAAAAAATATTTCCAAGGTGCTAACAGGGCTGTATCATTTTAAGAATAATAATTTTACTATATAAAATAGTATTTCCAAATGCCTTTATATTCTAAAATTATATTGACGTGAAATTAAACAACCAAGGCATCATACATTTGATGAAAATCATGAAAAATTATTCGTTAATGATGTTTACATTGATGTATTTGGTAAAACATGTAAAACTAGGGGAAATAACTTTTAATGGAGAAAATATAATTATCATTGCATACAAAATTTTTATAACAACGGGAACATATTTTAAAATATTAAAAAATAATGGAATTCAAATTAAAGGGTTTAGCATGGTGGACCTACCTAAAACACATTGTGCACTACCATTGATGACGGGAACTAAAATCATCACTTTTCCTCTTACACACATATTCACCTTTTCTTAGGTATAAGGAAACATACCCCCTATAAAAAACTTTTCAGATGAAAATACAAACAAGGGAATCCTTACAT
Organism: Viscum album; assembly: GCA_963277665.1. NCBI lineage: Eukaryota > Viridiplantae > Streptophyta > Magnoliopsida > Santalales > Viscaceae > Viscum > Viscum album. The sequence continues at coordinate 304,451,388 of OY728141.1, read as the reverse complement.
ATATGGTAATACTTGAATATACCCCATTACACATACACAATTATGAATATTCATGTAAACATATAATAACACTGAAACACATTATATATATTCATCATTCCATGGGTGAATTTATATAAAGATGGAACTAATATATTTACAGGCCTACCTATGCTTACACATGAAATATTTGAAAATGTAATCCAATAACCACTTCAACAACGTCCAATACACTCTAAAAATAATAGAATCTAAATATCACAAAACCAATGAGTTTAAATCAAATCAATGTGAAGAGATGAATAACCCTTAACCAGAATCAACAGTAGAACTCAATGTCATTCAAACATAAGAATAAATTTATCCTTAATGAGTCCATGAAAGCCCACAAGAAAAAAAATACCTCATCTGCATGAATTATACACCAAAATTAAACCATTAAAAACCCCTAGGGTTCGAAATAGATGATGTTATATTGAGGGGGAAATTAAACAGTAATAAGAATGTTATAGAGAAGAGGAATGGATTACCGAAGTAGATGAAACACAAAATAATGGAAGATTGGTGGAGTGGTGACTTTTTTGGAAACCCTTCTAGGGCGGCGTAAAGAATGTGGGAGAGTGGGAGGGAGACCTATTCACTTGATTTGAACAGAAATTGTTGGAGAACCATTAGGGGTTTAAAAATAATAATAATAATAATCATCATCATCATCATGATAAACATAATAATGATAATAATATTTTTATTACAAAACATATATCTATTTTTATATATTTTTATTAAAACATTACTTGAATAATGTTTTTCATGTACTCTTTACCAAAATGAACGAAACCAATGATTCTCCGACTTGAAATACATAGGGACCCCTCATTTCTACCCATAGTAAGTCACATTTTTTGAACAAACCACTTGAAATCAACGAAAATAACTCTTTCGTGTGGTATAACCAACTCATAGGGGCATTATATGGTTCCATGTAACCATGCACTCTGGTCGTGAAACATATAAAAATATTCCATGAAATATGATCTATAGACTTCCAAATATCTGAACTCTGGTCCACTCATGTGAATGACATATTAGGACCAAAAATAAATAAAATATTAGAGAATTGTCAGTTTGGGGTGACAACATTTCTCTAATGACCAGATCAAACCAAAAAAAACACCCACAATCAGATATTCCATCAAAGTATGAAGGTATCTGATATAAATAAATCAAAAATATAATAAAGATCAATAAAAATATATATTAGATACAAAAATAACATGACGATATACTAGTATCACACAATGATAAAATAATAGGTATGTCGAAAGATTAAATGAAGATATTCACATATATGATACGAATAGGATCTTCCAAAAACACTTGGATACACAATGTGTATCACACAACCCTACTCATAAAGTGTATTTTATGAAAGTTATTTTGATCGTACATTCAATAGGGATTGTATTGGGTTGTTTTTTTAGATTAAATTTTTTTTGGAAGCCCATAGTTCTGTGCATGGTTGGAAAGTGTATCACTCTTATAAATGTGAAACAAATACGAATAAACTATATTACAATTGTAAACAAGGGTCGCATTTAATTTTTGGATCATGATGATAAGAAATCCATTATTAAGATTTCATGTTCTGGAGTAATATCTTGATCGGTTTTCTCCATGGATGTTTCTATTTATTAGTGTGGGTGGGTAAAATATACACTAAAATAATATGTATCAGTTTTTTCAAAAATTTCATTAGAAATTTATGTAAATATTGTGGGTAATAGAATCTTGTCCACTATAAAGGATCCCATGGTTTTATTGTATAGATATGGGTTCAAATAACCAAGTTCATGGCCCATGGATAGCGGGGTCATGGAACTTTATATTTATATGACCACATCTTGCGTAACCAAATAAATGTAAAAACATCATTAATATTACCACACGCTATATATCCATAAATTACAACTTCACTATCCCAAAACCAACCAAAACTACATTACCATGCCATATAAAACATAAAAAAATGAATTCCACAAATTAATTAAATCTAATCATGACAACACCATGTCAAAAAAATATATCATGGATGTTGGAGTGACCCTCATTTATTATCACCTATATCAAATATTTTAGGGGTAAATCCATAATGAAAAATCACATATAATTATCTTTCAAATTAAAAAAACATTTTTAGATGAGTCTTTGAAATAAGTAAAATAAAATGGATATAAATACATATAAAAATATTTATTCTATTAGTCAATGGGACATAAAAATACTTTTAAAAACACTACACACTCTCATATTACGACAATATGATAATAAATATGGTATAATTGTATTGACTCACACCACATCAACACCAAACCACATTAATAACCACTATACTCTGAAATCCTTCAAAATATTAGAAACTCACTACATATTCTAATTATTTATTTAGTACTAATTGTTATTCTAGGAACTAAATATCTTTTACCAAAATTGTTAATTTACACCAATATAATATTTGTTATAAAATATAAAATAAAATCTATAGAAAATCATTCTCACTGAATATTAAATATATTATTTCCTAAATTAATGTATACTCCAATATAATTATTGTATTACCATAATTCAATTGAAAACTATTCTAAAATAACCAAAACCATCGCAATTAATTAAATATTTAATTACATCCACTTCTATGAAAATATTATAAAAGAAAAATTCAACATGAAGAAGTAAAAAAAATATCTTTCATAAATTAAAAATAAATTAATTATTAATTCTCTATAACACAGACATAAAAATTAAATAAACAAAATTTCCATATTTATATATATTTACAATTTTACATCAATTATGCAATTATCCCATTTTTCATGGTTAATATTATCAAAATTTACAATGAATATCATAAAAATATAACTATATAAATTTAAAAACTTCCATTATAGAAATAATATTTTAAAATAAGTAAAAAAAAATATTATTTAAAATAAAATAAGTTTATATTTTATCATCTATTAATTAATTTTACCTCTATAACCTATTAAAAAATTGACAAATCACTATTAAAAATTAAAAAATTGGGGAGAATTGGAATAACTTAGATAAAAAAGTGATTATAATATAAAATTAATAAGGGTAGAAGAAACATACGATCAAGGGACACCATAGATACCATAATATCCAAATATATATATATATATATCATCTGATAAAAAACATTGACTAAATTTATTTAAAATCAAGAACATTTCTCTCAAAATCAAAATTTATGAGAAATAATGATGGATGAAAAAGAGACAAGGCATATGTTAACACCTTTGATAATGATAACTTGATCTCATTGATTGAATAACTATAGATAATATAAATGACAAAAAAAGTTACAAAAAATAAGCTCATAAATAATATATGTTTCATGAATATAATGGGATTGAAAAGGTATTCCTGAAATCATATTAAATTATAAAAAAAATGGAGACAAATAAAATTATAATGTAATACCATGAAGTAATAATTCAATGAGGTTACACCAAGAAACATAAAAATACCCTATCATAATTTCATAATTCACACAATAATGAAAAAACCATCAAACATAATTGAGTAATCATCACATGGTATAAATAATAAATCATATGTATTACTTGAGAACAATGAATACACATTAACATATGAATATAACATATATCATCATTGGTTAACTGAGACATACATAAGAAAACAAATGAATAAAATTCAATCATTCGTTTCATTAATCCCGCATGATAAAACACCACAAAAAAGGAAATAATCATGTAATAATTCATATATCTTTCTCAAATCATCCATTTATATTGGGAAACACTCATAATATTAAATACACTATGATATGACTTGATTTTATTCATGGCCAAAATTTCATCAATAATTCCAATTTCAATCCTCTACTAAGAAAAAATACCTTTCTAAACACAACAATTCCATTAAAATAAAAAATAATTGGACCATGAAAAATAATATCTATACATAATTATACTAATATAATGAAAACTAATTCTATACCCCCAATTGTTTTACTGAAAACATTAGTGTTTTCTGACACTACACACATTCCTTATGATAAATTGATTATAAACATTTGTTTAATTAACCATAACCACTAACACCTCCCATGTAAGCGACAATACATGATGTTTCTCATCAATTATAATTATAATAATAAATAGCATATTGAAAAGAACAGATGGGGTATTCGTTAAATGATTTAAAGAAATACCCCAAATTATTTATAATGTTAAATCGCTTAAATATTATAGAATGAGACATTTGTAATGTACACATAGATGAATGATAAACTGAATCAATTTTTTTTTAAATTATATAAATTATTTAAAATATTACTTAATCAGTATATAGAAATACTATTTATATTATAAAAAAATTAAATAAAACATAATGTTAATACATGAGTTCAAAAGGAAATCGATTTGACCATAAGTGAAAACTCATCTTCCATGAATTCACTATTGATGAATATCTAATATATATCAACAAATAAAAACAACATAAACTATAAAACTATGTACGCTTATAAAAGGCCATATATCTACATTACTATCAGTGTGTAACTATATTATTTATTGTAAAGGTGATATTACGTTGACCTAATATTATATTCTATATGCCGTGAAATAAAAAATCTATTAACATTTGTAAATAAAAATAATATTGTATTGAATAATTATATATAGTTGTTACACCGAAACATAGTACCACTATAATATAATATTATTCAAACATTATAAAAGTGGTTATGAAATTTAAAAGGTCTCATAAGATATTATATCTGAATTTATAGGATTTTTTTATTTTATTAATTCATTAGAAAAAACCTAGATCTTCATGTAATACCGTTCAATAGATTAATTGAAGTAACACTTACCAAATAACACCTCATTATGATATGAATATAATTATAGAATATAAAACCCAAAACATCATTTGATAAATGGAATAATCAATCCTTTTAGTTTTAATATCACTCACAATAGACACTGTGATCAATTATAGGGAATCCCACCCTTTGATAGTTTTTATTTCTTAGGGAATACACCACCCTAATAACGGGTTATTTAACCCCATAATTATGAATGAATATAATTTTGGGAGTACCTAACTACTTATCTTATAAGTGGGTGCCATAATTTATTATAACCTAGAACTTCTCGTATCTATATAATTATGATTTATTGTTGTAAGAGATATTTAGAGCTGACTTTGGAAGAATTTATGATAAAAATAATTATCTTTTGCATTTTTCAATGTCAAAGAAAGATTTTATGGAATTTGGAAGATGGTTATGTATGTGATACTATTATTATCAAGAAATGTTTGGTTTCAAATTATGTTTTTGTTGTGATGTAAGTTATTATATATTACCATTTTTTATGGTACATATCATGGTTATTTTTTATAGTATTATGGTATATGTTTTGGTGTGTATTGAAGTTGAATGTAGTTTCCATATGAAATGGTATTATCTAGAATTTTTGTTTGATATTTTGGGGTTCTCTATAGTATCCTAATTACATTTTTATTTTATATTCGATTGATGTATGATGGATTAAATTACTAATTTGATAGTTTACTCTACTATTTTTGGAGTAAATATGGTTTTGTAGAAATATGATAAATCCATTTTTGTTGAAACTAATCAATATGATAATAATATATGTATCATTTAGTAATGAAATAATTGATATTATATGGTTATTCTAGTTTTTACCGTAATAAAACACACATTCCAATTTACCACAATATCTTAATCAGTGGTGAGGTACTCACCAATTTATTGAGGATTATAACAAATTTGTATGAAAAATAAATCCAACTGATTTATTTAAATGTATATTTTCTTTTTTCAAATGAAACGATAAAATCTATTGTTTCATTTTGGATGATATTTTATTGGAATGTTGGATTAAATAATTTCCATTTTAGTGAATGATTTATTCTAAAACCAATTTTCGATTTTAAACCATGTGGTTTTATTATAGGATGATTTATATTATGATAATGATGCTTTAATATATTAAAATTTTTTTTATTCATTGTTCACTAATCATCCTTATCCAATAGATATTTAAATTTTTTTATAGTTATGTCATTCAAAATATCACATCAAATATTTATTTTCAAAATATTGAATTAGCATTCCTTTTTTTCATTATGTGGATATTAGTTAACTATTTATGATTTATGAATTGATTATGAAAATTTAATGTGCAATGTGAATTGCATATGGTTTTAAGGATTTATATATTTTTTAAGAAAAATTATATATTTGATCGATTGAATGGAATGTTGTTATGATAATTATTTTAATTTTTATATGATTTTTGATGATTATAATTGATTATAAAATTTAACGATTTTAATGAGAAATTTGGATTTACTATAATTTCATTATATTTTAATACTTTCGACTAAATAGTTGAATAAAACCCAAAGAAAGAATAGAATTGGATAAATATTATTTTACTTATACACTTATTTAAATGTTATTGTCCCTAATTAGTGTTCTATTCAAAATTGAAATATGATATAGTTAAGAAAAATATTTTTATCTTATCCAGATGAAGTGTTTTATTGAAATATGAATTTGAACAGGAGTGTATGATATTGTAAAAGTTGTTGGATAACATTTCTAGATATTAACATATAATAACATTTACATAAATATAGTGATGCAGAGTTATATATTTTTCAGTTTTTTTCACCTATAATTAGATAATTTCGTTGAAATTAATGACAAAATCAATGAATGAATTATTAAATTAATGTGGGATATGTTATGAGGGTAGTGAGATTATATAAATAAAAAATTATGTGATGTGTAAATAATATATTATTAATGATTACATTTATAGTACGACTAATATTTTTTTAGGATATGATGATTAATGATAAAAAAATTAACAAGAAATTAAAATAAATGTAATACTTTAAAATAGGGGATATTTAAATAGGAGATGTTCATGGAATTTTATCATGATAAGATGTTAATAGTTAAATTGGAGACAAATTTTGTTTATTAATTAAATAAAAAAATTAAATATATAGCTAGTAATGTAGTTATTAATATTAAAAATTTTGATGAATTATTTCTTTATAAAGGTGATTTGATGTGTATATTATCGAGATAAGGTTTTGGATAATGATTAATTTAGTCCAATTTGTGGAAATATTTCAAATGAAATTTTTGAGGTAGTGATATTTGTGGTTTCAACATGATTAAAGTTTGTAGTAAACCCTTAGTTTTTAATATTTATGTCTATTATATAACCATTTTTGTTATTTTGTTTATCTCCCACCAATAAAAATGTCAGGAAATGTGAATAACACCCATAAGATGTTGTCATTTACCAGTGTATTCTACAACATTGAGGTTTAAGGTTAAATAATAAATATTTACTCTCTATTGCCCATACTATCATATATATGCTCGATAAGCTATCATACAATAGGTTTATATCAACATGAGGCTTTATTGGGTGTTTTGGTGGATATGAATATGGGAGGAGTTATGAATGAGCTCTATAATGTTCATGTTTAGTTTTTTTTCACTAAATAATATTTTTAATGTTGTTGATATTTTGATATTTTTTGATGAAATAAAAATTGAATTTTTATTATGATGAATATGGATTTGGATGGAATGGTGGATCTATGATATATGTTATTGGGGAATGAGGGATAATAACTAATTAGTGAATATTATTTTTTACAATTATATATATCATGAAATTTAATGTTATTACTCATATTTAGTTACGGGATATTGAGATTAGTTAATGATGGGGAATTAACTAATTCATTTCGGAAATGAGTTAGTTTTTTGTTTATTTAATATTTACATTGTATTCACCATGCAATCTTTCCAGGAAGGGTTTTCAAAGGTTCATTTGGATAAATTGTTTTATGAAAAATATTTCTCTACACATATAAATATAATCCTTCTTTTTTATTGAATAATCATAATTTCATTTTTTGGTATAGTAATTAAAGTCCTTGGACATTATGTTAGTTGTAGTTTGTGGAGTCTCCTCCCTAGGTGTTATTTATTTAATTTTATTTTTTTATAGACATCCATACATATATATATATATATGTAATAAATTGCCTTATGGTATTGAGAAAATTCATATTCTAGATTTTATTGGTGGTTTCTAATTTTATTTTTTGAGGATTTATAGTTTTAGTGCTTCAGATATGTGTGATTTATATGATTAATAATGGTCATCATCTTTACAAATGTTTTAGGTGAAAAAAAGGGTCAAAATGGATTCATTACTAGAAAGAGTTGGTTACATTATACAATATTTCATGATAAAGTGTTTTCATTTCATTAGAAAACAAATTATATGGAGTTTTTAGTAATGAACTCGTAATAATTTTATTGGGCTGGTAGGTGAATATAATCAATCAAATATATCCTTGAAGGTAGTAAAGTGAGTATATCTAGTGGAAAAGATATTACAGATCCCTATGAAAAAAATCATGTACTTGAATCTTTTTTTACAAACTATGTGTGTTGGTTTTAATTCTTGGGTAGATACCTAGGTGTGGTACATTCATCTGACATTAATGCCCATGTGTTTGAATTTATAAAATTGGGGAAAATGGAATTAAATTATTTTAATGAAACATAATTAATTATTAATTAATAGTTATTTATATTTCATTTTATTTATAAACATGACTAGTATGATGTTATTTTTTTAGGAGGGATACGTACAACTGAATTTGATTTTTTGACTATAAAAGAATGAAAAATAAAGATGGTGTTTATTAGATAAATAAATATAAATTCAATAATTGAATTATAATTTTTATACAGTTCATTCCATATATTCCCTCAAATTTGTAAATTTTTTGAGTTTTAAGAAGTTAAAGAGTCTTCTATGCCATGTTTAGTGAATTTTTACAAAATTCATTAAAATCATGAAAAAATTTATTCCATAAATTAATTTTATTTATAAAATAAAATATACTTATTGCTATTAATTTTGAACAAATTTCGTATTTTTAAAGGACATGGTTTTCCATAACGTTTTATTCTAAAGAAGGGTCTTCTTATAGTAGCATAAGACAATTCAATAAGTGTTGGTTTAGAATATGGTAAATATGTCCTCATTATAAGTTTCATAAAATGCTATATGTATTTAATTAGATTAATTATAACAATTATATTTTTAATTTGAGAATTATAGAATTATATACGAGTTATTATACTATATGTAAATGTAACTTTCTTAAGGAATTGAGACTCATAATAATCATTTTTTAGTCAACACTAATAATTTGTCTATAAGATGTGGTTTTTTAGTAATACTAGAAACTCATAGTTTCCTGAAAAAATCATTTTCACATATAATGTTTTTCATATTCAGATGGTATGATTCTTTATTCTCCATGTAATAAACATTCTACCAAGTTCCTCACATTCATAAGGGACAATTATTTTTGATGATTTAGATATAATATTTTCCAATTGGGATATTTATTTTAATAGATTAAAAATAGGTTTCAACTATAATAATTATATCACACCATATGGATCATATATAAATCACTGAAAATGTGTGGAATTATCATTGAATCAATTAATAATAAAGAATCCAAAATCACACTATTATCCAATGGATGGAGTTAATTAAAAAATTTAATATAAAGATATTAGGGTAATAATAAATCTCAAGGAATATGTCAAGTATAAAATAAGATATAATCTCATGAGTATGACTGAAAAGTTTTATAGATTTAATAAAAAATAAATAAACATAAGAGAAGGCCATGTAATAAGTTAGTTTTGGGGGTCATAGTTGATTGAATATTTGTTTTTTGATTTATGTTTTCCACTATAGTGTTTTTTAATTTTCTCAAAAATAATGTTATATAATAAATGATGTTGTTAAAAACATATTATATAATTCATGGGATAGAAAAAGAAATTATAATAATTGATTATATACTCTATTCAATAAATAATCTTCAATTCATAAGTTATTTCATTATACAATTGAAGTTGTTTAATATTAATTTAATTGGGATCATTTAATTTTTTTAAATTGATTGCTTTATTTGTTAATAAATTCATATCTACCATCACATTATTTAGTTTATAAAAAATAGATTAGGCTATGATGGGTTTTTAGTAAATAGAAATTCCTAATACATGTGGATAGATACTGAAATGACATTTAATTGTATTAGTGAAACATTACTTTAATAGGTAATTCATATTTATATTAGGGATAATTTACTATTTAATAAAAATTTGGAACAATTTAGTACAGTTATGAAGGAAGTATGATCATGTATTTATATATTCTATAATAACCCGGACCATTATTTTCATCCTAGTTTGAAATAAGAAGTTATTCTATATTTATTTATTTGTTAATTAAAACTAATTAGAATGAATAAAATATATGATTCTTATAAAATTTCAAATATTAATATAACCATGCACCCACCTTTATATTTGTTATAGATAAAATAAACTTTGGAAGATATATAAAATTTTATATAGAAATTAAATTTAAAAAATCACACCTTAAACAATTTATAATAACTATATTCTTTCACAACTCTATATTGTAATCACATTTATGCTACTGTACAATATATATACATTATATTTGGGTTTTGACACCACTTTTTCATAGCCTTAATATTTGTGAGAAATCCATGGAATAGTTTCTCAGGTGGTGTTTCCAAAAAATATAATCATTTTTGATTATGTATAATAATATGTTATTAACTAACATCTATATCATTACCCTAAATTAGGTATTCACTTAAAAAACATTGAGATATAATTTTAATGAAATTTATTGAAGACATTTTCTTAACAAACTATAGTAAAAACACTAATTATCTACTATGATAGAAATATTATATAGGAAACCCTAACAACACTTTAAGTGAACTTTGTGTACCAAATTGTACTAAATACAATATTAATCGATCATTGTCTATAATACCTTATATTTTTCAATTAAACATTGGCTTAATCCAATTTCTACCAAATTATCATGGTATTTCATTTGAGGAGACTAATAATTTTATAATTGAAATGAGCTTGGTATTTTCCATGCTCAATCTTAAAGGTGTTATTGAAGAATAACTGAGGTTTTAGAGGCCTCCCATTATTCTTTGAAGGTTATTTTATGTAATTTCTAAAAATAATGAATCTTATTTTGGTAAAATAATATGGTTACTTATATATAAGCTTCCTTTAATAGTTATTTCCATATTCATAGTGTAAAACCATAATAATAGAGATATGTGATATAATATAAGATCAATAAAACACATTATATGCAACACCAAGACACTATATAACACCACATTGTAATAATTTTCTATGATGATATTCTTGGGGGTTATAGAAGAGAAAATTATGAATCATAAAAATATCTCTTTATCGAAAAATAACAAATTAAAGAATGTCTATATATAGTGAGGATTGATCAAAACATGAATCTATTTGTAAATGAGTTACTGATACTATATTATATCCTTGGTATTGGTCTTATGAATCAAATTTAAAAGATTGTTATCAAATTTAACTAACCAACCTAGTTAGATAAATGAAAATTAAAAACTAATATGCATAATAAAAACTACTTTATGTACATGGTTTATTTCCTTCTCCAAACCCTTTCAACATTAAATATTTATTGGGGAAACTAACTAAATATTTTTTTAGTTCCCTACTAAAAACTATATTTCCACAAATATACGAATCATCAAAACATTTTTATGAAGTCAAATATAGAATTATGAATCTAAATTAAATCTATATCACCTTCTGGCCATAATAAATCAACTGCAACCCTTCCATAAAAAATACAACCCTTCATTAAACCAAGCCTTCCTACTTGAATAATTTATAAAAATAAAATCTATTTCATTATCTTCAACCTCTTCATTACAAATTTTTATGACAAAATATGGTTAATTTTTTTGAATTAAAATATAGAGTGAATTAACTAAGGAAAAACCTATGATAAAATGTTAAAATATAGACTAAAAATATATAAAAAATACCATCAAAACCAGTTCCAAATAACAATTTTATTGTGACTGTCTAACAAGTTATAAGTGGAAAAGAGACTCGGCATTTTTCTAAATAAGATCCCATGAATATCCAATCGAATTGGGATGAAGATGGTTGAGAATGGAATGGTGATGATTATTAAATATGAAACAATCAAATGGAAAAATAAAAATTATAATTAAGAGAAATATTTTTAATGAATAAAAATTTTCTAGATTCTCCTTTGAAAAAATAAACTAGGGAAAATAGTAACCTTACACTACAATTCATCTTAATAATGATATCATCAAGTAAAATATAACAATAGAAAAAATTAAAAGTGATTTACAAAAAATTTTAAAAACATAAAATGATTATTCACTTACTTGATGTTCATGATAACAATAATAAATATTCGATGTTAGAAATATAATTATTAAAAAAATAAACATTTAATTTAATTATAGAGTAAACATAGGAATATATGATTTAACCTTCATCATGCCACAACATCTATCAATTTTTCATGATTCGTAGATATTTAATAACTCTTGAATAATTAGTCCCCTATAATTTAAATATATAGTCTAAAATATAGGTTCTACAGTTAATACAATGATATATTTTATTTATTTACTTATTTTTATATGGAAAAACTCAATCACATAATAGTTTATGGTCAACAACAATATAGAGCCAACTTATTCTATATTGGGGTATTAGATTATGTTCCAACGAGAGTATAAAAATTATTTATCCCAACATCCTTCTAATTTTAAATGATAAAGGAGTACATAACCCCATCTAAATCACCTATGTTCAATTAATGACCATTATATTTGAAAAAATGCAATAATTATCGTCTATAATGGAAATATAAAAGTTTTTCTTGTATAGAAAATTATCCAAATTTCTATTCTTCATTCAATGAAATAACCATTGGAGGTGGATCCAATTTTCAGAATGTCACATATTGTGGAACATGACCATTGTGAAGCAACTGGTATATTTCATTAACATATACGTATAGATAATTTGTGGATATATGAAAAATCTATGGAAAAAATAAGGATGAAATTAAAAACCTTTTGAATCCATAGGAAGATGACGAAAAATACAATTTTTTTTATTGTTATGGTTGTTTATTTGATGATGATGTAGCTAAAATTTCATATTATATACTGAAACCTATAGATGTGTACATGATGAAAATTAAAAATATTTTATAAATTATGTATCCCTCAATCCTAATGTTAAATCTCTTTCCCATTGAAATAAAGTATTTGTTTTGTATGAAAGGAAAAAATAATTTTATAAATTTGGAAAAAATCATATCTCCTGAATAAAAAATAACTAATTTGACTTTTGGGATATAATGAACAAGTAAGAGGTAGTTTTTTTGCAGATATCCCTTGGATAACCTCATGAATCATAGTATATATAATTTCTCCTCAATAGTATTCATAACCTATTAGGGATAACCTAAGAAAAATCAACCTGAATTTGTTGAAGTAATTTAGGGTGAATATTTAAAAAGTGGTAGTGGATGGTATAATCTTCAAAATCTTGACTCTCAATGAGTTTTTTATATTCACATTTTATCCCCTAAATTTGTATAAAATAATGCGGTAAATTAAAAAAGTAAACTACTCATTATAAGATTCCAAAATACTTTCATATTATATATAAGATATAATAAATTAATTGAGGAATCTAACAAATGTCATTATATAATTCAATTTATTTCCAATTCTTGAAATATATTATATTTAAAACTCATTACTATATTATGGACTGGTTTTTTGGATATATCTGGGGTTCTATGATTTATTTGGACAATGAAAAATAAAGATTAACATGCACTAATTTTACTTTTTCATAAAAAATGGAAGAGTTTGAATTGTGAAATTAACATGGTAAGTTATGTTAATAATTTTATATGATCTTTTTAATGATAATATTGAGTTGTTATTATAAGATTTTTCTAATTTTTTAAATCATTTAATCATTTCATTGGAAACTAGGTCAACATTTTTGAATGATTCACTGAAAAAAATTATTTTAGATTTGGAAATGTTTAAATATATTTTATCGTAAGAGGAATTTTTCTAGGAAAGGTAATTTGTATGAATGTAATAGAGGAATATTGATTTAAAATAGATGTTATAAATTCAATTTTCTTCCAATAATATGTCAGTTTTATGATAAATATTAATTCAAATTAATGATAAAATAAATTATTTATTAACCATTTTAGTAATATTAATCTACCACTATAAAAGGATTATTAAAAATTTATCCAATATTAAAATACATGTTGATTTAAAGACTCATATCAAATAAATATAATCAACCCTGGACACACCACTAGTAATATAATCGACCAATTTGGAATAATCCCTGACAAGATTTTTCATGATTTAAATAATGTTGTTTGAGTAGTGATAACTTAACAACTTTTTTGTAACATATCATTTCAAAGAATATTCTACAAGGATAGGACATGATATCAAAAACCATTATCTAATCATTAGAAATGGGTTTTTATTGTTTTTCCCAATACATAACTTTACCAAAAAAATCAGTGTGCAAGATTCCAGACATTTTGGAGGCACAATATTGTTTAAATATTAATTTGAATTCCTTATATTTACATACATAAATGTTTAATGGGTATATGGGGAAGCTCGGGGTAGTTATGGGGTTTTGGGACATTAAATAGAGGGGAAATAGGGCATCATAATTTTAGTTTTTCAAAACATGAGAAATCCATAGGAAACCATGTGACATATTACCTGTTAGAGAGTGGGGGTTCCACTGTTGGTAAATTGTTTAGAAAGCGAGGCACCCCATTTAAAAAGAGAATTTAAAAAATCTCCCCATCATTATTTCATGTTCCTCACATGATTTCCATCCAATTATTTCCTACTTCAGCCCTAGTTATGAACAAATGATCCCAAAATCCTCACACTAGATGATTTGTTTTTATTCTAGTTCTTTCAGAGAGCAATTTGTTATGGATCAAAGAGATGGGTTTTTTTAAACCATCCACTTATCTATTCCAAATTAGGGCTTTTAGTTTGGTTCTTCTTCTTCTAAACCACAAAAACACACTTTTTATTGTGAATAATAGGCAATGGATTCAAAGAGTGCCCGAATCCAAATAAATAGCTAATATTAAGGGGGTGTTCATCTTTTGATTCGAGGAAAGTTGTCATGAATTTTCATCCCATATTTTTCATTTTGATTTTGTTATCTATAGTTGTGTCAATAGTTACCTATTATTGTTAATTTGATTCATTTACTCTGGTTTGGAAATATGTGTGGCTAAATGATGAATTGATCCCCTTATAATTGATATAAGATGAATTGAAGGTGCTTATACTGGTCTACGACCACCTGTTGTGTGTTCCAAAATTCACAAACATGAAAAATGTCAATTTTTTTCATAGAATTTAAATGTAATAATATAGATCCCTTGATTAACATGATATTATGTTAGTTAATCCAAAAAAGAATAATGAAAATTATTTCTAGAAAATGATACTCATATAAGGTACTTCTTGGATTGGTGAGAAATGGGATAACTAGATTAATGAGAATTACACCAATGACATATAAAATGTAATTGAAATACATAAGTGGGTTAATATGAGATAAATGATGAACGTGTACAAATGGTAAATATCATACGATTTTTTGAATATATCAACATCTATAATAAATGATACCCATTATATATTTTAAATGGGTTATATCATGAGAAATAGAAATGGGTGAAATATGATATTTGGCATAAATGTTGATGTGATAATGGGATAAGTAAGGATTTTAATTAACATGTTGACTTGTTACATAATATAATGGTTATTTTTAATGATTTGGGTACATTTTTTAAAATGGAATATGTGGTTAATGGATAAATAAGCATATACGCATGGCATGGAGGTTTTGGGTTATTGGACATGAGGATCTATGCCCATAGTTCTGGTTAGAGTATGTTCCTAAGCCCCACTCCATAATAAATATGATAGGGAAGGGTACTGAGGATCTATACCACTAATGGTTTAATGTTATGGGACTACCTGGACTGAGGATCTGATGTGATTGTGTTGTATTGTTATGTAGTGCTTATCCCTAGTGATATATGGAACATGAATTATTCCCTTATTATAAGAAATTAATCATCTTAGTACATTTAGAAATTTATGTAAATTCATAACCCATGGAACATGTGATGAAAGTAATCTTACTGATCAAGACATATAATTGATGAAAATGGAAATAGTGATTGTAATTGTAAAATTGAATGTAATTATCTAATAGAAAATTTTTAATTTTGTGTACAAGTTATTTATTTAGTACTTGGATTCATTATATATTTAGACTAGATATTTTATAAACACTATTGTTAGTTACAAATTGAGTTCTACTCACACCCTCCTTGGGCCACCATTGGGTACCTAAGTAGATTTCATGGATGCATACTAGGAGAAGGGAACAACCACATACTAGGGAGTTGAGTTGGGCATGTGATGGGGACAGACGAGGATATGGACTTGGAGATAGGATCCATTTTATGTATTTTGATGTTTTTATTAATTTTTATTTCTTTTCAATTATTGAAATGTTATCATATTGCGTCAAATTTATTATTTGGTTGGGTTATGTACCATATTTGGAAACATATATGCAATGGAAGTTTCAAATTTATTGTTTATTTTTTGATTTCCATCATATGTTATTTACCCTGGATTATTCTAGTAGAGAGGGAATAGTCTCTCAATGAACCCTATTAAACCGTTGTTTTTATTCCACAACCACTTGCATTTGGGCATATGATCTTGAGTTCATATAGCGACCCAAACTAGGGAACCGATCTAGCAGATTCAATGTTTGAAACATTTCAAAGTGGAATAAGGCAAGTTCTTTTCTATGGTCTTAAAATTATGGATGGTAGATAGAATATTATGATGTGTTGAGACTTGGTAATAAACCCATTCTTGAGATCATTTCAACTACGTATGGGGTAAAAACCAATTGTCCATATTGGGAATGTTGTTCTTCATGTGTGTTATTATAGTTGGATGATATTTAACAATTAAGTGATTTACATGTTGTGGGATGTGATCAATATATAAAATTTTTATTATGGACATAATAGAATGAGGTTGTAAATTATTGCATCATTATATATACTGAGGGATATAGATGGAATTTATCATGATAAGAACAAATGGGATGGGTGTGTGGGAAATTACGTTCTGCATAAATTTTACTTAATGAAAAATTTAAAAAATGGAATTCTATATGAAGTGATATAAAATGGTAAAATGTAAATAATACAGAGTAATGATTAAATAACTATTCTTAATTAAGGGTTTTTAATGAGTTAACATATTTGTAACAACAAAATTTTAAATTGTAAATCTGCCTAAGTGAAATGATATACTTCTTTTGTGAAGATACTGATTTAATAATGTGTGTAATGAAAGGATTATGAATATGTATGTCATTTTAACGCATTTTATCCATGGCCTACAGATGGGATGGGAAACAGTTATGTTATTGGTGTGACGATGTTCACTGGGAATGTGTGCCTACTATGAATGGTTGTTTCATATCAAGAACCTTCATTAATGTCAATTTTGAAATATTTAAGTTATATGTTCTAAATCTCATCCTTGTAATTTAGGAAGACTACACCATGTCAATTCATGTGTATTGGGTGATAACACTAAAATGCTGAGAACGATCCTCCAGAGTATGGGCATAAATTTTATGTGTCTTAGGATAACAAATTTGATGTAAAATTTTGGAACTATATTTATTATTTTTGTATATTAGGTAATGGGGAACTAGGTGAGTCAATATTAGTATATTTGATTTGAACAGAGAGTTCTGGTTCCCACACCCACTTATTTTTTCAGCGTAGAGTGTACCTAAGGCTATATATTTCTTTATAGAGTCCATATAGATGTTTTTGGATCACTTACATACTCTCATGGATAAGAGACTCATGTTAGAATTATATATATTTTGGGGACCGATGGAGCACTAGTGGGGTATGTTGGTTTAGAAATAGCAAGATGATGGTATGCTATAAAATGACTTCCAAGAATAGTTTCTAGAAATCATTTATCATGATTCCTTGATACTTGAGTGGGATACTAAGTTTATTAGGTTGAAACCAGGGACCATGTTGGTGATGGACTATCTGGGTGACACCACAGACATCCATCCCTTTGTTCCAAAATTGGCAGGGGACATGGTCAGTATGGCGAGAGGCCTCAATGATGGACTTATACAAGAGATCATTTCCCATGTGAACATATTCAATTTAAATTGGTTTTCAAAAGTGGTGGGCTAGGCCCTTATTTCAGATGTGAAATTAAAGGAGGTATCACGTTGTGGGGTTGTGGTTTTATATATATGGAAATGTGGTGAGACTTCTGAGTTTAGGAAGTATAGTTTCAATATTCATCACTAGGTTTGTAGAATGAAAAGTAGTTAGGAGAGAGGGTCAACCTATCAACGTGAACACCATATATTTTTCTATTAGTGTTGAAGGTATGGAAACATGATGTTCAAAACCCTAGACCACCAGTTTATAGTTGATCATTCATTTTAATGGGGAACTTGTTGAGGTTCTGTAGGAACCATAGATATTCAATCGCAGATAGAGGATCGAGGTTGACATTGAGTGGTGGCATTGAATCAGTTACACCTTACCATGAATGAATTCAAATCTTTACCTATAATATCGAAAGGATAGGAGGTTATATTAATTTTGGTTAAGATAATATAGACATATATGCTTATGTAGTGTGATGGATTTCGAATTGGTCCGAGGGAAGAGGATCAAGTCATGTTCTAGCAGTTCAGCCAAAAATTGGATATAGCAAGGACATGTAATTAGCTTTTTGAGGTTTTATATTTCTAGATTCCATTATTTCAACTTCTTTATTTGATATTGGTTCCTCACATTGATTTATTCCATCTTAGTTATTTCTTTTTTTATTACCATTAGTTGAACCTGTTAGTGGGGATTTATCGATTGATACCACATTAGGGTTGACATCGGAGAACATCAAGTAGTGTAAGTGGTGTTGTCATGATGTTTGTTGGGTACCATTTCTTGTTTTATTAAATTTTCTAAACATTTAATGTTTTGATATAATTTTTGGAATGGCTTGGCTGGTGTTTTTCCTTTTTTGTATTAACTATTTCGAATTATGGGTGACATTCACATCTCTTGAGAGAGACACTTTTCTCTATCATGGTGAATGGCATGTATGTGCAGGATATGCAAGGAAAATTTATTTTTAGTTTTTTTAGATCAAAACCCATATGGGATATCATATACTTTATGATGGAGGAGTAGAGGAACATTTTTTTCCTCTAGTAGTGGATTAGTTACAAGAAGTGTTTCCTAAGAAATTATTGTGGATTTATCTTGAGAGAGATATTGATTTCACGAATGATTTTTTTCTAGGAAGTGAACAAGTTTACATTCCTCCACATATAATGGAACCAACAGAACAACATGAGCTTAATGTTCAGTTGGAAGAATTTGAGAAATATGATTCTTCACCCATGTATATAACGTTTGGGATCTTCTATATTATATTCAAATAAGGCCAATCAATCCTTGTTTTTATGTTAATATTATAGGAAGTTGAATTAGATGATTCTTATAAATTGATACCCACATCTAAAATTGATGAAATCATCAACCAGTTATGAGGCACTTTATGTTCTCCATGATTTATTTGGGATTATGGTATGATCATATTAGGTTGATACCTTCTAATATACCACATACTTCCATTAAAAAAAATATGGGATGTATGATTTTATATGTATTTGATGTAGAACATTGTGTCATTATTTTTAATGGACCAAATGAACAAAATACATCATCCTTACTAATGTCAATTCCCAATTTTCTTTTTGGATGATATCATTGTGTAATAAATGAATCATGATGATCAGTCCAAACATCCTAACATCGTACTAATTACACAATGATATCATAGTCTATATTTCAAGCTATATGGGATTACATTATGGATTGAAATGGTGTATTTATAGGTGGAAATAATCTCAAAAAATTGTGTGTCTATGGATCTAGAGATATTTGAAGTTAGTTGTGTCTTGGGAGAATCCCAAGAATGGTTCATATGCAAGGGGTTTTCTGGTTTTGGTCACCTATTATTGATTCTTCATTAAATAGTTTTACCATTTGGCATCACCACATTATTTCATTACCATGTAGGGTACCATTTTTGAGTGGTATGGGGAATATTAGAATGCCATTAAGGAAGTAGAGAAGAGGATGACTGACACACTGACTCTAATCATGCCAACCCATTGAAATGATTATACAATGTTTTTTAATTCATATAGTATGGGGCTTAAGATGATTTTTAGAAAAAATGTTCAATTTGTGGTGTATGGGTAATGATAGTTGAGGAAGCTTGAAATAAACTACTATACTCAAGATATCTAACTATATTTGGATGTATATGAATTAATGTATTATATGGAGTACATATTGTAGGATCAAAATAATGATGTAGATTCTCAAAATACAAGAGGGGGTGAATTGTACACTTTAAAAATTTCTTTGGAACCTTTAATTTTGGTTACAAATAACTATGTTTTCCTTAGACAAGGAAAATTCTAAGTCTAAAAAATTTAAAGTAAGAAAATTCACAACACCTCTAATCACCAACTATAGAATTGGTACCAATGTTAACAATATACGATTCTACCTTAATGTGTATAGAATCTAAACTAATTAGAGTAAAATTGTATGGAAATATAAGAAGGTTATACTTTCCTTACAAAACAATATGCAGTGGAAACAAACAAGTAGTAAAACTTCAAGTAACAAGATATAAGTCATTTAACCCAAAGGGAAGGGTATCCAACAACCTTAGATAAAGGTCCCGTCATTTATACTTTCAATCAAGTTTGCCTTACCCACACCAGGGTAAGCCCTCGATACGAAGATCGGAATCTATGTCTTGCTATCCCCGCAAGCCCTCAACTTCAAGGTAGTTGGAACCTCTGTATTCCTCAGCAAGGAAGCCATCAAACTTCAAGGTAGTCGGCACCTCTATCTTCCTATCGCCGGAAGTCCTCGAATTTAATCACCAACATTCTTAGTCACATGAAGCAATCTGAACGAGCAGTTTAGTACGCCCAAGGCATCAAAAGATTCTCTCTCTAGAAATCACCTTTGCAGCGTGTAGTCTCTAGATCGATCAACTCGTTATTGAGCTATTTCAAATGAGCTCCTATTTATAGGAAAATTTCCAACGGTCGGCTCCCTCCTCCAACGGTCATATTTTCCATGAAATTTGGAGGGATCTGTACACGTGTAACTCAACCAACGATTAATTATAAACAGAATGAACGACATCTTTTAATAATAAATCATGTATAACTGAATGCATGACATCATTTTGAAATGAAGCATATGTATGTAAAATCCATACAAAATTTCGGAGTGTAAGCAAATTAAAATTTCGGAGTCTAACCAAAATAATATTCTGAGTCTATGTTAAGAAATGTTCGGATTCTGTTTTATAGTAATTTGGGGTCTGGTTTCACCAGAGATCGGAATCTGAACTTGCAGAGTTTGAAGTCGAACCATTAAAAGTCAGAGTCGAGCTACATAAGAGTTCGGAGTCGAACTACATAAGAGTTCGGAGTCGAACTACTGAAGAGTTCGAAGTCGAACTAGTTAAGAGTTAGGAGTCATACTTCTTAAGAGTTCAGAGTCGAACTACTTAAGAGTTCGGAGTCGAACTATGTCAGAGTTCGGAGTTGAACTCATGAAAGTTCGGAGTCTAACTTCATAAGAGTTCGGAGTCAAACTCATGAATGTTCAAAGTCGAACTTTATAAGAGTTCGGAGTCGAACTCATGAAAGTTCGTAGTCCAGAATTCCGAATGGAACTTCATTACAGTTCACATCCAGAATTAGGATCCTAAGAACAGAATGCTCCAAATCATTACATTATATGACTTCTGGGATTTTGGGTATGAATCTGGTTTTTGTACTTAAGAAAAATATTTCTATGTATTAGAAAATCTAGGTTAGGTTAAATTTAAATAAAGAAGTAAATTTTTCTTTATGGAGGTAAATTTTATATTTCTTTAAGTATAAGGTTTTTGTGATTTTCAAAATAAGAAGGAATGGAAAAGTCATAAGGAAAACCTTATTGACTGAACACATATTGCAGGAATAGTTGACAGTTTATACTACCCAAAAAAGGATTAAGTTCATTCTCTCTCATCATGAATAGAATAATTATTCGTGAAGATGGGATGAATACTTTAAATCCTTTGATTTTGAATTAGTTTTCACACTATGAAAGGGAAAAAGTTTTGTATATGATTTGACATAGAAGACTGAAAATCAGATGTTTGAGAATCTATTTCTTAGTATAGGATGATGAAATTATTCACTGAGATTTATCTAGAGTAGAAGGATGGATATAGATAGATAACCCTTTCATCCTAGGTTGTAGAGTTTGTAATTATAATTATAATAGAAAATTATTATCATGAGGATTATCAATTTTTGGCCCCATGGAAAAGTCATAATGTTTGGGGGTAACCTTCAGGTTTGACCATTGGAAATTATGGGATCATTTCTGATCTTGGATGTATGGTTGTTACAAAGTGTATACAAGAATATTTTATACGAGAGTTCCATTCATCAAAATGGGAGTTTAAACATGGTTTGATAAAAAATTTCATGGATATTGTTGTATGTGTAGGTGGACAAGGATAGAGAAAGAGGTTCTAGGTTTCATGGAAAGATGCCTTAAATGCTTGAAGGTGAATAATGTCCATTAGGGGATGACTGTTTTTTTTGTAGTCATTTCCCATTTTTTGAATGAAAATGGAATGATGTGATGATGAATTTTATAATGTGTCTTCTAACAACTCCATTGAAAATTAATCGATCTGGGTAGTTGAGGATTGGTTGAAAAAGGCAGAACTTTTATTTGCGATTCGAGTGACCTTCACCATGGATTAGTTGGGTGAGTTGTATGTTTATGAGATAGTGTAGTTACATAGGCCACCATAGATTATAGTTTTATATCATGACATGATATTAAAATAATTCTTTTGAAAAGTATTTTTGAGTGCGCGTGGTACATAGGTGTTTTTTAGAATGTCTTTTCAGCCGCATACTGACAATAAATCAAAGTGTACTATTGAAGTACTTGAGGACATGTTTTGTGATTATCTCCATGATTTTGGAAAATTATGGGAAACAGATAATTAAATGGATGATTTTTTCTAAAAAATTAATTTTAGGATTTGATTTTAATAGAACAATTTTAGGTCCTCTATGGTATACAATTTGGATCTCTTTTGTTCCAGACAGAATATATGGAATCAGTGTTATTGGCACTGATTCTATTTTAGGAGACATCAAAAAAAGTTCATTTTACTAAAAAAATGTATTTAAATGGATCAGAGTAGGTATATGTAGTATGTGTTCAGCATCATAGACCTCTTCAGTTCAAGGTGGGTGTCAGCGGTTCTCTTCATGTGTCACCATGGTTAGGAAATTATTGTGTTTAGAAATAAGGAAAGTTGGTACCCATCTGTGAGAGTCCATTTAAGATTGTCGAAAATATCATACCGATGGAATAATAATTTGATCTTACATATAATTCTTTAGGTATACATGTTTTTTTTTCAAATGTGAAAACTTCGTCATTATCACCTAGAACTATATCTCATGATTGATGTTGAGTACATAGAGCTTGAGGCTGATAAAACATTTGCGTATAATCCAATTAAAATTATTGGTCGTAGTGAAAATGTATTGTGGGTAACAACTGTACCCTTGGTCTGATTTTTGTTGTACGAAAATAATTATCTGGAAGAAACATTGAAGATGAAGTAAGGTATGTGGGATCAGTAGCCGGAACTCTTTTATGCAGAAGCTCGACAAAGATTAGAAGTGCAGCTTGACGACGATCCATTGTATAGTATAGATGTCATTTTATTTTGGTACTCATATTGGTACATTCATGTTCACATTTTGGTATAAATTATGTAAATATGGCTTATTAAATGATTAACGGGTGTATGAGGAAAATATTGTCTAGTTTGGGTTTTGAGACATGAATGAAAGAGAAATTCAGGCCATCTTATGCATGTTGCACAGTTGGCGCAGAGATATTGTAAACCATGCTAGGAGTGATTCAAGGCAACAAAATCTTGGTAAGAGGAATTCTGTGTGGTTGGTGCAAGGTTTTGTAAACCATTCAAGAACCCTAAATAATATTTCAACCTCACACCTCTTGTATAGATTCAGGTTCATGGTTGGTGTAAAATTTAGAAAATCATGCTGCCAAACCACTCACCCCAATAATGAGGAACAATTAACCCAATTTTCCCTTAATATTGGTAGCTCCTCAAATGATTTCCCTCATTTCATCCTACTCCATCTCTAGTGAAGAACTAATTCCCTTAAGTCCTTACAAGGGACAATAACATTCAATTCTAGACCATTTTGAGTGTTGTTGATTGAGTATTGAATTTTTTGGTATGTATAACACTCCACTTGATTCTGTTTTCAGGATTAACGATTATGGTTTCATTATTCTTCTTATGAAGCTCTGACACCATCTTATTAAATTTTATCTTATTATAGGGATTCAAATGTTTCCTGAACTAGATTCTTTGTCTTAGTTTAATGGTGAATTCATCGTTGGATTCTATGTAGGTGGTTTAAAGGTTATATCCCACAGTTTTAATGATAAATTGTTCATATATGGTTGTTTTTATGGTACTATGTTGTTGATAACTTTGTTCCATTAGTAATATTTGATAATATGGATGGATAAATTATTCATTAAATATCTTTGATCCCTATAGGATTCATTGATTATGATTCAAATATTTTTTGGCTGGCCTTGGGGTGTGCCAAAAATCCCAAACACCAAAAATGGTAATCTTAAACATGGAATTGACTTGTGATAATGTAGAGCCCATGTGGAACATGTTATTATGTTAGTTGAGTTGAAAAGGTAATAATGATAGTTGTGTCCTAAATTTGATAATGGAATAAGGGATTTCTTAGAATGGTGTATAAATGTGTTAATTAGATTAATATGAATTTGACCAATGATATATGAATTGTAACTAAAATACATAAAGGGGTTAATGCATGTTAAATGATGAATGTGTATAGATGGGTTAAATCATGTGAATAGATGAATATATCATATGGGATACTATTATATTATCTATGATTAAAATTAAATGGTTAATGCATGAGAATGATAAATCTGTCAAATAGGCTACTAAATGTAAATGTATATTTGTTGTGGGTAAAGTCGTGATCTTAATTCACTTGGTGACTAGTTATAGAATATTACTGTTATGTGTTGATTTTTTATTGTTTATGATATGATATATATGTTGAATAGTTTAATAAGAATGTGTGAATGTATTGGTAGTTATGGAGTATCATACTTGAGGATATATTCCCACGGGTTGGGATATAATGAGGCTCTAAAACCTAACAAATAATGCACAGTTTAGGGAATTTGACTGAGGCACTATGCACATAATTGTTTCACTAGATAATACCACCTCGATCGAGGCTCCATGGTGATAGAATTTTATTTTTCTATTATGTTTATCCCTAGTAAGATATGTATCATTCCTTAATCGCTTCTTCTTAGTAATTTATTTTCTGAATTCGTTCTGTAAAGCATATAAATTCAAAACCCATAGAACATGTCGTGAAAATGAACATAGTGATGAATACATATATGTAATGAATGAAAAAAACGTTATAGAAATGGTTAATGTAAACACTTTTATCTAGTGGAATCTATCTTTAATTTTATTACATTTTTAGTTATTTAGTAATTTCATACAACAAATGGGTAGACAAGATATTTTTTAGACACTATTGGTTTTGTCCTATAGGTTCGTACTCACACCTTGCTCAGGACATCGTTGGGTACCCGATAAGATTCCATTGATGGCGTTTAGGACAATGGAAAAGACCTTATGATAGGTAGTTGAGTTTGGATTGTGATGTCCTTGGATGTGGATCCAAAAATAGAGTCAGGTCCATTTTGGGGGATTAAACAGTTTCTATTTTTTTCTTAACTTTTGGCCTTATTACCACGACATGAAAATTTTATTATTTTATTGTGGTCTATAACCAATTATGAAACTTATTGGTAATTAATTTTTATGATATATGGATTATTATTTATTTTATTTAATATGTTATTTAATGTTTCTTGCTCTAGTAAATACGGTATAGTCTTTCAATTTTACTATTTAAACCCTCACTACTAGTCAAAAAACACTGGAATTTTTGTATGTGCACTTGAGGTCATATAGCTCCCAACCAAGGGGAAAGATTTAGTTTCATATATGTTGGTAATGTTACACATTATTCTATGGTTATTTTTTCATACCTTGAATCACTTAGGTAACTTACATCATAAGGAGAAGAAAATCCCATGTTCGTGAGGTTGGGGATACTTTTTCAAGAGATTAATTTGAATGTAACATAATGGAAGAGGCAATTGATTATCTTGTGGAACATCACATAAGTTGGGATTCCTAACATAGTTTTGGGCTAAAATCTAATAAAAGAAAAATAATGATTTTATAATAGGATATTATATTATGATATGATAAATTATTTGGTATCTCCTCATTTTCCACTAACATGAACAAACAATTGACCCATAAACTCATTGATGACTCTAGGTTGTGTATACAATAGTGGCTATAACAACAAGATATTCTAAATGATCAGATAATTTTAATGTGAATTTCAATGCGTGAGGACCAATATATTATATAATTATATCATAATATTACTTTTCTTTACAAGATTTGAAAAAAATGAAATAATAGTAATTTTATAAAATCCAGAATATAATTTGAAATAGAATTTATATATGGAATTAAATTTTATTAAAAAACTGATCACCATTAATTCACATAAAATACATAAAATAAAAAATAAATTATTCAATATAAAATAATATTTCTTGAAATAATTGAATTTTTGAGGATATACATTATCAAGATGTTATTAATTTTATTTAGAAAGTTAAACAATTTTCTAAATATGTATTATTTATCCAAAGTGGTAGAATTTAAACACAAAAAATAATTAATTCAGTTATTGTTTTTTGTTTTATAATTAATGAAATGTATTTATAATTTTGATTTCATCATGAAATAATCAATTACATACAAACACACATATGTAATAGATGAACTGAAAAATTAATTAAGAATTATTGAGTGAATTAGACAACACCGACATTATTACATTGAAAAACTAATAGGAATGTTATTATTTTAAATTGGTAAATAAGTGGAATCTGCGAAAAAAATCAACGCTAAAAGGAGGGATTGGAATTAGTGAATTAGAAGAACTCTTATGGATTTTAGAAAATCCTATAGAAAACTAATTCTTAGGATCTGATAACTTATTATTTAGGAATTCATTTTTATTCTACATATTTAACTGCAACAGAAGGAAAATTAAAGAAGTAATTTAAATGAATATAGATATCTAATAAATATTAAATAAACCATAATATATATTGATAAAATAAAATATATTCTTATAGAACAAATTATTAATTCTATAAATAATAAATAAAATACTATATATGAACATAATAATGAAATTCAAAAATATTATTTCTTTGAGGGGGACATGTTGTTATATTTAACTTATGATAGAAGCTACCTAAAGGTAAAAAATGTGTCATATGTTGATGTCCCATAATTTTCACTAATTTATACTTGTTTGGTTGTATAAAAACAATTAATATTACATAGGGTAACCCATTCACATTCAATGGAAACATATTGATGATATAACATGGTAAACTGGAAGAAGCAATAGTGTAGGATATCAAAATACTTCGACATATAGGATAATGAAACCATAGGGATGTAACGTTAAATGATACATGGTTATTTTTGTCTATATACGGAATATGATCATACTAACATAACTGCTATATTCCACCATGTTGATTGTATCACTTTATTGATGGGGTGAGAAACATTTTTAGCATTTTGAATCTTTATTGTTTTGTTATTTTTTCAATTTTTTTTTAATTTTGTTTATTAGTTCTATCATTTAAAACATATTTTTCTGAAATTAAATATATTTGAAATTTTATAAATGATTACAATGATTGGAATTATGTTTTACACAAGAACTCAATATTGATGAATCTGAAAATGGACTTTTTTTCAAATTCAATTAGTGAAAATTTCATGAAAAGATAATATATTTCTGAATCAAATATCCCGAATTATAATAATATATTTAAAATAGTTTACATTATTTTTATTATAAATTAATAATTATTTCTTCAATACAATAAAATAACTTTCTAAGAGAACTAAAACATTTTTGGGTTATCATAACAAGTTTTGTAATCTATTAAAAACCTAATAGCATTGAAGAAATTTTTTTCTTAGTTATTTTATAAATATTCTAAATGAATATCATATTTTACGAAAGAAATATATTTTACTAATATGAAATATAAAAATTTATAGCCTCTAGAATCAATGAATATCGTAATTGGGTATCCACTAAAAAACACCATAATATTGATGTTTAGATGATTATAGAATATAATACATAAAAAATTTGTTATAGAGGAATATGATTAATTTTAAATGATGATATATTTGAACTATAATCTAATTTCTTTTTTATAATTTGAATTATTTATTTATAAATCCTTGAAATTTATTTCATAAAATCTATAAAAAAACATTAAACTATATGATAGTGGAAGGAAAACATATTCATGAATGTGGAATGGATGTTTATATATTTGGTAGAAAACTATTGATTCCTCTCTATATTTAAAAATAAAAATGGATATGATTTCATTTAAATTGATCAAACTAATTAAGGAAGTAGAGTGTGATTTTTTTAATACTATTTTAGAAAATAATGTTGGGTATTTCTACTTAAATTCCAAAGGTTCTAGAGCTAGTCAACATTAAGGCATAATGTGATAGAATGAATCTTTTTTGTAAATAATTAATTATATAAAAATATTGAAATAATGGTGAATCCACCTTATTATGTATACAAATAATTTCAAATAAGAACAATTCTAAACATTTTCATTTATAGAAACTAAGAAACAAACACTATAAAAAATGTTAATGACACATTTACTGAATTTCTAGAAATTGAAAATTGCAATAGAGATAAATACAATTGTTTGGACTCAAAAAGGTTTTTTATAATATTTATACATTGACTTGTAATTTAAATAATGAAATATTGTTATTTATTATTGATTGTTTGAGGTTAAAAAAATAATATTCAATTTAATTTAATTCTTAAAGAAATGGAGTTCAAAACATTTAAGAGTCTTGTTGAGTTTTAGTGAAATGGTTGTTTAAAATGGATATCATGTTATTTAGTTTCTTAAAATATTATTTTAGGGATTTTTTTTGGATTTATATTTCCCTTGCTTGGTATTGTTTATGTGGATATAATAGATTCAATATATTTATTAAAAATTTATTATTTTATTCATTTAATCCATAATATTAATTATTTCATTGAGTTTTTTGATATTGGGAGTTTTATATTCTATTAAATTAGATTTCTATAATATAGAATCAAATTTCCAAACAATAGATATAATTGATATATTTAATTTATAAACTAAAATTAATGGTTAGTTATTTATTATTTAGTTATTTTAATGGAAATACTATTGTTCAAAGATTATGTGTAACTAGAGTTACAGTTACATCCATATAAGAGAGTTGTCAAAGTGTTTGGATGTGTAAGAGTAAAATATTTTCAATTCATAAGAGTCACTATAAAATCCACTTGTTTTTTAATAATTCAATGTAAAACTATAAACCTAAAAATGGTAATGTATGGGGGCATTCATGATTTATTATAATCATTCTAAAAGTAAATGATTCCACTGAATTGAGATTCATAAGTAAATTTATTTAATGATGATTAATGATTTGTTTATCTTTTAGAATGTAATAAAGTGAAACCCTTAATTAAAATTGTGCTGTAAGAGTAACTTATTTGGTAGAAAGAAAATTACAAATCATGTTTAATTCTATTCAATTTAATAGTTTTTATGCTAAGTCCTTCTGTTTCATAAGTTTCAATCCATTTGTAAAATCTATGTACAATTGTACCACATGGGGAAACATATTTTTTATTTTTTAGAATTAATATCTAGCCCATTAATTATCAAATACAATTTAGATCCTATAAAATACATTGTAAACTCATTTAATTATCATCAAATCAGAGTAGAGTGAATTTTTGATGTTCCACTATTGAATGATATACGGAATGAAAAAATAATAATAGGATAATGATTTTTATGGAACCTATAATCATGGGAAATATATCATGGATAAAAATGAAAGAGATTCATCATTTTAATCATATACAATGATAAAATAATGAATGATTATAGAAAATTAATTTAAGGATGAATATGAAGAAAATTCTTGGGGTGGGGTTATGAATGCATGAATTTTTGATATTTTATTTCAATTTACTACTACAATGTTTTTTGTTTTTATTCTTTAGATATCATTTTACCAATCAAATAGAGGGGTAAAAACATTTTAGGAATGTGTTCAGAGTAGGAAATATGATTTTAGTTCCTGATTACATACTTCAGGGTATATAATATATTATTCTATTAAATAATATTTATATTCTGTTGAATGTTATTACATTACATGTAATTCAGTTCATATTATAATTTATGTTAATTAAAGACAATATAATTTGACAATTTTATATTTTTCTCAACATATTCTATATTTGTTATGGTTTAATAGTTTGTGATATGTGGGGAGTACATAGAATTTATAGATAAATGTGTATAGGATGAGAAATATCATTCAAATTTATGGTATTAAATTTACCCAATTGATGTTTTCCTAATTAATTTATGTATATTTTAGTATTTTTGTTTCATTTGAAATATTTTTACTCATATAGGAAGGATGGTTGATCAAATTGTGATAAATACTATGTAAAAACATAAGATTTATTTTAACGTTGTTTTAATGAGAGGGAAATGTTATATTTATTTAAATATAAATTTTTAATAATAAGCATGAATCATATTATAACATCAATAAAATCATAATTTTTTATTAAACCAGGAATACATTTCTTTTAATTATGTAAACAATATTTAATTCAATAATGAAATATAAATTTTTCAAATACTTTTAATAACCAATGATGGATGGATATGTGATGGGGGGTTAATCGTTGTTTCTATTTCTTAGCTTAATCAGTTTTAATTCATCATCATGAAACTGTTAATTATACTGGTATAATAAATGAAACATAAATACTACACATCTGGTGTATTAGTAAAAATATAGAGAATAACATAATATTGAAAATAGTTTTATGAAATCCAAATTATTTCCCATTTTTGTCTAAAACCTGAAAATGCATTCTCCATTAAATATAAATGTCTCTAAAATATTAAATTGTTACAATCCATAATAAAAATCATCTAAAAAATAATTAGAATCCCCAATCTCAAATATATTTTATTATGAATGGTTAAAAACTCCAGTAATAATATTTTTTATTAGCTATTTGTATGTCAGTGTCCCAAGATTATTCTTTTGAATCAAACATTATAAGGATATATTTCTTATTTTATGATACATCCATACCTCATTGAGATGAACTTATTTTTTAAGGGTACATAATGTATTCTTTATATGTAAATATTTATTTTTATTTGAAACATTCAATAGATAATCACACTGGTGGTCTTAGCACTCCAAAAAAGTTAATTTTTTATTAAGATCATTCACATAATTCCTGAATACATGAGTAAAAAATATAATACCATACACATCAAGAAAATTTGTCATCTAATCTTCTACTCTCCTCGATAATGTGGCATAAAAGGATCTCTGAATTATCATATATTTTTTATCAATTTATATAAAAAACTAATTGTTGTACTAAAAAACCTAAACATATTTTAACCCAGGCCATAATATCATGAAAAATATTTTATTTTTGAATTTGGAAACTACCTAAATCATTCGAAGAAAATGTATTTTCATTCAGTCCTAAAATAAATTTCTTGTTAGAATTATGCATTGATATATTATTTATAATTAACAGTGAAAAATCCATTTGAAATATTATAAATACCTGGGATAATTTCATTAAGCTCTCGAATATAACCAATAAATATTTTTGAGCTTTTAATCAAGAATTAATTTTTCTATATTCTTATTGATTTTGAGTTTTATGAAATTTCGTAGTGAAACTAATAAAAAAAATTCATAATTTACCATGTGTACACTTAGGATTATGTTATGTTTTTTCCACTATGTAAAATTTTCAATAATGAAGACATTTTTTTCTAGATAAATTTTTTTACCTTCTACATGATATATTCTTTTTATATAACCATAATTTAACTCTATGAAATATATTTTAAAATTTATGATGAGAAAAAAAAACTATAATGGACATTAAAATATATAAATAAAAATTTATGTCCGTGGATTCCCATTTTTATTTTACCTTATCAGATTAAACATTGGGATCAAAATATACAATTTTCTAACCAAAATCAATTTATCTACATAATTACTTTTTTTAATAATTTCATAATATATATTAATGTAAAAAAAATAAAACTCGTAATGGTTACTTTTATTTCATAATTTATTCATGAAATCCTTTTAACAACAATATTCTATTCACTCTTAGAAAATAAAAACGGGTATTATTTAAACATTAAATCATTAGATTACCTTGAAAAATAACAATAATTTAATAAAACCAATTGAAATAATACAAAAAGCATATAGTTAATATGATGTATCATTTTTTTAACTTTTACAAATGTATAAACCTACATGGTTTCACATTTAATAACTATAATGGTGATACGTGGAATATCTATCACCATAAAATATTAAGTAATTATAATGTTTATGCTAAGAATAAAACTCATATAAAATATAAGAACATAAATCATACCAAAAACTTTATAGTGTTATCTTAGATGCACATTTATTTTGTTTAAAATTTAAAACCCATAATTCATAAATAATTAGCAATAACCATGACACAATCCTGACACCAAAAAGAATGCATCATAAAAACATTACATTTACTAATGAGAAAAATGTTTTGATTATGGTATATCTATTCAATTTTAGAAAACCTTTTTCAAACTACAATAAATAATAGAATGACAGTTTCTATTTGAAGGAAATATGTAATATTATTATGTAATTGACATAACAAATTAATATTATAGAGAAAGAAAGATATTTATTGCAACATCGAATAAAAAAGTGCATTTTGTTTTGAATCTTTTATAGAAA
The DNA here is from genome assembly GCA_963277665.1 of Viscum album. Lineage (NCBI taxonomy): Eukaryota > Viridiplantae > Streptophyta > Magnoliopsida > Santalales > Viscaceae > Viscum > Viscum album. The sequence goes on along the minus strand of OY728141.1, from coordinate 304,417,878 downwards.
TTCAAAATGATTCACATAAAACATATATTATGATTCCTTTTGAAAATAATTGAAGTAAAGTAAAAAGTGAAAATTATTCCTTTATAATTAATAAATTTCATTCTATAAAATAGTGTTATAAAATAAGGAAAATGATTAAATTTATTCTAAAAGGAACATTCGAAGAAGAATTAGTATATATCCCCTTACTGTTTTCATTACATGTCACATATATTTCATATCATTTGAATTAATATATATATATATATATTATATATTCATTATAGAATTTTTTAATTAACAAATACTTTTATTTATCTTATTACTTTAATATATACAACTACAAAATCAATTATGTTCACATCAAATGTTTCAAAAATATCTGAATCATTTGTCCCAAATGAATTTATTATATTGATAATGAAAAAAGAATAAATTATTTAATCAAATAAGTTATAGTAATAAAGAAATAGACTTTATTTTCCAATATAATTTATCTTTTTTTAAAAGAAATGATATTTTTTTTAAAAAAATATTCAATGTTACAATCATTTAGATAGTAGTTCATACATACATAAAAGTAATGTTTCCATCATTCAATGGTTATTACAAAAATTTTGGTTCGGTAATTTTATTTAAACATTATTATTTTATTATTATAAATGACATATTAAATCTTTAAATATACTTAAATATATCTTCCATGTTATTTTTTGATAAAGAAATAATCACCAATATTTTTCGAGGTGGTAGTATATACATGTGAATGAATAAAGATATCATTTTAATTTTATATAAAATATATGTAAATAGTTATATCATTATCATTACATAATGATATATTTGTCCTCGATTTGAAATATATTCATTAAATCAATTAGTATAACCATCCATGTTGGTGGGGATGAAAAAAATTATATACATGCATGAGTAGATAGTACATCGATGATGGACTCCCTTTCAATTTTAAGGTGGTTATATATTTTTATAGTTTATCCCATTAACATAAAAAAATATTATTATATAAAATATTAGGATATAATTATATTTTCGAGGTAAAAGAATATTTTAATAAAGTTGAATAAGAATAAAAACTCCGCATAGAGTAATATATCTTCTTCAGAAAGCCACTTATTGTTTATATAAAATAATTTCATATGTTTGTTTTAATATAATAATATGGAAAATTGGATGTGAGGAATAATTGATAAAATATATTTTACTATATATTATCTGGATAGAAATGATTTTGAATTTGTAGAAAAAGAGTAGTGGATGGTCCCTTTAGTGTATCAAATTTCATAAATTATTAATTTAATATATTTTAATATTTTTTTTAAAGGATTCCAGTTGATAAAATTGAAATATATGATTGTGATATGTCTATATAGTATCATAAATGAATATATTTACATGGTTAAACTATGTTTTTACCCTCATATTTTGGGTTTGACCTCACCCCCATTAACCCTTTTCACATATACCACAGTAACAATGTTTTTAACACAATGTGGGTTTTAGTAGTTAATATATCTGATACAATAATTTTTAATATATAATTTTTGATATTTTGAACCATATATTATTATCTTGGAAAAAAATTGATTTATTAGGAATTTCAAATCAATTTATAATAAAAAAAATTGTATAAAATATAATTAATGTAAATTTCATAAATATCAATTTACATTTATTTTAATAACAACAATAATTAATAGGAATTGAATTGTATCCAATAAATAGTTCAATAATATGTTATTTTTATCATAAAAATTAAAGAAAATTAATAATTATTTGAAAATATATTGCTTTTAATATTTTTACAATCGTTTATTTTAGTTTTCATATAATTTAGTAAACAAATTTCCATCATATGGCTAAAAACTAAGGAAATTATTTATTAACTAATAATTATAAATTGATTATCATGATAAAAAAATTTCATTAAAATAAATATTTTCTACCAAAAATGTCCTTTATTTATACTTTTTGGAAAAAATCGTAATAATAACATAAAATAATGCTTTTTAACAAATTTAACATAAAATATTTAAATCATAAAATAATGGAAATGAATAAATAATTTTATTATTTTATAATTTTGGATGATTATGGATAATATATAATCATTTATTAAATTTAAATCATGTTTTGGGGTTAATTTATGGTCTTTATCACATTATATTTTCTCTGAATTAAACAATTTTACCTTTGTCATAATAAAATAATATATTATGATAACTGTTCATAATAACTGAAAATATAAATAGAATATATAAAAAAAATGAGCACCTTATTCAAAATATATAATCCATTTTTTAGAATTCAATTCATAGTTGAGGAAGAATGTATTTTTACATTTAGCATGAAAAACATGTCGAAATCTCTTTGATAGAAAAAAAACATTTTTAGGTTTATAAAACATTTTAAAACAAATTAAAGTATAAAATGCATTAAAAATATATATAATTGTATTATTATTAATAAAAATAAACTAATAAATTTTATAAAGAAAAAATCCAAAAATATAAATTTTATATGTAAATAAATTATATGAAAACATAATTTTTAATAGAAATATTTATTTAACTACTGATTGAAACATTAAAAATTTTATATAAATATGAAAACATTGATATAAGATAATTTTGATAATGTTTATTTAAAAATGATACATATTTATGAAATAAAAATTCTATAATTTTTAGAATTTAAAATATTTTCTCATAAAAAGTAACAAAAACCATTTTTACGCGAACAAATTTTAGTTTAATAAAAAGATATAACTAAAAATTTAGCCATTGTTTAGAAAACATAATTCAATAAATTATTATTTATTTGTAATCATATATATATATATATATATCAATTGTTGATTAATCTGATTCTATATATCCTATTTAACTATCTTTTTATACCATCTATATCAAAAAAAATCATCATTACGTTATGATTGGTGAAGAAGGCCATTCAAATTATCGCACAATGATATCTTTTTTAAATATATTTATTTTAAATTCCCCCACCATTAATAAATTATAAACACAAAATTTTTTATTGATAACTATAATAATATTTTAGAATTTTTAAAATATATTTTGAGAATGACCATACAATAAAATGTGATAATATATATTCCTCTTGATAAGAGATAAATGGAAGTATAATGGAAATCTATAAAAATACATTACATGGTCTCAATGTAGAAAAATTGTGGTGGGTAACTAAAAAATATGAACATGGATGAAATGTGTAATGTCATAATTTTTATTTACTATGACTGAAGTAATTGATCACAATAACGTAAATGATGATAAAAATGTGAATGACCAAAAAACCCCAAACCAATGATGTCAAAAAAACCATCAGTTTATCGAATGTTAGGGTAATAATATGAAATTTTTATTTCAATATATTGTTCATAAAGTTAAATAATCTTATTCATCTATAATAATAGCATAAATATAATATAATTAATTTTCTTGTTGAATTTCACCTCTTAATCAATCTCTTTTACAATCTCATCTATTTCTCCAAATGAAGAGTATTAGAGATGTATATTATATGCCACAAGAACAGAAATAATATTATACCAAACCACATAATTCCATGAAATGATCATATGATATTTTTATTATATTTGGATGTCAAAAAATAAAATAATCTCTAAAATGAGGTAAGATAATACACAAATTTAATATACCACCACAAAAAAAAATAACTCATTAATCTCTAAAATTCAAAAGTAATAGCCAAATATCAAAATCAAGTATTCTAAAGATAAATAGTCATTAAATATTAAAAATATTAATGAATTATATTTGATAAAAATTGATAGTATTATTTAATCAAATATTCTTCAAAGATAAATGTTACATTTACCTCTAATAAATGACAATAACTTTTTATATAATAAACTCAAACCGGGTATCGTGGTGCTTGTGTTGTACATTATTGCATTGGAATAGATAAAAAGAATAAAATAATCAATAACCAATATGTTTTTATGTTTTGGAGAATAAAATACATAAATTATACCCATTTTACCTTATGGATGGAAAAAAACAAAATAAGAACCAATTTATTTCATTCTTGAAAAATAATTCAATGGTGTCTTCTTTATTAACAACTATGAATGAAGTTCTTTGATTGATAATATCATATTGAAAATATTATAGATAATAAAAATACTTTAATTCTAATTTAATGATATTCTAAATTATTGGACATCATATCTTATCAACATTATACCTCTACGAACATGTTATATCCTCATGATTGATTCTAACTACTAGTTAAAAATCAATCCAATTTTTCAACTGGTATATCACAAGATACATGTCCATGCATCAAGGGGATATCAATAACTAGGCCCCACTAATATCATCATGTCTAAAAAAATATAAATATATTTATTAATTAGTTTAATTAATGAAAAAATTTCCTTTTAATAATATGTCCATATTGACAATCAGTATTTCCATAGTTAGTCAAATAATTATCAAAGTAATCACATTGTATTTAAATGGTATGTTATTTATTAAATTATATTATAAATTAATAAAAAATTTGGATTTTAAAGAGAAATTTAATATACAATTAAAAATTATTATGTGATAGTGATTCTCTAAAGATAAAGTTAACAACAAAAAATTAATGTGAGATTGTACAATAACATTTATAACTTGTTAATTTTCAATTCAAATCCCCTTGGTTTAACTAAATATTTTTGGAACCAAAAATATCAAGAAATACGAATGAATTATGATATTATTTGTAAAATATATGTATATATATGTACACCATATTAATGTATTTAGGTGCATAAGTTTATAATATGCTTTAATTAATTGGAATTGAAAAAAAAAATCTAGTACCTCATGGCTCCATTTGGTAAAAATTCCATTAACCTCAAGGATATTTATTTTAAAATGGGTTGATAAAATCTATGAAAATAATTTTAATAATTATAGTATAAGATATAATACTATTATAACATCACATAACTCATTGTAAAATAATACTTCATTATTTTTATTGTTTTGGTTATTAATTTCTTAGTTTTCTCATTCATTATTTTCCATGAATGTTTCTATTCCTTTACATATTAAATAGTATTAGTAAATCTGTAATAATAATCATGTCATAATCAAAATATTTATGAATAAAAAATTATTTTATGACCAATAAAAGAAATTAGAAATGATTTACATTACAATCATCGAGATGGTAGGTCAAATGTACACATAACTAATATTTTTATTTTTCCAATGATTGGTGAAGATATGTATTAGAAAATTATAATAACATTACGACATATTAGTATATTTATGATACTGATTTTATTATATCATCATTAATTAATATTAATTTTATGATATCGATGAATAAATAAAATAAAAATTCTAGTATAATAAATAAGGAATCATATTAATGTATCCTTGTTAGGATTTCACTAAAGATTTCATATGTTGGAGTTATGAAAAAACTATAGATTCTAGCTCAAGAGTATGCTATTTAAAAATTAATTTGAGAATGTATTTTATTGTATATATGGTTTTTAATGTTTGAAAATGAGAAGAGATGAGTGTCCATTTAATTGTGAGTGGGGAGTAACACTATTAATCATTGGAATTAAAAAGGTGTACCCATAATTTTCACATTAAAAAAGTCTCAAAAATTATTTATTATAATGAAATATTTTAGAAATGTTCATAATATGGTCATAAAAACAATTGAAAATTTTCTATGTCTTTTTAATCCTTATCCTATTGGTTTAACCCCCTATTAACCAATTTTTAACTGAACAGAATTAATTAATTTTTACTATTTATAATATTGAATAATGATAAATAATTAATTTCTTCATATTAAATAATATTAATTATTATGATTAATTTTTTGAATAAATTTATTTATATTTCCTTCACATGAGTTTAAAAATTAAATTTATAATTAATCCAGTGAACACGATGAGATGTAGGTTATTAAAGAGAAAATGACCAAAATAATACATATGTGTTTATAAAAACTCACCATGAAAATTATAATGATTAATAAAATTTTAATCATTGATATAAAATTGAAATAATTTTATATTTGAAAATATTAAAATATCAATTTACATTAAATTTTTTCTGAAATGTAATGGAATTTTTCAATTAGCATTAATTATTTTTCAATATTCATTAAAAATGGACATTTTGAGAAACATCCAAAAAATTATCCCTAAGAAAATATTTATATAATGATAAAAAAATTATTTAATATTTCTATTAAAATATATATATTATTTCATAATCAATTTTTAATAATGCGTGGAAAGCACTAATAAACCTTCATCTAGAACAAAAAATTTACATATTTTTTTTTCATTTTGATGATTATTATATTATTTATAAATAATAGTTAACAAAAACATTTGTAATTATTTATTAATATTCGTTCCCACTTTCCTAAAATATAGTTTAAAATGGTCATATATAAATAACTATTATACTGAATTTTTTATTAAACCCGATGTTGTGAGATTTTCAAGATATTACCAAAGGTATCATAATTCTAAAAAATATATTGTATTATATTGGGGTTTCAAACTCTAAAATCCTAATAATAATTTATGATTCAAATTTCATGGATATTATAATATAAATAGTTTTTGGTAGTTTATCTTCATAAAATTCTCTGTTTCCAACATTGGTTCCTTGAATTTGTGATTGAATCAATGTACGTTTACTAGATGTGTAATATGATTCTTCAGTGTCAAATATATAGTATCAATATTCTGTATAGTTTATTCATAGTATAAATGATCATTTTATAATTATATTTTATCATAGGTGATCACATCATTTGATTCTAGAATGTATAACATTAACAACAAAATACGGAACACATCATGTACTTTTGATAGATTTAGTTTCATTTCCTAGTGATAAGAAACAACTCTACTTATTTTAATAATATCCAAGGGTTTGATATACCTAGGGACCAGTTTCTTTTTCATAATGAACCTTATAATACCCTTTCCTAGAAAATCATTCATGAAAACATGATATCTCTATAAAAATTAACACTCTTTCCGCCTATAATTGGTATAAAACCATTCCCTTTTTAGAGATTCATTAATGTGATCTTGAATATATTTTATACTAATAATTATTATCTCCTAAATAAGTGATGATCCAATGAGTTTAAATTCACCAAATGCATCCCAAAATGTAATATTACATCATCTATTTCCATATAATACTTCATTTTTCTCCATTCCAATACATGGATATATGCTATTATTATAGGAAAACACATCCAACAGTTAAATATAGATCCTGCATATCATTAAATTCAAGTGATCAGGACCAGAACTTGTATTTTATTTTTTAAACTTTTCTTTTGAGCTATCTATAAATTTTATGATATTACGTATTTATGAAATGAAAATTCAATATCAATATCATCATGAAGTCACATCTAGAATTTTGATATAAAATGGGGTTATTAATGAGACACAATTGTTAGATTCATTCCATGAAGTCCTACAAGTTATTCAATATGTAGTATTTTATAATTAAAAAGAGGTAAATAACTTGTTATAATTAGTTAATGTGAATGTCTTTTTAGTAAATAAATGATAAGACATGGTGCATCATTCTTTCTAGGATCCACTAGTAGTCCTATTAAAATGTCAACTATAATGTCATCACATTTCCATACATGAATATGAATATACATCTTGAATCATCAATTATGATTTCTCAAATCATTAACATGATGAAAGAACAATATTAATTTCAAAAAATTATCAATTTCTTTATTAATGTTATCTCATAGAAAATGGTCCCCCTAATACAAATACGTATTTGAGTTACATTAGAGAATAGTTAAATTTGTTATATCAGTGTTATCCAATAATACACCTTTTAGGTCTAGTATATATGAAACACATAATCACATTCCAAATTTCATAACACCATCTCCATATATTAATTCTACCTATTTCCCATCATTAAAAGCATTAATTTTTTTTCTAGTCCTTTGTGCATCAAATTGATATCTTATTACATTTTCAAATAAAATTTACTTCCAATAATTGGACAATGGATTGATTTATTTGATTCTTTAATAATTCTTAAATAAAATAATAGTAGATCAATAAACATTGGATCCATCTTAATATTCTTTTATGAAATTAATCCATGATCATTCAAAATCAATGCATATGCTACCATATTTTTTTATCCATGGGTGGTGTTGTATTGAGAAATAATAATCCCTGAGTATGTCAGACGATCACCATTATAAAATATTGAGATAATTTTATGAAAATATGTATTTTAGGATATTATGGTTTGTGCATATATCTTAACATTCAACATTGACATAATATAACCATATACTCAAAATATATATTAAAACTATAATCTCATGATTACATGTGGGATAGTTCTATTAATTAGAAATTAATTTCCCTAATGAATATTCTATAACATTTTCATTTTACATTAGGATACAATAATGTCCCTTCTTTAATGCATCAAAATATATCACACAACAATCATATCTAGATGGTAGTTTAATAATTGGGTAATTGAATGATATCCTCCTTATCTCATCAAAACATTATTCATATTCTATTTTCCTTCTAGACATAACCCCACTATGAATATTTTTCGTAAACATGGTACACAATTATGGGATTTATTTTGACAAATATAAAATAGTACCATTTTAAAATAATAAAATTACATACTTCAGTTATGTTTATTGATATATGAAATTAATTAAATCTATTTTTGTCATATTATCTACTAATATACCATCCATGGAGGTAATATTGAAAAGAAAAAAATTATGGAATCCAAATGTTACATTTTCTAAATATCCCATGTAACTCTTTCCTTCTAAGAGTCTCTTGAATAATCCTCAAGTTACTATCATGGTACACATAGCTTGTATAATAAACCAACATATATTCAATGAATTCCATATTAAATCTTATAGATATTCCCTGAATAATTTTTTCAGTACATAACCAAAAATATTCTCTATATTAGACTATCCAATTAGAATTTCAATAGAATCTAAAAGTCCATAAATCATTCGAGTATATTCCATTGTAATGTATTCCAACATAACTTGTAATTAATGATACACTTAATGAATTTAAATAATTGAAAAATATCTGAATACACGAATCTCGTAAAATAAGTCATCAATTAGAGGTAGAGGATACATGTTTTTTTCATGATAGAATTTATTTCCCTAAAATCCATTCTTACCCCCTTGTATCCATCACTATACTTAACAAATTGAATATATTATCCCTATTGTAAAACAATATGTAGAATAACTCCCTTATCACCCACCACTTGTGGTTTTTTAATCCATAATTTCCACAATTTCAAATATATTTTTTGTTCTTATTTATAGACATTCGTTATGGATTAAATCAATAGAAAACACAACATCAAAAACTTTGTGACATACAACTAATTCCATATGAAATACATCAACGTTTCTTTTATAATATGTATATCCTCAATTTGAATATTACAATCTCCATCCCATGTCTCTTTTCTCTTATTCCAAATAAATATCATTTATTAGAGATATATATGGTGTTTCTATATATGAATTAGATGTTACATTCTCTCCTCTTTTGATAATGAATTATACAACATTCTAAAAAATTATAATTTTCTTCTTATTTCAATAAAATTTATCACTATATTTTGAAATCCAATCCGTAAAAACAATTATATTAGAGGATACCATAGGTTTGACAATAAGGAAACAAAACTAAGGCCATTTTTGTCTCATAGTAGTGACTTCCAGATATAAATTTTATATAGTGATACTTACCAATAATATTTTATATGAAAATACTCTTCTTAAATTGGTAAATAAATATCTATTTTTCATTAATATATTGGAAGATATTATTTTGTGCGAGAATATAAAATCAAATAAACTAATATCTAAATCGTAATATAATATTATTGTACCACCCGCCACATAATTTTGTATATACACCTTAGATGTAGTGATCATATAAGCTTGGCCTTCTCTGATTATCCTCTTTTGTGGTGGATTTTATTGCTTCTTAAGATTTTTTTTTCAAAGATTCCATGTACCATTTTTTGAAACACTGAATATATGAATTTTCATTAGTCCCTTGAAATTATTATTCTTAGTGACCCATATCAATTCACATATAAACACTATTAATACCTTCATTATTTTGGTAGGTTTACTTGTTCCATTGTTATCACATGATGGAAATATTAGTGTTGTAATCTTAATCTTTTATGTATTAAAATAATTTTAGTGTTTGGATGTAGTTTTATTTTATTGATTTCCCTTGAAAATATATGATCCAAAGAATCCTATATTTATTTTTATGGTTCAAAAAACCACATTGTCATATGAAATAGAATATACTAAAACCATTGTGCTTTAGAGACATGGAAGAATCCCTTTAAATAAATAGTCAGTCTTTCACTTCATGTTTATTGTGTAATCTATACCATTCATATAAAACCATTTAATGGTATCCTCATAATCAGAAACATAATTAGTTATCTATTTTCATTATTATTTCAATATTCTTATTCGATTAACATTTTTCTTATTGAATAATTAATTTGCCTAGAATGTTTTTTTGAAATGTTTTATATTCCATGATTTCTATTTCATATCCCTTCAGTTATTCATGATTAAAAAGGATGATTGATTAGAAATGCCTTTGAGGAATTAAAATTAATGTGTATCCTTTTCTTTCTCAACACATCACAATAGAAAAAATATATTTTTCATATACATAATCCATTTATCAGCTGTAATTTGATTAGTATTCCAGCTAAATGATGGGGTATTCTTTCACATGAATAAATACAACAAAAGAGAATAATTTTGGGGAATAGTTTTCCCGAGTTAAGTAATTTTATTTATTATAACATGATTCATCTAAAAAATATATCCATTAATTGATTTGTTTTAATACTACTTGAATTAGCTTCCTGAGTAGGGAATTCCTGATATTTGACATCCCTATTGATACCCTTATTAATTCCATTATCAATTTATTAAAAATGGATTAATATTGATTAGAGTTTAAAATTACAAATTTTAGATCGTAATTCATAATTCATAATTTTGGGTAAAATTTATAATAATGTAATATATACTGATTTTTAATCAAAGATTCATAGACTTGGTTTTTTTCTAATGAAGTTATTTTTAAATCCATCACAGTAGTATTAATGAAAATTTGAAATATACTTAGAATATCTACCAAGAGTGTCCAAAAAGGTGTGTACTAAGGCCTGTTATCATGGACTAACTGTTGATCATGTCTTTCTGTATGTTACCTTTTTGGTTTTATTAACAAAATATATATTTGCTGGTGAACCAAATCAACTAATATTGTCTATAGAAGGATGCATATCTAGGAAAAACAACATAATATCTCCCTCACCAAAACATTAGGATGTTAATTTATAATTATCCTCAATGTATACTAATAGATTATGATCAACTAATCTATGTAATCCCAAACCTATATCCAATTGGTTATAATAAATATCATCTAATAAAAATTATAGTGTCTCAGACCCTAGTCTCATGGAGTGGCTGCCATATTTTAATAAAGTAGCATGGATACATGGAATGAAATCCTAGTGTAAAAATTAGTTAGGTTGTATAACGAAACGATATACAATCTTGATATCCATTATCAATTAGGAATATAAAATAAAAAATAAAAAATAATAAGAACAAAAACTAAAGCCTCAAAAAATTACACTAGAATAACTTGTTCATATCATGAGGAAAGGTAGCAAAATAAGGGTGATTATAAAATCCTTATATGTTTTATGTATTATGGAAGATATGTTGAATTAATAAGAATTATAAAAATGAAATTGTAAATAATAGAATATTAATTCGATTTTTAAGCATTAATATCAATATAATATAAAGCATAATCAATATATAAAGACCAATAACTGAAAAAAATGCAATTTTATTAATAATTAAGATTGAAATGAATATATAGATAAAATAATAGATTAATTAAGTTGATAATAAAAATCATTGAATTATGGGTTAATTAGATTCTTAAATATTGTAATTAATGTCATAGAAACATGATACCTCTACCCTCAAGATCAATTCATTTTATAATTTAAAACTAATAGTTAAAAAACCATCTGATTTGGAAAGATTACTCGTAACTAAAGGCATGTCAATGCATTGTGGGGCTATATACAACCCATACACACCAATGTATTCATGTATAATGAAATTATATATTGTAAAATAAAACATTTAATTCATAAAATGTTTTTATTGTCATCAAATATTTATATTGAGTAAAAGATAAAGGTTTTTCAATATATCCCCACTTAATCAAATAACAATAAAATTAAACATTGTAGTTTGAAATGGAATATTGGTTTAAGAAAAAAGTTATAAATTATAAAAGAATATTTATATTTAAATTAGATTAAATTTTCAATGAAAATTATTAAAATAATGTGATTGTATCTAGATATTTTTAATGATTAGATAAATTGTTAATGTAATATAATTTTATCCACATGGTAATTTTTTAATCAAATCATCACATATGAAATAAATTAAGTTAAAAAATATAATAACATGAATTTAGAAATAATAATGATATTATATGTCAAATGGTATTCATATATGAAATATAAAATCAATTAGGTGAATAACATTATAATATATCCCAGTTAAATGAAATGGAGATGAAATGTCATACAACATGATTCCATTTGGTTGAGTACACAACAACATCATATTTAGTGATTCAATATATATATATCTAATAGATCCATATTAGTATTTATAATATAATATATGATCCCTTTATGAAATCTTATCATTCATTCATTAATAATATTATACTATTTTCATTATTTTGATTATCAATTGCCTTATTTTATAACTTGTTTTTTTATTGAATTTTACATTTCTTATAAATATTATAAAGTTTCTTCATTTTATATATACTAATATTAAATCGATTTTTATGTTTATATATCATTTAAACTTTTGGGACCAATCACGAATGGCAGTTTTGATAAATAATCTATGTTATGATCATGGTGATGGTAAGATGTACATATACATGAGTAAGTTTTCTTGTTTCCCGAGATTATTAGAGATAGAAGGTAAGTAATATATTTCTACTATATAATGAAAATAATATATTTTAAAAAATATTAATTCTTTATATATATATATATCATTTTAATGGTGGGTTATGAAAGGATATTCACATTATTTCGTGAAGGCGATAGTCCACATGTACACGAACAATAATATTATATTTCTTTGAGTGAAAAGGAAAAAAATAAAATTTAATAAAATATCATATAATAATGATAAATATTTAATTAATATAATTATTATGTCTTCTATATCACATATAATCAATAAGTTTATCCCTATCTCCTTCTATGCAAATCAACAATGAAAAAAGAATCACATCATTTCACAAGGTGGTATTAGGTCGTACAAGCAAGTGAATTTATCGTTTCTTATATGGAATGAAATGTAAAATTGTATATATGAGATAAATTATCTATAGGTATATTTATTTTATAATCCCACCCATCTGTCAGATGTGGTAATGGAAAAACCAATTGCATCAGTTCGCAAGGTGGTAGTCCACCGTACACACGAATGATGAATTCATAAACAATTTTATGGAAGTAAAGATGGTTTTAGAAAAACTTATATACAAAAAAACTATCTGGATGTAGAATATAATATGAGTTTCATATTTTCATTTATTAATAATAATTTATTGGTTTTGGGGAATAAACCAAATGAAAATGCTCATTGGAGAACATTTCCATTAATCATGCATCCTCCAGAGGTTTACATGAATGCCTTTCTAAGATGGATATATTCCAAAAAATAAGGCATCTATAATTTAAGGATGTAATCTTGGAAGTTATTTGGTTTGTTTATAGATGAAAAAGTGGTGTAATGTTATGTATTTGAACGGAAAGGGGGTACCCTTTCCAATGTAAGGGAACTAAAACCCTTGAAATATTTGAAAAGAAAATGGTATACATACATTTTCACCTACCACAAGGGACCATAATTGTGTATCCTTATAATTCATAATGTTCAAATTTAGATAGATAATATATTTTTGACACGTGTTTTGGATGTTTTCTACATTATTATCTTTTTTCATCCCCATGATAATCCATTTATACCTTAACTATAGTGATTAATTACCATGGTTTTACAATTAATTTTAATTAAAAACTTTTTCGAAGTTACTATAAAATATAAATTATCATAATTAAATATATATATATTAATTTTCCAATTTATAGTCTCTAAATTTGAAAAAATAATTACAATTATTCATATAAATGTTGAGAAAATGTTTGGTTTTAATTAGAAAATTTGAAAAGGTTCTCAATGTTTGTATATCATAATTGAATATTAAAATTATTCCAATGTTCTAAATTTTACTAATTTATATAAAATTATTGTAATGTTAATTTAAAACATATTCAAAATAAAATTTATTATTATAAATTAATTAAAATTGGTAGTATTAAATTTACATCAATATTTTTCACTCCTCTAAAATAGAATAAACATTTCAAAAAAGTATGAGAAATAAAACATATGAAACTTTTATATTTTTTTAAAAAAATTTGATCATCATGTTAACTACTATTTAAAAAAATTTCAAAAAGTAATTTTAAAATGTGTGTCCAATTCACGACTAAATCATCCTCTTTTAATTATATGGTTTTTCAGTAATCAATTCATTTTATTTTATTTAAATTTTATTTAAATTTCTAAAAAATATTCGACATTATATTTAATAAATATTTAGTACCACTCATACCCTCAAAAATAATGGGATGATCATAATGGTAACTTTTAGATAATAATTTTTCAAGTATTTTCTTTTAATGTTGATGTTTTGTGCATTAGAATATATAAACAAAATTTTATATAGTCTAAATGAAATATATTGTATATTCATTAAGTCATTCACATAAAATCTCATACTAAAAATATATATTATATTGTTATATATCCTCCATGATAAGATAATTATTTGCATAATTGTTCTGAATCACCATATAGCCACATTAATATTATTCATTCATAAAAAAATTAACTCAACCATTATTCCTAAGAAAATAACATAACATTATGCTTACATTAGTCATATTTGGTTATTAAAATAGTATATTCGTTCTGAAATAATTGAAATAACATAATAAAAAATTAATCTCCAATCCCTTGATGATATTTATGATAAAAAATATGTTCCCAAAGTAAACATAATCATCAATTATTACAGAGATAAATAAATTAATTATCTAAAAATATATCTCATAGGTTATTGGTAGGAAATTCACTCATGTTTCCCATAAGTTGTGTGTTCAAGACAATTATTGTGTCTACATGCGATCATTTTACCCTGTTTCCAATCTATATTGTTGTTGTTCAATAACAGCCCCATAAACAATATTTTCATCCTTAAAAATATTCTTAATATTTAATGATCATATAAAACCAAATGGTTATCAATACTATTAGACATATTTTCACCAAATTTATTGTCATTCTTCGTAAAAAACACTAAAATTAATAACATTATAATATTATCAGTTACCTATTCCACAAACATATAAAAAGAATCAATAAATTCCACTATAAAATTATCCTCTTTTCACAACACCACATTTCCATGGTATAGATTCAATTTAACATATTTTCCAAATTTGAAATAAAAACGAAAAAAACAATAATTATCATGTGTTCTATGATTATAATAATATTTATATTACATATTAATATAATTGATAAAATAAAACTAAATACTAATTCTGAAAATTTGTTACATTATAGCATCCTTAATTTTACTAATATGTTAAACCTTTAACCATTCATTTCATCTACATCCATAATAGAATTTTTCATGAAACCAATTATATGAAATATTTCCTTGTAAATATTTAATACCAACTCCATTATGTTTCATATTTTAGAACATAACAAAATAATTCAACCGATAAATATATATATATATATTGGGGAATTAATTTATTCAATTAATACCCCCTTCATATTAATAAATAATGTCCATATATATATAAAAGAAAAATTCAAGAACATGGGGGTATATACCTAGAACAATAATAAGGATGAGTTATATATTTTAAATAAAATAAATTGTATTCCATGATCTAATAAAATATGGGTTGAATTACATGGTCATTCATATATCAAATTTTTTCATTCTATTGAATTTCATTTTCGAAAGGCATTCAAAATATTTTATACATTATATTTTGCATGATTGTGATGAGTTAATCATTTTTTGTGATAAGAAGGTTGAGTGTGGTCTTTTTACAAATTATTTGATAAACTATAAATAATATTTATAAAATAAAATCATTCAAATGAGAAATTAATTATTTCTTATTAAAATAAAATTTGTCATTGTGAATAAAATAGCCAATGAAATTCAATAAAAAATGATCCATAAAATCCTCCAAAAATTATTTAATAACATCAATAGTAATAAACGTTTTAACATAAATGGTTATCCCATAAAATATCTATTATATCCCAAAACATTTAACAACATTCTCATAAAATCGAGATTTATGTTTGTCATTTGTGTTACGTATATTTCAACAAAATAACAATAAATACCCATATTTTCCATGTAATTTGTTTAATTAAATGGAATTATTACGAGTTTGTAAAAATTGGTGGCACATGATTTAGAGGCCTGGTGTTCCCAAAATAAAATTCTAAACATTTTTATGTCACATTCAGTAAACACATGAGCATTATTTTTTATCTTTTCAACTAGTGCTCTGATTAAAAATTGCAGGGCCTCATTGAATTCGGAGCACCATGATTCGTTTAAGTGAGGCTTTACTTCGACAATGGAATGTTGAGGGAAAAGTTAATTTTTTGACATTTAAGAGGATAATAAAATAATAAAGTTATATTATTTTTTCTTTTCCATTCCTCTAATGCAAGATTGGGGGTGGCCGGTCAAATGACATGTCAAACCATTATTAGGCGTGACTCTGAAATTTTTTTAATTGTACCTTTGGAATTAAGAAGGTTCATTTTTAAATGAACTTCATAAATTACCAACAGTTTTACCCAACTCTTCCCCCACCTATTTATATGGATCATGGGGAGGGGTATTGGCATGGCTTCAACAAGTAATAAAACTTGAGTAAAATACTACGACACCAACCACTTGATAAATGGGAATAATTCTAGTGAATAGTGATGAGAACCAACGAATCACAAATCAATGAACAATGACTCTTCCTAAAATGAGAAAATTCTCCAATGATCCTGATGCATGGTTTATTTCCATTCTAAATTCATGATCTGTTAAATCAATATATTTTCCTCTTGTTATGAAACTAACACAGAGAATGACGGCCAAAAATTCAAGGCCCAGATCAGCCACCTTTTGTTGAAATTTGACGATTTCATCACAATTGTTTTATTTTGGATGGAAGATACTCAAAAGGATTGGTTTAGCGACAAGGATAAGGTCATATAGGGTCTATTGGCACCTTTAGATGGAAAATTGGTCCACCAGAGCTACCCTAGTTACCCACAGAAGACCATCGACATGACATCGATCCGAAATCACCGATGACCAACATTGTTGGTTGATGACAGTGGCTGAAAATAGATGGCCATGGAGGAGATTTTTGAATTCCCTCAAGCACTGTTGGCCAAGAAGGCCGCACCCGAAGCTGCAGCGGTTGGAGACGGCGGTCGGCTCAGGCCGACAGCGTAGGAAGAGGCGGTGCGTTGATGTTGCCGGAGAAGGTGGAGGTGACTCCTCAACAGCAGTGGATGCAGGGAGAGACTGACATATATCGGTCGTAGGATGTAGAGTGGTGAGCAACAGAGCACTGCCAAAGAGGCTGGTCATGGCTCTGATGTCGTGGTAGATGAAACCCACTCCCTATGTGTCCCATGGAAAACCTGGCAACCCCACGTGGTGCCGCCGTATAAACCAAATGAGAAAGGTTGTTTGGAAAAACTAAGGTGCCACACCCCCCCATGCTAGTTGGGGTGGGCCCCGATTTCGTGACTTATGCCCTTAGTGGGTCTTACCCTCCACGAGTCAGGACGCGCCCACCGTGGGTCGGTCCACACTAGTATATCAGGCGACACCCCCCGGAAGGTCAACCCCACAGTGACCCCTCCCAACCGAGCCGGACCTTCCCAGGCTAGGTCAGAACCGGACCAGGCCAGGGAATCCCTGACTGTGTAGGGCCGGGTCAGCTGACCGGGTAGGGTCAGGTCGGTATACTAGGTTGGAGTGGACCTGGACCCAACCAAGCCTAGTTTCTCTTAAAGGGACACAACTTGTAGACTTGACATCCATTATTATGAACCACATGAAGTGTAGAAATCCTTGGAAAAAGATGATCTTATTGGTATACTCCACAAGAGTTTTTGAGAATGTTGTACAACATTCAGGTTGAATTGATCCTGAATCCAACTAGGCCCTCAGTACTAAAAAGCTTATAAGTCACATATCAGGTGTACAATTGATGCGTCGTCATTCACGTTGGAACCCTTACGACATGGTGGTTCATTGGGTTATTTATATATGGGACTTTGTGGAAGTTGAAATATGTCTGACGGCTTTAGGAGTGGATCCTCCATGAATCAAGAATTCTTAGTGTGGGAATCTTGTGGACGGTTGTAACTTGAAGAATGGAAATTGATCCCATGTGGGTTAGCATCTATCGATCCTCTTTTGGTCATTGCATATAAATTTTGTGTGGTTCAATATATATCGATCTTTTTTGGGACATCTCTTAGTGATCATTTGAGGCTCAGTATCTATCAATCTCGTGTGGGTCAACACCTATCGATCTTATGTGGGTTGGCATTTATCGATCTAGTGTGATTCAGTAGAAGAGCCTCTCGATAGAATAAGATGATCTAGTTTTACAACTAATCATATGTACTTTAGTACATAAGTTATATACCTGGTGTGAGATGAGTCTTTTACCTTCTTTGTGTTACCATTGTGGTACATTTACCTTCTTGGTGATAACTTTATGGTTTTACCTTTATGGTACACTTACCTTCGTGGTGTTACGTTTGTTGTATTATTCATTCTTGGATTAGTGGTGCTTATGTCCAAACAGTTATAGCCTTAAGTTTCCTCATGAATGAGATGAGTATATTTTGATAACAAAGGTATATGTTTGAGCATATACTTATGTAGAGTTAACGACTAATTCGTGAATTTGTGATTGAAGTCCTACTTTATTGTATTTTATTTTGTGGAACATTGGGTGATCATTGGGGGTATCAGGGTTCTTAATGAGTATTGTTATAGTCACCTCTTCACGGGATATTCCTGCACCTTGCGGTGTCATGTGTATAAGACAGACAACTTTGATCATGGCTAGGGGAGCTATCACTGGACGGTGCTCAGAGGTGGATAATTTTACATGACCTGCCACAATGACCACTGATAGTGAGTTGTACCATCCCATTATGTTGGATCCTTGGTGGATGATCCAAGAGAAGTTTTTTCTTTTTAGTTTTACTTTTACTTTTTATTTGGTCTTGTATTCCGGCCCCTTTACTTTTAGTATAATTTATACAACAATAGTTTACTTCATGGTTGCTTATTGTTGTGTTCCTGGATTATGAGTTTCTACAGATTAAAATACAATGAATTTCCATTATAGGGATATTAATTTTTGGCTCCATTCACTAGCATATGTCCTATGGAAGGTGGTATTGGGGTAATCACAGCACATGCCCTTGTGGACGGGTCATAAAAAACTTTTATCAGATGAGTTGGTTGTACTGAATAACTATTAATATGATTTTTCATTGTGGAAATAGTGTTAATGGTTATGAGTGTCTTCAATTGAGGGAATCCAGTATGGGTTCGGTGGCCGACGTATCCATACACTAGGACCCTGAATTCTAATTTTCGACCCAGTGCATGAAAATATAGATTGAATGTTTTTTTAAAATGTTTTTCTTATGATCTCTTTGAGTTTTCTCACAAGGTGTAACATATTGTCTAGGTCACACCTATTTTCTTCCAGGATTCCACCACATTGATATCCTTCCAGGATTTCCAATAGAGTACAAGATGACGGCCCACCGAGTGATTATGCTACAGTGCATGGACCTCAAACGGTGATAGTACCATCGGGTTGGGCACCAGTAGAACCACCACCAATTGGGAAGAAGATACCAATAGGTCCATCAGCAAAAGGTGTATGCTGACTGAGCATGTTTCACGAGTTCCAAAAGTATAGAGCTATGAGGTTTTGAGGAGAGATGGATCAGCAGGCAGCTGAGGATTGGAAATAGGGTGTGGCCTGAGTTTTTCTCATAATTGGTACACCATCTGTTCTAATGGTTATCCTAACTGCCAGTATCTTCTAGGGATCATCTGGGAGTTTGTGGAGTTGGAATCTCTAGATACTTTATGAGGAGACCCTCACTTGGGCGGACGTCGAGGGCCTTTTCAGGGAAGAGTTCATCCCAGCGACCCAATGCTCAGTGTGTATGATGGAGTTATTTCACTCAAAGTAGGGCAGCATGATAATGGCCCAGTACTCAGTGAGGTTCACTAATATCTACTACTACTCTACTGACATGGTATGAGACCCTTTATTTAGGGCCTAGACATTTGAGAAGGTTCTTTAATGGGAGATCAGAGCATTGATGATATCTTTTTTTTATTTTGACGTAGGCTGGGGTGCAAGAGCAAGCGCTTTTGATGGAGATCAATATAAATAAGAAAGAACTAACAACGAGGGCCACCACCAGACATCAGGTACTAGATTCATCCATTGTATGCAGTAGAAGAATGACTCGGGAGACCAAGCGGGCCAGAACATTGGGTGGAAAACCTCATGGTATAGATTCAATGGTGTGGTGCTCACGGGATAGAGGGGGACAAATGAAGAGCAGATAGTGCTACTTGGGTAGCTGGCAGGGTCACATGGCTCATGACTTCCAAACCCGTCATATAGACAACTAGCAGATGGTCGAGGGCCCCGAGGTAGAGGAAGAGGTTTCAGATTAGAGGCATGAAGGGCAACGAACGTGGCAAAGGAGATGGTCGTGCAGTATGTGGTGGGAAGAGATTCAAGGTTCTACCTCCACAACCTCAATGTGGTCCACGCTGACCCTAGGGAGTAGGTGGACCGGGACAAGAATTGCTCTAGAAAGTAGAGGTATATGACCACGATGCTCTAAAAATGATTCAACGTACGATCTATGTCTACTCCACCCAAGAAGCTGTACATATCGACATAGTTTCCAGTCACTATTTTATTTCCATGACCCTCATTCGGAGCTCAAAGATTCTGATGGGGTCATTGGCTCAATTCTTGCAGGTAGAGACTCCAACTGGAGATGATTTGATGATTACAAAATAGTGTAGGTAGTGTGATATTACTCTAGGACGCAAGATCTTTGGCTGGGATCCTCTTGTAGCAGCGTCGAGGCCTTACGACCCCATCTTGGGTATAGAATGGTTATCCAAAATCCATGCTCAGATTGACTGTATTAGGTGAAATGTGTTGTGTATCAACAAGGATGGGAACATGAATCCGTTCACCCGTGAGAAGGGAACCTTGGCAGTATAGGATGGAATTACCCGAAGGATGGTGTAACCAATCACAAAAAATTTGGCTAGCCTTACCGTCGAATAAATTGATATTGATAGTCTAAGTTATTTTGTAGTGGCGGATCAATATGACGATGACTTCCTAGATGTTGTTCTGGTACTACCACCTCATATAAATGTTGAATGTAGCATCAACCTATACCCTGGGACAACACTGATATCTAGACCAGCATATCTTATAGATCTCGTTGAGATTCGTGAGTTACATGTACAGTTAGAGGACATTCAGAGGAAGGTTTTCATATGGCCCAGTGTTTCTATTTGGGGAGCCTATATTTTGATCACCAAGAAGGATGATGGGTGTTCGAGGTTCTCTTTGGAATATCGGTTCCTGAACTTGGTAACTGTGAAGAACACAAATCCACTTTTGAGGATTGATGACCTATTTGATTATCTAAAGTGGTCTCATTGGTTTTCGATGGTAGACCTTATATTAGGCCATCATCTTCTCTAGGAACGAGATGAGGATGTGAGGAATATGAAATTTACATGTTATTAAGGCCATTATGAGTTCTTGTCCATGCCATTTGGCATGACCAACACCCCAGCGGTTTTAATGGGACTCATGAATAGAATCATCTATACATACCTCTATCTCTTGGTGGTGGTTCTCATCAACAAAATCCTGATATAATCAGTGACAGAAGAGGAGCATGCCTATCATCTGCAGAGAGTTCTGGATACACTCGGACAACACCAGCTTTATGGTAAGCTCTCGAACTTCTAGATCTAGATACGGGAGGTCCCCTTTATATGACCTGTTATCTCAGAGGCTGGAGTTGTAGTGGATTCGGTGATGAAAATGGTTGTTTCTTCTTGGGAGACACCCAAAAGAGTAACCGATTTGTGGATCTTCACGGGGTTGGCTGCGAACTATTACATAGTTGTACCACACTTTTCAAGGGTTCTGGAACACTTGTTAGTGTTGAAGAATAAGGGGCTACCCTTCTTATGGACGAAGATATTTCAGAAGAGTTTCCATGTCCAGAGACAGAGAGTGATGAGTGACCCCATATTGAGGCTTCCAAAAGAAGGAGTGGGGTATGTAGTGTACTGTGACGCATCCATGACCATATATGGATGTGTCCTAATGCTGGAATCATTAATGATCACTTATGGTTCATGACTGATGATATAGCATGAGAAGAATGACACTACCCATGAACTGGATTTTGAAGCAATGGTATTTTCCTTGAAAATGTGGTGACATTACTTGATGGATGAATATTTTGAAGATTACTCTGATCACAAAATTATCTGGTATATTGTCTAATAGAACGACCTGAACCTGAGGTAGTGATTATGGATATAGATCCACCAAGAATATGAATTTGAGATTGTCTATACTCCTAGGAAGCAGAATGTAGTAGCAGACGCTCCCAACAGGAGGTGTGGTGTAGTGTTGATGAGTGATGTGACAAAGTATATAGCCACATTAAAAATGTCTTTTGTGGGTAGAGATGGATCAAATTACCACCAGTATATGATTTTCACTCCCCCATATTTTCATCTATTGAAATAGGAGAAGCTTGGGGACATTGACTGTGAGGTTTGTTGTGCTCAGATATCCACAGGACAAGTACCAGATTGATTTTATTATGGTGGGGAGCACTTCATCTTCTTCATAAGATTTACCATGGTAGAAGTTGTGCTTTGGGAGGTTCTATTGAGGTAATTCCATACGTCCCCTCTGGTGGTATATCGAAGTGTGTTGAAGATGTACCAGCATCTCCCATGCCAACACTGGTGCCCAGGGATGAAGAAATAACTGATAGAGTTTGTTTCATGATGCCTCATTAGTAAGCAAGTGAAGACCATGCATCAGGTTTTGGCAGGCATTGCATAGGCACTAGAGGTACCATATTGTATGTGGAATGGTATCTCTATGGTCTTTCTAACAAGATAAAAACATATGTCCAGGGGACATGATTCTATCTGGGTGATCGTTGACCGACTCACCAAGTCGGCCCACTTCCTGATGATCCAATTGAAGGTATCATTAGATGGATTGGGACGCCTCTACATACAAGAGATTGTAAGATTTCATGGGTGCCATTTAGTGATCGTATCTAATTGTGACAAACATTTTACATCCCAGTTGTGGCAGGGATTATTGGATCTATTCATGACTCAACTATGTTTGAGCACCACCTTTCATCCATATACAGATGGTCAGATGGAGTAGACCATTTAGACAATAGAGGACATGATTTGTGCTTCTGTCCAAGATTTTGACCATAGTTGTGAGGATCACTTGACCTTGGTGGAGTTTTTATTCAAAAAATAGGTATCACTCACCCATCAATATGGCATCATTTGAGGACTTGTACGGTCGCCTTTGCAGATCACCTCTATGCTGGAAAGACCCAAGGAAGTCAGCACATACGAGTCCACAAATGGTACGGGCTACCCCTAAGAGGGTGCAGATCATCCTAGAGTGGATGAAGACTAGAATTTGTCTACTTATTGAAGGTCGATAACTTTGGAGTTCAATAAGAGAGAACATTTATTTTTACGGGTCACACCTCGATGAGTTTTATGGTGATTTTTCCGGGGCGACAAGCTATATCATAGGTTCATCACACCCTTTAAAGTTAACAGCAAAGTTGTTCAGTAAGTGTATCACATAGCTCTTCCCCCAAAGATGCATCGGGTGCATGAAATTTGTCTATGTGTCGTAGCTGAGGAGATATGTGTGTGATACATCACATGTCATCGACTCGGGCGAGATGGACATCGACGATGTGGCGAGGTTTATAGAGGTTCTAGCAGATATTGAGGATCGACTGGAGCGCGTCCTTTGAGGAAAATATTTACCATTGGTGCACATTCACTGGTAGCATAGGGGACCTCTAGGAGAACGCATAGGAGTGGAAGGCCTAGATTCATGCTCAGTACCCCCATTTGTATCCCTAATCTATATTGTGGCTTTCAGAGACGAAAATACCTAAGGTGGGGAGAATGTAAAGACACGTATTTCCATGTAATTTTTGAAAATATAAGGAATTATTACGAGTTTCTCAAAATTAAAGTTGCATTATTCCAAGGCCCAGTGTTCCCACAATGAATTTTTTAACTTTTTATAAGGAATGCGGAATAAACGCGCAAGCGGCGTTTTCTATCATTTGAACCAGTGCTTGGATTAAAATTCTGAGGGTACTATTGAATCCACATTTCCAAGATTTTTTTAAGGGGGCTTCACTTCGACCATGGAAGGTTGGGTGAAGAGGTATGTTTTTGGATATTTATGATAATAACAAAATAACAATGTTATTTTATTTCTGTTTTTCCTTTCTTCCAACGGATGACTGTTAGTGGTGGGACCAACGAAATGTCAATCCATTAATTGGATTGAATCTTAAACGTTGGAAAATGTAACATTGGAATTAAAAAGGTTAATTATTAAATGAGGATCAAAAATTTCCAATGGTGTTACCCACCTCTTCCCCCGCTTATTTATATGGATCTTAGGGAGGGTAATTGGCATGGTTTCACCAAGCAACGAAGCATTGGTAAAATACCACGACACAAACCACTTGGAAGAAAGGAAAAATTCTAGTGAATGGTGATGATCACCACTGAATCATGAATCGACAATCATTGACTCTTCCCAAAACGCTGACGTTCTCCAACTATCCTACTTTAGGGTTTATTTCTTTTCTAAATTAAAGAGTTGTTGAATAAATATATTAACCTCTTGTTATCAAGCTATGTCGGAGGGACCAGGCCAAACAAACAAGGTCTGAACCCTCTGACTTTTGTTGAAATTTGATGTGTTCTTTACGAGTGACTTATTCGGGTTGGAAGTAAACTGGAATGGTGGGTTTAGCGATGACGATGGAATATTGGGGAGTCTTTTGGAACCGTCAGATAGAAAATCATGCCACCTAAGCTCACTCAGTGACCCGTAGAAGACCGCTAGTGTGACATCAGCATGACAGAACTGGTGACCGATGCCGGTGGGTGATGGAAGCAACCAAAAATGGTTGACCATCGAGGAGATGGCGGTGCATCGTCACGAGTCTCCAGTGAAGAAGGTTGTGGCCAGTGCTGTGAAGGATGGATATGGAGGCCGACTTGGGCCATCAACTGAGGAATAAGTGGCATGAATTCCCCTTCGGAGAAGGTGGTTGGGGATCTTCAGTTGCGGCAGGTGTAGGGAGAAGCCGACACCAGATGGCTGCTGGAGGAAGTGTGGATCGAAATGTCACTCCTCTGGGGAGGCTGGACGTGGCTTTGATGTCACAGTAGTAGGGGTTCGCTCCCTACTGTCCCATAGAAAACTAGGCGGTGCCACGTGGCACTGCCACAAAAACCAAATGGCTAAGGTTCTTCTACAAAATTAGGGGGTTTCTACCCCCCCCCCCCCCTCAGGCCAGCTAGGGTGGGACCCTCTCCAGAAGGATCTTCCCCTCCTTGGGGCCATGCTGTGTGGGCCCCAAAGGCCGCACCCTTAGTGGGTCGGGCTACACGAGCCCTGCGGGTTTCACCCCAGCATGTAGAACCCCCCCAGTTTGAACGTTCTAGTCTACGGACCAGTGATCTGAACCTGCCATGGCCCAGCATGGCCCGGACCGAGTCAGTCTAGACTAAGACCCAACCAGGCCCAATTTCTCTTAAGTGGCCATAACATGTGATTCAGACATATGTTTGATGAACCATCTACACCAATGGAATCCATTGAATGAAATGGCCCTTTTGGTATACACCACATCTATTTTGGATAATGTTTGGGTACGGCCGGGTCCGATTGAACCTGAATCCAACCGGGCCCTCGGTACCAAAACTCTTATAAGTCAAAGACTGGGCATCCGATTAGCATGCCATATGTCATTTTAGAACCCTTACGACATGGCAGATCATTATGTTACTTCTATGAGGGACGTCATATTTGTTGAAATAATACTGACTGCTTGAGGAGTGGATCATCTTAGAATCAAGCGTGCTTAGTACGGGATTCTCATCGTTCGATGTAGTGTGAATAAATAACATCAATATTTTGTGGGTCAAAATCTATCATTCCTGAGGGGTTCAGCGCATAACGATCCTATGTGGGTTAGTACCTATCGATTCATTGTGGGTCTGTGGTTAGAGTTCCCATGAGGTCAAGTATCTGTCAATCATGTGTGGGTCAGTGCATAGTTATCTTATGTGGGTCATCATCTATTGATTCGTTGTGGGTCAGCAGCAGAGCCACTCGATAGAGTGAGATGATCAAGTTTTATAACTAATCATATGTACTTCTATAATTAACTTACATACCTGGTGTGAACTGAGTATTTTAGCTTCACAGTGTTACCTTTTTGGTAATTTTACCTTTGTGTTGTAACATTATTGGTGTTCCCTTTGTGGTAATTTTAGTATCGTGTTGTTACCTTCTTGGTGTTACCTTTGTGGTATTCTTCTTTAATGGATCAGTTGTAAAAATGGCTAAAAAGTTTGAGCCTTAAGTTTTCTAATGAATTAGATGAGTATCTTTTGATAACATAGGTATATGTATGGGAATATACCTATATAGAGTCAATGAATGTTTTTTCATTGTTATTGAAGACTTTTTTTGTCGTATTTTCCTTTGTAGAACTATGGGAGACCATCAGTGGTCTCGGGGTCCTAGCTGAGTATTGTTATACTCACCCCTTCACGGGCTACACCTGCACTATGTTGTGACTTGTAAGATGGGGGACAACATTGATCGAGGCTGATGGAGATAGGACTGAATGGTTCTATGAGGTGGACTATTTGACGTGACGTACTGCAGTGACTACTGATCTTGAGATGTACCTACCCTTTTGGTTGATTCCTCGGTGGACAATCCAAGAGATGTTTTCACTTTTCATTTGTACTTGTTATTGTCAGTTGGGCTTTTATTCGAGGCCCTTTACATTCAGTATAATTTTTACTACAATAGTTCACTTTTTTGTTACTTCTTATTGTGTTCTTGGATTGTGCATTTATACAGGTTAAAAGGAAATTCCTTCTCATTATATATATACGCCATTTTGATGCTAGTTTCCATCCCCTGCCCTCTAGAAAGAGAGCATGGGGTATTCACAGCACATGCCTTGGGGGACGGGTTGTAACATACCACATCTCATAAAATATCATTTATCACGTTGAAATCCAATCACATAAATTATAAAAAATTCTTTATATAAATTATATCATATTTTTAATATTAAATTTATAAACCCATTTTTCAATCCATAACACATAAGTTAATATCAGTTAAAAACATCATAAATTCAAATGTTATCTAATCTATTATTTTAATAACATCTATATGAACCCAACCATAGATGTCACATAATATTAATATTTTAGTCAGGAAATCACTTTCTTTCAATATTGAGGGTAATTATTTTCTATAGATTTAATGAATTTGTTCATGACTAATAGATGGGACAAAATGTTTTACATAGTGGAAACTTCTAATCAGTCTCCATTATTTGCATTATTTAATTTTTTTAAAGTTACACATTTTTTTGATGAAAAATAATCATTACATTCAACATAATTAATTAATTATTCTTACTCATCCAAAATACAACAATTCTTTTTTTAAAAAAAATAAATTAGCAGAAAAATCATATTAAGGGATAAAAAATGAAATAATATAATTTTCTAACCCATGTATAATTATATTTATTTTTTATTTTTAAAATAAACCTTCTTCTAAAGATAATTAATTCTTACCCAACAACCATGTCTCTACCAAAATAGTTTCATAAAAAAATCATAAAAACCCTTATAGAAAAATAAATCATATATTTTTGTCCTAAAAATATTTAACAAATCATGAATAAAGTATTCATAAGCAATAATTTTAACACATTATAATTTGTAAATAATCTTGTTTAAAAATAACATTTTTTCAGAATACTAGGCTCATATGTCCGAAATAATGTTGGTAGGTTAACTATAGTAAATGTATTCTTTTTTAAATCATGCATAATATTATAATAATGAAATAAATTTCATTTTTAAATATCATTAATATTTTTTAAAACAACCATTTTATATAGTAATTAAAAAAATGAACTCCATTACCATCAAGGATAGGTCATACAGTCACATGAGTAACATTTCCATTTTTGGTAAATCATTAATGAAATAGTGTAGTTATTATTTCATAATTCACAAATTATTATAATATAGTAAATACCAAATTATTTATTTAAATATAATTAAATACATAATTCATTTTATGTGGTGATGAGTAAGAAACCACATTACTTAATGCAGGTGGTCGTCCAAACGTACCCACAAACAACATTATCATTTTTACTAAATGATTTTTTTAGAAAATATGTATTATATTATTTTTATATAATGATAAATATTTAATTAATAATATATATATATATATATATATATATTAAATAAATTATTATAACCATCTACGTGGTTTGGTGATGCAAAAAATAATTGCATGAGTTCATAATGTGGAAGCCCACCATACACACGAACAATGGATTCCATTCCCATTAGATGGACGAGAGAGAAGAATATAAATTATGAAATTATATTAATAACATAAATGTTTATGGTGGATAATAAAGTTATCATATCTAGATGTTTAAATATTATTTTATGATGCAGGAAGATGAAATAAATCAAAAAATGTTGGTTAAAATAATACGTCTTCTTCAGAAAACCTCTTAACGTATACCCCACTTATGTTGTTATGTTGTTATTAAGGTAAAAATATTACTATTATATGTGTGGAAGGATTAATGGATGTATTTGGTCATTTATTTTCATATTTGGGTTTCATTTTATGTGTAATGAAAAAAGGATAGCTTGTGGCCTTTTATAAGAGAGGGGAAGTGCACTGTTGAATTTAATAAAATATTAAATTAATATAAATTAATTTTCAATTAAAATCCATAAAATTATGATATATTATAATATATGATGATAATATTTATTGATAACGTAATTATATAATATTTTGAAATTATTTTTCTTTGTTTCTACGTTTATATTTTGGTTTAAACCCATATTGTCTAATATAACAATTACCCTAAAAACAGGTTTCTTTACTATTTGTGGGTGATAAAGTTCTTATAAAATAAAAAATAGTATATAAATAGACCATGGAATAATTCATGAACCATATAATCTTTACATAGACCAATATTAAATTCATAGGAAATTTAAATCCTTTAATATAATATATATTATTCTAAAATATCATTTATATCAATTTTATAACATTGAATTATCTTTCACCATAATAACATAATCAAAACATAGTAATTTTAATATATTATTTCAATATATATCTAATGAGTTATTATTTTTCTAAATAAATGATACCGTATAGTTGTTTTAAATAATATTACTTTTAATATTATAGAAGAATTTAATTAATTTTTCTTTTAATTTAAAAAATTTTGTGTTATCATTTCCAAAGTATTTAACGTATTTAGTTTTTCAATAGATATAAAAAAAATTCCAAGTTAAAAGTTCTTTTCTTTTTTAAAATAATATTAATAACTGAACAAATCTCATTTTATCCCTATGATAAATATTCATATATAATTAAACAAAAAAATCACTTATTTCATTTCTTTATATAATATATTAAATGTGTAATAATCATGAAGATATGAAAAAGTGTCAAATATTCATATTTTGGATGATTATAGATAAAATAAAATCCTAAATTAAAATTATGGAATGTGTTATTATTACATTATTTTAACTATCGTAAATATTTTTAGGCAGAATTAACCTATTTTAGAGTAGTCAAGATGAAATAATTTATAATATTTAAAATTCCCAATTTCATAAGATAAAAGGGTTATAAATTAAAAAAATCATCATGATTTCTAATATAAAATCCATTATTCTAAATTAATTAAAAAAAATTGTTGAAATTATTATAAAATTTATCCGAAAAATGAGATGAGAAATAGTTTTTTACAATTGAATTTTATTTATTATATTTTTTTATAAAATAATAATGAAATAAATTTATTATAATTATAATGATTGGATTAATTTTAATAAAAAATAACTTCATAATTTCTTAAATTAATTCTATTTAAATTTTAAATTTTAATCACTTTATAATAAAACACGGTTTTCAATAAAAAATTTAATCAATATTGTTTAAAACATTAATCTTTTTCAGAAAAATCTCAATATATCACCATAAGAAATTTTTCTTATCATAAATTAAATAATTATATAATATATATCAAATAAGGTTTTATTAATTTTAAAAAGTTAAATTATTTTCATAGAAAAATAAACAGATACCATTTTTGGAAGATAACATATTTTTTATGAATAAAATTAATTTGGAAAAAATATAGTGATTATTTTCTATGATTTATTCAATATTTTATATGATTTTGAAAATCATTAATATATTTTAAAAAAATTAATATTCACATTCATAACTAATAATTTAATAAATATTTTTTAATAGTTACATTTAGATCATAATATTTTATCATTGGATTGTCCTCTTTATTTCATTTCATTTTCGGTATTCAACATACTTTTCTTTTATAATCATGGGGTGTTTCAATATTCCATATTTTAATAAAATCCATCCTCACAATGTAAACATTATCTTAGTAATTAATGGATTTACATTTGAAATTAACATTTTTGAAATCTCACTTCCTAAAAAGAGTTTATAAAACATTTTCGTGATAAAATAGAAAGGGATGCTGTGAGGTCATTGAGAATAACACATAACTAGGTTTTGAATTAGGAAACCATTTGATTGAATTAAATCAATAGAGATGAAAGAAATTTGTATTACCAAATATTATTGGAAAATTACAAGGTTTACTGATCAAGTGAAAGTGAAAGATCATGAGAAATTTAATGGCCAAAAAACCACAATCCAATGTCATTTACAAAATAAATTTAATTCATAATAGTTGATGGTAATAGGATAACATTTTAAATTAAATATTTTTTTCATATTGTTGATTAATTATTTCAATATATACTATGAAAATAATGAAAATATACATACATGGAATGTATAATTTCTTCCTTCAATCAATTTCGACCATATTTTCATGTATTTATCCGAACAAATATTTTTCAAGAAGAATATTTTTATGAATACAATACTATAATCAAATTCTAATGGGTCATAATGTTTGATAACGGATTTAAATATATTCCTCCTCTATTAAGAAATTAACCTCAACAATAATGGTGAGAAACATTTTAGAAAATTATAAAAAGGAATAAACCCTCAAATGATGAAATCGTACACTAATATCTAAAATACAATAGTAATACCTCAATTCAATGAAAAATAATATTTAATATTATAATGAATAAAATTAATAACAATATAGTTTATTGAGATTGAAATGTGATGATTAAAAATATTTTGTCACATATTATTCCTAGAATTGTTTTTATATTTTTCTCCAAATAACACCAATCATTGTGATAATTTCATAACAAAATTGTATATTATGTAGTTCTATTGTCTCCTATATATACTAATTATTTCCATAAATAACTTAAATCACTATAAATCAAAAAAAATTACATTCCTTCTTCAAAAATTTAATTTAACCGTTTTTCACAAAACAAATCAATTTTTTTCCCTAATCATATAAGGTTCTAAAAATATGAGACTTTTCCAAAATATTCTTAGTCCCATAATCAAAAAATTATTTATCAATATCATTTTAATCACTAAAATAAAACTTTTATTCAAAAACTCAATATATTTATTACATAATGTAAAAACATTATTTCTCATACAAAACAACCCATTATGTAGACCAATGGTAACTGTTCCACACATATCACCATTCTGATGTGGGCCCCATCCATTCAGACATGCAAGACAAGTTATGTTGTCCTTTTTGTTAAACTATAATACAATTATTCTTATAACATCCAAATATATATGATTTAAATCATTAAAAATAACTTTAATAATCAAAGTTACTATAAAGGATAAAATATCTACACACATTTAAAGATATGTCCATAAACATTAAAGGTTATATTCTTCAAATAATATTTTATTAAAAAATGTTTTTCATAAGGACTTCATGTTCCTAAAACCATAAGTTTAGAATCAATTATTGTATCCCAAGAATTATCACTATTTCGCTACAAAAAAATTTAATGGAGTCGATTATATATAAGACTGTCCAAATTTTTGATGAAAAATGCACTCTTTATTAATCCATTTGTGTTTCATGATTATAAAAATATTTAAAATAAATCAAAATATCCTTCATAACATACCATTGAATCGTAGTTCTGGACATATAATTCATTAACAAATTATTTATCTAACATACTTCATAGACCATTAATCATTCATTGTGATAATGTTCTGGAAAACGTTATTCGAAAAAATCATTGATATAAAATATTTCCTTTGGATTAATTAATATAAAATAAATTATATTTTATATTTAATGTATAATAAAATAATTCTATCCATAAATCAATAAATCAATGAGTTATTTTATACTATTAAAATATCATCTTCCTTTCAGCATGAAGTCCATAGTAGTAGGAAAATAAAAGACAAGTTCCTTGAAGTATTTCTATTGTTGAATGAGATATATTACATTAGATTCTGGAACGAAATAAAAGAGTTCCATGAATAGTATGAATTTTGGAGAAATATAATGTTGTTGGATAGATCAATTATTTTCTTCTATGGGATTTGGATTTTCAAAATTATTTCAAAATTATTTGAAAAATTATTTTCCTTGATAGTGATGATTAAATTATTTGTAAGAGATTAGATGGTTTAGGGAAGTTATTTTTTCCTTTATATTGATATATTAAAATAAATTGTTTTAAAATAACATCATTAAAAAATGAAATGATTTATTACCTATTAAATTAAAAATGATCCTTGTAATAGAAATACTATAATAAAATAGTTAATACATTAGCCTTCTACCTCCAAATACATTTTTATCTTATTTTTAAATCCCAAATTTATTTGAATGTGTATCATCATAGTCCTCCATGATAAAAGTTAATGAATCGACTTGAGAGACCAATTCACATTTCCAAATTCCATATTTAAAAATAATTAAAAAATATATAGGGATGATACAGGGATAAAGAACACCTCGTGATGAGGGTTTATCATAGTAATATAGATGGTTACCGTAGTATCAAACCCCACATGCAATCTTCACAAAAATATATCACCCCATAAAAACCATTGATATATATGAACCCTAGGATGAAGAAATTCGGCTATTATTCACCACTATAAATGAAATGATGAATCCAAGGGGGATAATAACATGATCCCTCCATCAACCATGATTATTATTGATATGATCATTTAAATATTACATTCCTTCTAAATAGAACCTGTATTCATTACAAGACATCAAACCATTGACACAGATTATCGTAAAAATATCGTTATTTAAAAATTTAACATCCCTATAAAATTTTACAACATTATTCTAAAATAATTATTTACATTAATATTAAGATTTACATTTAAATAAATCTAATAAAAGATATCTCATAATATAATTAATAATCGTTAAATTACATCACATAAAGCATCAAAATGGGTGTCTATGACATTGATCAAATGATAAATCATGGACGTACAAATTTATTTTGGTGTCAATATCCCTTAACAAAATATCTCATAATAACATCCTAATATCCAATGTTCTGTGAACATTTCCTCCTATTCCAACTATGAGGTACCAAAACATAAACATTACATAATCATGAGATTTTAGTTAATAATACATTTTCTTGCTTTACAAAAAGTTATTATATTCTATATTTTAAGAGATTTATGAACTAAATAAAATATAAATAATCCTAATATTACAAATATGACTCTTTATATCTGTATGCAATTTTACCTCAATATAGAACTCTAAAAAAGTAGTATGATTAATTTAAGAACAATATTCAAGAATTTGTACTAGAATTCTTGTAGGTTATTACCCATCTTTACACCATATGAAAAAGATTTTAATTATTTTATTATCACAAAAATCATAGTAAGGGACATAAAAAATTATAAAAAAATGTGTGTCCAATGATATTCATAAACATCTCCCTTTTCAAAATAAGATATGGGCGGAAAATAAACATTTTCTTATCCAAATATTATCTTCTATACAAAAATATTTTCATAAAATATTTCCGAATAAATATGAATGTATCATATATAATTCATAATCTTATATTTTCAATCATGAAATATTCATGAATTTTTTTTCACAATGTTATCATATTCACCCCCTAAAAATAGATAAATAGTTTTTATAAACATAATGTCATTATCATAAGTTAAGTTATCATAAAAGTATTATACAAATCATTAAAAGAAAAGATAAAAAATTGTTGTAAAATGATTAATAATTTTTATATCAGTTGTACTTGTGGAAAGAACTATATAATGTTGAATGAATCAAAGATCCTGGTTACATAATGAATAACCATCATAACTACACTTGGAGTAACTATCACAATTGTAATTGAAATTAACATTAAAGTTTTAATTGGAATAACCCTCACATAAAACATACATTCATAAAACAAATATTATTCATTAAAGGGATATCATCGACACACCCATCCTAGTTTTTAAAAAAGATTCATGTCATTATAATCAATACCCATGAAACATTACATAATCATACCACCTAAATGAATGATTTATATAAATATTTTTTTGTACCAATTATAAAACCATTCTGTATATTGAATTATTTGTTCCATTTGAAAATATATTTTTAAAATAATAAAATTATGGATGATTTCTCATTGAAAAAACGTTAAATATTTAAATGGGTGTGTAAAGTATTGACATGGATTTCACTAAACTAGGGCTCCAGGAATATTTTTTTTCCGGAATCACCTGTGCTTTCTCGTATGCTAGAGGTTGTCAACTTGAATAATGGCTATAATGGTGGTATAATGGGGATACACTACCATTATATTATATGATTACATCATCGATAACTCTATATATTCCAAGATGTAAATACACATAGTGATGATACAATAAATAACTGAAATAGAAGCATGATATAAAAATTAATTAAAATGGTATAAAATCATAAACAACCATATCAAAAATAAATCACTAGTGACCCACATGTATAACCATATATAAAGGATTAAATTATGATAGTAGAAATAGAAGTACATGGCTTTACTACTATTTTTGATCAGGACCATATACCCAGACATTAGAAACATTCAAAATCTACATGCCCAATCATAATACTCAGCATAAGTATCTCTACTCAAGAATGATACTCATGGACTCTTCCCTACCACCTTGTTATTTGTACACAACCAAAACATTAGACATAAGGTATGCATACAAACTACGGTTCGCACAAACAAGTGATAATATAATATCAATAGGACATCCCAATGATGAACCTATTAAAATACCACAACAACTGAATGATAATGAAATATGCTTAACCTAGATGAGACACAACTATTAAAAAAATTAATAAAATGAGTCAATAACCAATCATTAGGTCCATGATACCAATGATCTATACTTATTTCTGTCATATATAATTATATACATTCTTATATATATATTCGCATAAATACATATATATACATGTGCACATATATATACATACATAAGTAAGGAAGAAATAGCCTAAGAGAATCAATCCGTAGTCAATCCCAAGATAAAGATCTGATAAACTGGTAATCCTGTGACCAGGGAATTGAGTTATATGTCATACCATTTAGGCTATGTATAATTATATTTACATTTGGGGTCATAATACCAGTCATAAAAACCTACTCCGGCCATGTAATGACCCAAAAATTCATTAATGAAAATTTCTCTTGATCTAATTAAATGTTTTATTATTGTTATATAAAATGTGATCTTCATTGGTTTTATGTTTCTGGAATTTAAAATACCGTTATAAATTGTGACCTTTTCTAATATAGTCATTGAAAAGTGATCACATGATTAGTATAAATATTTGTCTTTAACAAATCCAATTTACTCAGACAATGGAAGCAATGTCCTTATCTAGTACACTTTCCCCAATGCAGCCCATTTTTCAGTGGTCAGAAAGAAGGTGGAGGCATTGGGCTTCACTCTAGACCAAGAACAAGCC
Organism: Viscum album; assembly: GCA_963277665.1. Taxonomy (NCBI): domain Eukaryota; kingdom Viridiplantae; phylum Streptophyta; class Magnoliopsida; order Santalales; family Viscaceae; genus Viscum; species Viscum album. The sequence continues at coordinate 304,381,044 of OY728141.1, read as the reverse complement.
GAGATTGAATATGTTTTTCTTGAGCAAAACCGCCTACGAGAGAAGTGGAATTTGATAGAGACTACCACCTGATCATTGTTATTAGAGACACCCCAAGAGTCAGTCAGCATCGCACACCTTACCCTTCGGTCTTATGCAGGTGTTACTATGGGTTTTGTAATAATACATTATCACTATTAATATGGGAATTATTTTATATATAATAATGATTATACATTAATTTTATTATTATTACTTTGTAAATCGTACAAATAGTATTTTTAGATAATATTTAACTAAGAAATATATTTTTTATGAATTAATAAATTTTTTAATTAAATAATATTTTATTAAAATATAAATATTAAATATATTTTTATTTGATATAAATTATAATATAATTTTTTGAATGAAATTGTAATTTTTATTAAGGTTTCAAAACTGTTTTTGTCAAAACACTTGAATTTTCGGTAAATGTCAGTTTTAATTTTAAAAGTAAAAATTCACATATTTATAAAATTATTTAGATTAAATTAATATAATTTATGGAATCAGGACATTGAAATTATTCAATGTTTAATTTTTCATAATATTCGAAGACAATTGAAGTTTTGTGGACCCTCCAAGACTTATAAAACATTTTGTCTCTCTAAATTGTTTTCCTTGATAGTGTGACTCACCACCACATAAGAAACCCTATTATTTTAAGAAGTTCGGCCATTGGCCTTATAAAATATTTTTTTCCACATCCCTTTGTCAGGAACAATGGGCAGAAAACCATGGGATGGTTTTTTGTATAGATTAGTTTAATGTGAGGTTTCCCAAACCTAAATAATAAAGATTTCTCTCTCCTTTCCTATATAAACCCACCCCAGATCCCACTTCCTCTTCACTCAAAGCCTTTGGAGTTTCACCATACCATGACATTATCTCTCTATAATCCTACCATGGTGCCCCATTCTCCCAATAAGCCTCTCTCAAGCCTCTCCCAAGCATTTGGGATCACACTTCTATGTAAGGGATTTCTTCCTTTCTCATTTTTGCCTACTTTAATTTAAGTTAATTCCCTTTTTTCAATTAAAAATGACAAGGTATGATTTTGAACCTCCCTATACTGTCCTATTTATTTTTTGATGATGGGGGACCCCTTATTCTCTCATTAAATCCTTTCAGGTACACCTGTTACCATGCTGAAATTCCATGATGGATTTATCTCTCCACTTTTTCATACAAGTAATTATTTTATTTTATGCATCTAAATTCAACTATTTTTGTTGAGAAATGTATCTATATGAACCCCTTAAATTCAATTTAATTGAAATATTATGAGACACCCCTTTCTCTCATATCAACAAATTTTTAGATTTTTTATTTCACGTCGTTATGCTGCTGAAATTGCACTATGATTTTCCAAGCCAATGTCATTGTGTAGTGAATACCGTGCACATTTATCTCTCCAAGGTAATAACATTTATGAAAATTTAATTATTGAATATAAATCATTTATATTCATCCCACATCCCTTTATCATGTAATAAATGATGATGATTTATTTCATGTTGTATGATCCATGTGGCACACTTATGAATGAAATGAAATGTTTAAGAAATGGTTCTCCCTGATAGCGCTCTAATGCATTGGGTAAGGTATAGTATCATGGTATGTCATGTGAAATGGGTGTTGAATCATGATAATTCATGTGCAATGATTGTTTACTCTCGCTTCATCTGAAATGATGGTTTACTCATGCTCCATGTGCAATGAGCCTTGGCTCATGTTATTTCCATGTCAAGTGTTGTTTCCACATTTCCATGTTATGATTATCATGCTTTATCATGCCTATATGTTCATGTTTCTTTTGTGTTCAAATGATATGAATATTGTCTAACCTGTATTTTATTCATCATTTTATTTAATGTTTATCCCCTTACTAGGCTTTAAATCTCACCTTTTTCTTATGCATGTCCTCTGATTATCCCATGCAATGCCAATTATGAGTGAATGTAGTGGTTATGTAATGTAATATTTCAAGAAGATGTTGTGTTATATGTTTTAAGTTATTATGTAATGTTCCTAATCCCCAAAGACACTATAACTCTTGATCATCCATGTTGAATCAAGTCATGGTTTTCTGTATTAAATCATGTTTAAGTGTATATTAAAAAGAATGGTTATTATGGATGGTATCAAAGGATAGTTTTAGTTATTATTGGTATAATGATTAGAAAACCATAGTAAAGACTTAGAGACAATAATTACTATGACAAAAAAAAATTCTAAGTATTGGTGAGTATTGAGAAAGTGGTTTATCAATAAAATACTTCTCTGTCTGGATACGAGCAGGTAGATGAGGCTCTAACACAGATGTATCCCAGGGGTAAAACCCAAAAACACCGCATTAATCTAGACTCAAATGAGAACTGGTGCACGAAATTGGCCCTTGATAGAATCTTGGTTAGGACACTCCCAAGGGATATGCTTTGGAAAATTATTATGCTTAGTATGAACCCCAATTAATGGAATTAAAATAATTCCCCTATGAAATATGTTAGAAAGTAGATCCTGGATAACATAAATATAAGCCTATGGATTCATAAGTTAAGGAAATAAAAGTTTTTTTATAAGTCATCAATTGTGTCCGTGTATTACCCTATATATGTCACCCCTAACAATCCTTTTTAATCTATCCAATGGCTGGTAATAGGAGGACTCAGGCAAAAAACCGATGTGATGATCAATGTGATGACTGTGAAAATTAGATGCCCAATCCAATGGGAGGTGAAATCCCAATATTTTTCACACTTATCTCTCAGTTAACTCATTCTTCAAATAGAAACATGGGTCATGATGAACTTTCAACACCCCTAATAAAGAACAAGTCCTTACCAAGAGCTTCACAGCACAAATTCCTCAAACTTTTAATGGATCGTTTGATCCCTCAATCGCTGAAAAATGGATCAATTCCATTGAAAAGATATTATCAAACATTCAATATTCCGAACAAGATAAGGTTCCTCTGGCTTCATATTGTATGGAAGGTGAATTCGATCAATGGTGGCTGTTGATCAAAAATACGAAGCCGAGGAAGAGGTCGAGGCATTGTAATGGAATGTCTTCCTAAATATTTTTATCGATAAATATTCTCCACACATCGTCCGACATTATATGGAATGGGACATCAGTTCCATTAAACAAAAATATGATGAATCTGTTGGAACATATGAGAAAAACCTCACAAGGCTTTCACGATACGCCTCCGCATTTTTTGTTACCCCGGAGTGCAAGGATGGCCACTTCTTTGTTGGGCTAAAACCTATCATAAGGAAATCGCTGGTGATCTGTGACTTCAACAGCTATGAAGAAATTTTCTGATGTGCCCTCATGGTCATAATGGAGATCCAAAAATTTCATGGGAACATGGGGATAAGATTTGTAAGGTGGAATTCAATGCGGGTGCTCTGATGGATAAATTAAACGGTGCTAAGAAGATCCAGCATGCCACTTTGCAATGGTGTGTAAAGAAGCACAATGGAAACTGCCTAAATGATATGGGGAATTAATTTGGGTGTAGAACATAAGGGTACCTAGATATTAACTACTGAAAAGAAAATCATGTGGCTAAAACAGAGGAGATGAACGCTCCATTCGAACATCAATGTGTTGTTCATTACTACAACTTCAAATAACTAGGGCATCTTGAAAATTAGTTCCCTAGGACAAGGAATTTTAGAGGCATCAAAGAACCTATAAGGCACCATGGGAGAGTTTTTATATCACTACTAATTATGGGAAACCTGACAATGTAGTGGTGATTGGTATGCTAATTATTCATTCAAGAATAGTGAATATTCTTTTTGATTCAGGTACTACGTGTTCTTTTATATCCCAAAAGATTAGTAGAACAATCCCAGCACCACCAGAAGTCATGGAAGTAATGATGTTAGTGTGTATAAAAAATGGGGCAATCATTGCATTCCATGAATATAAATCCTCCCCTATGTTAATTTGGGGATGGAATTTTCTAGCGAACCTCATCATACTCTCTATGATGGAATTTGATGCAATTCTTGGCTTGGATTGGATTTCCTTTTATACATCCAACATAAATTGATGTGGGAGGGAAATCACTCTCTATGTGGAGAATCCCACTCCTGATTCTATTCAAGTGCAAGAATGAATATGAATCTTCTTTAGCTCCATCATCTCAAGAGTGGATATTACTTCTCTATGAACGTGTGAATCTTGCTTCAATGATTGAGTCTAAGGAGGTAACTATCCTTGAATACATGCCTACTGTGAGGGAATTTTCAAAAGTGTTTCCCAAGGAATTGCATGGTCTTGCTTCAAGTAGAAATGGTGATTTTTCAATTGATCTTATTCCTGGGGTGTTGTCAATATCCAAGACTCCATATAGAATGGTGGTTGTAGAGCTGGAAGAGCTGAAGAAACAACTACAGAAAAATCTAGATAAAGGGTTTATACGCCCAAGTGCATCCCCATGGGGTGCACTAGTCCTCTTCATCATGGAGAAGGATGGGTCAATGCACATTTTCATCGATTATTGTGATCTTAACAAAATCGTGATAAAGAACAATTATCCTCATCCATGAATTGATGACATTTTTGATCCTCGAATAGAGAACAATACATATCTAAGGTGGATTTTTAGTCAGGATATTGTCATGTAATGGTGACGAAGGAAGATATCCCCAAGACTCCTTTTAGTATAAGATACAGGCACTATGAATTCATAGTAAGGCCTTTCAGACTCACTAATGCTCCTATAATCTTCATGGACTAGATGAATAGATTCATTAGGGATTACCAGGACAAATTTTTGGTGGTCTTTATAGATGATATTCAAATATACCCCAAAACCATGGACGATTATGAGGATTATCTAAGAACTCTACTAGAGACATTGGGGAAGGAAAATATATATGGAAAGTACCCCATGTTTGAGTTCTGGTAAGAGGAGGTATCATTCTTGGGACAAATCATCACAAACAATGCGATATCTGTGGATCCCTCCAAAACAGATGCAATTGATGGATGGTCATGGCCCTCATCGGTAACGGATATCCATAGCATCTTGGGGTTAGCTGGATATTATCGACGATTTTTGAGAATCTTCTCATGATTTTCCAACCATCTTACCAAAGATAACTTGGAAGGAAGTAAAATTTTCTTGGATTGATCAATGAAAATAATGATTTAGGGAGTTAAAAATGAGGCTTATCACTACGCTTGGGCTCAAATAACCCACAAGTGGAAAATTTGTTTTTGTATTCAGTGATGCTTCAAACAAGGGAATGGGAAATTAGTTGATGAAAAATAACAAAGGCAGTTCCTATGATTCAAAGAAATTGAAAGTTCATGAGAAGAATTATCCAACACAAGATTTGGAGTTGGCTGCGGTGATCTTCGTTTTAAAAAATTAGGTTCATTATCTCTTTGGGGAGAAGTGTAAAATATATACGGACCAAAAAATCCTCATGTATATATTCACACAGAAAGAGTTGAACATGCATCAAAAAAGTTGGTTAGAGATGATCAGAGACTATGCCTGCTCAATCCATTACCACCCTTGGAAAGTGAACAAGGTGGAAGATTCTCTAAGTAGAAAGGACCCAACAATTATATCATTGATGATAATTGAGAAGGACCATATCTTATCATATTTGATGAAGATTGACATAGGAATAATAAATATGGTAACATCATCAATCAATTCACAAATTATTGCTGAACTGTATCTTTTGGAAAGGTTAATGTCTGATAAAAAGGATAATGTGGGAATTCAGAAGAGAGTGGAAGCTAATAGAAAAGGTAAATCCTAAGAGTTCAATAATAATGAAGAAGGAATTGTGAGATTTAGGAAAAGGCTATGTGTTCCATCATGTCCAGTGCTGAAAAAGGAACTTTTGGATGATACACATAGTTTAAATTTCTCTCTTCACCGAAGAAATATATAGATGTATCGAGATCTATGAGAGAATTATTGGTGGGATAATATCAAGAAGGAGATCGTTGAGTATAAATCAATGTTCCTAGTGTATCAGAAAGTGAAGGTAGAGAGGGATAAGGCTAATAGGATGATGCAACCATTACCCATACCAGCATGGAAATGGGAGAACATCACCATGGGCATTATCACAGGACTTCCAAGGATATCCAAAGGAAACAAAATGCAATCTCGGTTGTTTTGGATCATCTTAAAATGTCTTCACACTTCATTGAAATTCATGAGGATTTTTCATTGGATCAACTTGCACATATATATATCAGGGAAGTTGTAAGGCAACATAGAGTTCCACTATCTATGGTATCCGATCGTGATCCGGGATTCACCTCTATGTTTTGGAATAGTCTCCAACATGCTCTAGATACTGAGATAAAATTCAGTACGATTTATCATCGTCAAACTGATGGCCAATCTGAGCAGACTATCCAAACACATGAGGAAATGTTGAGATCATGTTCTATGGACTTAAAGAGAGTGTGGTACAAACCTCTTCCACTAGTTAAATTCTCCTATAATAACAGTTTCCACTCGAACATCTGAATTGAACCTTATGAAGCCTGGAATGGGAAGATGTGATTAATACCGGCATGTTAGATGATGTTTTTTAGAGTAACCTTATAGGACCAGAAATGGTGGAAAAAATGGTGGAGAAGGTGAAAACTATTCAGCAGCATATCAAGGCAGCTCAGAGGCAACAGAAGAGTTAAGAAGATAACTATTGATGAGACCTTGAGATTTAAGTTGGAGACATGGTATTTCTATGCACATCTCAATGGAATAAGGTCATGAGGTTTGGAAATAAATTGAATTTATGTCCTAGGCACATTGTCCCCTTCGAGATTCTTGATCATGTTGGTTTTGTGGCCTATCGACTAGTACTTCCACCTACCATGGCCAAAGTTCATGATTTATTTCATGTATCCCTCTTAAATAAGTACATACTAGACCCTTAAAAAGTAATATCTTTAGTGGTAGTATATCTATAGGATGATATTTCTTACGAGGAGAAACATGTGAAGATCTTAGATCATAAAGAAAAATTTATAAAAAATAAGACAATGCCCCTTGTCATTGTGTAGTGGTGAAACCATAATTTTGAAGAAGATACATGGGAATCGGAGGAAATGATTATGAAAAGTCACCAACATCTGTTTTATTGTGGGAAAAGGAAATTTTTAGGGTGAAATTTATTAAGGGGCGAAGATTGTAACGACCCAAACTATCATTAATGAAAATTCCTCTTATTCCAAATCAATTTCTTATTATAGTTACATAAAATGTGACCTTCATTGGTTTTATGTTTATGAATTTTAAAATACCATTATGAATTGTGACTGTTGCTAATATAGTCATTGAACAGTGATAACATGATTAGTATAAATATATGGTTTTAACAAATCCAATTTACTCTAACAAAGGAATTGATGGCCTCATCCAGTAGACTTTCCCCATATGAAGCCCATTTGTCGGAGCTCGGAATGGAGGTAGCATCATTGGACTTCGCTCATGACCAAGCCCAAGCTAACCATGAATATGTTATGCTCGAATGGAACTGCCTACGATAGAAGTAGAAGTTGATAGAGATTACCACCTGGGAAATGTTATCTGATCCACCCCAAGAGTTAGTCACCATTGCACACCTTACCCTTTGGTCTTATAGAGGTGTTATAGGGGGTTATAAAATTATACATCAGCACTATTAATATGTGTATTTTTTTTATATAATAATGAATATACATTCATTTTATTATTGTGACATTTTAAGTAGTACAAATAGAATATTTAGTTAATATTTAACGTAGAAATATATTTTGATGAATTACGGGATTTTTTAATTAAATAATATTTTAACAAAATATTATTATTAAATTAATTTTTATTAAATATAAATTATCATTTTATTTAATGAATGTAAATGTAATTTTTATTAATATTTGAAAACTGTTTTTGTTAAAACCCAGAAAATTTCCTTAAATGTCGGTTTTTATTTTAAATGTAAAAATTCACATATTTATAAAATTATTTATATAAAAATAATATTATTTTTGGAATGAGGATGTCAAAATTATCCAATGGTGGATTTTTCATAATTTTCTGAGATAGTCGAATTTTTGGGTAAAAATTAAATACCGTTTAAATATATAACGTGTTTTTTGACATCATAATCAACCAATATTGAGGAAATAAAATACTATAAAAATTATCTTCAGCCAATATATGTTTTATCATTAAAATAATGTTATTTTATATTTGGTTTATTTATTTTAAAAATCTTTTGTGGACCCTCCAAGACTTATAAAACAATTTGTCATTTTAAATAGTTTTCCTTGAGAGTGTGACTCACCTCTACATAAGCAACCCTCTTATTTTAAGAAGTTCATATATTTTAGATATAAAATATTTTTTTCCACTTCCCTTTGGAAAAAACCATGGGCAAAAACCATGGTCTGGTTTGTGGTATTGATTAGTTTAATGTGAGGTGTCCCAAACCTAAATATTAATGATATCCCTCTCCTTTCCTATATAAACCTACCCACGCTCCTACTTCCTCTTCACTAAAAGCCCTTGGATTTCGACAAACCCCTTCCCTCCTCTCTCTATAATCCTCCCATGGTGCCCCATGCTCCCAAGAAACCTCTCTCAATCCTCTCCAAAGCCTTTGTGATCATAATTCAAGTAAGTGATTTCTTCATTTCCAATTTTTGTCTAATTATATTTAAGTTGTTATAACCTTTTTTCCAATTAAAAATGTTTGGGTATGATTTTTAACATCCTCTAGACTATCCTTTTTATTTTTGGATGATGGGAGGCCCTTTTCTCTCTCATTAAACCCTCCCATGTACACATATTACCATGCTGAAATTCCGTGATGGATAACTCTCTCATCATTTTCATCCAAGTAATTATTTAGTATTATGAATATAAATTCCATTATTTTTGTTTAGACATTTATCTATATTAACACATTACTATCAACTTCATTTAAATATGATGATACACCCCTTTCACTCTCATCAACATTTTTTAGAGTTCTTATTTCACGTCATAATGCTGACGAAATTGCACTACAATTTCCAAGCCAATGTCATTGTGTAGTTAATACCATGCACATTTGTCTATCAAGGGTATTAACTTTTATTCAAATTTAATTATTGATTATAAATATCCATGTATGTATTCCACATACCATTATCTTGGAATAAATGATGATGAATGATTTCATGTTGTATGATTCATGTGGAACACTTATGCATGAAATGGAATGTTTATGAAAGGGTGTGCCCTGAGAGTTCTCTAATGCATTGGGTAATGTATAGTATCATGATACGTCATGTGCAATGGGTGTGGACTCATGCTAATTTATGTACAACGAGGTTTTACTCGTGATTCACGTGCAATGAGGTTTTACTCATGCTCCATGTGTAATGATCCTTTGCTCATGCTAAAATTATGTTAAGTGTTGTTGCCACATTTCCATGTTATGATTATCATTCTTTATCATGTTTCTATGTACATGTTTATTTTGTTCTCCATTGATATGACTATTGTATAAAATGTATTGTATTCGTCATGTTATTCTATGATTACTCCTTTACTGGGCTTTATAACTCACCATTTTCTTATGCATGTCCTCATGTTATCCCATGCAATTCAAAGTACGAGGGGATGTAGTGGACATCGTGAAATCCTATAATTATGGAATTGATATTCTTTTCATACAATTCATATTAGGTAAATATAGTATAATAAATTCTCCCTAGGTCCCATTTTGTAGAAGAACCTAACATTATAACTCATATAACCTCAAAGTGCCTGATTATTATGTGATATAATAGATAACATCATGGCGATTCCTTGTGCACCCCTCTAGGTCTCAATTATAGGAGACAGAAATTATTTCTATCACACGCGAGCATATATTTCTCCCTAATTATCTATTAATGTGAAATAAGATATCCCACTCCAAGATCAAGTAACTAACAAGGGAGAGTATCATCATCTATATAACATGGGAGATAAAAAATCCATGAGTATAATTAGTAGGGACTTAATGAAAGTGCATCATTGTAATAAGATAAAAATGATGATCCTATGAAGTACCGATATACTCTAAAATACTTATATGGTTGAATTTATAGGCCAAGAACCATATCCTGGGTAGTTACTCTAGGTTTGACAACAAGAATGAAAAATAACATATATAAGAAGTTGGATAAAAGGAAATATGTATTGTAAACCCATATGAAAGTAATAAACATCTTCTATAATGCATCATCCAATAAGAACAAATCACTTATGGTAAACATAACTGCGTTAATAGCAAAAAAGTAAATTATATGTAAAATAATCAGGGTGACTAAATGGTTAAACCCAACACAACAACCCCAAACAATGGGATTATATGTATGGAAGTGTTTCAAAGGTTACATCATCTACCTTAACTATCCAAACATTCTTTTATATATCACGGACATACATAAATAATGAAACACATTGGATCACACAGGTCCAAAACATTGAAATGATATATTACATATGGACCTCAAGGCCCAAACATTATAGATGGAGTACTACTATTGATTATCCACTGTGTAGAAAAGAGGTGGAATCCTACATTTTATCCATGATGATAAGAAAGAAGAGGAATCTGATAACTGATCCTCATAATTGTATAGAGGAAATGGTGTCCAATAGGGGACACTTTTTTGGTGAATAATAAGTCAGAGGCATTATATATGGGGTCCGTAGAATAGAATATAGAAAGAGGGATACTATATGGGATTCCACATATTAGTATGTAAAGGAATCCCATGTTCGACCCTTGATAATTTAAATCATATATCAGAATCATTAAAAATATATTATAGTTTTGAAACATTAAAAAGAGACGTCCAATTTGGGAACCCCTGGAATGACAACTCATGAGCTTCTTTTCTAGAAGAGCATATCTCTTAATGGATAAGTACTCAATGAAATAGAAATTGAGGCATTAGTTAAATGAGATAAATCATGGAATATTTCATATCAAGGGAATTAATCCTAGTGGGTTTGAGCACCTAATCTATCACTCTCATTTCTTGTCTTTATCTCAAGAGATGAATTGACACAATAATAATAATAATAATAACCTCGTTGATAATCAAATCTCATAACCCAAACTAGAAGTCAAAAAAAATCCCAAAATGACTTACTATTACGATATACATGGACTGATACTCAAAATAGACTACTCATGGGTCAAATTTTGAATAATGAGAGAAAATATATAAAAATCCTTTAAAAGGGATAGTAAGGGGACGTGTATTGAATGTCACCCCTTGTACACATCATGAAATATGAAATTACCACCAAGGAGTTATCCTTGAATAGAAATGGGGTGTCAAGCCCACAATTATGGCATGTAAAAAATGTACAAAAAATGTAACCTAAATGGGGTACCTACCCATCTACCTCATATGGCACGGAACTGTATAAATTCAGGTCATATTCCTCTACACAGCATACCACCTATCACAAACCCACCCTTACATTATTGAGTGTCAACCAATATATCATATTCATAAAACTTGTGCCACAATAATATCACATCAGGAATCCATAAACAAAATTTCAGAACCCTGGAATTAATTCTAGTATTATGAAATTCCAAGACATGTGGTGTTGGAACACAGTACTTCAGATTATCCTGAAAATCAAGAGAAAAGTTAATGAAAAAGATTTATGGGAGCTTAATTAAAAAATTAGTGATTTACATTTAAAATGATTTAAATTCCTTAAAAAGTTATTTCAAAATCAATTTATATAAAACAGACTGGGTAAGTTTATTAGGTATGTAAAATAGTATATAATCATTAAAAACCATTTATATCAAATATATAAACAACAAAGAGGAATCTATATATTACAAATGGTATGATAGTTCCTTACAATGCAATTCTCACACACTCAAAGTTGATCACAAAAATATGTGAATAAACACATCCATCTAATACATTACAAAGGTGACTCATCACCATCCCATCAAGGATGTGACCTACTTTACATGGTTTATTTCAGTTATAATGTGTCAAAATAGTAATATCCCAATAAATCACTATCATTATAGTATTTCATGATATATATTCCACCCAAGATGTGTAAATTGTTTTAAATCATTTTAAAACACCATTCAACCCATTAACCTATCTCAAAAACTCCAATTATCCATTTAATAACTAAAATAAAAAATAAATTAATGAACACACAACTTCTACCATAATAAAACCTATAATATTCTATCAAAAAAATTCCTTAAATTTTATCAATTCCAACGTTGAAATAAATTTCAAAAATTCAATTTCATAATTTAAAATAAAAAATTCAAATTTCATAAATTTCCATCAATTTATAACACTCATGCTAATTAAATGGAGTTAGGGGTATTCCCAATTTCATACAAGACAATAAGGTTCACATTGAAATCCATTAATTCAAGAAAATTTGGTTTTCAATATTCTGATTTATATAAATACATGTTATTGAATATAAATATAAAAAGTGAATTTAAATTTTAAAAATAATATATAATCAAATTTAGACCTCATAATGAAACCATGAACCATTATCACAGAAACAAAAAGCCTGTGATGGAACCCATCAATATGAAAAAAGTCATAAAAGATATAGGAAATAATTATTGAAACAATATTTTATAACATGGAGTTTAAATCCATTAATACATAGATGATCTATCAAAATCCATAGAAGAAAATGGAGGGAGATAAAGACAAATAGAGAAATATTACCCAGTGTGTCACACTAAAACCACAATGATTATAAATTATCGACCAAAACAAGATAGAAGTGGTTTATGTATAAAGAATAACATGGATATTTATCTTGGATAATGATAAATTAATATTTTAGAAGATGAAAATAAAAACCATCATGTTTTCTTTTTGGAAAAAATACATCCAGAATTTACATGACTTGTAACCCAATTACATGTTGTATATTTGAAAAATACAAAAATAATAAAAAAGATACACCCCTTTTGATAAAATTAGATTACTTATTACTTTATAATTTACATGTCAATTAACAATATTACATATTGTGTAAATCCATAGAATACAGTAAAACAAGAAGATTATTGATGAGATTCCAAAAAAAATTGACATCAAAAATATAAGTATACTACCAATTCCATCTCGTCCCTTCCCATACAATGGAAAAATGGAAACCCACGAAATTTTTGAGTCATACTTTCAAGGATGTTAAATGGATGAAATAATAGTAGGACCATTACAAAATTATATTTCTAGAAAGCCTTTTGGGACATTTCCATATCAAAAAGATGCGGCCTTTTTTCTCGCATCATTTTCTCAATTTCCCATGTCCATGAAAATCATAGCAGTGCTTCCATATCACTTAAAACTAATGTATCAACCTCCCATTGAGTACTTTGGTTTGAGAATAAAATAACCTAACTAGTAGTTCAATCATGTATAAATGAGGTTCAGTCTCAAGATCATTCCAGGTCACAACATGAGAAGGATCATATAGATAATTTCATAGATAATAAACATGATAGATATTATCTATGAACGTTAGATATGGTGGAAGTGATAAATGGACTGAAACATACCCCCACATACTTGACAACCATAAAAGGTCCCACAAAATATAAGGAATGTATCCCTTTCGTCTGAGGATGTCAATGAAATGACTAAGGAGAAAATTTCTAGAACACAGGGTCCCCAACTGAAATTTGAAATGGACTATGATAATGAACATTATATGATTTATATAGTATCCACGACATCAACATTCTCTAATGAATCTACTGAATAACTGATGTCATCTACCGAACCACTCTTGTTCCAACTAATAAATAATATCCAATCTATGGCCAAGACAATATAGATTTTAATGGTATGCCATAAAATGACTCAAAAAGAACCATTATGATCCTAGACTAGTAAAATTTGTTATAATATAACTCAACCAATCCAAAATGATCATCCAAAGCTCCAAAAAAGTCTAGAAGAAAAGTGTGATTCATATCCTCAAGAATATGTATATCTTGTTGTGTTCTTCCATCTGACAATGGATGATATACAATACTCAAATGGACTAGAGATCCAAGTTCCTATTGAAGGCCTATCTAAATGTGAGATGTGATTCGAGGATCCATATCAGATACTATAGTATATGAAACTTCATGAAAAAGAAAAATATCTTTCATATTGATATTTCCCAACTACTCAACTTTTTTTGTATCATGAATGGATATAAATTGTGATGAAATTTTCTGTCGATCAATTACAACCACTGTAACATTATCTTTTCTCAGGGTACATGGAAGCCCAACAAAAATATATATATAGATCTCATTCCACATCAATGTAGGCAATATAAGTGGATGAAGAAAAAATGAACATTTATAGTGCTCGATCTTGACATATTGGCATGTAAAACATAGGAAACAAAATCACCATTCTCCATATAATTCCAAGGAACCAGAATTGAAAACACATTCCAAATAACATAATTGTGGTTCATGGGTACACTTTCCCTTAAGAGTAATAAGGATCCACCGTACTATCATTGTGTACCTCTAATGACACAACAATGTGATTCAAGTAGAATTGAATGAACTATTTGGATAACGATGAATCAGTAATGGTCTCCCCGCCAGAAAGAGAATATTTAATTCAATGAAAATATTCATGTAGTTCAGCTTTCAGAATGATAATATCATGAAGACTGGATTTCAGCTAAACACTATCCAAAAAAAACATATCCCATGATTCATGGAGTCCAATATGAAACTGTGATAAGATAACTGTCATTTTCTACTCATCTAATGATTTATTAATGACATTAGTTGGATGTTTCTTCTAAAAAAAATTTCAATGACATTCTTATTCCTTGGGGTATAAGAGAGGTCAACGTTAATGAATAGATATACTCTACTCTATGCCATTCTCTAAGATTCATTTATTTTAGAAATGATATAACTCAATTTCACATTGTATGAAAACACAGTAAACCATTCTTCATAATGGTAATGCCTCCAAATACTTTGTGTGTGCATCACATCCTCAATTACAAAGTAATGGGTTGGGAAACTCTTCTCATTTGGCATAATCTACTGATAGTTATATGTAATGACCTGCTCACCACAGATAAGTGTTTATCCCAGAAAATAATTTGATACATCATAGAAGACAATATAGCCTAACTCGGCCTCTAGAATAACCAACACAAATTTAGTGCTCAGAAGATGTATCAGCTCAATAGAAAAATTGTCACTTCTATTATCCCACGAATACATTACACCCATCTGATTTAGTGAAGTCGGTTAAGAATACAATTTTTATATTTTCATTTGGATCTTTGGAAAATACCCAGCTAGACAAAATAATCTTTTGATCATGAAAACAATCCATGGTTTTTACCATGACACAATAGACCTTACTTTATTAGAATAAACTAAAATACCATGTTCTAACACCATTATTTAATAGAATTTCAATTATATAATATATTAATAACATTTCAAAATCATGGCATTACATCTTTTTTTTAACAATTATAGCACAACTCTTTGATGAAACACATGATCCTCATTGAACATTGAATAAATAACGATTTCGTCCAAAAATTCTACAATAAAAGCATAAAGTTACTCATCAAAAATCATTTTCATTAAATCCATAAAAAATAAAGTACTGTTGGTTAGAAAAAATTTCATGAAATGTAACTCATAATGGCCATTCATGCTCTAAAAGGTGGTTTTATAACTGTCATAATCTTTTATTCTCAACTGAAGGTAACGAGATTAATGATCAATAATTGAGAACCATTTCTCCCCTTTCAACTGATCAAATAGATCATCATTCTGTGGAAACTAATATTATTTATTTATTTAAAAAATGTCGAGTTTTCCATAATCGACATATAGTTGAAGTGAACTATATTCTTTCTTAGCGAAGAGAACCAGTTCCACCAGAGGTTACATGATCATGTGTATAAATTATTCCTCTAGAATATCATCTGAATACAAATTAAACTATTTAATTATGGATGATGTCATACTGTAAGATAGAATTGGAACTGGTTGAATACTAGGTTCTAAATTAATTGAAATATTTTTCTACCTTATTGGTAAAAATCATTGAATTCCAATAGAAACACATCAGGAAACTCGAACACAGCTAGATGATGATCACTGTTCAAAGATTCTCACTCTGGATCAAATGAATATAATGATATTTTTTCCCTAACCCCATATAACAAAGTTATGAACTTCTCAACCACAGTTCCAATTCATTTAGAGAGAAACGACACACACCATTAGTGGTATTATATGAGACCCATCAGAGATAACATTTAATATCATCTTTATTTTAAATGAACCAATCTATTCAGAATCTGAAATCTAAAATTTATTTCTGAGAACTATGAAACTCCAAGAGATCTCAACATCTGATAAGTAGAAATCACAAGAGGGAATATATATACATTGTTTTCTATTTGTTCGAATGGGTGTCATAATATCCATTATATAACAAAAAATTAATGTAAAAATGTTTATCACATAAAAAATATTAGTTAATAACAATGAATGAGATGAAACATCATAAAATAAAGCAGTCACTATGGATGAATCTAGAGTGATGGTACTTCTCAAAGTCATTATACTCGTGTTCACATCCTCTAGAGACCCTTTCACTATGTAAAGAATCGACATTCCTTATCCATGTATCTAGAAGCCCATTTCTCTTGAGGAACTTCATTATAGCATATATTTAGTATTTGATGATGATCCCATGACACTACATAGATTAGAAGAGATATGAAAGTACTTCTATAGCTGACCTGAGTATCAATAAGATCTATAGATATCAAGTACCTCAGTTCGAACCCTATTAGAATTCTAGAGATTTCCTTATTAGTAGAAAATCAATTGTCCTTTTCCAGGAATTGTAAGATGTTTATCTATCCTTATTGATGATTGAAACCATAATAATCATAATTATTTATATTTCCCTTATAGAAAGAAACTTTTTCATTGGGATTATAAGAAACTCCCATCAGCCATGTCTTTCAAGCTAGGTTTATTTCAATAATCAATTCTCTATCCATCACATCAACAAAAGAAGGTATATTCTGCTTGAAAATATAATAATAAATATAATCTATAATTCCCAACTCAAATCATCGAGTATTCATATTCTCATTTTATACTATCTTAGGTGAAATCTACAATAGCTTCATAAAACAGTTCCAATATTCTGTCAAGATTTTTTCATCCTTCTTGTGGTTGAAGAACACTAAAGACTACAGTTACAAGATCGACTCTGTATAAAACAAGTTGATGAATATAACCTTGAAATATTTTAATTATAAACCACATAGTTCTTCTACATCAACATTATGTCCCATTATCTCCTTCTCATTCACTCTAGTAAAATGGTGACACACCTCACCTTAATCTTTTATGGTATCTCTATCAATTCAATATAAACCTCCATATATTTATACCATTACTCCACAACATGTTGGTCATTAGATCCATTGAAAAATACAGGATTTTACATAATTAACTACTGATAATGAATCTAGATAACTCCCCTTTGAGGTTCCACAACTGGAGCCTAAACAAAAATTTGTACAGGTGACATTCCTAGAGTTTGTATAGTACACATGATACCCTCAACTAAGCTTGGGTTCATGGTAGGATTTTCTCGATGTGTCTCATTAGAATATTATTATTGGATCCAGTTCAATTGTCTTATCGGATACATAATGCTGCAAAATATCAATAGGTAATGTTGGAGACATCATGTAAACACTCAAACAAAGAAAAAATTGAAATGAATACCAATATATAAGATCATATGATTTGTATTACAATATATCAAAATAAAAATAAGGGTAAAGACTATAACTAATACTCGAGAAACCTATCCTAAGCTACCCCTTTTGACTTATGTTTCATTATGCTGATGGATATCTAGATACTCAGTCATAACAACCTCTTATTTCCCAAAAAGAATAAACAAATTCATTCCAAAAATTAAGATAGAGAGATCATCCTAAGGTTTGATATAATTTTTACCAGCCGAGTGCATCCTACTATCCTGATATTTTATCCTTCATGCCTAGCGCTCATTGTTTTTATTTCATTAAGACATAGACATCTAGAATCCCCCAAAAAATACCCCATGATGGAAGAGGTATCTACACAACTATATAATGGTTTCATTTGTGCTCCAAATATTTTGATGTCATATGTAAATAATCCTCCCCTTTTAAGGGCCCAAAATATTTACTAAATATCGAATGGAAAATTCCTTTGAAACCACATTGTCATGAACCATCCGATTTACCCTATTTCCAGATAACTTATCCAATATGGACATGGATCAAAGGGTGTTCCAGATCCCCGAGTGTTGGAAACTAGATCATGGAATCCACTACTACAAAAAATTTATATTACTGGGGTGGGAATTGGGATTTATCAATGCTAAAAATCCCCTGATATTCTAATTGTGGATTAAATCCCAAAACATTTCTCAGTTCTTATATTCAGCACTAGTAAAGGGCTAATTTAACAGCACTTTTTTAGTACTATTAAACGGTTGTTTTAAAAAAACATTTTTAGTGATGATAAAGGAATTTTTGTTAGTGGGGGTAAAATTATATTTTTTCAAACAACTATGAGTCCAACCCCTTAATAAATGTTTACATGTTTACATTAATTGTTGTCTACACCACCTTAATATATGCTTTTCACCCCACCACCCCTTTTATCAGAACTTTCAAAATTTTCAGCCTCATAGACACCTACCTAGATTCAAACCCTGAACCTCACCATCAGAGATAAAATTACACAACTACTACACCTTATTGTTTTTTCGTATATTTAATGATATTTTTTTATAGTGTTATACATATATACATTTATTTATATAATTATTATTAATTACATTTACACAATATATTAGTTTGTGATATATGTATACTTATATTTATTTAAATTTATTACATATTATATTTATTTAAATATAATAAAATAAAATATAAATATATATATGTTTATTATTAAGGACATATTTGTATATATAAATATTAAAATTATGTTTTTATAATGTAAAAAATGGATTGATATTTATTTCATAACATTTTTTGGATATGTATTTATTAAGATAGAATATAATATATATTTAAAAATAAATATGATGATATATGTATTTATATGAGTGATTTATTATAGTTTAATATAATAAATAATGCGTATATTTAATTATAAATTAAATTAATTTTAAAAAATGATCAAATTTAAAAGCAATAATATTTATATGAATGTAAAACCTAGGACTAAATCAAGTCCCTGTTAAAAAATGAAAAAAATTCCACATTAAATTAGGTTGAAAATACTTTAAATGATACAAAATCGCATTACCCAAACTAAAACATCTTGTTTGGAGGCCATCTAAGCCTTTCACGGCCTTAATGAATGTGAAAAAGATTTACCTCAATCACTCAGGGTGTAGAGCTCATTGGAGTCTTTGATTTGTTATGTAGTAGAACCCAAAACATTCACCTAGATAAATGATAGGGCTTTTTAATTTTTGAGTTACGTTTTCATCTAATTTTATATCTTTTTAAACTTTTTTATTTTTGGTATCATTAAATTGATATTAATTGACAATTACTCGATAATAATTGGAAAATTATTAATATAAAATATTTTTTAGTGATTTTGTAATCAATTTTAAATCAATACCTGTTATATTGAGTGTAAATTCCAATATACCTTATCTAAAACATATTTAAAGAAATTGTATTCATATCAATATATATATATTATTATATTCTTATATTATTTTTACGAATTTTTTTAAAAGTATGCTTCTATCAGCTCTTGTAAAAAAATAAGTAATAAAGGGAAGTGTTTATCAGTTCTCCTAAAAATGCACTGACCCACCCCCATTATCCTCATGTTTTAACATGAACTGATAAAAGTCCAAATTTATTAGGGATTTTTTGAATGTGTTGATAATGTGGAGGTGTTTGTCAACGCTTCTAAAAAATAGTTATAAAGGTCCCCCTTTCACAAAATATTTTTGGAACTATTAAATACTCACATTGTCATCAATAAAATGAATCACATTTAAATACATCCTTTAGGATTACTCTTTTTATATAAAAAATGGGTTATATTACATCATTTATAACTAGTTCTATTACAACTCTATCACTAGAGAAACCCAGTTTTTTCGTACTGACCATAAAAAATGGATGTAGGATTGAATTCTTCCATAAACATTGTGGAATCTGATAAACAATTCATTGTGAATATAGAATAAAATCCACATGGAGTAGTGTACCATAATTCAAAATGATAAACAAACAAAAAGTACTACAACAATGAAATAAAAACACATGATAACTCCTTCTAATATCATTAATAATTATAATATAATAAATTTTCATATATATTGATATTTATTAGTTGTTTTTTATTTTTTCTTTAAAATGGATGGATTTTATAATAGCGTACCTGATATGCAACAATGGGTTTCTCCAAAATTTTATATTGCACAAAAGACTGAGATATACTAAAAAATAGTACATTATTAATATTATTATATTTAATGGAAATTAACACCTAGAAATTGTTTTATTAGGAATTAAATATATATATATTATGTTAAAACATGTTTATTAAATGTTTTTATTCTCTTCAAATAAATTTTAGACACATAAAATGAAAATAATTCTAATTTTAAGCATAAACCACTCTAATATTTTTAAATGGTATTTTTTCCACCTTTTGATGGAGACCCTTTTAAATTATATTTGTTACATTATATGAACAATTTGATAAAATAATTAACATATGTAGAATTGGGACATAAAATTTAACTTTGATTTAATTTTTGGTGTTTTTATGGTAATATTTTTTAATGAATAGTAAAAAAATATCGAATTTTAATTGAAAACATCATTTTAATATATTTTAATTATATTATTAGATTTTCTTTATATTCTATTTTAATGTATAATTATATTATTTTTTTATATCATCTGATGTTGGCCATTTTAATTTATATCACATATAAATTTGATATAAACACATGTGACCCTTTTGATTGGTTTTTTTAAAAACATGTTTCCATATTCATTCAACAGAACTAACATAAAATTAATTATAGTCACATTTGTAAATTGGATTTTAAAAAATGGGCTTACTTGGTTTTAATTAGTATGGAAAATGTGATAAAATAGAATAAAAATAATTTATGGTATGTAGTAACTTTAGTATTTTATTTACCACAATTCAAGATAAATAGAGTAATTAAAGGTAAAAAAAATATTTCAATAATATGAATCATCCACAAAAATTGTACCATTCTTTGTGGATGAGTTGTGGCCGACAAAGAAAATACTTTGGTTTGAATCATTCCCTTAGGAAGCCACCTGTGTGTGATCATGTCCTTTAAAACATTTAATTTAAAGAAAAGGAAAAAATGTAACAATCAGGTATCTTTTAATAAAAAAATTTAAATATCTGGTTATATAAATTATATATTAGACTATAAAAATACATTTTAAATATAAAAATATTACATACATAATGGAAATTTATTTAAAATTATTAAAAAATAAATATTTAAATTTATTTATGAAACATTGAATATGCAATAATAGATTTATTAATTAAATAATCAAATAAATGATATAATAAATATTAAAATAAATATAATTTGACACAATTTTTTATATTAAAAACTATTATACGGGTTTATGACATGTTATAAGTCAATTATAAGGTTTTATTCTGTTATGTATCAATTTTTATGTAATTTAAATTCAATGAAATGAATAGTGTAAAAATTGACATAATTGATATTTTTTAAAAATAATAATTGAATAAATTATTTAAAAAATATATATTTTTTAAAAAATAAATTAACTATGATAATGTATGAAATTTCATTTAGTGTCCAATTATTTGAAATTGACCCTATATATGTAAAATCTATCACATTTAAATATTTAAAATGTTGTTACCATAATTAAAACTAAAAGAGAATAATTACTGGTTAATAGAAATGATAGGTAATAAAATAAAATTAATACATATAAAAATTTAATAGGATAAGATAATTTAGAGATATCCACTTATTATTTTATACATATATTCAATTTGTGTAATTTGGATAAAAAATAATTTATATTAATTTAATATTTTAAGAGTTTTATGGGTGCCCCACCCCTCTCTTATACAAAGGTACACACTTTTCTCTAATAATCACAAATAAAAAACCATTATGTTAATCTAAAATCCTTTCAATGCCCATCCTCAAATTTCAAAAAACATTATTGCTGTTTTTTTTTTGTTATAACACACTTCATTACATTGTCCAGGTGTTCTTCATAGGTGACAAACCAAAGAAGATGTATCATTTTTTATGTTTTTATAATTTATTTATTCTTCCACTTCCATTAAATATTCTTCTTATAAGATTAAATAATACCTCCATTATAATAAATATACATATATTTTATTATGTTAATATCATCCTCAGTATCCATCTCCAATTTCATCAATTGGGAAATGAACATTACATTTATGTGTATGGTGGACTACCGCCTCTTGAACTGATATAGTTTTTTTTTCATTACCGTCAATCTAGTAGGTTTATAATGATTGAATAATGTTTTATTTATGATATTAAAAAATTATTAATAAATTTTATATAATAATATTTCAATTATTTCATTTATTTCATTTCCTTCCATGAACATAAAAATGATAACGCCATTCATGTGTACTTGTGGACTATCACCTCCATAAAGCGATGCCAATCCTTTTTAGTCACCAAATATTTTTTAATGATATAAATATAAGTATATTTAAATGATTATTATTTGGTGAATAATATTATTATAATTATGGAATGATAAAATAATAATTACCTTATTTCCAAACTGACAATAAAAAATGGAAATGTCACTCATCCGTTCGTATGGTCAGTCATATCCATTATTATAAAGTTGTTAATTTCTCCTAACCAAAATTAATGGTTTGATATAAAAATTATTATTAATGTATAAAATTTATGATTATATAATTAATACTATTCTGTATATTGTATAATTATGACCACAAGGACAATTTACATTATAACAAGTTCATTTTCAACTCAAGTACAAAATATCATCAAAAAGTATGATATGAAATAAAATAATTATATATGTTTTATAAAATGGTAATAAGTGATAAAAAATGAATAATAAATATAAAAAAGGTTATCAAGAAAGTATAAATTGAAATTTTTGTCTTTAAGGAATATAATGATCTTACATAATGAGTTGGACTCAAGGTTAGGGACTCTGTCTGAATTTACTTTGATTGAGGAATATTTTTATATTATACACCCCAATAATTTATATTTTTTATTATAATCCCATTTTACTTTTAATTTCATCAAATGGTGTTCAAGTTGTATATTTTCTTTGAACATTTTTACAAAATGAAAACTGGAATGATTTTTTAAATGCCCACATTGACAAAGGATTTTCTAGCCGTGATTATTATTTGATATTTTTTTTCATCTGAAATTAATAATGTATTAAAAGGAAAATAAATAAAATATTCCCATTTTATTTTTTATTGGAAATGATTTTGAGAAGGTATTTATTATGTCAGTATCTTGAAATGGTATATGACGATTTCTATTTAGAAATGTAATTTTTCCTTTATACTTGGATAATATGTTATGATTATGTTAGGGTTCTTGGGTATTTAGGACATGAAATGGGATTTATTTGAACAAGGTCTTCGAAAAGGTGAGCCCATGATAGATAACTAATCAGCTTTTTAACGAGACTGATTTAAATAGTTTGGTTTCTCTTAATAGATTTTGAAAAAATGATGTGATAGGTATTCCAAATGTAACCATGAATTTTACTAACTATGTATCAATGAAAGCTACAATTTTATTATAATATGGTTGCCATAAGTTAACTATATGATTTATGATTTCTAATATTTTTTTAAGAGTCTCATGATTTGATGAGGTATTCTAAAGAGTTTATCTTTATGTGTGAAAATTATGATTTTGTGAAAATGTTCTCATGGTTTTAAAATATTTATGTACTAATGGCTTCATACAATATTTTATATCCCTTAATGAGATTTTTATACTCATCCCATGTTTTTGGAATGATTTCTACAAGGTATAATGATGGGTGATACAAAGAAGAAATCAGGATAAATGTTATGAATTTTATAATCATTAAAAAGAAATCTTCTTTTATTTTGAGTTTTCTTTAGTGAATAAATGGATAGTGCATTGAAGTTTCAACTTAGAAAAATTTGAGATGTTATATAATAGTTATGACCTTATTATATAAAATTATAATCCAAAAAACACCCTCAATGGGAAAGAAAGTATATTCTTTATTAAAAATAGAGATTATGTAATATATAATCCAATGTCCTTATAGTTGGTATCAGCAGTTAGTTTAGAAAACATTAGAGGTTAGGGTGATATTAAAGAGTAAGTTAGAAGTTATGTATAACCACAATATATTGAATTATACAAATATTAATAACTAATTTAGATAAATTAAATCATTTTTAAGTAACATGAATAAGTATATCTTATTATTTAGCTTCTTCATATGATGATATTATTAATATAGTCCAACTATTCTTTTAGGTTTAATTGAATTGATAGATCTAGAATGAATCAATGTAAAAGTTAATATGAAATAAAATTTGGTTTCTCTATGAATAATTTCTCAAATTAAATGTGAACATCAATGAGAACTCTATTGGTTATTCTAAAAAATTATCGAGAGTAATGATTAACTACTTGAACCATGGTGATTTTTTCGGATGGCTCATATATGATAGAAAAAAATACCATTAAATGTTTGGGTAATAATGTTAAGCATGTTCATCAACATATGGGTCACAAATATGGAAAGAAAAACCATTATTTTTATTAAATGGATATGAAGGTTTTATATATTCGGTAATGAAGGTCATAAAAAATTAACCTTCTAAGGATAAATGAATTGTTTAGTTGACTCAACAAATGGGGAATAAGTTCATTCCTTGTTATCAATTGAATGTTTTAAATGTGGGCAAGTGGTCATTATGTAAATATATGGCCTATGAAAATGTTTTCAGAAACGGATCAGAAGGACCATACTTATACATGTTTAACAATAACTACCCTTATTCAAATTGAATATGAGTAAAATAAAAATGACATATGAAAGGTATGAATAATATTCTTTTCTCATGTGTTGACATTATACAATATTAGTACAAGATTCATGTTTTCTTTTTTAGGTAATAAATATTATGGAATAACATGGAAAATTATAGTTAAGATAACATGAAGAATGATGAATGAATATTAAGTTTTTATATAAGGGCTTCCAGAGTTATGATATATTTATTGATGATAAATTGTTTAAAAGTATTAATTCTGATTTGATGATGGGATTACTTTTGAAAAACTTTTATTGTATGTATCACTATAAAGATTGTTATGTGAAATTTTTATTTGATTAAGTGTTATATTTTCTAATGTTGGAATAATTATATTGGTATGAATAACATTTTGGGGTTATATGACCATTGATTTTTGATTAATTATGGGTTATTACATTTTGGATTTTAAAATGAATAGTATGAGATAAACATTGTGGATAAAACACAGTATGGTTATTTTTGAGAATTTTGTTACATTTTGGGAATGTTGTAAAATTATATTATTTTTGGAAAAGGACAATATTTTGGAAGGGTGACAACCCTTCATGTCAGAAATGGCTCTGGGAATCGAACCCATAACTGATGTGTGATAAATATTTATCACCTACCACTGGAATACGTGATGTCCCTAATAAGAATGTATTTTCTTTATCATTAAACAATTTTTAGAATAAGAAAATATAAATATGGGAATATATGTTTTATTTAATAGATATCCTTGGTATTGAAAAATTATTTGGTAATTATGTGATAAATGTTAATTTTGAGGATGTTCACTATGTTGGTTACATTTTATGATTAGGGTAAATAGATAACCACTGGATTTTAATTGAGTAATAATTTAATTATATTTTTTTATGAATCCATGATTAATATTGTGGACTTATTTTGATTTGGTTTATTTATGGAAATTAATAACATATATACAATATTATTGTATTAGGATAATTATTTTTTGGATTAAGACATTTAGTGTGGTTGATGTTATATGGAGATAAATGTTAAAATTTATCCAGGAAGACTATTTGATCAAATTCTTTTGAATTGTGGGTTTTATTCTTAGTAATCATAATTTTATGTAAATTTAATTAAGGTTATTTATTGAATGGTCTATTTTTAACATTGGGTATTACATTTCAATTTTGGAGCATAAAATATGACTTTATTTTTTATGTGATCATTATGTTTTTTGAATTATATTATTTAATCCTAACATTTTGGTTTCAGATAACGTTTAAAGACAAGATGAATAGATATATAATAATTTTTTAGACTATTTTATTCCCTATATAATGATTCTACTGATTCGGGTGTGATAAGTTCGACTTGAATACTCATTGTTTAGTGAAAATAATGTGTTTGTGGTGGGATTTGATTAGTTTATAAAAAACTTATATTACAATAATTACATTTCCTTATAAATGTAGACTGTGTAGAAAATGAATTCTCCCATAATTTGAAAAGGATCCTCAAACAAAAAATATATATTTGTTTTCCCTACTAGAAAATAAAAGAATCTTTTACCCATCACATGTTTTAGGTTTTTTTATTTTTAACTTTCTCATTATCATGTTTTCTATCAATCTCCATCAAAACACGATGGTTATTTTTTTGATATCCATAGTTCTTACATGAAATTATAGTATGTGTAATCTAGAGTGAATTTTTTAATTTAATTTATGTCATTTAAAGTGGATGTTTTGTTGAAACATTTTAGGTTTTTTGGTTTCTATTCATTTACTTTAAAAAGTTAAAACATAGTTACCAAACCCAAAATAAAAATATTGAGGTTGAAATTTCCAAAATAGGGAAATAATGTACCATCCTAAGAAATTATAGAATAAAAAATTTGAATATATATTAATATTTATTAATTATATATTAATTTTAATTTATAAGGGATTCTTTTTCCGATTGTGTACCGGAAACCCAACTACGATTTTTTCTGAAATCTTATGATGCACACCTGAATGAGCTATAATGAAAAATAATATGTTATTATTATTATTATTTCAAATGGTAGTAAATTACAAGTTATTATTTTAGAGGGATTGAATATGACTACATATATTATGTTAATACATGTTTTTTATAAGATTTTACTTTCTTATTATAATTAATAGAAGATTGCAATGAGAATAAATCCAACATTAAGCATACAACACTCTATTATTTTATAAACGATATTTTTACCTCCTTTTGATGGAAACCCTTTTATAAATATAGTTTTTTCAATAATATGTTATATTTAAAAATATAATATTCTTATTTATAAGAGGGGAATAAAAATCACTTTGGTTCTTTTTTTTATTTTCTAATAAAATTCATTTTTAATGAACTGTGAAAAAATACTACATTTTAATACATAAAATCATTTTTTTATAACTTAATTATATTGTTTGATTATAATTTTACTTGATTTTATTGTATAAATAAATTAATTTTTTATAATTTAATCCATTTTTTCCATTTTATGTAATTTCACACTCAAATTTGATAAAAACACATTTCAATCATTTGATGTTTTTTAATTTTTAAAAACGATTTTCCTTAATCTCTCAATGGGATTAACATTAAATTAATTATTGCATAATTTTTGAATTAAATTATAAAAAATGAACCTAAATGATTATAATTATTTTGAATATTTTGTTCTAGTAAGATTGAAATATTATTTGATGATTGGTAACTTTGGTATTTTATTTACCACAGTTAAAGGAAAATCGTGTCATTAAAGGTAAAAAAATGTTATAATAATATAAAACTACCATAAAACATTTGTCAATATTAGTAGATGAATTTTTTTCTACCAAGACAATCTATGGGTTAAAATGGTGGCCTTTGAAATCCACTTTTTTTTATTAATAAATTTGTATCATTTCATATAATGTAAAGGAAGAAATGTCATAATCATGTCCCTTCTTTCTAAAGAAATATTAATATGGGGTTATATATGTTTTATCTTCAATAATAAATATTCCTTGTAAATATAATAATATTACCTAAGTCATGTTAATTTATTTACAATTTTTAGAATAAAAATAATTCAATTTAATTATGACCAAATTATGATACAATAATAGATTTATTAATTATATAATTAAATAAATGACAATATAAATATTAAAATAAATATTATTGGACGATATTTAATACATAAAATAATCATATATGTTACTATGATATGTTATAAGTAAATTTAATTATTTTTGTCTATGTTGTCTCTCTATTTATATTTTATATAATTTCAGTGAAATGAATAGAGGAAAATTTGACATAATAGATATTTTATAAAAATAATAATTTGTCAAATTATTTTAAAATCCTGAAAATATTTTAAAATTAAAAAGGGACTATTATTCGGTCTAATATTTAATTAACTGTCCAATTATGGGAGATATTCCCCATCCAAGTAAAATTTATAGCCTCTTAATATTTAACATGTTGTTACCATATTTTAAATTAGAAAGAATAATTAAGGGTCAACTCAAATGATAAGGTTTAAAATAAAATAATTACATATATAAATAACACATTATGAGAGGATTGAGAACTATACTTATATATAATCTACATAACTCATTTTTTGAGTCATTTGGATAAAAAACTAATTTTTATTAAATATATATTTTAAGAGTTTCCAAGGGTGTCCCTCATCTATCCTATAAAAAGGTAACCTCTACTCTATAATACTTATCCTTTATCAAAATTTTGTTTGGGTTACTCTATACAAAAACTATTTCCTATAATGCTTCCCCATTTTCAAGATGAATTATTTTTGGTATAACACTATTTTAATAGGTGTGAAGTTGATTTTCATAGGTGATAAACTGAATAAGAAGTATCATTTTTAATTGATTCTGTTTTATTTGTTATTCGACTTCTATTATTTATTATTATTCAACGATAAAATAATAATTATTGTGTCCAAAATAAACTTAAATATTATAATGTTAATATCATCACCTAAATCAATCTCCAATTTCATCTAATGGGGATTGAATTTTCATTCGTCTCTACGGTATACTATAGCACCGTGAACTAATATAGTTTGTTTTTCATTACCATATATAAAAACTAGTTATAATGATCGAATCAATGTATATATACAATATTCATGATATATTATTAATTTTAAAAGAATAATATTTTAATTATGTTCATAACATACATGAAAATAATAATGATAATGTCATCCATTCGTAAGTGTGAACTATCAACTCCACCAGGTGATATTAATAATTTTTATTCTCCACATCACTTGTATGATATATATAATAATATTTAAAAGTGTATTATTATGTTAATAATATTATGATCATTATAGAATGATAAACTAATAATTACTATATTTCATTAATAATAAATGAAAAATGGAAAATGTTACTCTTGCATACATACAACTAACCATCTCCATGATTATAACACTGTTCATTTTTAATAACCATAATAAATAGATTTATATAAAAAATATGATTAATGAATTAAATTGATGATTATGTCATGAATAAAAATTTTGCAATGATGGAAATGTGACCACATGGAAAATTTACCTCATTACAATTTCATTTTCAACTTAAGTACAGAATATTGACAAAACACCTAATATGATCATAAAAAATTATGTATGTTTTTTAAAATGGAAATATGTCAAAAGAAGGAATAATAATTATGAAAATATGTGTAAATCATTTATAAAATAACCTAACTTTATCATTCAGGAAAAAGTTATTGTATATTATGATTTAGACTCATGGTAAAGGAATTCATCTAAATATCCAATAATTGAGGAATATTTGTATATTATACACCACATACTTTTATATGGTGTGTAAAACCCCAGTTGAATTTTAATTTAATTCATATATTTTTAAAAGAATATTTTTCTATGAATAATTTTACAAAAATAAAAAGGTAATGATTTATATGTATGTGGTGAGAACAATATTTCTTCTATCGTGACTATTATTTGATATTTATATATCCCTACATGTCATAATGTTTTAAAAGGTAATAAATACTAGATTCTCTATTACTGTATTTTGATCTTGAAAATGGTTTATATGTGGGATTTATTATGTAAATATCTTGATATGGTATATTGTAATTACAAAATGGAAATTTTATCGGTCCATTATGATTGTTATATGTGATATGATTATGTAATGGTTATTGTGAATTATTTATATATATGGGATGTTTCCTGATAAAATAATGGTGGGTGATCCCGTAATATATCTCCAACGCATTGGGTAATGAGATAGAGTTAAAAAAAATTGTGTCTCGTAATAGTTTTAAGGAAATTACTATGACGGGAAATCCAAATGATACTATGAAGGTTTCTCTCTGTTTTGTTTTGAATGCTACAGTGAAAGTATGATATGGATTTCATAATTTTTCTTTTATGATTTATGATTAATAAGTTTTTTTTGTGAATCTTTGTATTTTATGAGTTATACTAACTAATATTTGTTTTATGGGTGAAAAGTATGATTTTGAATAAATAATTCTATGGGATTAAAATATTAATGGACTAAGAGTTTCAATCTTTATTTTATGTCCATTAATGATATTTTTATGCTCATCCCATGTTTTTGAAATGTTTTCCATAGGGTATAATGAGAGGTAAGAGGAAGGAGGAAATCAAGATGAATGTTGAGGTTATTTTTATCATAAAAATGAATGCATGTTTTATTTAAAGAGGTTTTATTTTGTGGAAAAAAGTTATATTGAGTATAAGTGTTTAATTTATAATATTTGATATATTGTGTAATAGTTATGTCAAAATTCTATAAAACTATAAACTTGAAAATATTCTCAATGTGAAACAATTTAAATTCATGATTAAAACTCAATATTATTTAATTTATAAAGTTTAGGCCTTATACTACCCATATCCCAACAGAAAAACAACTCTCAATGACCAAATGATCAATATCTACAATCACCAAGTGGTTCCTTAACCTTGCCTGAAATAGACTAAAGATAATCAATGAACACACTAAGGAGTAGGTATAATCTGATAAAAAATTTCCAGCGTCTTCTCACCAATTATTTATAAAATATTCCAACATTTAATTATATAATTAAATAATTAATGTTTACATAAACATGTTTTGGATGTTTGGAGAGTAATTAAAACAATCCATTATTTACTTTTAAAAAGATGAAAAGACTTTAACAAAATGGATTCAAATTTTTTTTTATAAAATAGTTTATATAAGTTCATTTGTATTTTAAAATAGAATAAAATAATTGGAAAAATTTTATATATCATATATAAATGGGATACCACCATAGTCATTTTCCAAAATGATAGATAGATCCATGAAATGACATCCTCACACAATCCAAAGTGACCACTAAAATATGTGTATACACATTTCTGTATGACTCTCTCTAACAATGACTCGTCACCATGCCATCATGGATTTAACCTACTACACTAGGTATATTTCAGTTACAAATCATCTAAATAATTCTATTCCAATAACTCACAAACTATGTAGGCTTTCGTGTTCTATAATACAACCAAATATGGGAAATATTTTAAAACTATTTAAAATATCATTAATCGAGTTCCCCCATTTCAAAAGTTCCAATTTTTGATTTAAAACCCAAAATACATTTTTTATTCATAACATGCCTTTTGTAGCATAATAACACTATTTTTCAATTAAAAACAAATTCAAACCATTTTCTCAAATAAAAATTTGAAATTATTTTCAACAAATCAATTTTATTGTTTTAATTTCACAATTGTCCATCAATTTTTCAGACACACACAAATTCAATGAAATTGTAGGGTTTTATATATTTTTATCTAGAAATTAAATTTCACATTCAAAACCCTTAATTCAATGGAATTGTGTTATTAATAAATGGTTGGAATTTAGGTTAAATTATTTGTAAATACGCGTAAATTGAAGGGAAATTTTTTTCTTACTTTCTCTGGAAGTTTACTAGTTGCTGTCTTCTGACGGTAATTGATTCCAAGGCCTGGTGTGCCCAGACTCAATTTCCAAAGATTTTCTTGGGTACGTTCAGTGAACCAATGAATGGGTTTTAATATCTTTCAAACCACTGCTCAGATTTGAAATTTGGGGGCACCGATGAAACCGTAGTGCGGATAATTGCTAAAGGGGACCTTTACCGTAGTTTTGTTTTGACGGGAGAATAGGATTAATATTCGGTTTCTTTTTAAGGAATAAATAAAAATATGTGCTAGATATTTTTATTTGTGGAGGGTAGACATTATCCTACAAACTGGGAGGGTTTAGTGAGGAGGGGCCCACACGAGACCCTAACTCCTCACTTCCCTCTCAACTCCCTAAACCCCCTTTTAATCACCCATTTAATTATGTTGTAAACTCTTCATAAATTAAGAAACCTCTCTACCTTCCACTCATCCATTTATGTTTTCATACATATATAATTAATGAAGAGATGGTTGTTATTCTTTAAAATGGGGGACAACTTTTGTAAGTTTGGCTTAGCAAATAATCTTGAGGGGGGAAACCTCTGGAGGAATAGAAGATCTCCTTCCTTCTATGAAGAACGGTTCTCCTTCCATCAGATCTCCAATGAGCAACGCCCGAGCTGGGATCGAAGGACTTTGTAGAGGCAACCGAAGACAAAGACCATCATAACCTTCATTTCTTACTTTTCCACGATGTCTGCCCTTTCGCAACACCGTCATCCATGGTGCTCGGCTACTGTGGATCATTCTCGAGGTAGGGGTTATTTTTCTTGTTCAAGACTTTATCATCGTTCTTCGGTGCTTATGTAATTTCCCGCATGATATTGTCGTAACGGGAGGAGATCGGACCGCATGAACACGGATGATTCTCCTCCCCTTTTCTTTGTTGATCTTATTTGAAGTAGGAAGCAGAGGCGCACAGTGTTGTTGCACCGTATGGTGATCCAGAGGGAACTACGGCCATGCAAGGCTGCGGAGAAGGTGGCGCAGTGTCGTTGTACCTCACGGGAACACAGAGGACCGCGGCCGGAGCAGGCCGTGGCGATGGTGTAAGGCGCCTTCACGCCGCGCCGGGGAGACGAGCCACGACCTAAAGCAATGGCAAACTAGCAGGGGTGGCTGGCCGAGCCGGCTGCCAGCGACACCAGGAGGTGGGATCCCTTCTGGGTCCCATGGTGGTTCATAAACCAGTCGGCCATAATGGCCAGCCGTTACCTGGAAAACCAGTGGTGTAACCCCCCCCCCCCTGACCAGTTGCTAGTGCGGACCCCACTGGGTACCCCGTTTCTGCAAACAGGGGCGGCGCCCCCTTTGCGTCCCGCTCGGCTAGCGCCGAGCCGCGGCCGGCTTCTGAGCTGGGCCACAGGCCGCAGTAGCTGGGCCGGCCGTGCCCAGCCTGGCCGGGCCACGCCCGCGCCGGGCCGGGCTGCACCCAAACCCGATTCATGTTGACCCAGTTCGGGCTGACCCAGGGGTATTGGTCCTGGTCGGACCGAGCCCAGACCCCTTATTTTAGAACCATTTTTGGTTAAACAGTCGTAACATGAGTTGTGGACCTTTGAATGACACACTGTCAGTTGCACATGATATCTTGGATTGAGACGGTCATTTCGGTATATTACAGTCAAGGTTTTGGAAATGTTTTTGTACGACTGGGTTTGTTCGAACTCGAAACCAACCGGGCCCTCGGAGCGGAAACGCTTATAACTTGAGTTCCGGTTGTCCGATTGATGTGATGTCAACTTTTTTGGATATCTCTTGATGAGACGGTTCTTTTGGAATACTTTACATGAGCATTGGACATAGTTGGAGTGTGACCTGGTTGGATTGTACCCGAAATACAACCGGGCCCCTAGAACGGAAATGCTAATAACTCACAGACTGGGCGTCTGATTGCCGCGTTGTTTGTTGGGTTGAGACCCCTATGACGAGGCGGTCCTTTGAGATACATCCACGTGAGATTACATGACACTTGGAAGTATCTATGAGTAGCTTTTGGAGAGGACCCTCCCAGAGACGAGCGTACGGAGTGCTGAGACCTAGTAGCTGACAGAGACCGAGTATACGAGTACTGGATGGTACTCGGAGGTGGACCTCATGACGAGATAGTACTCGGAGGTGGACTTCACGAGGACACTGTACTCGGAGGAGGTTGGTGGGCGAGAGCGTTGAGGAGGCTATCTATACCTACCCTTCAGGTAGGATCCGAGGTGGACGACCCAGGAGCCTCTTCTATCTTCCAGCTATTTGTCTTTTCTATTGTACTTTCATTTAGTTGCAGCTTTACTTTTCAGTTGGGTTTGTATTCTGGCCCATTTACCCTTCCGCACTTTCTTTTGTACTTAGTGTATTAGTTCATCTTGTACTCTGGATGGATGTGTTTATGTTTTATAAAGGTAATGCCTTCCCAGTTATCGGGATTCAGGCCTTTGGTGCTAGTCGCCCGCCTCTTTCCTATGGAAGGCGGGCTTGGGGTAGTCACGACATGGGCCCCGAGGATGGGTTATGACAAATTTGTATCACAGGAATCGGTTCTACCTCTCAAAACATAAGACTCTAATTTTTTTTCTGTGAATCATTAGTGTAAAGGGTATGAAGTGTGGTTTGCAGATCAGGGAGTCTAGTGTTGGTGCGGGCGGCCGACATATCCATACACCAGGACCCTGACTTCTGATTTCCGACATCGTGCATGAAAACATTGACTGCGTCTGTGTTTTCAAAATTTTCTTATATGTCAGCTCAAACCATGTCACTTCTACAGGTATAATCTTTTGACTGTGTCACTTCTGTTTCTTTCAAGATGTCTTCACCTAGTCAGACAACGCAGGTACCGAGTAGAGAGCGTGAT
This sequence comes from Viscum album, assembly GCA_963277665.1. Taxonomy (NCBI): domain Eukaryota; kingdom Viridiplantae; phylum Streptophyta; class Magnoliopsida; order Santalales; family Viscaceae; genus Viscum; species Viscum album. The sequence goes on along the minus strand of OY728141.1, from coordinate 304,345,919 downwards.
GGTAGCCCACCGAGCAGCGAGGCCATGTTGTAGGGCCCCATTAGAGAAGAGTTACCAGTGGTACCACTACCCGTTGTGTCACCAACAACACCATCCCCAGCAGTAGAGGGTGCGCGTTTCTTGAGCGCATTTCACGGGTTCATGCGATAGAGGCCTCTGAGTTTTCAAGGCGAGGTAGATTACAAGACAGCTGGGTACAGGATGGAGGATGTAGCGGAGTCTTCTGCCGCCGGAAGTAGATAGGTGACATAGAATTCCGAGTTCCCTAGGCCAATAGGTGGGTGACTTTGGAATACATGCTTGCTTGTGTGAGGCACACAACATAGAGCCAGCCGTATGAGGAACATGAAGTGCTATGCATGTGGCAAGAAGGGTCACTTGGCTCGAGACTGCCGGACCTGTCCAAAAGATGAGCAACAGGTAGTGGAAGAACCCACTATATCGGGTCAGAGGAGATGGCCGTACAGCTAGTGGTGTAAGACACATCGAGGACTTGGCACCACCACCACCAAGAGGTCCACCCAGAGCGCATGGAATGGGTGGATATGTGAGATCACAACATCTTGTAGCTAAAGCATACGACTATGGAGCTCCGGAAGTATGCGGAAAAAAGGGGGACCTGTTCTAGGCAGGGAGGCCTCTGATCTTCGTACTTCTAGTTTCTATTTGTCGTTGTTGATGTTGTGGATGTTATGTGTCTTTGTACTTCGAGCTTTAGCAATAAAAGAAACCTTTCTTTGTGACATTTACTTTCCTGTCCTTTTTGTATTGTTGATACTAAGATGTTCCGGTTTAAAACTGTTGACTTGATCCGCACATTTGAGATACCTACTGGGGGATACCCAGTGACCACACACTGCTACCAAAAGTGTGACTCAACCCTTAGAGGTGAGACTAATGGTTGGATCTTTTGGTAGTAGTGTCGAGGACTTACGTTGTCGTCCATGGCATGAAATAGTACCATTAATGTCAGGATTGATTGTACTAGGCAAAGCATGTTGTTTATCCAGATAATGATACCAAAATTCTATTTTCTATAGAGGATAATTCCCAGAAGCTCTTTGGTGGAATGTAGAAGAAGAAGGGTGGAGATGAGTACATACAATTGGATAGTCTCAACTATTGTTCGTTGAGTGAACAGTTTATGGTTCTCTCCATCTCAATAAGATCTGGTGTATTATCTCTCATAATTACATCAACCTGGTATAGTGGTGATGGCTTAAAATCCTCCAGGACTATGACTTCGAGATAGTTTATACTCCTGGATAGGTGGAGGTTGTAGGAGATGCTCTTAGTAGGAGATTGGGCATTCAGCTGATGGAGTCTGCACGTGTAGAACCAGAGATGGTTCGGGCTACGACGGAGAAGATCCGGATCATCCAGTAGCGGATGAAGACTGCAATGAGTAGACTAAAGTCCTATGTGGATAGGATATGGAGACCACTGGAGTTTGAGGATGGAGACCACGTCTTCTCACGGGTCTCACCTCGATGAGGTCTAAGGATATTTGGATTAGGTGGAAAGTAATCTCTGAGATTCATTGGACCTTTCCTGGTCTTCATTATGGTAGGCTAGGAGGCTTACCGTTTGGCCCTTCCACCTTCATTACACCAGTTGCATGACGTCTTCCATGTATCTTGGTTGAAGAGACATGTGCATGACAAATCATACATCATCGACCACGAAGAGTTGTACATCTATGACATGGTGACTTTCACTGGGTTCTAGTAGAGGTTGAGGATCGACAGGAGTGAGTCCTACGTGGACTGCTGATTCCTCTTATGCGCTTTTGTTGGCAGCACGGGATCCTCCAGGAAAGCACATAGGAGCAAGATGCTCAGATGTGTGCTCAGTACCATATTTTGTTTCCCTAGTGTGTGTTGTAGATTTACGGGGACATAAATCCCTGAGGTATGAGTAATGTAAAGAGCCAGAAATTTCAGGGAAAAGTTTTTCATAATTTTTTTGGAATTTTACATGTTTGTGGATTCTGAAGGCACTTGATTCCGTGGCCCGGTGTGCCCGGAATCAATTTCCGAAGATTTTATCAGATATTTTAGTGAACGAATGTGCGAGGTTTATAATCATTTAAACCGTTGCTCAGAATTGAAATCTGAGGGCACCGAGGAAACCGCAGTGCCAGTAATTGCTTAAGGGGACCTTTACCATAGTTGCGTTTTGAGGGGAGAAGAGGTTTAATTTTCTATTCGTTTTTAAGGAATAAATAAAAATATGTGTTTAAAATTTTTATTTGTGGAGGGCAGTCATTATCCTAGAAAATGGGAGGGTTTCGTGAGGAGTGGCCCACATGATACCCTAACTACTCACTTCCCTCTCAACTCCTTAAACCCCCCTTTTAATCACCCCTTTAATTATGTTATAAACACTTCATTAATTAAGAAACCTCCCTACATTCCACTCTCCATTTATGTTTTCTTACACATATAATTAATAGAAGAGCTCCTTCCCTCTGCAAATAATGGTTATCCTTCCATTGAATCTCCAACGAGCGATGCCCGAGCCGGGATCGAAGGCCTTTGCAAAGGAAATAGATGCTAATGACCGTCGTCACCTTCATCTATTACTTTACAAAGACGTCCTCCCTTTCACGACATCTTCATCAACGATGCTCATCTACTGCGTATATTTCTCGAGGTAGGGGTAATTTTTCTTGTTCAAGACATTATCATCGTTATTCTTTGCATAATGAATTGGCCGCATGATATCGTCGTAATGGGAGGAGATCGGACTGCATGAACACATCTGATTCTCCTCCCCTTTTCTTTTTTGATCTTTGTTGAAGTAGGAAGTGGAGGCGCACGGTGATGTTGCACCATACGGTGATCGTCAGTGAACCGCGACCATGCAAGGCCGCAGCGAAGGCGGGGTGCTGCCGCTGCACCACGCAGGATCAAAGAGGACCACGGCCGGAGCGGGCTGCGGTGGTGGTACGCAGCACCGGAGGGGCTGAGGAAGGCCGCAGCCGGAGCAGGACACGACGACGGTGTGCCGTGCCATCATGATGTGCCAGGGAGATGAGTCGCGGCGTAAGGCCACGGTGGACTAGCAGGGGAAGCCGGCTGCCGGCGACACCAGGATGCGGGTCCCCTTCTGGGTCCCGTAGTGGTTCACAAGCCGGCCGGCCGTAATTGTCGGCCATTACCCAGAAAACTGAGGTGGGGGTTACCCCCCGACCGGTTGCTAGGGTGGAACCCACTGGTTCCACCATTTCTGCAAAAAGGGAGCGGCACCCCCTTTGCGTCCCGCTCGGCTAGCGCCGAGCCGCGACTGGCCTCCGAGGTGGGCCGCAAGCAGCACGGGCTGGGCCGGCCGCGCCCAGCCATGTCGGGCCACCCCCATGCGGGGATGAGCCGCCAGCATCGGGCCGGTCTGCGGCTGGCCACGCCGGGCCGGACCCAGACCCGAGTCAGATTGAACCAGTTCGGGCCGACCTAAGGGGTATTGGGCCGGGTCAGACCGGGCCCAGACCCCCTATTTTCGGACCGTTTTCAGTTAAACTGACGCAACTTGAGTTGTGGACTTCTGAATGACACATCGTTAGTTGCGTAGGATTCCTTGGATCAAGAAGGTCGTTTTAGTATTTTACACTCAAGGTTTTGGAAATGTTTTGGGATGACCTGGTTGGTTGGAACTGGGAACCAACCGCGCCCTCGGAGCAGAAACACTTATAACTTGAGCTCCGGACGTCTGATTGATGTGGCGTCGACTTTTTTGGATTCCTCTTGATGAGATGGTTCTTTTGGAATACTTCACTTATGTTTTGGACGCAATTGGAGTGTGACTGGGTTAGATTGTACACAAAATCCAACCGGGCCCTTGGAACGGAAATGCTAATAACTCACACACATGGCATCCGATTGACACGTCGTCTGTTGCGTTGATACCCATATGATGAGATGGTCCATTGATATACTTCCAAGTTAGATTACATGACACTTGGAAGTATCAACCAGTAGATCATGGAGCGGAACCTCCAGGAGATGAGCGTATGGAGTGCTGAGACCTAGTAACTGGCTGAGACTTGATGACTGCTGATTGATCGACTCGTAGTGATTCAGATGGCCCAGTGGGGTGCGCATGGTTGTATTTGCAGAACCATGGCAGATGAGAGCTTGGTTGTAGCAGTAGAACCGTGGTACTCGACAGAAGGAGTACCTATGTAGGCTATGAGGGGGTGTGCTTGGTTGTAGCAGCAAACCCATGGTGGGAAGCACTTGGTTGTAGCAGTAGGGCCACAATACTCGACAGGTGGAGTACTATAATAGTCCAAGGTTTGTGGGAAGCGCTTGGTTGTAGTGGCAGACCCACTGTACTCGATAGAAGAGGAGTTCTCCAACAGTCGTGGTTTAGAAATCATGAATAAAATCCTAGTTTGAGATGAGTCTTTGATCCTTTATGTTTACCTCATGATTGAGATGGGTCTCATGATAACTTTGGTGTATGTATGGGGATATAACTAAGTAGTGGATATCTGTTGATTTCATAACCATTGTGTTTCCTCATGAATGAGACGGGTTGCATGATATATTAGGTATAAGTATGGGCTTATACTAAATTAAGGGTTATTTGTTGAGATCCTTTTTTGTGGTTATCCTTGTTGGATTTAGTTAGACCTTGAGGGTCTCAGGGTCCCTACTGTGTATCATTATACTCAGCCCTGCACGGGCTATTCTCGCACCTCATTGTGATTGGATGTAGAAGACAGACATCGCTAACAGAGACCGAGTGTATGAGTACTGGACGGTACCCAGAGGTGGACCTCAAGACGATAGAGTACCCGAAGGTGGACTTCATGATGAGACGGTACTCTAAGGAGGTTGGTGTGTGAGAGCATTGAGGAGGCTATTATACCTACCCTTCAGGTAGGATCTGAGGTGGATGACCCATGAAATGCTTCTATCTTTCAGCTGTTTGTCTTTTCTGTTGTACATTCATTCAGTTGTAGTTGTACTTTTCAGTTGGGTTTGTATTCTGGCCCATTTAACCTTAAACAATTTCTTTTGTACTTAGTGTATTACTTTTTCTTGTACTCTGGTTGGATGTGTTTATGTTTTATAAAGGCAATTCCTTCCCAATTAATGGGATTCATGCCTTTGGTGCTAGTCGCCAGCCCCTGGCCCATGAAAGGAAGGCTTGGGGTAGTAATGGGATGGGCCTGAAGGATGGGTCATGACATTATTGAATTCAAAACAATCAATTTAATTTAACTCAAGCATTTCGTTGATAATCAAATTTATCCATTTCATTGGAACCACCAACCATTCTCATTAAAACAAAAGGGTTTAAATAGAACCCTTCATCTTGAATGATGTTTCATATGATCTAGTTACACATCCTACAAAAAAATATTTCACAATAGGGAGTTCTGATCCATCAATCCAAATATAATCTATCAATCTCCATGAAATAATAGAAAAATATACGAAGAGACTAGGAGAAAACTTACATAGCGAGTCACACGGTAACCATAATAATCACCAATTTCTGATCAAAACACAGCAAAATGGTTTTAGTTATTCAAATTTCATGGAAATAGATTTTGGGTCATTTGAAATGAAAAATGGAGAGAATGAAAAGAAAAATTGGCTAGGTTTCTTATTAAAAACAAACATCATGACATTACATGATGTGAAACCCAATTACATGTTAAGTATTTTAAAAATAAAAAATATTTTCATAAAACACATCATCTTTTGATAAAATTAAGGGAATTATTATTTTAGTATTTAATCATCTTTTTATAATTTTAAAGAGAATGTAAATCCCTAATAGACTATGAAATAATAATTCTTTTGTTGAGAATCCAACAAACATCATAATTCATAATTCAATGTATCCTCCTAATTCCTTCTTGGAACTAACCATGTTATGGGAAAATAAAAACCGCAACTATTTTTAATATGCAAACATTAGGAAGGTAGTAGGATGTTGCACCACCAACACTGGGTCTAGTTGTGTACTTTCCATAGTTATGTGCCCCTGCAATGGAATTTTGTGCTGGTTACTTGTCTATATAGTCGAGTATTAGTAAAAAATTTATATACCCTATACACAAAATATACATCTAAAAATTCATCGTCACTAAATACGTATAATAGAAGACATTTGTTACCTAAACCAGATGTCTGATATATCTGTGTTCAAAATATAGAAAAACATCAAATCATCCAAAAATCCATGTTTAGATGTTAAAAGTTTTTAAATAACCAACATTGTTTTTTAAGAAAGAAAAACAATGTTTAAAAATTGAAAACTAAAATTTATTGGGATTTTTCAAATAACAAAAGAATAGACCAAATTTTGGTGGTATGTAATGAATCTTCACCCATCTATGTTGTCCAAAGCTACCAGATGATGACATGGTGTGTACTGAACATTGAAACACTGCCCACATATCTCCCTCCCTCACTTTATCTCTCACCCTAACATTGTATCATAGGTCATATAAATGGAAATCCCTTAGGGGAACATGTGAGAAGAATTTCTATAAGGACCAAATGAATTGAGGGAATCAAACAAAATTAAAGGAAGAGAAAATAAAAATTAAATGGGGATCATCTTGAGCCAGTACCAAAATTATATTTATTCCCGTAAAAGAAAAAATACCTCATTTTAGACTTAATGGAGGAGACATAATCTCAATCTAAAACTTCTTTGAAAATATATATCTGGAAAATTGTTACTATGTAAATTAATTTTTTTTAATTAAAAAATTAATAAAAAATATTCTAAAAAAAATTAAAATAAATCGAAATTATTCCATAAACATTTTCTAGAGTAGAAACGCAATTCCAATATTACTAGAGATGTCAAAAACTTATCTGAGATCTTTTCTAATGTGGATGTTACCATATTAACCATCATACGAATTTGAATGAAATATTTCGCATTTATGGTCAAATTTTCAAAATCGAAAAAAATAAGACCTTTAAGGATGTGAAATATAAAATAATTATTATAGTGGAATTAAATTATTTCCCCAAATATAAATTAAAATATAAATTATTTTTATTTTGAAAAAAATGTGAAAATATTTTTTTATATAATATTTAATATGGTAATAATTGAAAACGACTAAAATAAAGTAAAAGGTTATGTTAAATGTCCATTACGATTAATTTTTTTGCATCCCTAAAAAAATTTAATGAGGATGATATAAAATAGAAAGGGAAAATTTAATATAGAATATTAAAAAAAACTCTTACCTTGTGCATGAAATGTTTTGTGAATTCTGTATCTTATGGAATAATAAACATTTCACAATTACCAAATTTCTGGTGAACAATTTTCAGGTTAATTATTCCTTCCAATTTTATTATTAACAGGTTATATAAAGTTGATTAATTGTTTATGTTCACATTATATGTTTTTTATGAAATTTGGCTCAAATGTTCAAAATGAAATTAGTAGGTTGACTTTGGAAAAAGTGGGAAATATTTTATCATACTAAAAATAGTAGACATGACTTTTCAATATATTTTAATTCATTAGTTAAACTATTAAAATCGACCATGAGATACAGTTATGAATTATAAATATATTAAAATCATGGGGATGATGGCTCATATAAATTCTTCAAAAATGTTTCCATTTTTCAATATAGAGTTTGGAACAAAGGAATGTATTATTTTAACATTTTATATTTATAATAATATCATTAATGCCGGATTAATTTTTAATATATATATATATCATTTAATATGGTGATGAATAATAAAATGCATCAATTCATAGAGGATTTTGTCCCCCCATAAACTTAAATAACGTTTCCATTTCCCAGTTAATGAGTTTGTAAAAATATTTAGTTTAATATTAACTATAAACACAATTAAATAACTCATTAATATCAAATATATATAAATATATATATTTTTGTGTGTGTCTGTGATATATATATCATTATTACTAGCTATGAGAGATGGTGATGGAAATCGAAGTAATTTTTATGGGAGACTATAGTCTCTCGTAGACATGAATGATAACTACTATTCCCATTTGATTGTGGCTGGAGATGAATATATGTAATAAAATTAACAAAATGACCTATATTTATATTGGATATACAAATTCTATTATATTATTATTTTGAAATAAGGGTTGAAAGAGGTGGAAAATAAATAAAAAAAATCATTCAGTTATAAATGATTTATATTCATCAGATAACATCATAAGGTTTACCCCTAATGAATATTTTGGACACTTTTATGATAAATATAGGGAATATATGATGTTAGTTGGAATATGGCATAGTATTTGACTAGGGATTGGTTGAACCAAAATGTTATTTATGTGTCAATAAAAGAGTATTGGATGATCATATTTTAAGAGAGTGGAGGAGAACACTAAGAAATTCATTAAATATTAAAATAAAATAAAATAATGTTAATTTTCAAAAGGTCCAAAATTAGTAATATTCAATGATAATATGATTATATGTCTAAATATACTTATTAATAATTTTACAACTTTTATACTTTGCTTCTATAATTGTATTTTGGATTAAACCCTATATTATCATTTTTTTATACTTACCATGATTACTAGTTTCATTACTCATTTACTATAACAACCATCCCCATAAAAGAAAGAATCACCATTTGATCCCGAATGAATGATATTTTCGACCCTATACTAATCATGATTGAAAATATATTTTTATAGAAGTTATAAATAATTTAATAAAATATTATTTATTATAAAATTTATTTTCTGACAATTTTAGAATAGTTTAATTACATTTCCTTTAATAACAATAGAAAAAAAATATAATTTGAAGATATTCCTTTCGTAGATTATAAATATGTCTGTTTATTTCATGAATTTGTGAAACAAAACAATTATTTCATGTTATGTTACATTAAATAGTATTATAATCGATTTTTCTATTAATTGGATAAGATGTATATTTCCATTAGATATGAATTTAATTTAATTATTTTATTTCAAATAATTAAATTAAAATTAAATTGGTTAAAAATAATTTAATTTTAGAATTAAAATTTGGAACAAAAAATATTCTCCTTTTATCCACATTCCAAAAAATTTAATGGTAATAGAACAAAAAGATTAACTTTCTCAACATTTACATGTATAAAATATTATAGTGGTCCAAATAAAGACCATATTGTAATGAAAGGACATGTATTAAACCATTGATTTATTTTTGATCAAATACACACATATAATAAAATTATAGAATATGTTAGGGTATCTTTAATGACTTTATCACTTTATTTTAAATCATAATGAATCCATTATTATATTCTCTAGGTATCAAAATTTAATATAACTAAAACTCAAAATAAATAAAAAATAATGGGTAATTTCTAATAAATTTCAGTCACCAAATTAAAATATGAAATGAATTTTTAAATTAATATTTCATCAAAGTGCAATATAATAAATTATAATTAAAATAGTGAAATGTGATGATAAATTATTGTTTGGAAACTACCTTCTTAAGTATAAATATATTTTTTTACCACATTCAAGTATAAAATTCAAGATGATCACTATAAATTGATTATTATTAATCAGAATTAACCAATGAAATTTTAAAAATAAACATAAATATGAATTTATTTTTTAAATTCATTTATTATATTTAAAACCCTATAAAAATATATCTTATTCACTTTTCATTTAAAAAGAAAAGATTATAGAAAATTACCTGAATTTCACCTTAATATAAATATAAAATAGTCATTTCAGAAGTGATATAATTGATTTTAAAATAAAATTTCTATATGATATAGAATCTATAAAATTCTGTAGAAAAGAGAGAAATATAAAGAATGATTTTTTTATGTATAAAATGACTATACAAAAATATATTCATTATTTATGAAGAATTATTTAGTAAACTTATAATTATTAAAAGATTTATATATAAATTTATTCATTTGGTTAATCATAAATATACCCTTAAAAATATCCACCATAATATTCATGTCTTATTAAACTAAAATTATTCCATTCATTTTGTATTCACAATGTTGTTTCATTCACTCTATCAGACAAAGATATCAATTTAAAATATTTAGTTTTTACACTACCCCTTTAGTAAACATTATCCACTTAATTTATCTTAATCTCAGTAATTAGATTTTATAAATTTGAATATACGTTTATTAAAACTCCACATTATATAAAGGGTTAACAAAAAAATCTCTTAATAATAGAGAAAGGTATGCATGTGTATCAACCTGAAAAAATATAACTAGGTTTTGATGTATTAAAAAATGGATGTGTAGTTAAAATAAGGGAATGAAGAAAAGAATAATGCCTAAAATATGATGGAGTGTGATATAGGTCCTTGATCAAAATATTGTAAATTATCATGTGAATGATAAAGACCACAATACCTTAAACCAATGTTATGTGAACACCCATAGATTCATCTATTGAAAACAATATCTGATTAAATTTTCATTTTGATACTGTTTTCATTGACTCGATGTATTAATTACTATGTACAATGAGTAAAATAAAAAATAAATATCTAATTAACATGTATAATTTCTTTAATTAATCTATTTAAACCATAATCAAAACTCATAAACTAAATGTTTTATATTATATAGAACTTTTTTTTAATCCTGGACCTCTAAAATAAACGTCTAATAGATCAAATAAATCTACCAAATTACTACATTCTTTTACACCAATCATTTAGTAACAACCCAAAACGAAGTGGTTTTTATAATATACGATATTTAAAAGATGAATCTAACTTTATATGAAGGAATAATACCAAAATATAAAAAATTAAATAGAGATAGAAATAATTAAAACTAAATCCATAAAAATGTATGTATAATCAATATTATATTTATTATTAAGGAATTTGCTTGAAAAAAAAACAAAATAGAAAAATTTGATGACATATTCCTCAATGATAAATTTTTCATTTATCTCAAAATGAAATATGACAATATAAAAATCACATACAAAAAATGTACATTCAATATTTATATAATCTAATGAAAATTTTAATTATTTCCGTAAAATATTTTAATATCTATAAATTCATATTAAAATCAATCACTATTTCATAAGATAATTTCATATTTATTTCTAAACATTTCCAATTTTTTTCTTTTTAACTTGATAATATAAATATCTCAAAATAATTGTTTTTTATGAAATAATATTAATAACTTTATCACCAAATAATTTTTCATTCCCATGGTTATCTCTATGAAAAATAAAATATTCAAAATATTATTTTACTAAATTTTTATCTCATTAAAAATTGTTATACTAACTAAGGAATTACTTCAGACAGTGGTTGGGGTTTTAATATTATCAACATTCAATTATCGGTTATGGATATATTAGCCAAATAGATGTGATAGAATATCCTATTTTTTCTAAAGAAATTATTATTATTATTATTTCCCTCAAAATATAAGGAATATACTGAAAAATTACCTTAATCATTAATGATCTGGTCTGCCCTAATAGTTATCAATACCTTTGATCATATTTCAATAAAATTTAAATCTATTATTCGTAAAATATATATTTATAATACACGAGTTAATAATATATTTATAATATACCTTAAACATTTATTATGACTCAATAAATTTCATAATAAATTATCATTATTTTTCTACATTGGTTTTGAACGGAATTAATTCCATCCAATACATGTAACAAATTAAAGGTAAAAAACAAATTATAAATTAATATTGTGGTGTTTCATGATTATCATACTATATATAATGTATTATAACATCACTAAAAATATGACTAAATTATAATTATGAAAACTTGATGTATAATCACATCCTTAATTTAACATCCTACACATTCCTTTAACTGTGAATTTTCATCTTAGTCATTAATAATTTATTCCAACAAACCAATGGTATAAAATACATTTTTATGATTCATCTATGTCAGATCAATAATGATTCATAATTATATCTTTAAGAAAGTAATTAATACCATAACTTTAGAGATAATGGTGTTATTTTATACTTTTTATATTTCCTTTATATATCGACATAGGCTTAATATCTCTAAAAAAGGAAATAGAAAAGTCCATGGTGGGTATTTTATATTTGAATGAAATGGATGAGTTTATATTTTGAATAAATTAAATGATAATTCTTGATAAAATTAAATTATTTAGAAAAAAAATATGTTGGCAAATTCAAATAGATTCTTGTAAGTGATTAGGATTAAAAAAAATTCAGAACAACTTGACCATGATTTTCTAATGATATAAATGATTATGTCAACTAGAAGTGACAAGATGGATGAGGGTCCTTTATTTCAATTATTTTGATATAAAATATATAATGGGTATAAAAGAAATAAAATTATAGAATCAAATGAATTACGTCATGTTAAAAAGATAATGGTCAATATAAAAAAATTTCCACATTACTTTCATAACACATTTAAATTAAAATCTTAAAAAATGAAATAATTATGTTCAATATTAAAGAGTTTTTTCATTGAAATAAAATCTAATTACATTACACATACATCTTGAAAAATGTGTCCATATTATTTAGAAATAATATTTTATGTTAAACCATATGGCTATATATACTTCAAAAGAATAAAAACTATCATAAAATATCATTAATCACCTTGAAATGAAATTAGTTACCACAAAAAAAGGGTTTCTAGGGAATTGATCAAATGAAAAAATATAAACATATAATCCCAGAATGGTATCCACAACTCTGATATTAATTTAACATAAAAATATCATTATCTCTAATGTTTTTAAACCATTCATTGGATAAATTCTATGATCACCCAGTTATGAATATTATGAAATCCTTAGTTTTTAGCCTATATTAATATTTATTAATTCTTTATAGTGATTATGGTCAATATTTTTAATGAATTATGTAATAAATCTTATTAAAAGCCCCTTAATTTTCATAGTGTTATTTTATCATCAATATCCATGTTCTTAAAATATAAATCATTTGTAAAAAAAATCATTATAGGAGTAAACATCATGACTTTAAATATGAGTTCTTCTTTATTCTTAAAAATATTTAAACCATTTAATTTTTTTATAATTTTGAACGATCACAAAAATATTAATAAGTGACATAAAAGGAATATTTTATTTTCTTGGATACTAATAACGATTTATTATTTTCAAATTTACTAATGGGAATACATTAAACATTCTATTACCCAAAATTAAAATTTTCTATATAAAATTGTTCAAAAAAAATTCAAACATAATTTAGAAGGAAAAGAAAATAATTTTTTATTTTCTATCCATCCGAATTGAGAATATTTTATAACAAAATCATACATTTATCCCATAAAAGTAGTAAATAACTTTCATTGATAATAAAATAGTTGCCTTACCTTGAGAAAACATATAATTCATGTCAAATTCATTCTAATCATAGAGAAATCAATTTTACAAATTGAAGTATCATTTTGATAACAATATTATACATAGAGTAACCATCACTGTGTAACAATAATGTTACCATTATTTTTACACAATGAAAAACCATCACAGTTGCACATGAATAAAAATCACATTAATATAAAAAATAGGAATCAATATTTTACATGGAATAACAATCATGGTTTATTTCTAAATATATATATTATCTAGTACATTGGAAGGATATTAATGACTATCACAAACAATCCCAAGTACCATAGTATACTAATTACTTAGACGACCCAAACATGGCCCAATGGTATTTCCTGATCCCAATGGGTTTGAGACACACCCCTAAAATCCTACAAAGAATAACATTTTAACGTTGTTCACATTATAATTTTGTAATATGATAAGAATAAAATATTAATATAATAAAAAATTTTATGGGAGAGGTGTAACAGAAGTCAACTATCTTTGAAAAAACCCAAAGTACTATAATAAATTACATGAAAACTAAATAACCATCCCATTTACATACATACACAACTCTCCAAGTGCACAAATTACTAAAGAGAACCACCTCCAAGTGGGGATTTACCTTTGTTGGAACATGGAAGTAGAAAATCTTCAAACATGAAAAGGCACATGTATGGTTTGAAATAATTTTCAAACAGGGTCTAACTAAAAATTCCATAATATATTTCATTATTTTGTTAACCAAAGAAGGATATTTCTATTTTCAAATATACTTTTTTGGAATTGCTAAAGATGACTTAAAAAAACATACATTATATTTCAAAAGATGGAATAAATTTAAAATGACGTAATTACTTAAAATACATTTATTAAACAAAAAATATATCTATAAAATTTTATAAAAATTATAAGGAAATTGAAATTTTTTGCAAATGTAGTAATACATTTATATCTCATATATAAAAAAGATAACAGCATTGTCATCATTCAAGAAGTACAATAGTTCCATGTTATCTAATCATCACATAATCAAGTGATGAAAACAATAATAAATAATGATTTCCCACAACAATAGAAACATATGAAACATCTATATATAACTAATTAATAATATTTTAAATGTAGTATTTAATTAGTGTTGTAAATCATAAATTTGGTGCACGGGAATTCCCATCCTAGCATGTTTTTCTAACATAACACAATAACTATATTGTTTTTTATGTCCTAAAATGCATATAAATGATGGGAAATTTATTTTAAGACTGCATATAATAAAATTGAATCACATTCTCCAATTTCAAAAATTAAAATTTTTCATTTAATAATGAAATGGGGTTTTAATTAAAACATTACATTACCAAGATAAATCCCAATAGTTTCTATATAAACAAATTTATTCCTTTTTATTGTATTGAAGGTGAAATCAATTTCTAAAATTTACTATAAATATAGTTTCACAATTTAAAATCAATAATTTAAATTTCACCAATTTTGATCAATATCTCAAACACACACCAATTCAATAAAAATAGGTGGTTTTCCTGTTTCTTTATAATAATCTAATTTTATAAACCAAATCCCCCAATTCAATGAAAATTCCTTTTTATTAAACTGTTTGAATGAAGTTTTATGAAATTTTTTTATATCAAAAATAATAATAAAATTAAAACAAGAGATTCCTAGAAAATCAAATTTAGATGGCATAATGGAATCACCGACCTTTCTCATTAAAACACAAATCCCAGAATGAAACATGCCTAGATGAACAAAGACAAAGAAGATAATTGAATTCAACATTGAGATAAGATTCAACAACATGGGGATTATATCCATCAGTCACTAGAGGATCAATTAAACTCTGAGGATATAAACGAAAAATACTATGAAATAGGGGGAAAACTAACCTAGAATGTCACACGACATTTCCATCCCCGAAATATTGATGATTGAAACAAATTGTAAGGGTTTTTGGAGGGCACCAAAAAACATTTGGGAAATATATTAGGTTAAGATAAAATAAATATATAAATAATTAAAATCCATTTTAGACAATATGCAGGTTTAAAATCAATAGTTGTGATATTACATGACATGTAACCCTATTACACATCATGTAATGGAAAATTTACAAATTCACTGAAAAAATTATTCGAATTTTTTTAAAAAAATCGATATATTATTATTATTTAACATAAAAATCTTTTTTCACCATTAACCAATATGTTAATAGCCAGATGGATATAAAAAATACGCTTTATTCTGAAAATCCGATTAATCAGTGAATTCACCATTATTGGTAACCTCTGAATTCTTTCTCGACCCTATCGATAAAAAAGAAGAAAAACCATGAGAATTTTTAAAATGCAATTGTCAAGAGTGTGGTTTGGTGTTACGCAAACCGACCTATCCGTGGTTTATAATTGAACCACATGTCATCATAAATACTTCTAAAGGAAAATAAAATAATCATAACATGTAAATTATTGGATCATGAAAGATAATCATTATCCCCAAATGAAAACATTTCTGGATATTCAAATATCCTCTCAAATATAAGAACCATTTAAAAATAAATAGAACATATTGTATTATGGATATTAAATGAAGAAAACATTGATGCATTTAAATGATTTCAAATATAAATTAATGGTTATGGTGACAAGTAAATTATTTTTCATTATATACACTAAAATAGATTCATCATTTTTTATTTTGTAATGAAATTCAAAATGTTCCGCATTAAATATACAATAATTTTCAATTTTGAACCTAGTGAATAAATTTAATAGAGTCATAAAATGACATCAAAAAATAAATTATGTTTATCAATAAAATATTTATAAATAATAAGTATGTGTAAGAAAATAAATTGGAATGGAATCTTTTAAAAAGTATATAAAATAATTTCATATACATTTTACACAACATATCACAAGAAGTAATTATATTCATGAATAATAAAATAATGTTAATTATTTAATTTTATGAGAACTTTTTCCAAGTTTATTATTCATTTTTCACATATTATCATTTTATATACATGTTCATAATAGATATATGTTCGTTTCGGATTTTTTGATGATATTCGAACCATATTTACAAAATGACTTATGTAGGATGTCTTTAAAGAAGAAGGTAATTATTATATCTTCTACAAATTAATTTTCATAACAACATTTTCACTTTTATAAATAATTATATGTTTCAAATCAACCATGATAGATGGTAATTCATAATTAACTATATCGCAATCATGGTGGTGGTAGGTCATATGTATACATGAGTAATCCTTCAATTGTTCAACGATCTTTTTGGAAAGAAGGTAAAGAGAATTTTATATTAACCTAATGAAAATATTATCATTAATATTTCATTATTTAATTACAAATAGTTATATTTATATTGTATGTGTTTTTGTAATAATGGGTGATCACATCTCTTCATGGAGGCAGTATTACACTTGTAAAAATGAATGACATTATCATTTAATAGTGAATGAAAATATAAGAAAAAATGATATATATTATATTTTGATAATTTAAAAATTTTAATTAATAACATATATATATATATATAATATTTCTATTATTAGTTATAGGGATGGTTATGGGGAATTATTTATATCATTTTGTAAGGTGGGACACTATTGCACACACTAATGATGGATTTCATTCCAATTTGATGGATGTTAGAGAAGGATATAGGTTAATTCATTAACATAAAAACATATAAATAAATTTTACACAATTTTTTATTATATAATAAATGTTATGGGTGATTTTAATTACATGTAAGAACAAATTAATTTAAAACACTCATTTTAGAATGGTACATCTTTATAAAAAACTATTAATGTTTAAACAAAACAATTCCCTATTTTGTTTATTGATCAATCAAATACCCATATGATGTGGTAATAGATGTAAGTAAGGGATTTAGAAAGTAATTGGCTGATAGGAATTTATTTTCATGTTTTAATAAAAAGAGGAGTGGTTGTCCATTTATAATAGAGTGGATGGTAACTCTTGGGATTTTCTAAAAAATTTGATTATTATAAATTAATTTTCTTATTAAAATAGATGAAAGTTTATAATATATAAATATAATATGAGGACAATCGGAATTAATCTCACTAAACAATATATGTACTTTTTTATAGTATTCTTTTAACAATATGTTTTGGTTTCTATCCCCATAAACCCATTTCATATTTATCATTATTAGAAGTCTTTTTACACACTAAGTGTCATGATGGTTTCAATAAAAGGAAAAATGAACCTTAAATGGACAGTGGTTGTTATTTTAAATTTCATATTAATATTTTTTCCAAATATAGTATTTGTTGAAAATTTAAAATTTAAAAAAATATATTATCTATTATAAAATTTCCTTTATGTTATTTTTAGAAATATTTAATTAATTTTAAATTAATAAAACCATGAAAAAAATGAGTTACAATTTACTTCTTCCATACATTACAAATAAAATTATTTTTATCATCAATTTTTTTGAAACATAATAATATTTCCAAATTATATAACTATATATATTTTTATTATCATTAATTGTATTTCTCAATATATAATATAATTTTTTCTTTTTGTGTTTTGTAATAATTTATGGTATGTTTTCATGCACTAAATAAAATTAATTTACATGATAAAATGAAATAATTTTTACTTCAAATGACTTTATAGAACAAAATATTTCATTTTTCATTCCTATGATAAAAAATAAAATTTTAAGGAAACAACTACAATGACATTTTTTATATCCATTTTTAAAATATTATAATTTTCAAAATTATGAGATTATAAAATGATAGAAAAAATATGTTTAAAACAAATATTTATGGAATAAATTTAATCATAAAATTAAATAAGGCATTTTTAAGATATAATTTCATCTTCTTATCATATTTTAGGTTATTAATTATACCATGTAATAATTCATGTAGTATCAAAATTTTGATGATTACTATTCATAATTAAATAAAAAATGTGAATATTGAAAAAATATAGAGATTATAATGACAAGTATTGTATCCATTTTTAACTATTGAAATTATAGATATGAAATTATTTAATATAAGATTTTAGCAAAAAAACTTAATAAAGAATAGTTTATCAAAAATATGTCACTTTTAGAATAAAAATGCTATTATAGAAAATTGACATATATAATTAATTTAGAAGACTATAATTGGATTATTTTAAAAAAATAGTAATTATATTTTAAAATTAATTATTAATATAATCTGACATTGTAATTATTTAAAAAGAATATACAGTTTTCAAGAAAAATCATTATTGTTCAATGTTCATTTAAAAATAATACCTTTTAAAAATATATAAATATTATAATAAGACAATTTTGGTATACAAATTTAGAAAATAATATATTTTTATATCATTAAATTTTATTATGTACAAGAAATTATAATATTTTCTCACAAAAGGATTGAAAACCCATTTTTTAGTAAATAATTTTCATCAAGACTAAAAGGAATTTATTAATAATTATGTGAATATTTACGATGAATTAATCAATAATTGTTTTACTAATTTAGACCATTGTATTTATATATATAAATCAATTTTCAATTGATCATATTAATTTCATAAAATTTAATGTCTACATTTTGATGAACATATTTTACTAATAATATTTCATAGTTCATTCAAGATTTGTATCAGATGTCATATATGATATCAATCATAGTTTTATTTATAATAATAATAGTGTTAAATTATTCATATTAAATCTCCATATAAACCAATTCATTATTGTTTTTAATATTCATCCATGTGTGAATTAATTCTCATCAGACAATAACATTATTTATCATGTGGATTGAGTAATATATATTAGATGACAACCAAAACAGTGAAAATTAATAAATTTGATTACCTATAGTATGAAAATTGTTTATCCACTTTTGGAAATCATTTGTGATGAAAAAAGGATACATTAGTATTTGATAAATTACTATGATGTTGTCCACACAATTTCTTTTATTTTAGAGACCATGGAAACCAAAATTGCAACTAAAATATCACTATGTCAAAGTGGCTCTTTTATTTCATAGCACCATAACATATCCATTATTTTATCATTGTGGATCCTTTATCTAAAAGAAAATCCTCACTCTTGTATGTATTTACTTACATCTATTTGGTAAATGATCATTCATTTGATCATTATATCTGAATTAAATAATGATTGTTTCTCCAAGAATTATTTAATAATATTCAAAAATCCTTGATTTATTTGGTGTAATAATTCTTAATAACCTACCCATTAATTACCATCATTTTATTATATTTTAATAATAATTTACTTTAAAAATAATAATGAATTATTAATACAAGTATTATTTAAATATAGATTGTAGACTAACATTCCAATTCATATTTATTTAGAAAACCATACGGTATACATAGAAACAACATGATTTTTAAGCTATAAAATGTCATTTGATAAATTAAATTTCATTAGGACCAGTTAGAAATGGATCTCTGGTGAGGGGTACAGGTATCTAGTCCATTAAACTGACCCCACTTAAATTACCACACATAGAAATCTAATTGACCATTACACTCAAATAAATGTGGGTAAAAAAGTCAGATGTTCTTGATTGACCATGACATTATTGAAACTACCACATACAGAATATCTTCATAAATATTAATTAATAATCTACCATAATGAAACTGACTAATATAATAAAACATATTGATTTACTATGAGAAGTTACCAAGAAGGTCTTCCAATTGAATCATGCAAGAAATCATCAATAGATCTACATATTTTAAACAAATATTCTGACATATTGAATAGATTATATTCATTCTGTACATAAAATTTTTTCCACATAAAAATAATATATATAATGAATTAATAAACCCATGACCTCTTCAAATATAATGATAATAGTTTCTATAAGTCCATTAATACTATTCTATAATTTCACTATGGAACAACACATAGATAATCACTTGTTTTTTTCAGTATTCCTTGATACTCTATACATGAGTTATCCATGTTTTAATCCAAATAAACTATAGTATTTTATTAATTTGGAATAATTATATCAAATTCTAAATTGAGAATCTAAAATAATCATTTATGATTGATAAACATATTTTTCAAAAATTGTGATAATCCTCCATTGGATTGGGAAACTGGTCAGCCTTATGATAAGATCATGGTACGCCCGGAATCCTTCTAGTATAATGAAATAGGTGAAGATCATTAATGAGGAGAAAATTTTGTTGATTTATCCTATAATTTTGTGTTAATGTGAATAATCCTAATTAAATAAAATCATGTATTAACCATCGGTACATTATACATCAATGAGGTGTTAATAACAAAACTATAATAATTAAATTACTAAATGAGACATATCCAATGAAATAAACAGCTCAATATAGTCTAAATAAAACCATATTAAGTACCATGGATTCATAAAGGAAATATAAAATAATATGAATATAATTATAAATTCCCAAAATAAAAAAGATCACCCAACTGGACCTCCAAGTGAAGTAGTTGGTCACTCTCCATCCTAAAAAATATGATTCATCCATGAGTTACCATTATTAAACCTAAATTGGATATTAAGATTAAAAATATAATAATGATTATATTTATCATTAGGAATTTCAAGACTCAAATAGAAATGAAATTTCATTTAAATGTTATTCAATTGAAGATAATTTGAAAATATAGTTTTCCAAAAACATCTTTCCTTTATTTATAAAATACCGAAATAGTATGTTGCCTTATTCCATTAAAAAATTAAATTTTAAAAATATAGTGGTTGAAATATATAAATATATGGTTCATTAATTATTAATCATAAAAATGTTCAAAAAATATCTCTAATAAATACAAAAAACATTCATTTTAAAATAAAATTATAAAAATACAAATGTGTTAGTTGAATTCATAAAAACAAAAACGACATCAATACGAGGACTTAATCACAATAATAACTAGTAATACCAATTAAAGAAAAATATTGCAATTATATTATAACCAATAATGCATTTTTCACATTAACCACATATCCGATGTGAAACATCTACAATGTAACACTATGAGATTATAAAATTATATCATTGGGTTTGATAGTGTATATGACAAGACATAACATGCATATATAATCCATGAAATATATAATTTAAATGCAATTCTTAATCATAAACATAAATTAGATTTTATGAATAGTATTAACTAAATTATGAAATGCATATAGGACTAGATCAATACACACTTAATGTGAAATTCATATAAACTAATCACCCAAATTTTTTGTAAATTCATTTTGTCCTTCATAAATATGTTCTCAGAAAAATTGAATCTTGTTTTAGTTGTTCATAATATTATAAAAATAATTTATAGAAAAATTATAATTTTTTATAAAATAGATTTTATTTTTTTAATCTTAATATCAAAATTATCATACAGGTAGATATTAATATTTTCCTAAAAATGGCTTAAATTTAAATTTATAGTGAATAATGTTGATTTTTGAAATTCTTTTATTTCATTATAATAAATAAAGACATTTTATTTCCCATTATGCATTGAATTTTATTAATTTTTTATAATATAAACATTTAGTTATATTTAAATAATAATATTCACATTTTAATCATCCAAATAATAGATTTGTTTATATGTTTCATGAAGTTATAACAACACATTTTTTTGAAAACTATTTATAAGTGTATTATGTTACCTTAAATTAATTAATTAAAATAACCACTAATAAAGACATATTTAAATTAATTTATTTTATCATATATATACCTATAAAAAATGAACTCTATAAAATCAGGATCACTATTCATATATTTTATGTAAAATCACTTAATTATTGAAAAATTCATTTCCTATGAAATTTGTTTTCCAACATAATTTTTTGGTGTTTATAAAATTAAATTCTACAAATTCTTTGAATTAAATTTCATAAAATATATTCAATACATATATTCATAATAAATAATAATAAATAATATATTAATCCTAATTTATAATCATAATTATTAGTAATGAGAGTAATATTTATATACTGTTATTACATTTTAAATTAGGTTTTGAGAGTTCGATGCGCTTGTGACAAAGTTATTTGTATAGACATATAAAATGTTGATTTGATAAAATAATATATTATTAATAATTACTTAGTACAAATTATCTAGTAATTATTGTTTAAATTTATTTTTAAAGGTTAAATTTACTTGGAACAAAAAAATTATTTACCATGGTGAAATGTAAAATGGTTAAAATATGTAAACAAAGAGTATATGGGAGTAAAATGTTAATGACATTATTTTTTTTAGGTGGAGGTGTTTCTTGACAATATAATAACTCTAAAAAAATTTTAATTTTTTTTTATCTAGATTAAGTGACTTCCACTTATAATTATTGATAGTTTTGGGTATTTATAAAAATCCCCAACCTCCACAATTATAAAGGGGAATCCTCTCCCATCACTTATTCACAACCCTCAATCTATTTATTTTGAACAATCTAAAACAAAAATTATTCTAAAAATAATTATACACATTATATAGCTACTTTTATTTACAGGATACCTCCCCTAGGTCCCCTAATAAAAATACATGAGAATTTATGTCTAAATAAATATAATTGTCTTCACTAAGATCCTCGTTTCTGTTTCATATTTTAACTACATATATTTTTTATTAAAAATTACTATATAATATCAACAGTATATTAAATATACTCTGATTTTATTATTATGGTTGATTAATATTCATCAATTTCCTCCCCCATTTAATTTTAAAAAATCCACCACTTGTGTGTATGGAACACTATCCCTTTTCAAAAGGATGTAATGTTTTCCATCACTAACTGACTTGTATAGTCATAATGATGGAAATATTGAATATATATGAAAAATACTAAATTATATTAAATATTAAAAATTAATATATCATCAAATTCCATCATATTTAATTTACTAGGGGCTAATATCATTGCATGTGTGTATGAATGACATACCATATCCACATATCAATATAACTGACTTTTAATGTACAACATTCAAGAGTTATTTAAAAATTATATCCAATGAATAAATAATAAAATTATAAGATTAATATAGTTATATATATGAATCATTTATATATTATATATAAAAACAATAACATTTATAAAGACCATTCATGGTGAAGCAAATTATTAACACCCGAAACAGTAGTATTAATTGAATAATATTAAATAATCCGTTATAATATTTTGTAAAAATATAATATAAGTCTTTAGAAATATGAATATGATTCATTTAGAAATTAATAAAAAATTTTAAATAATTATAAAGGAGGTTAAGTGTTGTTCTACTAAAGGAAAATGTGAGGTAAGGGACTTTAACTCAGTTTTCCTTCATTAATTTATATTTTACACTTATACACATAATTAATATTATATGGTGTATAGAATCTCCCATAAATATGTTATATAATTATTTCTTAATTATTTAAGTTATTGTAATTATCATTTAGTATTATTACATCAATTTTGATTTTAAATTAATTTCACCATATGGAAAGGAATTTAATAACACAGTTTTTTCATTATGTTATATTACATATTCATTTTATTTCACACACTATGACAATTTTTTCAATTTTTGTGGAAATATTTTTTTTATTCATACTTTTTCAAGTGTATTACCATTTTATACACTTAATAACTCCGTTTTTACTTCACACATGAAAGGAATAATCATAGTAAGAGACTACATCTAAATTCTCACTTCATTTGGAATCATTTATAAGATGAAATAATAAACCTTTATGAGGTGTATCAAATAAGAAATTAATATTTGATGTATTGTAAATTATTATATTATGTTATCTAGTGTTTTATTTTCTGTTTTATATTCCAGGCTATATAACATCACATTTATGAATGATTTAAGTATTTATTCTTTAATCCCAATTTTATCATCAATATGTGACATTGAATTTACATTACAAGAAATAATCTCTTAATTTTACAACAAAAAATTTTTTATTTATTCTCCATATAGTATTTATGATAAATTCAATTAATAGTATCATTTTTCTCACCATGGTACTTAAAATTTTTGAAAATGTTTTTCTAAGAAAATATGGCCATATTTTTTATTATGTTAAAAATATCCTTTCTCACAAATTCATATTTTTTAAATTGATTTGAATAATGTTTTTAATATTCTCGTATGAGTATTTAAATTCTTTTTTAAACAAAATTATGTTTTTTTAAAAACCTATAATTTTTTTTCCAGGTTTATTCCAAATATGTAATTTTTTATTATAATTTAAATAATTCAAATCGAATATTTACCATAACAACATTATCTCGAAATAAAAGTATTCCATAAAAATCACATATTTTATTGAATCCAAGTTTAATATTTTCAATGAATCTTTTCATGGAATTTTTTTTCCAAATTTTGAAGAAATATATTGTCTATGAAATTGATTTTAGAAGTTATAAGGTTATTTTCATTTAGAATACTTTAAATGTGAATTTAATGGCATTTGAATTCATTAACATCAAAATCCCTTTATATTACATAAAACCTAATAGAGATATGTTATAATTATACCATACTAATTTTTATCTAAATAATTAATGATCAGTTTCAAAAGGTAATGTACTAAAATTCACTTTATTGATTAATTTGGTATCCCATCAATTGCCCATGAAACATTCTCATTCATTGAATCATTAAAAATTAAATTAAATTTAAATATATATATATAATTTATCATTTATTTTATTTTTTCATAAAATATATAATTTCACTTAAAATATTTTCATTCTATGATTTTAATTTGATTTCTGGTTGATTTATATAGTAGATATACTCATTTATCAATACCGGATTTTACGATAAGGATTACTATCCATGAATTAAATTTATCATTAGATATGTGAGGAATTTTAATAAAATGTGGTGATGTATTTGTACCTAAATTATAGACCCCCTCGATGCTTTGATAGACTTCATAAGAGAAATCATAAATATAACAATAAATGTTTATTTATCAATTTTTTAAACCATCTTGGAGAATCACCTTATATATGTATATATCATTATGTTTGAGATCAAGAAAACAATTATGAAGATTTTATTTTATATTTTATTTTTTTGTTATTATCCATGAGTTTACGACCTTGATATTACCAAAAAATAAATCTTGTGGTCAAGTTACTAATTAAATGAAATTTCATTTTCATTAATTTTACTTTCTATAATGATTATGAACTATCTAATCTAGATAGACATTTTATTTAATAAATGTAGTGTATTTTTTATTATTTATATATAAATATTTACTAATACATATCAATTAAGGATATTGATGTTATTGATTAAATATAATGTTTTTAGTTATTTAACTTTTCTGGTACCTTATTGATTCATGATATCTTCAATTGTATGTATCCCATTATGAGCATTTAGACTCCCCATAACATTATTTACCATCATATGGTGAAGATGATGAATTATTTAAAAGAGTTCAAAGATGACGTTTTTTATATTTATACCTTATATTCAATGATATAATATGTAATTTTAGATTCATTTATGTATCTAGTTTACTAAGACTAATAAACAATTCAGTCTTTAGATATATGATCACATGAATCTTATACAGAATTTGTATTGTAACCACTAGATATGGGATTCCTGGGTCTTATTCATTACAGTTAGTATCAAATTAGGTTTAGTAGATGCATTTGGAATAATAATTATGAAAACATAGATTTTGGAATGTTTCCTATTATCAAAATTTGATGACAAGTAAATGTAGAAGATAAAATACTATAATTTTATTAATTTAAATTTTTTTGTTTATATACTATTAATAAAACCTTGCCGAGATATAATAAAGAAATATGGCTTTTAATAATTTATACCTAGCCATCCAAAATTGGTGCATTGGCCTTGATTCTATTTCCACATAGCGTATCACAATGGAACATACTTTACATATGCTTTGGCACTCCTAGGGGATACTCTTTATTTAATTTTCATTTACTTTGCAAAAAAATATAAAGGAATTGAATATGTGATAATAATGAATGATCTCAGTTAATCAAAATTTGTCTTTTATTGAAATGAATCTGTTATGATTTTAGCATCTCATTAATTATTTTTTGGTTTTCCACAATGAATATTATTTTGATAATATTGTTTTTAGTTTTTAGTTAATTAATAGAACTTTGATGAATCAACATAATGATAACTATGATGTACAATTTATTAATTCAGAAAAACGTATTGGGGATGTGACAGAATTAAACTATATTGTGATTTAACCCAATAATTATACCCAATATGTGATTAACAATCTAAAACTCAAGACGAATAAATAGAAGTATGTAGTCTATTTAGAGATTGACTAGGGAAGAACATATTCTAAAGAAGTTTGTTTTTCAATAATATTAGAAATGTGGAATGAGATACCCTATATAATGTATAAAAATGAACAAGAAAACGTTTTATTTACCATAAATAATGGTAAATAATGATTAATTGTTGATGAAAATGATGCTTTAACTAGATGGAAATAAATTTTATCCTAGAAATCTACAGATACGTGATTATATTCAATGTTGGTATCCTAGTCATTATAATAAATAATTAGGTCATTTAACGGTTACCTACTAGAAAAATTAAGTGTCCTTATGGATGTATAAGTGGTTAAGTATTTATGTATTATGATTCAGTATTTTATTAGATTTATTTTTATGAATGAAGTTTTTCTTATAAGAATCATGAAAAATCCAAGGATTATGTATTTTGTTTGGAAACATATTGGCCTTTATCATTGATTAATTATAGAATTATGGATACCATCATGGGGTTTTGAGGTATTATTTGATTAAAAGTTTAATATCTTACACACCTCTTTTGAGGAACTAAGTGGGTTTATTTTTATGAGATTAATAAAATTTTAAGATATGTTTCATCATATTGAGGAGTATATGAACTTTATGATCAACATGAATTTTTATTTTAGGATGAATTTTGTTTTCATATGATTAAAGGTATTCATAAAATTTAGGGTCAATATGAACATTATGTGAAGGTAATAATAATAAATAAATATTATATGAGTTTATAGAAAATATATGTATTTAAATCATTAGAATATAAAAATTAATTTAAGGATTATTGTTATTTTTGAGGATTTTCATAATATTGTTTCAAATTTTATAGTAATTATAATATTATAGTTTTCTAAAAAGGACAACCTGCATTCAAAGTCACATATGAGCACATCCTAAAAATCTACAGAACATAAACTATAAACTAATGAGTGAAAATGTTTAAACATATAACCATTATCAAGACCCGTCCTTGGGGCATATGTTGTGACTACCCCAATCCCACCTTCCATTGGAAAGGGGCTGGAAACTATCACCAAAGGCATAAATCATGATAAAAATGGAAGACATTGACATTATAAAATTAAATAAACACAACAGAGTATGAAACAGAAGTAAGCACTAGGTAAAAATGAATACAAAAGTAAATGTTGAAAGGAAAAGGAGTCGGATATACAATCCCAACAGTAAGTACAAAACAAATGAAGACATAGTACAACTACAGTAAAGTAAAAAAGAAACCACTAAGTCATCCTCTGGGAATCCCACCTGAATGGTGGGTACATATGGCCTCCTCAGAACGATAGGTCCATCAGTCCACTCCGTGTACATCTCGCTAAGTGGTCCACCTCGGGTACTGTCTAGATCCACAAGTCCCCTCCTCAATCAGTGTTGTCTGTCGTCTGCATCTAACACAACGTAGTGCGGTAATTTCCCATGCATGGGTGAATATACGATACTCAGTAGGGACCCTGAGACCCCCGAAGGTCTCCCAGAATCCACGAAGGATAGATGACAAAAGAAAGATACAACCATAAAGTATCAACCAGATCTACTTAGGTATATGCCCATACATATACCTAAGATATCAATCACAGTTTAGCTCCAACTCTCGATCCCAATCACAACCCAGTCCACATAGGATAGTAAGTCAATCACATCGATGATAATGATTTAATGTCAAGACTCAAATCACAAAGATATACATCTTATGTATTGTGAAAGAGATGATCATATGTAGTCACTGATTCATCTAAGCTATCAGACCCACATATGATACTAGACCAGCTAAGTTGTCGAACACATGTAGTATTCTAGACCGGCTACTCTATCAGACCCACTCAGGAAAAGAGTATAGAAGTCAAACTGTCGGGCCCACTTAGTATACAAGAACTATAGTCATCGCTGTCGAACCCACAGAGGATCCAAGTATAGTTTCCATCATCGTCGAACCCACAATGGATTCCAGTATAGTAGTTATTGCATTCGCAGCTAGCTCTATGGTTCCCACACACATCACGCTCGATTCTGGGAGGGTCCGCTCCTCAAGACAGGGGGTTCGATACGTCAACTATCACTAATTCTAGAGTTGATGTAATCCAAAAAAAAATTTCGTCGAAACAAACCAAACATGACAGACGGCGCGTCAATCTGACGCCCGGTCTGAGAGTTATAAGCATTTTCGTTCAAGGAGCACGGTTGGAAATACGCTCATTGCAAACCCGACCATTTTACAAATTTGTCCAAAACTCACATAGAGAATCCCAAAAATACTGTCTCATCACGAGGGTCCCAGTGCCATAGACGAAATGTAGATTAGACGCGTGGTTTTAAATTTATTCATATTTAAGTGAATCGGGCCCGGCCCGTCAAGCCCAGTGGACGGGAGGGTCGGCCCGACCCAATTCGGCGTGTTTGACTCGGCAGGGAAGGTTGGTATGTCTAGGCATGGCATGGCCTAGCCTGGTGGGGTGTGGCCCAGCATGCGGTTGGCCGCGGTTCGGCCCGGTTGGTCGAGAGATGCGGGGGCGCAGCCCCCCGGTTTGTCGAACCGGCGGCACCGCCCCTCGTGTCCGTACGGCCAAAGCTGGCCGGTATTCCCAGCATGAGCGGCCCTCATGGGCACACCGCGGTTCTCCAACACGGTACCTACGGGTGTCATGGCCTCTTTCAACCCGACCGGTAGGCAGCCGTCCGGTTCACCACAGAAGTGGCCTGTGGAGCACGGGTCATGGTCCTCCGCAGAGCGGCGCCCCTTGTGGCACCGCAGTCCCTTCAGCCAGGCCGGATTTAGCATGCCAATTATTTTATTGTCTAGTGGCACATGGATTAAAATTCGTGGTTTATATCTACGCGGCGGTCACACGGCTGCCGCTTCCTCCGGTCGCCATCGCCTATGATTCTTGCCGCCAAAATACTCAAGAACCATCGTAGGGTCGTCGGGTCGTGTTAGTTCGGCTCGCACCTTCCGTGTTATGTGATAACATAAGGCCGAAGACAATACGAAAATTCAATGAAGAATGAGGTACAGAATATTCACTTAATGTTGTACAAACCCCTACCAAGTAATTGAAGTTCTTTCGTCTAAAAGTAGTGAAAGATGAGCATCGCGGTAGTCGGGTGTCACGTAGAACGATGTCGTCCCATCAACATTTGAATTCATTATCGTAGATGTCATTCCCCGTGAGCGATGTCTTCTCCCTTGATGTAGAGGAAGAAGAAAGGATGAAGGAATTCCTCACGATCTTGTTTGGTTGAAAATAAGAATGGAGAGGAAAATGCTTCTCGTTCTTCGAGTCATGGAGCATTCTTCGTGGAGAGGAACACTTCATTCAAATTATCCAGAGTTTTACCCACCGAAAATTTTTCCATGGAATATATTATAAAAGATACCCAACTTTAATTGAATTTCCATGAAATTAAAATTGCTTACAATAAAAGTAAATATTAATTAAATGATGCATTTTATTAATCCTAGTTGTTGTAATTAATTAAGAGTAGGTGAAGAGTTTATAATTCAAAATAGAGGAGGAGGAGCGTTCACATTAAAATAGTAGAGTTGAGGGGAGGTGGAAGGTTTTGGGTTCGTGTGGGTCCCACCACACTAAATCCTCTCATGGGAGGTTATGTGGGGTGTGGGCCCCACCCCTAACTTCTTCTTGGAGGAAATAACTACCTATTAAAATTAAATTGTGTATCACCACAATTTTATTTATTTTAAGCCTATTCCTAAATTTATAACTTTTACCCGCATAAAACGCAACTGTTGTAAAGGTACCCTTAAGCGAATACCGGTGTTGTGAGTCCATCAGTGTCCTAAGATTTCAATTCTAATCATCAGTTTAAATGATAGATAAACATGCGTGTATGTTTACTGAACGTAACCGAAAAAAACTTCAGAAATTGATTTCGGGCACACCGGGCCTCGAAATCAGGTGCCTTCAGAACCCGAAACTCGTAAAATTTCAATGTAATTAAGAAAAAAAAATTCATGAAGTTTTTGGGTCTTTAAATTACCTGCACATCTGGGCTTTACATCCCCATAAAGCTACAACACACACTAGGGGAACCAATGGGGGTACTGAGCATGCATCTGATTCTCCTGCTCCCAAGTGCTCTCCTGGAGTTTCCCGTGCCGCCAGTGAATGTGCGCTAGAGCAATCGACCGTACATGTAGGAACCACTCCTTTTGATCACCAATCCCCACTAGTAACTCCGTGAATGACACCATGTCATCAATGTCCATCTCCTCGTGATCGATGATGTGGGTCGGTTCGTTCATGTATCTCCTTAGCTGAGATACGTGGAAGACGTCGTACATCCGATGCAACTGAGGTGGAAGGGATAAGCCGTATGCCACCTCGGATACTATGTTGGGGACCTGAAAAGTCCAATGAATCATGGAGATAACTTTCCGCCCTGGCCAAATCTCTGTAGACCTCGTCGAGGTGAGACCCGTAGGAATATGTTGTCGCCATCCTCGAATTCCAGTGGTCTCCGTCTCCAATCAGAATAGGAATTATATCTGTGATATGCAGTCTAAATCTAATCCTCAATGATCTGCACCTTCTCTATCGTATCCCTAACCATCTCTGGTCCTACAAGTTCTGACTCCCCGGGTCAGTCCAACATAGAGGTGATCTACAAGGTCGACCCTACAATGCCTCACAAGGGGCCATCCCAATGGAGGAGTGGTATCTGTTGTTGTACGCAAACTTCACCAAGGGTAACTGCTCCTCCCAACTATGACCAATGTCGAGAACACATGCACGGAGCATATCCTCATGAGTCTGAATGGTCCTCTCAATTTGGCCATCCTTCTGAGGATGGAAGGCGGTGCTCATGTGAAGCTACATCCCAAAAGCCTCCTGTAACCCCTTCCAAAGCCTGGATGTGAAATGAGAATCTTGATCGGAGATGATAGTCTATGGAACACCATGAAGAAGTATGATATCCCGAATGTAGAGGTGTGCCAATCTCTCTATTGAGCCCTTCTCTCTGATCGGTTGGAAGTGGGCTGACATGGTGAGTCGGTCTACGATCACCCAGATATAGTCATGTACTCTAGATGTACATAGAAACCCCATCATGAAATCCATGGATATCTAGTCCCATATCCACTATGGGACCTCGAAGGGCTATAACTATCCTGCTAGTACATGGTGCTCCGCCTTCACTTGCTGACAAGTGAGGAATCACGAAATGAACTCTGCTACTTCCTTCTTCATACCCGGCCACCAGTGCTATCTTTTGAGGACCTAATACATCTTTTCCACTATTGTATGTACCACTAGAGGGGAAGTGTGGAATTATCAAAACACCTCCTCTTGTAGTGCAGCTGGTACCATGGTACGTCCCCTGAAGAGGATGAGATGATCCCCAACTTCATAAAATCCATCAAGTGCATGCCCTAAGGATATCTGAGTACGTCATGTCTCACAGTCAACGTCCCCATGTTGTGCCTCACTGACTCATGGAAGGAGTGGACGAGCGACTGTGAGAGACTGTAGAAAAGATACTCCATCTCTATCCACAAAGGATAACTGCAACGCGGCCAGCTTCTCTGTCGCCTCTCCTAGCTGTTGAATTCCCGATCTCCTACTGAGA
The DNA here is from genome assembly GCA_963277665.1 of Viscum album. Lineage (NCBI taxonomy): Eukaryota > Viridiplantae > Streptophyta > Magnoliopsida > Santalales > Viscaceae > Viscum > Viscum album. The sequence goes on along the minus strand of OY728141.1, from coordinate 304,313,509 downwards.
AAATATGTTGCAATGTTCCCCTTATCAGGAATATATAATATCTCAAAGTCATAGTCTTGTAGGCACTCGATCCATCGCCACTATCTCAGGTTCAGATCCTTCTACGAGAAGATGTACCTGAGACTCTGGTGGTAAGAATATACTGTAAAGTTCTCTCCCATTAGATAGTGTCACCACATCTTCAAGTTGAAGCCCACTGTTGCTAACACCAGTTCATGGGTAGTGTAGTTCTTCTCATTCTTCCTCAAATTTTGTGAACCATACGTGATCACTTCTCACTCCTGCATCAGGACACACCTGAGTCCCTTCCTTGATGTGTTGCCGTAAACTACGTACCCTATGCCCTCCACCGGTAGCATCAAGATGGGCGCACTTGTCAATAACTTCCTCACCTCCTGGAAGCTCTGTTGACATCTATATGACCACACCAAGGGTTTCCCCTTCTTCTTCAAGGCTGAAAGCGGTGCTGCAAATCTGGAGAAATCTGGCACAAATCTCCGATAGTACCCAGCCAGACCCTGGAAACTCCGCACCTCCGTCATAGTCCTTCGTGGATCCCAAGAAAGTACTGCCTGAATCCTTTCTGGATCCACTGCAACTCCATCCTCTGAGATGACGTGTCCCATGATGTGGACCTCTTGAATCCAAAACTGACACTTCGATATCTTACCATAAAGCTGGTGCTCTTGGAGTGTATCAAATACAACCCACAAGTGGTAAGCGTGATCCTCCTCAGTTGTCGAGTAAATCAGTATGTCGTCGATGAATAATATGAAAAATAGATTGAGATAAGGCTGGAATATCCTATTCATGAAACTAATGAACACTGCTGGTGCGTTGGTTACGCCAAAGGGCATAACCAAGAACTCGTAGTGTCCATACTAACACCTGATGGTCATCTTCTACACATCCCCATCTTGAACTCTGAGCTGGTGATAGCCTGACATGATGTCTATCTTCGAGAACCAACATGATCCCTTGATCTGATCAAAGAGGTAATTAATCCTCAAGAGTGGGTACTTGTTCTTCATGGTCTCTGGATTCAGGCAACGGTTTTCAACACGCAGTCGTAAGATCCCACCCGCCTTCTTGGTGAACTAAATTGGAGATGCCTAGGGTGAAACACTGGGTCAGATAAATCCCGTCCCATGCAAGTCCTCTAGTTGTACACACATCTCACGATGCTCGGCAGGAGCCATCCAATATGCTGGAGTAGATATCGGTGTTGTCCCGAGGTACAAGTCTATGTAGATGTCTACATCTCTGTGTGGAGGTCATCTTGGAATGTCGTTAGGAAAAACATTTGCATACCGATCCACCAAAACAGGGAAATTCGAACTCCGCACATCAACTGCTCCGAGGATTAGACTAGCCAACTGATCTATGATTAGATACCCCCTCCTCTGCGTAAGTCCACCCTACACCTCAAAGGCTCCCTTCTCACCGGTGAAGATGAACCTGGTCCCATCCGTGCGGACACAATGCACTTTGCACATAATATAGTCGATCTGAGCATGGACTGTAGATATCTAGTCCATACCCAAGATGACATCATAAGTCCTCGACGCTGGAACAAGAAGATCCATGTAGAAGCTCTCGCCTCCTAGAGTATGCTCACACTGCTGGCACCAGTGCGTAATCGTCGATTCTACTCTTGTTGGTGTCTCTAGTCGTAAGGATCGAGCCAATGGCTCCGTCGGAATCTTCGAGCTCCAAACAGGGGCAGCGAAAATAAAATAATGGCTCACACTTGTGTCTATATGCACTACAACAAGGGTAGAGTAGACCCAAATAGTACCTCGAATCATCTCAAGTGCACGATGCTCGTAGGCCTCAACTGCCTAGAGCTGAGCCTGCCTCTGTCCGCTAGCTCCCTGCAGTCGAGGTGGACCTCATGGTGGTGGTGGTGGTAGAGACTCGAAACTTAATCTACCACCCGCTGCTTATCCAGCTCCTATGCCTCGTCCGCCAGCTCCCAGCGGACCACCACGGTTGAACCTCTTCCTCTGCCTGGAAGGTCCCTCTATCGTCTGCTGCTCATCTACATAGAAGGTCGGGCAGTCTCGAGCCAGATGACTCTACCTGCCGCATGCATAGCACTGTCCTCATATAGATGGCTTTCTTCCGTGTGCCCTACACAACCAAACCTATATCCTGAGGTCGTCAACCTGATGGCCTGGTCTGCTTGGACTTCTACGACATCTGTCTACTACCAGCTACAGAAGACTCTGCTACTTGTCACCCTGTAGTGGGTCTTTCTGCTGGTGTCAGCTTAACAAAAAAACACTCCACATGAAGGGGTCGCTCCAGCACTCCCGCCTACATCAGAATGCTGATGGCGATCATCGAAGCCCTAATCTCATGTCTGAGTCCCTGCTCAAAGGTCTGAGCCCGAAAGAATGGGTATCGTACCATGTCTGTGGAGTTGCGTGGGAGGTCAGTGAACCTCGCTGAGTACTGTGCTACTATCAAGCTGTCGTACTGTAGTGGAAGTAACTCATGTATCCGCACCTTACGAAGAGTGGCTGGAACAATCTCTAAGTGGAAGAGACTCTCGATGTTCGTACAGAGTAATGATGATTTAGTATGAACCTGGATCATCAAGCTCCACCATCTACCTATTGCTACGTGCAAGTGACTCGCGGCATGTATTACCATAAGATCGGCTGATGTCCCTACCAATATGAAAACATGGACGATAGTCTCCAGCCAATCTGTAGATGCCTATGGGTCCGTCTCTCTGTGGATCCTAGGCGGCCTCTGTCTCTGTAACCTGTGCAACACACTTAGGCGGCATGGACTCTCTTCATCTAGGTATGGTGGTATCAGTGGTCCAACTAGTAGTGGCACCACTGGTGCCTCTGCTGTAATGGGTCCTTACACTGAGGGCTCGTCGCTTGGTGGGATGACATCTTATACGTAACTCGGAACCCTAGCTGGTTGCCTTCATGGGGCCATTTGGAAAAGAAACAAGTGTTCCATGGTCCAAACAATATACCTGGTGAGCTAACACAAAGTAATCACAAAGAAAACTTTTTAAACACACACGCAATTAGTGTTCTCATGAACTGAGTTAGAAATCAGAGGTCAGGGTACTGGTGTATAGATATGTCGGCCACCACACCAACACTGGACTCCCTAGACTGAAAACCACACTCAATACTCTTACCGCTATTTCTTCACAGAAAAGAATGATCAGAGTCCTGAGTTCTGTGGTAGAATAGACTCCTCTGATACCAATTTGTCATGACCCATCTATGGGGCCCGTGCGATGACTACCCCAAGCCTTACTTCCATCAGCGAGGGGCTGGCGACTAGCTCCAAAGGAAAAAATCCTAATAAAAAGTGAAGGAATTGCCTTTATATATGTAAACAAACACAACAGAGTCTGCAACAGAAGTAAGCACTATGTAATACTAAATACAAAATTAAATGATGAAAGGAAAAGGGGCCTGAAATACAAGCCCAACAGTAAGTACAATTCAACTAAAAAGCTAGTAAAACTACAGTAAATTAAAACAGCGACCACTGAGTCATCCTACAGGAATCCCACCTGAAGGGTGGGAATATATGGCCCCCTTAGAACCTCAGGTCCATTCATCTGCTCTATGTACGTCTCGCCAAGTGGTCCACCTCTGGGTTCCGTCTAGCACCACAATTCTCCTCCTCGATCAGTGTTGTCTGTTGTCTGCATCCAACACAACATAGTGCGGGCATTTCCCGTGCAGGGGTGAGTATACGATACTCAGTAGGGACCCTGAGACCCTCAAATGTCTCCAAGAATCCACGAAGGATGAACCAAAAAAGAAAGATAAAATCACGATGTATCAACCAACTATACTTAGGTATATTACCATACATATACCTAAGTTATCAATCACAGTTCAGCTCCAACTCTCGATCCCAATCATAACCCAGTCCACACAGGATAGTAAGTCAATCACATCGATGATAATGATTAAAAGTCAAGAATCATATCACACAGATATAAATATTTCATATTACGATAGAAATTATCAGATGTTTTCACTGATTCATCTATGTTGTCCAACACACGTAGGATACTAAACCAGCTAAGCTGTCGAACCCACATAGGATTCTAGACCAGCTACTCTGTCGGACCCACTCAGGATACAAGTACAGAAGTCAAACTGTCGGACCCACTTATGATACATGAATAGTATTCATTTTTGTCGAACCCACGGAGGATTCCAGTATAATTTTTATCATCGTCGAACCCACGAAGGATTCTAGTACGGTAGTAGTCGCAGTCGCAGCCAGCTCTAGGGCTTCGACACACATCACACTCGATTCTGGGAGGTTATGCTCCTCGAGCCAAGGGTGTAGATACATCAACTACCATGAATTCTAGATTTGATGTATCCTGAAGGTCCATCTTGTCAAAAGGAACCCAACGCGACAGTCGGCGTGTCAATCGGACACTCGGTCTAAAAGTTATTAGCATTTTACTTCCAAGGGCCCGGTTGGAAATACGCTCATTCCCAACCCAGTATTTTCCAAAGTGTTCCAAAAATCACTTAGAGTATCAAAAAATGATGAACTCATTTTGAGGGTCTTACAGTCATTCACGTTTAAGTGAATCGGGACCAGCCCGTCAAGCCCAATGGGATGGCGGGTCGGCCTGACACGATTCGGCGGTTACGACCCAGAAGGGGGGTCAACTCGGACCGGTGGAGTGTCTCCCGGCCCAGTGGGGCGTGTCCTAGCCCGAGGGGGGCGCAGCCCGGCCCGGCTGGCTGAGCGATGCGGGGGGGGGGGGGCACCGGTTTCCCGAAACGGCGGCGCCGAGCGGCGCCGCCCCTCCTCTCCATCAGGCCAAATATGGTCGGTCTTCCTAGCCCGAACGGCCCGTAAGGGCAGGTCGCTATTCTCCCATGTGGCACATGCGGGTGTCACGGCCTCATTCTACCCGGACGGTAGGCGGGCGGCCGGTTCACTGCTGAAGCGGCCCGCAGAGCGCAGGCTGTTGTCCTCCTCCGTGTCTCACCCCTTGTGGCTCCGTGGACCCTTCGGTCGGGCCGGCATTAGCTGGCCGGTTCCTTTTCGGCCGAGCGGCCCGCAGATTGCGGGCCGTGGTTCTTCTCTATGCAGCCGGCACACAGCCACCACTTCCTTCCGTCGTCATCGCCTCCGATTTCCGTTTCCAAAATAATCAAGAACCATCATAGGGTCGTCGGGCTGTGTTTTTTTGGCCTCCACCCTTAGACTTATGTGATATCCAAAGGCAGAAGACAGTCTAGAAATTTAATGAAGAACAGGGTACAAAATATTCACTTAAATTTGTACAAACCCCTACCTTGTAATTGAGGTTTGTTCGTCAACGATCCGCGAATGTCGAGCCTCGCTATAGTTGGCATCGCGGAGAACGGTGTCATCCCATCAATGTTGGAAGTCATTGTCGTAGACGGCGTTCCTCGTGAGCGGTGTCTTATCCCTTAACGCGGAGGAATATGAAAGGATGAAGGCATTCCACATGATCTTATTTCAGTTAATAAGAATAATGGAGTGAAAAATGCTTCCTGTTCTTCGAGTCAGGGAGCGTTATTCGCAGAGAGGAACACTTCCTTCTAAATCACGAGAGGTTTCCCCACCAAAATACTGTCCAAGGAAAGTATTATAAATGCTACCCAAATTTATTAGAAATTCCATGCAATTTAAACTGGTTTAAATGAAAACAAAGATTAATTAAATGTGGAATTTAATTAATCCTAGTTTTTGGCAATAATTTAGAGGAGGTGAAGTGTTTAAAATTCAAAAGAGAGGAGGTGGAGAGTTCACATAAAAAGAGGGGAGTTGAGGGGAGGTGAAAGGGTTTGGGTTCGTGTGGGCCCCACCACAATAAATCCTCTCATGGGAGGTTATCTGGGGAGTGGGCCCCACCCATAACTTCTTCTTGGAGGAATAACCACCTCATAAAATAAAATTTTCAATCACCACAATATTATTTATTTAAGCTAAATCCCCAAATTATAACATTCAACCCGCATAAAATGCAACTGTGGTAATGGAATCCATAAGCAAATACTGGCACTGTGAGTCCATCGGTGTCCTCAGATTTCAATTCCAAGAAACTATTAAAAAAATATAAAAACCCGCACGTACGTTTACTGAACGTACCCAAACAGAACCTCATAAATTGATTCTGGGCACACCCACCCTCGGAATCTAGTGTAGTTAAAAACCACAGACTCATAAAATTCCAAAGTATTTATGAAAAAAATTTACATGAAATTTATGGGTCTTTACAAACATGAAATATGTGATGTTTTAGTTAACATTAAATTATTTATCATGAATTATATTATGGATAAATGTTAAGTATAACATTGGTTATTACAATCGATGTTTTCTTGAATATCATATTATATTAGATAACCTTTTAAGAATATATTTTTGTTAGTTAATATTTTGATGTACATGAAAAAACTTTTGACACTTTTATAAACATTAATATTTTTAAAAAATATATTTGGGTCTGTATTTATAGAGAAAAATCACCTCATATTTTCATTACATGGTGTCAATGATGAAGTGGTAATTTCTTAATGAACAACAAAAGAACTAAATTTTACTTTATATAACAAAATTATATCACTAAATTATATTTTTCACTATTCTCTAGATTCATATTAAATAATCACTCAACTATATGAAATGGATTTTGGGAGTAAATAATTATCCTCATACATTCATATTTGATGAATCAATGGTCTTTTAAACAATAAAATACTCATTATTTTTTTGTCATTAACATTTTTTTGATCGTTCACATTCTTGTAATCAATTATCTCTATCACATACCATTGTTTTTATTCTTTTCTTCCATTTCCATATTTTCTATTCCCATTATTGTTCTCCTAGAAGAAAACATAGATATTTATTAATCCATATAAAATTCTTATTTCCATTTCTCCCTTCTTAAGTGGAATTTTTATTAACTATTTTCATGATATGGGTTTTAAAGAATGTAATATCATTTTTAATGTATTTCTTCACTGAAAATGTAAAAATTTATTGGAAACAATTTAATTGATTTAAGATTAATTCAACACCAAAATAATTTAAAATAATAACATCATGTTTGACAGCATATACAACAGGCAACACTAAGCTAAAAAACCCCTGAAAATATATTATTTAAACAGAATCACTAAAACATATCAATTGAATTTGAATACCATGAATAGGATTTACTAAATTATGATATACATATAGGTCTTAATAAATAAAAATTTATTTATAAATACTTGGTAGATAATCAATCACTTTTTTCTGTAATGTCATTTTTTCTCCGAAAATATGTTTTCCTAAAATACATGGTTAATTTATTTTAATGAGAAAATAATATAATTAATTTACTAATACTGTAAAAAAAATATTTGATAAAATATATATCATTTTTTAAACCATCATATCAAAAACCTTGTCTGGTTAAATGTAGATATTTTTCCAAAAATATTGATTTTTAGTAAATTGTGAAAAATTATATTTTTCAAATTTTTTTATATCTTTTAAATAAATTATGTTATTTAAAAGTCAAAATATGAATTTATTTGGACTTAAAAGCAAAAAATTATTTTTTAATAATAATTTTAATGAATAAATAAATTATTATTCACCATTACAACTATTTTTTTATATGATTTTTCAAGCTTAAAATGCATTTTGAAGAAAACTATTTTTATTTGATTAATATTCATCCACTTAAACATGTAAAAACAATAATAATGAATAATTTTAATTAAATTTAATCATTATATATCTGAATAAATTAATTTATATATATATAATTTTGATCTCTCATCATATAGTTAATATAATATCATCATATGTATCAAAAATGCATTTCCGAAAAACCCAGTATTGACCCGATTTTTGAGAATAGTTTTCAATTAGATGTTATAATAAAATTGTGATTAATTTCATAAAATTTAATAAATACATGGAATAATAAAATTTGATGTTATATAATTTAATAAAATTAATTTATGGTCATATCTATTAATAAATACATTACATTTTATTTACAGTGGTTATCGTTAAAAGGGGGGTTCATGCATTACATGTGATTTTGATAAAATTAATCATCCAGACAAATTTGATTTTTATTTAGTAAATTATAATTAATATAGTAAATACTTAGATTTAAATTATTTAATAATTATTATTTAATTCTGTGATTATATTTTTAAATACCAATGTAAAAAGGCATATTTCCTTGGTGAGAAATATATTGTAAAAAGTATGTAAAATTATCGAGTAAATGAATAACCTCATAAAAATGTTTCCTTTTTTATGTTGGATGTGTGGATCAAAATTAAATTCCTATTAATATATTAATTATCATTTTTTGGTCTAGTTAGTGTGACAATGACCTACCATTATTTAATAGATATAGGTATTAACAAAATATACGACTCCTCCTCTATTTTAGAAGGGCATCAGTCTCATCAATAATTCACACATATATATACATTTATATCGACCAAAACCAACAAAAATATATATAAAAAATCTTTAAACACATTCAAGATCTAAAATTATTTGTATATGACTAACATATATTACATAATTTTAGATCCAATGAAGTTTCTTTTAAGAAAATATAATTATCTTCACTAAGCTCATTCTTTTTTTTACTTCGTATTTTTCTTCCATTAATTATGTATTATATTTTTTAATTTTGTAAAACCATTATATCACATATAGATAAATTTTACTATGAATTTTTAGAAATATTCTATCTTATCTTCCACCCTAAAATTCTGAGTAATCCATTGCCTATAATTATATTGGACTACCACCTCATCAACTGATATATTATTTCACCACTAACTCATGTGAAGAGATATAATTATTGAAATAATGAATATACATGATATATATTATGTTATATTATTTAATGTAAATTTATTTTTCATCCAATTATATTTTATTTAACACAATATGTAACACCCCAAGCTTCTATGGTACGTTTCCCTTCGAATAATGCGATAGCGTGTGTTGTACGCAACCTCGAGTTCTAACACACACCACAACTAATTAAACTAGCCGTTGTGAATAGTAATACCTACTTTTTGAAATCATATATATTCAATATTTCAAAATGGACTTCATTTTTAGATTCGGAATATCAAAATTAGCCTAGGGTGAAATTTTGGTACATTTCGGATAACTTTCATATTTTGATGAATAGTGAAAATTTCTAAATTTTAATTAAAAACAACTTTTTTAATCAAAATAATTAATAGTGATAAATTGTGATTTTGTGTGGTTTTAAAGTATATTTAGAATATATTTTAACCATTTAATATAATGTTGGTCATTGGACATAATTTTACAATTAAACCGAACATAAACAAGTGTCAATCTTTTGATAGTTATTACCTCTTAAAAACACGCTTTTTGTTTTGACAGCGGGAATTAATTTTAAATTTATTTCTGCCACTTCTGTGTTTTGAATTTAGGAAAATGGATTCCATATTTGGAATCAGGATGTCCAAATTATGTAAATAGGTAACTTTTATTTTTACACATTTTGAATAATTACTGCGGTAAATATTTTATTTACCATGGTTAAAGGGTAAATCCGGTAAATAAGGGTTAAAAAAATAATATTATAATAATACAAAGTAACCCTAAAACGTGTCCTAACCTTATTGGTGGACACATACCCGACCATGAGCATCCTTGGGTCAATTTGGGGACCCCTTGGAGCCACTTGTATGTGGTAGGGACACATTATATTAATAAAGTTAAAATAAAAATAAAAATGGCATAAGCTTACATCTTTTAGAAGAACAATTTTTACATAGGGTTATACATGTTGGATTTTCGAGTATAAATATTCATTAGAAAGATAAAAAGATTTCCTACATAATGATATTTTATTTTCAATTTTTAGACATTAAATAATTTATTTAATTTATGACACAATGATGATGCAGTAATTACTATAATAGTGAAAAATTAAAATAATTGATATTATAAATACCCAAATAAATATAATATGAAACTTTTAATGAATTAAACTAATTTTATAGGATAATATGATATATTAGGATTGATTTAATTGACTTTGTTGGAAGTAATCAATCTGTTATGAGTTTCACAAAAATCAACTATTGAATAGTGTCAAAATTGACATAAAAGAGTTCTTAAAACAAATATTATATTATTAATTGATATTAAATTCCTAAAAATCTAAGGTTCGGCCAAGAGACTTATATTATGATAGGTTAATTATTAATGAACCACTTGGGGGTCTCTTGGATGTATATAGTAAGTTTATTAACCATATTATATAAAAATACAAAGAGACATTGTAAAAGTGAAACTAATTAACTTAGAGTTAATACTTAAAGATAAGGTTAATATAAGTACCCAAACCTGTCTAAATTCTATTGGATGAGTTGTTTTAGACCTATCCCAACCTCATCCTTTGAATAGTCAACTTTTGAGCCTTTGGAAACCAAATATGAATTTATTATAAATTAATATTTCTAGCTTTTCCAAAGGTGCCCCTCACCCCTCTTATAAAAGGGCACTCCTCCTTCTCTTTTCCTCACACCTCTCAAGCCACTTGGCTCGTCCAAACTCTGCCCAACTAAGCTCCCCACATCCCTCTCCTCCTCCTTGAAGCTTCCCCTTAGGCAGAAAGCATTTCAAGAAGTCCTTTGGTTCCAACCAAAGTGAGTTACCTAAATTAAAGGTAACAATTTCACTTAAAGTATCTTCATTTATTTTGCTTCTCCAACCCCCAAAATCTTTTTATTTCCTTTCTTTTGTTACAAAACCAGTATCCTAAATATACTAGGATGTTGTTATAAGAAGGATTCAAACTACACATACACACAACTCCATCTAATGGATGATGAACATAATGTTTCTGTGGATGGCAAACTAACGCCTCACGAAACGATGATTGTTCAAATACATCTTACCACCTCTCATGGTGGCCATTATGACGGCACTGTAATTAAATATGATATTAATGATATATATTTTATATATAAGCTTCTGTAATTCCATTTTATTTCATACCATTATTCGTTTCATGTTGTATATACATACGATAATTTCATTTGAGGAAGTGCGGACTACCGCCCCCTTAAAATGATATGAATTGTTCATACCACACATGGAACGTATAAAGGATGGTGTTAATGAACTTAAGTAACATATATAAAATATTATACTGGAATAGTAATATACCTATGTATCATTTGGATTAGATTCTTTTAAAATAAAAATTAAATGGAAGTAGCGTTCGTGCGCACGTACGGACTACCGTCTCCACGAACGCGATAAGATTCATTCTCCATCATATCCATTCAAGTCTTATTCTCATTTTGGGGTTAAAAATAATGTTAATATCATTATGATTATGAATAAGATATAATCTATCCATTACAAACATGTCTTACGTAACCAAACATTTAAGCAGAGCGAATCGATTATCACCCGAAACGACGATAATACTAAGATATTATTAATAAAGCAATGATAAAAGATCATATATGATATCATATTAATGTATATGATTCTTGTATAATTTAATAACAATTATTTCACCATTATACAGGAGGTTAACCTACCCCAACCAAGGAAAAGTACAAGGTAAGGGTTATTTCACAATCTCTTCATTATCCGAGGTTGTATTATACGTAATAATCTACTGGGATCTCTTTATCATCCACATCCATGTTTATTCGAAATGTATTTCAAAACATTTTTACTATTTACAAGAATATGGGTTAAAGTCATTTATACCCTTGTTTGACTTTTTATAAGAGGTTTATAATGGAATCTTTCCGTCGTTTTCAAAACAAGGTCCTTTTTAACCTTTTCGACAGAATTGAGGTAAGAATGTTTTTTTAACTTATACGGCGAGTGCGGTTATTTTCCGCCGTTATAAAATCGTCGAAGCTTTCCATACAATCTTATAAGAATATTTTCAAAGAAAATGTTTTATTTTATATGGATCTTAAATGATTTCAAAATAAAAGGAGATACTACTTTAAAAAGAATTTTGATTTCATCTATGTCAACATCCTTTGATGGATTTTAAGATTATTTGAAGTTGATTTATTATGATACAAAACTTCTATATTGTATTGAAGGTTTTGTGATATGTTTGACTGTGGATGTGCTATTTTTATACCATTCATAGTTTATGGTGAAATTATTGACATTTCGTATGCTAGTTTTAATACGAATGTTTATGTTATGTTTAAACCTTTTCATATGGGAATGCATTGGACTTAATAAGTGACGGGTGGAGCCCGCTATAGCTCCTCGATGCATCGGTAGGTCTCATGAGACAAACTAGTGTCTTGGCACAAGGCCTTGACAAAATCTTATTTGTAGTCTTGGCACGAGGCCTTGGCTATGTGGTTATGATAGTCTGGCATTATGCATTCCAACATTATGAAAGTGGTTATTGATATTGCATGTGATTATTCGATTAGTAGAATATCCATGTGAACAAGTAAATGGAATTATTTCATTTTACTTTTTCCATACTATGTTGAAGTTCAATTTTAAAAGGCTTTTGTTTTAGTAATTCATTGCCTTAAATGTTTATGCTTATTTTGAATGTTCCGCTATATTGTTATCCTTACTGGGCATTTGAGCTCACCCCTTTTCTATGTTTTATTTTTCCCAGGTAGTGAAGAAGTAAATTATGATTGACTTGCAGGGATATTATGAGGGGTTTATAGTGTGGACGTTGGAAACATTTTGTTTTTGTAGTAGTTTTTCATTTTATGATGTAATTTAAAACTTATGAATATATCTAGTGTTTCCAAGGCTACTAAACTAATCGGTCTTTCGGGATTTGATCTTTCTTGTGATCATGCCAATGTTATGTAATAATGCACCGACTCTGGGTAGCTGGGGTCGGGGCGTTACAGTTGGTATCAGAGGAAGTTTAGTACAAACGTTGGAAGCTAGATTTAGATAAACTCTGATTATAGCACGTATACCTAAGATGAACTTTGAGGGTTAGTATAGAAGAACTTCCTAGAATTATGGTATTGTAGAGATTTTGTGAGTTTTCCGAGCAATACATCCCTGTCTGGATACGAGCAGGTAGAGGCGGCTCTGGCACAGATGTACCTAGGGGTAAAACCCGAAAACACCGCTTTGAGCTAGACTCGAACGGGAACTGGTGCACGACAACGGGCCTTGCTGCACTCTTGGTTACGACACTCCCGGGGGATATGCTTAGGATAACTCTCACTTTCTTTACAAATCATTATGAAGGGTTTATGAGTATATACTTCCTCAAAGAAAACATATTTATGATTATAGATTATATCCATAGATAGTTCAATTTATGTTTAGTGTTTTATAAGTATGGGATTATGTATTTTGATTCATAAACTGATCTAGTCTATGCCATTGTTTAGAAATGGCGCCTAGTGGAAGAAATGGAAACCGTATCAATGCACGCACTCCATGTAGGGATTTCCCTCCTGCTCAAGATAATTATAGTGGGGCTGGTGATGCAACTGGTGCTGATCAGCTAATCACCATACTGGGACAACTTACTCAGGTTATGAATAATAACCTTACCCGTATGGAGCACCCTGATCCGCAGCGTGGAGGATCAATGTTAGATCGATTCATGAGACAGCAACAACCAACTTTCAATGGGAGTACAAATCCCTTAGTAGCTGAGCAATGGATATTTTCCCTAGAGAAAATATTTCAGGCTTTGGGGAGTAGTGATAGGGAAAAAGTTACCATGGCAGTTTACCGCCTCACTGGAGATGCTGATCAATGGTGGTCATTGATTCAAAACATGAAGGAAGATGATGAAGTATCAAACATGGAATGGAGGGAGTTCAAAGATCTGTTTTTAGAAAAATACTTTCCTCGCGACCATCGAGCAGATATGGAAAGACAATTTCTAAGTCTGAGACAAAAGGAGGATGAGAATGTCACAAAGTATGAGGCTAACATTACAAGGTTAGCGAGGTACGCTGGTGATTATATTCGCAACCCAAGAAGTAAGCTTGATCGTTTCTTTGATGGGTTAAAACCATTTCTCCGTCGAGCATTAGTCTCACAATCCTTTTCATCGTATGAAGACATTGTCTCATGTGCTATCAAGACCGAAAAGGAATTCTCTAAGTCTTATGACTTTAAAGCAAAGCAAGAGAAGAAGAGACCTTCTGATCAATCTGGGAATGGAAATAAGGGGAAGAAGGGAAAGGTTGAATATCCATCTTGTAGTAAGTGCGGGAAGAAACACCCCGGTGCTTGCCTGAAGGGAATGGGAGTCTGTTACAAGTGTGGTGAAAAAGGCCACCAAGCTCATGATTGCAAGGGGAAGAAGGAAGCTACCAACGTTCAGTGCTACAATTGCAGGGAGATGGGGCATTATGCAAATGCATGTCCTATGCGTCAGGAGAACTTACCTCAGAAAAGGCCAAGGGATCAAGGCCAGGCTTATGCTATCACTACTGCTGAGGTAGAAGCTCCGAAAGACGTGGTGGCAGGTAATTTAATGGTTTCCTCAAGTTTAGCAAATGCATTATTTGATTCTGGATCATCGCATTGTTTCATATCTTCCCAGTTTGCTAAGAAAATTAGATATTTCCAATTTGATTTAATAAGGGAGTTGTCAGTTAAAACTCCTAAGGGAAGTATCGTTGCAACAAAGTTTTGCGAATCAGTCCCCATTAGAGCACATAAATTTTCTTTATCTGCTGATCTCATCATCATACCTATGATTGAGTTTGATATAATCCTCGGTATGGACTGGCTTTCGGACTATGATGCGAAGATTTATTGTAAGAAGAAAGAGGTTACGATTCTTGATGATAATGATAAGGAGCACCTTATTTTTAGAGCAGAATCGTCACCACCTAATTCTTATTTAGATCCACCCCCAGTAGCTCAACTTAATTCAATTATTGGGGAGGAAGAGAATGAAATAACTGTCGGTGAGGAAAGGAATGTTCAAATAGAGGATGTACCTGTTGTGAAAGAGTTTGTAGATGTATTTCCGGAAGATTTACCTGGACATCCTCCAGAACGAGAAGTAGAGTTTTCCATTGATTTGATTCCTGGATCAAGGCCTATATCAAAGACCCCTTATAGAATGGCCACTGTAGAGTTAGTCGAACTAAAGAAACAACTAGAGGAATTGAGTAATGAGGGATTTATTCGCCCTAGTGTTTCTCCATGGGGAGCCCCTGTTCTTTTTGTTAAAAAGAAAGATGGATCTATGAGGTTATGTATCGACTACAGGGAGATCAATTCTATAACGATAAAGAACAAGTATCCCCTACCTCGTATTGATGATTTATTTGACCAACTGCATGGAGCTCAATACTTTTCAAAGATTGACCTTCGATCTGGATACCATCAGTTGTGTGTAAAGAAGGAAGACATTCCGAAGACAGCATTTCGAACCAGGTACGGGCATTACGAGTTTACTGTAATGCCGTTTGGATTGACTAATGCACCCTCTGTATTCATGGATCTGATGAATAGAGTTCTCAAGGAGTATCTCGATGAATTTGTGGTGGTATTTATTGATGATATCTTGGTATACTCCAAAACCTACGAAGATCATGAAAATCACTTGCGCATTATCTTGAAGACTCTGAGGAGGCATGAATTATATGGAAAGTTTAGCAAGTGTGAATTCTGGCTTCAGGAGATTTCTTTTCTTGGCCATATTGTCTCTAAAGATGGAATCTCTGTTGATCCTTCTAAGGCCAAAGCAATCCAAGAATGGCCAGCACCTACGAGTATAACTGAGGTACGTAGTTTTATTGGCTTGGCAGGTTATTATCGACGTTTCGTCCAGAATTTTGCCCGATTGGCTAACCCATTAACGAAGCTCACACGTAAAGGGGTTAAATTTGTTTGGACAAAAGAGTGTGAAGAATGTTTCGAAGAATTGAAGAAAATATTAGTCAATGCTCTTATATTGACTCTACCATCGGGGAATGATGGGTTCGTTATTTATAGTGATTCATCAAAGAAAGGACTTGGTTGTGTCCTTATGCAGAATGATAGAGTTATTGCCTATGCATCAAGACAGTTGAAAATTCATGAACAAAACTATCCTACTCATGATATTGAGTTAGCAGCTGTGATCTTTGCTTTGAAGATATGGAGGCACTACCTCTATGGTGAAAAATGTGAGATTTATACTGATCACAAGAGTTTGAAGTATATTTTCTCACAAAAAGAACTCAACATGAGGCAAAGGAGATGGCTTGAATTACTCAAGGATTATGATTGCACGATACACTACCACCCGGGGAAAGCAAACAAAGTAGCAGATGCTTTGAGCAGAAAAGACCATGGAGTTCTGAACATGATGAGAATTGAAAGGGATCCAATTTTCATGGATCTAGAGAATATGGACATGGGAATAACCAGGGAAGGTGAAACATCAATGCTTTTTCAAATGGTTTCCAAACCATCTTTACTAGAAAGGATTAAGAGTTCCCAGACCGATGATGAAGAATTTCAGAAGAAGATTAAAGCTGTGAATGATGGGAAATTGAGAGACTTTGTGTATGAAGATGGAATTTTGAAATTCGGGAAGAGACTTTGTGTTCCCAATATACCTGATCTAAAAAGGGAATTGCGGGATGACGCTCATAGTTCCAATTTCTCTATACACCCTGGGAGCACCAAAATGTATAGAGATTTGAAGGAACATTTTTGGTGGGACAACATGAAGTGGGAGATTGCTGATTTTGTGTCAAGATGTATGGTTTGTCAACAAGTGAAAGCTGGAAGGCAACATCCTGGAGGAGTCATGCAACCTCTTCCCATACCGGAGTGGAAATGGGACAATATTACGATGGACTTTGTCATGGGGCTACCAAAGACTCCTAGAAGGAACGATGCAATATGGGTTATCGATGATCGTCTTACCAAGTCAGCACATTTTCTTGCTATAAGAGAAGATCTACCCCTGGAACGTCTAGCAAGACTATATATTAATGAAGTTGTGAGACTTCATGGAGTACCCCTATCGATTGTTTCTAATCGTGATCC
The DNA here is from genome assembly GCA_963277665.1 of Viscum album. Lineage (NCBI taxonomy): Eukaryota > Viridiplantae > Streptophyta > Magnoliopsida > Santalales > Viscaceae > Viscum > Viscum album. Next base: position 304,296,454 of record OY728141.1, on the reverse strand, counting down.
CCGTTTTACTTCAAGATTTTGGAAAAGTCTTCAGAAATCCCTGGATACTGAACTTCATTTGAGCACTGCTTACCACCCTCAGACAGACGGACAATCAGAACGGACTATTCAAACCTTAGAAGACATGTTGAGATCTTGCTCACTTGATTTTCAGGGTATGTGGGATCAATATTTACCACTGGTAGAATTTTCCTATAACAATAGCTTCCATTCGAGTATTAAGATGGCACCATATGAAGCGTTATACGGAAAGAGATGTCGTACACCAACCTGTTGGGATGACGTTGGTGAAAGAAAACTTGTAGGCCCAGAACTGGTGGAGGAAACGGTGGAAAAGGTGAAGGTAATCCAAAATCACATCAAAGCAGCTCAAAGTAGGCAGAAGAGCTATGCCGATAATCGAAGGAAGGATTTGGAATTTCAAGTCGGTGATCATGTTTTCCTGAAGGTATCTCCATGGAAGGGAGTCATACGTTTTGGTAAGAAAGGTAAATTGAGTCCCAGGTACGTCGGACCATTTGAAATTCTAGAACGAATTGGGGTTGTAGCCTACCGATTGGAAATGCCACCAAGTCTCTCCAAAGTTCACGATGTGTTCCACGTATCTCTGTTAAGAAAATACATGCCTGACCCAACGCATGTACTCACCTATGAGGAATTAGAACTGGAACCCGATCTGTCTTATTGCGAAGAGCCCGTCAGGATTCTTGATACAAGAGAACAAGTACTGAGAAACCGGACGACGCGTCTGGTAAAAGTTTTGTGGAGAAACCATAAGATGGAAGAGGCAACGTGGGAACCCGAGGAACTTATGATGAAGAACCACCCGAGTCTTTTTATGCAGTAATACCCTAGAAATTGCGAGGACGCAATTATTTTAAGGAGGGGAGAATGTAACACCCCAAGCTTCTATGGTACGTTTCCCTTCGAATAATGCGATAACGTGTGTTGTACGCAACCTCGAGTTCTAACACACACCACAACTAATTAAACTAGCCGTTGTGAATAGTAATACCTACTTTTTGAAATCATATATATTCAATATTTCAAAATGGACTTCATTTTTAGATTCGGAATATCAAAATTAGCCTAGGGTGAAATTTTGGTACATTTCGGATAACTTTCATATTTTGATGAATAGTGAAAATTTCTACATTTTAATTAAAAACAACTTTTTTAATCAAAATAATTAATAGTGATAAATTGTGATTTTGAGTGGTTTTAAAGTATATTTAGAATATATTTTTACCATTTAATATAATGTTGGTCATTGGACATAATTTTACAATTAAACCGAACATAAACAAGTGTCAATCATTTGATAGTTATTACCTCTTAAAAACACGCTTTTTGTTTTGACAGCGGGAATTAATTTTAAATTAATTTATGCCACTTCTGTGTTTTGAATTTAGGAAAATGGATTCCATATTTGGAATCAGGATGTCCAAATTATGTAAATAGGTAACTTTTATTTTTACACATTTTGAATAATTACTGCGGTAAATATTTTATTTACCATGGTTAAAGGGTAAATCCGGTAAATAAGGGTTAAAAAAATAATATTATAATAATACAAAGTTACCCTAAAACGTGTCCTAACCTTATTGGTGGACACATACCCGACCATGAGCATCCTTGGGTCAATTTGGGGACCCCTTGGAGCCACTTGTATGTGGTAGGGACACATTATATTAATAAAGTTAAAATAAAAATAAAAATGGCATAAGCTTACATCTTTTAGAAGAACAATTTTTACATAGGGTTATACATGTTGGATTTTCGATTATAAATATTCATTAGAAAGATAAAAAGATTTCCTACATAATGATATTTTATTTATAATTTTTAGACATTAAATAATTTACTTAATTTATGACACAATGATGATGCAGTAATTACTATAATAGTGAAAAATTAAAATAATTGATATTATAAATACCCAAATAAATATAATATGAAACTTTTAATGAATTAAACTAATTTTCTAGGATAATATGATATATTAGGATTGATTTAATTGACTTTGTTTGAAGTAATCAATCTGTTATGAGTTTCACAAAAATCAACTATTGAATAGTGTCAAAATTGACATAAAAGAGTTCTTAAAACAAATATTATATTATTAATTGATATTAAATTCCTAAAAATCTAAGGTTCGGCCAAGAGACTTATATTATGATAGGTTAATTATTAATGAACCACTTGGGGGTATCTTGGATGTATATAGTAAGTTTATTAACCATATTATATAAAAATACAAAGAGACATTGTAAAAGTGAAACTAATTAACTTAGAGTTAATACTTAAAGATAAGGTTAATATAAGTACCCAAACCTGTCTAAATTATATTGGATGAGTTGTTTTCGACCTATCCCCACCTCATCCTATGAATAGTCAACTTTGGAGCCTTTGGAAACCGAATATGAATTTATTATAAATTAATATTTCTAGCTTTTCCAAAGGTGCCCCTCACCCCTCTTATAAAAGGGCACTCCTCCTTCTCTTTTCCTCACACCTCTCAAGCCACTTGGCTCGTCCAAACTCTGCCCAACTAAGCTCCCCACATCCCTCTCCTCCTCCTTGAAGCTTCCCCTTAGGCAGAAAGCATTTCAAGAAGTCCTTTGGTTCCAACCAAAGTGAGTTACCTAAATTAAAGGTAACAATTTCTCTTAAAGTATCTTCATTTATTTTGCTTCTCCAACCCCCAAAATCTTTTTATTTCCTTTCTTTTGTAACAAAACCAGTATCCTAAATATACTAGGATGTTGTTATAAGAAGGATTCAAACTACACATACACACAACTCCATCTAATGGATGATGAACATAATGTTTCTGTGGATGGCAAACTAACGCCTCACGAAACGATGATTGTTCAAATACATCTTACCACCTCTCATGGTGGCCATTATGATGGCACTGTAATTAAATATGATATTAATGATATATATTTTATATATAAGATTCTGTAATTCCATTTTATTTCATACCATTATTCGTTTCATGTTGTATATACATACGATAATTTCATTTGAGGAAGTGCGGACTACCGCCCCCTTAAAATGATATGACTCGTTCATACCACACATGGAACGTATAAAGGATGGTGTTAATGAACTTAAGTAACATATATAAAATATTATACTGGAATAGTAATATACCTATGTATCATTTGGATTAGATTCTTTTAAAATAAAAATTAAATGGAAGTAGCGTTCGTGCGCACGTACGGACTACCGTCTCCACGAACGCGATAAGATTCATTCTCCATCATATCCATTCAAGTCTTATTCTCATTTTGGGGTTAAAAATAATGTTAATATCATTATGATTATGAATAAGATATAATCTATCCATTACAAACATGACTTACGTAACCAAACATTTAAGAAGAACGAATCGATTATCACCCGAAACGACGATAATACTAAGATATTATTAATAAAGCAATGATAAAAGATCATATATGATATCATATTAATGTATATGATTCTTGTATAATTTAATAACAATTATTTCACCATTATACAGGAGGTTAACCTACCCCAACCAAGGAAATGTACAAGGTAAGGGTTATTTCACAATCTCTTCATTATCCGAGGTTGTATTATACGTAATAATCTACTGGGATCTCTTTATCATCCACATCCATGTTTCTTCGAAATGTATTTCAAAACATTTTTACTATTTAAAAGAATATGGGTTAAAGTCATTTATACCCTTGTTTGAATTTTTATAAGAGGTTTATAAAGGAATCTTTCCGTCGTTTTCAAAACAAGGTCCTTTTTAACCTTTTCGACAGAATTGAGGTAATAATGTTTTTTTTAACTTATACGGCGGGTGCGGTTATTTTCTGCTGTTATAAAATCGTCGAAGCTTTCCATACAATCTTATAAGAATATTTTCAAATAAAATGTTTTATTTTATATGGATCTTAAATGATTTCAAAATAAAAGGAGATACTTCTTTAATAAGAATTTTGATTTCATCTATGTCAACATCCTTTGATGGATTTTACGATTATTTGAAGTTGATTTATTATGATACAAAACTTCTATATTGTATTGAAGGTTTTGTGATATGTTTGACTGTGGATGTGCTATTTTTATACCATTCATAGTTTATGGTGAAATTATTGACATTTCGTATGCTAGTTTTAATACGAATGTTTATGTTATGTTTAAACCTTTTCATATGGGAATTCATTGGACTTAATAAGTGACGGGTGGAGCCCGCTATAGCTCCTCGATGCATCGGTAGGTCTCATGAGACAAACTAGTGTCTTGGCACAAGGCCTTGACAAAATCTTATTTGTAGTCTTGGCACGAGGCCTTGGCTATGTGGTTATGATAGTCTGGCATTATGCATTCCAACATTATGAAAGTGGTTATTGATATTGCATGTGATTATTCGATTTGTAGAATATCCATGTGAACAAGTAAATGGCATTATTTCATTTTACTTTTGCCATACTATGTTGAAGTTCAATTTTAAAAGGCTTTTGTTTTAGTAATTCATTGCCTTAAATGTTTATGCTTATTTTGAATGTTCCGCTATATTGTTATCCTTACTGGGCATTTGAGCTCACCCCTATTCTATGTTTTATTTTTCCCAGGTAGTGAAGAAGTAAATTATGATTGACTTGCAGGGATATTATGAGGGTTTTATAGTGTGGACGTTGGAAATATTATGTTGTTGTAGTAGTTTTTCATTTTATGATGTAATGTAAAACTTATGAATATATCTAGTGTTTCCAAGGCTACTAAACTAATCGGTCTTTCGGGATTTGATCTTTCTTGTGATCATGCCAATGTTATGTAATAATGCACCGACTCTGGGTAGCTGGGGTCGGGGCGTTACACATTAAGGGAATGATATTTTTTCTCATGCGTACATACAAGCAACAATATCCATGATGTGATGAGATTCATTTTCATTGTACAAATTTCCAGAATTATCCAAAAAATGTATCAAATGAATAAATATGTTATTAATGAGGGTAATATATTCTTAATTATTTTTTATCATTATATTATGAAGAAGCAGAAAAAATTCTATCACAAAACATGCATGAGGGAACAAACTAATTTACACCACAAACAAGGTTAATAAACTTATATTAGTAGAAATTAAATGATAATATAATATAATAAAAGAATAAATAATATTATAAATATTAATATGGTTCATGTATAAATTAATACCAAAATAAAATATATCAAAATGAATTTTGAGACATTATTAACCCAAGGTATAGTTATGGTATGTGAGTTAGTCCCAATTTTCCTTCCCTGTGGATTATTTTATTTTTATGATCCTAATTTTTAATGTAAAATATTTAGGACCCCTTTTAAATGTTAAATAACTAGTTATACATAAATATTGTTATTTTATGTTTCAATATAAATTATTTAATCCATGTTTATCTATATTTAATGTTACATAATGGTAAAAAATTTCATAACTCAATTTATATTCATTGGGTTATATTACTTACTGAATGTATTTGATAATCTATGAATTTGTTGGTAATTTATTTTATCCATATTCTATTTGATTTAAACTATATTTATGTTTAAATACATTGTATATATATAATAAATTCATTAACCAATTCCCTTATTAATGGTAGGATCATTTTAAGTGATGTGCTCACAATTCCCTGTCCATTTACATGTATTTGGAATTGTGAACATATTTATTTATATGTGGTATATCCAAATCCCACTAAAATGTAATATATTTATTATATTAATTTAATTTAGTTTTTAATTAGATTTTATTTCTTTCAAGGGGTTATTTTTAAAATATTACAGAAGTCGTACGGGTTTTTTCTTAAATCTCAATTCAATTGTAATTGTTTATGCTTAAATTTCTATTTAAATAAATTAAATGACCATTTTAAAATAAAAAAAAATTATTTAAATACCCTCTACATATTCATTATGGTTTCAAATAATTGTTCCACATTCCTCCCATTTATAGTTAAATTGATTCTGATAATCATTTCAAAAAATTCAGTCTTTATTTCTGACATTAGTCGAAAATGATTTTTCCTTGAAATCTTATATTTCTAAAAATGATTTCATGAATAATATTAATAATCTCATATTTATGTACAATTTTAATTTTTCCCATGATCATATTTTTAAAAAATATTTTATTTTGAATATTCCTATTACTTTCTAAATATGAAACTTATTTACATTTCTAATATAATTTTAAATGGAATAATTGTTTTAACGAATCAACATAAAATGGAAATCATCTCCATCAATTAAAAAAATTTATTAGAATAGTCCATATCATTTTTACAATATTATTTTATATTAATTTTTTTCATAATATTCTGTAAATAAACTGTATTTAAAAATGATTTTAATGGGAAAAGGATATCATTCTCATGATTTGTTTTAAGGACCTTTTTAGGGTATTTAAATTCATAATAAACCAAAATACATTATTTTACTTATACATCACAAATAATATGTTGTATTAATCCTATAATATTCTATTCTGAATTGATTATGATCATTTTGACCATGGAAATTATAGACATTCACTTTTTTGATTAATTTTCCAGATATTCACATTCCCTTGAAATATTGAATTTTATGTGATAATTTCATATTAAATTTACATTACATATCATTATTTATTATCATTGATTTTATTTTTTCCAAAACCATGTACCATATTTTACATATGGTTTTTTACATTGAAATTTATTTGATTAACTAGGGAATTACTTTTAAGTATTATTATTTACTCTATGGATATTTTTTTATGGGGTATATTATTCAATAGTTAAATTTTTTATTTGATATATGAGGAATGGGTTGGAAATGTAGTGACTAGTGGGGGAAATAATTAAATTTCTCCTCAATTCCAAAATCAGACTTATTAAAAACACATTTATATAGTATTAAATGGGACTTTACCTAAAATTTTAAACTATCATGAAAAAGGGTCATGATGATATAGATATGATGATGTATGCTGTCACGATGATCAATATTAAGAATCCTATTCATAGATAACTTAAATAATAGTATCTAGGGGCTATTTCCTTGATATTATTTGTGGATTCATTTATCCTCATGTAATTTTTTAAATAGAATGTCTATTTAATTATTTATCATTAAAAATTGACTATTACATATGAAGTAATGGAATTAACAAATATGTGTTCATTATAAAATACATTATTATGAGATTCATGTTATTGATAAATATTTTTTGTTTTCAATTATTTACATTTGAATATTAATTTTGACTCATCGAATCATCATAATAATGTTTTAGGTTAAATGGATTGTGTTTTCAGTTATATACTATTTCATATGCCTTATTGAGTCATTCTAGTATCCATTTTATGTAACACTTTCTAAGAAATTGAGATCACCATTATTTTTACTATTCACTATTTTATTAATTTGATATCATTTACTAATTTTATGGATGACTTTTTTCTCTCACAATGTTGAATTTCAGGTATTCAAATGCCATGTGAGATAAAATTATGTATCCAATTTATCCAGACTACTAAATTATTTTGTCAATTTAGATTATATCACTTATATTCTATGAGGGCGTAGTAGAGAAACCTCCACTCATGGATATTAGGGTCATGTTCTATACATAGAATATAAAAAAAAGACAACTTTCCAATTAGCACGTCTGATGCAATCTAATGTACATTTCACTCATTCATTCCCTTATTAGTGTAACTAAAATGAAATATCCCAAATAAGGGGTAATCCAAAAAAAGGTCAACTATCTATATTATGATCCTAAAATCGTCTACAATACATTATTATAGAATATTCTAGTTACTCGTTTTTATCATTAAATTTAAAATAATCTCGATATAATATCAATAAATAATAGAAATACAAAAAATATGCATATATCTACAAGCCTAGGTATGAAAATTAAACCAACATAACCACCCAAATCCCTTATTAAATACAAACATTCACTAACATGCATATTAATATTTTATATATCTCATATAATGGGGGAAATTCATCCATTTCAAAAATAATAAAACCAAGGGGCATGTTATATGGGTTATTTCATAAGAAACCCCACTTCAACAATGTACTAGTGATGCTATAAATTATTCCATACAATGTAATACATGAAATTAATTTCAATAATTCCTATAAAAACATTTGAATTTGGGGAATATAATTTCATGGTAATTTGAACTAGAAAAACCAATCTTAAAATATTTGAAAACTTTTATAAAGTCCATTCATATTATCTAAAAACCCAAGGAACTCAAAGTATAGTAAATAAATTTTGAACCATGTTTCAAAATTTAGAAACAAATTATATTGAATTTAAAATAAATTCAAACATGATTTCCCATTAAGAAAATCGATAAACCTATTTATTAAAATACATAAAAAAAATAAATGTTAAAAAGAAAACATACATGAAATAATAAGAAAGAATATATATATATAAATTGAAGGGGAACCTAAATTAATCTGAAAAAACCTTGATTCTTCAATTAAAAATGGTTTTATCCCACAATTAGGAATACTGAAGGATGTTTAGAGACATAAAAAATAAATGAACAATGAAAATCACAATTAAATGTGGATCCATGTGTTGACTAAAATTTCCATGACCATACCTTAGCTTGGTAAGAGGATAAGAAAGAGGAATTAAATGAAAGATATGATTTGGAGGGACTAACCTTGAATAGGATGTGTGAATATACATAGAGTTACCGTGGAATCATTATATAAAATGAGATCTAATAGAGGGAATATATGAGAGGTCTAGAATTACTATATAAGTAAGAAAAGTGACCCCAAAGTCCCATAAATTTATAGTTAGGTAATGTTTTTGTTTTATATTTTTTATTATTGGGGAATAATGGCTCACAACATGAAATAATTATTGGATCCATAATCTAGACCCTTGATAACCGTGGGTAGTTCCAATTCATTTCTTTTTATGACAAGCCATGGTCACAAAATCAATCATTGTAAAAACAAAATTCATTTTCTAACATGGAGAATAATATTTAATATAATATAAATAGAATGGAAAAAATTTAATTATTAAATTATTAAAATAACATTATGAATAGGGTTTAAGGTTTGAAAATACTCCTAACTATATCACTTTCTACACCATAAATTCAGAATATACCCTAATTAGGAAAATGGTCAATGGAAATCAACTGAATGATAAAGATAAACCACTAAAATGATTCCTGGACTCTAGTATAATCATATAAAACCCCATAATTCATCCTAATTATGAATTAAAACCCACACTTGAATGAACTAAGAATTTAATTATGAAACAAAGCCCCACATTAGGTCCCTTGCAATCTAAAAACTAACTAGAATTGAGTATCTACTAGGTAAGGGGGTCCCCAAAGGACCCATATAAAAAACAGACCAAATATCCCACCAAATGGATTTCACACAGATATATGAAACCAAAACACATTCATTATATCAATTGAATGATTATTTGTTATCTAAAGGGGTAAAAAGCCACGATATTATAAATACATCAATCCATAAATAAATTACAAATGATAATGATTGGTAATGATGTCCAAGAAAAAGGGGGAGTGTAAAAAAATGTTAACTATTTTTTTCAGGAAATCCATGTGAAGAAGTAATAAAATGGTTTCAGATTCTTAGAGAATCTCTCAAAACAAATATTTAGATATCACCCAAAGAAAACCATTAAAAAATAATCCTATTGAGTGAGACACAAATCACAAGAATATTACATCAATGAACATATGCTCCGACCATGGGAACCAAAGTTTTTGAACGGTATCCTTGGATGAATTCCCAAAAATACAATATAAATTATTCCCAAAATAACACAATCTAGTGGATACAATTAACTAGTTCAATAATTTTTTCTGTTGGATGAAGCGTACTCTCTCTGTCTATCCAAATCTCAATGATCCCAAAAAAATAACTTCATATACATTATATAAAAACCCTGGTAGGATCTACAGATATTAATGAGGTATTGTAAAAAACTAAAAAGCACTAAATCATTAATTACTAAGTCACAAATTCTATTAAATACAAGTATTAAATTCGAAATGAAATATGTTCAAGAAGGATGAGAGTATTATAAAACCTATTTATATCAAAAATCATATGAATCCGAAATACAAATAATCATATTATAAATTCGACCCATAATACAATGATATTTTGTTTCCATATTCATAAATAATATTATATAGAAGTTCCAAAAGAATAATTCAAAATATAAATAATGGAAAATAGAACTAGGAGGGATCTCCAAAAAATATTTCTTTATATACCCCTCCATAAAGATATTCATATGACCCATAATTGTCGTGGTTACTCTCATATATTATAAAGTATGACTATAATGTAATCTATAAGGATCTGAATCTATTAACCCTCTAGAGTGTTCAAGTAGGAAAAATTTAAATAAAAATACACATAATACATAACATATTATCCTTATTTTGACCACTTATAATAGAACATAATTCCCCAATAAAATTTAGAACATAATAGAATAAGTCATAAATAGTACAAATTTTTTTATATCTTCCTTATAATTTCAATAAAATCCACACATAAATATCTAAACTAAAAAAACCATTTTAATTTATTTTAAAACTGTGCATAATAGTTTCAAATATTAAATTAAATTTTAAAAAAAAATTTAAAAAAAATTAAAATTGTTTTTATAAATTTTATCACGGTTCCCACAAAGTGATTTCTATTTCAAATCAATGAAAAAATAACCATTATTAGTTTGAAAATATCTCTTTCATCACAACACACACATCCTCAATTAATCTATTAGAATACATTCTGAAATTAAAAAACACCACCGTTTTCAAAACATTCCACAAATACCTTTTACAAATTCAAATTATGTCATTTATTATTAAAACCATGTTCACACCTAGAAATATAAACCAATTATAGTTAATAAACATCAATTAATAACCAAAAATTATAATAATTACATTCAAATTAAACAAACCTTGTTTGAATGAAAGTAATCATATATCTAAATTAATTCATAATTAAAACCATCTCTAATTTTTTTAATGATCTTGTTTTCAAATTATTAAACTAATGCATTATTTTCCAAATTCTTCCAAAATAAAAATAAAAAAAATCACACAACTATAAAATCCTCAAAAATCACCTCTTATTAATATACATGACTCGCCCATGGAGACTAAATATTATATAAACATTAATGATTAATTTTTTGGGAGATTGTAGATAAGCATGATTTATATTTCCAATTTGGAGAACCATCCACAATCTATGAATATGTCAATAGAATGGGAGGTTAAAAAATATCATGAGATAAATGTTTTTTCCAACACATGTAGGAGAACATGGAACCAATGGTTATTACTTACTACTCACTCAAGAATATATATAAAAATAGATCACCCATAGAATAAAAAATAATTTTAAATCCCTATAATATAATATAAATTTTTAATTGATTAGAATTGAAAAAATGAATGTTCATGAATTATAAACAAACATCCCTTTGTTAATAGAGGATTAGAGTTACAGTGATCTTATTAGGAACTTTCTATATAAACAATTTAACCTCTGATAGTCCAAGCTCCATCTTATTAGACATATCCACATACCAATTCATAATAAAAATCATGGGCATACTTTACATCCAAGGGTATAATAACATTTTCACTTCAACTAACCATGGTCACCCCATACCCAAGCCAGAAAGCTATTTTGTTACATACCCATGGAGATTACACAATATCATTATTCTGATTATAATGATCCTTGGAATCACATATGATCTTATGGGAACTAATTTTAATAAGAAATAGAGTTTACAGACAACAGAACATATCCCAAATGTAACATCTTTACTTTTCATGAATTTATAGACCATGAATTTATTTATAATCATTTTTGGACTTATTAATGTTTTATAATGGATTAATGGATTTCTTGTGGGTGTGTATATATTATATTTAACCCATATCCCATGAAATTATAGAGTAAGTCTAGGATACAGGGTTAGAAGAAACTGTGACACCCCGCCTGCATAGTCTCTCTAAATATGGAACTTTAGGAGGTGGGAAGTTAGGCTATATGCAACTTATCTAAAACCATGAGAATAATCCTATATGATCGTGAAATGTTTTTCAAAAATATAAAAAATGTGTTTTGAATGGGTTGAACATGGTTAATCAAACATTGCGCTTAAACCATTATTTCATGATTTGTTGTCATTGTATTAGAAAATGGTTTGGAAAAATGTGTGTTCAAACCTTTTTCCCATGTCTATGGGAGTGAAATTCTACATTTACAAATTAATTATTTTAAAAAATTATTCTCCCTTCTTTATATTTTAATCTAGTGGGATTCCTTTTTCCTTGTGTTTGATGCTCTCTTCCTCCTCCAAGGTAGGGTTCTTGATATCTCCCTTATTTGGTATCTGAATTTTTTAGCATCAAATGAATCATAAAGCATTATGTAATTTGATGATTTATTTGAAATATGTCATTTTATCGTGATTCGAATGTCAATATCGGATTAGCTGTCTTATATGTGTTTAAGCTAGGTGGTCTTGTTCTTTACTGTATGTTCTTCACCTCAATGTGGTACACCATTATGCTGCACAGAAATACTTTATTAATACTCATCTAATATTTAAAATAAATTATATTGAATTTTTCCATTGTCCAGAATTATTCTAGTGGGCATAAAATCAACAATTTTGGTAAACTCCTTTACATTAGACACTCTGATGGGTGTTCTTCCTTATCCAGAGAGTGAAACAATTTTTACTCAAGTTAATACTACATTATTGAGGGGTGTTTCACCCAAAATAAAATCCTTGATTTTATTACGTTAATTATAATCGATTATTGGCATGAGTTATTCTCTTATTCATAATTACTTATTTGTATTACAATATTTTCTATATTTTATGTATGTTTCATAGTCCCATATATTAAATTTCTTATGATTATGTTTAAATCCTTGTGTGTATGATTATTTCAATGTTTCTATTTTCTTATAGACTTTTTCTTATGAATAGTCCTAATGAATAGTTTTCCTGGGATTAGTGGCTTAATTTATTGTTTAATAATAAATTATTGGTCTAGCATGTTTATCAATTGATGTAGAAGTGTTTTTTGATGAAATATGAATATAAAACCATTCCCTACATGATTATTTTTTGAGAGAGAACATTGATCGTTATAATAATATGTCATTGACAGAATATACATGATTCATATCACGATATGTTGGGAAAATTGGGAGTGACCATTGGCTTTCCATAGAGGGGCCTCTATAAAAATTATGTTTACTCTTGATTATCATCTGTTACCTAGGGTATAAACCATTGATAGACTCATTGGAAAGATGTATATGAATTTCCTCTAGTGATACTCACCCCCTTTTTGAGAACCCTAATATATACTTCGATTGTACCCTTCCAGGAGTGAAATGAGGGTCCCCATTATGGGTCTCATTAGAAGAACTCTGTAGTGTTGTTATATAATATGCTCCAACAGAATCCACTGGGATTCCTTATGGATTTCCTTTGATGGGATCATGATATCAAAAATAGTTAAAGGAGTTTCTTATCGTAATAAATATTATTAATTTTTATTATTAGTGTATTTGAATTATTAATTGAAATGAAATTGGTGTCACCAATATACAAAATCACACGATGGGGGCAGACTGTCATTTTTTGTTGCATATATGATGACCAATATGGGAAAATTATTACATGTATAGGTTATTTTGGTTCTAAAATCTAGATTGGGCTGATGTATATAGTATTTTTAGGGGACCCATGGAGTGAACTGGACTGATATTTTTATATATATAATTTATTGATGCCCTCACAATCACATATATTGGAGGACATAATTGGTTGTGATTGTTGTGATTATATCTCACCCACTCATTGGGAATACTTTGGTACCCTTCAAGACATCATGATTGTTGGTATAGAGAAAGTGAATCATCTGACTTCCAATTATTGATTAACTTCTCTGGGTTGGAGAACAATAGTAGATGACATGTTATATTCTTAGGATAGATGTAGTAGATTTTGGACTATTATATTTTTTAATATCATGATGTATATTCTTATATCCCATGATTCAAATGAACTATTTATTATAGTTAAATGAAATCATGATCATCATATTTTATATCTATATAGATTATTTTATTCCATTATTTTATTTATCTTGGATAATTATTATTTTATTTCGGATTATTTCTATTTATTATTACTACTTTGGGCATGATAGTGTATTGGTCTAGTCATATTAGTGTATGCTTATTTTGTTTCTTGTTTCATATTTACCACTATCCTCTAATGTAATCTATGAGGAATTAGTCTCTCCACTAACACATAACAGGCCCTTAATGTTATTCAGAAGGCTTTGGCATATATGGAGGCAAGCTTGAGGTCTTGTGGCCCACTATCTTGAGGCCTCACTAAGTAGAATCCCCGAAGGAACACTAAAAATCGATATGATAGCTTCTATTTTCGCTTTTTGTCCTATTATTTGGTTTTAGACCAATGTTTAGAAATACTAATATTTGGTTATGACCTACTTCTTTGGAGTAGATAACCCCCATAAAGTGGACACCTTATTTTTCTAAGATATTTAAATGCAGTTATAGATTACAACTCATACAAATTCATGGATTTCATAGTTGGTTGATGCAGTTACCTCTTGATGATACTGTTATTTATTAAATTATTAATATAAAGGGTTGTTTGGCCACATCTTGATGAAAATATGGAGTATCAAATAATGAATCATACATGGATTTATAGGGAAAAAATTTTATGCATTTTTCCTTTTCGTATTTATTATTTTCATGTATTGCATATGATGAATGTGATTTCTATCGTACCTTCACAGTTATATATGAAATTGTGTTTACATTTTCTATAGGGTTGAGAAAACATAAGAGTGACTAAATGTCCATTCCTTTAACTAACAATGTTTTTTGACTTATGTAAAAACAAACACCTTAAATATTTTATTATGGAAGATTGATCCATGTAATATTGGTCTCTTGGGTTGGATCATGTTTTGGTCAAGATTATGTGGATTCTATATTTCAATTTATTAGGTGTATGGGCATTATGAATCAGAATTAGTGAACCATATAATTAAACCATTTAAATGGATTTAAATCAGGGAAATAAATCAAAAAATTAAATTTAATATGACATTTAAAATAAAATAGACACCATGTATGTATAATATGATACCTTGAACATTTATTGACCTTAGTAGTGGTAATTAGTCTATGTCTCCGATAATATTTTTTTGCCATTCCCTTCTTATCTAGACTCATCTCTAATTGATAATGTAAGGTTGTGACATGATTATTTGTTGTATTTGTGTCTTTCTATTCATGTAATTCATTTACCTATCAGTTATAAATCATATATAGAGACTAAACATGAAAATTTTATAGTTTTTATACTATGAATTCTTCATATAGTACACAAGTAATGTCAAAATGGCCATATATTAGAGGTGGTGGGCCTTGAGAAACCCATAGTACCAATTCTAGTACTAAATGAGTCTCCTATTAAATCTAATACACTAGGTGATGATTCTCATTTTCATTATAGTTTCATCCATTTGATAAAATATGTTTCGGCTGCTCCCTGACCTAACTCTATTATGGTAGAGCCAACTAAGGATTTCCAGCAGTAGCATCCTCCCACATTCTGTGTAGATGGGGAACCTCAGGCTAATGAGTATCAGTTAAAATACATGGTTTTGATATTTGACAATTTTGAAACACCCCCATTGGTGTGGGTCAAGACTTCTACCTAAAAGTTGCATGATTCTACAAAGAGCTAGTGGCATATCATCACTCAGGCTATTCATCTCCATTGTATTGTCTGGGAAGACTTATCGATAGCAAAATACAATCTATTATTTCATTATAATCTATGAGAGGGCCATTCATGGGATCTGATGTATTTTTTACACGACACAGTTATTATTCAACATTATTTGTCTCGCATCACCAAACAACGCCATTTTGTTATGACTCTGACTGGTGAAGTGTGGGTGACTGTAAGGTGTTTTAAGGTTGGTATTTTGTTTTTTGTGTAATCATAGATGATTTTATTTTTCTTTTCTACTATTATATACATAGTAATACAAGACTCTATCATTGAAAAAAAAAACATTAGAGAAGATTTAAATGTGAGATAGGGTGGTTCAGTTCCGAGATAGGGGGACAGTTCATCTAGAAGTCGGAATCAACATTTCATAGTTGCATATGGGGAAGTTTAAAGCTAGGTGACATGATATAAAATTTAGGTTATTTATCCCAGTAGTGGTATTTTGGTCCATAAAAGGAATTAGCACATGAATAACCCAATCATGTGAAAAGCATGTTGAATGATGGGTCAACTTCATCACTTCATATGGTATTTTTCACTATCCCCTAACGAATGATGATCTTTACCTAAACAATTTTTTATTATAGGATTAGTGAATACATGTATAAATGAGAGCTGTTTTAATTCCAACTGACCATGCCATGGTGGTAGTGGATTTGGACAAGGTATTCATGCTTTAGAGAATCAACATCAGCATATTGGACTAGCTTAGGCTTCTCCATTAGCATCTCAAGACCATGGTAGGGACTTTTCTATAGAGTACATCATGTGCCTTAGGGGTAGAGTATAGGGCCATATACGATTAGATATAAATTTATAGTATCCACTACTGTATTTTATACCCATTTGGGTATAAGTGCATCACCCATTTTTTTATCTGTTGTGGTAGAGAAATGTTTGCGGATTTTAATTAAGTTCTTATATAATGTTATGTGCCTCAACGCACTATTATGATTCATATTAGGGAAGATACCCTAGTTTCAAGAGCCCCCAAAGAGATAGTGGAACTATTTCATGTACAGATTTGTAGTTTTGGGGGTGACATTATACGACATAATAATTTTAATGGATTGACTAGTTTTTTATCATTACCATGTGTATTTATATCATAAGTTGGTTTCACTAACATCACTATATGGGAGAAAATTTATTAATAATAGTAAATGATATATTGAAGAACATTGGGATGGACTCAAATGCGCTGGGTTTTGAAGAGTGACAACATAGATGATGAGTCTCTATACGAGCGATTAAGGAATGAATAATGTGGAATTCCCTCTTGTGGTGGATTATTTAATGAAATTCATCCTTGAAAATTTAATTCAATCACCTTTTATGGGAGATTTTTTGTACCACCATTCACACTACTATCCATTCCTCCTTAGACAATGGACCTAAAAGATATCCATGAACTCAAAACGTATCCTAAATATCATAGGATAAAGGGTTTTATCCAATACAACACACTTCCAGGGGGTTCAATGTTCGATTTTTTACAATAATAATGTCATTAACCTCTATTTATTCATTTATTACCATTAAATGATATAGAATATGTTTTTGATCCAATATACAATGTCTTTTATTGAATTCCACTATGATCATCTCTAAGGAATGACAATTTTCACAATGATTGAATTATTGAATGGCTAACATCATGTTCCTGTAAGGCTATAAAACATAACACATGCATCAATATAAAGAATTTATGGATTATGAGAGTATTTTTTAAGCATTTATATTTATGAACAAAATGTTAGTTTTTGTGGATATGATGAATCATGTTGTCCCCCGTACAATGATCCATTTTTGGGTCTTTGTTAATTAAATAATTGTGTATTGTTTCAGCATGTATAACCATGCTGAAAATCAGTTGATCAAGATGAATAACGTAAAGGAACATTAACTATATTCTATTATCATAAAATACAACTTTGGTATCTGTATGGTTCACTTATTTAGTTATATCATATCTGCGACAATCATATCTTGTTACTTAGAGAATGTGTGGGATGTGGTTTCAAGGAATTTTCCCTTGAATGTTTTTTACATGTAAATTTTGTTAGTGATGGAAATATATTTTAATAAATTCATATAGGATTTATCATTCTTGGCATTATAATCTGTGTGATTGAACATTAAATATGTGAATTTTGACTGGTCTGATTCTTGGGTGAACTATTATTCAGTGTTAATGGTAATACTGACCTCAGTTCTAATCTATATTTTTCCTAAGTTAGGTTGTGGTTATATTATTTACTGTAATTATTCATGAATAGTGATAGCTGTAGTCCTAATGATGTTTGATCAGGTTGTATCATATTATCCCCACCAATTAAGGAACCGTGGGGGGAATTACACTAAACATTACCTCATGATTGTTTATGTTGATTATGATCTATGTTTTTGGATGAACTACATAATGAGGGAGTGATTAATTATTAATATGAATCCTAAATGTCTCTATTACATCTCCGTATAGTGATTCATGAATTTTATACAACATAGGTGGGTTTTATATCTGTAGTCATTCGATTTTGATCATTTTAATACGCACAGAATTGGTAATTCCCTGGATAATTCTAGGAGGTAGAATACTGATAATCAAACATTCATGGAGTCTAGTAGAGAGTGAATGATGATTGATTTATTTTCTATGACATCACCTATGGGATGAGGAGAATCATGAGAAACAATTCTCTATGGAAATAGAAGTGAGCTATTTTCAATTGGAGTCATATCTAAGGTTGATATTTCTAATTATATGTAACTCTTATTGAGGGAGAGTGTTTTAGGTGAGATCTCACCTCCTGGTAGGGTCATTGATGTAAATAAAATCCTAGTATTTTTTGGTTGTAAATGGGTACCTTGTAAAGAGCTGGAAATTTCAAAGGAATTTTTTTTATTAATTTATTTGGAACTTTACGAGTCTGCAGTTTCTGACGGCGCCTGATTCCGAAACCCGATGTGCTCGGAATCAATTTCTGAAGTTTAGATCAGGTATGTTTAGTGAACGAACGATAATGTTTTTCTGTCTTTTGAACCAGTGCTTGGAATTGAAATCTGAGAGCACCGATAAACTCGCAGCGCATGTAATTTCTTAAGGGGACATTTACCGAAGTTGTGTTTTATGCGGGTTTGACGCTTTAAATTTTGGTTTAATTAAAAACATATATAAAATTGTTAGAACAATTTTATGTATCTATGGAGGTCAATTCCCCCCATTGGAAGTTATTGGTGGGGCCCACAACCACTGAACATCCCATGTGTGGATATTTGAGAATTGGGGCCCACACGAGCCCCAACCCTTCATCTCTCAATAACCTCACTTAAACCCAATTTAAACTCCCTTGTTTAATGTGATAAATCCTCTTATATATGTGGATCCCTTACTCTGCCTCTCTCCCTCTTAATTGTTTGCCAACACACCGTAATTAATAAATTCAACCTCTACATTTAATTAATTAAGTGATTTGGATTTTGAATTTTTAAGGAATTTGTTAATAAAATAATATCTTAGGCTAATTATTTTATTTTTGTGGGAAATCGTTGTGTTAATAAGAGTGGGGGAGAGAGATTTTGAGAAGGGAGAAAGGTATTACTCTCCTCAACGAAGAATGATGTTCTTCTCCGACGAAGAACACTCACATTAAACGGATAATGAATTGGTGAAGAACGCTCAAAGTTTCATCAATAGTTTTCCCTCCTTCTCATCAAGGGATGAGTCACCGACATGGAGAACTAGCCAACGATGATTGTTCTTCACCGACGAGGATGGAATCGACACCGTCATCCACGAAGCTCGACTAAAGCGAATCTTTTCCAAGGTAGGGGGTTTAAACTTTGTGTTGATTTTGAAAACCTTTTCTTACATTCTTCAAGGGGTATAAAGGGATTGATGTGGACTTTTCTAATAAAATTCTTGTACTTGTTGAGCCAATTGCTATAAACCTAAACGCGGAGGGTTCGGGTCAACCTCACATGGACCGACACCCCCCGTCGGTTATGCTTGTGTTGTTCTTCGAAGCGGAAACTCGGTATGGAAAAGAGGTGACAGTGACAAAGATGGCGAGCAAAGGCCCCGCTGCACCTACGGCACCTTGGCGCACTCCCCACGCCCCGGCAGCGCCTAGCCAGCGCGCTGCCCGCCCTCCCCTGGCGCGCTACCGGGACAGCCCGGTGCCCCCCTTGGCATGCTGCTCGACTAGCACGGTGCCCCTTTGGTGCCCTGCACTACCTGCCCGACGCACCCTAGCGACCTCGCGGCGCCCTGCCTGCACTGCCGGTGCGACCCCGCACGCTGCCCGGCATGGCCCGCACCCTGCCCGGTGCACCCGTGCCCTGCCCGGTGCACCCGTGCCCTGCCGGGTGCCCACGCGGCCTACCCGGAGGCCAACTGGCCTGCCCGAGCCTGTGAACTGTCTCCCCGCTAGTCTCATGGCCATGGCCTTTTGAACCGACTCGCGGCGCCCCTGCGATGTTGCTGGTCAATCCGGCCCGGTCTCCCGGGCCGAGTTACCAAGCCGACTACGTGGCGACAATCGGGCTGAACCGCTCTCATGGTCCGTTGGGCCGGGCCTTGCGGACCAGGTTCAAACATAGCAGGCTGACCCACCCAATGAGCAGGGTCAGACCCAGCAAATCTTACCGGGATGACTCAGTTTGGGTTGGGTCGATTCGGTCCGACCAGGTCAGACCGGACCCGGGCCCACGAATGACTCGTTGCTTACATGCCCATCTATTTGGCACTGAACGTCCATTTGATGAACTGTCAGCGGCGGTTGTAATCATGTTGAGAATCATACCCATTGAGTGTACCCCATGGGAGTTTGGGGTATAGTTGATTTTCGACTGGGTTGGTTCGGAACCAAAACCAACTGGGCCCTCAGAGCAGAAAAGCTTATAACATAAGGATCGGACATCTGATTTACATGCCATCAACTATGTTGTATACCTCTTGATGAGATGGTTCTTTTTTCATACACTACATAGGATTCGGATGTGGTTTGAGCATGGACGGGTTGGATTGTACCCGAAATCCAACTGGGCCCCTAGACCGAAAATGCTAATAACTCAAAGACCGGGCGTCTGATTGATGTGTCGTCTATTGCGTTGAGACCCCTATGATGAGGCGCTCCCATGAGATACTTCCACGTGAGATTACACGAAACTTGGAAGTATCAACCAGTAGCTCGTGGTGTGGACCCTCCCAGAGATGGGCGTTCGGAGTGTGGAGACCTAGTAGCTGTAGACCTGACGACTGCTTGACCGATTCGACTCGGTGTGATTCGATTAGACTATTTGACAGAGCACCCGGTATTTTTGTGGCAGACCCATAGAGGATGAAGCGCCTAGTAGTTGGTAGCAGACCCACAGTACTCGACAGAAGGATTACCTCTGATGGCTATTATGGGGAGCTCCCGGTATTTGGCGGAAGATCCGCAGCGGAAGAAGTGCCTGGTATTTGGAAGAAAATTGGCGGTGCTCGACAGGAGGACTACCTCCGCAGTCTACGGTTAGTGAGTACCGCCTTCGAGTCATAACATGGAAACTATAGTCGAAAGAGGAGGAGTTCTCTAGCAGTTGTGGTTTCGATAATGAAAATCTTTGTTTGAGCTTAGTCAATGACTTTTAAGTTTAACTCATGATTGAGATGGGTTACTTGATAACTTAGGAATATGTATGGGCATATACCTATGTAAAGTTTATCTGTTGAGATCTTTCTTTTTGGTTTATCCTTGTTGGATTTTGTGAAACCTTGAGGGTCTCGGGGTCCCTACTAAGTATCATTATACTCACCCCTGCACTGGATATGCCCGCACCTCATTATGTTGGATGAAGAAGGTGGACAACACTGACCGAGGTAGAGTGTACGAGTACTGGATGGTATACAGAGGTGGACACTTGGCGTGACAACACATGGAGTGGACCAATAGACGCGGAGTGCTGAGGAGGACATCTGTACCTACCTTTCAGGAAGGATCCCGGATGACGTTTCCGGAGCTTCTTCACATTTCAGCTGATGTCTTTTCATTTGTACTATTCATTCAGTTGTAATGGTACTTTTCTAATGGGATTGTATTACAGGCCCATTTTTACTTTTATCACACTTGTTATACTACTTTACATAGTTTTTTCGTCCACTTTTTCTTTGGTTGTGTGAGTTTAAATTTTATAAAGGCAATGCCTTCCTATTTATAGAGATGTATGCCTTTGGGGCCAGCCGACAGCCCCTAGCCTATGGAAGGCGGGCTTGGTGTAGTTACGACACGAGCCATGGGAGATGGGTCATTACAAATTGGTATCAAATGAATCTGTTCTACTGCAGAACATAGAACTCTGATATTTTATATTCTGTGAAGAAATAGTGTTAAGAATACTGAGTGTGGTATTCAGTTCAGGGAGTCCAGTGTTGGTGCGGTGGCCAACATATCCATACACCAGGACCCTGACTTCTGGTTTCAGACTTAGTACACAAAAACCCTGATTGCATGTGGGTTTTCAAAAGATTTCTTTATGTCGGCTCAAACCAGGTCAGCTCACCAGGTATAGTCGTTTGATCGTGTCGTATCTGTTCAAGATGCCTCCATTCAAATAGTCAGTTGGAGTTCCAAGAGAGTACCCGATGACGGACCACTGAGCGATGAGGCTCCAGTGCAGGGACCTCTTTCTATGTTGGCACCTTCGGGTGGTGCATCAACAAGACCACCACCCATTGGGCAGCAGATGCCACTAGCCATAGTAGTGGATGGTGCACAATGAAAGAGCATGTTGCACGAGTTCCAGCAGCAGAGGCCTCTGAGGTTACGAGGTGAGGCAGATTCCTAGGCAGCAGTGGACTGGTTGGAGGAAATTTCTAGAGTTCTACAAATATTTTGGACACTATTAGAGAGGATGGTGATCTTATCTACTAGTATTTCCCAATTAGTGACCATGAGGTTGGTCTGCAAGTGATGAGGCTTCGGTATGTGGACTGATGCCTGTGATAGTACCTTCAGGTAGTGTTCCTGCTATATCACTACCTGTTGGTCGGCAGTTTCAACTGGCGGTACCGATAGATGAAACATGTAGGCTTAATGACTTACACGTGTTTCAGCATCAGATGCCCCTCAGGTTCTGTGGTGAGCCTGACTTGGAGGTGGCTGAGGACTGTCTTGAGGAGTTGGCTGAGAGTTTTCTTGAGCTTATGCAGCTTCAGCAGGATGACATGTCGGTATATGAGTATTCATCGAGTCATAACGATATTTCCTGGTAGTCGATGAATATTATTTGATCAGTTCTTTAGAGATCGTACCCATGAGCGAGGTGTGTTTACGGATATCTGAGCCATCACATTACATCTATGCATTCCTACTTATACTAGGGTGATAGAGAGAACCTTTGTTGTTGAAGGTTCTTTGGCTGAATTGATAGAGAAAGCGAATGTTAGCAGTGTGAAAGCAGGGAACTGATGCCAGTCTCAGAGAGATGGGCATGTAAAATGTTTTAAGAAGAGGAAGTGTTAAGGACAGATGAATCTGCAGAGCAGTAGACATGGAAGCAGAGCTATAAGAGCAGCATGAGGCTGTGTGCTTTTCAACATGTTACAACCACCCACCATTGCAGTCCCCACTAGGCTCAGGGAGCAGGAGGGAAGGGTAATGGAGTAGCTGCATGTGGTCAAGGAGTGTGACCCAGGGCTCTAGGAATGATTAGAGGTACGGTCAATGTCTACTACTAGCTACTATAAAAAAAGACATTGATATGAATCATTCCTTCCTTCCACAAATCTTATCCCAGACATAGAGTTTCCAGTTAATCCATTGAATTGACTCTCATGTCTGGAGATACATTTGGGAGGAGACTCAATAATCATGCTTATGCCGATGGTATGATATGACCCTTGAGGCGAGAGTTTCGGTCGGAACCTCTTGGTGGCAGCGTCGAGGCCATACGACATTAGTTTGGGTATGGACTGGGCAACCACAGTTCATATACAGATATAATGTATTAGGAAAAAAGATTGTGGTTTACCTACAATGTTGGGATGGGTTTTCCTAGTTCGGCCAAAAGGAAACCCCATGCAGCACAAGATAGAGTCATGCATAGGTGGGTGCAGTCGATCACTGATGATTCGGCCAGACATAGATTTGTGCCAGAATTTTCCAGGGTTGTTGCACCACTTTTATTATTGATGAATAGGGGAAACCCTTTGTGTTGTCAGAGAGATGCCAGTAGATCTTTCAAGAGCTGAGGAAGAGGTTGACCTGTGCGACCATTTTGAGGCTACCGGAGAAGGTTCAGATCATCCAGGAGTGGATAAAGACTGCAGAGAGCATACGGAATACCTATGCTGATAGGAGACATAGACCACTAGAGTTCGAGGATGGTGATCATGTTTTCTTACATGTCTCAGCTCAACAAGGTCTATGAAGATTTGGCCGGGGCAGTAAGTTATCTCCAAGATTCATTGGACCTTTCCAAGTCCTCATCAGTGTAGGCGAGGTGGCTTACCGCCTGGCCCTTCCACCTCAATTGCACTGGGTGCAAGACGACATCCACGTTTCTTAGCTGAGGTGATATGTGCACATCCAAACACACATCATAAACCATGTGGAGTTGGATATCGTTGATGGGATGACTTTCACGGGGTTCCAGTAGAGGTTGAGAATCGACAGGAGTGGGTCCTATGGGGATGGTCGATTCATCTTGTGTGCTTTCGTTGGCAGCACGAGAACCTCCAGGAGAGCACTTGGAAGAGGGAGGCGCAGTTGTGTGCTCAGTAACACTTTTGTTTTCCCTAGTGCGTGTTGAAGATTTACGGGGACATAAATCCCTAAGGTGGGAGTAATGTAAGGTCCCAGAAATTTCAGGGAATTTTTTTTGTTAATTTCTTTGAAATTTTATGAGTCTACAGTTTTTTGAAAGTGCCTGATTCCGAGGCCCTGTGTGCCTGGAATCAATTTCTGAGGTTTAGCTCCGGTACGTTCCATGAATGAAAAAATGAGTTTTTTCTATCTTTTGAACCGGTGCTCGGAATTGAAATATGATGGCACTGATGAACTTGCAGCACCGATAATTTCTTAAGTGGGTATTTATTACAGTTTCATTTTATGCGGGTTTGATGTTTTAAATTGTGGTTTAAATAAAAAGATAAATATAATTGTTAGAACAATTTTATGTATCTAATGAGGTTAATTCCTCCCATGGGAAGTTTTTGGTGGGGCCCACAACTACCCAACTTCCCATGTGTGGATATTTGAGAATTTTGGATCACACGAGACCCAACCCTTCATCCCCCCATAACCTCCCTTAATCCCCATTTAAACTCCCATGTTTAATGTGACAACTCCCCTTATTTATGGGGATCCCATCCTCTGGCTTTCTCCCTCTTAATTTTTTTCCAACACACCCCAATTAATAAATTCAACCTCTTCAATTAATTAATTAAGTGGTTTTAATTTTGAATTTTTAAGGAATGTGTAAATAAAATAATATCTTAGGCTTATTATTTTATTTTTGGAGGAATCGTTGTGTTAAGGAGAGTGGGGGAGAGAGATTTTGAGAAGGGATAAAGGTATTCCTCTCCTCAATGAAGAATGATGTTCTTCTCCGATGAAGAACACTCACCTTCAACGGAGAACGACTCGGTGAAAAATGATCCACGTTTCTTCAATTCGTTTACTTCCTCCGCATTAAGGGAGGATACATCAACGTGGTGAACTAGCCAATGATGAAGGTTCTTCACCGATGATGAAGGTTATTCTCTGACAACGATGGAATAGACATCGTCATCCATGAAGCTCGACTACTGTGAATCTTTTCCAAGGTAGGGGGTTCAAACTTTGTGTTGATTTTGAAAAAAATTTCTTACCTTCTTCAAGGGGTATAAAGGGATTGATGCGGAATTTCTTAATAAACATCTTGTACTTGTTGAGCCTATTGATATCCACCTAAACGCGGAGGGTTCGGGACAACCTCACATGGCCCTACACCCTCCGTCGGTTATGCTTGTGTTGTTCATTGAAGCGAAAACTCGGTATGGCAAAGATTCGACGGTGGAAAAGACGGCGTGCAAAGGCCCCACCACCCCCATGGTACCCTGGCGCGCTACACGTGCCCTAGCCACGCCTCGCCAGTGTACTACCCGCGCTTCCCCGACACCTCCCTTGGTGCGCTGCCTGGTCAGCCCGACACCCGTGGTTCCCTAACCGACGCACCCCGGCGCCCCCGCAGTGCCCTGCCCACGCTGCCGGCACGCCCCCGCATGCTGCCTGACGCACCCTGCCTGGCGCACCCGCACCCTGCTGGGCGCACCCGCGGCCTACCCGGAGGCCAACCGGGCCACCTGCGCCCACACGCTGTCTGCCTGCTGGTATCCTAGCCACGACCTTCTGAACCGAATTGCGGCGCCCCTGCGGTGTTGCTGGTCAATCTGGCCCGGTCTCCCGGGCAGAGTTACCACGCCGACTACATGGTGACTATCGGGTCGAACTACCCTCGCGGTCTGCTGGGCTGGGGCCTACGAATAGGAATAAAACTTAGTAGGATAACCCACCCAATGGGCCAGATCAAACCTATAATATCTGACCAGGTCGACTCAGTTTGGGTTGGTCCAAGTTGGTCCGACCGGGTTGGACCGGACCCGGGCCCATGAATGACACGTTGTTTACATGGCCATATCTTTAGCACCAAACGTCCGTTTGAGGAAACATTAGTGGCACTGTTAATCTCATTGAGAATCAGACACTTTGATTATATCCCATGGGAGTTTGGGGTATATTTATGTTTCGGCCTGGTTGGTTCGGATCTGAAGCCAACCGGGCCCTCAGAACAAAAACACTTATAACTTAAGGACAGGACGTTCGATTGACGTGAAATCGACTATGTTGGTTTCCTCTTGATGAGACGGTTCTTTTGGCATACACTATAGAAGATTCGGATGTGGTTTGAGCATGTACGGGTTAGATTGTACCCAAAATCCAACTGGGCCCCTGGACCAGAAATACTAATAACTCAAAGACCGGGCATCTGATTGACATGTCATCTATTGCGTTGAAACCCCTATGATGAGGAGGTCACATGAGATACTTACACGTTATATTAAGTGACACTTGGATGTATCGACCAGTAGCTCGTGGAGTGGACCCTCCCAGAGATGAGCATACGAAGTGCAGAGTCCTCGTAGCTGTAGACCTGACAACTGCTTGACCGATTCGACTCGGAGTGATTCGATTAGCCCGGTGGACTGAGCGCCCGATTTTTGGAGGAAAATACATGGTGTAAGGAGTGCATGGTAGTTGGATGTAGACCCGCGGTACTCGACAAGAGGATTACCTCTGACGGTTATTAGGGGGAGCAACCGGTATTTGGCGGCAGACCCACAGCAGACAGAGTGCACTGTTTTTGGCCGTAGTCCCACGGTACTCGACAGGAGGAGTACCTCAGCAGTCTAAGGTTAGTGAGTAGTGCCTCAGAGTCATGAGATGGCCACTGTACTCAATAGAGGAGGAGCTTTTCTACAGTTGTGGTTTCGATAATGAAAATCCTTGTTTGAGATGAGGCAATGACCATTGTGTTTACCTCATGATTGCGATGTTTTACTTGATAACTTTGGTATATGTATGGGCATATACCTAAGTGAAGGTTATATGTTGAGATATTTCTTTGTGGTTTATCGTTTTTGGATTTTGTGAGACCTTGAGGGTCTCGAGGTCCCTACTGAGTATCGTTGTACTCACCCCTACACAGGCTATGCCAGCACCTCGTTGTGTTGGATGCAGACGACGGACAGCGCAGACCGATGTAGAGTGTACGAGGACTGGATGGTACCCGGAGGTGGACACTCGGTGTGATGGCACATAGAGCAGACCGATATATGTGGAGTGCTGGGGAGGACATCTACACCTACCCTTCAGGTAGGAACCCAGAGGACGATTCATGAGCTCCTTCACCATTCAGCTGTTATCATTTTAGTTATACTTTTCTTTCAGTTATAGCTGTACTTTTCTGTTGGGCTTGAATTTCCGGCCCCTTTGTACTTTCAGAAAACTTGTTATACTGCTTTACATAGTTTTTTCTTCTTCTTGTTCTCTGGTTGTGTGAGTTTATGTTTTATAAAGGAAATGTCTTCCCAGTTATAGGGATTTACGTCTTGGGTGCTAGTCACCAGCCCCTGGCCTATGGAAGGCGGGCTTGATGTAGTTACGACACGGGCCCTAGTGGACGGGTCCTGACATACCTTGAGGTATATGTGTAAAATCTATGAGGAATATCATTCCTATATTTGGGAAGCTCATCCTAAAATTAACAAATTTTACGATGATATTCTTCATAGATATTGGTGTCTAGGTATGAAGAGGCGTATAAATTGTTTCATCCTGAGGTGTTCCACTTGTCTCTAGGTAAAGGATATGCAATAGTGACTTAATGGACATCAACTACCTCAATACATTCATAAGATTAAATGGAATATTGTTACCATTTATTTTGTTATAGACTTGTTGAGACACCTTCAATTCAGCAGTTCAGTACAAATGATCATTGATAGTTTCCAAAAGGGTGAACAGTTTTTCTAATATTTAAATAATTCACTTTTAAAGGTATGGGAAGGATTTACCTACATGTGAGAATGATAAATGATGGTTTTAATCATTATATCACATAAAACCAAGATTCATGCATGAGTATGGTGTCTTCATAAAGTTTTTATAGGGTATTGGGATCACAAGTAATCTAGAGTATAAAATATCACCCCTAGACCAACATGTAGCCTGAGAAGAAGATATATGTTCTTGATTAAATGATTTGGTCATGTGTCCTAGATTTTGGAGGTTTAAGGGAAAATAATATCCCATTTATTTTGAGTATTATTGATTAAATGATTTGGTCAGTATGTCATTTTTTTTAGGATGGTGTAGAATGTGGGTATGATAACCTATCAGTTCTACATTCCCCATATGTACAATTCCTCGCCTAATTTTTTCCATCTATAAACATTAATCACTATCTTTCCAACCTGTGTCATTCATTTGACAAAATGTATAATGAGTTGGATGTAGATATGTCCTTTGTTGATCATCCAATCAGTATCTTTAATCAGAGCATGAAGGCTCTATGAAGAAATAATTTTACATTATTATTGGTTCTATCGAAACAATGACGCATTTAGGATGATACCTAGGATAAGAAAGATGTTGTACATGTGCAGTGACTTGAACTCTTCTTAGATGAAGCTTTACCACCCTTGTAAATTAATCTCATGGATGAATATTCCTAGGTAGGGGAGGTTGTAGCAACCTAACATTTGTTGATGGTATGAACCATTATTTGGATGAAATCTTTTTTATCCCTATTTTTCTTTCATAATGGTGTAATTGAGGCCTCAAGTGTTTTTTATTATTGCTCAGATCATCGATACATGATAATTGAAGAGGAATTTTGGGCCGCACAATTAGAAGAAACCATAAAACAAAGCCTAAACAGTCTCTCTAACCATTAAACATGATGTTGTGTTGAGAAGTGCTCTGCACAATTTCATTGAAAGAATCATCGTTGTATAACATGATCGTTTCACATGTCTCAGAGTTGTTGAAGAAGAATTTTCATTTTCTAGTAATAGTTAACAATACCATGCTCCAATCCCATGTGAGGGGCCGATTTGGGCAGTGGCTTGGGCCAAGGTTGGCTCATAGTTTTTCCAACCATGAAGCCATACTGTGGGTCCCCATATATGTGGATAAAATTATTCTTTTACCCCTAAAATAATTTAAACTAGGTTCCACCTTCCACCTCTTTTTAACTAGTATGACCCCCCTTCCTCACGCACAAAGATTTATTCACAATTAATGTTATGATTTTTAAAATCTCCCTCATCCATAATATGAAAACATAGTTATCAATTTCAATGAAATTCATGATTAAATTTTATTATTTATTAAATAAATCTATTTTTAACTCTATTAATCTGTATAAAATGGTTGACTTGTCTTCTACAAGGCTAAGGTAGGTGTTCTGGTTCATTCTCATACGTTTCATCACTTAAATATGGTGTGTATGTGTTCCACATGTGAGACCATTCCATTAAACAATCATATTTTTTAAATTAGTTTTAATTAATGTGTTTCCATGTTCGACATGATCCCAGTGATCAATTAATTTCCACCTATGGTGATCATCATAACATTGGATACCCTAATATTTGTTCTTGCTTTTTTCAAGGACTAATCCCCCTTTAACTCAATTCTATAGACTACAATTGAGGTTTGTTGTACCTATATTAAATTCCTTTAATTAATTAATTGAATTATGTTTTATTGTCCACCATGTGTTAGGCCCTGATATTTATTCGGTATAGTTCATAATTAATTTCTTATACATTATTTGTATATAATAGTTCTAATATATAATTTCATAGAGATTATAATTATATCCTCATGTATATTCTAATTTTCAAGTGTTAATTTACTTATATCATTGTTATTATGTATATGATCAATGACGAGTTTCCTTTTTCATTTTCTATAGATTATTGTCTTGTATGAAACACTTGGGCTATCTTGTATAGAATTTCATGTGTAAATTTCTATTGATGGAAATTTAGTGTAAAATAAATTCTTTATAATATTTTGGGTCTGGAGAGAACATGGGTTCTAACATAAGGATGTTTTTTATGGACACTCCAATATTCATATATGGATCTACTCGATGTTCCATGAGTGGCCCTTGGATATCCATGGATGATTTATCTAGGTAGACTGCATTTCTTCTTGAGTGAAACTGGTTCCCTTGGAGAAAAATTGTGGATGGGCTCACTAGAATGATGATTATTCCACGACCCAAGTGATACATAGTCTTGTTTATGAGAAACTAGTAATGTACAAATAGATTACCAATTAAATAGAGATGTGAGGGATGTCATTAAATGTCTCAATGGATAAAATCTATTGTATTGGCTATATTAGAGGCACCATAAGTGAGTCTTGAGATTCTTTATAGATCTACTTATATGAGACCAGTATACTATACTAGATTTTACATATGTATTACATTGATATCATGTGATATAATAATTATTATTATATTATTATTTGAATTGTTGAACGATTACATAGAGGTGTTAACTCCATTACAAATCACCTGATTTTGGTCCAAAAACATTTATTTCATTATACCTGATAAAAAATTTATACACTATATTAGTTGTATAGGATAATTTGGATCAAACATCCAACATAAGAAGATGTAGTTTGAATTGGTTGGACACCAATTGACATAACTAAACAATGTTTTGTTTATTTATAATTTCTTGATTACATTACATTCACATATAATGGATCACTATTCATTTTATATTACATGAACCAGTTTGATATAGACATCATATGTGGTGGCCCTCTAGCATTTCATCTCTCACCCTGCATGGGCCACCCTTGGTTCCCAATCAGACTCCATGATTATTATGATTATATAGAATGGGAAGTGTATATTTTCTATTTCATGATGGATTTTTCAAGGATGGAGAATAAGAGTAGGGGAAAGAGCCTATGCTCTGAATGCCAGTATTAGTTTTTGGCATTTTGGGTTAAATTTGGTATATGCTTGATTTTCCATATTCTAGTGCACTATATTTTTATAGTTACATGAAATTGGGAACACCATATTTTGTATCTATTTAGTTTATCTTCATAAAGATTTCCATTTATATTTTATGATTATTTTTTATTTATATTACTGGTATTTTAGTGTTACTGCATCCAATATGGAATGTTTATAGTTTCTTCATATTATCAGTTTCAATTAATATTTCTTATTTCTTATTTAAATTTGTGTTCTACGTTAATATATGTGGAAATATTTTCCACCTATACAAACCCTAGGCCCACTCTTCTAGTCATAATCCTCCAGTGTATAGGGTGGAAACCCTGAGGTCTGGTGCACATCAGTGTTAACGCACTACTAAGTGGATTCAAGGGTGGGAATTTTTTCCATAATATTTATAATATATGATCCATATATAATTAATCATTGTAAGGTTAATAAAATTGGTAAAATAAGGAAACTAAACAACCAAGGCATAATACAAATATATATTATTTTCAACATAATCAAAATATATATAAAATATGGTCATATTTAAAACAATGTTTTTTCTAGTCTATGTTGATATGAAAATAACAGAAATATAACTGAATACCCAACAAAAACTCCATATGACTATACGGGTCACTGTCCAACCACAAAAAAATGAGTGCTCCATGAGTTACCTAAACTAATCCAAAAAAAGAAGCTAAAATAATTTATATTTCTTGGAGATTAAAGGTCAATTGAAAATATGAAAAATAAATAAAAAATAAATTTACAATGAATATATTATTTAATTAATTATTATTATTCAAAAATAGTTTATAAAATACATGAAATTAACATTAGATCAAATAAAAGTATTAATTTACTACCCATTTATTTCGAAAATCATTTTTAAAACATATGGGTCCTGATAATTCAATTAATGGTTTATTAATGATATATCATAAATGGAATTTAAACCAATTCCCATATGATTTAAGCTATCAGCTTCAATTTTTATGAATATTATATAATGTGACAATGAAAATTTCTAATAATAATAACAATAATATTTATAGTATATGGAAAATAAGGAAATAAAAAAAAGGCATCACAGTTATATAGAAATATAACATGCACTGTATAGCCAAGAACCTGTGGTAATTTGAACCCAGAAATGGGTGAGACATCCTCAAAATACTAAATCATAATTCATCCAATCATCATATAGGTTTAAATATAACCTTCTTAAAATTTTATCTTTCCTTGACTATCTATAAAGAGGGAAACATGAAAATATGGACTCATCCAAAATAAGGTACACTATATATGGTGTGATATAGGACCAGTTCCATATGACCTCTCTGATAATCCACTAGGGAGCTTTGATATCCAGTAAATATAAATGGGTAGAGATACAAGTGTAATAACTAAAAAGTATATAAATAATAGTGAAATTTATACGTATTAATGATGGGGAAATATATAGGCTTCAACATTAAGAACACATAATAGAAACAGTACATCACTAACTAGAACATAAATAAAATAAAAATATAATTAACCAAGTCCTCATTTACAATCTTCAATCCAATAAAATAATGTTTATTTTATAAAGGGACTATTTAAAATAATACCTTATTTTACAATGTATAAATCGGGCATTATCATGTTCACTAGAGGACAAGAAAAAAATTTAGTTTTAAAATAATAACACATTTATAAATTTATGATGAAAAATTAAAAAAAAAATTAATATGAAAACATATTTTAAATTCATATAAAATTTTTCAAAATTACAATTGTGAACTTTTCAATCCCTTGGTTTTTATAGTTATTAATATAGATTTGAAACAAATTTCAAAATATATAAAACCATTTTATTTAAATGAAATCCATTGAAAATTAATTTTCCATTTGAATAATATTTATACAATTTTAATATTATAATTTAATAATTAAACTATTATTTAAATAATTATTTCTATAATTATTCTAAAAAAAATTCCAATCAATTGGTCACTTACCTCAGTCCAATAAAACTAATACACTTCCATCACAGATGGTGTTAATCTGCCATGAGTTGTCAATAGTGACCATGAGAGGATAAAATATAAATAAATAGGAAAATAAAAAATTTAAAATCTCACTCATGGATACTCTAGGTATTTGAAAACATACATATAGAAGAACATATAGATGGGAATAAATGACCTCATTTTGATGAACTAACTTTTTTTAAAAAAATGTTTGGTAAATTAAATACCCATGGACTCACCATGGAGAAGTGGTGGAATGCCAAGTCACATGCATGTGTGTTAGAATGGATTACAAGGAAGGGAAATATAACAAAAAACACTTAAATTATGATAGGTGATATGGTATTATTTTAATGTTTTAAAATCCATGAAGCATGGTTTTCTCCTTGAATGTATGATTAATTTCTTGAACTACCCCACTGTATGTAGGTTAGTGACCTAATAATTTCATATCATGACCACCCATGGTCATTTTTTGAATACTGCAACAATAGTGATGTAACATAAAAAAGGAATAAAAATACTTTTAATACCACAAATACAAAATGTAATGAAAAATAATAATAAATGTATAACATCACTCAATGAATAGGGATCATTTTTGGACATTTATTTTTCCCCAAATAGATATTCATTGTTAATATGGAAATATAATAATTACAACGACTCATCAATATTACACATTGGAATTGTTATCAGCAACAATAAAAAATTAATTACATATATCCCCTTCATTTACTTTTTTTCTCGCGTATTTAATATAAATTGAATGTTCAATTTATCTTATCCTCTCATCACATCTTATAAATTTCATAGACAAAAATATAATTTATTTTCATATTTTTCATATACAGAGAACAAGTAAGATACTTGTGGGAAATAAGATACCACATGGTTTACATAAAACTAATAATTTTGTAAAGAAACTCTAATCCAGCATGGGAATCCTCATTTTATTAAAAATTATTTTCTAACTAATGTTTATAGTACATTATTTTAGAATCCATATATGTGATACCATCATCAGAATAAATTCTTGTTTCTAATCATAGAGATTAATTAAGAATATGATTTTAGCCTCCACATATCATAATAACACATCATAAATATCAATTAATGAAAATAAACAAACCAATATATTTCAACCTTTTAGAAATTCACCTTATATGTATAAATATTGTTTAAAAGGTAATATATTATAAACACATGTGAAATAAAATTTAAATATTTTCAAATTTCATTCTTTAGTAAATGATAATTTATGGTGAAGTCCATCCAATAATTATTTTCACGAAGAGGTGCCAATTTTTTGTGGATGAAATTATATATCCATGAAAAATACTATTCGGTATAAAGAATAGTTGAGTATATTACATTTTTAAGATGATTTTGTAATTGATATGTATAAAGATCATTATTTCAATTATGTAAGAAGTTTATAATTATGGTATTAAATTTATGTGATTATTTTAGATATTAATTTCAGGATATTGTACTAAAATATATTCAAAAGCCTTTTCTTACCAAGGATTCATGAGTAAGGGTGTCAATAGAACATGTAAAGTTCATTAGAAAAAACAGGGGTGAATTGTAGTAGTAGTGCCACCATCCAGGGTTGAATGTTGGCAGAGGGGTTTCGGTAATATTTGGTGCAAGGGTAAGCTATTATAAGACCATGTTACTAATTGCTAACTATTGAAGGAAATAAAATTTTCTATATGGTGAAGGGAGGAAGTAATATAGTCAGATATGGTATGGTCGTTATGTGGTTAAGTGTTCACCTACCTTAAATTATAGTATTATGTCGTTGGATACCCGATGCAATGAATCATCACCATTCGATCAAGCCATGGTTTCACATATTCCATGAAAATATTATATGTCAAACCTTTCATATTGAGTGTACATATTATCATTGATTGATCACATGAAACAAAATAATTTTTCACAAAGGTTCTCCCTAAATGTGAAATCATACATCAAACATGTGTCTATATCTGATTGATTGTTCCAATGAGTATCAAGAAAATTACAAATTAATTTTTTATTGTATGATGTAATGGTGAATTGAGGTGACTGAATGAAAATTTAAATATACGGTCGAGGAAGACATTTCAATACATTTGGAATAAACCAAAAACTAAAAAAATTCTTTCATATAACAAAAATAAAATAATGTGAATATAAGTATTATTAGGAATTAATTATGTGAGAGAGAATGAATCTCATAGAAAATAGAGAATCAAGCATTGATTAACTGCATACTTGATTTTTTGGATAAAGTAATATTGAATTGGGGTATCATTCAAGATGGATATCATCCATCATGGGGGGAAATTATTTTAAATACCATAAATGAAGTTAAACCACATCATAAAAATGATGAATCCTTGATAAATATATACAATTACAATTATTTGAATAATGATATGCAGAGAAATATGTTTTCTAAAATATAGTTTGTTTCACAGCAATATATAAAACTCAATGATGAAGAATTGAAAATATTGAATTATTTATGTTACATTTATTGAATATCAAATATTCCTAATGTTCATGGAAAATTATTATTTCATTATACATAATAATGATTGATAATTAATATCAATGAAGATTGAAATAAAAAATCATGACTGTTGTGGGTATATTTAAGATGCATTAAAAAAATGAAACACATGATGTTTATGGGAATATAAGGATGAATGAATAAGATTAAAAAAATTAAATTCATGCTACTACTTTTTGTTAGGTCAGGTAGTATATGAAGAAGGAACAAAAGGGGTGAATTATGTCCTTTCATAAATCTTGACAATATTAAAACATCCATCACGGAATGAATCAATAATTTCCTCCTCTCTTATAGTCAAGTGAAAATCATAAATAAATAAAGAAAAAGTACACAAGTATATATAGTGGATCTGGGAAAAGATATCCACTGGTCCACACTACTAACTCCCTACTCCAAAGGCTTGATTATTTTTACTTGTAGGTCCTCTTATCTAAAGAACATTCACTACTATGTATAGGTAGTTGACACGTTAAAATGCTTCTTCCATGATTATAGTTACTTTAAAGGGAACCGAAATATCCACAACTTAGTCCGAGAATATGACACTCCACCATTATTGAGATTTAGGTACCGATAATCCAAGGAAAATAGATGAGATGATATTTTTTTGTGGAATAGGATTGGCTCATAGTTGCAGGAGTAATTGACAAATTTAGATGATCTTCAATATAGAACAATAACCAAAGTAAAATAATCTTCAATGTCGAGAAGGCTTATTAATATTTAAATAGTAACAAAAAGATTAGAAATTTTTTTTGCAGACTCCTTTAATCTTTACAACAAATGAGAAAAATTATATAAAAAGAATATTTCTCTGCCTTGTTCAAAATGTTTTGAAGTAGAATTAAAATATTTCAGCACATTATTTTTATCAATGTTTTCACATCTCAGCTCTTTTTATTGTGAATTAATTTCCTGAAAAATAGAGAGATATACAGATAATAAATATCCAATAGTGGTAACAATATTCCTCTTCATTGGGATATAAAAAATAACTAGATTTAATCTCCTTTAATAATATTCCAAATAATATCATAACTTTGATGCCTCTTAATTCCTATTGAATAAATCTCTAATAAATTCATAAAAAATAATTTGAACAACATATCCAATAATAAATCAAAAATAATAGCATAGTTGATAAAAATAAATATCATATTTTAATCAATTCAAACCACTTTAAATACAGTCTAAACAGTTATAGAAAATTAGTAACACAATAACAATTTTATATTTGAAATCAAAAAATTTAATGTGATTCATTACTTCCCTTACAAATATGAATGATTTAATCTATTCCATATGAGCCTTTGAATTGGTCATTTTACAACATTATAATGATATATTCTTTAATTGATACCGTTTCATAAATCATGGTTAATATATTAAAATAAAAATCCATTGTTGACCAGGGAAACATATGGTTTATTCATGTAATGACAAGATACCAAATGTAGGGTTCTACTATGTAATGCATGGTTTCTTATCCATACTTTTATTTTCATGAAATGTGGGAATCATAAAGTAAAGTAGGGATGTTGATCCATATTTTAATTGTTGTGATCTTAAAATCTCAAATGTAACATTGATTAACCATACATTCAATATCACAAATGTAGTGTATGAATAATAATTCTAGACTCCAATGTAGGGTAGATATTTCATACATTCATTCTCTAAATGTTGGTTTTATAATCCATAAATTATTGTTCATCATAGGGTTTATAATCCATATTATGATTAATCAAATGAAGGGTTCATTCCTTATGATATGATTACCAATGTTGGGTACGAAAAATGTTTCTTGAAAATGTGAACACCTGAACTTAAGGATTCAATCAATTTATCAAGACTTTTATCATCAGTTTCCTACTTAATCCCTCAAGACTTATTTTTAGTAAAACATGATATCATTCCAACGGTTCACGAAATAAATCAATCCATCTTCAATATCTTCCGATATATTCAAGAAATTGAATCCATGTGATCTACAAAAAATTCTTCCAAAATATAATTCTAGAACATTGGATAATTTATTTACCATGAAAATAAATTTTTTATCCGTTTTTGTAAACTGATAAAGTATAGTTAAAAATATTGGATTTCAATAACATAATGTTTTTAGTGATTCCAATATCTATAGAACATTCAGTAAAATAAATACAATAGGATTTCAAATCTGTTCAATGGGTAGATGAAAAACGTTTTTAGAGTCATCAGTGATTTTTAAGAGTGTCAAAAAATCATATTAAGGCATCCCAAAACACTGAGGATGTATATATAATATCCTTATCTAGGAAATGGTATAATACAGTTGTGAATCAAAACAATATAGCTTGAGATATGTTCATAATTATGAATTGACTTTATGAAGAAATATGCAAAATCACATGGATAGCTTGTAACAAATTTCGTGAAGTTTTGCAATATCAAAACAGTTGAATTAGATTTCTTCATATAAATATTTAATCAATATAATATTCTTATTCTTATAATATTATAAACACTGTAAGAATATGATCACAATTTCTTCATATATAAACTAAACACATTTATGTACTTAATTTGAAACACTTAACAAATTTTTTAGAAAACTAACATTTTTTAGTGGAAGTATTATCAACACCAAATCAAAATGATAATGAAAAGGACCCACTCAAAAATCCTCCCATTTTGATAATTCAAAAACCCTATCTAATAACAAACTTTTATTTTCCCTTTTTGTACGGATCAAAAAGATATAATCTTGGGTAAATTAACAATACAATATATTAAACATTTTTATAAAGAATGGGAATTTTAGAATTTATTATAAATAAATTAATTAATAAATAAATAACAAAATAAATAAAATATGAAAAAGTAAAATTTATTCCCCTTTTAAAAATATTGAATTCTTGAAAATTAAATTTTTCATTAACATATTTAAAATTTGAAACATAATTTTTTGAAAAAATATTTTTAATTTATAAAATAATTTTATTAAGTATTAAAAATTAGAAAATTATTTTTTCTAAAACTAAATATATAAAATTTAAAAATTTAAAAATATTTAAAATTTAAAATTTTTAAATTTTTAACTTTTTTTTAAATATTAAAATGATGATTTATTTAAAAATATATTATAAATATATATTATAATATAAAATCCTTCTAAATTTATTCTTTCATAGAAATGATAGAATGTGATAATCACAGATCCCTGAAACCATATATAAATATATTTAATTAACAAATAAAGGTGTGTAATTATTGTATCAATCAACTTATTTATGCCATATTAATGAAACATTTAAACAAATGCTAAATATAAAAAATAACTCCCCATATGCCCAAGAATTAATATTTATGATATTCAAAAAATTTAAATAAATCATTTTTCATTGAATTTAAATAAAATATTAAAAAATAAATCAATAAATAATAAAAATAATAATGATTTTTCAAAGAATTTAAATAAAATTTTACTTATTTCATAAATGACCAAAATATTTTAAATTGAATTATGGAATAATTTTTCACAAATAAAAGATATTAATTTATCATAATTAATTAATTTAAATAGTAAAACATTGAACACATGCTTACATGAATGATATATAAAATTGTAATAAAACATTTGAAGTTCGTTGATTATGAAAATAAATAGAAGAACAAGTTCATTTGATAAAATAATTGTGTTAAAATATTTAATTGTTCAAGTATATGAATAATTAAATTTAGATGAATAAAAGATAATGAAAAAATTTCCCATTTATAAAACATTTAGTGAATTTAAATTTAATTTTAAAATAAAAAATAAATAACTTCTTAAATTAACCATTCTAACTCTTATGATCTTTCAATTTAATACAATAAGAAAAATAATATAATAAATTCCCATAATTTTCAATATGATACTTGTTGATATAAATATGATTTTCTTATGGTGTATACCTACAAAATATCAAAAACATGTTCCTTTTAGTACCCATAAACTTTTGGGTCCAACAGTGTTAGTAATTAATGATTTAGGTAACCAAATAGGTTTATTGTGATGAACAATGTTAAAATTAAAGAAAAATAATGAATTCAAATAATGAACATCGTTGACACCACACAATTCTATTTTTCTAAAATAAAAATAATTATAATAATTTCCATTAATACCACAATAAAAACATCAAACATTAGACATGCTTTCTCTATTTGAACCATGAACAAAATAATGATTATATAATTATGGCTTTTCTCCATTACTACCAATACCGAGTTTTCCATTGTGAAATTAATTTTTACTCAGAATTTGATTAATGTTATTTTCTCCTTTAATAAGCATAATTTAATAATTTATTAAATTATCAGCTTCATCCAACAATTCTTTACGTTTTTTTCTTGCAGATCACAAGAGATTTTTGAATAATTTGATCTTAAATTAAAAAAATGTTTTGAAAAACTCTGTTTTACATTTTAAATAGAATCATATGATTTTTAATATTTTTATTCTCTTTATTTAAAGATTATAATTTATCATGAAGAATAAAACTAATATTATTGAGTTTATTATATGAAATACTTTCAGAATTATCAATTTCAAAGTTAGAAGGTTATACCTAACCAGTATGATCCATAAGATAATGATTTATTATTTCACTTTCATTCACAGCTTCTGAGATTGTAGTAGATTCATCGCATGAATATTCATATGCATTAAAATTTTCATTCATTAAATTGTTTCCTTTTCTTTTATATTCATCTTTCCTTTAACCTTAATTTAATGGACAGTCGGGTCTCAAAGGACCATTGTTTTTGCACACGTATCATCTAAATTATTTCTGTTTATTTAATTTTTATTTCTATTTTACCCTTTTATACGTCTTATGAATATTTTTACCAAGATTTGTTATCTAATATATTGAACTTGAATGACTATAATATGAATAAAAAATTTCATCCATCCAAACTTTATGTGTAGTGATTTTCTTTTTAATTGAAATATGATTTTCAGCGTCTTCTTTCATCTCTACTTAGAACATCATCTTGGTTCCGATCAATTCATTCATATTAATTCATTCATTTAAAGACCCGTAAAAATCAAGTGAAATATTTTTATTT
Source organism: Viscum album (assembly GCA_963277665.1). Taxonomy (NCBI): domain Eukaryota; kingdom Viridiplantae; phylum Streptophyta; class Magnoliopsida; order Santalales; family Viscaceae; genus Viscum; species Viscum album. The sequence goes on along the minus strand of OY728141.1, from coordinate 304,255,257 downwards.
ATTTTTTTGGGAATTTACAATAACACAGTTTTTGACAGCACCTGATTCTGAGGCCCGGTGTGCCCGGAATCAATTTCCGAAGTTTAGCTCGAGTACGTTCAGTGAACGAACGAGTGGGTTTTTCTAACTTTTAAACCAGTGCTCGGAATCGAAATCTGAGGTCACAGATGAAATCCTAGTGCTGGTAATTGCTTAGGAACACCTTTTCTGGAGTTGTGTTTGCTCGGGTGTGGTTATTAAAATAGTGGGTTAATTAATGTATAAAATAAAATTTTCTGCAACCAATTTTTTTTATATCTAAGTAGTTATATCATATGTAAAGGAGTTGGGGTAGGATCCATTTGTTCCTAACAACCCACATGTGGATAAATGTGAGTTGGGCGCCACATGATCCCCACCCCTTCAAATTCCTTTTCACCTCCCACGCACATTTAATTCTATAACTCACCCACACTCCAATTAATTTGTATGTAAACTCTCTTATTAATTAAATGTTTAATTTGTTCCATATAATTAATTCGAGAATTCAATTTTGAATTTTGAATTTATTGGTGGATTTTGTGAGTTAATTAAATAAGACAAGTCTAATTTCATTAAGCGCATTCTGGTTGTGCGAGAAGGATTGGAGAGGATTTGCTCAAGTCTTGAACTTCATCTTCCTCCTTGAAGAACACGAAGAACGCACCGTCACCGACGAAGAATGCCGGCCTCCGACGAAGGACAATGAAGAACGCCAAATCCTCGGAGATCGACGATGTGATTCCGAGTACCGCGACGCCTACGATTCTCTTCTCTGCGACACTGACGATGCTTATGAAGCCTCCTTCCGCGACGCCTTCTTCCGCGACGTTCTTTTCCCGCGACGAACCTTCGTTCAACAGCACCTTTACCAAGGGGTTAATGATGTTCGTGGAATAATCCTTTTCGTTCTTCGTCTTTTATTTGGGGCCGCTTGTTATCAACTTAACGGGAGGAGTCCGGACCACATGAACATAGCCGACCATCCTCCCCCTTGGTTGTTGTGTTTTTTTGTGGAACGAAAGAAGGTGGCGCGGTGCAACGACACCGCGCGGAAACATAGAGGAATGCAGCAAAGAAGCGCGGCACCTTCGCGTCGTGCCGGTCAGACAAGGCCGCGCCTCAATGCTGCGGCGATGCAAGGCGGGGAGGTCGGAACCGTCGGCTGCCGGCACCATAGAGGGGCGGGACCATGGCGGTCCCGCAGCGGCAGCACCGGTCGGCCGGTCCGGGCCGACCGTTTCGGAGGGAGACCGGGGGTCGTAACCCCCGGCTCGAAAATAGGAGTGGCCCCCATGTGTGGGGGTCTTGGTTTCAATCAATGGGGGCAGCTGCCACCCCTTTCCATTCGGCTCGGCCAATGCCGAGCTGGCCGCATGCGGGCCGCGCCTGCGCCAGGACAACCGGCCGCCCAGGTCGGACCAGCCGCACCGGGCAGGACAGCCCAGGCCGGCCCAGTCCGCGCCGGTTGGGCTGGGCCGTGCCCTAATGGCTTGGACCCAGACCCGGGTCAGGTCGACCCGGTTCGGGCCGACCCAGGGGATCTCGGGCCGGGTCGGTCAGGGCCCAAAACCCCCTAAAACCAGATAGGTTTGTTCTTTTTCCCATAACATGGGCTATAGATCTATAATTTCCACACTTTCAGTTGCAGTGTGATACTTGGATCGAAGCGGTCATTTTGTTATATTACACTCAAGGTGTCGGAGAACATTGGATACGGCTGGGTTGGTTTGAACTTGAAACCAGTCGGGCCCTCAGAGCGGAAACGCTTATAACATGAGTTCCAGACGCTCGATTGATGTTTCGTCCAATTTGTTGGATTCCTTATAGTGAGACGGACCTGTTGGCTTACTCCGCTCGAGGTTTGGACACAGTTGGAGTGCATTCAGGTTGTTTTTGACTAAAAAACCATCCAGGCCCCTGGAACGAAAAGGCCAATAACTCTCAGACCGAGCGTCCGATTGACGCGTCGTCTATCACGTTGAGTTCCTTTTGACGATATGGAACATTGGGATATATCAACTCTGGACTTCGTGTAAGTTGATGTATCAGACCCTTGTCTTGTGGAGCAGACCCTCCCCGAACGAGCTTGTTGTGTGCGGGAACCCTTGAGTTGGCTGCGGCTGCGATGACAATGATGACTGTAGAGAAATCCTCCATGGGTTCGACATCGACGACTACAACACTCAGCGATCATGTGTGGATCAGTGCTTACCGATCTTATGTGGGTCAGATACTGTGTGGGTCAGCGCTCAGCGGTCCTGTGTGGGCCACTGCATACCGATCCTGTGTAGGTCAGATCCTGTGTGGGTAATTACGGGGGTTAGTACCTATCGATCTTGTGTGGGTATAATGACTTAGATGAACCAGTGGCTACATATGATTATCTTTATCTTCTTACAAAGAAGTATACATGTGTGAGCTGAGTCTTGACTTTCAATATTTATCTTTTATAAGATTGACTTGATATCCTGTGGGGATTTATTTATGCTTTCCTGTGTGGATTGGGTTATGTTTTCTTGTGTGGACTGGGTTGTACTTGGTCTCGGATGTTGGAGCTGAACTGGAATTGATGACTTAGGTATATGTATGCGCATATACCTAATTAGTGTCGGATGTTACTTAATGATTGTATCTTTCCTTTTTGGATTATTCTTTGTGGATTCTTGGAGTCCTTCGGGGGTCTCGGGATCCCTACTGAGTAGCTTATACTCACCCCTGCATGGGCTATGCCCGCCCTACGTTGTGTTGGATGTAGACGATGGACATCGCTGATCGTGGTGGAGGTTTGTTGAGCATGTCAGTACCTGGAGGTGGATCACTGGGCGGGATGTACACGGACCGGACGATTGGACCCGTGGAGTTGAGGAGACTATCTGTACCCACCCTTCAGGTGGTAATTCCAGTGGATGACTTGACGTTGCTTATTTACTTTTAGTTGATGTACTTCCTTTCAAGTTGTACTTTACATTCAGTTTGGGTTTGTATTCTGGCCCACTTATATTTTCGAACTACTACTGTACCTAGTTTTACTTAGTGTTTACTTCTTCTTGCTTACTCTATGGTGTTTGTTTACTTTATAAAGGCAATGATTTCTCCTTTTTGTCGGGATTTATGCCTTGGTGCTAGTCGCATGCCCCTGGCCTATGGGAGGCGGGCTTGGGGTAGTCACGACTTGGGTCCCAAGGACGGGTTGTGACAAATTGGTATCAAAGGAGTTTAGTTCTACCGCAAAACTCAGGACTCTGATCTTTCTTCTGTGTGAAGCAATGGTGTTAAGAGTATTGAGTGTGGTTTTCAGTCCAGGAAGTCCAGTGTTGATGCAGCGGCCGACGTATCCATACACCAGGACACTTACTTTTGATTTCTGACTCAGTGCATGAAATCATTAATTCCATGTGTGTTTCATGTTTTCTTTGTGATTATTTTATGTCATCTCACTAGGTATATTGTATTGACCATGGTGCACCTGTCTCTTTTCGGGATGGCCCCACGACGACAGCCAGCTAGGGTTCTGAGTTTTGTGTGAGCCGATAGCCCTCCGAGCGATGAGGCCTCGATACATGGCCCTTTTACTGCGGAGGTACCGGCAGTACCACTACATGCTGAGCCACCAATGCCACCATCCCCAGCCACTGAGATTGCATGTCACCTTAGTGCACTCCACGAGTTCCAGCATCTGATACCTCCCAGGTTCCATGGGGAGACGAACCCTCATGCAGCCGAGGATTGGATGGAGGTGGTTGTGCGAGTTTTCAGGTTAGTGGGGACACTAGCTGACCTCATGGTGATCCTCGCAGCGAGCCTCCTGCACGAGACAACATGCAGATGGTGGAGCTTGATTCTCTAGGTGCACGACAAGGGATCTCTCCTATGGATGGACTTTGAGAGCTTCTTCCGCTTGGAGTTCGTCCCAGCCACCCTCCGTGCGGTGTGCATCCACGAGCTACTACAACTGCGACAGGGTAGCATGACAGTCGTCTAGTACTCGGTGAGGTTTACCGATCTCTCGCGATATTCGACGGACACGGTACATGACCCATTCTTCCGAGCTCAGACATTCAAGCAGGGATTGAGGCACGTGACCCAGGCATCGCTGATCTCCCTCAGAATTCCGACATAGGCATGGGTATAGGAGTGAGCCCTTCTCATAGAGACCTTTCTTTCTGATCCTACACCAGCAACGAGGCCTACTGTAGGGCGGCACGTAGCAGAGTCTTCTACAGCTAGTAGTCTACGGATGTCACATGGGTTCAGGCGGACTACACCCTCATACGGACAACCTCAAGACACTGGCTCAGAGGTGCGGGGTACACAGCGCAAAGCTAGTCTTATGAGCGGCAGACAGTTCTACGCATGCGGCGGGCAGGGCCACATGGCTCGTGACTGCCTGACACGCCATGCAGAGGAGAATCAGATGGTTGAGGGGCCACCCAGGAAGAAGCAGAGGTTCAACCGTGGCGGTCTGTAGGGAGCAGGCAGACGAGGACGAGGAGCTGGTCGAGCGGCAGTTGGTGGACGATGTTTTGAGGCTATACCACCACCACCACCAGGAGGTCCACCCCGACTACAGGGGAGAGCACAACATCAGGCTATTGAAGCATACGATCATGGAGCTCTGGAAATGGGTGGACAAGTGCACGACTAGCTCCATGCATGGATGCCTTTGCCCATAATGCCTCTATCTTCGTTGTTTATGTTGCTTTGTGTCCTTGTACTTTGAGTTTCAGTAATAAAAGACACTTGCAATAGTGGTGTTTTCTTCCTTGTCTTTTGTATGTTAATACTAAGAGGTTCCGGTTAAAAACTATTGACTTGACCCTCACATACGAGATTCCTACTAGAGGAGACCCAGTGACCACACACTGATGCCGACAGTGTGACTCAACCCTTGGAGGCGAGAGTAACGGTTGGATCTCTTGGTAGCAACGTCGAGGCCTTATGACGTCATCCATGGCCTGATTTAACTGATCATGATGGGATTGACTGTATTAGGCAAGGAACGTGGTTCATCCAGGGGATGAGACCGGATTTCTCTTTTCGGTAAAAGAGAAATCTTGGCATCTTTGCAGAACGTTAAGGAAGAAGGGGCAACACTTCTTGTGGATAGACAGATGTCAGCAGAGCTTCCAGGAGCTGAGACAGAGGTCGACCAACGAACCTATCATTCAGCTACTCAAGGAGGCGACAGAGCAGCTAGCTGCTTTGCAGATATCCTTCATGAATAGAGATGAAGCAGCCTTTCTTCAGTCATTCATAGTCACTCCTAAACTTCTTCCGCGGGTTACAGAGGCAGAACATGGGGACGTAGACTGTGAGACGCGGCGTGCACAGATATCCTCAGGACAGGCATCTGATGGATTCTCTGTGGGAGGGGAGCACATCATCCTTTTTAGAGGATGTACCATGGTACCAACTGCTTCACAGGAGGAGGTGCTGAGGTAGGTTCACACTTCCCCTTTAGCAGTATATACAGGAGTGGTGAAGATGTACCAAGACCTCAGACGACAGCACTGGTGGCCGGGTTTGAAGAAGGTTGTAGCTGATTTCGTTTCTCGATGCCTCACCTATCAGCAGGTGAAGGTGGAGCACCAAGTACTAGCAGGCTTGGTGAAGCCCTTGGAGGTCTGGGAGTGGAGGTGGGATGGTATATCAATGGATTTCATGACAGGACTTCCATGCACTTCCAGAGGTCACGACTCCATTTAGGTGATTGTCGACCGACTCACCAAGTCGGCCCACTTTCTTCCAATCAGAGAGCCGGGCTCATTAGAGAGCTTGTGTGGCCTCTACATTTAGAAGATCATATGGCTTCATGGTGTGACATTATCTATCATCTCCGATTGAGATGCTCGCTTTACTTCCCGGCTTTGGAAGGGGTTGCAGGAGGCATTCGGGATGCAAGTACGTCTGAGCACCGCCTTTCACCCTCAGACGGATGGTTAGACGGAGAGGACCATTCAGAATCTCGAGGACATGCTCCATGCATGTTTCCTTGACTTTGGTCTTAGCTGGGAGGACCACCAACCCTTTGTGGAGTTCTTTTACAATAAAATCCACCACTCCACCCTCGGGATGGCACCATACGAGGCATTGTACGAACGACCTTGCAGATCATCTATGTGCTGGACAGACCCTGGGGAATCAGCACATGTGGGACCGGAGATGGTCCAGGCCATGACAGAGAAGGTCCAGGTCATCCAAGAGTGGATGAGGATAGCGCAGAACCGATAGAAGTCTTAAGTTGACAGGAGGCGGATACCACTAGAGTTCGAGGATGGAGACCACGTCTTTTTACAGGTCTCACCTCTATGTGGATTACAAAGATTTGGTTGGGGCGGCAAGTTGTCTCCATGCTTCATCGGACCATTCCTGGTCCTATGCAGGATAGGCGAGTTGGCTTATCACCTGGATCTACCACCTCAGTTGCACTGGTTGCACGACGTCTTCCACGTATCTCAGCTAAGGAGATACGTGCACGACCCAAATCATATCATCGACCATGGGGAGATGGACATTGCTGATGGGGTGACTTTTTCAGAGATCTTGGTGGAGATCGAGGATCGACAATAGTGGGTCCTACGTGGGCAGTTGATTCCTCTAGTGTGCATCAGGTGGCAACACGTGAACCTCCAGGAGAGCACTTGGGAGCGGGAGGCTCAGATGCGGGCACAATACCCACATTTGTTTTAATAGTTTTTGATGTATCTTTACGGGGACGTAAATCCCTGAAGTGGGAGTAATGTAAAGTCCCTTAAAAATCAAGGTAAATTTTTTTCTTAATTTTCTTTGTGATTTTACAAGAACATAGTTTTTGATGGAACCTGATTCTGAGGCCCGGTGTGCCCGGGGTCAATTTCCGAAGTTTAGCTCGGGTACGTTCATTGAATGAACATACATGTTTTTATATCTTTTAAACCTGTCCTCAGAATCGAAATCTGAGGACACCGATGGAATCGCAGCCCCGGTAATTGCTTTGGAACACCTTTCCTAGAGTTGTGTTTGCAAGGGTGTGGTTATTAAAATAGTGGGTTAAGTAATGTATAAAATAAAATTTTGTGGAACCAATTTTTTTGTATCTAAGTAGTTATATCCTATGTAAAGGAGTTGGGGTGGGACCCACTAGTTCCTAATGACCCACATGTAGATAAATGTGAGGTGGGACCCACACGAGCACCACACCTTCAAATTTCTTTTTACCTCCCACATGCATTTAATTCTGTAACTCACCCACACCCCAAATTAATTTGTAAGTCAACTCTCTTATTAATTAAATGTTTAAGTTGTTCAATATAATTAATTTGAGAATTCAATTTTGAATTTGAATTGATTAGTGGCTTGTGTGAGTTAATTAAATAAGACAAGTCTTATTTCATTAAGGGCATTTTGGTTTTGTGAGAAGGATTGGAGAGGATTTGCTCAAGTCTTGAACTTCATATTCCTCCTTAAAGAACGCGAAGAACGCACCATCGCTGACGAAGAATGCTGGCCTCCGATGATGGACGACGAAGAAAACCGAATCCTCAGAGATCGACAATGCGACGCCGTGTACCACGATGCCGACAATTCTTTTCTCCGTGACGACGATGACTCTTACGGAGACTTCTTCCGCGACGCCTTCTTTCGCGACATTCTTTTCCCGTGATGAACCTTTGTTCAGCAGCAACATGGCGTAGGGTTTAATTTTGTTTGTGGAATAATATTTTCCATTATTCGTCTTTGATTTGGGGATGCTTGTTATCAACTTAATGGGAGGAGGCTGGTCGGACCGCACGAACACTGCCGATACTCCCCCCCATGGTTGTTGTGATTGTTGTGGCTCGAAAGAAGGCGGCGTGGTGTAACGAAACCGTGCGGAAACATAGAGGAATGTGGCGAAGATGCGCGGCGCCATCGCACCGTGCCGTTGAGGCCTAATGAAGTCGCGACGCCGTCGCACCGTACCGGAGAACCTCAGAGAGGCCACGATCGGAGCGGGCCCGTGATGGAGGGGCGCGGAGCTATCGCGCCGCGCTGGTCGGACAAGGCCGCGGCTCAAAGCTGCGGATGTTCAAGGTGAGGCGGCCGGAACCGTCGGCTGCCGGCACCTCAGAGGGGCGTGACCGCAGTGGTCCCGCAGTGGCTACACCGACCGGCCAGTCCGGGCCAGCCGTTTTGGAGGGAGATCGGGGGTCGTAACGCCCGGCCGACAAAGAGGTATGGCCCCCACGTTGGGGGCCGCGGTTTCAATCAATGTGGGAAACTGCCCCCCCCCCTTCCGTTCAGCTCGGCCATCACCGCGTCGTCCGGGCCGGGCCGCGCCGGGCGGGCCGAGCTGTGCTGGTAGGGGCGAGTCGCGCTAGCCGGGCCGGGCCGTGCCCTCATAGGCCAGACCCGGACTCGGGTCGGGTCGACCCGGTTCGGGCCGACCTAGGGGGTCTCGGGCCGGGTCGGTCCGGGCCCAAAACCCCCTAAAACTGGATAGGTTCGTTCTTTTGCCCATAACATGGGCTATGGACCTCCAATTGATGCACCGTTAGTTGCGATGCGATCTCCGGATCGAGAGGGTCGTTTAGGTATATTATAATCAAGGTTTTAGAGAAATGTGGGTATATTTGTGTTGGTTCGAACACGAAACCAACCGGGACCTCGGAGCGAAAACGGTTATAACTTGAGCTCCGGATGTCCGATTGACGTGCCGTCGACTTTGTTGGAATTCATCTTAGTGAGACGGAAATTTTGGATTACTCTGATTGAGGTTTGGATGCAGTTGGAGTGGGGTTGGGTTGGTTTTGACTTAAAACCCAACGGGGCCCCTGGAACGAAAAATCCAATAACTCTCAGACCAGGCGTCTGATTGACGTGACGTCTGTCACGTTGAGTTTCTTTTGACGATACGGAACTTTGGGATACATCATCTCCAAAACATCATGTCAGTTGATGTATCCGACCCTTGGCTCGGGGAGCGGACCCTCCACGAATGAGCTTGATGTGTGCGAGAACCTTTGAGATGGTTGCGGCAGCGACGGTGATGACGACTGAACAAAAATCCTCCGTGGGTTCGACAGCGACGACTATAGAACTCAACATTACTCTGTGGATCAGTGCTTTCCGATCCCGTGTGGGTCAGCGCTTAGCGGTCCTGTGTGGGCCAGCGCATACCGATCCTGTGTGGGTCAGATCCTGTGTGGGTCATTGCGGGGGTTAGTACCTATCGATCCTGTGTGGGTCCGACGGCTTGTATGAATCAGTGGCTACATCTAATCATCTCTATCATATTACGAAGACGTATACCTTTGTGAGTTGTGTCCTGACTTTTAATCTTTATCTTCGATAAGATTGACTTGATATCATGTGTGGATTTTGTTATGCTTTCCTGTGTGGATTGGGTTATATTTTCCTGTGTGGACTGGGTTATACTTGGGCTCAGATGTTGGAGCTGAATTGGAATTGATGTCTTAGGTATATGTATGGGCATATACCTAAGTAGTTTCAGATGTTAATTCGTGATTGTATCTTTCCTTTGTGGATTTTCTTTTGAGGATTCTGGGAGACCTTTGGGGGTCTCAGGGTCCCAACTGAGTAGCTTATACTCAACCCTGCATGGGCAATACCCGCACTATGTTGTGTTGGATGCAGACGACGGACATCACTGAACGTGGTGGAGGCTTGTGGAGCAAGTTGGTACCTGGAGGTGGACCACTGGGAGGGACGTACACGGACCGGATGGTTGGGCCCATGGAGCTAAGGAGACTATCTGTACCCACCCTTCATGTGTGACTTCCAGTGGATGGCTTGACATTGCTGCTTTACTTTCAGTTACTATACTTCCTTTCCAGTTGAACATTGCTTTCAGTTTGGGTTTGTATTCTGGCCCACTTACATTTTCGCACTACTATTGTACCGAGTTTTACATAGTGTTTAGTTCTGCATTCTTACTCTGTGGTGTTTGTTTACTTTATAAAGGCAATTCTTTCCCCCTTTTGTCAGTATTTACGCCTTGGTTCTAGTCTTCAGCACCTGGCCTATGGGAGGTGGGCTTGGGGTAGTCACAGCACGGGTCCCGAGGACGGGTCGGGAAAATTCACTCATATCGATAGGAATATAAAATATGAAATTCCAATCCACTTAGATGGTAAAACTATACTCACCTTTATATCGTAATCTAGTTCTAAAATTAGAGTTCTCATTACTGCAACATCATTAACATCTTCTATTAACATTCCATTCATCTGATTGATGCTATCATATCAATGAATCATAATGATTTCAAATTTATGTTTTTTAGTATTATAACATAGTTTTCTGAAATTTTCTGATCCATCATATGATATCATAATAGTCTTCCACACCTCTTATGTAGTTGAATATTGAGAAATATGGTTTATTTCATCTGGACAAATATAACTTAAAATTACATTCATGGATTTTGAATTAATATCGTACTCATCTTCCATAGCATCATCCCACTTTTCTAGTTCTTCTGGGATTTTATAAGGGTGTTAAATCTTTATATAAACTTTGAATCCAAGATTCTTTAACTGTATATTCATGTGATAATTCTATAATCCATAATTATCCCCATTAAAATAAGGAGATAAAATAATCGACATACCTTCCCGTAAATTTTAAATTGATATTTGCCTTTGTATTAATCATTAACTTAGAATTGTAAGAGAATAGTGAAATTAGATGAGCCCTTCATCTAATAACAATTATATGTTTGGGTTGTCCATGATGAAGGTGGAAGAGGGGGTTATATTGTTTCCTTTTAAAGATCTTTACTATACTAAAATTTATCTCTTTAAATGAATTGATAATTTCTATCTCTCTTAACATCGAGCGAGCTAGGGAAATAAATGAAAGAATAGATAATAAATAAGTGTAGTGGATTGGGGAATAAATACACTAGTACACTCCACCAATACTATACTCAATGATCAATGTCATTTTCACCAGTAGGTCCTCTTATCACAAGACATTCCACAACTAAGTACATGAATTTGACACCATACAAGGATTTAACATGGCCTTCTTGTTCTATTAAAAGGAACTAAAATATCCATAGCTTATTCCACAAATTTGACACTCCACTATGACAAATATTGAGAATCCTATACTCAAAACGAAAATTATTAGAAGAATTTTGTTTTGAAATAGGTCTAGCTCAAATTTACAGAAGCAACTGAGAGATGTACATGATCTTCAATATAGCACAACAGTAAGAGAGATATAATATTCAATTTTGAGTCGGATTCTTCATCTTTAAATATAATAAAATAAATTAGACAATGTTTTTAGAGGCTTCCTTCATCTATACAGTGTGAGAGAATAATAATGTACAAAGAATATTATTGTCTCTTCTTCAAAATGAAAATCATCAGAATAAAAATACTTGAGCACTTTATTCCTATAGAATGAATCTCTAATAAATGTAATTAAAATAATTTCAATAACTTCTCTAATAATATCTAAATAATAATTGCAGTTTTGAACAAATTAAAACTCTTATTCCAATCCATTAAAACCCCATTAAATATATTCAAGAAATTTCTTCAAATCAAGTAGCACAATTAATCATGAATACTTTAAATCAAATCATTTAAAGATATTCATAATGTCCCTTATAAATAGATATGATTTTATTTGTTCCATGAAATCCTTTGAATTGGTCATAAAATATCCTTATAACAATATATAATTATATTTATATAGTTTCATAAATCATGGATAATATATTAAAATAAATCATTTATGTTGACTAGTCAGACATAGGGATTCTTCAGGTAATGACAAAATACAAAACATAGGGTTCCACTATGTAACATATGGTTCCATATATATACATTCAACTTCATGTAATGTCGGTATCAAAAATTAATATAAGGATGACGATCTAAACCTTTATCCTTTTTATCATAAAATCTATAACATAATAGTTATTAACTAGACATTCAACTTCTCAAACGTAGTGTATAAACAAAAATTACAAACTCCCTCATATGTTAGATATTCCCTAACATCATTCCCCAAAAATATGGTATCCAATCCCAGAATTTACTATTCAGTTTAGTGATAATAATCCATAATAACATTTTTCAAATGTAGGGTTCATTCCTAACATTACTCTTACCAATGTTGTGTATGAACAATGTTTTTAGAAAATGTGAACAACTTAACATCAGATTTCACTAAATTTTCTATGCCTTTTATCATCCGATTTAGTCATAATAACAAACAAATTATTTTTATTATATATTAATATCATTCCAATGGTTATACAATCCAATAAATATGTCTTCAAAATCTCTTGATATATTTGTAAAACAGAAGCCATATGATCAGGAAAAACTAATTCCAAAATAGAATTCCCAAACATCGGATAATTTATAGACCATTCATAATGACTTTTTAGCATTAAATGTAAATAAATGAACTTAAGATAATCATATTATATTTCCATCACAATTGGTTTTATGTGATTCTAATATATAAATAACTAGCAGAAAAATAAATAAAATAGGATTTCAATTATGTTCACTATATAGTTGAAAATGTTCTTCAGAAACATCAGTGATTTTTTAGAGTACCAAAAAATCATTTTCAAATGTCCACAAAAACTAATGATGTTTATATAATCTCAATATATATCCACTGGTATAATTATCCCACAAATCCATAAAATATATCTTGATATATGATCCAAATTATGAAATTAATTCATGTTGAAAACTACAACATTACTAGGAAAACTTGTAACAACTTCAATGATTTTTTCTTGCATCTAAACAATTGAATTAGCTTCTAAAATAAACTTATTAAATTAATATAATATTCCAATCTTTACAATGAAATAAATTTTGTAATATTATGATCACAATTTATTTAGATATAAAATTAATAATTTGATGGACTGAATCTGAACCACATAATATATTTATATGAAAAAATATATTAATGAGTTGATGTAATTAACCAAACTCTAAAAAATTAGAATGAATAGGATCCAATCAACACTTTAATGCATGAATGTGTTTCTTATTTAGTGCATGGTTGAGTGCATGTGTTGTGGAAATAAATAGAATGGGAGTATTTTGGTAACCATGTGAATATGATAGTAAGAAACCTAAATTCATTTGACATTTAGTCAGGTTTGTTAAACAAGAAATAATTTTCATTATATAATGAAGAATTTTAGAATATTTTATGTATTAATTAAAAATGAAATAATTTTACATTATTTTAAGTCATTACTCATGAAATCATACCTATTATGATAAGGGTAAAATAATTTTATATTGAATCTAATTAATTTTTTCTATTTGATGATGTTGATGTAGACTCAGTCCTATCAGTTTTGTGAATGACAATTTATATGGGGAAACATTTAGGCAGATTTATCAATAAAATGTGTCTAGAATAATTGAGGATATTTTTTGGGTTAAAATTGTAAAATTAATCAATTAAAAAATACGAACAATCAATGATCATAGAATTTCCATTAATTATTGAATTAGTTACTAAGAAAATATTTAGGATTATATTCATGATATTAATTATGTGAATATAAATGATATATAATATTTATAATGATAATTTGAATATAAAAATTGTTAAACACATTAGAATATAATTTTAGAGAACATGATTCCCAAAATTATAAATGAAATATGGAGTTTAATCTTGGGGTCCCTAATGGAGGCACAAAAGTGTATTCAATGATTTACAGAATATGATCATTCAAGATCTGGAATGAGTTCTATCAATAACAGACTTGATTTATATAAATGATAATTTCATAAAATAATTATACAAGATAAAAACTGATAATATTTCAAAAAAAATAATTGAATATATCTATATTGTTAGATCTACATTGATGGTGAAAATTGTATCTTCTAGTTGGTTCTAAATAAATATAAACACATTGGGAATCAATAATGATATGAATGGTAATTTTTGTTGTAGTAATCACATGTATGATAGTGAATAATCTATGTAGGTTTGGTCTATCCAATTAAGTATTGTGTAGGAAGTTATATGGAAACGTGATTAATATTTTTTTTATATATATCATGTCAAATAACTACAAACGTGTGGATATTTAGAGTGAATATTGAGAGGACAAACAAGCTCGACATATTCAATATATTTAGTTATAAAGGATGAGAACATGTAAAATGAAGCAACTAATTTTACCCCCTTATAGTTTTATCTACTTTGGTGGTCATTAATTGTTATAAAAGTGATTGTCCCTTGTAAATATTGAATATAGATTCTCTGATATGGTGAATCATAACCTAGAAAATACCTTTGGTGTTCCTATATTCAATTATAGGAATTATTTAAATTTTAGTAACATGAATCAATTGTAACTCCTATCACATTTTCTTTTATTTATATAATCAAATATATTTATGTTTTCCCCTATTAATGGTGATTCATGATTAAACAATCCAATAAAAAAAATTCATGGAAAGGTTCAATATTACATTTATATTTATTTGTCAAAAAATATATAAACAAATATCATGAATTTATATAATCCCAAGGATGACTTAGATGAATTATGTTAAATTTATGAAGGTTATATGTATGATAAATAATTCATTCTATAAGTCTAGAGGATCTAAATTGAAGTTATAATCTTGGGAAATGATGAGGTTATTGACTAATACATGACAAGATTAAATGTTATTATCATAATAATATATGTATTTGATGTTATTCCTGATGAGTCATTTATCGTAAAAATTTTGATGATGAATTCCAAAAATCATTTTGGCCGAAAATTTTATCACTATAATATATATAGTATTTGACTATTTCTGAAATTAAGAACATTATAATTACTAAGGTGTAAATAAAATTAAAACATTATAGAAGAAAGAATATTTTTAAACATATTTTTAATTAATAAGAATAGTGAATGGTAAATTAAAATATTCTTTTTAATTATGTGATTTTATAAGGGGTGGGAATAAAAAATACATAAATGAATTTGTTTATCTTATATCCAAAGGATTCACAAATGGTATTTAGAATAAAAAGATTAAAAAACATCTAATGTGTTATAATTATGGTTACTCTGTTCATTTTGAATTAAATTTTCAAACAATTATTTTTGAATAATTGGAATTATAATTATAAGAACACATATTTTAAAAAAGTAAATAAGGTTAAAATAAAAAATATAAAATTGAAAAAGAAGAAAATAAAATAACTTGGACTGAAAAATAAATACTCATGATCATGATATTATTATTCTATTTATATTTTATACCATTCTCTTCTAAATAAATGATTTTATTCACAATGTAGTACTATTAATGGATTTGAAAGTGTTTAACTTCAGTTGAATCTAGAATAAAAATTTAAATTCTTCAAGATGCTTATATTATAACATATGAAATTAAAGAATAAAATATAGAAAGAAAAATAATGGTGGACACTATATAGTATGGCTTAATTTATAAATAAATAACCATAGATTTTTATATCATGAATCACTACATTATATACACTGAAATTGAAATGATATTGACTGATCATGAAGAAATATTTCTAAAAATTAAGGGCATTTGTTTGAAAATTATCCCATAATCATTATTTTTTAAATGAAGTTTAAAAAATGCATATAATACTTCAAAAAATTTATTTATGTTATTAGATAATCAACACAAGTTTTGACATGATGGGTTTGATCTATTAGTTAAAATAGTATACATTAAATACTCAATATAGATCTTTTATGACTGAATAAGAATATCATATAAGTAACCCATTATGTGGTTGGGTAATGATAACTGAGAATCAATATTTCCCTTCAATACAAGTGGAGAATATTCCATGGAGGCTATATTTCTCCACAGATAGTAAGGGTCATTTTGTAATTGAAAATTTAATAAAAAATCACTATAAATTTGGGTTAAATATTGAATAATTAACATTAAAAGGGTTTTATGGTCTTGTGGAAATAATGAGACCTTTTTGAATTATTATTTGTTCAATATGTACTTTCCAAGGAAGAGGCAGCAGCCCAATGGTAGTTTTAATGGATATATATGGAAAACATATTACACAAAAACAAATTAAAAACTCATCACAACTTCTTTATACAAAAAAATATTTTTTATATTCCATAATAAATTTTTAAATGATGTAATATAAAATGTATCAAGGCTATGTTATACTTGAAATGAATAAAATGATATTTTATTAAGATGTGAATGGACTGTTTCTTTAAATGAAATAAAAATTTCAAGTCATAGAGATATTCTAAGAATAAGTCAATGTTCATATTGTGATCCTAGATGTTTTTCCATATCCATTTAAATTATGTAAATAATATTATGAAATTAAATGAAATTAGAATATAAATTATAATTGATATAATTAGAGGTAATGGTGGAAAAAGATAAAATTTTATCCCTAACTATAAATATGGAAATTTAGAAGGCTAATGTGTAATGAGTTGTTATATATAAGGAATAAATTCATGTGAATAATTAATATAAAAGAACAAATTGGAACTAAATAAAAATTGAGACCCAAGAATACTTCTCATATTGTTATTGGAATAAAAAAATGGCCTAGGTGGATAGCTATATATCATCTTGAATGCTACTCATCAGGACCAATAAATATTATATTTATTTCTAATGATAAAGTTTTGGATAAAATATCAGGAATAAACAAAAAATATTGAACCTATCACATATATACAATAGGAAAAGATTAACCGTCAAGGATTCTATTAAATTTCATGAATCAGAAAAAGAATACGAGTAAATAACAAATGAGGTAAACTATTATAATAATTCATTATAAATTAATTGTAATAAATCTGTAAATTCTATATATATGTTTGAATTAGTGTAATAAGGAACAAAGATCACCCCAAAATACCTCTGTCTTTTTTATCATGATCATATTTTTTAGGGAGATAGTAAACTTTTAAATTTTTTGAGAAAATGGGAAATTTCATGTCCTAAAATTGAACAATAGTATGTGTGTTTGACATGTTTAGGATTACATATTTATTGGTAAATAGTGTTATAAATCACCCATTTTGGAAACGATTATGTTCTGGATAGGATATAAAAAACATTGTAGTTTAGAAATAGGATATAAAAAACATGTTTTTATCATTAAAATATTAAACATCACAGCTTCCCACAAAGACTAGGATTATCGCCACTAAAGGATACTTTCTAAGTGAACCATGTTGTGTCATTATAATATCCAAAAAATGGGAAGAGAATAAATAATTTAGTAAAAGATTAAATAGGATATGATAACCCACCTATATTACTCATTTCATTTTACATTCAATTAGGATAAAAAGTATATATGCACACTTATTGACTTTAGTGATGGAAATATCTATTGAAAAAATGGGGGATATTTCTGATCCAAATTGTTCTATCTATTGTCAATGATTCAATATGTTTTTTCTGAGGTTATATTTGGTGATTCTTCATGGATGATTGTTATGTATTCAACTAATAAAATTGGATGGAATTCATGGAAAATTATCCTTTTATATCTATTGATTATTTAAATATTCTTGCAGTTTTTGGATTGGTGAAATTAGAATTTATATATGTGAACACTTTTTACATCAGCGAATGTTGATTTATGGGGAATACCACATAGATATTAATTTTAATAAAGATATTCGTATTTTTTGTGGAATAAATTTGATGTCTATTCAAAATTAAATTTTTTATGATGATTTGGTCATTATTTTAGATGGTAAATTTTAATTTGGAATTTATAAATTTTAATTCCATTATTTAAAGGTAGGTATAAGTTAAGAATTATGGTCTTATATTTATGGGAATATATTGGATAATAATTTTCATGAAATTTATGTAAAAAAATATGTCCATCCCATAGATGACGTAAGACCCAACTCAACCACATTTAGGACATAAAGTCGTCCATGTGTGTGGATGGCTGTCGTAGCTAGTTGTGGGTGCAAGGTGAGTAGTGGAATTAATTTCACACATAGAGCACATGGGAGGATAAAATGTTTTCATAAAATAAATGGTTTTACTCTATGGTGGGGGCGTAGTTGTAGATCGGTTCCCAAATGGGTCAATGCTAGCAGACGATGACGGAGAACCCAATTACGCAAGTTATACTACAAATGGTATTAGCATACTTATATAGAAGAGTGTAACTATCAAAATCCATATATAAATATAACATAATATAGTGTATTTGTATAGGAATTCACATTCATCTATTCGAAATTATCTTTTAGGTTTATAGAATTATAGAACTAGGACATCAGTATTATATTAATAAATATTTCATAACAATGTGAACATTTCCACTGAGTATCATGTTTTTCCACCATTAAGAAATTAATATATATATTTTTCATTTAATGACATATATTTACTATTTTCATATTAACATCATCATATTCTATAATAATTCGTAAAACCATTTGAAAATAATATCAAAATATTGGATGTTCTTAAATACTCCCTATGTGACATATTAAAAGTTGGAATAATCCACATTCGTTCATCAGTACGTATAATAATTTTTATTTCTCAAAAAAAAAGCTAGCTCAAAATAAATATAATCATACCAAAGAAAAAAAATATATGCCCAAAAATATTCATGAATCAATTCATAATATATCATAATGGAATAAATAATACATATAAATCTTTCATAGAAATTATGAACAACAAAATAAAAACCTTTAAAAATTATTAATTTAACAATTAACTAGAACAACATAGATTCTATTATATAATATCCTTGTAGATTACATTGTCAAATGACAATATTTCATTTAAATAACTTATAAATAATATATAAATCATGTGTTTAACATGGTGTGCCATTTTCATACCAATATTAATATCAAACATAGAAAAAAAACACTGTGATGGATATCAATATTGTTCCCACCTATTCATGGATTATAGGAGATATACATGACCCTGGTTTTTAAAAAACACATGTCCTTGGATTATAATTGAAAAACCAACACACAGTTTATAAATTAACTAATTATTATTATGAAAAATTCCTAAGATCCATAAAATAAAAAATACTTAATTCTCTATATTTATTTATTATTTTCACCCATGTGAAAAAAAATTAGGATAGGAAAATATGCATTCCCTTTAAAATTATTATTTATAATAAATAAAATATAGGTAAATAGGGGGTTTGTTATTAAAAAACATGAAATCTTCTTACATAAGAATAAAAAAATAATGGTCATGATATTAATAAATAATATTGATGTAATATATATTCCAACACAATGTTTCTTTTAACATTTTTTTTAATAAAATCATATAAATACTTAAAAAATATCCCATAACTAACATTCCATGTAGTTTTCTTTAAATACATACTTTACATAAAACACTTCATTATAACATAGGGAGGGTAAACAAATGAAATGTGTATCTCAGATGATATGTAAGAATAATTAATAGGGATACATAATCATAACATGAATATACGGATATGAGAACATGATGATATAATTGGAATACCATACCATTCGCTATAGATATAGTTGACACAAGTCATCGAAAAACCATTACATGTTAATAAGGCACAGTTCATAATGAAATAAAATAACATAATCCATGAGATAATTCAATTGGAATAACAAATGTAATTCTCGAGTATACATAAGCTTATAGCACCAATTTCATTGTAGTCAATGTTGACCACCTAGATTATCAGTGTAGAATTTGGTCACTCTCCAAACCATCATAGTAGTCATGGAACCCTCCTAAGACCATTATAATGGTAAATTTCACTTAGTGAACCTTGTTCACCCACCATTAATGTCCTATATATCTAATTATTTATTAATCATTATTTAATGCATTGGTGGGAGATACTTGTCCCACCTATCAAATAATGAAAATAATATGGATATGTACCAAAAATCAAATAAATTCTTTATATCATTAACCAATAAATAAAATTATATTTTTAATTATTTCGTCATGTTATAACATGTGGAAAAGTGACATGTTTTACAATAATTTCATCATTTCATCATAGTTTAACCCATGAAAATAAGCGGTTCTGATAACCATTATTCCATCAAAAACATTAACCATTCATGAAATGAATAGGATTGATATCATTGGATAATGAACTCGGTAATGAAAAGGTTACATCAATGGATGTCATCTAATATGGAAAATGAGTTACAAAATCCCATGGAAAATATTTTGGAAAAATATTACCTATTTGAAAAAGAAATTTTAAAATTTAACAAAAAAAATGAAATAATTCTCTCTGAAAAAACATTAATATTTATAAAGTATTCATTAAAAACCGTTGATATTAGTTCATAAGGATAATATATATTTTACATTAAATACTCATTTTAAAAAATAAAACATTTTTGAGGTAATTTTTCCAAAAAAAACATTAAAAACATATAATTAATGCTTCAAATAAAATAATAGTAATTTTGGAACAAAATTCCATTAATGAAATAAATGTTAAAATAACGATTCATTTCGCAATTTTTTTTATAATAAAAAAATCATAGTCTGTAAAATGACATAATTTTTTCTTTCAAAATATATTTTTTGAATAAAAATATGTTTATAAATAAATTTAGAAATGAAATTTTAATAATTTAAAAACATTTTTGAATTTTTTATTGAAAATAATATTATTGATGAAAAATTGTTTACAACTGAAATGAAAAATAACCCATATTTTTATTTAAAACATTTGGTTAAAATGAAGAGAATATAAAGAGATGAAAATTATGGGACAAAATGTATGAGATATAAAAAATAGTGTATAATAATACCATGAATATTTAGAGAGGTATATCATAATATTTCATCATTGGAACTATAATTATGGGAAATCCACAGAAGAGATGAGATGGTATCAAAAAAATCATGCAACATTGTTAACATATAATTGAAAGACCCATTAGGGAATAATGATCTGTGAAGCTTAGAGTATATTTAAATTAAAAAAACTAATAATAATACATGTAAAATGTGTTATATATAAAAATACTAAAAGAAGAGAGGTGAATAGAATTTAATGTTATTCATAGAAGGGAAATTAAGACAAAAATCCATTAACACAATAGTAATTTTTAATCCATAAGTCCCATTACATATAGATCCCAAAATGGATATGTAAATCCTGATAATTTTTCCATATGAATGAGAAAATAAATTCATGGGAAATATATACACCACACCGAAAAAAGTGTTGAATATGTCATGCGTCTCACAGAAGTAAAAATTGAGATAGAAAAGAAATACAATATGTATCAACTAAGATATTATACATTAAAACAATCTATATAATAAATATCTATTTATAATAAATAAATTATAGAACCATAAAAATAGATATCATACCATGTATTGCATTCTTATAAACTTTTATTCTTTATTTTTTATAATTTATATGTAAAATTTTTATTTTGGGTAATATCTAATTTATATTTCATGTATGTTTTGATTTTTATTTTTGTAACTTTTAATTTGATCATGATATACAGAAAATATAGCCCTTGTGCGACAAATCCCCAATAGACCCATTTTAAGATGGTTCAAATTGTTTCTCATCTAGGAAGGATTGAGGAATTATCTGTCACCAACCTAGTTCTCCCAGGCCTCTAAGAAGATAGCGTCATTAGGGATGTATTTATAGCATAGCTGGTTCCCCATATCATGATTGGTATCCTGTAGAACTAGTTAGGAGGCCATCCATTTTCCTATCATTGATCATATGTGACCACTGGGACTTCCCATCTGCCTTCCTATCAATCAGGGTAGGCCTCAATAATATGGTAGCCATGACACCTCAAGATGTTCATTCCACCTTCTGGGCATAACCTCGAGTTTGATGAGGTACTCAGTAACCAGCATAGATGTTCTTCCACTTTAAAATCTCTCATAGGTAGGCTACCTCCCAATTCGTGCCATACTCCTTCACTAGCCCATAAAAATTTGTGGGCGGAGGCAACTAATTCTTAATCTCCCCATCCTACTGTGTGTACATGTGCCACATATGCCTTATGAAAAATGGATGGTCCACATGGTGTACACCCATGTAGATCTGTGGGTTTAGCCTTTTCATGAAGTAGTAAAACCTCCCAAAGTGGTGTGGGGTGTTCAGCTCATGTAGAGTCTCGTGGTAAACCCATTCCACCAAGACCCCATCCCGAATGTCCATGAGATAAGACAGATGCTCCTATTGTCCATGAACATCATCAGTGGACACACCTGTGTGTAATGAAAATATATAGAAGTTGAAATCTTCAACCTTCCAGACTTGGTTCAACACTAGTGGTGGGGTTAGACTGTTTGGGAAACTCCCCACATAATATAGAAGGGCTGGTCATAAATCTGACCCTAAAAGAGATATGGGTTTTGGGTATCCATAAGAACCCATAAGATGCATTGCTATCCTTGTATGGGGTAAAATACATGGGACGGGAGATAATTGTTTTGTCTGGGCCATTTATGGTCATATTAATTTCATCCAAAAGCATCTCATTTTTTTGACCTTAAGGATAATGAGCTTGATGTAGATAACACTTTCGGAGAGAATTCAATCTATATCATTATTCATAGAATTGTGGCTCTCTAAGGATGTTCAATTCATCCCGTTCAGGTTTTATTGTAGCACGAATTCACACTAGATGAGATCTGGGAGTGAGAGGTTGACGTAGGTCTGTGGTGTTCAGAAATTGTTTCATAAGACATTTTATTACACTAAAAATTAAAACTTGGTGATGAATTTTATTAATAAGATGGTGTTTTAATGTCATACCTATTCAATGAGGGGCATTTTATTTTAATTTTTGTTAAATCTACAGACCATACATAAGGTCCAGTTGGTTCATTTCTGAAGTGGTAGTAGCTGGTATGTAACTTGGATGTAGACCGAATTACATGACATGTTTTTAAATTAAACATTCATTAAATACATGATGTGTATTTGGATATCCATACCCCATTCATTTCCTCTAGTTTATTTTCCTTATGAGGGATAAATTGATCATTACATGACATGAAATATATTAAAATGTTGTGTAAATTCCCAACCATGTTTTTTAAAATTTTAAAACCCATTTTTTAGGAAATTTTTTCTTCACCAAAAAAATGATAATTTAATGAGAGATCCTATAGGGAATAAACTAGGATAATCATGATCTCATATATTTGGAATTTGTTTCATTACCTTATAGATGCATTATACTATTCATGGTCAGCTCTCAACTCAACCTCCTTTTATTCATCACTTCTCTCCACTTCTCTTGCACTATTATGGTGGTATTTTATTTTACCTATTTTTAAGGTGTTGGACCATTCATTGCTTTTCCTCTAACCTAGCATGAATAAAAGTTGAATACTATAGGACATATGTTGTACGATACTATGTTTGGTGGTTGTGGATTTTCCCATCATTTTGTTATTTTTTTTTTTTTTATTTTCCCGCATTTCAGACCATTCCGATGTGACCATTTTTTTTAAATTATATTAAATGTAATGCCAAAATATTTCTTTTGTGACTCAAAAAATTGGATAATCAACCCTTTGGGTTGATCTCCTTGACTGTAGCTACCCAAATGGTTGTTTATCACCATAAATTGTTGCTTTCCCTTTTTACATGGATTTTTTTATCATCCTTAAGTAGGTTTTTTATATTATAATTGCTTTTATTTCTTAATGTAAATGGTTTATAGGGTTCTGCTCTGAGTTTGGACCTTATATAGCTATCCCTTAGAAATTTGTTCTAAATTGGATGCCTTGAATAATATTCGTATTGAGTTATAAAAACAATAATTAAATGAAATGATCCTACTTGATAGACTTGTTATATATAAGAGGCTCGTTCATTAATTTCACTTTAGTGGTGAGGGTTAAATAGGGGGTCTATCATAAGGTCCCATTTAAAGTACTTTAATGACTTTTGGATTGAATTTTTAATACTTTTTAAACTATTCTAGGATGATATCAGATATTCTAGAGATGGGATATCTATGAATTATCTATTTTTTACATTCAAAAAAGTGATCCTATTAAATATGGGAGAACCAATAGCCAACTCCAAAGAATGAATGGTTGACCCATGCCTTATTAGTTAATTAGGACCCTATATGAAAAACAGGGTATGGAATCTAAGGCTATTATTTAGTTTCTTTTACCATGCATGGAGAGACATCAGAGAATTAATCATTGGGTCAAAACATATAGAATAATTGGAAATTTCTATATTAGGTGGACCACAAGTGATACATGGAATGTCTTCATATATTATCATGGATGGGATCAGGTTGTCTCGTTGTTTTTTTAAAGTTTTCCTGTAAATTCAAATAATTAAATGTAATGAAATTTTTTTAAATGTGAAGTTATTCGTTGGTATTAAAATTATAGGGACAAGTCACCCATTCACAATCATAATATTTGGGATAGTTCACCATCTCACATTTTCTTAATTCACTTTACCATTTTTGGATATTTCGGTTTGAGATAAACTAGCTTAGGACAATGTATGTTGATTTTTTGAGTATCTATGTGGAGGAAAATCAAATGCCTTTAATTTTGTAATTCTGATTCTATTAAATTCTATGGACCAATGAATAATTTATAATACACATTATGGATGTTCAAAGATAATGTGGATGTTGGCCTACTAATATTTGTATCTCACAACATTATCTGAAACATTTGGTTCCCAAGTAGACTATATTATTGTTGGAATAGAAAATGGGAAGAAAGTAGCTTACATATCTTGATTGTCTTGCATAAGTGGGAAAATGTTCGGAGATGAATACTATACAAATCCTTAATATTATGGTCCTAATTGTTTGTTCACATTTATTTATATTTAAATCTTGTTATATATTCTTGTATCCCATTCTCCCATTGTAGAAATTTTTGTAAACAACATGACATAACATCATCATGTTGTAACATTTAATTATTCAAATTTTCTTTCAGTTTTTCTCTCCAACATGATCACTAATAATATTTCTATTATTGTGACATGGTTATATTATATTGTTATATTCTTATTATATATCTAATGTTATGCTAAGCTGTGATATATAATAGAATTGTATCACTAAAGACACACCTCAGACCCTTGTTGTTAGTCGACCACATCTAGCTATCAGGGAAGCATGATAGAGGTATTGTGGGAAACTCTCTTGGAGATTTAGTGAGTGGATTCTGGTGTAGGGTGCTACAATGAGATTTAGTATTTTTTACCAACATTTACCAGTGATGAGTTGATTATTGTGAGAAAATTTAAAGATGGTATTTTTTCCATCAGATCAAATTTTATTGTTTTTCTAATGAAAAAAATTTCATATATATTTGACTAAGACCTCATCACTGAGTAGACCAAATTGGAATCTATAAACGTGATTCATGTTGAATTATTTATGATATAGAGATACAATTCATCAGGCGTATGGAAATTTTTATGCAATTTTTCTAATGAGATATATTTTTGATTAATTGCGTAGATAAATAGTTTTTTGGTGTGCTGCTATTGTGGTAGGACTGACAATATGAAGACTTAGAGGACGAGAAACTAAATTGATTGTTGAGATTGCAGCATGATGCATCATCTTAATTTTTCCCATCTTCAAATCTATTTCACAGGGATAAGGGATTTTTTACATGACCATGGTTGTATTTAATATCCACATATACCTACCAAGCTAAGATTTTTCTCACTACTATATGATCTAGCTAATTTTGTGGTCATGGCAGAGGAAGTCAGAAAACATAGATATTACATCAGAAGAGTTGACCTTCTCAAGTTAGTCAAGTTTCATCTCAGAGGTATGGATATGTACATTTCTATTTAGATTAGTAGACTCTTGAGAATTATATTCCAAGGCCATCTAGATTTCAACGTTCAATTCAATTGCCCTCTAAATTTGTTTATACCTTATTTGACACTATCTCATCAGATTCCTTTACATATACAATAATTTTAAAAATATTGTTAACAGAAATGGAATAATTTTGTGGTGTGAATACTCTCGATACAAAATTCGGTGTTGTATTACAAAGAATATTCCATTGATAGGATTTATCTCTTATAGTGCGTGGATTTCCTTTCTTATGGAATCTTTATTCCTCAATCTGACCAGCATTGATTTCATTCTCGAGATGGAATGTTTGATTTCAAAAAATTCCCATATTTAATTTTATATTAATAGGGTTTCCTTTTAATCATTGTAGGACGAACATATATTCATAATAGAGAATGAGATATCCAAAAAAGTATAGTTGGACCCCAGAATTATTGTATGAGAATAGTGATATGCCATATAGATATTCTCTTTATGAGAGATCTTTGGATAATGTTTATGGAATTTCCCCCCATGGTAGAAATTTTCATTCATACATTCCATTACAACTTCTATATATTTCTTCATTTGATAGAGGAGGAGTTCACAAATGAGCTACTTCTTTGAAAGACACTATTTTTTATTTATACGTATAGGATGATACATATGGAGCTCCAATTAATCGAAGACTAGTTTTACCTCTTAGAGGAAAAGGGTTCTATATGACCAATTACATTGCAATAGGGGTTAAATAGTTCTTTTTTACAAGTAGGAGGGTGGTACCCCATAATTTTTCAGGGAAAAATGAATGGTGGACGATCTGAATGTTCTGAACAAATATCTATTACCACAAATAGATGGTCTCTTTGACTATCTATGATGAGAAAAAATTACATTTTTTTTATTTGAGGTTGGGATTGCTTCATGTCATTGTGAGACTACTAGAAAAACCATGTTCAATTTGAGGGACATTATATTTCATGATAAAGTTTTTTTATTTTTTTGACCTTATAAACAATCTAGTAGTTTTCATGGACATGATGAATTGGGGTTTCCACCCATTTTGATTCTTTTTTTGTAGCCTTCCCAAATGACTGTTCTGTGTATCCACAGACTTTACATGACCATTACAAAAACCCGTGATATAATTATAAATGCACTAAGAGAGAAAAAATTATATTATTTATTCTCTACAACTTAAAATTTTTTATTGATAATGATTACTTATTGCTTCATATAATATGATATACTCTATTTTGAATTGTCCAAAAGAATGAGAGCATCATATATTCTTGGGATCATACAAAGAATGTATTTTATATATGAATGTACATAAGGATTGGTGGATATTATATGAATTTTATTTAAGATGTTTCAAACCAAGAATATCTAAATAATGATTGAATAAATAGGGTGTGATGTTCTCATGGTCTGAAGCCTAAGAAGAATCTATTTTTGATTTGAAATGGATACAGGAATTAGTGTGGATCTGGATTATTTTAAAGAGATGATGATTTTATATATTCAATTAGGATACTTTATGAATCCATTTAGAAGAATTTTGGATTCTTGGAAATAGAGTTATAGAATTTGGGTCACTCTAGCTGAGACCTATTAAGAGGTATTACCCTATTCAGGATCCTGACATAAAATTTGTGGTTCCTTATTTATTTTGTCGGAGTATTTTTCTTTTGGGTGGGAGGATCATTCTTTACACTAACAATAAAATTATGAAATATGTATAAACACCTTGATACTTTATTAACATGTAGAACATAATGGTAAAATACATAAAGTCACTTGATATTATGCTTTATTTCCAACCAGGAAAGGGAAATGTTGTGGCCAAATCCTTGCGCCAGAAGACTTAGACACAAGTGATAAAGGTGGCCAGAATTGAGTGGATGTTGATGAATATATCATTTGAAATAATTTATCAGGTTTATTAATATAATGGGGATCCTATTTTAGTAGCTATAGTAGTGATATCCACCCTTCTGGATAGGTAAATATGATAGAAAATCCCGATCATGAAGGTTTATTCCTAAGGGAAAGTATCTAAAATTAGGACCCATTGCCTAGAAGATTTATCAGTGAGGATGGTTATAAGAACCTTTATGTTTGTTTTTAGGTTCAATATGACATACATGAAGAGTTTCTGTGATAATATCATACATATTTTAGAGAATTACGAAAATGGATTAATATAATTTTCCAATACATTTGTTTTCGTTATTGGTGGCTACGTAGAAAGAGTCACATTAGAGGTTTTATCATGCTTTAAACCACTTTATTTTAGGTGATAGATGGTTACCAGTATGAAAATAGACTTTTATTTTCTATGTTAATTCATGAGAGGAATCATGGAATCATCATCTTGGATTTTGTGATGAAATTTTTGAGACCCCTTCGATTTAGTGATGCAGTAACGGTGATCATCGACTGGTTTTCCATTTTCGTACAATAGATACCTATATGAGATACATAATCAGTAAATGAGATTGTGAGGTTTTATGTGAAATATATTTTTCACATTTATGGTTTTCCCAATTACATTGTATCGATGTTATATTTATAGTATACATCAAATTATTGGAAGGGGTGGGATAACTAGTGCTACTGTGTAAAGCATATCACCCTCAGACATATGACCAGTCCGAGTTGATGATATGGATATTATAGGACAAGATTCTAGAAAATTTTATTTTATTTGGATGATATAGAAATAAACACCTACCTCTAATTAAATTTTCCTATGAAAAATATTTTTATAAAACTATTTATATGGATCCCTATGAGGCCATATATGGTAGGTCATGTTGTATACTTATGTGTTTATTATAGAAAGGTGAGGAATCAATACTTAGTCCTCATATCTTTTAGGATACTGTAGAGTATTTAATTCTTATTTAGAAGTATATTGACATATCTGAATCTAGCTAGAATTCCTATACTAATTTTCTCTATTGACCTAAGGAGTTCAGGGTAAGACAATGGGTTATTCATTGATTTTAACCTAGATAGGGTCATAGAAGGATTCAATTATCAGTAATGTTATATCCTCATTATTATGGGCCTCTAGAGATCATTAAGCGTGTTAGGATGGTACAACTTTGGTTTTCCTTACATTAGAGGTACTGAAAAAGTATTATACATTCCACTTATGATATATTAACCATTTTTATTCAACCCACCTCTATCATTTGACCCAAAATATTTATCTCGATGAAATTAAATCCGTTGTGGATCACTTGATACATATCATTGATCAGATCAAGAAGGCTCTCCCAGGATGGTTGGTTACTATGGTCCTTGTTCTCTATAGGAATGGTCATGTGAAGGAAAAAACCTAGTAGAAGGAGGCATATTTATTATCATAGTGTCTACAAAATCTCACAATATTTGTTTTACCACTTTTTGAAGGGAAACTCGGTGATGTGTTTCTCTATTACGGGTATGTTCAATCAAATAATGGTTTATATGATTTATGAAACATTCATTTTTCAATCGAAGGAATCTATTTAATAATTCTTTATGTGCCTAAGGATGTCACCAAAGTTATAAGGGTGATTGGAGATTTTATATAGCATGGATCTCTGATTATTGGAAAAATAATATGCGCCACACTATTAGTTCAAATTGTGCCACATAGTTTGAATGGTTTGACAAACCATATAGAGTGTTATAGAAATTCACAGTGTGGAGCACAAAAAATATGCACAATTTGTCTAACCATGTCTAGAAGAACATTATGGGTGTGTTCCAATGATATTGGGGGATACTTGGGTAGTATATGGTTTGAAAAAATGTGTTCAGATGCCATAATTGATGTACAGTAGATGGTGCATTATTGCCCCATGGTTTTCCAAATTTGAATCCAAATAATCTGCATCTAATTTTTTGTGAAATGATAACACAACCCATATTTTTTTTTAACTAACCATCCTATTTTATTCATCTACGACATATAAAAGCTCTCTCCCTAATGAAATCCCCACATCCTCTCTTTTTTAATATGTAAATCCATTCTCAAATTTTGACTATATTTCTATTATCATCATCTTAGTTCGATATCTAATGTTAATCTCTCCAATAATCTTCCTTCATATCATTGTTTGTCACTCCATCACCTATTCTATATTATTTAATCCTCATGTGTCCTATGTTCATGTTTTTCATCGGTTTTGATTATTTCTTCCATTATATCTTGAATCATTGGTCTACAACGGTTGAGGGTTCATCTACCAACCTATGGTTGTTGGTATTGTACGATTACCAAAAAATAAATTTTTATTTATCTTATGTTACTGTGATAGGAACCACTATCCTTTATTATTTCCCTCATAATGTCTAATAAATTAAATTAAAAGTTATTCTCATGTTTATATGTAAATTAGGTAGCCTAAAATCAATGATTTAGGGTGTTTAATTTTTCATGAGACACCCCTATAGGTGTTCCCTTCATAATTTATAGAGACTTATTACATAAAAATAAATTTATTTTATTCTATCTTGGATGTGTTTTTTTTCCAAAAACAGATGATTGGTGAGATGTTTAGGACCTACTAATTATTCTGTAAACATTTTTACATGAAATTTAGATAATTGAAACATTATTAAAGTGTTATTAATATAATTCCTTATTAAATGGTATGGTTTCCTCATAACATACTCATACCCATACATCCAGTCAAGGGAGATACATGGGTCTTGACATGAGGACACCTAGGATAGGATTATCATTATTTATAAATATATATTCAAATAAATAAAAATTATCAAAGGATGATACCTTGATTTTTATCAGATTAGATTGATTGGATCACTAAGAATATTTTGTTCTTAACTATGTTATATACCTGTTCTTCAGGATAGTTACATTGGATGAGCTTAATGGGATATCTATTTATACCATAGCTTGAGTGACACATTTTCCCATATATGGTGTACCTGTTACATGTTCATATGGTCATACATGACACCATGCAATGGGTGATACTAGGAAATCATTTTTTGTATTTTCTTGGATAGACTCTTATGGTCATGGGTATTTAAAGTTTTCTAGAATTTATATTTGGGTTTCATTTCAAGTTTCACTTTTATTGGGATCAAGATGACATGTATTAAATTCTATGTCATCCATATATTAAATTCAATGGATTCCTAATATTAAAATTCGGGATTCCAGTTACAAATCTTAGTAGCTTTTTTCCAATCCTAAATCTTCTTGAGTTTGGCCTATGTTCCATTTGATCATTAACAACTCATTAAACTCCCACATTATTCATTTGAAGTTAGACTATGGTTCACAAATATCCATTATAGGAAAAATAAGGGTGTGTTGGTCAGGTTTCCCTTGATGATCATGTTCTGACAGGGGTTATTTATTTTTTTATTTATAATTTTAATATCCATTAACAAACCATATTATATATGAAAATATAGGAAAGTTATATAAAACATTATTGGATTCCTATTGAGTTTATCTCAAAACCTATTCAATTCACCTTTGTTATCCAAATAAACCACATTATTGTGTGTACAAAATAGGATTGCAGAAGACACCGAATTCTTGATTTTTATTCATATGGTGGAGAATGGGAGAAGTGGAATGACACTATTCTCAATATGATACTTGAGTTAACCTATTGCCTTCTATCATTTGTCATCATGTTGTATATTATAGTAACCTTATACAATTTTTACTACCTTTTACTTTAACATCATTTCTTAATAATTATTATTCATTTTCATTTGATTAATATAAATCTATTTGGTTGTGTTGCATGATTTAATATTATTCATCTACTCGTGAATTATTACTCATCCCATGGATTATCATAATTGTTACCATTGTGGAATATGTTGATGCCAAGGGTATATTTTTTCACAATAAAATTATAGACCCTCCCCGCTTGTGGATAGACACTAATATAGTACCAGGTGTGTTTGAAGTCTTTTAGTCAATCCTCTCGAGGAATTTCTTTGTGTAATTTGGGTCAGTTAAATACTATCTATTAAAATTATTGAATAAACATATTAATTAAATTTTAATATTAATAATTTTTTTTAAAAAAAAATTATGTGTTGATGTATTTTTTTGATTAGGTGCTGGCATGGATTGGTGAAAGAAGAATGGAATTAAGTTGTCTTTGTGAGCCTATGATGAACTGTGAGGTAGTGGATTGCAGAGGGGAAAATACATTTATATGGTAGGTGGTCATGTATCATTCCCTAGAGCATGATGATTCTATTATGGTATCTATGGATGTAAAAAACACCACATTTTAGGATTTACCAAAACATAATAATTAAATTATTAAATTTATTTAAAATGGTATGATTTCTAAAAAAATATTAGAAGCATATGTATCTACATGGACTATGTAATGTTCCAAAATCCAATGTTAATCCCTAATAAAAAGCATTCTTTCTAATGTCATCAATGATCAAATTCATGACTATTTATTCAAGTCCTCTTACATATATACACATTGAAGTGAGTAAACAATGAGATTGTTGCATACTGACCCTTATTTAGGGCGCTATTGTGACCTCTTAAAAATGGGAGATAACCTAGAATAGCTTGACCACCTTGTAATTTCATGAAAAATAAGAAAATATGAAGACATTTTAATTTTTGAAATGAACAATTTGGGAATCTACACCCTTTGAATTCGTGAAAATATATGTGTGATGAAATTTCATATATTTTGTATATTTTTAGGACCAAATATTTATTAACATGGACACTTAGGAGGGCCATGAATGTTTTTATTATCCTATATCCCATGAGTTATTACCTATGATTCAATGATATTACTATTATTTTTTTTGGAAAATATGTAACCTCGTGTGATTAGATTTCTCTCAATGATAATTTGATATAACATAGAACCCAATTGAGTGCCTAGATTTTTTATGAACCTAGGGGATACCATTTAGTTCCATAGTTATAGACCAACATAAAGGGGCATGATTGATTGTTCATATTGATTAAGGGTTTAGGATTTTAGTCCAATATTATTTAATTATTTTATGTTATATGATATTTTATAGATCTTTTGGGTGGTTGTGATGTGTATATAAATTTACTAGAGCAGTAATATTATCCCAAAAGAAAATCTCCCTTATATAGGGTGGTTGATGATGGTAGAAAACCATTTTAGTTGTTCTAAAAACACCCTATGGGGAGGTCATGAATAATATGTATTGGTAGTCCATGAAGACAACTGATTAGAAGACCATGAAAACAATATTGGTGAGGGTATAAAATTCATATTTTGGAGATTATTATAAATAATAAAAATATCATGGTAAAGAGGTTTATGATATTCATGGGGGAGATAAAAATGATTTTGAGGTGGGAATATATATGTTCTAAATACTGGATTATGTTTCATCAATGTTCTAGAAACTATGATATTTAGAGGTCTTCCGTGAGACTTCTAGAGTCATCATCACAGTTTGAAATGTATTTTTGGGAACAATTATATATTTGGATGGAAAATTCCATTAGTTTTTATTCAGGTACGTGGAATTCACCAGGTCATTATACTTAATAATAAGGTGGGTGAATCTCCCAATTTTTAATATTTATACCTGGGTGAAATACCTAGAGGTAGTAATTATGGTTTTCTTAGGGAAAACAAATTTTTAGAGACACTCAATCACGTTCCAAGGTTTGTTTGGTAAATTAGGTTTGATGGGCCAAGGATTGACATATGTAATTAATTTTTTAAAATTTAGTTATCTGATCACATCACTTGTTCATATCACATTGTTTTTAGTTATGAATAAGACCTTATTCCGGGTTCCGTACTGAGTTTATTCTCACACCTTGATTGGGATGCGATTTCACATGGCTTACTATTTAAATCATATATGGTTATAGGTATACGTTGGGTATGAGATTTGGTTTTGGATGATTAATTGGGATGGATCATAGCTTTGAAGCTATGAACTACTGGGGAAATTTATTTGGGATACAAAATCTTTTTATTTTATTTTATTTTTCATTATATATATCTGATTTTACTAGTGGGTAATTTGTCTTTCATCTCTTATAGTTTTTATTTAAATATTATCACATGTTTTAATGAATTATTTTATTTTAAAACATTGATTACTATGGATTTTTTTAGATACTAATTTTATTATGTTATTATTTTTTACTCTGATATATGATGTATTTTATCTATAAAATACTGCCAAAGAAAACAACTTCTAGTTAGTAAACATTGATAGAAATTTATTGTTGACTGAGGTCACATAGTACTATCAGTCCAATTTGTATTTATATTTGGTTGTGTCAATAAATAACACAGTGGTATAAGATGTATTATTTATATTCGTTACTTATTAGGGTATGTTATATTGGTTATATAAGAACCATTATGGGTTTATGAGGTTCTACGGACTAGTGGCTCATGAAAACCATTTCCAGTAGAAACTCAAAGAAATCATTGGTTGAATTTTTGTTCTTAATTTGCAATGTTATAATTATATATATATATATATATAGGATTTGATCTTATCTGACCCACATTGATTCCATATTAACTATCCCTTATGAATATGGTTTTTAGACCATTGAGGATTGGGTTCCTCGTGCATCTTATCAATATCACATGATTCACTTAAAATATACTCTTGATATGTATGATTATGTCACTTATAATAGTTTAATATAATTATGTGTTAATAAAAACTCATATAATATTTTCATATGTAAGATTATGATATAATTATACTCATGTTTATATCCTTGAATATATATTTGAATATAATGGTAGGGAATTCTGGACAATAGCGAGATGCTCAATTATGATTATTATGGAGTGATGCATCATTTCGGGGATATTCAATGACCATATTATTTTTTTTATGAGCAAGATGAATTATTAAAAAACAATTATTGTGTGATTAATATATAGTTAATGTAATGAAAATTATCATTCAAAATAGATATGGTGATTTAACATATTTTTTGGAATGGAATATATATTTATCCAAACCATATAGACATGATTTTTTGTACATGGGTTTTCATAGGGTGATACTGGTTGTATTTATATTCATGTGTGATGTTACATGAACTATCTAGGGTATTCAGATACATAGAAAAATGGAGAGGGTGGTGGCACTATGAATCAATGCTGATTTAGGAATGTAATTACAGTGATGTATAAATTATACCCTCGGATGGTGGTGTTTTAACACATGTGTGTCAAATGACTTTTGATCATGGAATATGCGAGTATATAATTGTTGTGGTTTATATAACTAATGAACTACAAATTATGTGGTTGGGTATAGTAATTTATATGAATCTTAGGATAGTGGAGAGTGGATTTTTTGATTGGTTGGTGATAAAATTTGTTGTTAACCAAAGGGAAAGGGGTTATCCCATGTTTAGGATTTCCCTAGTGAAGGGATATATTGGTTGGGGATTCGTAGAATGAGATTAGTTAAGGAATTTTACCACCATTTAAATGGTATACAGATAAATATTCAATGAATTTTTCATTTTTTAATGAAAAATATAATGATACATTGTTGATATTGATGGTTTATTTTGAGAGAGGCACTAGTTGAGTATCAGGAATGGTATGTTTTGGACACTCTTCCAATTTTTGATCACTAATGGATATTTTTATTTACAAAATAATAGTGGATTTGGTGGTTTACAGTTTTGTATGACTATGAATATGTGGAATCTCTGTTTTGAAGAGGACCATATATGGTGCATAGGAATGATGAGACATTAATGCATATGCTTCATGGTCATTGATTTAAGTGCATGCCCATTTTTAATGACCTGAGACTAATAAAGTCACGAGTCGTGTTTTAGTGGTAAGTTTAAATAAGGGAGTATTATTATTATGTACATAAGAAACTCATGTATCATGTTTTTATTATGCACTGGTCTTGCTGGATTAAAAAATTAGCATCATTAATGTTTGTGAAGAAAGGAATAAGGGATATTAATGGGATATGTTGAGCTTTTCGTACGGTTACTAAGACAAGTATGATGGTGTTTGTTGAAATAATTATCAATGGGGTTATATGGTGAGATTAATTGTATAAAGGACCCTCTTTAATACAGGATTAAATATGCCTCTTTATTTTTGGATTATTGGATATTACAATAATAATATTCCAATGGTATGGGTATAGGTAGTATTTTTTTGTTTCCTCCTATTTTTGAGAGGGTGGAACCACATTTTTCAATTAATGTGGTGATTAATGAGTAATGAAACATATTGTTTATTTTTAAATTAATAATGAAAATTTTTTGGACTCTCATATGGAAGCTAGAATCATTTCAACCATGAGTAATATGACCCCTATGTGGGTAGGACCACAATTTCATTAAACTAGTTGGTGGATTGATTACATGGAGGTTGAATTACATTGAGTTGGTAAATAATTGATGTAAATTCAATTTTCATTATTGACAGAATTTAAACACAATACTAGAAATATGTCCTATAACAATGGACCTATAATAACGGTTTATTCAAAAACCTTGGTATAGTTCACTAATTAGGACATATACTAACGGTTTTTTCCAAAATTATTTGTATATGTAAATTATAGGGACCCTATACAAATGGTTATGGCCAAACCCATTAGTATAGGACTACCTTATTTCAACAGTTACATCAAAACTGTATTTATAGCTCAAAAAATCAAAGAACCTCTACCGATGGTTCTCAAAACCATTGTTATAGGTACCCATATATTTTATGGAATCTTTTTTCAATTAATATTATATAAATTCAATGATATAAAACATATTAATATACATATATATATATTTATGAAATTATGTTCAAAAAATTCATGTAAGGTTTGTTGTCTGAGCCTTGTATTATAAATGGGTGGTTCTGGGATCAAATCCATGCAAGGGTTTATTTTTTGAATTACACATGCCAATATTTTTATGTAACCATTGGTATAGGGTTTTTTAATATGACCTATACCAATGGTTTTTTCAAAATTGTTGGTATAGACCTATCACATCGCCAAACTAGCCAATATTCCTTCAAACCATTGGTACATGCTATACCAACGGTTTGGAGACCTATACCAATTGTTCCAAACCATTGGTATATGGTATTTATCACTTAGTCAAATGTTTTCATATACTAAATATGAAATGGAGATGATCCAAGTGTGGGTAGAGATAGAAATTATCATTAATCATGTTTTTTATTGATGATGGTTTTAGTTGATTAGTGTTTCATGTTTGAAATTTCATGGAGAGATAATAATGGACTTTGTTGATCATGTATATATATTCATGTGATTCCTTTGGGATTTAAGGTATTATGGTTTGGGGAGTTGGGTGATGGGAAGACAGTGGAGGTTGAGTGGTCTGTAAAAAATTCATAATTATAACGTATAATTGTTTCCCTGAAGGGTAATTAGATGTGGAACGTTAAAACCCATTTGGAGAAAATTGATTGTGATTTAGATGTTTTATTATGGAATACACTAATATTTTTATGTAATAGATGGATTTTAGGGATTCAAGAATGGAAATAGGGTATGAGAATATTTTGGAATGTAAAATGATGATTTATATTTTCCTCATATTAATGTTTCATGGACTATAGAAAATCATAATTTGGAAAATTCCATGGGTGCATCGTAAAAATGAGATAATCACATCCTCATTGGAAACAATCATTATCGTGTTGGGGGAATATCTAAATTAGACATTTCTATTGAGGAAATGGTGAGAATCATCACAATATCTATTTTGAATTGATTAATGATATAGTCATGAATCAGGGTAAAGTGTTATATAAATCACCATTATTATGTTTTCATAATGATTATTTGCATCAAATTGTTTTTGGTAGCATAAGATCCGTCAGATTTTGAGTTATGCTCTAGAAGTATGTTTGGAATATTTTAATGAAATGTAGAAATTTATCATTTAATTAATGACTTTAGAAACCCATGTTTTATTTTTATGGAAAATAAGTCTTCTCAAAGAAGGTCAGTGTTATGGTGTGGATTTTATAAGAATAATATATATATATATATATGGGTTTTATTATAGTTTAAATTTAATTTTTCAATTGGTATAGAGGTCTAACATGTCATTTAAATTTTGAAAATAATTCCTAGGTTGTTAATATCTTAATAAATTTATTACACCTGAATAATATGGATAAAATGTTTTCTTTAATGTTTGGGAGAATGGTGGAGCAACGATGTGGTGGTAAGTGAAATTATTTCTTGATGTCTAAAAGCACGAACTAGATGGTGGAAGGCCCATATGCCTACATGACACTAGTGTCCATTAGATGGATAGTGGTTGATAATTGTCAAGAATTTGAGACACTTCACCCTCCCCATCAGAGTAATTTCATAGGGGAAAATGACCTATTTTCTATGTTGGGTTTCTTGAATAGGGAATCCCTCCTTCCCACTTTTTTTGTGTTCATGTAAACTCCCTTTACACATCTTCTTCATCTTTATTCATTTTAGTTTGAGGATATTTTTTACCATTCTATGGTGATATAAAGTTTTTTTTGTACTCAATTTTTCATTATTGACCTCATCCAATTTTCTTTTGTAATTTAGTTTTTCACTGAGGTTGGATATTTGGTTGATTTTGAAGGATCATGGTGTAACATTCCCATTTTTTATGACCCTATTTTTATCATGTAACACTTTTTAATAATTCAAGGATTATTTTTTATTCCAATCACTTCATTAATGTGGGATTTTGAGACACAGAGATCCTCAGTGTGGCGATATTAGGAACATTATATATACCATTTCTTGAATGTGTTTGTTTTCATGAAATGTGAATGATCTCTTAAATAGAGTCTTTTATCCAAAATATGAGACTATGATTGAGTTCAAGATGCAAGTTTTTCCATTGGAATGATATAAGGTTCAGCATTTTTTAGCACTCAGTTGAGGGAAAATATTAGCATTGTATTAAATGAAGGATTATTTTAAATTACATTAATTTTAATAAATATATATAACCACTCAAATGGAATTTATTCCTCCCCATAATGATGAGGGAGAAATAACCCTTTGAATTTTAGACACTATAGGGGAGAAAGTGGAACCATCATTGAACAATTATCATGAAGTGATCGATCCAGGATCACTGTGTAGTATCTTAAAGTTGTAGATATGAATTTAATGCTTTTGGATTTCCCCAAATATTAAGAATATTTATAAGATTTATATCTTCATCCCCATTTATGAAATTTTATGATGTCCTATTTCCCAATTAGAATATATAATGTTTTAATTGGGGTTGATAGATAGAAAATTTGTGAAAATCGGGGGTTTACTAGGATCGTAGTGATTCCCATTTCTGAAATCCCAATCACACATTTTGTAGTACAAGAGAATATGTTGTTTGTTCTTCCCATTTAGGGAATATGAAATTTTGGAACAATATTCCTTGTATTGGTGGTACACACTATTTAGTGGGGCTAGGCCGAGTGACCATGGACATGGAATGGCACACCGAATACGGGGATATATTCATATGGAAGTATATAGCCATACCATGTGTGTACACAATCAATGGGATATAGTTTGGTACATAGTAACATCTCATGGTACACCGACATGTGCCCTTGTACGTTTGAATATAGAAAGAAATGATATTTGTATAGGAAAATAGGTACACTCCGTGTACCAAGGAATCACGCCTTATAGGGAGACAAGGAAAGGCACGTCATGTGTGGGTGAGGACCTTCCGAGGTGATCAAGATTGCTACACAATGTGTAACTGGATGTAAACACCATTTACA
Source organism: Viscum album (assembly GCA_963277665.1). Taxonomy (NCBI): domain Eukaryota; kingdom Viridiplantae; phylum Streptophyta; class Magnoliopsida; order Santalales; family Viscaceae; genus Viscum; species Viscum album. Next base: position 304,215,600 of record OY728141.1, on the reverse strand, counting down.
GTCCTCATACACACTGATAACCATGTGGAGAAATAGATGGTGTTCTACCATGAATGATATTACATGTAATATGGGTACAAGTTGTATACTCCCTTTTGATACATATCCCTCACACATATCCATCACTAAATCATTTATGGATGCCGATGACTAATCTATCTGGAAAAGATTTCCATATAGAACATGATGATGGCTAGGGTTTTAGCATTAGATATTTCATGGGAGGAAAATCAAGTAGGGAACTCCATTAATTGAATATTTTCTACTATCATTTGTGTTTATTCCCATGGTCATTAATTTTAATTGTACAATGTGGAATCATAGACTTATTAGAGGTTTCTGGGCATCTCTATTAGATAGTTTCAAATAGATTTTATGTTATCCCTTTATGTGAATTTGGTGGGATCCTCTATCATCGATTTTTCATTAATATATGGGAGTTTTGGTGTCGATGTGACGAGCATATATAAGAAAAAATCTTTTACATATAGGGGTTACCCATTGTGGTTCATGTTATCATCATGCATATGATCCCCAATTTGGGGAATAGATATAGGTGGTGTTAATGAATTCTCCCAATGGTCTTGTTATTGTTCCACTACCTATGTATCATGATTTTGAGTGTCTATATGGTTTTTGGTTACCCTTAGTGATCCTCAATATAATCAAAAATATAATAATTTTGATCTTCAAGTTTTATGGTTGGGTTTATGGTGTCCCCTAGTGGTCTTCGGAGCGATCACCAATCGTTTGGTTGGGATCCTATGAATTCCATTAGGGTTATTTGTGTTCCCCATGTGACATGGTTTTGATCCTCTATCCATGTATCAAGACCCAATGGCTTCCATATTGACTATTATTTCTTATATACATGAAGGTAATGTCCTCTGGGATTGATTCTACTAGGGATGGATGGTATTCCCCATCATTATAGTGATACATGTTGTGTGAGACCTCTTGGATGAGTTTCATTGAGGATGGAAGGGATAATATTTAGAAAATTAATAGAATAATAATAAATTTTATGCTCAGGTATAATATTTCGGATGGCAGTATGGTTAAGACCACAAGACATTGATTTTGGGAGGATTATATCTAGGTTACTCTGGTATTTGAAATGGTATGTATAAAATTTTATTTAAATAAAATGTTGTGATGAGATAAATACTCTTGTATAGACGATGTGTATATATAATGATTCATATTCTATATCACTAGGGGTTTCACTTCCCCAAGGCTATGGGTCGAGATAACTGTTGTCTTATTGTTTCACAATTTGTTTTGGGGGAAAATACTTCAAAGTAACAGTGTATAATTAATTTTTTGGTTGAGTTTGTTGATAGCATAGGTTTCTATGGTGAATTTTTGAGTTCTAGAGTTATAGTTCACAATTCCTGTTGATAAACAACCATGAAAAATGAAGAAAATATATGGAGGTGGTAAAAAAAATATAGATACAAGGTGGAACATCATGAAATGTGGATTTTTTTGAAGATCTCATCAAAAATATTTTAAATGCATAAGTTTCATGAAGATTTAATTCTTCATGTGGATTTTAGAAGACATGAAAAATGTTGTTAATGTTCCTTGTGATTACAACAAGGTTCATGAATGGCAGACGAGAAGAGAATTTCAAGAGATCATTGATATAGTGAATATCATTATGAGTGGAGCTTCATGTAGAAGGTTAAAAATAATTTATGGAACACTATGTTATTATAACAAGATCTTCAATCGTAAAATTTTGGTGGTGCTTTGTGATACAGAGTGAATTTTGGTGGGAATTTAAGATATTTTCTATTTGAGCTGAAGTGGCACTTTCTATGCGTAGAAGGATTGAGGGCTAGAGGAATCATGTATAAATAGTCCTTGACCCCCTTTGTGAGAAGTGGAAAATTTTCCACGTCAAAATAATTTCTTTAATATCACAAAGGAGCTTTGCGAAGGGAGTGTGCTTCGCGAAAGACATGATCTTCATGGTGGCTAATCTAGCTCAATGAAAGTGGTGTGTTTTGCATTGGCTCAGTGAGATTCATGAAGGAAGTCACTTTGAGATGGATTGCACTCTACAGTGGCCAAATAAAAGCGATGTATTACTCTTTGCGAAGGCCTGAACTTTGTGAAGTAGTGTTCTCTATGATGCAGCGAGCTCTGTATAGGTGTGTGCTTTGCCAAAAGGTAGGGACATCACGAAGGATTGTTTGAGCTTTGAAAATTTGGTAGCTTCACGAAGTTGGGAGATTTTCGAAGACATTTTCAAAGGATATTTCCTAGTTATCAATGGAATAGGGGTATTTATTTGTGGATGAATTTTTGACTTTAAGAGATCATCTATCAAGAGTTGAGGATGATTTTATTCATGAAAATGATGATAATTATAGGTCTATAAACTATATGTGGTTCCCTTATAAGTGTAGGGGCAATGGAAGATGAAGAAGGCTATCCATTGTACTGGTAGTTTTCCAAAGAGAGAGGAGTAGAAAGTGACCATTGGGAAAACGTTGAGATGACCCTAAACATTGTAAAGGTAGTGATCCATGAGATATAAGTGATATAGCCCAAACTTTTTTGTCATTGTGATTTAGTGGATTTCATACATTAGAAAATTTCAATTCTATGCTCCCTAGATGTATCCCAGTGAGGGTGTACCAAGTAAAAACATCCATTTCGGCATGATTTTATTCCCCCAATGCATTAAAATAATCATCATCATGAGATAAATAAGGGATTAATATGATGAATATTAACACATAAGATCTAACAATGTGACCCTTATAATATTTAGGTCAATATCTAGTGGGGTATGAAATAGTTTAGAATAGAATATCCATACCCTGATTCACCCCCCCAACTCAGAGTATTTAGGTCCCTGTTGGTCATAACAATTTTATTATAGGTTTTTGTGGCACCTACATCATATTATTATACATAACCCATTCATGGGATCTTCATATATATATATATATATGTATTGTAATGACCCAATGTTTTATCAATAGAATTACTTTATTATTAATATGTCTTATAGAATAATCATATTAGGAAGCACTATTAAATATAATTATACTAAATACAACATGACCAATATATATTATTTTTCCACTTCTATGTCTTGTATTTTGAAAATCTAACATTCATGGTTGTCCTCAGAAAGGTGTTTAGAGTCTAATAGGAAAAACATAATTTTTGGTGAATTGTCACCATACCTTATGAAATGTAACATACCCTTTTGATTAGTAATATGAAACATAGGGATATTAAATCTTCCAAAATAATACTAACCATACCCATGAATGATTAAATAAAATTTTGGCATATTAGAGGTGACAATTTGACCATAGTATAAGTATTTGAATTTTGGTAAGTCATAAATAATTAAATATAATTAATTAACTAATTTAGGAAAATATTAAATTTCCTAAAATGTTTTCATAAATTATCAATTTTTTGTCTTATTATTTTAATATAAATTTATAATAACTTATGTAATTTTTGAAAGCATTTTAAAATCATTTTAAATATTAAAAACTATATTTTTCAAATTAAATTTGACTTTAATTAAAATTAAAATTAATCATATTTATAAAATTATTTTTGAAAAAAAAGGACTTAATTTGTGAATTCTACACATTGAAAATTGGTTAGGGAGATTTTTTGGGATTTTTCTGAAATACTTGAATTTTTGATGAATTGTAAAATACATTAATTTACCACATAAATACATTATTATTTAAATCCACTTTTACTAACATAAAAAGTGATATAAGAACCCAAATATGGAACTCAAATGCCATATTTACTATTATTGGTCATCGAATAATCACTATTATTTATCTTTTTGGGAATTAGTAATATAATGATTAAAATATTAAGAAAACCCTTGTACCCTCTCCTATAAATAGACACCCTCATTTTCTCACACCTCTCAAACTTGATGTCTTGTCTAAAATATACCAAACAATATTCCCTAACCCCCCCCAATGTCTATGATCTTTTTTTCTCACTAAAATATTGTTCCTAGGTTCATTAAGCAGGATCTCAAGAGGAAGAATTAAGAGGTAATTCCTCTCTATTGTTTCTGTTAATTTCCTTTCAAATGCCATTTATTTTATTCACTTATCCTCAACATATCTTATCCAAATTTTATGATGACTCAATTATGATTCAAATAATGGTATTATATAATGTTAATTGAAGAATATTCACTATACTCCTCCCTCCCACTCATTGTTAATAAAAATGAAATCATTTCCCGTGATGTGTTAAGTTACCCACATAATGGGTGATGCAATTCATTTTTCCATCAACTCCTACATGTCTCCAAATAAAAAAATAAAATGAATGGAAAATAATATTAAATTTTATTATTATCGCCTTTTATGTTCAGAATATAAAATTTCTATATGACACTAAGTGTTAAAAAAAGTTTGTTGTGATTGAAAACCCATAAAAATTAATAAAAATGATCACCATTAAACATTATCTAATGATTTATCTTCAAGGTACATATCCAAATTCAATATAACATAATTTATATCCCTTTAATTTCACTAATATTTTATTTTAAAAAATTTATATTTAAAACTACAATTTTTATGACCTATCATTCATTAATAGAAGTGAATCATTCATGAAAATTATAAAAATGAACATACCCAAACAATGAATTTAAACATTATAACACATCCAAAGTCCAATAAAAGAACATAATGAATCTATAATGAACCATTTAAATGTATAAAAGGTACTATATTTGTTAATTAATTAATATAAAGCAATTACAAAAGACATTAATTTGAATAAATCATTCAGATACAAGTTAAGGTGAAATTCTCCAACCCAACATTATTTCATTAGGTTTTTCATATTTCTCTCCATGTTCAGTATGGGTTCCCTGAAAAATAATTTATTCATTATTATATTACCATTTATAGTATATAAATTTTCTCTAATTTATTATATGAAAAAACCCAATGTTTTAAAATGTAACTCTTCTTTCAAATAAACAAACCATTTTTACTTCATTAGTATTGTTTCACTCTTCACTCATGGTTAATGGTTCTTTGTCAAGACAGAAATTACCTCTTTATTTTGGGTACCAAATTTTTATGAAAGTACTATTTATTATGTAAAACCCATTTCCTCCTATTTTTTATTTTATGTTCATGTTTTATAATTTATTAATGTGGAATTCATGATAATGTAAATATTATGATGTGACAGATACGCCTAGAATTATATAGCGCAATATGATTGATTAATTATGATGGGTTCTCCCGGATTTATACACCACTCAATGGATTGGGTAACAGGATAAATATCATTTTTAAATGGAAATGTAGTGTGAACTGGATTCTATCATTGTACACACTATGAGTGGAAGATGATAACTAAAGCATGATGTTTTATTTTTATGAATTTCCACATTCCATCACTTTATCGAATATGTACTCTCATTATTTTGATGATGATATTATAATCATTCTCACCCCATTATATATTTTTCTTATATATCGTCATAATGGTCATTTATCTCTTCCATTTTGGATGTATATGATCGGGTAACAATGTTTACTAAATAGTATTCATGAGACAATAAGAATCTGAAGATAAAGGAGTTAAATAAATTTTTATGTTTGATGTGGTAAATTTTATGCAGGGTACTAGTTTTCCCATGAAAAAAAACCTATATATCCTGATGTTGTAATACTATTATGTTTTTTAATCATTATAATGATGTAATTGTAATGTAATAAAATGTAGGGTCTCTATAGTGGTTATTAGTGGCTATTTTCAGTTAATTTGGGAATTAGGATTTATGAACAGTAGAGAAAACATCTAGTATGAGACTAAGAACAAGTATGTGCAAAATAAAATTTTCTAAAAATAGGGATCCAATAAGATATTATTTTAGTGTAATTTCAAATATTAATATGTTAATCATGACTCAGTGAATTAATTTTTGTTCTATCGATTTGTATTTTAGAAAATGGTGGGAACCAGGAGAATCTAGGCCAAGAACCCATGTGAGGGACAATGTTGTGATTTACTGAAGGACATCTCCATGGGTTTTGGAGGAGGAGTTAAAAACATCATGGAGATTATTAACCAACTATATCAGGTTATGAATAATAACAAAAGTAATGGGGGAACATCCTCCTTCACTAAAGAGGGAGAAACTAGCTATCAATTGTTTTATGCGGCAACAAACACTGATGTTTAGCGGGTCTAGTGATCCACTAGTTGCGGAATAATGGGTCAACTCCATGGAGAAGATAATTTTTGTGCTTCACTATTCTGATATGGAGAAGGTGAAATTAGAGATTTATCATCTAGAGGGATAGTCCGATCAATGGTGAGATTTGATTAAGAACACCTAGAAAAGTGATGAAATTGACGAGATGGAATGGGAAGACAATAATATCATGATTCTTAACAAGTATTTCCCACAAAATCTTCATATGAAGATGGATATGGAATTCAAAGAGCTTAAGAAAAAAGTAATGAGAATATTTCACAACCTACAAAGTGAATTTTATAGGTCTTGAAAGGTACATTTTGGGTTTTTTTATCAACATTGATAGAAAAATTGGTAGATTCTTTTGTGGGTTAAAAACACTATGTCAAAAGGATTCTGAAATTTGAGACATTGTAAGTTATGAAGAAGTTTTTTGGTGTGACTTCAAAGTGTAGATGATGTTTAGAGAATGGTAACATGGATATCATGATAATAAATGAAAGATGGTGTTTCAAGCTAGAGGATCTAATAATAAAGGTGATAATAAAACTCAAAAACCCATAGGCCAAAAATGTGGGAAGTTAGATCATGGGAATTACATTGAAGGGATATAGAAATTGTTCAAATGTGGGAAAGATGGAATCTATAATGAAGAGTGTCGAATATACCAATAAATGGAGGATTATGTGGTGGATGAAATTAGAGAACCACCCATGGTTCATTGCAGCAACTGGAGGGAACAATGTCTCTATGCCAGCTACTGCACAAACCGTTGAGTGTTTGAGGGTAATAAACATCAGTAGCATCCAAAGCCAAATGAACAAGAACAGTATTTTTCCATCACTACTGTGGAAGTGGAGAATGATAATGATGTGGTACAAGGTAATCTACAAAGTCACTCCAGAAGAAAAGTATTATTTTATTCTAGTTTTACACACTTATTTATATCATGAAATATTTATAGAACTATAGAACTAAAAAAAAATCGTTGAAATAGAGATATCTATACAAAACACCAAGTGGTGGAATCATTGAAACCCATGGGTTTGACCCTTCTCAAACTATATAATATTTTAAGATTCTTCTAGTGAATTTCATAATACATCCCTTTGTGGAAATTGATGTTATAATTTGAATGGATTGGATCTCATTATATAGATCACATAACAATTTTATAGAAAAATAAATATCATTTCATATTCCGAACCATCCCTTGAGGCTCTACAAATGCAATGAATATCATGAATCACCTTTGAAAAATATTTCAACGGTGTGGGTGTTGACTCCCTATGAAGAAGCATACCTTGCCCAAATTTTTTATTCAATGTATAGTGCCAACCCTACGAAGATTTCAATAATGAGGGAATATAATGATGTATATCCCAAAGAGTTACACACACTTCCACCAGATCGTGAGGTAGATTTATCAATATAACACATGCCAAGAGCTACTCCTATAACAATGTTTCTATATAGTATGGCTCCAATCAAACTGGAAGAGTTAAATAAGAAGATGGAAGCAAATTTGAGAAAGGGATCATACACCCATGTGCATCACCTTGGGGAGTGCCAAAGATCATTGTGAAGAAGAATGATGGAACAATGCGGCTATGTATCAATTATCAAGAACTCAATTGGATCACCATTACGATTGAGTATCCACTTCTAGGGATTGATGACTGGTTTGAATTGTTAAGAGGACCTCAATAAATCTCAAAGTTGGATCTTCATTTAGGATATCATCAGCTAAAGTTGAAGAAAGAGATGATTTTGAAGACTACCTTCCATATATGGTTTTGGCACTTTGAGTTTCAAGTGACCCCCTTTAGACCTAAAAATTCCGCAACATTATTCATGGATTTCATGAATGGAGTATTTATAAATCACCATGTCAATTTTTTTGTAGTTTTTATTGATGAAATTATCATATACTCCTTGATCAAGGAGAAAAATGAAGAACATCTAATACTTTTGATGGTGACATTTAGAAAGTGTGACATTTGGATGAATCTAGTCATGTTTTAAGGACATGTGATCACATGATAATGGATTTATATAGACCCTTCAAAAACAAAGGTGAATAGAAAATGTCCTAGACCCTCAATTTTAACAGAAATCCATAGTTTTCATGGATTTGCAGGGTAATACTGATGTTTTGTGATAAATTTATCATGATTGTCAAGCCTGCTAACTACGTTAACAATGAAAGGGGTGAAGTATGTCTATATGGAAGAATATTATGGAATATTCAAGCAGTTAAATAGATTTCTGATCATTGAACATGTTCTCACAATACCAAAAAGTGGAATTTTTGTTGATATACAGTGATGCTTCAAAGAAAGGAATGAGTTGTGTACTCATGAAAACGTTAATTTGATAGCCTAAATGTCACAACAGTTGAAGATATATGATATAAACAACCTGAATCATGATATAGATGTAGAAGAAATTATTTTTTCCATGAAAATCTCTCGAAACTACCATTATAGTGACAAGAGTAATGTATACACTCACCACAATATTATAAAGTATATATCAACACCAAATGATCTCAACATGCGTCAATGGATATGGTTAGTTGTAATAATGGACAATGATTTATCTATTCACTATCATCCTAGAATGTAGAACAAGGTAGTCGATTCACTATGAAAAAATGAACCTACTACTCTATCCATGTTAGAGATAGAGAAGGACCCTATCTCATTGAATATGCAAATAATGGCTTTGGAAAACCTATGGGTTGGAGATACATCCTACCATTACTAAATGATTTAATAAGAATTAATCCATGAGATGATAAAGTAGTCATGAATAGATTATATATAGTTATAAAAGATGTTTAATGTAGTAAATAAATAGAAGCTTCTGGAGTTCTATATCAACGATGATTGTTTGATTCATTTTGGAAATGCAGATTTGTGCGCCTTCACATCCAATATAAAAAAGGATCTATTGGAAAAAGCACATAGCTCAAAATTATCTATACAACATGGGATAAACAAGATGTACAGATATCTATGAGAATATTTCTTGTGGGATAACATGACGAAGTAGATGGTGGAATATATCTCAAGGTGCTATGTTTGTCAGCATATTAATACAGAGTGAAAAAAATCCCAATGGGATGATGCAACCATTGCCTATACCCTATGGGAAATGGGAGAATTCCACTAAATGATTTTTCATCAGTATCTCCAAGAAGTCGAAGGGAAATAATTTGATATAGGTTGTGGTTGACCGACTCTCCATGACTTCCCATTTTATCGCTATTCAGGATATCCTCTCTCATAAGAAAAATGCAATGATATAAGTGATTGAAGTGGTGAGACTGCATGGTGTTTCACTCTTGGTTGTATCTTATCATGATCCAGGATTCACATCTAAATTCTAAAGATGTATCTAACATGCATTGTGTCCTAAATTGAATTTCATCACATCTTATCACCCACAAACTAATTTCCAATAAGAAAGGACTATTCAGATGATTGAAGATATGCTATTTCCTAATCTCTACAATTCAAAGGTGGATGGGATCAACAACTTCCATTATTTGAGTTCTCATACAATAATATCTTGCACTCAAGTATTTTTATTTCTCCAAATGAAGCTTTGTATAGAAAGAGATGTATAAATCCAACCTATTTTGATGAAGTTGGGGAATGAAAGCTAATTGGACCCTATATTGTGCAAGAGTTGACAGAGAAGGTCCAAGTCATCCAGAAACACATCAAAGATGCTCAAAGTCTGAAAAAGTGTTATGCTAACAATCGTAGAAGGGACTTGTAGTTAAGTGTTGGAGATACCATTTTCCTTCGAATGTCACCATGGAAGAATGTTATATTATTTGCAATGAAAGGGAAGGTAATCGAAAGGTACATTGGACCCTTTCAGTTCTTTGAATATATAGGAGTTGTGACCTATCATCTTGCACTTCCACAAAATATGGCTCAATATCCTGATGTGTGTCATGTATCATTCTTGATGAGGTACATACGAGACCCCTCAAATGTACTAATCATAGAGGTGTTACATCTGGAAGATGATATCTCTTATGATGAAAAGCCAGTGAAGATTCTGGATCTGAGAGATAAGGTTCTATGCAAAAAATAAAACCCAGCTTATCAAAGTGCAATGGAGGAACCATAACTTTGATGAAGCAACTTGGGAACTAGAGTAGGCGATAAGGGAGAAGTACCCTCACCTATTTGTGTAAAATGAAATATCAAGGGTGAAATTTCTTAAGGGGGGAAGAATGTAATAAACCAATGTTTTATCAATGGAATTACCTTCTTATAATAATGACTTATAGTATAATCACATTATGAATAAAAATTAAATATAAAAATATTAAATTATATGTGACCATTAAACATAATTATAAAAATTATATGTTCTGAACTATGATAATATAACATTCACTACTGTGATCAGTAAGATATTTGGAGTCTGATAGGACAAGCATATTTCTTTGGTGAATAGTAACATACCCATATGATTAGTATCATAACCTTATTGACAGTAAATCATTAAAAAAATTTAACCTTACCTATGAATGATAAATAAAATTTATGAATCATAGAAGTGATAATTTGACCACAGTAAAAGTATTTGATTTTTTTAAGTCATAAACAATTAATTAAAATTAAATAAATAATTTAAAAGAATATTTATTTTTCTAAAATGTGTTCACAAATAAAAAATTCTATGTCTTATAGTTTAAAGATAATTTTATCGGACCATGTGTAATTTGTGAAAGCATTATAAAATCCGTTTAAATTTTAAAAACTGTATTTTTCAAATAAATTATGATTTTAATTAAAATTTAAATTAATCATATTCCCAAAATTATTTTTGAAAAATGGACTTCATTTTTGTGATTATAAATATATAAAAATGGTAGGGTGATTTTTTTATATTTTTTTGAAATACATAAATTTTTTTGAATAGTAAAATACCGTAATTTACCACAAAAATACAATGCAATTTAAATCCACTATTCCTAACATTCAAAGAGATGTAAGAAAAAAAATCACAAGATCATAATCCCTATTTAATATTTTTGGTCTTGGAATCGTCACTATTTCTTATCTTGGTTGTAAATAATAATGTGATGATTAAAATATTAATAAAACCCTTATCCCCTCCACTATAAATAACACCCTTGACAACCTCATTTCCTCACACCTCCGAATCTTCAATCCATCTCAAAAATCATCCCAAACATCTTCCCTAGACCCTCCCCCATGTCCTATATATTTTTTTCTCATTATATGACCATGCCTAGGTTCATTAAGGAGGATCTCAGGGTGAAGATTCAAAAAGTAATTCCTCTCCCAATTTTCATTCAATTTCATTTCCAATGTCATTTTGTTATTCTCTTCACAAATTATATTATATAAATTTCATGATAAATCAAGTATGATTTATATACTTGTATGATATCGTGGTAATGGAATATTATTCATTATTCTCCTCCCTCTGACTCATAGTTAATAAAAATTAAATCGTTTCCCCTGATGTATTAATTTACCTACATCATGGGTGATGCAATTCCATATTATTTAAACTTTTACAGGATAGTAAATAAAACCACAAAAGGGTAAAATATTATTTTAAGTTTAATTTTATATCCCCTGTTAGGTTCTGGAACTAATTTTTTTACATGATTCAAAGTGAATAAATAAAACAAGTCTGTTCTGATCGAAAAACAATCAAAATTAACAAAAAATGATTATTGTTAAACATTATCTAATGATTAATCATCATGGTACATAACCAAATTCATTAAAGATTTATTTATATATCTGTAATGTCACTAATATTATATATTAAAAAATCTACATGGTAAACTACATTTTTAATGAACTTCTATTCATGAATACAAGTGAACCGTTCGAGAAAATTATAAAAATGAACAATCGTGAACAGCAAATTAAAACCCTATAACACATCCGAAGGCCCATAAAATAACATAATGATACTATAATAAAACATTTTCTTGTATAAAATGCTTTTTATTTGTCTATTAATGATTATAATGTCATTATACAGGACATTAATGTGAAGAAGGCGTTCAGATACAAGGTAATGAAAAATTCCCTAACCCAACATTCTTTCATTATCTTATCCCTATTTCACACCATGTTTGGTATGGGTTTCCCTTAAAAATAATTTATTAATTATTATATTACAATTTATGGTATATAAATGTTCTCTAATAAATTTTATGAAAAAACAAATGTTTCCAAATGAACTCTTCTTTCAAATAAGAACACCGTTTTTTACTTCTTGAGTATTGTTTCACTCATCAATCATTGTTAATGGTTATATGTCATGACTGGTATTCCCCATTTATTATGGGTAAAAAATGTTTATGAAAGTATGATTTGTTATGTGAATCCAATTTCAACAAATGATTTATGTTATGTTCAAATTTAATAATATTTTAATGTGGCATGCATGATAATGTAAATATTATGATTTGACAGGTCCACCTGGAATTATATAGTACAATACAAATGTTTGAATTTTATGGGAGGACATAGAATTATACAGCACACCAGTGCATTGGGTAATGTGTTTAATTTCAATAATTAAAGAGAAATGATGTTTGAACATGATTCTATCATTTTTCACAACAATCTGTGTTAGATTGCCACTAAGACATGGTCTTTCATTTTTATGAATTTCAATATTCAATGCCTTTATCTAATGTCTCCTCTAATGTTCTTGATGACGATGTAATGATTATGCTCACCCCATGATATATTGTTCACATCTATCCTTTTACTGTGATTTTATCTCACCCATTTTTTATGTATATCTGCAGTTATCTATGTGTACTATAGAGTTTTCAAGGGAAAATAAGGAGCTAGAGAAGAAGGAATTAAAAAGATGATTATGTTTAATGTTGTAAATGTTATTATTGGACCTAGTTTCCCCAAGACACTATGACTTTGGATCCTTGTGGTATAATAAAATTATGCTGATTAAATTTATGAGGATTTATTAGTAATGTAAAAATATGAAGGGTCCCTATAGTTGGTATCAGAGGCAAGGTTTACTTAATTTGGGAATTAGGATTTGTGAACCCTAAGGTAAATATCTCGTATGAGACTAAACACATATATGGACACAATAAAATTTTCTAATCCTAAGCATCCTATAATATAGTCTTTTAGTGTAATTTCACAAATTTATAAGTTATTTATGAATCTATGAATTATATTTTTTTATAATCTTTTATATTTTATAAAATGGTGGAGCTGAGAGAAATCAGGCCAATAACCCATGTGAAGGCCAATGGAACAATTTCCCAAATGACCTCCCAAATGATTTGGGAAGTGGATGTTAAAAACATATTAGCGTTTCTGACCCAACAATATCAAGTTATGAACAATAACCAAAATAACTTTGAATTTCCTCCTTCACCAAAGTGGGTGGAATTGGCTATCGGGTGTTTTATGTGGAAATGTCCACCGACATTTAGTGGGTCTTGTGATCCACTAGTTGTGTAATAGTGGGTCAACTCCACGGAGAAGATCTTTTCTGTTATTGAATGTTATATATTTATATGGTGATAATATCGATTTATCATCTAGAGATAGGGCTATCAATTGCGGCTTCGATTAAGAACAACAAAACATGTGATGAAATTGAAGAGATAGAATGGGATGTCTTTAAGATCATGTTTCTTAACATATTTTCCCACGAAATATTCATAAGAAGAATGAGAGGGAATTCCTAGATCTCAAGAAAGAGGAAGTAGAATGTATCCTCACCAATGAAGTGAATTTCAAAATTATTTCAAGGTAATATTTAGGTTTTGTTATAAAAATTGTTAGAAAAATTGATAGATTCTTTCTTGGGTAAAAAACACATCTTAGAAAGTCTCTTTCACTTAGAGACATTGGGAGTTATGAAGAAGTTGTTCGGTGTGACCTCAATGGAAAGATAATGTTTAGAGAATAGTCCCATGGCTATGGTGATAATAAACTAAAGATGGAGTTTCCTGATGAAGGATATAACGTTAAAGGATAGATGAAATATCAACAACCCATATGCCCAAAATGTGGGATGCTGTATCATGGGAACTACCTCAAATGGATAGGGAAATTCATCAAGTGTGGTAATGAAGGCCACCATGTTAAATAGATTTGAAAATAAATGATAAGGAAGGATAATGTTGTGGAATAAAGGATGGACCACCCATGGTTCAATGCTTCAACTATAGAGAGTAAGGGAACTTTTCAAGAGAGTTCAGTAAACCGTGAGTCCTCAAGGATAATCAACATCAGTAGCCACTAAATAAAAAGGATCAAGGGAATAATTATTCCATCACTGTTGTGGCAGTGGATGAAGATAATGAAGTCATAAATGTTACATATTCTATTCACTCAAGAATGGAAAAAATATTATTTTATTCTTGTTCTACACACTCAATTGTATCTTGAATGTTTTATTGAAATATTTAATTGAATCCCCAAAATGATGATGTATGTAAATATGTAAAAACACCAAGTGTTTCAATCATTGCAACACATGTGTTTGACTCATCTCCTATAGGCGTATGTGGGAATATTCTTCTAGGGATTATTGTAATACTTCCCTTTGGATAATTCATCTCTACAATTGGAATGAATTTTCTCTTCTTACATAGAGAACATATGAACTATCATAAAAAATAAATATCTTGTAAGATTCTAAACCTTCCAATAATCCTCTACAAATAAAATGAAGACCATGAGTCTCCTTTTATAGATCCATCATCATTGTGTATGTTTATTCCCTAGGAAAAATCAAACATTACCCAAATTGTTGAGTCAATGGAAAGTTCCAACCTTGTGGAGATTCCCATCCTAAGAGAATATGGTGATGAGTTTCTCAATGATTTACCCAGAGTACCCCCATATTGTCAGGTAGAGTTCACAATAGAACTCATTCCTGGAGATACTCTTATCTCAAAGTGTCCATATTCGATGGCTCCTATCAAACTGGAGGAGTCAATAAAGAAACGATAAGTGAATTTGGACAAAGGGTACGTACTCCATAGTGCATCACTATGGGGTGAGCTAGTGCTCTTTGTGAATAAGAATGATGGAACAATGTGGATGATTATCTATTATTTGTAACTCAATAAGATCACCATAAATAAAAAGTGTCATCTTCCAAGGATTGGTTATTTGTTTGATCAATTAAGAAGAGTTCAATACAAATCATAGGTGGATATTTATTCTATATATCATCAGATAATGGTGATTAAAGAATATATTTAGAAGACTAATCTATTGTATAAGGTATGGCTTCTATGAGTTTCTAGTTCTTTCCTTTACACTTACTAATGCTCTTGAAATCATTATGGATTTAATGAATAGAATCATTAAAAAATAACTCAAAAAAATTTGTGGTAGTGTATAAAGATGATATTCTCATATACTCCAAGAGAAAGGATGATATTGATGAACTTATAATACCAGTGTTGGAGACATTGAGACATTATATGTTATCCTCCATGTAAAGAAAGTGTGACTTCAGGATTAAAAAAGTAACATTCTAGGGATATGTGATCACAAGAGAGGGAATTTCTATAGACCCTACAAAAAAATGTGTTTGAGGGAAGGCGTAGACCCTCCAGGGACATAAATATATATATATATATATTACATGGATTAGATAGTTACTAACAACATTTTTTGATAAATTTCTCAGGATGTTCTAGCTCGCTTACAAAGATAACAAAGAAAGGGTTAAATTATGACTGGATGGAAAAAAGTGACGGAATCCCCAAGTATCTAAGGAGAATGATGATCACTGCACCTATACTCACACTAAAAATAAGTGGATAATGTTTTTTGATATATAGTGACGCTTTAATGAAAGGCTTCAGTTGTGTAATAATTCATGATTATAATGTGATAGAGTACTCCCCACTATAGTTGAAGATCTATGACAAGAACTACCTGATGCATGATCTAGAGCCGTTAGCTGTGATTTTTTCCATGAAATCTACAAACACTAAATTTTTGGTGAGAATAGTCACATATACACCAACCACAATAACTTAAAGTATATATTCAAAAAAGGCCCCCAACATGTATCATAGGAGATGGATGGATCTACTCAAGGACAATGATTGCTCTATTCACTATCATCCGTGAATGGCAATCAAGGTAGCTGATTCTCTAAGAATAAATGAACCTACTACTCTATCCACATTACAGATTGAGAAAGACCCTATCTTCATGGATATGAAAAGGAAAAATTTGGAAATCATTAGGGAAGGGGATACATCATACCCTTCCCAAATGATTTCACAATCATCAATCCAGGAGATGATTATGTTGGGACCAAGGGATGATCTAGAGTTATAAAATAAGGTGAATGTAGTAACGGAAGGGAACTCCAAGAGATCCAGATCAATTATGATGGTGTGATACGATTTAGAACATGGAATTTTATGACTTCACACCCAGAGTAAAGAATGAGCAATTGGAAAATGCACATAACTCGACTTTCATTATCCATCATATAGCCACAAATATGTACTGTGTTTCCCAAGAACACTTCTGGTGGGTTAAAATGATGGGGAGATTGTGTAATATATCTCAATCTTCTTAGTATGTCAGAATGTTAAAGAAAAGTTGCAATAGTCTATATGGGTGATGTAACCATTACCTATACCCATGTTGAAATGGGATAATGTCACTATAGACATGGTCATGGGTCTTCAAAATATGTTTATGAGAATTGATGTGATATGGGTTGTGGTTGACCAAATCACTAGGACTTCCAATTTTATCGATATTCAGGAAGATTTATCTCCGGATCAACATTCAAAGATATGTGTGAGGACAGTGGTGAGACTAAATGGTATTCCACCCTTGATTGTCTTAGATCTTGATCCTAGGTTCAAATTTAAATTTTTGAGAAGTCTCCATAATGAAATGTTTACTAAATTGAATATCAGAATAACTTATCACCCCCAAAATGATTTCCAATCTGAAAGGACTATTCAGATGCTTGAAGATATTCTATGATCCTAATCACCTAAATTTAATGGTGGATGGGATCAACATCTCCCATTGGTATATATCTCATACAACAATAGCTTCCACTCGAGTATTCATATGTCTCCATATAAAGCGTTTTTTGGAAAGTGATGTAGAACTCCAACCTGTTGGGATGAAGTTGGATAAAGGAATCTATTTGGACATGATCTTGTGTAAGAGATAACAGAGAAGGTTCACGTCATCCAGAAACACATCAAAACTTCTTAGAGTCAGAAAAAGAGCTATACTGATAGCCGTAGAAGGGACATGGAGGTCGACATTAGAGAAAGTTTTCATTCCAACATCACCATGGAAGAGAGTCAGGTAGTTTGGGAAAAAGGGAACTTAATACCATGGTATTTTAGTCCCTTTGAGATCTGTGACAACATAAAAGTTATGGTCTATCAGCATGCACTTATCATAAATATGGATCATGTTCATGACATGTTTCACATATCACTCCTAAAAAGATACTTACCAGACTCCTCACATGTACTGAACTTAGAGGTGTTATTGATGGAATATGATATCTCTTATGAGGATAAGCTAGTGAAGATTGTAGATTGGTGACATAAGGTTATACACAATAAGAAAACCCACCTTATCAATGTTTTGTGGAGGAACCATATCTATGAAGAAGAAATTTGGGAGCTAGAGGAGGTAATGAAGGAGAAGTACCTAACCTGTTTGTGTAAAAAGAAATTTTGAGGGCATAATTTCATAAGGGGGGAAGATTGTAACGACCCAATGTTAAATAAATTGAATTACCTTCTATTAATTATCCCTTATTTTATAATCACATTAGGAAGCACTATAAAATATAATGATACTAAATACTATGTGACCACTAAACATAATATTTCCAATTATTTGTTTTGAATTTCAAAAATTGGAAATTCACGGTTGTGATCAGTAAAATTTTTGGAGTTCTATAGGAAAAACATAATTTTCTCTAAATAGTAACTTATCGTTATGAATATTTACCTACCCTTATGAATTGTATTATGACCCTTATGGATTGAAAATCATTTTAAAGACCCGGATTTTTTCAATGTAATTTTTTTTAATATTATGGGAATATTACGAGTTCGAGAAAATTGACGGTTCCTGATTTCGAGACCTAGTGTGCCTAGAATGTATTTCTGAACTTTTTTTGGGTACATTCAGTAAAAGTGCAAGAAACATTTTGTATCTTCTGAACCGGTGCTTAGAATTGAAATACGAGGACACTGTTGAACTTGTAATACCCATATTTTCTTAAGGGGACCTTCAACTCAAACGTAGTAGGTCGAGGGTAGAAGTTAGTTTTCTGGATTTTCATGAGAGGTTAACAGAATAAAAATAAAATAAATCCACAACTTTTATTATATTTTTTTGAATCCTCCTATTTGAAAATTGTTGGTGGGGACCACCCGAACTCTCCTTTAATGTGAGATAACCATCAGAATTCTCCCAATTTAATGAGCCATATTATTTTATTTAATGTTCCAAGATTAATTTAATTAATAATCTTAACATAATTAATGTTGGATCCTCACTTTTCTGTTGGGAATCATTGGAAAAACAGAGTGTGGGAGAACCTTTGGAGAAATATTCTCCAATGAAAAACAACCCTTTGGATCAAGAAACTTGACGTTGGAGTATGGTTCGGAAGAAAGTTGCTGGACTGACAAACACCTACGTCTCCTTCACTAACATCATCTCCAACTTCATGACACCTCCAATGGATGATTGAGGTTGGGGTTTTATTTGGATGCATGATTGAATTTATTTTTTGATTCATTATATTCTGGATTCACAACAACGATGTCCAAATAAACCTTTCTATCATTCTGCACTTATACCTTTCTTCTTTTCTTTTTTTATTCAGGTGTTTTTCATGCATTTTTCAATACCAAATAATTAAGCATGATAAAAACACAATGTATTGTTTAGAGAGTCATATGGACATGAAGCCCTCGACCGAATGATCAAGAATTTATTTTCATCATATTTTTTTGGCGTAGAATGAAGTTGTAGTGTGCAATGGAAGGGGAGGGTGGCTGGTAACCGACTTTCCATAGTTTGAGCAGGCGGAAGTAGAGGTAGGGCAGCGTGCATACATGCTGCTGGATGAGAAGGAGGCCATGACCTTTCGACCACGGTGGATAAGGGGGAGCCTGGCATCCGGCTGGTCGTGTGGCAGAGCGGCGACGTGCATCACACCGCCAAAGTAGGTGTATGGGGCCACTAGGCCGTGGAGGATGCTATAGGGTGGCCGGCACCCGGAAGGTGGTTTCGTCGCGCCACTGGGAGGAGGACTGGCTGGAAAAATGGTCGACAATGGCACACCAAGCAAGACCCACTCTGGTGGGTCCCAATTCCAAAAACCAAATGGCACCTTTGGATGTTCGGGTGACCTGGGTGGCACTCCCCTCCAAGGCATCAGCTAGGACGGACCCTACCATAGTGGCCCACCTGACCAAGGGCTGCACCACCGACCGCGCCACCGGGCTGCGCCCAGGAGGCTTTGCCACCAAGCCACACCCCGTAAGCCGCACCATCTAGCTGCACCCCGTGGGTTGGGCCAGACAATGGCTCAGCAGTCTGGGCCTGCCATGGTCTAGGCCATCCGGTCTGGACCCGGACCAGGTCGGGTCAGCTCAAAATGGGTCAGACCCGACCCAGGCCCATCTGGACCCAATTTCGTCTTTGTGGGCCATCACTTGTGATCCGGGGGTTCGTTTGACAAACCTTCTATGTAAATGATATCTTTTGGTTGAAAAAGCCAGTTTGGTATAGTAGAATTGAGTTTTGGATAGTGTTGGAGTATGACCAGGTTGTATTGAACCCCAAACCCAACTGGGATCTCGGATCAGAAATGCTAATAACTTACAGATCGGGCGTCCGATTGACATGCCGTCTGTTTAATTGGGCCCCATTATGACATGACATAACTTTGGGTTAATCATTTTTTGATCATTGTGGTGGTCAAGGTATGAATAATATTTTGAGGGAATGATTTTACGGAACTTTAGCGCACCGGGTTCGAGGAATCTGGTTGCTGGAAGTAAGGCGGAGGATGGAGATGGACAATACGGAGGTTAGTTACCTATTGACTCTTGGTGGGTCTGATCCTATGTGGGTCAATATGGGGGTTAGTACCTATCGATCTTGTATGGGTTAGTGCTCAGCGATTTTGTGTGGGTCAGTGAAAACTGATCCTGTGTGGGTCTGATCCTATGTGGGCAAGCACTCAGCGATCTTGTGTGGGTCAGATCATACCAATCCTCTGTGGGTCATATCTTATGTGTGTCAGTGCTCAGCAATCCTATGTGTGCAAGCGCATACCGATACTGTGTGGGTTAGATTCTGTGTGGGTCATTGCGGGGGTTTTTACCTATCAATCCTGTGTGGGTCAGACTCTGTATAATCAAAAGTATTGCCTCTTGACAAAAAATATGATATAGCTTTGCGACTGATTATCGGTACATCTAAAATTCATTAATACATGTATGATCTGAGTCTTTACCTTTGTGGTATTCTTCTGTTTGGTGGACCTATGTGGTACTTACCTTTGTGGTGTTACCTTCGTTGTATTCTTTCCTTCGTGGAACAATTGAGTTTGTGTTAATGAGTGGGGGCTTATGTTTCCTTATCGATGAGATGGGAATACGTGATGACTTTGGTATATGTATGGGAATATACCTAAGTAGGGTTGACTACTATTTCCATTCTTTTTGGTTTATCCTTTGTGGATTTTGAGAGACCTTCAGGGGTCTTGTGGTCCCTATTGAGTACTTTTATACTCACCCCTACACGGGTTTCGCCCGCACCTTGTTGTGTCTTGTGCAGACAATAGATAGCGTTGACTAAATAAGGGGGTACCAAGACTGGAGGCTGCTCGGAGGTGGACCATAGATGAGGAATATCATTGAGACAACTGTTCGAGAGCTATACCAACCATTCAGGTAGGACCCTTGGTGTGTGTTCGCAGGAGCTGTTTTGAGGTTTACTTGTACGTTCCAGTTTTACATGTACATTCTAGTTGGGCTTGTATTTCAGACCCCAATAATTACTGTACTCACTATATTTACTATTTAGTTATATTGGTGCTTATATCTTGTTGAGTTCTTGGTTGTGTGAGTTTACAGGTTATAAAGGAAATGCCTTCCTGGTTTTATGGATATGCCTTTCCGGTGCTAGTTTCCAGCCACTAGCATATTGAAGGTGGGATTGGGGTAGTCACGGCATGGTCCCCAGGGGACGGTTTGTGACAATCATCTTAAATAATAGCAACCTTACCCATGTATGATTAAATAAAATTTAGGCATCTTAGAAGTGACAATTTAACCATAGTAAAAGTATTAGAATTTTTTTAATTCATAAATAAATAAATATAATTAGTTGATAAATTTAAAATAATATTTAATTTCCAAAATTCTATTCATAAATTTACAATTATATTTATTCGGGTTTTAGGATAATTTTATAATACTTTATGTATTTTTTGAAACCATTGTAAAATCATTTTTAATTTTAAAAACTATATTTTTCAAGTAAATTAAAACATTAATTAAAATTTTAATTCATAAAATTTATAAAATTATTTTTGAAAAATGTAATTCATTTTCGTATACTACACATCGAAAAATTGGTAGGGTTATTTTTCGGTATTTTACTAAAATACTAGAAATTTGGGAGAATAGTAAAATTCATAAATTTACCACATAAATACATTATAATATTAATATAATATTCATGAAATATCAAGTGATGTAACCACCCAAATCAAGAAAAAAAATTCATTAAAAGTTAAATCCTAGGTTCATTGAGTAGGATCACAAGAGAAGGATTCATAAGACAATTCCTGTCTCTTTTTTCTTTAAATTTCCTTTCAAATATCATTTCTTTTCATCCCATATCCTCAACATATCTTATTAAAATTTCTGGATAACTCCATTATGATATATAAACTGGTATTATATCATTTTAATGTAATATTATTCATTATATATCTCCCTCTCACACTTTTATAATAAAAATGAAATCATTTCCCCTCCTGTGTTAATTTACCTACATCCAGGGGATGCAATTCCATTTTCCTTCAACTACAATAAGGTTGTAAATAATATGATAAAAAGGTTGAAAAATAATTCTAAATTTTATATTTTATGCCCTTTATGTTCTGTAAATAACCTGTAGACATAACACAAATTTAAAAAATATAACAAATTCATTGTGATAAAAAAACCATCCAAATTAACCAAAATGGTCCTCATTAAACGTTATCTAATGATTTGTTCTCAAAGTACATAAAAAATCATTATAATATTATTTATATATAAGTAATGTCACTAATATTATATACTAACAAATAACTATATACAACCACATTTTAAATGAACTTCCATTCATGAATACATGTGAACCCTTTAAGAAAATAATAAAAATGAACATTTCTGAACTACGAATTTAAACTCTATAACTCATCCAAAGGCCCACAAAATACCTTAATGAAATAATAATGAACCATTTCAATGTATATTTTTTATGTTAATTAATGAATATAATGTCACTATATAAGACATTAAAATGAATAAATAATTTGTATACAAGATTTTGGGAAATTATCGAACCCAACTTTCATTATTTTGGTTCTCCCCCATTCACTCGATGTTAATTATGGGTTCCCCATAAAATTCATGAATGCATTATAATCATAACATTTGTAGGATATAAATTTTCTCTAATTGATTTTATAAAAAACCCAATGTTTTCCAATAGAACTCTACCTTCAAATAAACACACCATTTTTTACTTCTTGAATATTGTTTCACTCATCACTCATGGTTAATGGTTCTATGTCCAGAATGATATTACATATTTATTTTGGGTACCAAATTTTTATGAATGTTTTATTGATTATGTGAAACCTATTTCTTTTAATAGTTTATGTTATGATAAAGTTTTATAAATTCATAATTTGGAAATCATAATAATGTAAATATTATGATGAGACGAGTGAACTCGGAATTATATTGCACAATATGAATGTTTGAATGGGATGGTTGTGACCAGAATTATACAGTGCTCTAATAAATTTGGTAAAGTGTTGAATCTCATGAGTAATATTATAATGATGTGTGAACCTGATTCTAGAATTATTCACAACTATGTGTGGAAGATGACCACTAATACATTTTGTTTCATTTTTATGAATTACCACATTCTATGCCTTTATATAATGTTTCCTCTCGTGATTTTGATGACGATGTAATGATTATTCACCCCCCATGATATATAGTTCATATATATATCATATAATTGGGATTTTATTTCACCCATTTTGGATGTATATCCTTAGGAGAACATGTGTACTAAGGAGTTTTGAAGGGACAATAATAATCTAGATAAGAATGAATTAAATAAATGTTTGGGTTTGATGTTTTAAATGTCATGTTTGGACATAGTTTTTCGAAGACACCAAACCTCTGAATCCTCTTGGTGTAATAATATTATGATATTTATCTTCACAAGATGTAATTGTAATTCAAAAAATTGAAAGGTTGAAATATGTCATGTCTTGTATGAATGATAATATTTTCGATAGGGTAATAGTGTGGAGTGGAGTAGGCAAATAATAGTGATCTTGATATAATTTGGTGTATATTGGTGATTTTATTTTAAAATATTCCCCTCCTTGTAAGTAGGTTGTAGTATTTTTTATTTTTTGATAATTTATTACTCACTTTTATCACTTTACAATACAACTATTATAATATCAATTTTCTATATATATAGGTATACAATTCAACTGTGTTTATTTATAACATTCTCACAACGTCATAGAGGTGTGTGTGTGTGTTTGTATGTACAATTGGATAATTACCCCCCCCCCCTCTAATGTCAATGATATTCCTATTCGTTGTTGGTCTCCAACTACTGGAATATTGTAAGTTGGTTTGGGGTAGTCACTCGTAGATTATCATAGTCCATGCAGGACCCAATGGATTGGTTCATATTAGTGTGTTATTAGAGCGTGTCCTACATTTTGGTACCATGGTAGAGATTTTCTAGTTGTGATCATTTTAGGAGATTAATATAAAAATAGTTATAGTTTTTAGGGATAGGGAGTCCCATGTTGGTGGAGTATCCAACCTATATAATCAATAGGAATATAAAAACCTTCTTCTTGACTCTATACATGTAGGAACTAGTTTTAGAGAAATATTTGTATGTACATCACGTGGGAAAGGATTTTGATTTTAATTACATTGAGACATATCCCAAAAAAACACTTTAACTCTGTTTTATTTAAATAATTTCCGATTCTTTCATTATGAAATCTTTCCATGTATCCATAGTTTGATTGTGATTATGATCCTTTCATTTATGAAGTTTTAGTGAAGGGGAATTCACAAAAGTTGTTTCCTCTAGGTGGTTTTCAAATATTTCCAAACCCAATTTAGAAAAAAAATTCACCATAATTTTCGAATAAGGATGTTTATAGGGTTTTCACCATCCATGAGTATTATAGGAAGATACAACCCATGTTATGGGGTGATCTAGTCTCACAGACAGTTGATGAATGAATTTATGTACTCATGCATGTTTTTACCCTTGTAATGATAACTCCTAATCACATGGTGGTCCTAGTATAGAGTATTCTTAAAGAATTCATGATTTGATGGAGTAAATAGTGATGTAGGCTGATGATTTTATGATTATCACTTTTGAAATGTTTATCGATATGTTTATTGAATAGTTTTGTCAATCCCAGGTGTGATCAGTGAAAATGCGAGGGATTCAACATTTACAGTAGGGATGTATAACCGGGGGGAGTATTTAGTGTTGTTCAATAGAAATATTTTAAACTCCTTAGATAAGGTAGAGATCTGATTATCCATGAATGATACTTCAGATAAGTATTACACCAAGATAATATGTATTTTATGATACATTAATGCTTTCATAATTATATTGGAGTGATAAAGTAGGCCATAATTGTAGAAATTAATGGATAAGAAGGCACCGAATATATGTCATTTTAGTGGGAACACTAGATATCAGAAATCACAAACTACTGGTTTTAGGAAGGATCAAGAATTCTAGTATGTGAGATGCTTCAAGAAATTTTCCTAGTATAATGGTTCTATGACATTGGCATCAAAATCCAATACTAGTCAGCAGTGACAGATGATGTCTTACATTTTTTAGTAGGTAAATATCACAAAGGATTGTATGACCTACCATTAATATAAAAATGAGATAATTAAGGGACCTCCCCTGAAGATGAAATGAAAGGGAAAGGAGTTCAATATGAGAAAGGATATAGATGAAAGTTGAGGAGAACATAAGTTCACGGAAGTTTGTAAGATTTATTTCTAAAACCAGCACCATTTAGTCCATTGCAATATCATGGTGGTGGGATGGGGAAATGGATAGTTGTAGGTCATTGATTCTTATTACCCACAGGATCGAAGAATTATTAAATGTATGATCCTTATCATATTATATTTTTTTCTCATATCAATAGAAACTACTGCATGATTATTTATTCCTTCGAATTCATTATTAGGACACTCCGAGAGGGATACAGATCTTCGGTTGTTCCCAATGTTTGGGATTTTTTATTTTTTATTAAATGTAAAAAAGATGATAAGAGTATAACCCCAATGAGACATGTTCTTATAAAACTATCTAAAAGTGTAAGGACTAGCCAATTACACCTAGAGAATATAGTTTCCATGTCTTATGGATGATATTCCTTCACATTTGGGTTATTGGAAGGTTAGTGTGTTGAGGTGTCCTATTATTTCCATTTTATAGAGAATAAGAAGGAAAAGGGAAATTTGGAGCATTTGGTAGTAGTGGATTCCAGCCTTAAGGATTGTGAACGGTTCTAGGAACATGATGTGACTTCACAACACCACCTTTCGATAGAAGAAAATCAAGAGATTCATTTCTCATAGTGTTTCCCATGATCAAGGCCTCAACATACCTATGGATCCATTAATATCCAACCATAATCCTCTATGTTCACATAATGATGATCCTTGTTCATGATATCCCATCTAGAGGGTAACCGGAATCAGGATATGAGAGAGAGAATCACATTGAACATTTTAGTTATGATAGAGGGACCCTATAATGTTTATCACATTATAGATTGTTTGAAATCCATCCATGATTAGATGGATTACATCCTTGGGAATGTTACTGTTTTCTTGATATTGGGACAGAGGTTCCCACTATTAATGAGTAGTGATCCCATGCCAAGGGAGATTATCTCTTTTTTGGTAATAAGAAACAGAATTATATAACCTGGTGTGTATTAAACATGGATATTTGGATTTTATGAGCTCTATATCCCCTATAGTGGTGGTGGATTTATGGGACCTATACCCTAAGGAAAGTATAGGTAGACCTCTCAAATTGGTGTTAGAATTCTTAATGGATTTGCACCCATGGAATTCCAAAATATTTTAATGATGATATTGGTTGGATTACCCTAAAATTCTTGAGTTAAAGGTGTAGTAGGATATTGTATGGCTTACCCTAATAGTATTGAAGGTCACCAAAGATGTCCTAAAGTCATGTTGTAATTCATATGTACACATGAGCGATATTTTAACTTCTTACTAGATGGAATCAAGTGTGGATATTGGTGGTTACATAATCCTAATAAAATTTTTATATATTTAAGATAATAAAATTATTATTTCACAATGAAAAATATATTTCAAATAGGTATGTGATGTTATATATTAAAAGTTGTTGGATAAGATGAATACCTTCCCTTTCAGTTGAACTCCATTAGATCCTTTATTACAACCTTTTATATGGTATTTAAAAAAAAAGAACCTATATTTAAAACAAATGATACTATATCAGTGAATATATAATCAACATGATGAACAGTTCTTTATTATTACGAAATTAATAATTTTTCTTTTTCGAAACTCCAAGAGTTCCCATTCCCTAACATACAAAGGGGAACCCATCCTTTCTCTTATTTATACCACTATGTTCCATTTTTATTTACTAAACCCTTTATAAATCAATTAAAAATACTTACCCACAATACAAGGTATATCATTAAATGATGAACCCTTCCTATTTATCCACATGGTTCTTAGTGTGTATAAGGAATATTAATGGTGTTTACATCAAGTTACACGTTAGATACTTATCCCTCACACATCTCTATCTTTAAGACATATATAGAGGCCTATGATTTGTCTATCCTATGTATATTTACTTGTAGAACATGATATTTTCCATTGTTTAATAATTAGATATATCCTGTAAGGTGACTAAAGTTTGGAAATCCTTTTAGTGACTATTATATAGTATCAGATTTTTGTATTCCCATGGTCCATCATTCTGAGAGTTCATTATGGAGTCACATCCTTAGGAGAGGATTTTGAACATATCTATTGGATTAGATCAGATGAAGTTTATTGTATCCCATTATCCATCCATGGTGGGATCCTATATCAATTATATTTCATTACTAGATGGGGTTTGTGGTGAGGATCTGACCATAATGTATAGGAACCAATCCTCAGCATAAAGGGTTTATCTTTTGGGTTGTGTGTTATCATCATGTGTCTGACCCCCTATATGGATAATTTTTCTGTGTGGTGTTAATGTCATCTCCAAATAAAATATATTTTGTTCTACTACCTATGTATCGTGGTTCTGAGTCTCTATTAATTTTTTGGTGTCCCCTAGTGATCCTTAATATAATCACCTATCCTTGAATTATGAGCAATGGGTTTTATGGTTGTTTTTATGGAATCCCCCAATAGTCTTCAGAGGGATCACCTTTATTTTTTTGAGATCCAATGAGTTCCATTATGGTTCATGGTGTCACCCATGATACTTGGATGTGATCCCTTATCTATGTATCGAGATTCCATGGTCTCCATCTTGACTGTTATCTCTACTAGTCCTGAAGGTAATGTTCACTCAGAGTGATGCCACTATGGATGGATGAGATGTCCCATTTTCTTAGAGATACATGATGTGTGAGTGATCTCGGATTAGTTCCATTGTGGATGTAAGGGGTAATATTTTTTCTATTCCTAGACGAATGATAACTTTGAGCCTCAAGTACAATATTTTGGCTAACAGTATGTTTGAGACCAACAGTCATTATCTTTGGGATCAATATATCTAGTTTTTTCATTTATTTTTAATGGTATGTATTATATTTTATTTATATACATTGTTGTGATGATATAAATACTCATTTATAGCAAACATGTAGATATTATCATTCCTATTATCTCTCACATGGGTTTTCTCTTCTATATGGATAAGGGTTGAGATAACTAATCTGTTTTTGTTTCAATGTTTTATTATATGTTTTTTGGGAACCTACTTCAAACTATTATACCAAACCCACTCATGGGATCGGCTTATATATGTCATTTAGTATATGAATGATTAAATTTTCAATAGGGTAAAAGGGTGGAGTCGAGTAGGCCGATCATAGTGATCTTGATAGGCTGAGGTGTGTACTAGTGATTTCATTTTATAATATTCCCCTCATTTTGAGTAGGTTTTACGAATTTTTTGTTTTGGTGGGAATATATTATTTACGTTTTCAACTTTCCAGTACATATTATATTATATATATATTTGATATATGTATGTATACATTTGGAATCTAATAATTTATAATATTTTAAATATTTCATTGATAAGGATGTGTGTGTGTGTGTGTATTTAGGTATGATTCGATAATTCCCCCATGGCTAGGATATTCCTATATGATCTTGTTCACAAACTAATAGATTTTTGTAGGTGGGTTTTAGGTAGTCAATAATAGATTATCAGATTTCATGCAGGTCTTAATGGGTTGATTCAAGATCAGGTGGTATCAGAGTAGGTCTCAGTTTAGGGTACCTGGAATGAGATTGTACAGCTATTATCAGGTTTGGTGATTCATATAAAATGTGTCATAGTGTCTCATGATAGGGACTCCAATTTGGTGTAGTATCCAACATATATGTTCACTAGGATGATAAACACATTTTTCTCAACTCATTACATGTTAGAACAAGTTGAAGAGAAATTCTATTATGTGCATCATGTAAGAATGGGTTATTCTTTTAATTACATTAAGAAAATTTCACAAAAATGTCATTTCACTGTGTATTATTTATATATTTCAATATTTATTAATTATGAAATCTTTCCATCTAGTAATAGTTAGATTTTTAATATTATCATTCTTGTTAAGTGGTTTCAATGAAGGGGTATTCACATGATTTGGTACCTCTGTGGGGTTTTCAAATATTACCCAATCCAATTTAGAAAAAAGTTTCACTAGAAATTTAGAATGATGATGTTCATAGGTTTTTCAACATCCATGATTATTTGAAAATGTTACCTCCAATGTTAAGAGGTGATACAGACCCAAACACAGTTTATGAATGTATTGAGGTACTCATGCATGTTTCTCACATTTTAATGACAACTCCTTATTATATAGTGGTCATAGTTGAGAGTATTATTAAAGAATTCAGGATTTAATGGAGTAATCTAGTGATGAAGGTCAATGATGATATTCTTATCACTAGGACAGAGTTAGAGAAGAATTTTTTGGAAGGGTTTTTTCAATCCAAGGCATGATCGGTTCAAATATAAGAGATTCAACATTTACAATAGGTATGTCAGGTCATGGGGGAGTATTCCGTGTCATTCAATAAAAATTTTCCAAACACCATTGATATGGATGAGAACTAATATTTAAGGCATGATCCATCAGGTAGAAATTACACCTTGATAATAGGTATTTTTTAATACCTCAATGCTTTCCAAATTATGTCGGAGTGATCGAGTGATTCATTATAGTATACAGATTACTATATGAGAAAGCTTTGACAATTGGGAATTTTAGTGGGAACTACAGGTATGAGACCTAAGAAAGTAGTGGTTTGTTAAAGGATCAAGGCTCCTAACATGTGATATACTTTAAGAAATATTCCCAGGATAATGGATCTATGTCCAGGGGCTCACAATCCAATTCTATTTAGTAGTGACAGATGATGTCTGACATTTTTTTGACCATGTACTCTGTCACAAAAGATTGGTCTACCTAGATTGAATCTAAAAAGAAGATGATAAATGGACCTCTATTGAATATAAAATTATAATGGAAAATATTTCTATCTAAAAAAGGATTTGTAAGAGGGGTTTGAAGAGGAGATGGATGTTTAAGATTGTTAGATTTATATCTAAAACCATCCACATTTGGTCTACTATAAGATCATGGATGTGGGTGTGGGGGAAAGCATAGTTATAGATCATAGATAATTATTACCTAGATAATCCAAGGATGATTAGATGTACGATATATGACCATTAATATTTTTTCTGTACTAATAGACACCAGTGCATGTTTCTTTATTGCTTCCACTTATTTCATGGGATACATCCATGTGGACACATATCATAGTTTTTTCCATTAATAGGTATGTTTAATGTTTATTCAAACTAAAAAGTCATATAAGAGTATAAACCCAATGATACATGATCTTGTAACACTATATAAATATATAAGGACAAGTCAATTACACCTATAAAAGATAATGACAATGTATGATGGATGAATTTTTAAATTTTTGGGTCATGGGTAGGTTTGTGTGTTGAGGTGTCCTATTAAATACATTTTCAAGGGAATGGGACGGAGAGGGAAATATTAATCCTTAGGTATAAGTGGATTCTATCATAGAGGCGTGAGAATGGTTCTAGGAATACGATTTGACTTAACAACACCACCTTCAGTTAGAAAAAAAATTCATGAGAATTAATTACCATAGTGTATCCCATGATAAAAGAAAAACCATATTTATGGATCCATTTATATGAATCCATATTAATCTAGGAACCCATAATGATGATCATTGTTTATGATATCATATTGATAATGTTACCTAAAATGGGATGTGAGAGATAGAATCACATAAATCCTTTTAGTTGTTATGGAGGACCCTATAATTTTTTTCACATGGTAGTTTGTTTAAAAGACATCCCATCTTATATGGATTCCAAACATTGGTATGTATGTGTTTCTTTATGTTGAAATCAGGGTTCCCTCTATTGTAGAGGATTCATCCCCTACCAAGGTACATGAGATCTTTTTTGGTAATATATAATAGAATTATATCAACTAGTGTGTATGAAACTTGTAGATTTGGATTTTATGAGCTCTATAAACCCTTAAATGGTGGTGCATTTATAGGACATCTATATTGAAGAAATGTTGGGTATACATCCCAAATAGTCGTTAGAATACATAATAGAATCGAACCAATGGTCTTCCAAAATATTTTCAGCCTTGATATCAATTGGGTTGCCCTAAAATTCGCGAGTATCATGTGAGACACTTGAACATGGATTATAGACATTATCCAATTGAAACATCAACATATGGATCCCTCAAAGTGTAAGTTATGGTTTGTTAAGGATATCTTAAAATGTTATGTATTCATAGATATGGGAGGGATAGTTGACTCGATAGAGATTGAGGCCATTCTAGGCTGAGATTCGCCCAAGGGTGATTCCATGGTAGTATATTATCATATTTAGAGATTTTATCAACAATTTTTTAGCAATATAGTAGAGATATTTGCCTCTTTTCAGTCGAACATGGTAGGTGAGGATGTTGTAGCATATCTCCAGTTAATAGTTGTTTCCCCACCACTTCCATAGTGTGATAAGAATGTATAACATGGGGATATTTGTTTTGAGTTATGAAATTACCAGATATCCACTAGAAATGATATTAATAGATTATCATATAGTGGGGAGTATGTCCCATTTCTTGATATTAATAATGAAATGAATCCCTGTATGAGACAATTTTCTTATGATGTTTTTTCTGTTATTAGTTCACTCAAGAGATGGTATGTTTTATGTTTATCCTTTAGCATCGGACGTGGTGGTGAAGGATGAGGACTACCAAGAAACATCAGGAGTCCCTTTTGGGCCGATGACGGTAGAATATGTAGTTATATAAGGAGATATTGGGATAAGATAGATCACAACACGTCTCATGTTATGTGAAATTTTTGGGAAAGAATGATAGCTCCAGATTTCATAGACAATATTTCTAGTAATATAGTCTAGTTATAGATGTGGAGTACTAATAATCCTCAGGACTACAGTTAGACTGGGTGCCCAATGTTTATTATGTATCATAACTAGGGATACATGGGAATTTCATGAAGATTGATTTAAACACAATGGAGATGGGAAACATCTATTTTTTCTCCATTTTGATGTACTTGGTTGTCTTTGAGATAATGATCTTGAAGACACCTCAAGGGGACATGGTGCCCCTAGAATTTTTTTTAACATAAATCGAACACTCTAGAGGGTTAATTATTATGGGATATTAAGTTGAGATCATTGGTTCTCCTTGGTGATTCAATTTCTCATTCTAAAGATGTGTATCCTTGATGGTGGGGAGAGTGTAGGGGCCATGTTTTTTCATTCAAGTCATTGGAATATTTTATGGATTTTATCTTTTCCCTAGAATTGGACAGCGGTGGTATTCAAGGTCATGAAGATACATAGAGAATTGATATAAAAAATATAAAATATATTACATCACTCGCATGTTTTTTATGAAATATCATATAAATAATTAATTGAGTAAACTATTAGAAATATGATACTATGATTTAGTTTGGAATATGAATTTTACCCTATGAAAGATATATTATTTGTTGTTTTCGGGAAACCAGTTTGTTGCGACTATCGATGGTGTATTAAAAATGGATAATATTTATTATTTAACATTCAATTATTAAACCTAACCCCCACCTATTGGTTACAATTTATGGAATATGAAATGGAGATCCACCCATTACATTTTATGTAATTGATGGAGGGAGACGAGGAACCACTAGATGTAATTCATGATGGTGATCACTGACAATTTGAGGAGAAACAACTATATGGTACTGATATGGTCCAAAAACATAAGAATTTCACCGTTAGGTGGAATAAATTATTAGATTGTTGATTTGATCCTTGATTATGAATTTTTTTAAGCTTTTAGATTAATTTTATGACTTATAGACATATGTTGGAGGGTTAATTTAATTGAAATTGTTGAATATATACGGTTCCATGATGCTTATAGGGATTAATATATTGAAACCATGATCACACAATGTTTATTCAATAATAAGCTGCCATGTGTCCATAATGTTTGAGGTAGATGAAAATTTTGATGTACACAACATTTAATGGTGGTAAAAGAAATTTAGTGGTCCTGGTTTGAATGAATTGTATTTTGAAAGCATTTCATGTAAATGGAAATAGTTGTGAGGAACTATAACACCATACATCATGTATACATGGGAAAAACGACATGACCATGTACATGGGACCTTGAACCTATACATGGGAATGGGGTATTGTATACATTAGTATCTAGGGAAACATGTTTGGGCTAGGACAAGATGTACTCACTATCTGTTTTGGATACACATCACTTTTGATGAAATGGAAATCGTGGACATGTTTGGGTGAGGACATTACCATGTGATCTAGAGTGGTAACATTCCTTGTAGCCATATGTAAAAAATACTTATGGTACATACAAATCCCATGTACTGTGAGGGTATATAGACTGTATTATTCATCAAGATACATACCATGTACCATGGGAACACACAGTGTACATCTCTTAGGGAATTCTCCTTCATTCATCTCTATCATCAACACTCAAATGGTGGCAAGTTAGTATCCTATAATGAGAACTTTTTTTATTTATAATGTGATGTTTTATATGGTTATGGAGTTTGAGATGAGATTCTAGATGATTCAAGAGGTTCACAAATTTCAATGATTACTGTGTAGTATTATTTTTCTCATGTTCTCTAGGGTTATCCTTTTGAGGGTAAAATGTGAGGTCACATACTCAAAATATGATTTTAATTATATTTATGTGATTTTTTCAGATAGGATTTATGTTATTTGTTATAGATAATGTTGTTGGATCCTTTATCATTTCTTCGTATTTCTTATGAGGGTTTTTTATGGTAATTTTACCAAAATTTACGTGTGTTAATCCCCATAATTGAATGGGCATCCACTAGGATTCATAGTACCATCTTATAATTGATCCCATACATGGTAGAATGTTTCATCTCAGGTTGTTATAATATCCAAATGGACAGTTGTATGATTCCATTTCTATGTATCATGTTTTTGTGTCTCAATAGTGTTTTAGGAATTCCCAGAATTACTATGTGCAATCCAACATAGATAATTATGATCTATTGAGGTACATATGGGGTTTTTTTGTGTCCCTGAATGGTCGCTGATGGGAATTCTTATCTATGTGTTTGAATATTCTTAGTTATAGTAAAGCTATTGGTTTCAACCACGATACATGGGGTTGATCCTCTATTATAGTATCAATCCTTCTATGATATAACATGACATGATTTCTCTATAATGGATTTCATCAAGGATATGATGTGCCATCAGTATAATGATAACAAACTAGTGAGATCTATTGGATGAGTTACATAGATATTGGAAGGGATCTTTGAGTGAGTACTAATGGACGAGAAAAAATGATGACCCTCATATAGTAACCTTTATCTTTCTTTATAGTAGAGTCCATGAGAACTGGTCTCTATGATATGTATATTTGGGTTAGTCAAGGTTTTCGTACGATATGTAAAATATTTTATTAACAAAATAATTTCTACTCACCTGACAAGTAATGTATAAATGAGGTGTGGATATGGACATTATTTTTCTCCACCTCTTGAGATTTTTGTAGCATTTTTATATTTTTCAAAATTAATGATACATTTCTATTTTACATTTTATTTGGGGGGTTTGGCGTTCTTATTAGGTATTGTTAAACACACCCTTACATGGGATCCTACAAAATAGGTCTTCACTTATATAGATAAATGGATATTTTAAAATAGTCCATGTAGTTCTTAGAGAAGGAGAAACATAGTGAAAATGATATAATGAGGTGTGTACTAGTGGATGTATTTGACAGAAGCCCCCTCCTTCAATGAAGGTTGTACACCTTTTTAATTTGGGTGTTCATATAT
This sequence comes from Viscum album, assembly GCA_963277665.1. Classification (NCBI taxonomy): domain Eukaryota; kingdom Viridiplantae; phylum Streptophyta; class Magnoliopsida; order Santalales; family Viscaceae; genus Viscum; species Viscum album. Next base: position 304,180,222 of record OY728141.1, on the reverse strand, counting down.
TTTCTCCTGTTATAAAATTCATATAATTCTATTGTATTGTGATTATAGGATAGATTTTTGAATGAAATTTTTGAAATATTTATTATTATATTTTTATTGTTACATATATATTTATGTTTATTTGTGTGTATAGATTATATTATTTAACTCCTTCCTTGTGTGTGATATTCTTACTCAATGCTGGTTGTCATCCCGTACCCGATTAAAGGTGGGATTAGGGTAGTCACACTTGACATATCTTTGAAAATGATGGATATGGGGGTTCAGTCCATGCAATATATATTGAGGAATTCATGGAAAAATTCATGAGTATTTAACAAGAATTCATTTTCTCATTGGTGTGTACTATTTTAATGATGTATGATTTTGTAGGAAATTTTCTAAAAAATTTCTATTTAATTTTATTATTTTAAAACTTACTAATATTTATATTTATATTCATTTTTCCATCAATAGTTTAAGGAGAATTGAAAATAAAAATATATAAGGTATTTCATAGATTCTTTATGTTTAGAGTTCATGATTATTATTTGAGAAATTATTCCAATTTTAATAAAAATGGTTTATATTATTAAAAATTTATATTGATTATAATTTAATATTAATTAATTTCATTATAATGATTTTTTTGAGTTAAATACTCACATGTAGGGGTGATTGAGGAATGTAATTAGATGTGATTATTATTCCAAGGATGTGCTTCAATTTTTTTTATTAAATATGGGATAAACATTGATTTAGATTAGGTGTTTTATTACATGCCATATGGATTTATTAAATAGTTATAGTCAATGGGGTTGTTCATTCATTCCTTGATTGGTGATTGAATGATGTTTTTTATGTTTTTTTATATATTTAATTGGTTAATTTTTATATAAATTATTAAATGGATATGAACTAACATGGACTGAGTAATGTATTAAGGACTATAGTAGACCATTGAGATCTAGATTTCTTACCACATTCATGGATGGCCTTTAATATTTTTAAGGCATCCAATTTACATTCCCACCCTTTTATGGTTGTGAATGGAATGGTTTTGATAGTAACATCCCAATATTTCATAATAAGTTATTTTCTTTAATGTAATTTAATAGCTTCCGAAACATGCAACAATGAGTTCGACCGCACCATGTCTTACAAACTATTCATTCAAAAAGAGTTTATGAATATTATTAACTACATTTTTAATTTTATATACTCTGTATAATTTTAAAATCCTTATTATGTGTTTCCTAGACGTAATATAAGAACAAATTCAATTTTTTAGATAAAATAAGTATTTTTTAAAAAATGAAAATTTACCACCTTTTAATGGAGAACCATTTTTAAATCCAATATTTGAACAATTTTATATATTATTGTTTTTAAATAATTATTTTTTAGAATATATATAGAAAAAATTAGTCTAGATAAATTTTCAGGGCATTTCTGATAACTTTCAAATTTTGATGAATATGCAAAAATAATAAATTTTTATTAAAAACAAATTCTTTAACCGAAATAATTAATATTGTAATATTGTATATTTTAATGGGTTTAGGAATAATTAGATTATATTTTTTTAATTTAATCCAATTCTGGTCATTGGAAGTTATTTTACAATTAAATTGGACATAAACACGTATCAATCTTTGGATAGTTTTTATTTATCAAAAACTCTCTTTCCGGTTTTCATGACAGGAATACTATTTAAAATTAATTAATAAAAGTTATATGTTATTAATATGGTGAAATATACATCATTTTTGAATTTTAAATATCAAAATTACCTTCGAGGGTATTTTTGGAATTTTTATGAAAACATTCAATTTTGGATGAATAGTGAAAAAACACAACGTTATTATTTAAAACAAACATTTTATTTAAATAATTATTTAATTTAATTAAATATATTTTAGGTCAAAATATATACATAATACCTATATAAATTCAATTTAATTCATTTGAGTCAATTTAAAATAAGAGTAGATGTATGAAATATTATTGATCTTTTTACCGTCTTTTACCCACCTTCTAGGAACAATTTCAAATTTTCATAAAATTAAATTTTACAGATTCTATGGGTTGATTTTGAAAAATCTAAGAGACAGAGTCCAAATCAGTATGTAAAATTTTGTTCAATAAGATTAAAATATTTTTTGGTGAATAGTAACCTTTGAATTTTATATTCCACAATTAAAAGAAAATATGGTAATTAATGGTATAAATGATATTATATTTACCCTAAAACATGTCATTATTCTATTAGATAAGTGTATTTCGACCAAAATAAACCTTAGGAATAAAATATGGCCATTTTGGTCATCTTTACAAGATTAATACATTTATTATTATTTTATTTAAATATTAGTTAAACGATTTAAATTCAATGTTTAATAACTAAAACAATTGTATTGTATGGCTATACATAAGTTAAATTAAACTATAAGTATTAATTAGAAATATAAAATTATTTATTACATAATAGTATTTTATTTATAATTTTTTGACATTAAGTAATTAAATTTATATATGACATAATGATAATATAGTAATTACCTTATTAATGGAATATTAAAATTATTTATATTATAATTATCCAAATAAATGTAAATTTAGACTTCAGTTGAATTCAACTAATTTTATAGTTTAATATGACATTTTATGGCTTATTAAATAATTTTTTTGTGTCCATAATGTTTTTATGAATTTTAAAAAAACAAAGTTCCCAGTAGTGTCAAAATTAACATAAATTAATTTTTTAAAAAAATACCATATTATTAATTGATATAACATTCCCAAAAAAATAAGGTTCGTTCAAAGGTCTTATATAAGGTTATATATATCAATAAAGAACCACTTAGGGTTCCCTTGTCTTTTTATAATATGTTTATTAACCATTTTGTATAATTATACAATAATACATGTTAAAAGTTAAACTATTTAACTAAGAGATAGATCTAAATGTTAACGTTAATATGGTGAACTAGACCTGTTTAAACCTATATGTTGAGAGGTTGTTGACCCATATCCTCTTTATCCTCAAATTGAATCCATTTAGAACCATTATAAACTGAAAAAGTATTTATAACAAAATATTATTTCAAACTATTCCTAAAATGAACCTCACATCTCTAATAAAAGGGCACTTCCCCTTCTCTTAATTTCACACCTCCGAATCAATTTGGATCAGCCATAACCTGCCCAAATAACCTCCCAATAATTTTAACTACATCCTGGATGCCTTCCATTGATCATAAATCCATATTAACGATCCCTTCTGATCAAATTAAATTGCAGCACCAGAAGAAGAGGTAATAATTTCATCACCACATTCAATGTTGAATTATTTTTCCATATCCTCTTTCATTATAGTTTACATACCAAAATATTAAATCCATTAACATATACATAATTTGATGTTATTATAAATATGGTAAAACCATTTTCATTATTCTATCAATCCTATGAATGACAAAGTCACCATACGTGCGTACATAAGGTATACCATCTCCATGTCGTGGTGTAGTTGTTCTTCAAAACATCCTTATTTGGATGGATATAATAATGATGTATAATTGAATTAACTAGTAAATATAACATGTTAATTTTTAATTTTATATGATATAAAATCCGATTACATACCACCTCATCTTCAATTGAATGATATTGTTGCTTGTGCGTACGTATTGATTACCATCTCCACGAATGCGTGGAGATTCATTCACCATCATTATCATTCGAGAATAATTTTTATATTATGATTAAAAATAATTTTTTAAAAACTAAATTTAATTTTTATATGAATCAAATACAACCGTTCTATAACAAACATGACTTACGTAACAATACATATAATAGAAAATTAATCGGTTAACAACCAAAACAAAGATAGTACTAAAATATTATTAACAATGAAATATTAGAATATCATATAATATATGATATTTATTTATTTATTTATTTTATAATTTAATAACAATTAATTTACTATTATAAAATAGGCTAACGTATCCTCTACGAAAGAGAAGTACATGGTAAGGGGTTTCTTTTCTCACTTTTAATTTCGTGAGATTTCCATTGTTCACAACATATTTATATCATGTGGTGTATTGTGTACTGTAATTTGATATATATTATCATAATTATAATTATATTCATGGTATTAAGTGATTAATTTGGTGGTTATAAACTTTTGGTCTTACGAATCGATTGATTACAACGTGTTAAGGGGTTTCTAATCTCACATTTAATTTCATGGGATTTCCATTGTTCACCACTTAATTATTGCATGTGGTGTATTGTGTACTTACATTTGATATATATTATCATGAATCTATTTATATTAATAGTATTATTTAATTAATTTTTTGTTTATTATCTTTTGGTCTTATGAATCAATTTATTACAACGTGTTAAGGGTTTTTCATCTCACTTTTTATTCCCATGAGATTCTGCTATATTTTCCACTATTTCCTATTGTGTGGTGTATGTAATGCCCATTATTATATTATTTGTGTAATATACCTAAATATATGGGAATTTACATATTCATTTTAATAAACTTCTTTCATGGAGTGTATGTTTCGTATATTACCAAATTGGTAAGGGAACATCAAATTTCAATTTCAACTCATTGGGTTTTACCCAGATTCATTGATTATTTTACTCCATGATTATGTGTGAAATCACTATTTATTTATTTATGTAGTTTCTTTCACTCCCCTTTTCGTGGATATGTGTTTGAAACACAAAATAACTCCTTTTATAAATTCTTTTGTCATCGACATGAACTTGAAAAGAATAATCTTTACTCAATTATTATTCATTGAGTTAAACAACCAATTCATCGGTGTTGTTTTTAAAGAATATGTGTAAATGTAATCTGATTGATTTACACTGAATATAAATTCATATTTAGTTTATTTATATTTTTCAAACATAATTATTTCATTGATTTATTCTTAACCCAAGTATACAGTCTTTATGAGGGATTTAATCTCAATTAACATTCCATTGAGACTACATTGTTGTTATGAACTAATTCACTTTTATATGGTGTATATACGGTATATTGACATTTAATATCATGAATCCCATTATTCTCATAATATTATAAGAATTTATTACCTAAATTATTTGTATTTAAGCATCTCTCATTGGGTAAGTAACTCTAACTAAAACATCATTTTTTATGTTTTAATGATTTATTTTTCTAAATATTTCTCAATAATGTCAATGTTTTAAAAATGTTGTTAAGGATTTCTTATATAGACCTAAATGTTTTAAAACTAAAATTAATTTCAAAATATTGAATGTGTCGTGGGAAAATATGATTTAATAATCCCTTTTAAAGAGCTTCTTGATAAATAATGAGACTTTTAAATGTTTTCAAGAAAAAAGTGGATATTACCCAAAAATAGATTTACTAATTATGTTACTCATGGTCCATATATATAATTAATCCTGATTGAGGTTGATTTATTGTAATAAAATATTATATATTTTATTGAATGAGTTTTGTTTAACTTTGGATGTTCAATTTTTATACCATTAATGGTGTATGGTTAACGTATTAACCTTTTTTATCTAGTTTTAATACAAAAGTTTATGATATGTTCCACCCTTTTCAAATGATATATGCATTGGACATAGTAAGTGACAGGTGGAGCCTGCTATATATCCTCGATGAATTGGTAGGTCTTAAGAGAAAAACTAGTTTCTTGGAAAAAGGTCTTGACAAAATTTTATTTGTAGTCTTGGCACAAGGACTTGACTATGTGGTTTTGATGTCCTACATTATGCATTCCATCGTTATGAAATTAGCTATTGATATTACATGTGATTATAGAAATAGTATAATATCCATGTTAATATGTAAATGGAATTATTTGATTTATACTTTCCTTATTAGGATAATTTTGTTAGTTAAAAGGATATTTTTTTAATCTTATACATTCCCTTAAATATTTATGATTATTTATGACAGTTTCCACTATATTGTTATCCTTACTAAGCATCTGAGATCACCCCTTTCTTATGTTTTATTTTTCCCAAGATGTGAAAAGTATATTATGAGTGACCAGCAAGAAAATGTTAAGGGATATAATAGTTTTCAAAGGAGACATAATATTATTGTTTTTCATTTTACTATATAATTTAAAACTTTTGTATGTCTCTAGTACATCCAAAGATACTAAAATAATTGATCATTCATGACATGATCTATTGTGATCATACCAATATTATTTAATAATACACCGAGTCTTGGTAACATGGTTTGAGGTCATTATAGTTGGTATTAGAGGAAGATTTGTACAGACATTCGAAGCTAGATTAAGAAAAAAATCCAATTGAAAAACACTACCCTGAGATAGACATTGCAGATTAGTATATAAGAACAACCAAAAATTTCATAATGTAAATATTATGTAGGTATCCTAAGAAATACATCTCTTTCTGGATATAAGCATGTAGACATAGCTTTTTCATAGATGTACCTAGGAATTAAAACTCCGACAAAGAGTTTCTGGCTTGACCTGGGGTATCCTGGTACACGACAATGGGCCTTACTGCAATATTGGTTACGACACTCTTGGGGGATATTCTTAGGATAGTTCATATTTTATTTACAAACTGATTTGAAGGATTATAATATAAGATGTGAATAAATAACCTTGGTTAATACAAAGCTGTTTTAGATTGAAAATTAGGTTTCATGATATTATCTAAATGATTTTATGACTCACACTATGATTTATGGTGTTAGTAAATGGATAGATTCCATGGAATTCATTGTAACAATGAACATGATTTACAATGTTGGAATGATTATGTAAATGAAAAACTAAATGAAATATTGATTTTTGTCAATGATATCATGTACATGCCGAAGCAGGTTTCCAAAAATATGATCAATAATATATACATTAACCACTCTGAAACTCAATAAAGAAGAGAAAGGCAGTGAATAATAAGAGCTCCAGCAGTGGAAACCTGGGCGAAATGAAAGCTCAATATCTATCATGCCAGAAATGTGGAAGGAGACACCTAGGAAAGTGTCTCAATAGAACAATAAAATGATTTATGTGTATAAAGAAAGGAGATAAATAAATAATTTCTAGGGAAAATGAAGAGTATTATTAAAGACAATAAAAATGATCCTAAGAATCCAATTATAGTCCTTTACGATAAATGTAAGGGACCATGGAATTCCTCAAGTCAATGCCATATTTTATAGGATAACCTCTAAGTCATGGAAGAACCTATGAGGAAATAAATGGTTGGGGAAATGTATAAAAGTATGGGATTACATTGGATTAATATTCTCTTGTATGTGTAACCATGTGGGTTGTTATGTGAAAATTCTATTTGAGGAAAATTTATCTTTTCTTTTGTAGATATAGTTATAAAGAACGGGTTGGGTTTATATGATCCTTGAATTTGTGGCAATCAAAGGTTATTTATTTTTGAGATGATAATACAATGTATGAGATAAAAATTTTATTTAAATTGTGTGACAGTTATTTTGAGGAATTAAACTCATTTTGGGAATGTTATAAAATATAGTTTTTGAAAAGAACAAACATGTAGATCGTTTAACAACCTATCACATCAGACAAAGATGAGGATATCGAACCCATAACCAGAGTGAAGATGGGATTTATCACCTACCACTGGACTATGTGAAGTCCATAGTTTGGGTGACTAATTATTTTTAGTTAAATGATTTTTTAATCCATAATAAGATGATTTGAGATCATATTCCCTATCAAATGTATATCCCTATAATAGGAAAATGATTTTTTTATTAAGTGATAAATGTTATTTTGGAAGACTTATGCTCTGTTGGGACCACTATATGACTATGGAAAATAGAATACAATGGAATTTCATTTGGGGAGTAATGAAGGTTTTATTGGAAGAATCTATGTTTTTCCATATAGATTGATGTTATTAATGTAAATGATTAATCAATCACAGAGAATATGTGACCTGGTTAATTACATTTCAGTATGAGACATTAAGATTAGTTGATGATTTTTGGAGATCAATGTTAACATTTACTATGAAAGACCATGTGATTAAATTCGTTTGAGTTTTGGGTTTCAATATTAGTTTGGATTATATTGAAGGATTTTAAGGACAATATTTTATTGAATGTTCATTATTGAACATTGGGTATTTTTTGTTTAATTTTGGAAATAAATATTAGTATTTCATTCTTATAAAAGATTATCCATTTTTGGGATCATGTGATATTATAATTACCATTTAGGTTTGGTTAATCTCTAAAGAAAAGGGAAATATATTGTTCACCCATTGTGGATTATGTGATTCTCTAGAAGTTTATTCTAGCACTTCATTTGTGACCAAGTCATCTAGAATACTCATTGTTTGGAGAAAAGAGAACATAGTGGTAGAAATTTATTAAAGGATGAAACTCTACTTAAAAATTAATGATATATCATCATGTTACTGTTTAATATAATTAATAAATTCCTCAGATTTATGAAATGGAACTTAAAACAAAAAAAATTGTTCGTTTACGTTTCCTACTGGGAAACTAATGACCATTTTACCCATCACATGTTTATCATTTTGTTGTTTTTAAATTTATATTGTTCGTGATTTCAATGACTCTCCAATAAAACTTGACATCTAGTTTATCTTCCATATCCAGGTTATATTACATGGAATACTAGTATGGGTTATATTGGGTGACCTTTGTACTTCTCTTTCATTCTTTTAATGTGATAATTTTATTGACTCTTTTTCTGATTTGGGACTTTCAATTTTATTCCGAAGATCAATTTTAAAATTTTTAGGACGAAATTTTCAAAAGGGGGAAGAATGTAACACCACATGCTTTCATAGTATGTTATTTTCTTTAATGTAATTTAATATCTTGTGCTACATGGAACACAGAGTTCGAGCGCATCACGGCTTAACAAACAAGCCTTCTAGAAAGAGTTCATGAATATTATGAACATCATTGTGATTCTATAAACTCCATATAATTTCATCTTCCACATTATGTGTTTATAATATGTAATATAAGAACAAATTCATTTTTTTATATAGAAGAAGTATTTTTCAAAAATGCAATTTTACAGCCTTTTAAGGTCCAACCATTTTTTACACTAATATTTAATACATTAATATATTCAATTTGATAAAATAATCATATTCTTTAGAATAGGGAAATAAATATTTAGTTTGGATAAATTTTCAGTGGTTTTCTGATAACTTTCATATTTTGATGAATAGTGAAAAATACTAAATTTTAATTAACAAAATCATTATTAATCAAAATAAGTTAGTGTTAAATTATATATTTGAATCGTTTGGAGGTATAATTATATTATATTTTTATCATTTAATCTAATTTTTGTGATTATAAGTAATTTTACATTTAAATAGGACATAAACACATATCAATCTTTTGATAGTTTTGACTACTCAAAACCCCACATTTGTTTTTCACAACAGAAATATTTTTTAAAATTAATTAATACAAATAAAATATTTTTAATTCGACGAAATAGACATCATTTTTGAATTATAATTCTAATAATTATCTTACATTTAATTTTTTGTATCTTTCTAAAAACATTCAATTTATCATGAATAGTGAAAAACACTACGTTATTGTTTAAAACCATCTTTTTATTTAAATATTTATTTAATTTAATTTAAATTTATTTTAAGTGAAAATGTAGACATAATACCTATATAAATTCAATGTAATTCATCAAAGACATTTTATAATAAGATTAGATGTATAAAAGTTTATTCAACTTTTTACCGTCTTTTACCCACCATCTAGAAATATTTGAAAATATGCATAAAACATAATTTTACTGCTTTTGTGGATTGAATTTTTGAAATACAAGAGACACAGATTACATAATTATGTATAATTTTGTTCAATAAGATTAATATAATTTTGTTTTGTAATAGCAACCATTGAATTTTATTTACAGTGGTTAAAAGTAAATAGGGTAATTAAGGGTAAAATGATATTATAAACACCCTAAAACATGAATTAACTCTATTGGATAAGTGTATTTCTACAAAAATAAACCTTATAAATAAAATATTATCCTTTTTTCAACTTGGATTATATTAAGACATATATTATTATTTTATTTAAGGAAGAGTTAAAAGAGTTAAAAACATTGTTTAATAACTAAATCATTTTAAATATAGGGTTATACAGAAGATAAATTCTAATATAAGTATTAATTTGATATCTAAAATTTTTTCCTACATAATGGTATTTCATATATAGTTTTTAGACATTAAATCATTAAATTTATATATGACACAATGATAATGCATTAATTACCTTATTAATGAACGATTAAAATAATTGGATATTATAAATATCTAAATAAATGTAAATTCAGACTTATGATGAATTAAAATAAATTTATAGATTAATATGACATGTTAGGGTTTATTAAATTTTTTTTGAACTGGTAATATTTTTATGACTCTGACAGAAACAATATACCAATAAAATTTAAAAATTCACAGAAATGAGTTTTAAAAACAAATACTATTTTATTAATTGATATAACAATTTTAAAAATATAAGGTTCTTCCAATGTACTAAGATAATGATATTTATATCAATAATGAACTAATAGGGGTTCACTTTTTTATTAGTATGTTTATTAATAATTTATTAAACGAATAAAAGAATACCTAGTAAAATTTAACCTATTTATCAAAGAGTAACATCTAAATGTTAAGTTTAATATAATGACATACCCCTATCTAAAACCTATTTCTTTGGAGTTTTTAGACCTATACTAACCTAAGACTTTAAATAAAACCATTTTTATCCATTAGAAACCGAAAATGAATTTATAATAAAATAATATTTTGAACATTTCCCAAAGTGAACCTCACCTAAATTATAAAAGGGAACTTCCCCTTATCTTAATTTCACTCCTCCAAATCCATTTAGCTAATCCATCCCCTCAAAAATGTCCTCCAAACTACTATTACTACATCTTAGAGGCTTTCCATTGATCAGAAAGCCAACTAATGGATCCCTTTTGATCAAATAAAAATGAAGAACTGAAAAAAGAGGATATAATTTCATCACCTCTTTCAAGGTTATCTTCTTCTTAAATTTCCTATTTCATTGTTGTTTCCAAAAAAATTAACTATAGAACCATCTACATATTTTGTTGTTATTATAAATATTGTAACACCATATTTATTATTCAATCCATCCTTTGAATGACAAAGTCACCATATGTGTGTACGTATGGATTATCGTGTCCACGTCGTGGTGTTATTGTTATTCAAAAATTAATTATTTGGATGGGTATAATAATAATTTATAATTGATGTAATAATAAATATAGCATGTTAATAATTCTGTATATATTATATTTATTCCAATTATATATGATCACACATTCAAATTAATGATATTTTCAAACGTGCTTACGTACAGATTACAATCACCATGAATGCGATGTGATTCATTACCCATTGTAACCATCAAGAATAATTTTCATTTTATGATAAAAACTAAATTTTAATAACATTATATAATTCTGGATTTGAATAAAATAAATCCTATCCTTAACAATAATGACTTATCTAACAAAACATATAAAGGAAAACTAACTGCTTAACACTTGAAATAATGATACTACTAAAATATTATAAAAAAGAAATATTTGAATATCATATATGATATAATATTTATGTATGTGGTTATTTTATAATTTAATAACAATTATTTAACTATTAAACACGAGGTTAACGTACTCTCAACTAAGGAAAAGTTCAAGATAAGTGGTTTTTATCTCACTTTTAATTTTGCAAGATTTCAATTGTTCACCACTTATTTATTTCATGTGGTGTATAGTGTTTCCACTTGATATATATTATCATGATTATATTTGTATTCATGGAATTATGTGTTTAATTTCATTGTTATTATCTTTTGGTCTTACGACTCGATTGTTTACAACGTTGTTAGGGGTTTCTTATCTCGCTTTAATTTTTTGAGATTTCCATTTTTCACAAATAATTTATTCTATATGGGGTATTGTGTACTACCATTTGATATATATTATCATTATTATATTTATATTCATGGTATTATGTGATTAATCTATTGGTTATTAAACTTTTGTCCTATGACTCGATTTATTATAACGTAGTAAGGGGTTTTTATCTCACTTTTTATTCCCTTGAGATTCATGCTATATTAGCAAATATTTCCTTTTGTGTGGTGTATGTACTGCAAATGATTGTATTATTTTGGTAATATATCTTAATTTATGGGTATTTACGTCTTCTTTTTAATATACTTATTTCATGGAGTGTATGTTTTGTTTGTTACTAAATCGGTAAAGGAACTTCTAATTTCAATTTCAACTCATTGGGTTTTACGCAACTTCAATGATTATTTTACTCAATGATTATGTGTGAAATAAAAATTTATTTATTTATGTATTAATATCAACTCTCATTTTTTTGGATATGCTATTGATAATCATAATCACTCCATTGATAAATTATCATGTCATCGATATGAACTTGATAAAAATAATCTTAACTCAATTTATATTCATTGAGTAAAACTTCCAAATCATGGGTGTTGTTTTTACAAGAATATGTATGAATGTAATCTAATTTATTTACACGTAATATACAATATTATTGAGTGTATATATATTTTTCACACAATATTTGGTCATTTTCTTATCTTTAACCTAAGGATACAATCTTTATAAGGTATTTATTCTCAATTTACATTCAATGGATACTTCATTGTTGTTATGCACTAATTTACATTTATATGGTGTATATACTATACAATGACATAGTATATCATGAATCCATTTATTCTCATGATATTATAAGGTTTTTATTACCTCAATTATTTTTATTCAAGTATCTCTCATTTTCATAATAACTCTATCTAATATATCCTCATAAATGTTTGAATGATTTATTATTCTAATTATTTCACATTAAGGTTCATGTGTTAAAAATGGTTTTAAATATTTATTTATATAGAAATAAATATTTTAAACATAAAATTACTTTTAATATATTGATGGTGGTATGGGAAAATTTGATTAAAAAATATATTTTAAACGGCTTGTTGATAAATAGTGTGACTTTTAAAAGTTTTCAACAAAAAGGGATATTTCTCTCCAATAGTTTTAATGATTATTTTCATCTATGTCAGTATACATCAATATTTTTTATTGAGGTTGATTTTTTATAATACAATCTTTTATATGGTATTGAATGATTTTTGTTTGATTGTGGGTGTGATGTTTCAATTACATATATGGTTTATGGTTATAGTATTATAATTTCATAAGCTAGTTTTAATAACAATATTTATGTTATGTTCCACCCATTTCGTATGATAATTGTGTTACACTTAGTATGTTATGAGTGGAGCCCTCTATAGCTCCTCAAGGAATCGGTAGGTCTAATGAGACAAACTAGTGTCTTTACACAAGGCATTTAAAAAATTATACTTGTAGTCTTGGCACAAGGTCTTGAGTATGTTGTTATGATATCTTTCATTATGCATTCCATCACTAAGAAATTAGCTATTGATATTACATGTTATTATTCAACAAGTATAATATCCTTGTGAATATGTAAATAGAATTATACAATTTTCATTTTCCAAATTAATATGAATTTTATGTTTAGAATGATAGTGTTTTAGTCTTATGCATTCCTTTAACCGTTTATGATTATATATGGTAGTTTCTGCTTTATTTTTATCCTTACTGAGCATCTAAGATCACCCCTTTCATTTGTTTTATTTTTCTAGGATGTGAATAAGTACATTATGACTGACTTACAGGAATAGGATAAAGGATATAAGAGTTTTCAAATGTGACGTAATATTGTTTTTCCTTTGATAATTTACTCTTAAACATATATATGTATATAGAACATCAAAGGCGGTTAAAATAATTAGTCTTTCGATACATGATCTATTGTGATATTGATAATTTTGTGTAATAATGCACTGACTCTGGGTAACTAGGGTCGGGGCATTATAGTGACATAGAGGAACCTGTTAAGGGTTCCCTTGATATTTTATAATAGAGGTGGAGTGACATAAAATAGTTCCCCCCACTGGAATTCTTATGACCCTAGTGATACCTTGGTGCCTTTTTTCTCATTTAAATGAATATGGGGTGAGTATCCTTACACCATTAGATGTGACTATCTTTGTGACTAAATCCTAGATAGTTTTTGGATATAGTGGAAGGATATTAGTAACCTAGTATTACCATAAATGTTGGGTTGGGTATTTAACCATATACCTTTAAAATTTTCAGTGAGCCATGATATATGAGTCCATCTTATGAAAATAATTTTTTTAGGAACATGAAACTTGACGTGATGGGTGTTTTCTTTAGGATATTCTATTTAAATATTGGAATGAATTTGGATTCCTCTATTTATGTGTTACTTAAGGGGACCCTAGTTGGTTCCTTGTATATTGATAGTCCCTTCGTGGGTGTGATGAGATATAGGTTTTGATAATGAGATTATGTTTTCCGCAAACACTTTTTATATGACCGAACAAAAAATAATTCATTTTGGTAGTTCGTATTTGTTAAGAAAAAAATATTAACATCTTTATTTATCAGAAATTAAAAACACTCCCTTTTATGGTGGTTGGTGTTGTTAAAACATCACACCTCTAGAAATATGTGAAGGATCCATTTGGGGAATACATGAATACTGTGTTCGAGGATATAATGATACCAAAGATATATTCCCTAGTATTGAAGAATATTATTATTCTTTTCTGGAATCCATGGATATGGATGCTTGAATAAAATGGTTTTTCGTAGAGGAGATAATTTATTGAATTTTTTTATCTATTTAGGGATCTTCTAGACTTCAGTGGGTATGGTCAGGTATCTGACACTGCATCGGCTCTCCTACTAGATGCCATTATTTACTAGGATGTATAATTCCATGGGTTGTTATTTTAAGAGAAAACATTATCCTTTTATTTTTACTACATTCAAGGATGGATGAGGCATCCAATTGTTTATTTACATTACACAAAGAAAGGCCAAAATGTCATTTTTTAGAGGGTCCCCTAAGGGCTCTGAGACACTCCGACATTGGTTGAAGGAGGTATAGATGGTCAAGATCAGGTATCAAATAATTGGAAATTTTTATATATTTATTTTGGTAGTTATTATTTATTTTACAGAATCACTTTTAAATATCATAAATTTTTTAGATATTTATTCGGTACATTTTCGGTCACCTAATGAGTTTGTACGCCACCCTTATTGGGCCACCATATCACAAGGGTAACCAAGACGACTCACATCACTAGAGGTATTAGTTATGAAGGGGCCCAAGCTTTTCATGATTGACCAATGAAGCTCAGTTTCTAGAGGCTAGAGTGGGGTGAAATATCAAATTATGAAAATTTCCTCATTTATTTTATTTTTCATTTTTTACATTCTATATTTTTGATTTTCTTAATAGGTAATCATTCTTTTTTCCATATATTTAAAATAAATTCACATGCTTCAACAAAATTAATATTTTTTTTACTATAATGGTAATGGATTTGTATATTAATTTTTTTTATTTCTATTATACTCATGAAATATCATATATAGTTTATTATTTCAACGTATTTCTAAATTAGTCCACCAGTAGTATTCCAATGCACGTGTCATATGGGCAGGCACACCTGAAGAAAAAATATCATCACACATATAGTAATTGTACAAAGTGACTTGGTCTAAGATGATATTGTTATATATTTATTAAATATATATTTTTCTTCAGTGTTACATGTTATGGTACCTTTAAAAACACCATTTTTAAATGTAAACTATAATTTAGAATTGTTGGGTGTTGCATTCTCCACCTTCCCTTGAGTAAATTTCATTATAAAATTTTAATTATCACATTAAAATAAGATTAATTATTTTTATCTAAAATATTGGAAGATATAGAGATATAATATCACTCAAGGATTCTAACATAACATTATATGTATGAATATGAAACTTATATTTTCCCCATACTATGTAAACAAATTATATTATCTTTCATTTTCATTATTTTTCTACAATTTATACTACACCATTTTTGAATGATCTTCTCGTTCCTTGTATTTATTCTCCGTAGTTATTCATACAAATTATTTAACACAGTTTAAGTTAAATATTTCTTATTTAAAACCCATTTCCACTACAATATTCATGGGACTCTATCAATGCATTCTTTTTTTTTAACTTTGTTCATGTAGATATTCATACTTCAAGATAGTTGATTACGCATAATCATAATATTTCTCACTCCAACTATTATCCCTTTAGGTCACTCATTAGAAAAATATAATTATTGTTCTTGAAAACCATAGTTCAATTGATTCATTTAGGCTTCCAATATATGTTAAATAAAATGGCTTTAATATGACTGATAAGAAATTAAACCATACAAGAAGTATTTTAATATAAATACATAAAAACTAAATATAAAAATATCTTATTCAATGAAATTATTACGTTATCAATAAGATTAAATAAAACTAATCACATATCAATTTTAGACTCTTTAGGCGGGTTTATTTTATTTTCCATTACCTAATTTACAAATAGAGTAAATATACCATAATATCATGCAGAGTGAATATTATTAATAAAATATTTTCTTCTAGTAATTTCTATGTAGGTGTATATACATAGGCCTATTCATGACTCCCATGGGTGATGACTGAGTTGATATTCAAATTGAATTTTTTAAGGTTTTTATCCCTATATTTTTTTATGATACAACTCCATCCACTTGTCAGTATGTATAAATGGATTTAATTACTAAAATTACCACACAACATAAACTTCACTGAAACATTAGGATGTGTTCATATACGTATTATTCTCCCACATACCCATATATTTGGTTTTCACTAATTTTATCTCAGCCAAATCGCAATAAATATATAATGTTAAAATATTTAACAGAAAAGAGTTATAGATACCATGGAAACTATGATAAATCATATCTTTTCCCGCCATATATTATCATCCACCATAATCTTATCCTCTATTGTCATCTAAAACCAACTCTAATACCATAAATGACATATATGGGGTTTTTATAATAATTTAATGATCATTTTCGACGTAATATAACCCAAAATGAATGAAGGTGTACCTTTAATAAATAAATATGTAAATAATAAAAAATTAATATACCCAATATTCCACCACTGTAGAAACATCTATTTAATTTAATGAATTGAATGATTGATAATTATTAGTGATGAAATATACAACTTCATATTACATCTATTGGAGTACACTATCCACTCATTTCCTTGATCATATCCAAAGTATACCAAAAAGAAGAAAGCTGGGTATATACATTAATTTAGAATAAGGAAGATCTATTATTCAAAAAGATAGTTTCAACGGTGGATCATAATTATCGCAAAACAAATTCGATACATCTCATACTCTTATATATGAATTATTTATGCTCTATATAAAATAAATAAATTCATCTATATTGCAATAACTCATAAAAATTTTAATGGGACCTGAGCATTTCATCATATTCATGTAAATTCATAGAAATATTGAAATGAATTTTTATATCCCAAATACTGGGAAAAACCTTATATATCATAAGAAACATAAAATCATTCCGTAATGTTAGTTAAGATGAATGCAACATAAATATGTATTCACCATTTTTTCTATTCATGGGATTTTATGTGCACTTCCCAAAGTATAGCACAAGATCAAAAATACAAAAAATACTTTATGAAAAAAGACACAACTCATTGAATGTCCATCCAAACACTTCTAGATATTGATGTTCATATAAATATTTTAATTTTGAACAAAATAGTTATCCACAACATTATCGTTATCTATTGGTAAAACTGTATCATCCTGAGGAACATATTAGTGTTGAAAATAATAATGAATTCCACATAACATAGATACAAGAAAATTGAATACACATGAAATAAATCAATTTTATTTAAGATACATAGTGGTCTGTTCTCATATACAACCAACATAATCAAATTTACATTTATATATAAACATGTCCCCCACAAGATGTATCATATAAATAAAATATATTAAAATTTAATACCATTATCCATGACATCTAGTGACCACAATACATGGAAAAATCCATATAGTATTGGCCTCACATTATTTTATTATTTATTGAATAATATTGAAACAATTGATGAATAAATCACATGAAATTTATTTATCTGATATGTACATAACATGTCACTTTAAAATGAATTTTAACACATCATATGTTAAAAAATAAAGACTATAGATTAAAATCATGAGACTCATTCAATCAGGTGTTAGATGTCCAAAACAATTCATACATGCGGAAAAATTTCATCGGGGAAGTTCTCTAACTAATTAAATGACCATAAACATAACCAACCACCCATTAATTAACTAATACAACATATATCCATGTGTAAATATGATATAACAGTTTGAAAGTTCATATTTAAATTATATCAGAAACATTTTGTAAGAAGGATTTTTTATAATAACACTACCCTAGAAATATTGACGAGTACAAGAAACTCTATAAGATATACAATAGTGGATCAATCAATTAATTATATCTCTAATTATTACCACATGAATCTATTCTACGTATCTTGTATACTACCCTTTGTAAATATTATATGATTTTATTCATCATAACTATAAAATATCATTTAAAACCAAAACATAATATAATGATAATAAATTATTGGAAAGTCAATGAGATACATTTTGAAAATATAATAATCTAGTTGTTCCTTGGAAATTAATTCCTAAAAAATAAAATGAATGATACTTTATATTATATTTATTAGAATAAAATGATACATTTAAAAAATCACAATTAATATATTGGGTTTATTACACCTATATATTCTTTATAAACCAATTTATTTTTAAAAAAAATAATGTTTTCATCAATATATATTGTACATTATCCTAATTATCCAATAATCTAATAATTAAGTCATGAATCTCAACAATATCCCACATGAGATGGTATTTTCGAAGAATGTGTTTAGTCCATTTGTGTGAATGGGTTACAAGAATTTAAAAACATACCCATTATTTTGAAAATATAGATCTATTTCCCACTCCCATTTATTTGACCCACTTTATGGTTAAAAATTAGGTTCTTGATTCAACTGAAATGAAGTGTAGTATATGATGCATCGATGTATTATCCCTTGATTTTATAGTTTAAAATGGATTCTTATTTGGAACTCTTCTAACTAATTTATCCATCATCAAATCAAAACTATCATTTCAAAAGAGATTATATATAATCATTGTCAAATTAAGAAAAATTGTAACTAAATTCTTTTTTATAGAAATGATCTTCACCTTCATAGATCAAGAATGTGTCCTTTTTACTTATTTTGTAATTAAGTATGTTCATCGCAATAGTCTGGTCTATCCATATTGGATTTAATTTTTATATAATTGCTACTCTCAGTGTATATGAGTTATTGGTTCTTATAAAATACATAGTATACATGATATATCATATGGAAGAACCATAAAAAATTAAATAGGTCTATTCAAACTCATTTTAGTGATCAAAAAATTTCCAATGATTCATTATATGAAACAAAATTGTAGACCCAATTGTTATATTATCCATACTGATCAACTATATAAATATATAAATATATATGTTCGTACCATATGTGAGTAACATATTTTTTTATACTTTATAGATTATTTTATTGAGTTTGTAGTATTATTCAACCATGTCTTTCATTGAAGTAAAATTACCAATCTATATATATATAGTGTGAAGTGTTGGTTTTTCATTTTCAATAAATATTCTATCATATACATACAATATCTAAATCCCTTCTATAATCCCAATAGGATTCTAATTTAATCTTGAATATTATGCTTTTCCAGTGAAGATAAACTCATTAGTTATAGCACCAAACATTATATTCGAACTCTGCGAAGTTTTCTATATTATAAAATTGGACTATATCAATTTGGAGAAATTTGAAGTCTCATTTAGAACATCAAAACCCTTGATTTGTGCCATATCAAAATCATCATCATTATTCACATTTTATAATGCAGTTTGTAATTTCTTTTGATATATTTCATAGTCATAATAATAATAACATCTATGACATTATGAGTAAATTTTATCATTTTATTATGTGAAATGGTATAATCTTCACAATAAACATGAACTAGTTAGAAACCATTTTCCACATGATGTATTATGGATGTAGATACTCTTCCATCCATGTTTCTTTTATTCATGCTTGATTTATCATGTTTTGGTTTATGTTCTAGTTCGATGGGAATCTCAGTCCTGAATCAGGGTTTAGTTGTGAAAGGTGTTAGGTGTTGAAGTGTTTTATTGGTATAATCTTACCCTATTGTTTGTATATGGGTTAGTGTTGGGATAATGGTTTAGGGGGAGTTTGTGACACTGGCGTTGTCACCAAATTGTGTTTAAATCATTCATGGATGATTGGGGGGTTCCCCAATGATTTTGGGTGTAATTTTATGGGTTTTTTCAGTTATTGTGGTCACACAGTTTGAGAGTAGTTTTCCAAAAATGTGCAAACTAATCATTCATCTTATAAAATTTTTATAGTATCCCTCACACAGTTTTCAAACGGTTTATAAAACCATGCATCCACGTACTGGAATACAAACTAATAATAAATAAATCCATTTTAGGTGATTCCATATCTTATTTTATGCTCTTGGTTTTGGGTATCCACAAGATGGATCCCCCACTATTCTACCTTAGTTGGCCACTTTGGGGCCGATTTCTTACCCATGATTGGTGTTTCATCTTAAGTTTTTAATCAAATATATCTCCTTACTCTTCCCTCTTCATTTCTATTCCTATTTTTGCCTAATTTATCCTATACTCTATAAATTATTGACATATTATTATTTATTCTCTAGGTTTTTTGGGGGTTTTTTATGGCCAGTCTTCTTAGATTTAGGGTTCCAGAACACGTGGCAGGTGTTTTTGAGTGTGCATTTCCATTACACCGTGGATTTGAGGTTGGATTCCCCATTAATGTGCCTTTTTAAATTACTATTTATTCATTTTATGATTTATTACCCTTATATATGTGATAAAAAAATTTTGTGTTCTTTTTATAAATTATTGGATTTGGAAAGTGGTGTTTTATGCCTTGTTTCAGGATAAATAGAGTTGTTGTGTCAAATAACGCATAACAAGTGTTCGATCAAATGCCCAGTTGAATTTTGTGAGGATTTTATTGTGTGTAATATGAGTTTTGGATTTGTTAACAAATATTTTTATTTCTAAATAATTATTTTTGGTTTCTTAAAAGTCTATTCAAATGGGTTTAATTTAAAAAAGTTTGTGTTTGGCTTTTCAAATCGGTTTCAGAAGTGATGATGAATTGTGGCCCAGTTGGAATTTCCATAGAAAATGGTTTTTTATTAAAGTTACATGGAAATGTTTTGTCAGAATTTTATAAATTTCTTACATTGTAATGGAGTAATTGAAACTTCTTTGGATGATTCTTTTCATTTTTGTTAAAGTTAGTTTTATGATAAATGTTTAAAGTCCCATTTGGCCACTTTTTTTAAATGATGAAATGAGTTTGTTTTAAAAACATATGTTGGATGTTTATCATGACTTGTTTATGTGTAATGGTTGGGATTTACTTGTTTTGGAATACTTTATTTCCATTATAAGGGTTTCTTTATTTGGAACCCTTTGTGATCTATTAATATTATGGAATGAGAGTAGTCTAGGTGGATACTCAGGGTGAGGCTTTTTGTGGATTATTATTACTATATATGATGTGATTGGATGATAGGATAGCATATGTTTGGTAACCCCTATTAAATACATGGTACAGTAGAACCCAGTATATTCAGATAATGGTCTTCAAATGATTGCTACACTGGTAGGTTATGGTACTAACTAATCGCCCATAGTAGGTGGATATATTGGGTTTATTGCTTTGGGATTTTCCCTCGGACGACCCTGAGAAAGGGTTGCCGAGCGTATTGAGATTTTTTATTTCATCATTTGTGACATGTCAATGGGGATGAGGTATCAGGTATTGTGGTCTTCTTTATTAGTCTTTATCTACTAGGTTCACCCATGTTTATTAGCTTTCAATTTATTGTGGTGATGAATATAATGCATATATGTATATTTACTTTTTACATGTTCTGTTATTACTATTGTTAATTATTTTTTATAGTTTTATGTGGAATGTGTTTGTATGGTTTTATTAAGTTTTATGTAATTGGGTTTCAAACAAAAGGGCTTTATCCTCATTGTTCAAATCTGAAAATGTAGGCATCACTTTCCAATTGAAAATGATAACGACACACTGGTTAAATGAATCTAGTATTGGAAATAAAAAAGGGAAAGGGATCATACTATGTTTTGAATTAACATTGATAAAATAATAATTTATATATTGTACTTAAAATTTGAAATTGTTGTTCTTTTTTTTAAAGAATGTACATTTGTAATAGGATGTTGGGCTATCCTATTAAGTTTTAATACTCACACCTATAGTTTTATACTATTTTTGACCTTTTGCAGGATTCATATTGAGATAGGTCACCTTGAGAGTCATGGGATTTTTTTGTAGGAGAGTGACCAGAAGGTTCACATGAAGTTATTATTTTTAATGGTTTAGTTTTTTATGTTTTCTAGATCACATATATTTTTAGTTTCTTTTAAAAATGTTGTTCCCTTTAATACTATATAAATATTTATTTGGTTGTCCATTTGTTTCCATTGATTGGTTATTGTTTAGATTTGGAAAATAGTTCCCCTTTATACTCTGATGATTCCTAACACTAGTTTTTTACCCTATGTGGATCTGTAATGCCCTTCAGGACATTCCACTGTTTGGTTCGAGTACCTTATTCAGGTTTGAACCGGGCTGGTTCATGTAAAAATGGTTTCAGAGTATGATGAATATTAGTGAAGATTTCTTTTCAGAGTTCCCTTTACAATTTGCGGGTGTCAAGGTTAATTGAGTAGTATTTTTTAGGACATGAGTGGTAGGTGAGGGAAGAGAGTCATGAACTCTTTCTCTTTATGATCATCGAGTTTCCAAGGAGAGTCTAGTTTTTTTAGTTTCTTTGTCCTTACATGTTCATTGGTGACTGGGACATGATAATTTATGTTGGAATAGTGGTCTCAATGAGATTTTAGGGACTAGAAATCCATGTGAAGCCATGGAATGGTACTGAAAAGTCTCTCCATATTTGTGGTGTGTTTGACATATGGCCTATAACCATATGGTCAAGTCACCCACCGCCACTAGTTTCCTTTTGTGGGTCTCCTGAACCTTTTATAAATTCTGATTTTTGATATCATTGTTTGAGTATTGTGAATATGGGTTTTAGTAAAATTATTTCATTTTAAAAGGCTCAAAATTGTTTTTTGAAATTTAATATGATAATGGTTTTGAAAATTTGGGTTTTTGTGAATCAAATATTGGTGATAATGAAACAATGATTTAATGGGATAGGATTTTCCATAATATAACTTCTAGATTGATGAAATAATTTTTTTTCAATGAATGGATTATTTTTTTTATTTTAAAACCTTTTTTAAACGAGGTGTGATAGGCGATTTAAAAGCATGTAAATTGATTTTGGAAATTATTTTTTAGCAGTTGGTTTATTTTCTGTAAATGGGTTTGGCCTTTGTGGTTATTAGATTATGAAAACAGACCTAGAAAAATTGTTAAAAATGGGTAAGAGCTATTTGGAATAGATTTTTTTTTGGAAGTTGTATTAAATTAAAGAGAATGGGTTTTTTTAAAAATGTTTCTTAATGAATTGTGGGTTGTATTGTGAAATCTGAAAATGGTTTTTGACTTGGAGGTAAGTGTGCATTTGGAATTTACATGACTTTTGTAATGATATTGATCTGTTTGAGCAGTTGTTGTTTTTCCTAGGTGATCACAAACAAGGTTTTATGTAAATATGGATGTATGGAAGGTATGTCCTAGTGGTTGGGTGCCTGAGGTGGCATTAAAAATGTGTTTGTCAGTGAGACATAGTGAAACACCATTGGAGACTGTGAAATTTCACTTACTTAGTTTTTTTTCAAAAGTGTTTTAATCCAAATAATTCTAGTGTTTTTATAATATGATGGTTTTGTGTCTGGGTTTTCTATTTCATCGAAGTGTAGTTTATCCGTTGTGCTTCTTCATAATCATTATCTAATAATCTTGTTATGTCTTGAGATGGGATCTTATTGGTGGATCAATTTTGGAACAATGTTTAGTGGGTCTCTAATGATTTTTTTGAAGTTGTGATGTGGATATAGATAGTTCACCATTGGCATGATTTCTTGTTGGTCAGCCTATGGACTCCTTTCAAATGTAAAATCCACCTCTTTGAATGATGACACATCCTCTTTGTTAGAGTAAAGAGATTTTTTGGATTGATTTATATTGTTTCTCCATTATGATAAATCTCTCGGCCAAAATGGTTTTGTTTAGTGATATTTTGTGAGTTTCACCATGTTATTTGTTCATTATTCTCCACATTCGGTTTATGGGAGAATGGTGGGGTGTATCATTAGCCCCTATTTGGGGAAAAGTGTGTTGTTTGAGTATGTGACATTCATCGGTTTTTATTTTTCCTTTTTTTCCTCTTAGTAGGATTGTGTGGCTTCATGTGGAAGAAGAAGAAGGTGTCCTAGTTAGGTATTAATAGCTCTTGATTTAGAGGCATTAGATTCTACACAAATTAGCTCCCTAGTCATATGTCCTGGTGTGAATCTGTTGTGTATTCCAGAATCTCAGATGTTTGAGAAGTCCAATTAGGTTTGTCCCTTTACCGTTTCAGTGATGTAATTTAAGTATTCTTATTTTTGGTCCTCAATCAATGAATTTGTCCCCATTATTCAAAAAGCATGGTGTAATTAATCCTCATGAATTATCTATGAACATTCCTTATTAAATTTATGTTTTCTATTTGTGTCCTAAGTGAGGACCGCCCAAGGGAATTGGGTGCAGTCTTAGTTTTATCCGTTCATAAGAGTCGAGTGTTGGGTACTTGTCAGTTGTGGTTTTAGTGGTCCAAACATTAGTCCCCTTCCCTCCTCCCCTAAGTCGAGGGGGTTTTTATTTTATGCAGAATGTGTTTACCTATTTCTTGTCCCCTCTATTCAACAGTGGGAGGTTTAAATATTCATGATGTGTTCCTCTTAGCATGGGTTGGTAGGACATTGTGGGGTTGTTTTGGGGGGAATGTGAGTTATATGTGTGATTCATGATTGTTTCAAATTCTAATTTGATCATTGGTTCATAATGGTGGGGAGACCCACTACGGGCCTCATGGAGTTTCCTCTTAGGAATTTTTCATTTTCTATTAATTGTCTAATGGTGGGAAGTCTGGTCCGGAATCAATTTAAATCATTGACTTATGTGAGTTCCATTCAGTTATGGTGACCATTGGGATCCTTGGGATAAGGGCCAAGAATCTGGTTCTTGGCTTGGTTCTGGATTTAATGGTTGGATCCTTCCATTGATTGTTTTAAAAGGGTGGTGAGTTGTTGTTTTTTTCATGAAAAAATGATTTATCTTATTTTCTTGTGGGTGAATTGGTCATGGATAAGAGGATGAATTGTGTTGATATGGAATCCTTAGGCATATATAAATAAACATTAATATGTTATAGACTTTTGTGAGTAGAAATAATTAATGGTGTAAAGAATTGTCACACTCGGCTTTTCTAGTTTTGGATTGTATTCTGGTTTGATAAGAATCCTCGGGTTTTCTTGGGATTTGGGTGTGACGGGTGTTTGGTTTCGAAGTGTTTTATTTTTCTAATAGATTCCTCATTTTTGGACCTTGGATTGTTTTTGGGAGAATGTTGTATGGGGCTTTAACAAATCCGATTTACTCAGACAAAGAAGCGATGGCCTCATCCAATATAATTTCTCCATACGAAGCCCATTTGTTGGATCTCGGAAAAGAGGTGGCGTCATTGGGCATCACTCTTGACCAATCCCAATCTGAGCTTCATATTGTCAAGCTCAAACGTGGCCGTCAACAGGAAATGATGAAGTTTATAGAAATTAACACTAGAGCGATGTTATTCGAGCCACCCCAAGAGCCTGTCACTATCGCACACCTTACCCTTAAGACTAATGTAGATGTTTTAAGGGGTTATGTAGAAAATAGATAGTACTATTTTCATGTTCAATTTTTTTTGTATATAATAATGAATATACATTCTTGTCATTATTGAAACATTGTAAATAGTTTTTAAATTGAAAAATGTTTTTTTTAGTTATTATTTAATTAAGAAATCTATTTTATTAAATTAAGGGATTTTTGAATTAAAAAATATTTTAATAAAATATTATTATTATTATTATTAAATTAATTTTATTATATATAAATGATCATATAATTTTATGGATGCAATTTTAATTTTTATTAAGGTTTCAAATCATTTTTTGTCAAAACACGTGAATTTTTGATAAATGTCGGTTTTTATTTTAAAAGTGAAAATTAACATATTTAGATATTTATTTAGATAAAATAAATTTTATTTCTGGAATTAGGACGTCGAAATTATCCAAAGGTTAATTTTTAATAATTTTCTGAGATAGTCAATGTTTTGGGTAAAAATTAAATACTGTTTAAAAATATAATGTGTTTTATGACATCATAATCACCCAATAGTGATGTAATAAAATACTATAAGCTTTATGTTAGGCCAATATATTTTTTAACATTAAAATAATTTGATTTTGGGTTTGTTTGACTTACTTTTCAATGAATTAATGGACCCTTCAAGACTTATAAAACACCTTGTCTTTTTAAATTGTTTTCCATGGGAGTGTGACTCGCCTCCACATAAGCAACCCTAGTATTTTAAGAAGTTCTGAATTTTGCCTTATAAAATATGTTTTCCCTATTACCTTTTCCAAAAACCATGGGCAATAACTAGGGTATGGTTTGTGGTTTGGACTAATTTATTATAAGGGGTCCCAAACCTAAATAATAAAGAATTTCTTCACCTTTCTTATATAAACCCACCCAAGATCCAACATACTCCTCAATCAAATCCTTCTTAGTTCTTCCAAAATCATCTCTACTCTATCTAAAATCCTCTCAAGGTGCCCCAAGCTCCCAAGAAGCCTCTCACAAGCCTCTCTCAAGCCTTTGGAAGCACACTTCCAAGTAAGGGTTTTTTCTTCCTTTCTCATTTTTGTCAAATTTTCTTTAAGTTGTTTTTAGCTTATAATTTCAATTATGAATGTTGGGGTATGGTTTATCACCTTCCTCATACTTCCCTTTTTATGTTTTAATTATGGGATACCACTTTATCTCTCATTAAATAACTCCCATGTATACATGTTACTATGCCGAAATTCCGAAAGCAACTTTCTCTCATCTTTTACATTCAAGAAATACTTTTGTATTCTGAATCAAATTCCCTTGAAGTTTTTGGGACATGTATCAATATGACCTCCTTATTTTCCATTAAATTTAAATATGATGAGGAACCCCTTTCTATCTCATCAACCATTTTTTATGAATTCTTATGTCATGCAGTTACGCCACCGAAATCGCGCCGATTTTCTAAGCCAATGTCAATGTGTAGTGAATACAATGCCCATTTCACCATCAAGGGTATTCACCATTATTCACATTTACTTATTGATTATAAAGTTTCAAGTATGAATTACACATTCCTTTATCATGGAATAAATGATTATGTTTTATGAATCCATGTTTTATGATCTCTGTCGCACACGTATGCATGAAATGAAATGTTTAAGAAGGGTGCGCCCTTATAGCGCTCCAATGCATTGTGTAAATTATAGTATCATGATACGTAATGTGAAATGATTTTTGACTCATGATAATTCAAGTTCAATGAGGGTTTACTCATGCTTCATGTGCAATGGTGATTTACTCATGCTCTATGTGCAATGAGCCTTGGCTCATGCTAATTCCATGTTAAGTGTTGTTTCCACATTTCCATGTTATGATTATCATGATTTATCATAACTTTATGTTCATGTTTCTCTTGTGCTCTATTGATATGACTATTTGATAACATGTATTTTACTCCTCATGTATTCCATGTTTCTTCCCTTACTAGGCTTTATAGCTCACCCCTTTTCTTATGAATGTCCTCAGTTTATCCCATGCAATGCTAAGTACGAGGGAATGTAGTGGTCATGTAAAGGAGGTTTTTAAAAAAGATGTTGTACTTCGTGTTTTATGTCTTTATGTAATGATCCTAATCCCCAAAGACACTAGACCTCTTGATCATAAATGTTGTATCAATTTAATGGTTTATGTAATAAATCATGTTTAATTTTGTAATAAAATCAGGGTTTCTATAGTCGGTATCAGAGGATAGGTTTAGTTATTTTTGGTATTAGGATTAGAAAACCTTAGTAAAGCCTAAGAGACAATAATAAGTATAATAAAGACATCCCCAAGTTTTGGTATGTACTGATTAAGTGGTTTATCAATCAAATACATCTCTATCTATATACGAGCAGGTAGAGGCGGCTTTGGCATAGATGTATCCTAGGGGTAAAACCTGGAAAAACTGCTTTGAGCTAGACTCAAACAGGAACTGGTGCATGACAACAGGCCTTGCTTCACCCTAGTTTATGAAACTCTTAGGGGATATGTTTTTATATATTCGCAATCTTAGTATGAATCCATATTAAGGGAATTAAAAAAAATGCCCCTAAGAATATATGTTAGAAAGTAGATCATGAAAAGCCTAGATTGAAGCCTATAGACTCATTAGTTAAGGAAATAAATGTTTGTTTATAATTCATCAAATTTTTTCCTTGGATTACCCTTTATGTGTTACCCCCAAACTTTCCTTTTATTCCAGCCAATGGCCGGTAATAGGAGGACTCAGGCTAAGAAACGATGTGATGATCAATGTGATGACTGTACTAATGAGATGCCAAATCCAATTGGAGCAGGAATCGAGAAATTTGTCATGCTTCTCGCTAAACTAACTCAATATTTTAATAGAAACACAGGTCAAGAGGAATGTTCAACCCCCATAAGAAAGAACAAGTCGCTATCGAGAGCTTCATTAGACAAAGGCCTCCTACTTTTAGTGGATCACCTGATCCCATGATCGCTGAACAATGGTTCAACTCCATTTAAAAATATCTTCTCCATCCTTTAATGTTTTGATCAAGAGAAGGTTCTCCTCGATACATATCGTATGGAGGGTTAAGCTGATCAATGGTGGACATTGATCAAAAATATGAAGCCTGAGGAGGAGATCAAGGAATTGGAATGGAAGGATTTCTGGAAAAAAAAATTCGATAAATATTTTCCGCACACCCTCCGGCTTAAGAAAGAAAGGGACTTACTTAACCTCAAACAAAAAAAAGATGAATCTATTGGAGCGTACATGGAAAACTTCACAAGGCTTTCACGATATGCTTTCGGCTTTGTCGTTACCCCCGAATGCAAGATTGACCGCTTCTTTGGTGGGCTGAAGCCTAGCCTGTGGAAAGCATTAGTGATCCATGACTTCGACAGATATGAGTAAATTGTCTGATGTGCCCTCAAGGTCGAAATGCAGATCTGGGAATCATAGGGGTATCATGGGGACAAGAAGCGTAAGGTGCACATCAATGCTGGCAGTCCTATGGATAATTCCAACTGTTCTAAGAAGATCCAGCACCCCACTTTCCAAAAGTGCGGAAAGAAGCAGCATAGAAATTGCCTCAAGGGGACGAGGAAATGCTTTAGGTGTGGAAGAGAAGGGAACCTAGCTGTTAACTATCGGCAAGAAAGACGCGCAGCTATGAAAGAGGAGAGGAATGCTCCGTTCGAACCTCAACTCGTTGTTCATTGCTACAACTGCGAAGTACCGGGGCACTTTTCAAATCAGTTCCCAAAACCAAGGGTTTTCGGTGGCAACCAACAACATCCAAGGTAGCAATGAAGAGATTTTTCCATCACTTCTGTCGAAGCAAACCCTAACAATGAAGTAGTGATAGGTACGCTAGTTATTCATTCAAGAATAGAAAACGTTATTTTTGATTCAGGTTCTAAACATTCTTTTATATCTCAAATGTTTAGTAGAACAATCCGAGCACAACCAAAAATCATGGAAGTGAAGATGTCGGTGAGTACAGCAAATGGGGAAATCATTGAATCCCATGAATATAAGTCCTCCCATGTTATAATATTTGGATTCAATTTCCTCGAAAACCTCATCATACTCCCTCTGGTGTAATTTGTTTCTATTCTTTTCATGGATTGGCATTCCTTATATAGAGCCAACATAAATTTTCGGGACAGGGAAATCACACTCCATATGAAAAATTGACCCCCGATTCATTACAAGTGTAAGGAGGAAGATGAATCTCCTTTAGATCCATCATCTCAAGCATTGATATTACTTCCCTATGAGCATGCGTATCTGGCTCAGATGATTGAGTCCAAGGAAGAAACCATCCTTGAAAAAAATGCCTATTGTGAGGGAATTCGTTGAAGTGTTTCCCGAGGAACTGAATGGTCTTCTTCTTAGAAGAGATGTTGAATTCTCAATTGACCTTATACCACGGGCGCTACCAATATCCAAAACTCCATATAGAATGGCTATCGTGGAGCTTGAAGAGATGAAGAAACAACTATAGGATAATCTGGATAAAGGGTTTATACTCCCAAGTGTTTCACCATGGGGTGCACCAGTGCTCTTCATCAAGAAGAAGGATGGGTCAATGCGGCTTTGCATCAATTATCGTGAACTTAACAAAATCACGATAAAGAAAAAGTATCCTCTTCCATGGATTGATGACTTGTTTGATCAGTTTCATGGAGCACAATATTTCTCCAAGGTAGATTTGTGTTCGGGATATTATCAAGTAAGGGTGAAGAAGGAAGATGTCCCCAAGACTGCTTTTCGTACAAGATACGAGCACTATGAATTCATAGTAATTCCTTTCGGACTCACCAATGCTCCAAAAATCTTCATGGACTTGATTAATATATTCTTTAGAGATTACATAGAAAAATTTGTTGTAGTATTTATAGATGATATTCTAATATACTTCAAACCAAAGGAGGATCATGAGGAGCATTTAAGAATTGTACTAGAGGCTTTGCGAAAGGATAAGATCTATGAAAAGACATCAAGTGTAAGTTCTGGTTGAAGGAAGTCTCATTCTTGGGCCATATCATCACAAGAAATAGGATATCTGTGGATCCCTCCAAAACAGATGCAATTGAGGGATGTCCGAGGCCAAAATCAGTAACAAATATCCATATCTTCTTGGGGTTATCTAGATATTATCGAAGATTTGTGAGAAATTTCTCATCAGTGTCCAACCCTCATACCAAGCTAACTTGAATGGGAGTAAAGTTATCTTGGAGTGATGAATGTGAAGAAAGCTTCAAAGAGTTGAAAAGGAGTCTTATCAATGCTCATGTTCTAACTTTACCCAAAATTGGGGAAATTTTTGTGGTATTCAGTGATGCTTCGAAGAATGGATTAGGCTGTGAGCTGATGCAGAATGATTAAGAGATATCCTATGCCTCAAGGTAGTTGAAAATCCATGACAAAAACTATCCAACGCATGATCTAGAGTTTTCGATGGTGATATTTTCCTTGAAAATCTGGCAGCATTATCTTTATGGGGTGAAATGTGAGATATATACTGACCACAAGAGTCTTAAATATATATTCACATAGTATGATCTTAATATGTTCCAGAGAAGATGGATAGAGCTCATCAAGGATTATGACTATTCAATACATTACCACCATGGGAAAATGAACAAGGTAGAAGATTCCCTAAGTAGAAAGGACCATTTGATTCTATTACTGATAAGAATTGAGAAGGATACAATGTTCTTAGACTTGATGGGTATGTACCTGGGAATCATAATGAAGGGAACATCATCAATCCTTTCACAAATGATTGCTCCACCATCTCTTTTGGAATGGTTAAAGGATGCTCAAAAAGATGATGTGGGGATTCAGGAAAAAGTGGAAGCTATCAAAAAAGGTAAATCCCCAGAGATTAATATTAATGAAGAAGAATTGTGCGATTTGGAAAAAGGCTATGTGTTCCATTATGTCCGGAGCTGAAGAAAGAACTTTTGGATGATGCACATAGTTCAAATTTCTCTATTCACCTAGGGATCACAAAGATGTATCGAGATCTCCAAGAAAAAATTTTGTGGGATAATGTGAAAAAGGATATCTCTGAATATACATCAAAGTGCCTGGTGTACCAGCAAGTGATGGCAGAGAGGTAGAAGTCTAAGGTGATGATACAACCATTGCCCATACCAGAATGGAAATGAGAGAACATCACTATGGACTTTGTCACCAATATTTTAAGGACATCCAAAGGCAACAATGCAATCTGGGTTTTTGTGGATCCTCTAACAAAGATTGCAGAATTCATTGCTATTCGGGAGGATTTATCATTGAATCAACTGGCATAGATATATATCATGGAAGTGGTAAGGCTGAATGGAGTGACACTATCTATTGTGTCTGACCGAGATCCAATGATTCACCTCTATGTTTTGGAAGAATCTTCAACATGCTCTGAAAACTGAACTGAACTTCAGTACGGCCTATCATCCTCAAACTGATGGCCAATCCGAGCGGACTACCCAAACACTTGAGGACATGTTTAGAGTGTGATCAATGGACTTTAAAGGAATATGGGATCAACATATTCCTCTAGTTGAGTTCTATTATATTAATAGTTTCAACTCGAGCATCCAAATGGCACCATATGATGCCCTTTATGGGAAAATTTGTATAACACCGGTGTGTTGGGATGAGGTCGGTGAACGTAAGCTGGTTGGACCGGAAATGGTCAAGGAAATAGTGGAGAAGGTGAAAACCATTCAGCGGCATATCACGGCATCCTAGTGTCGACATAAGAGTTTGCAGATAATCATCGACGAGACCTTGAGTTTAATGTTAGAGACCTGGTTTTTCTACTCATATCTCCGTGGAAGAAGGTCATGTGGTTTGGAAAGAAAGGGAAGTTAAGTCCAAGTTACATCGGCCCCTTCGGGATTCTGGATCATGTCGGGGTTGTGGCCAATCGACTAGAAATTCCACCTACCATGGACAAAGTACATGATGTCTTCCATGTATCCCCCTTAAGGAAGTACATATCGGACCCTTCACACGTACTCTCTTCTAAGGTGGTACAGTTGGAGGATGATCTTTCTTATGAGGAACAACCAGTGAAGATCTTAGATCGTAGTGAAACAGTTCTACGAAATGAGACAATTCCCCTTGTCAAGGTGTTGTGGAGAAACCACATGTTTGAATAATCGACTTGGGAATCAGAGGAAATGATGAAGCTTAGTTACCCACATGTGTTTTAGTGTGGGAAAATGGAAATTTTGAGGGTGAAATTTCTTAAGGGAGGAATATTGTAACGACCCAAAGATTCATTTATGGAAATCCCTATTTCTCTAGTTAAATGTCGCTTTATGTAAAATGGTTATATAAAATGTCAACCTTTTTGGTTTTATATTAAGAATTATGACCTTTGCTTTTATATCGGTTGAAGATTGATAATATGATTAGTAAAAATATAGGGCTTAAACAAATCCAATTTACTCAGACAAAGGAAGCGATGGCCTCATCTGGTAGAATTTCTCCACACGAATCCCATTTGTTCGAGCTCAGAAAAGAGGTGGTGTCTTTGGGATTCACTCTTGACCAAGCCCAAGATGAGCTTCATCATGTCAAGATCGAAGGTGACCGTCTATGGGAAAAGTGGAAGTTGGTAGAAATTACCACTAATGCGATGTAATCTGAGCCACCCCAAGAGTCTGCCACTATCGAACACCTTAACCTTAGGTCTTATGCGGCTGTTTTAAGATGTTATGTAACCAATAGATAGTACTATGTTCATGTACATTCTTTTGTATATAATAATGAATATACTTTCTTGTCATTATTGATACATTGTAAATAGTTTTTAAAGTGCAAATAGTGTTTTTTAGTTATTATTTAATTAAGAATTCGATTTTATTAAATTAAGGGATTTTTGAAATAAATTATATTTTAATAAAATATTATTATTATTATTATTATTATTATTTTTATTATTAAAATAATTTTATTATATATAAATGATCATATAATTTTATAAATTCAATTGTAATTTTTATTAATGTTTGAAATCCATTTTTGTAAAAAACCGTGAATTTTTTATAAATGTCAGTTTTTATTTTAAAAATAAAAATTAACATATTTATAAAACTATTTTGATAAAATAAATGTTCTTTCTGGAATCAAGATATCAAAATTATCCAATAGTAAATTTTTTATAATATTATGAGACAGTAATTGTTTTTGGGTAAAAATTATATATTATTTAAATATATAATGTGTTTTATGACATCATAATTACCTGATAGTGATGTAATAAAATACTATAAGCTTTATGTTCGGCCAACATATGTTTTAACATTAAAATAATGTGATTTTGGGTTTGTTTCACTTACTCTTCAAAGCATTAATTGACCCTTCAATACTTATTAAAGACCTTGTATTTTTAAATTGTTTTCTATGGGAGTATGACTCATCTCCACATAAGAAACCCTATTATTTTAAGACCTTCGGACTTTTTCCTTATAAAATATTATTTTCCTATTCCCTTTGACAAAAACAATGGGAAAAAACCTTGGTATGGTTTGTGGTTTGGACTAATTTAATATAAGGGGCCCAAACCTAAATAATTAAGAATTCCCTTACCTTTCCTATATAAACCCACCCAAGCTCCCACTTCCTCCTCACTCAAAGCCTTTGGAGTTCATCCAAATTCTTCCCTACTATCTCTGGAATCCTCTCAAGGTGCCCCAAGCTCCCAAGAATCTTCTCTCAAGCCTCTCTCAAGCCTTTGGAAGCACACTTTCAAGTAAGGGTTTTTTCTTCCTATCTCATTTTTTTCAAATTTTCTTTATGTTGTTTTTCCCTTTTAATTTCAATTATATATGTTGGTTTATGTTTTTGCACCTCCCACATACTTTCCTCTTTATGTTTGAATGATGGGAGACCCCTTTCTCTATCATTAAATGCCTCCCATGTACACCTGTTACTATACCAAAATTCCGAAAGAACTTCTCTCTCTTCTTTTACAATCAAACAATACTTTTGTATCGTGAATCTAAATTCCATTACAATTTTTGGGACATGTATCTATATGACCTCCTTCCTATCAGTTACATGTAAATATTATGAGGAACCCCTTTCTCTCTCATCAACCATTTTTTATGAATTATTATGTGACGTCGTTACGCTGTCGAAATCGCACAGATTTTCTAAGCCAATGTCATTGTGTAGTGAATTCCATTCCCATTTCTCCATCAAGGGTATTCACCTCTATGTACATTTACTTATTGATTATAAAGTTTCATGTATTAATTTAAATTTCATTTATTATGGAATAAATGATTATGTTTTATGAATCCACGTTTTATGATCCATATGGAACACTTATGCATGAAATGAAATGTTTAAGAAGGGTGTTCCCTTATAGCACTCCAATGCCTTGGTTAAAGTATTGTATAATGATACGTAATCTGCAATTAGTGTTGAATCATGCTAATTCAAGTGAAATGAGGGTTTACTCATGCTTCATGTTCAATGAGGATTTACTCATGCTCTTTGTTCAGTGAGCCTTGACTCATGCTAATTCCATGTTAAGTGTTGTTGCCACATTTCCATGTTATGATTATCATGATTTATCATGCCTTTATGATCATGTTTCTCTTGTTCTCTATTGATATGCCTATTTTCTAATCCTCTTATATTCAATGTTTGTTCCCTTACTGGGCTTTATAGCTCACCCCTTTTTTATGCATGTCCTCAGGTTATCCTGTGCAATGCTAAGTAGGAGGGAATGTAGTGGTCATGTAAAGTTTTCACTAAAGATAGTTTACATCATGATTTTAGTTGTTATGTAATGATCCTAAGACCCAATGACACTAGACCTCTCGATCATCCATGTTATATCACGTGAATGGTTTATGTAATAAATCATGTCTGGGTTTTTAATAAAATCTGGGTTGTCATAGTTGGTATTAGAGGATAGGTTTAGTTATTTTTGGGATTAGGATTAGAAAACCCTAGTAAAGCCTTAAGGACAATACTAAGTATAATAAAATCATCCCCATGTTTTTCTAAGTACATAGTAAGTGTTTTATCAAGAAAATACATCCCTCTCTCGATACGAGCGGGTAGAGGTAGCTCTGGCACAGATGTATCCTAGGGGTAAAACCCGAAAACACCGCTTTGAGATTGACTCGAACGGGAACTGGTGCATGACAACGGGCATAGTTTCACTCTTGGTTACGATACTCCCAGGGGATATGTTTTGATATATTCACAAGATTATTATGAACCCTTATTAAGGTAATTAAAAAAAATCCCCTATGAATATATTTTAGAATGTAGATCATGAAAATCCTAGATTGAAGCCTATAGACTCATGGGGTAAGGAAATAAATGGTTATCTATAAGTCATAAATTATTTTCTTTTTATTAACCTTTATTTGTTACCCCCTAATTTACATTTTGTTCCAGCCAATGGCTGGTAATAGGAGAAATCATGCTAATAACTGATGTTAAGATCACTGTGACGACTGTACAGATGACATGCCCAATCCAATGGGAGTGGGAATCATGAACATTGTCATTCTTCTCTCTCAGCTAACTAAATATTTGAATATAAACATGGGTCAAGAGGAACGTTAAACCCCCCATAAGAAAGAACATGTCTCTATCGAGAGCTTCATTGGTCAAAGGCCTCCTACTTTTAGTGGATCATCTGATCCCACAATCACTGAACAATGGATCAACTCCATTGAAAAGATCTTCTACATCCTTCAATATCGTGAACAAGAGAAGGTTATCCCAGAATCTTATCGTATGGAGGGTTAATCTGATAAATGGTGGACGTTGATCAAAAATACAAAGCATGAGGAGGATATCGAGGCGTTGGAATGAAAGGATTTCTGGAAAAAAAAAATT
This sequence comes from Viscum album, assembly GCA_963277665.1. Taxonomy (NCBI): domain Eukaryota; kingdom Viridiplantae; phylum Streptophyta; class Magnoliopsida; order Santalales; family Viscaceae; genus Viscum; species Viscum album. Next base: position 304,143,137 of record OY728141.1, on the reverse strand, counting down.
TAGTAAATATTTTCCACGCACCCTCTGACTTAAGATGGAAAGGGACTTTCTTTCCCTAAAAAAATAAGAATAATATATTGGAGAGTACGAGGAAAACTTCACAAGGCTTGAACAATATGCTTCCATCTTTTTCGTTACCCCCGAATGAAGGTTGATTACTTCTTTGGTGGGATGAAGCCTAGCCTGTGGAAAGCATTAACGAACCAAGACTTCGATAGCTATGAGGAAATTTTCTGATGTGCCCTCAAGGTTGAAATAGAGTTTGGGGAATCATAGGGGTATCATAGGGAAAAGAAGAATAAGGTGGACTTCAATGATGGTCATCCGATGGATAAATCCAACTATGCTAAGAAGATCTAGCACCCCACTTTCCAAAAGTGCGGAAAGAAGCACCCTAAAAATTGCCTCAAGGGGATGAGGAAATGATTTAGGTTTGGAAGAGAAGGGAAATTTTCTATTAACTATCAGAAAGAAAGACTCGTGGTTGCGACATAGGAGAGGAATGCTCCGTTCGAACCTCAACGCGCTGTTCATTCCTATAACTACAAATAACCAGGGCACTTTTCAAATCAGTGCCCTAAACCATGGATTTTCGGAGGCAACCAACAACCTCCATGGTAGAAAGGAAGAGATTTTTCCATCACTTCTGCCGAAGCTAACCTCAAAAACTAAGTGGTGACAGGTACACTATTTATTCATTCAAGAATAGCGAACGTAATTTTTGATTCAGGTTCTATGCATTCTTTTATATCTCGAATGTTTAGTAGAACAATCCCTGCACCACCACAAATCACGGAAGTGAATATATCGGTGAGTACAAAAAATGGGGAAATCATTACATCCCATGAATAAAAGTCCTCCCATGTGATAATCTATGGATTGAATTTCCCAATGAACCTCATCATACTCCCTCTGGTGGAATTTGATGTAATTCTTGGCATGGATTGGCTTTCCTTATATAGAGCCAACATATATTGTCGGGAGATGGAAATCACACATTATATGGAGAAAAGACCCCCAATTCTTTACAAGTGTAAGGAGGAAGATGAATCTCTTTTACCTACATCATCTCAAGCATGGTTATTACTGCCCTATGAGCACACATATCTAGCTTAGATGATTGATTCCAAAGAAGAAAGCATCCTTGATAAAATTCCTATTGTGAGGGAATTTGTTGAAGTGTTTCTCGAGGAACTGCCTAATATTCTTCTTAGAAGAGATGTTGAATTCTCAACTGAACTTATACCAGGGGAACTACCAATATTCAAGACTCCATATAGAATGGATTCCATGGATCTTGAAGTGCTGAAGAAACAACTACAGGAGAATCTGGATAAAGTGTTTATATGCCCAAGTGCTTCACTATGTTCTCCACAAGTCCTCTTCATCAAGAAGAAGGATGGGTCAATGTGGCTTTGCATCGACTATCGTGAACTTAACAAAATCACGATAAAGAACATACATCCTATTACACGGATCAATGACTTGTTTGATGAGCTGCAATGGAGCACAATACTTCTCCAATGTAGATTTTCGGTCTGGATATTATCAAGTAAGGGTGATGAAGGAAGATGTCCAGAAGATTTCTTTTCATACAAGATACGGGAACTATGAATTCATATTAATTCCTTTCAGACTCACAATTCTCCATAAATCTTCATGGACATGAAGAATAGAGTCTTTAGAGATTACCTATAAAAATTTGTGGTGGTCTTTATAGATGATATTCTAATATACTCCAAAACCAATGAGGATCATGAGTAGCATTTAATAACTGTACTGGAGGCTTTGCGGAAGGAGAAGCTCTATGAAAAGTACAACTAGTGTGAGTTCTGGTTGAAGGAAGTCTCATTCTTGGGCCATATCATTACAATCAATTGGATATCTTTGGATCCCTCCAAAACATATGCAATTGAGGGATTGTTGAGGCCAACATCGGTAATGGATATCCATAACTTCTTGGGGTTAGCTACATATTGTCGACAATTTGATAGAAATTCTCACGATTGTCCGACCCTCTTACCAAGATAACTCGAAAGGGATTAATGTATGCTTGGAGAGATGAATGCGAAGAATGCATCAAGGAGTTGAAAACAAGGCTTATCACTACTCCCATGCTCACTTTACCGACAAGTGGAGAACTTTTTGTGGTATTCAGTGGAGCTTCGAAGAAGGGATTAGGATGTGTGATGATGCAGAATGATAAAGTGATATCCTATTCCTCAATGCAGCTGAAAATCCATGATCAAAACTTTCCAATGCATGATCTGCTGTGGAAAGCGGTGATCTTTGACTTGAAAATCTGGCGGCATTGTCTCTATGGGGAGAAATGTGAGATATATACTAACCACAAGAGTGTTAAATATATATTTACAAAGAAAAAGCTTAATATATGCTAGAGATGATGGATAGTGCTCATCAATGATTATGACTGTTCAATACATTACCACCATGGGAAAGAAAACAAGGTGGCAGATTCCCTATGTAGAAAGGACCATGCGATTCTATCATTGATAAGAATTGAGAAGGATCCAATCTTCTCAGACTTGATGAAGATGGACATCATAATCATAAAGAAGGGAACATCATCAATTCTTTCACAAATGATTGTTGAACCGTCTCTTTTAGAAAGGTTAAAGGATTCTCAAAAGGATAATGTGGGGATTCAGGAAAAAGTGGAAGCTATCAAAAAAGTTAAATCCTCGGTGATTAATGTAAATGAAGAAGGAATTGTGAAATTTGGGAAAAGGCTATGTGTTCCATTATGTCTGGAGATGAAGAAGGAACTTTTGGATAAAGCACATAGTTCAAATTTCTCTATTCACCCAGGGAGCACAAAGATGTATCGAGATATCCAAGAAAACCTTTGGTGGGATAATATGAAAAAGGAGATCGCTTAATATAAATCAAAGTGCCTGATGTTCCAGCAAGTAAAGGTAGAGAGGTAGAAGTCTAAGGGGATGATGCAACCATTTCCAATTCCAGAATAGAAATTAGAGAACCTCCCCATGGACTTTGTCACCAGACATCCAGGGACATCCAAAGGCAACTATGAAATCTGGGTTATTGTGGATCGTCTTACAAAAACTGCACACTTCATTGCTATTCGGGAGAATTTCTCATTGGATAAACTGGAAAAGATGTATATGACGGAAGTGATAAGGCTGCATGGAGTTCCACTATCTATTGTGTCTTACTGAGATCCAAGATTCACCTATATTTTTTGGATGAGTCTTCAACATGCTCTGAATACTGAACTGAACTTTAGTAAGGCCTATCATCCTCAAATTGATGGCCAATCCGAGCGGACTATCCAAACACTTAGGGACATGTTGAGAGCATGCTCAATAGACTTTAAAGGAGGATGGGATCAACATCTTCCTCTGGTTTAGTTCTCTTATAATAATAGTTTTCACTCGAGAAACCAAATGGAACCATATGAAGCCCTTTATAGGAAATGGTGCAGAACACCGGCGTGTTGGGATGAGGTCGGTGAACGTAAGCTTCGGGGACCGAAAATGGTCGAGGAAATGGTGGAGAAGGTGAAAACCATTCAGCATCATATCAAGGCATACCAAAGTCTACAGAAGAGTTATGCAGATAATCGTTGACAAGAACATGAGTTTAACGTTGGAGACAAGGTTTTTATACTCATATCTCTGTGGAAGATGTTCATGAGGATTGGAATGAAAGGGAAGTTAAGTCCAAGGTACATCAGGCCCTTCGAGATTCTTGATCATGTTGGGGTTGTGGCCAATCAACTAGAACTTCCACCTACCATATCCATAGTACACGATGTCTTACATGTATCCCTCTTAAGGAAGTACATATCGGACCCTTTACATGTACCCTCTTCTGAGGTGGTATAGTTGGAGGATGATCTTTCTTATGAGGAGCAACCAGTGACGATCGTAGATCGTAGAGAAAAAGTTCTACGAGATAAGACAATGACCCAAGTCATGGTGTTGTGGGGAAACCAAATGTTTGAAGAAGCGACTTGGGAATCAGATGAAATGATGAAACTGAGTTACCCACATCTGTTTTAGTGTGGAAAAAAGGAAATTTCGAGGGTGAAATTTCTTAAGGGGGGAATATTGTAATGACCCAGAGTTTTATTAATGGAAATCCCTCTTGATCTTGTTAAATGTCTCTTTATGTAAAATGTTTATATAAAATGTCATCTTCTTTGGTTTTATGTTAAGAATTTTGATCGTTGCTTTTATAGCCGTTGAACAGTGATTAGATGATTAGTATAAATATAGGGCTTTAACAAATCCAATTTACTCAGACAAAGGAAGCGATGACCTCATCTAGTAGAATTGCTCAATACGAAGCCCATTTGTCGGAGATTGGAAAAGAGGTGGCGTCTTTGGTCTTCACTCTTGACCAATCCCAAGCTGAGCTTCATCATGTCAAGCTCGAACATGACCGTCTATGGGAAAAGTAGAAGATGATAGAAATTACCACTCGAGCGATGTTATCCGAGCAACCCTAAGAGTCTGTCACTGTCGCACACATTACTCTTAGGTCATATGAGGCTATTTTAAGGGGTTATGTAACAAATAGCAAGTACTATGTTCATGTACAGTTTTTTTGTATAGAATAATGAATATACTTTCTTGTCATTATTGATACATTGTAAATAGTTTTTAAAGTGAAAATATTGTTTTTTAGTTATTATTTAATTAAGAATTATATTTTATTAAATTAAGGTATTTTTGAATTAAATAATATTTTAATAAAATAATATTATTATTATTATTAAATTAATTTTATTATATATAAATGATCATATAATTTTTTGAATGCAATTGTAATTTTTATAATGGGTTGAAAGCCATTTTTTTCAAAACCAGTGAATTTTCTATAAATGTCGGTATTTATTTTAAAAGTGAAAATTAACATATTTAGATAATTATTTAGATAAAATAAATTTTACTTCTTGAATCAGGACATCGAAATTATCCAATGGTGAATTTGTTATAATTTTCTGAGACAGTCAATTTTTGGGTAATAATTAAAAACTGGTTAAATATATAATGTGTTTTATGACATTATAATGACCCAATAGTGATGTAATAAAATAATATAATCTTTATGTTCGGCCAATATATGTTTTAAAATCAAAAAAAATTGATTTTGACTTTTTTTTACTTACTTTTCAAAGCATTAATGGACCCTTCAAGACTTATTAAATACGTTGTCTTTTTAAATTGTTTTCCATTGGAGTGTGACTCACCTCCACATAAGAAACCATATTATTTTAAAATTTTCGGACTTTGGCCTTATAAAATATTTTTTTCCTCTTCCCTTTTCCAAAAACCATGTGCAATAACCATGCGATTGTTTGTGTTTTGGACTAATTTAATATAAGGGGTCCCAAACCTAAATAATAAAGAATTCCCTCACCTTTCCTATATAAACACACCCAATCTCCAACATCCTACTCACTCAAAGAATTTGGAGATCGTCCAACATCTACCCTACTCTCTCTGTAATCCTCTCAAGGTTCCCCAAGCTCCCAAGAAGCCTCTCTCAAGCCTCTCTCAAGCCATTGGAAGCACACTTCCATGTATGGGTTTTTTCTTCCTTTCTCATTTTTGTTCAATTATCATTAAGTTTTTTTCCCTTTTAATTTCAATTATGAATGTTGGGGTATGGATTTGAACCTCCTTCATACTTCCCTATTTATGTTTGAATGTTGGGAGACCCCTTTTTCTCTCATTAAATTCCTCCCATGTACACCCATTACTATGCCGAAATTCCGAAAGGAACTTCTCTCTCCTCTTTAACATTCATGAAATACTTTTGTATCATGAATCTAAATTCCATTAAAATTGTTGAGTCATGTATCTATATGACCTAATTATTGTATATTACATGTAAATATGATGTGGAAACCCTTTCTCTCTCATCAACCATTTTTTTTGAACTTTTATGTCACGCGGTTACGTTGCCGAAATCACACCGATTTTCTAAGCCAGTGTCATTGTGTAGTGAATATGATGCCCATTTCTCCATCAAGGGAATTCACCTTTACACACATTTACTTATTGATTATAATTTTTCATGTATGAACTCAACATTCCATTATCATGGAATAAATTATTATGTTTTATGAATCCATGTTTTATGATACATGTGGCACACTTGTGCATGAAATGAAATGTTTAAGAAGGGTGTGCCCTTATAGTTCTCCATTGCATTGGGTAAAGAATAGTATCATGATAAGTCATGTGCAATGAGTGCTGACTCATGCTAATTCATGTGTGATGAGGTTTTACTTGTGCTTCATGTGCAATGATGATTTACTCATTCTCTATGTGCAACGAGCCTTGGCTCATGCTAATTCCATGTTAAGAGTTGTTGCCACATTTCCATGTTATGATTATCTTGCTTTATCATGACTTTATGTTAATGTTTCTCTTGTGATCTATTGATATGCCTATTTTATAAAATATATTTTACTCCTAATGTAATCCATGTTTATTCCCTTACTGGGCTTTATAGCTCACCCCTTTTGTTATGCATGTCCTCGAGTTATCCCATGCAATGCTAAGTATGAGGGAATGTAGTGGTAATGTAATGAAAGTATTCAATAAAGATTTTCTACTTCAGGTTTTAAGTTGTTATGTAATGATATTAAGCCCCAAAGACACTAGACCCCTCGATCATCCATGTTGTGTCAAGTGAATGGTTTATGTAATAAATCATGTTTATGTTTGTAAAAAAACATGTTTGTCACACTACACTATTTTCGGTCACTTTTTTTTTCTCACAAATGTTTAGTGGTTATTTTTAATTTCTTTATCAAATAATTCTCCATCATCTTCCCTCTTCGATTTTATTCCAATATTTAGTGGGGTTTCTCTTATCTGCTAGTCATCTGTGACCTAGGGTTCTATTTCCCCCCTGTTTTTTATGGTTGTATTATTCTTGTACGACTAGGATTTTCATTTCTTGTTATCATGGAATGGTTGGGATGTCGTTGTTATGGAATCACTGGGATCCATTAAATTGGTTCATTTTTGTAAAACTTTATGATCTATTAATATTAAGTCCTGAGATTATATCATGGGGAGACTTGGGGTGAGGCCTATTGTGGTTTATTATTACAATATATGTTGGGATTGGATTCTCAAATGACATTGGGTGGTTCACCCCCATTAAATAATAGAGACATGGGGGCCTAAAAATTGATATAAAGTTATATGAATGATTGTTCCACTTATTTGTTATGATATTATCTACTGGCCATAGTAGGTGGATATAATGGGATTACTGTTACGGGATTTTCCCTTGGCATGTCTTGAGAAAGGGTGGTCGAGCATATTGAGTGTTTTGATTTCACCATGTGTGACATGTCAATGAGTTTGAGGTCACTGGTATTGGTGTCTTCTAAGGTATTCTGGATCTCCTAGGTTCACTCATTTCTGTTGGCATTCAGTTTCTTGTCCTGATGAATACAATGATTGTATGTGTATTTACATTTCCCTTATTGTGTAATTAATATTGTGTTTTCATTTGTTTTGTTTTACATTTAAATTTATGGTCTAATTTATTATGATATATGAAAATGGGTTTCAAATGAATGTTTTTTATCCTCCATGTAAAAATCTGAAAAATGTAAGCATCAAATTCCCCTTCAAAATGCTAATGGTAGACTAATGAAATGATTCATGTTTTGAAAATGAATAAGGTAAATGGATCGTACTTTTTTTTTATTAAACATATCGAAAACATTACATTTATATATTTTAGTTCAAATATGAAATTAATGTTTCTTTTATTATAATGGATGTGAATTGGGGATAGATTATTGATATAACATAATGTGTTTTAATAATCATGCATATAATAATTTTCTTGTTTTTATCCCTTGTGTATGATTAATCTTGAGTTTGATTACATTGAGTAACTTGGGATCGTTTTACTAGAGAGTTACTAGAAGGGTTGCATGAAGTAAGTTGGTTGCTTAGTTTTGTTGGATGAGTTTTCTGGTTCAGTTGTATTTCATTTTCATGTAAAAATGTTGTTCAATTTAATTTTATTTAAATATTTATTGGGATTAATATTTATTTCAGATATTATTTTTTTGTATATTTTGGTGAAATTGTTCCTTTATCATCTTTGATGATTCCCAAAAATAGTTTTACATCCCATGGGGACTGGGAATGCCCTTTGGACCTTGACATAGATTAGTTCTTGTGCGCAGTTTGGGGTCGATCTGGGATGGTTCGGGACATTTTTCTTTTTGAAAACTCTATTACACTCTATGGGTCTCAAAACATTATGTACATCAAATATGTTTGATAATTTATTAATTCATATGGAGTTCATCTTTGATTCCAAATATTTTAACAATATATTAAAATAAAAACATGAAATGGAATCTTGGGAAGACATAGGTTTTCCCCCTTAGAATATTATTTCATCATCATTTTCCCTAGGAAAACAATATATGCCATGTTCCGAAAAAATTATAAGAAAATTTAGTGTTTCTTATGTATCATGAGACATTTATTATTCAATAAAATAAAATAAAACACACTCAACCATCCTATCAAAAACACTTCTATTTTATATTTTCCCCTATTTCTGAAACTCCATCTATCATCTAAGGTTTTAGTCAATCACAATTTTTCCATTATATGGAAACATCATCTCAAACCACAAACAATTTTTGTTTATATGGTTTGATACACACTTTCTATCTTCATCCTTGAAATAACCAAATAATAATAATTTTTTTCTACGATACTAGATTATCAAAATACAAACATTCCACTGATTCCTTAATATCTTGAATCCACATAATATATATAAAATAAAAAACTAATTCTATATCTCATATGGTGTCTTTATTAGAACATTAAGGGGAACACATTAAAAATTGTAATATTGTTTCCTCCCAAAAAATATTCTAAAATGAAATAGTAATGTCACATAAACTCATCATCAATCAAACCATTTCTATAAAGGTATGATTCCTTATTTTTGATACACTATTCCATTATTTTGTTCCATGATGATTAACTTCTATAAAAACAACACAGTATCTCCGATGATCTATGAATTCCTTGCTCAAGTGTTCCCCAAAACTGTGTAATTGGAGAACGTTATCACTTTTCCAAATTAATTATGTATTTTTCTTCAGAAACCCATTGATCATATGAAAATATTAATTCGTTTCTAACATCAAAAACACACACACATGCATAGGGAGGTTATTGATAAAATAAATAATAACCTAAAACCACCATTTTTATCTATAATCATTTTTAAACATATATCACTACATATTAGATCCAAATGTCTATTATCTCTCTAATATTTTAATGAAAATCGTAATTTTTCCCCAATAAAGAATATTGACATGGTTCAATTATTTCCTAATGGAATGATTCAAAAAATACATCTCTATAGTGTGTTTGAATTTGGTAATCCTTTATATATCCATGGAGAATGTGGATAACGAATCTTGTAATAGAATCAACATTGATCTTATTATTTTGATTATTAAAAATAGTATTATCCATATCAAAAATTTATATTGTTTTATTTATATTCTCAATACATGTAAATAAATTCGTACAAAAATAATAGCTATTTTTATTAAAAATTATTGGAAAATTTATCTTCTCTAAAAAATTTATAGAAATTAAATTTTTATTTATCATAAGAAAGAATTAGTTTTTTCAATAACCTAATAAATCTACTAGGTAAAAGTAGATCATAGGACCCAAATAATAATGAAGAAACTCTTCATCCTTTATATACATAACAATTTACATCACCAATAATCAATTCCCACTTATCTATGAGGTTTTTTAGCACAAACGTGTCACACACTCAAAGTATCTAAAAAAGTCAAGTATTTATGAATATATTAATATAACATTCATAATTTGTGTCTACTATGTGATTCTCATTGATAACACCTATGATACCATGATTGTGATTTATAACTATTTTATATGTCAGACATACTAATGCTCTTAGTAAGATCATAGTTATTAATAAAATAATCTATAATTTAGACATAGTATTGAGAATGAATCATCTGTTATAAACTTTTAAAAAAAATTAGATGAATATTTTCTTAATAAAAATTATTACCAGATACATCATGTTAATATTTCAATTCAATATCTATATATCCCAACATGATGAACTTTATTTAGTGTGAGACTGGTTAATTTAGTTATTTATGTATGGATCCATCTTAATCACAAAGGTACTAACTATTTTATAGTTGATAATATTAATTTATTTTCAAATAATTCATATATATTTAAAAAAATATTACACCAGTATAAAAACATGTGAGGTTTCCAAGCTATGTGTATCCCAATGAAAGCCTCATATCAAGCTATCAAATGTCAATCTTGGGGAACTATTCAATTTTGAGGACCTACCCATTAGATAATCCCAAGGAAAATATTAATAATTTTATGAACATAAAATAATATATGGGAAACAAACATTTATTTAAAACTAACTTGTTGGATGATCACTATTTTAATTCTTATTTCATTGGAAGGAATCACACACTTTTTATATTTATTCTTTTATTTCATGTTCACTTCCATAAAATTAATATCACATGCATATTAATTTAATTAATATTTAACCATACAGAATCATTAACCCATGAATTATTAACAGTTTCTATGCATGATTCAAAAAAACTATTTGGAATACCTATTCTGAACAAAACATTAATCAGTTCACACTAAATATTTGTGAATCTCTATAAACAACCTATCTTTTTTATGTTACTCACCCAAAAAATGATTCCATATACATCTATAGGCCCAGATAAATAAAACATGTAAATTAATATATATCATGACGAATCAAAAGAATAAGACACATGGATGTTTCATGTTATTTCAACAAAATTAATACGACTTATAAACTCTACATGTGTTAGCCCAATATTATATATGGATAACACCGTACAATTCAAATGACAAGGACTAATCCTGCATGAAAATAATTGTTTTAACCCCATTCACCATTACCCAATGATAAATTTCAAAATTAAACCAATTCATTGAAACTAAAATATCTAATTACCCCAATACATTCCAAAAAAATATTCTCAAGATCATTCTAATAATTATAAATATTCTTCAATGAAGATGAAAAAAATTAAATCGTACCTCGCATGGAATTTCATAGTTTATCATAAAATAAATCTTATATAAAAATGGTAACAGACAAAATAATTATTTTCTAAAAATATTTAATAAAATTAATATAAAATAAAATTAGAAAAAATTAATTTATTTTTTCCAAACCATGAAGAAATTTTGAAACTTTCCCTTGTTCAATGTGTTGGATAACTATAGATTATTTTTAAAGTATTGGAAATATTGAATGGTAATTTTTTTTATTTTTGAATCCAATCATAACTATCCAGTTTCGTAATATATTCTGACATATAAATTGGATCCTGATAATATTGATCTATCGAAAAATGTTTAGTTTTTTTGCATGATCATGTGTCAATCAAGTAGAATGATGAGTTTTTTTACCCTACACTTTTTTATGTTTGGTTGATGTAGATGTATATTTAAAGAATTTATTGAAGTTGGATTACATCACACTATTTATATTAATTGTGGAACATTTTTTCTTCATGATGGTCGATGTTGTGGAGTGATTTTATAATCACTCAGAATGGATGGTAGGAAATCTTCAATAAATTGTTATGTAATATTTTAATACCATATATTTCATAAATATTCATGTTTGGATGATCAATATGTTCCCATTTACAGATAAAAATCTTCTCATATAGATTCTCCATTACCCTTTCATGTCTGCACTTCATCACATTCATGTCAACCCCTTTTTATTAAATAATTGATCTCATACTTGTATTGAGTTGAATCAGTATGTGATGAAATTCAGCATACACTCATGTCTAGATGAATCATCACAATACTATCTTGGATAAAACCTCCTTACAAACATTTGGCATCTAGAACATGACTGATTATATACATTATATGTTATTGTCAGGATAAAACAAAAAATATGTGAAGAATAATTTATTTAATACGTGATGAATTGGGAAACATTAAATTACCTTGAACAAGGCTAAATTTAACACTTATGGTTGATTTTTTTCTCATTGAATAAGTAATTCATCATTGGATTCCAATTTCCTCATGCATTACTTTCTTTCAACATCAATTAGGATGTTCAATAATATGGTTTGAAATTTCAATTTATCTTCTAGAGTACCCATTGAAAATTGGTTGAGGATTTTTGCACCTATTTTCACTATAATATATATTGGTGAATGAATGCTTCAGATCATCCTTTAAACTATACTGTGTTAATATTAAAATAATATCTTTTTTGGATTATTAATTTATCAAAAAGAGTATCTCATACCATTTTTCATAAGTATTTTATAAATTTTCACAAGCATATACTAGATATTTTTATTTCAATATGATCTCATCCACAATTTTTTATTATAAAGAATATAGATGACATATCATGAATAATAAAAAAATTATAAATCAAAATATATTAATTAAATATTTTACATAATCGATATATCAAAAATAATTTAATTTTTGAGCAGTTTTTTTTCACCTCTTAAGATATCTAACTAATAGTTTTTTATAAACCATAAAGAAATATATTTATTTTATCAAAAGTATTTTAATATTCAACCTTTAATATTTTGAAAAAATGGTCAATAATCATTGAATTGTTTAATTAGTAATAGTTTATAATATATTAATTAATTTTTAAGTTACTTATAAATTAAAACATCCCAAAATAAAATTTCTTCTGATTTATATTAATATAATAAAACATAAAAGTCATTTAATATTTAAAAAAATAATCTATTTTTTGTTATTTATAATATATATATTTTTTAATTGTATCATCCCATTACAGTTACAGAAAAACTCTACAGAATGGTAAATATCATATTCCTTTAACAAAAAGTTTAATCAATGTGTATGACCCTTGGGCACCACCAATCTCATAAGGATTAGGAATAAATATCTCATACATTATTCCTTATAAATAGTTAAAAACTTTAGGCATTCTAATTTAATAGATAAAATATCAATGTAAAATTTTTTAGATTTGGGAAAGAAACATAACACCAATATGTTAACCATTTATATTATGTAAATTTCATCTTTAATATTATATATTACTCAATCTAGACACCTTGCATAATGGTGAATGATGATCTATATTTATGTGGATGGCTGTAGTAATGATAGTTGGTTTACATATCATACGTGGAGAGGGGTAAATGATTTTTAACAATATATAGATCGAGTAATGGTCTGTAACATTATTATAGTTTTATAAAAACACTATGTTTACTTTTTTGTAAAAAATTAATAATATCAAAATATTTTATTCTTAATGAAACAAAAATTAATAACATTGATGGGATTTATATGACCATATAAGAAACATTTTTAGTGTTTGATCACTAATAACACTTGTAGATATATCATCATGAAATAAATATGTAAATATTGAGAAATATAGTTCATGTTATTCAACATTTTCAATAGATTACAATTTCTCTTCAAGAAGATAATTATAGATAATGATTTTCAAAGTAAATATTAAATGTTTCATTACTCTGAGGTGGTACATTAGTTTTCAGATCCATCATTGTATCATGATGATACAATAAATATGTAAGGGGTGATAGCACATTTTTTAGGATGATTAGTAGACTTTGGGAATAGTACATATCAAACATTAGATCATAAGTATAAAAAACCCAAGAATATTTGACCTCGTCCTCTTATACAGCTTTCTTAAATTCTCATTATGAAATGAAGAGTTTTTGATATCTCATAGTGGATCATGATCCATTATAGGTAAATAATGTTTTCATCTTATTTTTTATCATTGTTTAAACAACATTAATGACAATTCATCTTCAAACCAATATGTTTCATATTATATATCATAAATAATGTAAACCCATTCAAGATTGGGTTGGAATTTTCCTATATAACATGTATGTATTCAAAATACTTTTCATGCATTTAAATCATTATGCTTTTAGAATAGTAACCCCAAAAATTACAATCCCCAAATTACATGACGTTAGGAATATATTTCATTACATACATTCCCATGACCATTTTTCATTAGATAAATATTGAAATAGGGAGTCACATTAAATATTAAATACCATGTACTTCTCAACAAATGTTCATTTTTAGACATTATAAGCCCCCAAAACTCCAAAAAATTATCCACACATGATAATTTGTACTAGATATATCATGTGTAAATTGTTTTCATAACATGTGAAATGGAATCATCAGAAAGGTGAAATCAAATATTTAGTAAGGGAAAGAAAATAAAAATATATATCACAAAAAGATAAAGGCATGAATAATAAGTAAAAAAGCTAATACAATTCAATGAATTATGTATAACTAATCACATGAGTTTGTAATAAAACCATGTGTGTTATAAAATAATAAACAATCACATGGATAGAAATAATATAATTCATGGTGACAGAATGCATAAGATAAAACATATTGTTCATTATCATCATGCACTCATCTAATAAATTATTTGATATCATCAATGTATCAACCTATACATCTTAAATTAAATAGGTAGACAGACAAAAAAATTTACAAAATATTTGTCTTATTAGTCTAAATGATACATCATGTTGCATTATTTTATTTTTCCCTCCCATTTAAAATTTAATAATAATATATTAATTATATGAAATATTTTAATATATATACATATTTCAATCAACATTCCATAAGAATCAATTTAATTATTAATTGAGAGGAAAACATATATAATGTCAATACATTTATTTTTAGTTAATGGGAAAACATATATTTAATCCATATATTGAAAGAAGGTGTATGGTAATAAAATTCACAATAGGCATGATTATAAATCTATTAAAAACATTATTATAATAACAAAAATATAGATTTCTACAGTATCCATAATAAATAAATATTTTAAATCATCCCGAGAAAAGTGTTCGATGGTTAAATAATACATATAGAAGTTTAACACAATGAATCTAAAAAAATTCATACATATATAGAAAATATACTCATAAGAATAACACATTTAATTGCATTACATCTGAATGGAATTGGGGGAGATCCTTCGAATAATAGAGGATTAATTGGCACAATCATTATAGTAATGGATTATTTATATAATAGATGTATGATTAAAATATATTTAGATAATGAGAAATTATTAGTAAATAACCCTAATCAATTTATGGTGTAATAGAAGAAGACATTTAGAGAAGTATCCATTCAATATTATAATAAAAGAGAAGGAATCTTGACTAAAATGAAGTGCTAAGGTAATTATCTAGAGAATGGGTAAATAATTAATCAATCAGAAAATTAAATAATTAAATTAAATTTATAATTATAAAAGAAATTACATGTGAGAAAAATATTAAGGTTTTATGAAAAAAATTAAATTCAAATTCTTAAAACATATTATCATTAGAATGTAATATATATATTTAAAATAAAATATGAGAATAATCGATTATGATATGGGAAAAATATTAAACAAAAATACTCTAAGACAGTGTAATATAGAATTAAATTGAATAAAAAATTTCATTATTAATTGATAATTCCTTTTATAATATTTGTTTTTTTTCAAAAACCCCATTTTAATGTAATTAGTTTCATAGAATAATATGAAAATATGATAAATGATTTGCTGATTACAAACTATTACTAAAATGGTAAGATAATCATCAAGAGAATATAAGAGGGATGTAATGAAATTATCATTCGAAATATCTTGAAATTAATGTTAATTATTATAAATATAGTAAATTTTGTATGTGAACTGACCATATAAAATAAATTATGTTGTGTGATAAAAAAAATATCTAATGGAATTTAGAATAGAGAAAACTAACCCTTACAATATTTGTATGCATTAAATAGACTTCCATTCAGTGATAAAACAATATATGGATCATCAATTCCCTTGTATTACTCAATTTTAGAAAATGAAATCAATTAAGTTGTAATAAAACCATATCAAATGTATATTATTACACTCTATTAACTATGTATTTGGAAAATTAATTATAATAAAGAACACATTAATTGAAATCATGACTTTTCAAAATAAACTCTTATATCCTTTATAAATAAAACCAATATAAAACACCATATCCTAGAAATCATTAATATTTTTTTACCTCTAAATTATTCATTTGTAAAAAATTATTTCAAATATATTATTAATTTATTATATATTTTCATCATCGTGTTATAGAATCTATAATTTCATAATCCACACAACTTTTGTAATTATACGGAGAATGACTCTTGATTAAGAAAATTTTAATTAATATAATATCTATGATTTTATATTTTTTCCATTGGATGATTCAACTTGTTTCATTTTCATTTTCTAAATTTATAATGGTATGGTTTGTGATCATTTTTATTGTGAATAACATGTTCCATAATTTTTAATTTTTAAAAGGCAATAATATAATAAATATATTACATGTCAATAAAAAATTTCCATAAATATAAATTAATCTGATATAAATTATCATTATATGTTTATTTATTATATAATATTTATTAATCATTCATAACATAAATAATATAATTTTGTTCAATTTTGTAGTCTAAGTAACCCAAACAAGCTTGTATTGTAATGATATAATGAGTAAGTAATTTTCTAGTATATAATGATAATTTAAATAAAATAAAACCATATATATTATTGAAAATTCATATATATTCATTAAATTCATTAACAGATAATTGATAATATGGTGTTGTTGCAAAATGAAATTCATAGTTTGTGGACACTGCCATTTTCATGATACACAATTATCATTTCCATTTCTCAAGGAATAGTGTGGAATGAAGGTATATGATAAATTATATTATAAAATAACATTTTTTTCTGAAAATTATATTTATTTAATAAATCTATTATATATTCCTGACCATAGAGGTAGTTTCAAAAAAAACTAGATCACTTTCTGGAGGAGGTAGTCTAGATATACACAAGATCATTTTTTGGTTTCTAATACATTATGGGAATGATAATGTCATGGATTACATAATAATATAATAATATTTTATTTTATTCATAATCGTAATATATTTTTCTTATTGTGTCTATACAATGATTGAAGATAATTATTAATAAGATAAATTAAAATATTTTCAAATACTCACATCGAGAACATAATATTTCTCTTGGAAATATCCTTTGAAATGGAGGATATTAAATATTTAATTCAAAATAGAATAATTATAAAATAATATAGATTTCTAGGAGGAGATAAATAGGCGAGTTTACTAAATAAATTTCTTGGAATAGGTGTATCATTATGTGAAAGATGTTTTCCCCAATTATAAGAGAAGATAGTGAAATTTTTAGAAGTACAAATTAACTTTCTATAAGGGTGTGTCACTATTAGAGGTTGAATGGATAAAAAATTTAGAAACTCTTTTTTATACAAGGAGGATAATTCAATTACATTATTTTAAATTCGTATTATACACATTTCATGAGTCTTTTACAACAATATTTTTATAATTTTTAATTTTTTGTTTTTAATGTCGTAAATAAATTATTCCTAATTAATTTACCTTCAGTGCCTAAAAATAATGAGGGAGTTATTATATAATTTGAAGTTAATGATATGAGAAATGAGGCCCATTTTATTAAATTAAGATATATTTTTATGAAAAAATATATTTTATCATGAGCACATATCAATGGTTAAAACCCATTTTGGGAAATCATTTTTTTATGATTAAATTTTTTATGTACGAAAAACTTATCAATGTTTTTTATTTTAATAAATTGTAATTTTTCATTATAAAAATTATAAGTAATGTTTAATTAAAATAAATATGAAACATAATTTTTCCATAATAATATCAAATTAAAAATAAAATACCAGAAGAAGTATCTATTATTGGGAAACAATAATTATGATCATAAAAATTCAAACATTGGTTTATTGAGTCCATAAAATTATATTTAAATAAATATGTTTACAACTTAAATAAATCAT
This sequence comes from Viscum album, assembly GCA_963277665.1. NCBI lineage: Eukaryota > Viridiplantae > Streptophyta > Magnoliopsida > Santalales > Viscaceae > Viscum > Viscum album. The sequence goes on along the minus strand of OY728141.1, from coordinate 304,125,043 downwards.
TGATAATGTAAAATGTTTTATAATTACTGAAGTCATACTTACATATTTATATTTCCATAAATTCTCATGATTACAAAAAAAATTATTTTATAATCAAATATTCATCTTAAAATCAAAAATTTCATAAAAATACCAAAATTTATTTTTATGATAACATTTTTATTTAAAATAAAAAATGAATTCAATTTAGTCAAATTGATGTTTTAAATTAAAGTTTTTTAATTTTCAATATAAATATATAAATATAATGAAATATGATATCATAGGAAAATAACGTTCTGGAATATTTGTTATTATTATTCTTATTTTAAATTAATTGCAGTTAACATTTATTGAAAATATATTATTTATATCAATAATATCATTTATCCATTATAAATTTTATATCATAACATAATTCACAAAAAAAATAATTTTTATAAGGGGCTCAGTTGAAAACAACAATATTTCTTATTAGCTACTTAGGTATACCAATTAAATTTTATCCCTAGTTCAGTTTTAACAAGAAAAAATATTTTATTTCAAATTATACATCATAACATGATTATCTCAATTTATCTAGAAATTATCCGGTTACATTTTATTAGTTATAAAAAATTTGTAGTACATTGTGGTTTTTGTTTCATGAAAATTATTATTTTTTAATTTATGATGTTGCAAAAGAAATATAATTTGAAATCATTGGAATTTACAAGTTATAATAACTTTAATAAAGTAATTTTAGTTATATTTTGATTTATTTTCAAGTAATTTAAATATTTTAATATATAAATATCATGTTTTTTGGAAATATTATGGAAATTATTGAAATCCTTCCAAAACATTTACATTTAATTGAAATAATAGTTTCATTTGAGATAATATTCACATATAGGTGTATCAATTTTATTATTAAAACTAATCATGGTGATTTTATATGAAATGAGGAGGTGATAATAATCAAAAATTGTATATCCAAAAAGGCTTTGACATCTCTAGAAATAAAATCAATCCAAAATAAGTTAATAATAAATAACTTTTGAAATTCTATGGTTTCCTAATTAAATCAATGTTTCAATTATAGTTATTTGATTAAGTGTCACATACCTAGTTTTGGACCATATAACACTTTAGTTATATAAATATTTATTTGATTATAATTCATAAATAACATATGAATTAATCTAAATGCAAGTGTGTAACTCATTATAATATTAACTCAATGTACTTGTTGGTATCCCTAAAATATTGTCTCAACCAATTATTGATATAGAATTAATGTGCTATTAAATAATATATTAGGATATATTAATACATCCAGATTCAAATATATTATCTTAGAGAATTCAAGGAATGATATATTCACCTAATGGAACACTCTGGGGATCAATGACATTATACTAGAGCAGTAACACTTTATTATGTAATAACCTCACATTAAAACACTAAAAAATGTTTAATTTAAAATATAATACATCATTGATACACTATCTGTCTTAAACATGGAATCAAACACACAATAAGTAATTATGGTAATATAGGGATATTTATGATAGAAAATATTTTTTGAAGATTAAAATCCAAAGAGAAACAGTATAACAGTGATATAAAAAAGTCTCATATCATTTCTCAGTATTAAATTTGGTCAAATACATGATCTATGTATCAATGTAGTGTATTTTATCATTTTATATTTGACTCATTCATATCCATCTTGTCTATAACAGTCCAACATAATTTTATCTCCAGCCCTGACATTATATTCTTCCTTAAATGTATCCTTTTATGATTAAAACCCAAATTCAAATAATTTTTACCCATGGGAAGAATCCAAACACCACATTCCCAATTATATCCAAGGTATATTTCGTACTATTAAATAATATCATTTGATGGTCATGAATATCATGTCCACTAAATGATAAATATATGCAATTTCAATAGGGACCACATGTATTCCACCACTAATGATACCAAATTATATTGAGTAACACATTGAATAAAAATACATGTAGATATGGATTCAAGGAAGATATTTAATTTAAATATCATTATTGTAATGAAATGTAACTAATAAATTTAAATTAATTAATGGAGTATCAATTGTTATAATGATTAATTATTATATTTCAAAATTTATTTAAATGAAAAAGTAAGAATCTTGTGATATTGATGAATTAGATGAGGTTGAAATTAAATTGATAATATACGAGATATAACAAAGTCATATAAAACAAATGATGAAGGGTTATTAACATTTCTAAGAGGGGAGATAATTGAGTGGAATCGTAATTTGGAGGAGAACTAAAGGAATCCTAAGAAGATAAACTTAGAATATTTGAATAGAAAAAATTTCAATTCCTTTTTTATTTTAATTATATTTTTTATTAATTATATTATTAATATATTCAAATAGATGGATTTATTTTTTCTTTATAATATCTATTTTGTGTGTTTAATGTTTTTTCATGTGATTCATTCAATGGAACATACGGGGTTGTCCACATTTTTTGTGTATAGATAAACATCCAGGGATCATGTGTGGTAGAAATATTAGATGCTCACCCATGGTACTAAGTATTAAAACACTTGATTAAGATGAATATGTGTGTACGATGGTTATATTCTATAATCAAGTAGATTTAAAACCATTATTTATGGGAATTACAATAGAAGAAAACACAAATCCTCTTATTGAGCATTCATTAACTACATCAAATGGGGTGGAAAATAATTAAGTTGAGGGTTATTTGGTTTTATATCCCACTAGAACATCTCTATTGACAAAAAATCAAAAACAATTAACATGAAAATAATTTTTATGATCTTCATGGAGAAAAATCATATCAATCGATTGAAAAATCAGCACTATAATGTAAGATTGTTAGATTATACTATCCTATAAGAAAGAACAATATACATGGATGAAAATTAAATGGTAGTTATGTCCTCTTATATCATAAACTTAACTACAATCCCATCTAAATAAGTAATACATTAATTCACCCATAATTTTTTGATTTCTATATAAAAACCCTACTATGAGAAATTTTTTAAAAAAATTTCAATTATAGATATATATCATTTCTCATCGGTTTTGTACTACACTAAATTGATATTTAAATATTTAATATATTGATGTATTTATCAAAGAAATAATTAGAAAATTTATTAGGGATTGAACCCAATCCAGCATCATGATAGGAGTGTATCTATTTGAACATCCATGGATTTGTATCAATGGTTCTCACATATCTCAAAATGTAAATCCTCACAATAAGTTTTTTCATATTTTCCCAACATTTTTTTGGATTATAAACATAATATGTTTAGTATCCCTAGAATAACATGGCATTATAAAACATCATTATTTCTTAATTAAAAAATTATATCACATAAAAACCGTAATTTCCTAAGAATTAATGGGTTTAGAAAATTTGGATACTTGATATATAAAAAATTATTTCATAATTTATGTGAACATTTCACACTAATTTATCCAAACTACATCTTTTATTAGATATCTCATAGGATAAAATCATCGGCGTGATAAGGAAAATGGAATCATAAGAAAGGGGTGGGTTCAAATTCTATAGGAATAATAAATATATTAATATGTCACCGAGATTGAGATAAAAATAATATGAGAAAAAAATAAATATATAATTATATGGTTAAAATAATATTGTGTTAAAAATCATATATCATAATTAAATAATATGTTACCATATATGTTAAAAAGTATACTATAACATAAATACTAAAAATGTGTGACCTAGATCATACACCAAGATTATAACATAGATATATATCAAAATAGTTTAAAAAATTTTCCATATAAAAAACATGGTGGATTATGAATCACAATATATTTCATATATATTATTAGATATTAAAACCTATTTCCCACTATGGGTTAAAAATCAAAAACTGCTTCCTTTATCAGAATAGGCACGAAAAAATATTTTCCATTTTATATAGAGTTCTCTAATTATTTCTATATTATATTATGAGATATAAATCATTAAACATTGAATTTTAGGGATATAAAGGGCCCACCCATCAGATAAATATTAACCATACATGTGTGTCACAAAAATATCATCTCATCAGTAAAATCCTGGGGGAAGAATGAGTTTGACATCACATTCTAAATGGTATCACATAAATAACCACATAATCTAAATTTTTGGACTCAAAATTAAGTCCCATTATATAGGCAATTAATTAAATATGTTAGATGATGGTTTATATGGAATAAAAACATAGACAATGTCTTGATTGTGATAATTGTTAAAAAAGTTTCAAATGGTAAAAAAAATTATTTTGAAAAGGAAAACATTTTAAATATTTTGAAATTATATTATTGAAATGTAACATAAAAAATATAATGGATACATTAATGGATGAAAATTTAATTAAAAATATAAAATAAAATATACATATAGTTATTTAAATAAATTAATGGAAAAAATTAGAGTAAATTAGAACATGGACATTAAAAATTGAAAAAAAGAGATAAATGTTCCTTCTAGATAATGTTTTAATTTTTGGTGAGGGGATTATCTTGTCTCATAATTTGAGTTAAAATAGTAATTATACCAATAAAAATTAAACAAAATATTATATAATATAGTTAATCTAATTTATAAATAGATTACTGTATATCAAATATGCAAAGAAACTATATAACTAAATGAAAAATATTTAAGTTACCAAACATCAATACCATGACTCTAGACAATCAGAAAAGAGATATATCATCCAATGTCAAAAAATTTATCATATTAAACAAAAATTACAGAAAATTAATTTAAATTATATAAATATATACTTTTTATTTTATAATTATTCTTCACACATATATTAGTTACATATTTTTCCCATAATTATTTTTTTAGTATTATCCATTCGTACTAGTTTCATAAATGAGGGTTTCATAATCATTCATCATTTATATTTTATACTTATAGTGTTATTAAATATACAAATATTTTTATTATATAATCATTTCTAAAGTTTACATTTCCATTACATAGTGATTCAATCTTTAAAAAATTATATGATGTCAACAATAAAAAATTTCAGGGAGTTTAAAACTATGAAGGGTGTTTTATTCTTTAAAAACATAAATATTTATATAACCCATCCAAAAGTAATAAAAACAATTTATTTACATTTTTATTATATTTTTGATCATTAGTATTTTCTATAGAATCATCCTGGACATAATTTCATATCCTTGATTGAGTATGTTTCCAAACGAACCCAAACATGAAGATAACCTGATTAATAGATGATAAAAAGGTTATTTATCTATAATATCATCATAAACATAGAACAATACAAATATTTAGTGATTATTTTAATGATATACCTATTTTATAAAATTTAGATGTATAATTAATTAATTTATTAAAAAAATCACATTGTGTGAATTAACTATTTTCCATCTTAGTTTACATTTTTCAGACCAAAAATATTATAATGATTATGTATCATCAGAAAATTATGAGGATATTAATTATTAATTTCCTTAACCATAATAATATAAATTAAATAATAAATATACATTAAAATAATTCTTAGTAAATTTTATGAATGGTGGTATTTAAAAACAAACTCATTTATTCATATAGATCATAGTTTGTATATTAAAAGGTGAAAAATTAATGTTGATTTAATAGAGCAGGGAAATAGTGGTACAATATTTAACCATATTTATAATATAATAAAAAATACATATTATAATTATTTTATCTATTTATTTTGGTTTTATGAAATTTCATAAATAATTAGTGCATAAAAAATAACAATTGTAAAGAGAGGTTATCACACTTATCATCACTTCTTGGATTTTATATATTGAGAAGGGGATTAATCATTTGACATATAAACTTTTGAGAAGATTGTGACATATTTAATGTGGAACAAATTAAAAATTTCATAGTATAATTTTTAGTTTGAACTTTTGCTGTTATGGATTAGGGGGATGTCAGGACAACAGAGTCACATTAATAAGTAAATAAGATACATCAATTATCTAAATATAGAAAAAATTTATAATAGTGAACTAAATATCATGTAAATTATCTTCAAAATTGGAGAAATAATTTAGTGGGTATGAGATAAGGATTAAAAACCACAATCATTTTTTCACACATTTTTTCAACATGTTTTAATCACATTATTCCTAGAATTATTAATTTTACCATTATTTCATTTATATAGGTATCTAGTTTTATCATATGGTAACATATTCATTTTTTATTAAAATAAAGTGGTCCTTATTAGATAATATTAACCTTATAAGTTAAAAATGTAATAATTTGTATTCATTTTTTATAAGTGGTTAAAATTAATTTTAATATAATCAATGCTTGATGAATTAAGAATATTTTTTGAAAAATATTTCTTGATTACATAATGATTTAATATTATTAATATATATATACAACTTTTAAACATATATACATAATTTCTATGAAAATAATTAAATTTTATAACCAGGTTATAATTTTATGATAATTCAAAAAATTAATCTTTATTTTTAAAATTATTAGTATTACATTTCTAAATTTTATTTGTAAATAAAATCATAAAATATATTGGAAAAAAAATTATATGAAAATTTAGTTTGTTATATTAACTATTAATTTTATAATTAATTAGTAATTAATTTAGATTAAATAATTTATTTATAAAATTAGTATATATTGTTATTATTAAATTATAAAATAAAAATATCCTTGAAATAAAATTCCAAATAATATACCATAGATATTTTTACCATAATATGATCTGAGAAAAAATGACCATTCAATATATATAAAAATTCAAGATATATTTATACATATAAATAAATTATTACATAAATGTATAATGATGAAATATGCATAAAAACCCTTGTAGTATATATATAAGGTCTATGTATCATATATTATTTTATTGTAATTCCTTGTACTGTTTCAACAAGTATGGATGATGTTTAAATCATCAGAAGCATGAATTCCATCATATATGTTTATTCTCAACATATAATTTCTCGACATTGGCCTAGTTTTTTTCGTGGTAAAATCTTATTAAATCAACCACCTTTTGAGCTCATAAAAATGGCCATTATATGGAAGAATTATACATTCAGATTCCATTTCATCTTATTTTGTTTATTTTTATGCAATACAACTACTTAAAAAAATTCATGTAAATAATGAATTTATGTATCAACTTTAATATTTAAAATTATCAATATATAAATAAATTTTATATTACATAGGTATAATTTGTAAAACACAATAGATGTTATATTCTTTACATAAAGAGACTATACAGTGAAATTTTAGGATGTTAAATTCTCCACCTTTAAACAAATGGTCTCCTAAAAATTTTCATTATAAAATAATAATGGATTTATATATGTATATCCTTAAGATGAATCATTATTTTTTATTGAGCCTAAAATCGTATATTTTTCTTTTATGGTATGTCTAATAAATTTAATTTTTTTCATCTTAAATAATTTGTGATAAATACATCTCAAATATTGGTGTTAATATATGATTTATTTTTTTCCTTTATTTCATATTTAGAATTCCAGTGAAATAATATTATATTCGTTTTTTCATTAAAAGTTGAATCGTTATTACCAAAATATACACCCAAGTTTCGGATATCACTTAACATCTAAAGATCCTCAACATGACAGTACATGTGGAATTTTAACATGAACTAATGAATTTGATGAATAATTTTAATCACATTCATAAAAAATATTGACATCCAAATACAAAACCCTTTAATCAACTAATTAATTAGCCACTACCCTCCCAATTTTATTTTTTTCTCTCAATATTATCCCCCACATGTGTTTCCTTTAATAATAAGTCACTACACATCACCTCTCCAAGACCATACACCATTCCATGCACCTCTATCATTATGAATCCATTATTACTATTGGTTTGTGAGGAAAAAATTCAATAACATATACTCTAAATGATCCTATTCATGTCTTCTAAGAGGAAAACTATTTACAACACATGTGTTATTAGATCACATGATCTGAGGTATTAATATTGAATCCCAAACTACTCCCAGCCCTAATGTCTCTTAGTGACATCAATTTTTTTCACACAAAACATGTTACCTACTTCACTAGTAGTACTATTCCAGGATTGAATTATATATAATCCATTATCAAGGTTCTTTTAACTTCTATAAATTATAAAATGTCTTGAATTAGCATATTTATGTATTTTAATTACATTGATATGATTCAATTTTTTTCCATTGTAGTAATATTATGATCCTTTTTGGGTAGTTTCATGATGTTATATCAACAACCATTGTATTTTAAATAATGAATTTTATTTGTTTAATATAACCATGCCAATTGAATATGATGTATATATTTAAATCGTTAATACTATAATAGAATCACATCAAATCAACCAAAAGTACATATATAAAAAATTATATTCCCATAATGGTGTATTTTGAAAAGTTCCAATCATATATATAGATATATTAATGATAAATAAAAAATTAGGCTGTTATAGTTAGAAAAATATCTAGGAATCTTATATTGGCTAGAATAAAGGACTATGTCACGAACCGTCCCTCGGGGCCCGTGCTGTGACTACCTCAAGCCCGCCTTCCATAGGCTAGGGGTTGGAGACTTGCACCAAAGGTGTAATTCCCTAAATATGGGAAGGCACTGCCTTTATAACTGAAAACACAAACAACATAGCACCCATATGGATACAAAACACTATGTTAAACTGTATAACAAGAGAGTGCTAAAATTTAAAGGGGCTGGAAATACAAGCCCAACTGTAAAAGTACAATTTCAACTGAGAAGGAAAAAACAACTAAAAGGTGAAAAGAAGCTCCCCGATCGTCCACTGCAGATCCTATAAAAAGGGTATGTACATATATCCTCTTTAGTACTCCACACTTATCTGTCTCCTCCATGTACCCACACGTCGTACGGTCCACCTCTGGGTACCGTCCAGTCCTGGTAATCTCAGCCTCAGTTAGAGATGTATGTCGTCTGTAACCAACACAACGATGTGCGGGCATTGCTCGTGTAGGGGTGAGTATAACGATACTCAGTAGGGACCCCGAGACCCTCAAGGTCTCACAAAATCTGACATGGATAAACCAAAAAGTATGAAATCAACAGATAACCCTACTTAGGTATATTCCCAAACATATACCAAAGTTATCAAATAATCCATCTCAATCATGAGGTAAACACAAAAGATACTAACTCATCTCAACCAGAATTTTATTCACATTATCAAAACCACCGTTGCAGGAGAACTCCACCTCTATCGAGTACAGTGGGACAACCATGACACCAAGGCACTTTCCACTAATCTTGGACTGCTGAGGTACTCCTCCTGTCGAGTATCGTGGGTCTGCTGCGTCACCAAGGCGCTCACCACCGCGGGTCTACCGCATCACCAAGGAGCTCCCCCTCGTAGCCTACTAAGTTACTGCTCATGTCGAGTACCATGGGTCTTCCGTGACACCAAGGCACTCCCCACTGTGGGTATGTAGCAACACCCACATGGTCCCCACTGGGCTAGTTGTATCACTCAGAGTCGAAATGGTCAGCAGTCGTCAGGTCTCTTCCAGATACTAGGTCTTTGCATTCTGTTCACTCGTCACTAGAATGATCTGATGCACGAGCTACTGGTCAAAACTAAAACTATTAATAAGTCCCAAAAGGAGGTATCTCAAGGGTTTTCCATGTCATAGAGGTATCAACGCAATAGATAGAACATCAATCGGATACCCGGTCTCTGAGTTATTAGCCTTTTAGTCCCGGGCGCCCGGTTGGATTCTTGCATGATCCAACCTAACCGTATCACAACTATACCCCAAACTCTAGTGGGGTATACTCAATGGGGACCTTCATGCTCCAATATTACCAGTGTCGCTGACGGTTCGCCAAAAGGACGTCTGGTGGCAAAGATATGGCCAATGAATATAAAGGGTCGGTAGTGGGCCCAGTTCCGGTCCTACCGGGTCAGACCCGGTCTAGGTCAACCCAGTCAGACCTGTTTGGTCTGGCCCGGCCCATTGGGTGGGACAGCCTATTAGGTTTATCCCAACCCACTGGGCCCAGCCTAGTAGGCCCCGTGGGTGGTTCGACCAGGGCTCGGGGCCGATTCGGCCCGGAGCGCGTGGGGCGTGGCTCGGTGTCTCGTCCCGGATGGCCGAGATATGTTCGACCAGTGCTGCGAGGGGCGCAGATCGGGTAGCTTGTCCTAGAGGACGATGTGGCATGGACGGGGTCGGTTTAGCCAGGAAGCAGCGGGTCGGCAGGTGGTCGGTTCGGTCAGAGCGCGGCGCGGCCGGGCCAGCGGGTGGCGTGCATTGGCCAAGGCGCTCGGGAGGCGGTCGGGTAGGCAGGGAGGAATCCTGGCAGGCCGGAAGGAAAGCTTACGGGATGTCGGGAGGTGGTCGGGCAGGCCAGCAGAGCGTTGGTAGGCTGGCCGGCAGGCTGGGAGGTGGGCGGGCAAGCTGGCGGCGGCTCGGGTAGGCCAGTTGGTAGGCTCGGGCAGTTACCGGGCTGGTCGGTGGCTTACGGGCAGGCCAGTGCGGCTTGGGCCGGATGGTGGCCCAGTCGATGGGCAGGGCGGCCAGCGCAGCATGGAAGCCGGTGGGCGGTGTGGTGCGCCCCGAGGTAGCGGAGCCGGTTCGGCCGGAGCGCCGCGAGGGGTGCGCGGTTCGCGGAGGGTGCATGTACTGCGGCAATTGCCTTCATCATCCCATCACCTTGTTTCTTCGTCACCATGCTAAAGATCATAATAAAGAAGGACAACCGGGGGGGTCGAAACATTAGGTTTTGGCCCGCACCCTCTGCATTTTGGGTGGTAACATTTGGCAAATCAATAAATAAGAAATATGAAGTTCAATTGTTTAATAACCTCCCCAACGATTCCTTTCTAATCTAAGAAGAGAAAAAAGGAAGGTAATGTTATTCAAAAAAACCCCTACCTTGATCGTTGGTCGTCGACAGAGTCATGAGGAAGAAGACTGAGAAGATCGTCGTTCATCACATCCACTGCACACTTTCAATTCCGAGCTCGCACGTCTGTTGTGGAAGATGGTCCACGACGGTTGGATCCGAGGAAGGAAGTTGAAGTCACACCTCAATGGTGTTCCTCGTTCTTAATTCTTCTTTCTTTTTTTGGAGCTTCTCTCTCTTCTCCCATGTTCCACCAAAAGTGAAATTCCAACCAAAATAAGAAGAGATTATAATATCATAATAATTCATTAGCACAGAATTCCAAAATGGATGAAATAACTTAATTTCATCCACCTAATTAATGTAAAGGAATGGCATAATAAATTAGCGGAGTTGGCTCAAAATAATTAAAGGTGTGGTGGTGGCACCATAAATAGTAGGTGAGGTCAAGGGGCTCCCCCTCATTAATGAGGGAAGGTGATAGAATTTACTCTCCTCCCACTAATAGGGGGTTTAGTCCCCTGTGGTCCCCACATTTTAACCTCTCATGGGAGGTTAGGTTCTGGTGGGCCCCTCCACCATAACCCCTCATGGGATGTAAAGGTGTTGTGGCCTCACCTCCAACATCCAACCTCTACAAAGAGGTTATCGATCCAGTCGGACCCACCATTGAACACCCACAGGGTAGCTCAAATAAAAACAAAGTGAAGCTCACTTTATTTTATTATTTTCCATGAAAACCCAAAAACTATCTTTTATTCTCGACTTACTACCGTCAAAGTGAAAGTCTCCTAAAGAGAATACCAGCGCTGCGAGTTCAACGGTACCCTCAAATTTCAATTCCGAGCAATGGTTCAAATTTTATAAAAACCCACTTGTACTATTACTAAACATACCTGATCAAATCTTCAGAAATTGTTCCTAGGCACACCGTGCCTCATAATCATGCATCTTCCATTTTCACAGACTCGTAAAATTCCATTGTATTTAAGAAAAAAATTCCCACGACATTTCCGATTCTTTACACCTCACAATGATAATTCTGAAATAAAGAATCTATTATTCATAATCTGTTAAGTTGGTAGTCAATTAATAGGCACAATCATATTCAGGTAGTTATAGTGAATATTCGTGAAATGCATCCTTATTATCCCCTTGATTAATAATATTTCATGGATAATGTCCATCTCTTCCCCAAATAAGGAATTAAAGTAGTGATGGTTCTTTTAGATACATGTTTTTCACTCTAATTGTGCAAACCAACCTCTTAAATTTCCCTATAGTAGATTAATTCTCCAATACCCCCATTTCCTAAATTAAATTATCTTATGTACACATTATGTGAATTCAATTTTATAATTTTACCACATTTTTTACATATCAGTTGTGACAACCAATGATTAGAAGTGAAAAAAATGTGCATGATAACATATGAGATAAGTGAAATCATGCATAAATGAACAACAAAATTTTATTGTTTAAATGCGATCGTTATATCCATGCAATTAAATTTATAGGAATTAATAGGAAATTTTTTTAAGAAATTGATATAATTTTCCAAATCAAAAAGAATTTTTTTGTAATTTTAAATAAAATAATCCCCCAATTTTTAATCAGGTGACTTTATTCATAAGAAAATAAATTTTCATCAAACAAAATTTATATTGATTTTTAAGTAAAAATAATATAATTATTTTTTATATATTTTCTAATATGAATTTGATATAATAAAAATTAATTTTAAATTCCACGTAACAAAATTATTTTATGGTGAATCATTGATACATTTCTAGATGACAATTAATTTTCAAAGAATAGTGTAAAATACTATTTTTAAAATACTATATCATTTGCGATATAAAAATATTTTAACAACCTAGGTACTTATAGAGTTATTTTATTCATTATGGAATTACGTATTTAAATTCATTTCAAATGTAAAATTAAATATGTATTACATATTGAGATTTACAGTCTATACTACTGAAATGGTAACCTGTATGCTTTTATAGGTATGTAATCATCAGGAATAGTAATATTTCTTTTAGAATAGATAACTCAACTATGAAATAAAAACTAAAATTTATGTATGTCATAAGTCAAATTATGATATATTTATGTCATGGAAGTACATAAATGTTTTAAAAAATATAAACTATGTGTTGGAATTTTTTATGAAACATAAATGATTATTTATTATTTTAAAACTAATATATTGTTTTAAAGGAATACTTTTATTTTATTAAAACATATAAATGAATTAATATTTTGTTTTTTAATTATTAATAATTTTTTTACATGTTAATTAATTTTCCATGGTTTTATAATATCATCTATAATATTAAAATCATTATTTTTCAAATAGATGGTGATTTTAAATGAATAGTAAATTTTTTAACTGTTTGAAAATTATATTTAAAAAATTGAGCCAGTTTTTGGAACCTACATGTCGAATAATTTTTTTTAAATTTATAATATTTTTATGAAATAGTTGAAATATTGGTGAATAATGAAATTCGTTTATTTACCTAATTTATAATTATAAGTTACTTAGATGAATTATTCAGTAATGAATGATGTAATAAATTTTTTATATAGAACTCATATGAACTAATTACTATAATAGGGGACATTAATCAACACTATTAATAGTCTTGATGAAAATTTATTTATGAATGAATAAAATAATAAAAAACACCCCTCTCTTCTTTTTATAAAAATAACCCCACCCCTTCCTCTCTCACCTACAAAGCCTTGAGTTTTGTTTAAATTTGAAAAAATTACATTCCCAAGTCTTTTACCCATGTTTAATACATTCTAGTCTCACCAAAATACCAAATCCAAGTTCTTTACAGAGCTTCATAAGGATAAGATATTCAACAGGTAAAATCATTATTCTTCCTCTTTTAATTTCATTTCATTTATTAAATTCTGATAACATCCCATATCCAAAATGGATTGAAAAATACATTATAATATGTATCATATAATATTAATTTTTAATGTATTAACCATCCTCAAGCCTCTTATCATATCATATTATTCAAAAAAAATGTGACATCGTCTGTGAAGTGTCCATTCACAACCATTGGGGTTGTTGAGTTTTCATTTTCATTTTCCACCATCAAGGATGGTCATAAAAACATTATAATAATTTAAATATACTTTGATATATATATTATAACTTTTTAAATTTTATAAAACTAAGGTTTATAAATTATATTTAATTAACTGAAACTAATTTTTGATGGTCATAAAAATAGACAAAATTTAACCAAACATTTATCATTAATGATTCATCCAATGACTCATCCTCGTATCTGAAAAGAATGAAATATGAGTCCAGTTAAAATATTTGAAATATATTAATACCATTTCATACCACTTATCAATTTTTTTATTCCATTTACCACAACTCCCATTATTTTAATCACGGGAACCGTCTATAAATTCGTGGAATTAATGATCCTAGAATGATTATTATGATATTTATAACTTATGTAACTGACCATAATTAAAATTAATATAATTTTAATAGGTAAAAAATATGTGTAAAAGGATCTTAATTAAATATGTGATGACCCAAACTCTCTTGGTCCTTCCCTTTTCCAAAAATCCGGATCCTAAAGGGGAAGCGTCTTGGCGCGACCGATCAGGGAGACCGATCGGTGCGACCGATTGGTGAGATCGATCAGAGCCACGGATTGGTGAGATCGATCGGCGTGATCGATCGGTGAGACCGATCAGGGAGACCGATCGGCACGACTGATTCGTGAGATCGATTGGCGCGACCGATCAGTGAGACCCGTCGGTGCGACCGATCGGTGAGACTGATCGGGGAGACCGATCAGCGCGACGGGTCGGTGAGACCAATCGGCGTCACCTGCTTTGTCGCAGTTCTTCTAGTGACATCTGCAAATTGAGTTTTAAACCCTTTTTTGACCCCCTTTAAGCTTATTTTAAAACCCGATAGCGCCCATAACTGTTATAATTAAATATTTAGTAAATTAACCTGGTGTGTGCATCGGTTTAAACCACTCGACCCCTTTAATAACATGCGGGGCCGCATGGTCAACCCGTGACCCACGCTCCTTACACTGTTTGGCATTCTTATCTCAACCGTCCATGGCTCTTATAAACTAAGGGTTAGCCATGGTTTCTTATTTTTTCAATCACCCTGTGTTAAGAGTACCCTTCGTCCAGCCGAGCAGCTTTTCGTTCAGGCGAACCACATCGCTATCCGTGATGTTCTTCCCCCAGCCATAGCGTTGATCGTTGATCAACACGTTGGGAATTTCTTCATCTCATTCTTTTGTGTATCATGTGGGGTGGGAGTGCTTTTTGATCTATATAATTTGTTAAACCAGACCTAAATAAAGATAATGAACTGATTATATGAAGAAAGACTGGGTGCTGCGATCATTGATGAAATTTTATGTTATGATCATCATTATGAATTGTGCGGGCATAGGCCTACTGAAAATCATAGCCATTGGTGGTCTTTCTCTGTACACTAATGAACCCATGGGGATGTTTGTAATGACTTGTTTGTGGTTGTGAACTCTTGCTATAAAAAGGGCAATTGGTTAATCGCGTACACCTGGCTAAATGAATTGAAAGCACTGGGATCAACCCTTCTGTGATAACCCCCAATTAAAGCACACGAAATTGAAATCATGGAGTGTGTTAAATCATATAAATCTGAAAATACTGGAATGGCCCTGCTTTTTGTTGGTGGTAGTGGTTTGGTTGTTTTCTTTTATGGGCCGATTGTTGGAAATGTGGGAGGGGATGAGATCCCCTGTTGATATGGATTCGGTGGTTGTGAGTTTTTAAGACTGGGTGGTTACCCTGTTTATATAACGAATTGGGGTGGGATCCTCTGTTGATGAGAAAACATTTCGGGGGACACGGGGTAGTGTCACGAGGGTTTCTTTGGTTCTAGTACTTCGAGGGATCTCACTTATCCCTTTATTATTGTAACATTACAAGGGAACCGGGTGTGAATGTTTAAATTGATGTTTGGCTAGATTATTTCCTTGGTTATGCTTATGGTTTTAGTTTCTCATGTAGGCGCATGAACATATTTAAACATTATTACTGAACCTGAAAACTAGAATGGGACAAACGAGTTTTGTGGGCGAGAGTCATGACTC
Organism: Viscum album; assembly: GCA_963277665.1. Taxonomy (NCBI): domain Eukaryota; kingdom Viridiplantae; phylum Streptophyta; class Magnoliopsida; order Santalales; family Viscaceae; genus Viscum; species Viscum album. Next base: position 304,108,927 of record OY728141.1, on the reverse strand, counting down.
AGACTTGAGTGCTATTGTGATCTATAGGCTATCTAAATAAAAACCTAACATTTGATGAGTGCTTCTTACCTATGTATATACTTTTAGTTTTGTGTTACTTATTCGTGCCCCACACATGTTGAGCACTTACTGTCGAACACACCCATTTCATGGGGTAGGGTGTTTTTCCCAATACTATTCTTAGTGGCTGGTTATTAGCTCCTTTTCTGCTCCCTTTCCCGGATAGCCCAAGTACCTTCGGGTAGGTTGTGATAGCCTGAGGTCCATTATTAGCCCAAGAATCTTCGGGCGGGGTAGTGTGGTGGTTCTGGCCTAGGTGTGTGCGGGCAGGTGGTTTCCCAAGTTTCTTCGGGATGAGGCCCATGTGACTTTGGGCATGGCAGTGGATCATCTAGCCCAGGTTTCTTCGGGCATGGTGGTGGTTGTTCTGGCCTAGGTGTTTGTAGGCATGGTTATGTGTGATAGTTGTGGCCCAGGTGTTTGCGGGCGGGATTCGGCAGTGGGACTGCGTGCGGTTGTGGCCCAGGTGTGTGCAGGCGGGTGTGACAGTGGGACTACGGTGAGAATGGCGGGATTGGTTCAATGCATAGGATGTCTCAATAACCAGTGGGAAAGTGGTGCGTGGTACCCAAACATCGATGTGCTCTTATATATATTTCATGGTTTGCGTTACATGGTGAGTGTAGCTAGTTAGTGGGATGGGTGAACTCCTTCATAGTAATAGTTGCATTCTTCTCACGAGACTTTAGTACGTTCCTCTACTTTTGCACTAGAGTATTTGGATTTCCCTACTGAGTGTACTTGTATGCTCACCCTACGTATATAAAACTGTTTTCAGGTTTTCAGGAGGACATCAGGGATCGCGCAGGACCGTACTAGATCGGATTTTTGAGGTATTCGCGGTTGTTGTTTTCATTCTTTGGTACTTACCCTTGTAGTCACTTTTTTACCCTATGGCTTTTACTTTTGGAACATGCATGTGGGAATGGTTTACTTTTGGATTTACTTTTCTTTTACTATTGGTGTTATTGGGATTAATCGTCTTATCTCCCGATCCTATAAAACAAAAAGGGTAATGCCTTCCAATTGTGTGTAATTTCCAAACCCTTGGTGCTAGTCGCCACTCTGGGACCTATAGAAGGAGGGTTTCAGGGGTCATTATCTATCCTTCAACTTAAAGAAAGAATGTTTTTCCAACTTGCTGACCCTTCCCTCCTTTTGGTAAGGCGGGTCATGATAGAATGGTATTAGAGGGGAGGTTGAGAGATAGGATGGATTCTTGGGTTAGGAACAATGATGATTTCATGGGATGGTAAGGAAATAGTGTTGGGTGACCTTGGTGCGTGAATTAGGCCAGGGAAGACCGGCTAGGACACGGGATTTTAGGGCCCCCCGTGATCCGATGCAAGGACTCTAGACCTACCGAACGACCAAGTGAGGACACACTGAATGCAGGGTAGAGATGCTAGGATAGGTACATGCATCATAATGACTTGTGTTCTCGTGTTTTTGGGATTTCTTGGTAATTAAGAATAAATGAAAAGTTTAAAAAAATTTAAGAACAATATTCTGCACTACATGGGCTTAGGAATTCTTTATTTACTTTGCAGCTATGGAACCTGGGAGGTAACCATGTGTGGTACAGGCGATCGAGGCCCCAGATACTACTTTGGCCGATCGGCATAGAGCTGATCGAGAGGAAGAGGACAAACAGTGGAAGAAGACTCTTCGGGCCTTCTAGCGAAAAACCCTCGAGAAGTACAAGGGCAACACCTCTGACATGGAGACAGAGGGATGTCTAGAGGATCTAGTGATATCCTTCAGCCTTAATTGGGCCCCGACCGAGTACTGGGTTCCCCTAGCCGTCATCCAGATGCAGGGAGCGGCGTGTCAGTGGTGGACGCTTTACCTGCGGGAGAGGAGAGAGGCTGAGGTGCCATTGGAAAATTTTGAGAAGGAGTTCTGGGCGGAATACCTCTCCTCGATGATGAAGGAGGAAAAGAGACAGGAGCTACTCTCCCTCCAACAGGAGAGTATGTCAGTGAGGGATCTAGGAATCAAGTTCAAAGACCTCCTACGTTTTTCTCCGGACCTCTTTCCTGACGAGGAGTCTTGGGAAAGACCTCTAGAGGAGGCTCTCCGACCCTTCCTCTAGTACGATATTACCCCCTTTACCATGCCGATGTACTTGGAGGTACAAAAGAAAGCCGAAGTGGTATAGAGGATACACGCTCTAGGAGGTGTGTCACAAGAGGGGATCCAGCTGGGACCATTGAAGGGAAAGGCCATCAGCACCAGGACTCCAGCGTCCGGACCCTCCAGGTTCCGACCCATAGGGAGCAAGCCGCAGCAGTTTCAGTTTCGATCCCCCGGTCCTCACCCTTTTCCTTCGGGCTTGGGACCGTGATGCTTCGTCTGTGGGAGCCATGGAAATATCCAGAGTCAGCGGAACGGGTACAATACGGCGGTGGTGGACAGCCCCAGCACCGGCCCCAGCAGCAGCTTCCAGCAAGGCCTTTCTAGCAGCAGCAGCAGGGACAGCGAGCTCCCGCTCCTCCGAGGATAGACGTAGCAGGAGGGGGCCGACCTAATGGCGCTAATCAAGGACCTCGACTAGGGTGTGGTCTTGGAGTTGGTCGACAGCCGAGGGGCAGAGGAGCCGGGCATGGTCAGCTACACGACATGGAGGCAGCAGTTCTAGCAGGGCCGGAGGTTGTTCGAGGTACAATCATTTTGTTTAGCACTATTTCTTATGCCTTGTTTGATACCGGAGATTCACACTCTTTTGTTGCACCCAGACTAGCCCGTGCCTTGGGCCTAGATGACAAGAGACTTCCAGTTCCCCTGGTGTTGAGCACAAAAGTCAGAGGTCAGACTGACTTGTTGTTTTTTTTTTCGGGGATGCAGACTGATGATAGGGCCACATCAGTCAGTTAAGGATCTCCTTCTGGTATAGATACAGCCATACAATTTCATCCTAGGCATCGACTAGCTATTTTCTGTGTGTGTCGTCATCGACTGTTTCCGAGGAAGGGTTGTGTTCTAGGATTTTGGCAGCCGGCGTGTCACCTTCACTACCGAGCGGAGCATTCAGAAGGGTAGCAGGCGAGATGAACTCCTCCTCTCCTTGTTGGCCGACCTGTCAGTGAAATTAGTAGATGATGAGATGGTGGAAGTGCTAGAGGTTGTCTGTGAATTTATGGAAATATTTCCTAAGGAGGTAACGACTCTACCCCCTCGACGGGATATCGAGTTCAGGATAGACCTGCAGCCCGACGCTTGTCTGATCTCGATGTCTCTTTATCGGATGTCACCTTCAGAGCTACGGGAGTTGCAGATCCAGATTGATGATCAAATGAATAGGGGTTATGTTCGGCCGAGTGCGTCACCATGGGGTTCTCCAGTCTTGTTCGCAAAGAAGGCATATGATGGTCTCAGGTTGTGCATAGACTACAGGAGGCTGAATCAGGTGACGATCAAGAATCTATACCCTCTTCTGAGGATAGATGATCTTTTCGATCAGATGAAAGGGGCATGATAGTTATCGATGATCGTACTGCGGTCTGGGTACCAGTAGTTGAGAGTGAAGGAGGGAGAAATCCCGAAGACGGCATGCAGGTGCAGATATGGACACTTCGAGTTTGTAGTAATTCCCTTCGGTGTTACGAACGCCCTGGCTGTGTTCATGGGGCTTATGAACTCCATCTTCCGGGAGTACCTAGATCGGTTCGTAGTTGTGTTCATCGACGACATCCTGGTCTACTAAAAATCAGTGAATGACCATGCAGAGCACCTGAGGACAGTTCAGAAGGTCCTCCGACATCATCAGCTATATGGGAAGTTGTCAAAATGCAAGTTCTGGACACGAGAAGTGGACTTACTCAGGCACGTGGTGTCCGAGTAGGGGGTAGTGGTGGACCCATCAAAGGTTGAGGTAGTTGTTTCTTGGGAAGCACCCAAGAATGTGGCAGAGGTCCATAGTTTCCTCAGGCTGGCGGGTTACTATCGGAGGTTCGTACCCAACTTCTCTCAAGTTGCAGCCCCTTTGACAGACCTGACCAAGAAAGACCAGGTTTTCATGTGGAGTGAGCAGTGTGAGTCAGCTTTCAGCTATCTGATGGAGGAGTTGGTCAGTGCCCTAGTGCTGAGATTGCCAGAAGAAGGGGCGGCTTATGAGGTGTTTTGCAATGCTTCAAGACAGGGCCTGGGATATGTGTTGATGCAGCAATAAGGGGTGATATCCTATGCATCCAGGCAGCTATGCCCTCATGAGCGTAATTATGCCACCCACAACATGGAGCTTAAATTGGTCGTTTTTTCACTAAATTTATGGTGGCAGTACCTCATCGGTGAACACATTGTTGTATAAAGAGATCATCAAAGCTTGAGGTATATCTTCTCCCAGTGGGACCTAAACGTGATACATCAGCGATGGGTGGTGTTCCACCAGGATTACGACTTCGAGATCTCTTATACTTAGGGAAAGGTAAATTTAGTGGCCGATGACTTGGGCAGGAGGACGCAGAAGGATGTGGTTTGAGAGTCGGCGGACGCCTGGAAGGCGTTGGAGGATTTGGCTGCCTTACACCTGGATGCAAGGATGGATGGTGGTAGAGGTTGACTATATCAGATGGCAGTGTAGTCATCTCTGTTGAAACAAGTGGAGGAGTCTCAGTGGGGAGACCGAGAGTGTGAAGTGATGCGTGATCGAGTTGACTAGGGGAATGCTCTGGAACGATGGACAGAGGATGGTGAGAACTAGATGCTTTTCCCTGGAAGGTTGTTTGTTCCAGGAGTGATGTGTGGAAAGTTTCTCAGTGAGTTCCACAACTCACCCCTGGAGGTACACCCAGAAGTTTCCAAGATGTACCAGGGACTGAAGATCTAGTTTTGGTGGCCCGGAGTGAAGCGAGTATTGGAAAAGTTTGTGGCCATGTGCTTAGTGTGTCAGCAAGTGAAGGCTGAACACCAAGTTCTAGGTGGCCTACTGCAGTCTCTAGATGTCCCCGAGTGGAAGTGTGATGACATCTCAATGGATTTTGTCATGAGACTTCCCAAGGTCCAAGGGGCATATGACGCAATCTAGGTGGTAGTGGACCGGTTGACGAAATCATCCCACCTTCGGGCAATCAGGGAGTCGAGTACTGTGGATTATTTGGCACGAAAGTACATGGATGTGGTGGTGCGGTTGCATGGAGTTCTGAGGTATATAGTCTCGGATAGGGATGCACGGTTTACCTCGCTGGACTGGAAAGGATTGCAGCATGATTTTGGCACACAGTTATGCCATAGCATTGCTTTCCATCCCTAGATATATGGACAAATAGTGCGCACTATCCAAACAATGGAGGATATGCTGCGGGCATGTGTTCTGGACTCAAGAGGATCATGGGTGCGACACTTGCCTCTGGTAGAGTACACCTACAATAATATCTATCACTCTACCATCGGTATGGCCCCGTTTGAAGCCTTCTATGGGAGGCCATGCCGTTCACCTATGTGTTGGGGTGAAGTAGGAGAGGCAGGCATCCTTGGCCCGGATGTGGTGCAGAGCACGATAGAGAATGTTCAGCTCATACGGGAAAGGATGAAGGAGGACCATGACCGACAGAAGTCGCATGCTGATACCAGGAGGAGGCCCTTGGAATTTGAGGTAAGAGACCACATGTTCTTAAGGGTCTTCCCTCGGCACGGACAACCGAGGTTCAGCCAGGGGAGTAAGCTTTCTCTCAGGTTTATCGGGCCCTTTGAAGTGTTACGATGGGTCGGTGAATTGTCCTATCAGCTAGCGTTACCACCGTCGCTACTGAGGATACATGATGTCTTCCACATGTCCCAACTCTGTCGGTATCTGCACGGCGATTTACACGTCCTCGTTTGGGGAGAGCTGGACATCGAGGAGGATTTGACTTTTCTAGAGAGACCAGTGATGATCGAGGATCGTAAAGAAAAAGTACTTCATGGGCGAACCATTCCCTTGGTTCGTGTGTTGTGTAGACATGGTAGGCTTTAGAAGAGTACATGGGAGAGGAAAGCATAGATGCCTGCAAAATACCCAGAGTTGTTTTGAGTTTTGTTCTGTTGTTATAGCTATTGTGGTAAGACGCATTAAGGTGGATGCGATTAAACCCGTGCGGGTGAGTCAGTGCCACACAAAGTGGATAATATCTTGACATGGGGAAGGAGACTCTCCAACCCCCACATGACTAGGAATTTTGACATGATATGTTTCTTGGTTCGTGACATGAAAGTGTTCTTAGTTAAAAATGAGGTTTACCCTTGAGAGGTATCTTTCGAGGTGGTTGTTCGGACCCGCTCTTTCCTTATGGGTTGTTTAAATTCTCGCGGGCGATAATAGTTTGAGAGGTATCTGATTTGATGACCAGACACTCTTGGTAATTCCCTTTTCCAAAAATTCGGATCCTAATGGGGTAGCGTCTCAGTGTGACCGATCAGGGAGACCGATCGGCGCGACCGATCGGTGAGACCGATCGGCGCGACCCATCGGTAAGACCTATCGGCGCGACCTATCGGTGAGACCTATTGGTTAGACCAACCGGCGAGACAGATCGGGTAGACCGATCGGTGAGACCGATCGGCACGACTGATCGGTGAGACTGATTTTCGTCACTCAGCTTTTTCGGGGTTCTTCTAGTGACGTGTGAAAATTGAGTTTTAAACCCTTCTTTGACTCCCTTTATGCTTGTTTTAAAACCCGGTAGCACCCATAAATGTTATAATTAAATTTTCAATAAATTAACCTGGTGTGTGCGTCGGTTTAAACCACCTGACCCCTTTAATAACATGTGGGGCCGCGTGGTCAACCCATGACCCCCGCTCCTTACGCGATTTGGCATTCTTATCTCAACCATCCGTGGCTCTTATAAACTATGGGTTAGCCATGGTTTCTTCTTTTCTCGATCACCTTGTGTTAAGAGTACCCTTTTCCAGACGAGAAGCTTTTCGTTCAGGCAAACCGCATCTCTATCCGTGAAGTTCCGCCCTCGGCCTTAGCGTCCATCGTTGATCAATAGGTAAGGAATTGTTTTCGTCTCTTCCTTTTACGTATCATGTGGGGTGGGCCTGATTTTGGTTCTGTAGAATTGGTTAAACCAGACCTAAATAAATATAATGAACTTATTATATGATGAAAGATGGGGGGCTGTGATCATTGATGATGTTTTCTGTTATGATCATCTTTCTGAATTGTGTGGGATTACGCCTACTGAAAATCATCGTCGTTGGTGGTCTTTCGCTGTGCACTAATGAACCCTTGGGGATGTTTTAAATGACTTGTTTGTGGTTGTGAACTCCAACTATAAAAACGGAAATTGGTTAATCATGTACACCTGGCTAAATGAATTGAAAGCACCAGGATCAACCCTTCTGTGATAACCCCTGGTTAAAGCACATGAAATTTAAATCATGGAGTGTGTTAAATCTTATAAATATGAAAATACCATCATGGCCCTGTTTTGTGTTTGTGGTAGTGGTTTGGTTGTTTTATTTTATTGGCCGATTTTTGGAGATGTGGTAGGGGATGGGATCCCCTGTTGATATGGATTTAGTGGTTGTGAGTTTTTAAGACCAGGTGGTTACCTTTTTTATATCACGAATTGGGGTGGGATCCTCTATTGATGAGAAACCATTTCGGGGGACACAAGGTAGTGTCTTGAGGGTTTCTTTGGTTCTATTACATCAAGGGATCTCACTTATCCCCTTAATGTTGTAACATTACAAGAGAACCATGTGTGAATTTTTAAATTGATGTTTGGCTGGATACTTTCCTTGGTTATGCTTATTTTTTTAGTTTCCCAAGTAGGTTCATGAACATATTTAAACATTATTACTGAACATAAAACAAGAATGGGACAAACGAATTTTTTTGGCGAGAGTCGTGACTCGGACTTGAGTGCTGTTGTGATCTATAGGCTCTCTGAAGAAAAACCTAACTTTGGGTGAGTGCTTGTTACCTATGTATATACGTGTAGTTTTGTGTTTCTTATTCGCGCCCCACCCATGTTGACAACTAAGTGCTGAACACCCCCATTTCATGGGGGAGGGTGTTTTCCCAACACTTTTCATAGTGGCTGGTTATTAGCTCCTTTTTTTTCTCCATTTCCCGGATAGCCCAAGTACCTTCGGGTAGGCTGTGATGGGCTGAGGTGCATTATTAGCCCAAGAATCTTCGGGCGTGCTGGTGTGGTGGTTATGGACCAGGTTGTGTGTGGGCAGGTGGTTTCCCAAGTATCTTCGGGATGAGGCCCAGGTGTCTTCGGGCGTGGCGGTGGATATTCTAGCCCAGGTGTCTTCGGACGTGGTGGTGGTTGTTCTGGCCTAGGTGATTGCAGGCATGGTTCCGTGTGACAGTTTTGGCCCAGGTGTATGTGGGTGGGATTCGGCAGTGGGACTGCGTGCCGTTGTGGCCCAGGTATGTGCGGTCGGGTGTGGCAGTGGGATTGCGGTGAGAATGGCAGGATTGGTTCGATGCGTAGGATGTCTCAATAACCAGTTGGAAAGTGGCGCTGGGTACCCAAACATCGATGTGCTCTTATATATATTACTTGGTTTGCGTTACTTGGTGAGTGTAGCCGGTGAGTGGGATGGGTGAACTCTGTCATAGTAATGGTTGTCTACTTTTCATAGGACATTAGTACGTTCCCCCACTTGTACACGAGAGTCTTTGGTTTTCCCTACATAGTTTACTTGTATGCTCAACCTACGTATATAAAACTGATTTCAGGTTTCCAGGAGGACTTCGGGGATCACGCAGGACGGTACTAGCTCGGATCTTTGGGGCTATCGCAGTTGTTGTTTTCTTTCGTTGGTACTTACCCTTGTAGTCACTTTTGTGCCCTATGGCTTTTACTTTTGGAACATGCTTGTGGGAATGGTTTACTTTTGGCTTTACTTTTCTTTTACTCTTGGTGTTGTTGGGTTACATCGTCTTATCTCCCGATCCTATAAAACTAAAAGGGTAATGCCTTCCACATGTGTGTAATTTCCATACCATTGGTGTTAGTCGCCACTCTGGGACTTATAGAAGGCGGGTTTTGGGGGTCATTATCTCTCCTTCAACTTAATGAAGGATGGGCTTGGAAACCTGTTGAACCATCCCTCCTTTTGGTGAAGGCGGGTCATGAAATTGTTTTTAATTAATCTTATTTGATTGAATAATAATTTAAGTACAACTATAGAACACATTCAAAATAAATTTAAGGAAATTATTAAACCAATTCCCATATTTTGGGTTAACCTTCTAATTCAATAATTATATGCTTATAATATTATTTTTGAAATGAATTTTCATTATATATTCTTGTATTATGTGGATTTATAGTGTGTATTCATATTCCATTTATTTTATTAGTTATTAGTTCATTGATATGATATATGTATGGGACTTTCCTTTAAATATGCAATCAAAATTTTCATTTTAAAATATATTATTTTCATTCATATAAAACATGAACAGAATTTACCACTTTCATGATTATTCTATATTTTATTTTTTACATTACATTACTTTAATTTTATCTTCAAATAACGAGTATTCATTTGTAGGTGTATAAATTCATAAAATTGAAAAGTGAATTCAAAATAAAAAATCAAATTTCCTCTAGAATGTTTCTTTATTTATGAATTATCTATTATGATCATGTTTGGTTCATTAGAATTTTTATGATGAATTTTTGTTCGATAATAAAATGAGGGAGGGTGATCCCATTATAGTTCTATAAAGTATTGTGTAATGAGATGGTGTTAACTATTTAGGTTTTACCTAAGAGCATACGGGAATATATAATGATTATTATTCCAGGTATCACATTGATAGATAATCCATGTGTAATTGGGAAACCTACATTATATGAAAAAGTGATATTAAAATAATGAAAAAATTAACTCTCTGTTTTTTTTATTTTTTATAGTTTTAAAGGAATCTTATGATTCAATAAGGTAATACAGATAGATGATGTTCAATGGGGGAAATGTATAACATTATTAAAATGTTTTTACGGGTTATAAGTTTTGATGCACTACCAATTTATATCTTACATTTATATATCTCTTATATATAATTTGTTATCATCAAATCTATTTAAATGTTTTCACATTTTATATGTATTTTTATAGAAAATTAATTTTTCATTAGGAAATTGTTGAATACGTTTCAAGAAAAGATATCTATTCTTTAAAAAAGTGTTTCCTTTGGTGAAAAAATATATATTGAATAGTAGTGTCCACTTTTGATTTTTGGAATTAATTTGGTAATATTTTTTCCCTAATTTTCTACTACTATAAACATAAATATCATTGGAAATTAAATCATATGATTTATAATATAATTTCCCTGTGTTCTGTAATGTTAAAGAATAAGTATTTGGAGATGGTATCAATGCAGGGATAAGATAAATTTAGAGGTTATGATATTATTTATGTGTAATATGGTTATCCTTCAAACCCACATGGTTAGTTATTATATGAAAAATACAAGTGGTTTTTACTAATTTAGTGACTTTGGATGAAAGCCTAAACCCACCTGATATATAATGGGGTTGATGGATTTTAGTATTATAAAATCTATAAGATATTATATTTATCATATGGAGTAATTTTCTTATAATAACTAAATAAATGGTAATATGTTTTTATTTTACACATAATAAGAATTATTTTTGAAATTTAGAGGGAAATATAAATTTGAAAATCTTATTATCCCTCCTTGATTATCTTATTATCATTATTACTGCAAAAATATAATTCTACTACATTGTGTAGATAATTGAGTATTCAAATCACCTATGAATTTTTTTTTGAGTTATCCCAAAAAAACATATTTATAAAAAAAATTATGGGTCATGGATTTATTTTTTTATGAATTTTAGATATTAACTCATAAAAATCTTCTGAAATGTGAAATACCAAGAGTAGTGATTTTTTACTTTTTTATGTTGGACAACATACAGAAAAAGACTGAAAACATAAAAAAGTTCTAGAACTCTGGATTCATGGTGTGAATTTCATTCTTATCCATACAGTATTACAAATAATTGGATTTTTATTTATGAATAATGTGGAAATAATTTCTTATATTATCTTTTATGGAATGATGTATTAATAAATATGGTAGAAATGAATTGTAAATGGATTATAAAAAACATTAAATGATTAATCTATATACCTATAATGAATTCATGAGTTATTGTAGCCTTAAGGATGACGAAATATTTAAAATTACTAGTACTATTTGGATGATTTGATTATATTAGAAAAAATTTATTTGTATTGAGTTCTATGAAATCCTTACGTTGTTATATTAAAAAAGTATTTTTGTTTGGAAAAATATTTTATTTTTATGGATATTATTTTAAGAGGATAGAATTTTTTATAGTACATAAGATCATCTATTATGATAAAATTATGGCTTTTCTATAATTTTTAAGAACCTTTTCTATAGTAGTTTTATTTGATTGAGAAATTGTTTCTTCGAATAAGATCACTACAATTTTATGAAGTGGTACTGGAATGATTTAATTAGAATACAATGATATATAATTTCGGAAATAAATTTTAAATATTATTTGGGTGGGAAATATGACTTTATTATGGAATTATAATGATTTATAGAAACTAAAATCATATAATGGATATTATATGACTTGGGAATATAATTTTTTGGATTAGACATTTAGAGGCATTGATATTTCTTGGTGATAAATGTAAATAATATCTTTGATGTCTATGTGACCACAACCTTATTATTTTTTAATCTTGTATATATATATATATTTGAGAAACTTTATCGATAGTTATTTATGGAATGGTCTATGTTGAACTTTGGGAATTATTATTGAATTATGCATATTTATTCTTCATGGGTATTATCTTATCATAGGATAAATTTTTTGGTTCATTCCTAGCAACATATTGAATAGATCATGCTCCTTTTATAGATATAATGATCCATAGAGGTTGATTCTAGTAAATAAATAATAAAATATTCAATTTTTTAATTTGGTGAAAAATGATTATATATTGTAAATTTGATCGAAGGATTAAACTCTACATTTGAAGTAAGTTCAAATCCATAATTTCTCATTATAGATGTCAATAAGATTCCCTAACTCTAGGAAAAATGATCTTGAAATTAAAATGATATTCATTCACTTTTCATACTAATAAATTGATACCCTTCAAACCCATCATATATTTATGGGTTTTTATAATTAAAATTACAATGATAATATTCTCTATCACTCTTCACCAGATCATGATAATTAATTTAATCATTAATTTCCATTTTTTTATACTTGGGATCCTAGTATGTGTAATCATTGCTGACTATTTTACAACCATTAGATCATTTTAAGTAAATGTTTTTAATTAATACATTTTATGATGAGGTTTTCGAAATAGGATTTATGGTTATTCAACATTATCTATTCCACTCACAAGTTTAAATTTTGAGGGAACAATTTCCAAAAGGGGGATAATTTTAAATCCCTGGATTTTAAAAGGAAACACTATCCTCAATAGCGTATATGATATGCCACATCAATCATAAATGAGAAACATAATAATATTTTTTAAATTTCAATAATATAACATAACCGCTAAATTGGAAGAAATGAATAAGAATAAGTTATTTATGAGTTAAATATAATTTTCCAAATAAATATAAATATTATGGTAATTTTATATTAAACAATTTAATAATTTTTTATAATGTCATTTTCTTCTTTAAAAAATACAATTTCTTCATAATTTTATTTATTTTTATGTAAAAGTAATATATTTATGTTTTTCGGGACTTTATAATATGTATTAGATTAAATGAACAATGTTTTTAAAATTATCATACCATAATTATTATATGGTGATTTGTTTATTCCTTGGAAACAAATAAATTTCTATAAAATAGTAAAAAAAATATTTTTTAAGAAAATATGTTAAATTTTATGATATCATCAAAATGTAACCACCTAGATACGTATAAAATGATTGTTTTATTTTTTGAATTAAAAAGTGAAATTTATAAAAAATTTATAATGTATTAAGCTTTCTTTATATAAATTTTGGAATTTGTACTAATGAAATAATAAACTAACAATTGGAATAGTAATGTGATCACATGGAATATTAATATTGATATGGGAATAATAACTTCAAATATTAAAGTATAATTAAAAATTAGGTATCTAATAAGTTAAAATGTGATATATTTATATCACAGAATATGTAAATAATTTTTTTAAATGATATTTAATATTTTGGTATTTTTGGTGAATCGTAAATGTTTATTTACTATTTTATAATTCATATAATGATTTAAATGAATTTCTTTGATTAGAAAATTAATAAATTAATATTTTTTATTTTAATTATAATATAATTCTATGAAACAATATTAAATTTTTCAATGTGTCATAAAATCCATTTTAATAATAGCTATAAGGTTTTTCGAATAAATAATAATTTTAATTAAGTATTATTTTTTCCTTATTTAGAATATTATTTTCAAAAAATGGAGTTTATTTTTCAAATATTCATTTTGAAAAAATTTCAAGGTGAAATTTGGGGTTTTTTTATAATAGTTGATTTTCGTTTGAACGGTGGAATATGTTAATTTACAGTATTCCAACATTATATGTTAAATACCTGAAATTTTTTCATGAATGATTTAAGAAACATTTAGTTTGAATTAAAAATAACTATTTACAATTAATATTCACAATAATAAACACTATTTATTGTCCTAAGTAAAAATAATAAACCAATGAATAAATTAATAAAAAACACCCCTCTCATGTACCTTTCCATACCACCTCTCACCACCTATTCTAATCACTCCTACAAAACCTTTAGTATTGTGAACATTATACTCAATTCCACTATTAAAAGTACTCTCCACATCGAAGACATACATGTATCATCTAAAGTCAAAATCCATGTTTCTTGAGGAGGTTATCATGGATGAAATATTCAAGAGGTAAAATCCTTCTAATTTATATTTAAATTTATATTCATTTCTTATCTTCTCCTCACCATCCCCATGAAAAATGGAATGGTAACTCTAGTATCATATTTATACTATGATTTTACTTTTTAATATAATATCCACCATTACACCTCCTTTATTCTACCCTTATTCAAAAAAATGTAAACATCGCCTGTAACCTGTCAATTCACTACTTTCATGGATGATGAGTTTTCATTTTAAATTATTTTATTCAATTATGTTTGTAATAAATTAATAAGGTTAAATAATATTTAAAAATCAATATTATATTTGTTTTTAATGTTATGGAAATTTTTTTTTGGAATTTAAATTATGAAAATTGAAACAATTTTATGCTGGTTGAAAGAAACTTCCAAAAATAAACCATTCATTTATCATTAATGTTTTATGTAATGAATAATCCTCATATTAGAAAACACCATTATATATGTGACCGTTTTAAATTATGTAATTATATGAATACCATTTCATTCAACTTCTATAATTTCTTTTCAACATGAAAAGAACACTGATAATTATACTTAAGCAAACCGACCATAAATCGATGAATCAAACAATCCATGAGTTATGATTCTGATATTTATAACTAATCAAAAATTCATATCAATGTACTTAATAATATTTTGATAAATAAAATAGATGTGGAAGGTTTTATTACTTAATAAATAAATTAATCTAATTTTAATATTGAGGATATTAAGTAAAAGTAAAAAATGCTTTTGAATAAATGGTATTTGAATTCTTAACCAAATTTCCACGCTTAGGTTAACATTCTACTTCATTAATTATGTAGATCTAAGATTATGTGGGAAATTAATTTTTATTATAATATGTTTTATTATGTCAATTTATAGTCTATAAAGATATTTAATTCATTTTATTTAATATCAATTAAATGATTTGATATTTCTAAGGTATATTCATTTAACAAACCTCTTTAATACCTCTTTTATAAATATAAAAAAATAATTTTTCGATATAGACAACCTGAATAGAATTTCCTTCATTAAAGACACATTATTATTTAGAATATCACATTATTTGAATACTATTTTACTTTTAGATAAATCATTTTCTATTATTAGTTTTTAACATCATAAAAATAAAAAATTATTTTAAAATTGAAAATTTAGTTTCCTTGAGAATGTTTCAGCTATGATTGATTTATGTGTAATGATCATGTTTTTTTCTAGGTAATTGTTATGATGATGGGTGGTTCAGTGATAAATATATGTATGTTGATCCTATTATAGATCTATTTTTCATTGGATAAAGGGATTGAGTTTATATGTTGGGTTTCTATAAATAGATGTTTGGAATATATTATGACTGATATTCAATGCTTTAATCAGATGAATTCTCCCTGAGTTTCTAGGAAATATACATTCTTTTCAAGTTTGATATGAAAATTATCTTACAATACACCATTTTGATATATATATATGATTTATATATTAATACCATAAAATTATGCATTCATACGGTAAGCTAAGGATCTTCTCTCTTTTAGGTGAAATGTATAACTTAGTGAAAAAAAATTCATGGGTTTATAAGTATTCATGTACTCATGGTTTCATATAAAATTCATTGATCCCTTATTGATATTTTGTTTTTTAATCGTAGGTTTAAAATTTTCCTTCATAGGTCTAAATATTTTTAATGAAAAAATTTCATCATGATTAATGTATTGAATATGTGTAATGAAAAGAAGTATTATTTTTCTTTAGAAGGGTTCCTTTGTTGAAAAAATAGATATTGTAGTGTAGTGTCCATTTTTTATTTATGGGGAAACTTTTTTATGAGTTTTTACTAATTATATAAAAATTTAATCCTATAATACATTAGGTAATGAAGGGATACAAATTTTAGTATAAATTCAATAGATTATTTAACGTTTAAGGGAGGTTACATACATTGGTCATTGAATACTCCTTTTCTAATCATTTTCAATTACTGAATTTTCATAGCTCTCCATAATTACCATATTTTATTAACTCAGATATTAAACTATTTACACATTTTAAAACATATTTGATGTTATTTGCCCTTTCATTACAATCTAATTTCTCTTTACACCTCCCATTATAATGGGTATATTGTTGAGATTATCACAAAAATTCCCTTCACACTAATTGTTAACTAGTTTTATCAAGATAATAAATCTATCCAAATGGTTTTAACATAACAGATTAACATTTCTCTTCATAAAGGATAATCATAATATAAAACATAAATGATATTAAAAAAAATTTCACTTTTACATCATTATGTTATCCTAAAATTACTTTACTAAAATATATAATATTATTAGTTTAACGTCGGATACAATATGTTTTATTATTTTATACTTCTCAATATAACCCCGTAAGTTATATTGGGAATTACCCATTCATAGGGTTTTATAAATAGATTATGATCAACCAAAACATATCCCACAAGTGTCTCTATCATTTTGATTACTATTTAAGGACATCATATTATACATTGACACATAACTACGGTAATACATAAGTTTATTAAACCCTAATACCAAATGTAAATAGAATAATATAGCAACATAACTAGAACTATTGCGATAATACCAATTTTGGTTTTGAATATAAACCAATGTTTTTTAGGTAAATTATATAATTAAAATATTAAATTGCCGAATTATATCATCATCATGAGAATACTGATTCTTTGTGTCTTTATGAACTGCATCTAAAAGTAACATATTTTAACAATATTATGAATATTTGTACATAAAATCACTTTATCTAATATTCTCTTAGTTGTTTCACATGTTAATATAATCCTCATTAAATGGGAAAAACAGACATATGCATGTTTTGAACTCAAATTCTCAGTAAATATAAAATAAAAATATCTAAATCTTACCTAGGATGAGACCAAAATAATTTGGGAATGCATTAGAATAAAAATATTTTAGGATTTAAGAAACAATGAGGGTTAAAATTATTTTTCATATTTCGTAATTGGAGAAATACAATTCCCATGTGATAAAAATCATAACAAGGCATAATCACTGTGAAAACATGTGTCGTAAACCCTGAGAAATGATGATAGCATTATGGCATATCAAAATATCATAATACCAATATAAGCACAAAATCAAAATAATGTGGATCATGTATCACAACATATTTCATATAGTGTACCAAAAATTAAAACTAATTTCACATATAAGATCATGATTGAAAACATTTTTCCCATATTAGATCATTCATCACAACCTATTTCCAATATTTTGTGGTGAAACACTATGAATTTTTCCATTATGTTATGAGATTTAATTTTTTACCCAATTCATTAGTGGTATATATAGGGAAGAATCATCACATAAATTTTACAAAATCATGTGTTCCTCAGGAAAACTTCTAAACATTATATCATTTAATCCTTGGAATTAGAATAAGTTTAATTTTATATTTTAAATAATAAATTTTAATTAACCAAATAAAAATATCCAACAATTCCACATTCAATCACAATAATGTAACATCATAAAATATTAGAGAACGTGCTCTATAAAAAATAAGATAATGGAAAAAATCTTCAATTTTATATATGGGAAAAAATAAGTTGATGCTAAACATTTTATTTTTAATGGAAACAGAAAATTGATATATTGAAATACCATTTTTGAAAATGATTTAAAAATAATGAGATAATATAACATTTCATATAAATGTTTAAAAGGAAATTATTTAGTTCACATCAATTGATACATATAATTATTAAAATACATGAAAGGAGGAAGTTAGCGGTGTGTGAAAACATATCCATGAAATAAAAACAAATTAAGATAGGTGAGTTCATTCATGAAAATATTATACATTTTATAAATGAATAATTATTTTAGAAGGTATAAATTAAATTAGAAATTTTCCACAAATTGATAAACTAGTATATTATATAAGAATAGAACAAATTAATAAAGATTATACTAATGGATGAATTTTATAAAAACCTTTTATCTCAAAAAAAACTCAGTTATGTTACCAACTTCACATATAATAACTATTGACTTCTACAAAAGTTATTTTAGATTCAATATAATAAATAAACATATTAATAACCGATTTTAGTGAATTAACCATACGTATATCTATTTATAATTTTTAAATATATATTTTCTAAATGTTTATATTAGTTTTATATTTATCGGCATATGTGAATTAAAATTTTCACTATTAATACTAGTTCAATAGGAGTATTCTCATTATTCATTATTATTTCAATGTTCAATGAAAAAATATTTTTAAATTTAATTCAAATGATGATTTATAATTATTTATTATTTTAGCATTTCCTTTAATGACTATTTAATTATTTATACAAGATATTGAAATCAATAAAAAACATATTTTGTAGAAATTTAACCCATGAAGGGTGATTCTGAAGTTAATGAAATAAATATTGATATAGAAAACAAATAACCAACGAAAACTAATTATCAAAATCTCAATTTCATAATAACCATCTAATTATCTTTTCATAATCAACCACAACATAATATCATAACATTGTTTAATTAGGTTTTCAGACTGACCATGACTAGAACATTCAATGATTAATTGTTGACTATAATGTCATTTAAAATGTATATAATTATACAAGAAGTATTATAAAATTTCATAATGTTTATAATTATGATATATGAAAATTAAAAATTTATGATGATAAGTAATGGATATAAAATAATTATATAAAATAAATAAGTTATTATTCATCTTATTATTTATATTTAAAATGAATATTTTTATAAATAAATTGTCATTAATAACACTAATAGGTTACACAATTTGTATAAATGAATAATTTCTAATAAAATAAAAAAATTTATCATGTAAACCCATTCTTAGATCATTTCATGAATGGTTGTATTGATAAATGAACTCATTTATTAGTCGAAGCGGGAGTCCACACATGTATATTTTGCACATTATTTTCATAATGGAAATCAGAAAATTTGGTTTATACTTTTAAAATTATTATAAAAACATTTTTGTATAATTGTGATACAAAATTTATCATTATATTATGTTTTAATTAATTTTGGTATGTTTTTTTTGTACAAAATGCTTAGATATTAGAAAGATATCTTAGAAAATTATACCTTATATTTTAGATTATCTGCATTTTTAATGGAGTTAAGACTTTGATGGGCGGTTATTTTAT
Organism: Viscum album; assembly: GCA_963277665.1. Lineage (NCBI taxonomy): Eukaryota > Viridiplantae > Streptophyta > Magnoliopsida > Santalales > Viscaceae > Viscum > Viscum album. The sequence goes on along the minus strand of OY728141.1, from coordinate 304,089,723 downwards.
ATGATATAAACATAAATAAGATGGATAATAATACTATGTTTGTGCCCACGAGCCTGTACACAAGTGGTACAGGCTCCTGCTTGGCATCCAAAAAACCCGGGTTGAAATCTGGGCAGGGATGAATTTCCTGGTTACTATAGTGGGGGCACTATAGCAGACACTGTAGCAGCGGTGGAACTGTAGCGGTGGAAGCACTGTAGCAGTGGAAGAACTGTTGTAGGGTACTGTAGTGGTGGCATACTATAGCTGCGCAGGGTACTGTAGCAGTACTATTCACAGTGGATCCTTTGGGCTAGAAAATGGGCTTTCAAGCCGTGTATTCAGGCCACTTGGCCTTGGGCCTTTGGGCTCTGTATTGGGTCTCCCTCTACCCTCTAAGAGGTCTTTGCTTTAATAATAAATTGAGGCTTCAGCCCCAACCTTTAAAAAATACTATGTTTTTTTAGATTTTGGGATGATAAATGCGTCTTTTGGCATGAGTATAATTTAGTATAATGTAACCCCATTATAATTAAAAGTGGAATGCATATTTTCAAAATCGAAAAAAAATTAGTAATGTCATGTCAATATAATGGATGGTTTGTATAAGATTTGCGAAATATTATGGTCAAAATATTATATGGTCAATTGAGCCTCAAATTATTTACTAATATATTCTATGATTATGATTCAATATCATTACACGATGATTTTTTACATATTACTATTGTATATTTTAACACATTAACTAGTTTTACCAAATATAACTTTATCATTATGCCTAAAAATAAAATTTCCTTTATTAAATTATTTGTATAAAAATATTCATATATTAGAATCCTTTACTTATGATTTCATTTGTCAAAATTTTTAAAATAAATTTCACTATAATAAATCTATAAGGAGTTTTAATATATTTATGGAAAAAACGTGAGTTGTAAAAAATAAAAAAGAATTTGTAAAAAAAAATAAATTTTATAATATTTATAAAATTTATAATTTCATTTTAAAAATATTTTTTTTGAGATAAGGTTTTATACTTTTCTATATGATACGTACATAAAAATAGTTCCACAAAAAACATGTTATTATTAAATAGACTATATTACACTATTAACCTAATAATCTGTTTTTTAAAAAAACATCAAAAATTTATCATAGTATAATTTTTTTATTTAATATGAGAAACTAAATTATTTTTTTAGAATTCTCTTTCAAAATTTTATAAATATTCATTTATAAAAAATAAAACATCATGTATAAAAAATTTCATTCACATAAATAAAATAATTATTATAGTAAAAATTAATTATTTATACAATTAAAATATATTTTTTATTGAATTATAAGAAATTTCATTCCCATAAAGAAAACATCAATTCCAGGAAAGAAGATAATCATAAATTTAATTCAATATAAATTACATTTCGATTAGTCTAATCATTTATGATATATTTATATTAAAAAATATTATATAAGCCATTTACATAATTTTTATTTGAATTTTAATTACCTTTTATTATTTCAACAGAAGACATATTGATAAAATAATCTCTTTTTGTAGTTTTGGATGGTGGGTTAACTTGAATGAATCTTGTGAAAATATATACTTTCTTGAATGTGACACATATATAGCTTTCCAAAAATAGTAGTTTTACGAGTGTGGATTGGGATTGACCTATGGATGACCCATGAAAAAATACGTACCTACTAAGCTCATAAAAATAATATCCATAAGGAATAATTCTACTTTTTTATTTAAATTCATTCTATCATCTTTATTTATTTTTTATATGGTTATTTCAATTTATATAATTTAATCTAAGGTCTATGTTTTGATAAAAATACATAATATTCATGAAATATCAAGGATTTTAATTTCTTTTGGTATAGTGTGCGAGTCAAATAATTAATTATTTTTTTAATTTATAGAGAATATTAAGATAATCCATGATCATTAAAATTTTGTAGATCATAAATTATTCCTGCCAGTATAGAATCAATATCAATAACATGAATGTGAAAACATTTTTATTTAAACTCAGAGAGGAATATAGTAGAAGATTATGGTCACTAATGGAATATGAATAATCCTCTTATATATTGATTAAGTTCATTTTACTCATTCCATTTAGGATAATCTATAGGTAAAATATAAAATTCGATAAAATTTTCTAATTTTTTTTTCATGTTCACTAACATACCAACCACATGTTTTATACTTTTAGATATAATATTAATCATTGAAGGATTATAATATTGTTATGTATTAAACATATACATATTATAAATCAATATTGTTGTGATCTATAAATTCAATGAAAACTGTCAAAGGGGACGGACTATTTAAAGTTGTGTGGAATGAAAATGATTAAAATATTGTTTTAGTTTTTGAATTATGCCCTTTAGAGAATAATATTTTTAAAATGGGAAATAAAAATTTCATTGGAGATAAAATAGAAGTATTTGTTCTTCTGGAGCACATCATTTGTCAAGGGAGCTATATAGATCCTTTATTTGATATTGAGAATTATTCTCCATTTTTATATATTCCCATATTAGTATTTTAAAGTTTTGGATGGTATATAATGTTTTTTTGGGTTTTGGTTTCAATAAGTTATTTTATAATATAATTGGATTAAATTTCTTTTCTCATTTTTTTATTATTTAATTCCTTCATTGAGTATTTTTCATTTAGTATCATATGATTATAAGTGATGTAGTGAGATTGGAAGCTCCAAAACTCACTTTTGTATCTATAAAATTACATTAAGCTATTGTATAATATATTTTTAGGGAATAGGGAGTTGAAACCATACTATGAAAAATATCTACAAAACTAAAATTCATAGAAATGGTAGTGTTTAGAGTGAATCCTAAACACATGTTATTAATACCCATAATTTTTTTGACCTCATATTGCATAGTTTGGACCCTATGATGGGAGATATAATAGTCAAGGATTTATATAGAACTGTAAAATCCTTTCTCTATTATAGGAGAGTTAGGAGCTTCATAAATAACATCGTTAAAATTATCTATTCATTGAGAAAATCTCAATCCAAAAGTGTCAAGGTACTCCATGTTGGTTCTCCAATATAGTTTAATGAACAGTTTATGCGGATAATTAATTTGGGATAAATTTCAACTACCGTTGATAATAATTTAAATCTCTAGTGTATTTACATTACTTTTTTGTCTGATTTTTTTGTATCATTTCATTGATTCATGGCCTCTTATCTACACAGATATCACTTCCATAGTATTTTTAATATTTTTCATTTAAAATCATTAGACCAAAAAATAAGTCAACACACCTCCTTTTATTAACCCTGATATATTGTAAAAATATATTTTTTCTCAAATTTACATGAACCAAAAATTTAGACCATTTTAAATGAGTGGTGTTTTAATTTATAGTTAATTATGTTGAAATATATAAGACTTATACAAATCGTACAAATAGAAAAAAAAATTAAAACATTTAATTCTCATTAATACCATATAACAATTATCTAGCTGATTAAATTTACTAGAATTAATTTTCAATGTCTTATTAATAGTTTTGGTTGTATATATTATTACAATATTATCATACTGAGTAATTATATTAGTTTTTAAGGTGTTTAGGAAATAAACATACTAAATTTGGGAATTTTTTAGGAAAATAGAGGTTGTATATGAATAAAATGTTGAAACCCATTTTTAATTGTCATTGATAAAAAATATTTCTTACCATTTAATAATATGAAAAAGATAATTAATGAAAGGAATAATCTATTCTAGATGTGGAAGAGGATTTTAATATAAAATATAAATCATTGTAGTATTCCACACCACACTTCCATAATCATTAAAATTCTATCATTAATCTTGAATTGTGGAGGTGGTGGATAACTTTTTGATGATAACAACACATAGGGATATCCACAGTGATGTATTTTTATTCAAATTATAGTTACAATTAAAGAGCCTTGAGATCTTACTAAATAATTTTTCATACCAAGGATTAATTGATGGACTCATACATGGTGTTTCCAACAGAGGAAGCCACACCCCCATCTACAATGTAAATAGTTCAACCATATATTAAGAATAAAATAATTTAAAGCACAGAATTTGATATAATAAAGTCATTCATGGATATTGACTATTTTTTCATATGTAACACACTAATAATGCTACAATTTTTTTAAATAAATTTAATTTCTTAAATAGTTTGTTTTATATGTAAAATATTGTTTTAAGGAACTATGATGTAGTATTATTTTTATTATTTAAATTTTAACATCATAATAATGCCGCAAATAAAGTGTTATGAATTGGAATAAATAAAATTTCATATATTTTTTAGAATTTTCAATATAATTCATAAATTTAAAAAATTTACTTCATATTTCATAAATTATTTATATTTTTCTAAAATTTTATTTTCTAAATAATATTTTTTAAATAGATTTTTGTAAAAGTAATAAAATAAATTTTTTAGAGTTTTATAGAATTTATTTTCAAATATAAAATTTATTACTTAATATAAATGTAAAAATTTATATTTTTAGAAATTTTTTATAATTCTCTACAATAAATAATTTTATGAGGAATATTTAAAATTATAATATTTTTAGTAAAAATATCTTTCTCATATAATGAATTTAAAATATCCATTTTATTTTCATTTTTTTAAAATAAAAATTAGATCAATTATAAATTTATTAATCAAGTCATTTTTAATCAATTTGATATTTAAATTTAATATAATATATTTAGATACAATTTACAAAATTATATTTGTAAAGTTATATTTTTTTCATGTTTGGAATTTTATTTTTAAAATACCATTTTCCAATTAATTAATTCAATTTTGAACAATGAATTACATATTAGGAATCATAATAATTAATACTAATTAATAAAGTAAATTTAATTTTTGATCAAAATGAACAGTGAGAATAATGAAAAATATTTACTTAGCCATGGGTAAAAATGGGTGTACAATGGGGTTAATCTAAAAATATAAATATTAAAATGAACTAAAAACTCTTCCAATTCCAATGGTCTATAAATATTACTACCTTATAATATATGAAGTTATATAATTTCTCATATATAATGATTTTTGGATTTTTAAAACTAGGTAACATATTTTTCTTTTCAAATATTCTAAATGTGTCCTCTCTCCAAAATATAAAAGTTAACCCCATATAGTATTTACTTTAAACGTACACAACCCTTTAGAATGGACTCTAATAAAAAAATTTCATTCAAAAATTATCTCCACACATCAAAGAAGAATTATTATCAATTGTATATCCTTTTATTAGGGCTTCAGCATTTAACATAAAGGCAATACCTAGAAAGAGGTTCTTCCATTAACAATAAATTTTTATTTTATTCTTTCCATTATGAAATTAAAATATTCATATAATAAACTAATATAAAATCCAAATTATCTTGTATATACTGATGTACTATTCTTTAAATTTAATATTCGATACACACCTCCTCTTCCATCGAATGGGAAATTAAAAACCAATGTCTTGTGTACATAGAATACACCTCGCAAACACACATGATTCATTTTACATCACCATATATAAATAAATTTATAATGATATATATGAATAATTTTTAATATATTTGGAATTTAATTATACTTCAGTAATTAATATATCAAATATACCTTCTTACATTCCCTTCTGTGGGAATACAATAACATCGCTTATGTGTACAATAGACTACTGCCTCAAAAATGTTGTGATTCTTTTTTCACATACCATATATATTGTATTGGACAATGAAGATTTAATTACTATATTTAATATATAATAAATAATTATTTTTTGTAATGGTGGTAAAATATTTACTTCCTTTCATTCCAACCTCCTAGAAAATTGAATCATTGTTCGTGCGTACGAACGACCTACTATTTCAATGAATTGTGTAATTCATGTTTTATCGCTAAATTTAATGGATTTTTTTATTTATATAGGTAACGAAAAGGTAAAAAATTTATATCTTGCATGAAAATATATATATTATGGAACCATGATCAATGAAAAATTATTGAAATTAAAAAAATTAAAACATGCATAAAAATAATCCAGTTTGTACATGAAAAATGATTATAACAAATAATTGTTAATAAATTAGTAATAAAAGGATATATTAAAATCATATAATGTAAGATATATTTTATTATGATGCATTAATATATTTATTATACCAGTGGTTCAAATGTGTATGATGGAATATGACATTTACGGAAATGTATTTACATCTAGATTTATTCTATGTGAAACAAAAGCCTTATAAAAAACATTTATATTTTTCATAATATATATATATCCTAGGAATTTATTTTTTTATCCTAATCATATAAAATATACAATATTCATACCCATATGATATTACTCATTTCAAGGGGATTATGATAAAAAATATATGAAATTGGTAAAAGTTTTTATGTTATATATTCATTGTTTATTAGGATTAATTATTATTATGTTTAAAGACCCAGAAATTCTGTGGAATTTATTTTCAAAAATACATGGAAAATTTACGAGTCTGTAGTTTCTCATGGCACACGATTCCAGGTCCCAGAGTGCCTAGAATATCCCCTCGAAATTTTTTTAAGCTTAAATTAGTGCGCTTATACAGTTTTTCTGAAAAAGTGGAATAAATATTAAATGATTACCCGGATCAGAAATCCAAGGACACCGTTGCTGTCATGACCCTCCTTCACCACAAGGAGGGAAGGGTCAGTCGATTGCCAGGCCCTTCCTTCTTTAAGTTGAAGGAGAGATAATGACCCCCGAAACCTTCCTTGAATAGGTCCCGGAGTGGCGACTAGCACCAAGGGTATATAATTTTCTCACAAATGGAAGGCATTACCCTTATTATTTTATAGGATCGGGAGATAAAGAGAAGGAAACCCAACAACACCAAGGAAGAAAGAAAAGTAAAGCCAAAATTAAACCATTCCCACATGCATGTTTCAAAATTAAAAGACACAAAGTGCAAAAAGGTGACTACAAGGTAAGTACCAAAAAGAAAAATAAAACAATAACGGCAACTGCTCCAAAGGTCAGAGCTAGTAAGGTCTTGCGTGATCCCTAAAGTCCTCCTGGAAACCTAAAAGCAGTTTTATACACGTAGGGTGAGCATACAAGTACACTCAGTAGGGAAAACCAAAGACTCTCGTGCACAAGTGGGGCAACGTACTAAAGTCCCATGAGAAAAAGTGTAAACCAAACACCTAACAAGGCATGTTATCCACCCAAGGCCTCACCAAGGCACACTCCCCAAATAACACAAGTCAAGATATATATATATATAATAAGAGCACATTGATGTTTGGTTACCCCGCGCCACTTTCCCACTGGTTATTGAGACATCCTACGCATCAGACCAATCCCGCCATTCTCACCAAAGTCCCACTGCCACACCCGCCCGCACACACCTGGGCCACAACCAGACGTATTCCCATTGCCGAAATCCCACCTGCACACACCTGGGCCTCAACCGCACGCATTCCCACTGCTGAATCCCGCCCGCACACACCTAGGCCACAACTGTCAGATGTAACCATGCCTGCAAATAGCTAGGCCAGAACAACCACCACCATACCCGAAGACACCTGGGCTAAAGGATCCACTGCCACACATGAAGAAACTTGGGCCTCATCCCGAAGACACTTGGGAAACCACCTGCCGAACACACCTGGCCAACCACCAAACCACCCCGCCCGAAGGTTCCTGGGCTACTAATGGACTTCAGGCCATCACAGCCTGCCCGAAGATACTTGGGCTATCCGGGAAAGGGAGCAGAAAAGGAGCTAATAACCAGCCACTAAAAATAGTGTTGGGAAAAACACCCTCCCCCATGAAATGGGGGTGTTCGGCACTAAGTGCTCAACTTGGGTGGGGCGCGAATAAGAAACACAAAGCTAAAGATATATATATATATATATAGGTAACAATCACTCACCCAAATCTAGGTTTTTTTTCAGACAACCTACATATCACAACACACTCAAGTCCGAGTCACGACTCACGCCAACAACCCATGTGTCCCATTTCTTATTTCACATTTAGTAATAATGTTTATGTTTAATCACTAATGGAAAACTAGTAGGCAAAGGCATAAGTCCAGGAAGGTAAACAGTCAAACAACAACCAAAACGTCCACACCTGGTTCTCAGCAACAGAGGATTCCACCCCAATTTTTGATATAAACAAGTAACCACCCGGATTTAAAACTCACAACCACCGAATCCATACCAATAGGAGATCCCATCCCCAAATTCACACAACCACCGAGAGTATAAAAGAACAGTGGATCCCATCCCCTACCACATCTCCAACAATCGGCCCGAAAGGAAAACAACCAACTACCACCACCAATACAAGTCAGGGATTTCCGGTATTTTCAGATTTAGACGCCTTAACACACTCCATGATTCAAATTTTCATGTGTTCTAACCGGGAGTTATCATAGAAGGGTTGACCCTGGTGCTTTCAATTATTCAGCCGGATATACGTGATTAACCAAATCACTTTTCATAGCAGAAGTTTACAACCACAAACAATCCATTTAAAACATCAGCAGGGTTTATTAGTGCACAAAACACGACCACCAACGGCCTCGATTTTCAAGAGGCATAAGCCAGTATAACTCAGCAAGATGTTCATAGAAGAAACATCATCAAAACATAAAACACCATCAATGATGACAGCCCCCACCCCCTCTTCTTTCATTATATAATTTGTTCATTATCTTTAATTAGGTCTGGTTTACCCAATTCTACCAAATCAAAAGCAAGCCCACCCCGCATGATACACAAAAGAGAGAGGCAAAGAAGAAATTCCTTACTTGTTGATAGATGATCGACGTTTAGGCCGGGGGCGTAGAAGATTACGGATAATGATGTGCCCGATGCACCAGAAGCTGTTCGTGAAAAATCACGATCGAGGAAAGGAGAAACCATGGCTAACCCTTAGTTTATAAGAGCCGGGGACGGTTGAGGTGAAAATGCGAAACCGCGTAAGGCGTGGGGGTCGTGGGTTGACCACGCGGCTCCACTCGCCATCAAAAAGGGGTCGGGTGGTTTAAGCCGACTCATGAATTAACTAAGTATTTATTTAAAGCTCTTATGCACGTTACGGGTCTTAAAAACAAACTTAAACGAGTCAGAATAGGGTTTAAAACCCTATTTGCGCAAAGGAGCGCCACTGACGCTGATCTTTCTCATGTCGATCGGTCTCGCCGATCGGTCTCACCAATCGGTCTCGCCGATCGGTCTCACCAATCGGTATCACCGATCGGTCTCGCAGATCGGTCTCCCCGATCGGTCTCACCGATCGGTCTTACCGAGACGCGACTCCTCTAGAACCCGGATTTTGGAAAATGGAAGGACTAAGAGTGTCTGGGTCGTCACATCAGATACCTCTCAAACTATCCTCGTCCTCGAGAATTTAAACAACCCAGAAGGGAAGGGCGGGTCCGAGCAACCACCCCGAAAGATATTTCTCAAGAGTGAACCTCATCGTTAACTAAGAACACCTTCCTGTCACGAACCAAGCAACATACCATGCCACACCGCCCGAGCATGTGGTTTGGGGAGTCTCCTCCCCCATGTCAAGATATTATCCGCTTTGGGCGGCACTGACTCGCCCGCACGGGTTTAATCGCATCCACCTTAATGTGTCTTGATTAGGGGTCAGGTTCTCTCCTTCCCTATAGCCGAGGTTTTTCACACACAAGCAGAGGAAGAAAACCAGCACATTTCATAGCCAAAAGTCAAAACGTTCTATCACAACATGTACAAAATGGAACAAAACTTAAAACAAATCTTGGTATTGGGTACACATCTGTGTTTCCCTCTCCCACGTACTCTCCTCAAGCCCACCATGTCTCCACAACACGCGAACCAAGGGAATGGTTTTCCCGCGAAGCACCTTTCCCTTGCAATCCTCGATCCCCATTGGTCTCTCCACAAAGGTCATGTCGTCCTCGATGTCCAGCTCACCCCAATCAAGGACGTGTGAATCGTCGTTTAGATACCGAAAGAGCTGGGACACATGAAGGACATCATGTATCCTTAGTAGCGGCGGTGGCAACGCTAGCTGGTAAGCCACATCACCGACCCGCCGCAACACTTAGAAGGGTCCGATGAATCTGTGAGAGAGCTTACTCCCTTTTCCGAACCTCCGCTGCCCACGCCGAGGGGAGACATTTAAGAACACGTGGTCCCCAACCTCAAACTCCAAGGGCCTCCTCCTGGTATTAGCATACGACTTCTGTCGGTCCTAGGCTGCCTTCATCGTTTCCCGTATGAGCTGAACCTTCTCTGTCGTGTTCTGCACCACCTTTGGACCAAGGATGCCTACCTCTCCTACTTCGTTCCAACACATAGGCGAAGGGCATGGCCTCCCATACAAATCGTCAAATGGGGCCATTCCAATGGTAGAGTGGTAGCTTTTAGTGTAGGAAAACTATACCAGAGGCATGTATTTCACCCATGACCCTCCTGAGTCCAAAACACATGCTCGAAGCATATCCTCCAAGGTCTGGATGGTGCGCTCTGTTTGTCCATCCGTCTGGGGATGGAAAGCAGTGTTAAGGCGTAACTGGGTGCCAAACGCATGCTGCAATCCTCTCCTGACTCGCGAGGTAAACTTTTCATCCCTATCTGAGACTATAGACCTTGGGACTCCATGCAACCGCACCACCTCATCCACTTACTTTTATGCCAAAGCATCCATAGCACTCAACTCCCTGATCGCCAGAAAGTGAGCTGATTTCGCCAACTTGTCCACTACCACCCAGATGGCATCGTACCCTCCTTAGGCCTTGGGTATTCCCGTGATGAAATCCATTGAGATGTCATCCCACTTTCACTCGGGGACATCTAGGGGCTATAGTAGGTCGCCTGGAACTCGGTGTTTAGAATTCACTTACCGACACACTAGGCACTTGGCCACAAACTCTGCCACCGCTCGCTTAACTCCGAGTCACCAAAACTGCCTCTTCTAACCCTGGTACATCTTGGAAACTCCAGGGTGTACCGCCAGGGGTGAGTTGTGGAACTCACTGAGAACTTTGTCGCGCATCGCCTCCAGGACAAACAACCTTTTCTGGAAAAGCATCTGGTTCTGACCATCCTCTGTCCATCCTCCTGGAGCATTGCCCTGGTCAACATGGTCACACATAACTTCACACTCTAGGTCTCCCCACTGAGACTCCTCCACTTGCTGGAACAGGGATGACTGCATTGTCATCTGATATAGGCAGCCTCTGCCGCTATCCATCTTTGCATCCAGGTGTAAGGCAGCCAACTCTTCCATTGCCTTCCAGGCATTTGCCGACTCTCGGACTGCATCCTTCTGCGTCCTCCTGCTCAAGGCATCAGCCACCACATTTCCCATCCCCTCGGTATAAGAGATCTCGAAGTCGTATTCCTGGAGGAACTCCACCCATCTCCACTGTCGCAAGTTTATGTCTTGTTGGGAGAAGATATACCTCAAGATTTTGTGATCCGTGAAGACCACAAAGCATTCCCCGATGAGGTAGTGCCGCCATAACTTTAGCCCGAAAACAACCGTTGCAAGCTCCAGGTCATGGGTGGTGTAATTACGTTCATGGGAACGTAGCTGCCTGGACCCATAAGAGATCACCCCTTATCGCTGCATCAACACGCATCCCAGGACCTTTCCCGAAGCATCACATAACACCTCATAATCCGCCCCTTCTTCTGGTAATCTCAGCACTGGGGCACTGACCAACTTCTCCTTCAGATAGCTGAAGGCTGACTGGAACAACTCACTATATACGAAAGCCTGGTCCTTCTTGGTCAGAGCCGTCAAAGGGGCTGCTACTCGGGAATAGTTGGGTATGAATCTCCGGTAGTAACCCTCCAGCCCGAGGAAACTTCGGACTTCTACCACATTCTTGGGTGTTACCCAAGAAAAAACTGCCTCAACCATTGATGGGTCGACCGCTACCCCCTGGTCAGACACTACGTGCCCGAGGAAGTGCACTTCTCGTGTCCAGAACTTGCATTTTGACAACTTCCCATAGAGCTGGTGTTGTCAGAGAACCTCCAAAACTGTCCTCAGGTGCTCTTCATGGTCCTCCTCTGATCTAGAGTAGACCAGGATGTCGTCGATGAACACAACCACGAACTGATCCAGGTACTCCCGGAAGATGGAGTTCATAAGCCCCATGAACACAGCCGGGGTGTTCGTAACACCGAAGGGCATGACTACGAACTCGAAGTGTCCATACCTGCACCTGAATGTTGTCTTCAGGATTTCGCTCTCTTTCACCCTCAGCTGGTGGTACCAAGATCACAGGTCGATCTTCGAGAACCATCATGCCCCATTCAGCTGGTCAAAAAGATCATCTATCCTTCGGAGAGGGTTGCGATTCTTGATCGTCACCTGATTCAACCTCCTGTAGTATATTCACAACCTAAGACCACCATCTTCCTTCTTTGCAAACAAGACTGGAGTACCCCACGGTGATGCACTCGGACGAACATAACCCGTCTTCATCAGATCGTCAATCTGTATCCGCAACTCCGGTAGCTCCGAAGGTGCCATCCGATAAGGAGCCATCGAGATTGGACGAGCACCGGGCTGCAGGTCTATCCCGAACTCGACATCACGTCGAGGGGGTAGAGTCGTCACCTCCTCATGAAAGATGTCCATAAACTCACGGACGATCACTGGCACTTCCACCATTTCAGCATCTACTGCTTCCACTGTCAGCTCGGTCAACAAGGAGAGGAGAGGTTCCTCTCTCCTGTTTCCCTTCGGACTGCTCTGCTCGCCTGTGAAGGTAACACGTCGGCTGTTCAAGACTGAGAACACCACCCTTCTTCGAAAATAGTCGATGACGGCACACACAAAAAATAGCCAGTCGATGCCTAGGATGACATCGTATGGCTGAATCTGTAGCAGAAGAAGATCTCGAACCGACTGATGTGGCCCTATCATCAGTCTACATCCCCGACAAACAGACAAAAAGTCGGTCTGACCTCCAATAGGTGTGCAAAACACTAGGGGCACTAGATGTCTCTCAGCATATAGACCCAAGGCACGGGCTAGACTGGTTGAAACGAAGGATTGCGAAGCTCTGGTATCGAACAAGGCATAAGCAAGAGTTCTAAACAGACTGATCATACCTCAAACAACCTCTGGCCCTGCTGGAGTTGCAGCCTCTGTAGCGTGCAACTGTCCATTCCCAGTTCCCCTGCCCCTCAGCTGTCGGCCACCTCCCCGACCACACCCTGGTCGAGGTCCCTGTGGAGCCCCCTGAGGTCGGCCTCCTCCTACCTCTTACCTCGGAGGAGCGGGAACTCACTGTCCCTGCTGCTTCTGCTTGAATGGTCTGGCTAGAAGCTGCTGCTGGGGCGGGTGTTGGGGATGACTGCCACTGCTATACTACCCCGGTCGGGGCGCTTACTCCGGAGATGCCCAGGGCTTCCACAGATGAAGCATCACGGTCTCGGGCCTGTAGGAAAAGGGCGAGGCCCGAGGGATTGAAACTGAAACTACTGTGGCCTGCTCCTTACGGGTCGGAACCTAGAGGGTCCCGACGCTAGAGGCCGGGTGCTGACGGACATCCCCTTCGATGGTCCCAGATGGATCCCCTATCGCGACACTCCCCCTAGAGCATGCATCTGCTCCACCACTTAGGCCTTCTTCTGGACCTCCAAGTACGTCGGCAGGGTAAAGGGGGTAACAGCATACGGGAGGGAGTGTCGGAGTGCCTCTTCCAAATGTCTTGCCCGAGACTCCTCATCGGGAAAGAGGTCCGGAGAAAAATGTAGGAGGTCCTTGAACTTTATCCCTAGCTCCCTCACAGGCATTCTCCCCTGCTGGAGGGAGAGTAGTTCCTGCCTCTATTCTGCCTTCATCGTCGAGGAGAGGAATTCCACCCGGAACTCCTTCTCGAAATCCACCCAAGCCACCTCAGAATCTCTCCTCTCCCCCAGGTAAAGCATCCACCACTGACGCGCCGCTTCCCGCATCTGGCTAATGGCCAGAGGAACCCAACACTCAATCGGGGGCCGAATCAGGACGAAGGCTATAACAAGCTCCTCTAGCCAGCCTTCTGTCTTCATATCGGAGGTGATGCCCTCATACTTCCCGACGGCCTGTCGTTGGAAGGCTCGAAGAGTCTTCTGCCACTGGTCGTCCTCTTCCTCTCGATCAGCTCTATGCCGATTAGCCAATGTATTATTTGGGGCCTCTATCACTTGTACCACACGTGGTCGCCTTCCAGGTGCCATAGCTGCAAGGTAAACAAGGAATTCCTAAGCCCTAGTAGTGCAGAATATCGTTCTTAAATCTTCTTAAAAATTTTATTTATTCTTAACTCCCAAGACATCCCAGAAACACAAGAACACAAGTCATTATGATGCATGTACCTTTCCTAGGGTCTCTACCCTACAATCAGTGTGGCCTCACTTGGTCGTTCGGTAGGTCCAGAGTCCTTGCATCGGATCACGGGGGGCCCTAAAATCTCGTGTCATAGCCAGTCTTCTCTGGCCTAATTCATGCGCAATGGACACCCAACACTGTTGCCTTACCATCCCATGCAATCCTCACTGTGCCTAACTCCAGACTCCATCCTATCTCTCAACCAACTCCCTCTGATACCATTCTGTCACGACCCACCTTCACCAAAAGGAGGGAAGGGTCAGCAGATTGCCAGGCCCTTCCTTCTTTAAGTTGAAGGAGATATAATGAACCCCGAAACCCACCTTCAATAGGTCCCGGAGTGGTGACTAGCACCAAGGGTATAGAAATTTCTCAAAAATTGAAGGCATTAACCTTTTTATTTTATAGGATCGGAAGATAAGGAGAAGGAAACCCAACAACACCAAGGTAGAAAGAAAATTAAATCCAAAAGTAAACCATTCCCACATGCATGTTTCGAAAGTAAAAGCCACAAAGTGAAAAAGGTGACTACAAGGTAAGTACCAAAAGGAAAAAAGAAAACAACAACTGCAACTGATCCAAAGGTCCGAGCTAGTAAGGTCCTGCGTGATCCCCAAAGACCTCCTGGAAACATGAAAGCAGTTTTATACACGTAGGGTGAGCATACAAGTACACTCAGTAGGGAAAACCAAAGACTCTCGTACACAAGTGGGGGAACGTAGTAAACTCCCGTGAGAAAAAGAGTAAACAAAACACCTAACACGGAAAACTATCCACCCCAGTCCTCACCAAGGAACACTCCCCAAATAACGAAAGTCAAGTAATATATATATATTAAGATCACATCGATGTTTGGGTACACTGCCCCACTTTCCCACTGGTTATTGCAGCATCCTACGCATTGGAAAAATCCTTCCATTCTCACCGCAGTCCCACTGTCACACCCGCCCGCACACACCTAGGCCACAACCACACGCAGTACCACTACCGAAATCCCGCCCCAACAGACCTGGGCCTCAACCGCACGAAGTCCAACTGCTGAATCCCGCCCGCACACACCTGGGCCACATCTGTCACATGTAACCATGCCTGCAAACACCTAGGACAGATCAACCACCACCACGCCCGAAGACACCTGGGCTAAAGGATCCACTTCCACGCCCGAAGACACCTAGGCCTCATCCCGAAGACACTTGGGAAACCACCTGCCGCACACACCTGGAAAACCACCACACCACCCCGCCCGAAGGTTCTTGGGCTAATAATGGACTTCAGGACATCACAGCCTACCCGAAGATACTTGAGCTATCTGAGAAAGGGAGTAGAAAAGGAGATAATAACTAGCGACTAAGAATAGTGTTGGGAAAAACACCGTCCCCCATGAAATGGGGGTGTTCTACACTAAGTGCTCAACTTGGGTGGGGCGTGTATAAGAAACAAAGAGGTACAGATATATATATATATATATATATATATATAGGTAACAAGAACTCACCCAAAGATAGGTTTTTCTTCAGACAACCTACAGATCCCAACACACTCAAGTCCGAGTCACGACTCATGCCAACAACCCATGTGTCCCCTTTCTTATTTCACATTCAGTAATAATGTTTATGTTTAAGAACTACTGGGCAACTAGTAGGCATAGGCATAAGTCCAGGAAGGTAAACAGTCAAACAACAACCAAAACGTCCACACCTGGTTCTCAACAACAGAGGATTCCACCACAATTTGTGATATAAACATGTAACCACCCGAATTTAAAACTCACAACCACTGAATCCATACGAACAGGAGATCCCATCCCCAAATTCACACAACCACCGAGAGTATAAAAGAACAGCGGATCCCATCCCCTCCCTCATCTCCAGTAATCGTCTCGAAAGGAAAACAACCAACTACCACCACCAATAAAAGTCAGGGATCGCCGGTATTTTCAGATTTAAATGAATTAACACACTCCATGATTCAAATTTCTGTGTGTTCTAACCATGCGTTATCACAGAAGGGTTGACCCTGGTGCTTTCAATTATTCAGCCAGATATACGTGATTAACCAATTCACTTTTCACAGCAGAAGTTTACAACCACAAACAAGCCATTTAAAACATCAGTAGGGTTTATTAGTGCACAAAACAAGACCACCAACGGCCTCGATTTTCAGGAGGCATAAGACAACACAACTCAGGAAGATGGTCATAGAAGAAACATCATCAAAACATAAAACACCATCGACGATCACACCCCCCCCCCCCTCTTCTTTCTTTATAGAATTGGTTCATTATCTTTAATTAGTTCTGGTTTACACAATTCTATAGAATCAAAAGCACGCCCACCCTGCATGATACACAAAAGAGAGAGGCAAAGGAGAAATTCCTTACTTGTTGATAGATGATCAACGTTTTGGCCGGGGGCGTGGAACTTTACGGATAACGATGCGCCCGATGCACCATAAGCTGTTTTTGAAAAACCATGATCGAGGAAAGGAGAAACCATGGCTAACCCTTAGTTTATAAGAGCCGGGGACGGTTGAGGTGAAAATGCGAAACCGCGTAAGGTGCGGGGGTTGTGGGTTGACCATGAGGCTCCACTCGCCATTAAAAAGGGGTCAGGTGGTTTAATCCGACTCATGAATTGATTAAGTATATAATTAAAGCTCTTATGCGCGTTACGGGTCTTAAAAACACGCTTAAACGAGTCAGAATAGGGTTTAAAACCCTATTTGCTCAAAGGATCACTACTGACACCGATCAGTCTCACCGATCGGTCTCCCCAATCGGTCTCACCGAGATGCGTCTCCTCTAGAACCCAGATTTTGGCAAAGGGAAGGGCTAAGAGAGTCTGAGTCATCATAGTTGCACTATGGATGGCGGGTTTACCCATGGTGTGACTTGAGTATAGTCGGTGCGGGCCTCCTGTGAGAAAACCTGAAGATGGAATAACCGTAAATTAAATAATTAAATAGTGTTATTTTATTTTTCAAATGCTTGTTAATCAAAAACGGTAACTCAGATTAAAAATACAAGACCACCGTTGAACTCGTGAGGGTAGTCTTTCATTAAGAAGATACTAACATGGGTCGGCAAGGGACACCAGAAAAAGTGATTTTTTGGCGCAAATAAAATAATCAAGTGTCAATTATTTTATTGTAGATTCCTTATGTCTAAACGGTAACTCGGATTGAAAATCCGAGAGCAACGTTGGGTTTATTGGGGCGTATTTCACTTAGGCAGAGCCTAACCACAACCAACACGGGTCGAGGGTGACTAATAATTATTTTCTTAACTTTTTTTCTGGTACGTTCAGCAAACAGACGTCGGTATTTTATATCTTATGAACCGGTGCTCGGAATTGAAATATTAGGGCACTGTTGAACTCGTATCGCCAATAATATCTAAAGGAGGCCATCCTAGGAGTTGCGTTTTATCGAAGTTGGATATTAATTTTTGGGTTTTCTAAATAAATTAAGTAAAAATATGTCTAGCATATTTTTATTTGAGTGGTGGTTTAATCCTCCAAGGGGAGGTTGGAGGTGGGGTCCACCTGTGCATAACCTCCCTTTGGAAGATATTATGCGGCGGGGCCCACACGAGCTCAAACCCCCTTAAACCAACTTTAACCCTTGACTTCCCCATTAATGGGGGAAACTCTTGTTTTACCCATTAATGGCGCAAACACACCTAAGAGATAATTAATTCCTCAATTAATTATCTTTTGAAAACATTTGAATTCTTCCACCCCATTTAATTTAGTGAGTTGTTTAATTTAATTAAACACAACTCTTCTGTGTTGCTATAACAAAAAATAAAAGACTCCTCCTCTATTATATTGGGGTTGGCACATAATACATTGGGGGAGACTTGGAGAAATAGAGAGAGAGAACCCTCTCCAATGATGAACGATATCCTCTCCAACGAAGAATGATATCCTCTCAATGAAGATAAGTTGTATCTACTGAGGAATGATGTCACCGTCTTCTCCCTTTCCAACCGAGGAAAGAAAGGGAAGACGTCGCCCGTGAAGAACGTCGCCAACGACGACGTCATCTCCTCCGAACGTCAATGGAACGTCGTCTCCATACCATGACTCCGCCGAGAAAAAACCGATTATAAGGTAGGGAGATTTGAATATTTTATTTAATGTATGAATTTTACCCTCGTTCTTAAACATTTATTTGAGTTCTATAGTGGCCAATTTTTATCACCTAATGCAGAGGGCGTGGTCCAAACAAACACGGCCCAACGTCCCCCCATCGATTCTTTTGTGGTTGATGTCGGAGGCGGAGCAGAAAGGGCACAGTGCTATAACATTTTGTCGGAGAAGAACCACGACACATGAAAGAGGTGCGGTGCCACCACGTTGCATCGCGCCGAAGGTGCGGAACTGCGGCCACGGCGGGCCGCGGCAGATGGAGAAGCGCGGTGCCATTGCTCTGCATGGTGGAGCCGAAGGCCGCGACCATTTGGGGTCGTAGCGGTGATGGCGCGGTGTCATCGCACCGCGCATAGAGCAGGAGGACCATGGAGTCATCGGGCCGCGGTGGAGGTGTGGAGGCGGGCGGCCCTGCCGGCCACAGTGTAGCCGGACACGCAGGACCACCTGGGTCCTGCAGCCCATGAACCGGTGCCTTGCCGGTTCTGTTCGACGAACTGAGGAGGGGCGTGGTACCCCCTCCCTCGCGTGGCCGGCTGGGCCTCCACTTTCCGGGCCACACCTTCGAGCCAGGTCTTGGCTTCGGGCCAGCCCTCCCCTTTGGTTCGGGCCGCCCACTAGATTCGGGATGACCACTAGTGTCGGGCCTCACCCGCGGACCATGTCAGATCCCGGTTTGGACCGGGTCACACCGGGTCCATCATGACCCGTCCCTCGGGGCCCATGTCGTGACTACCCCAATCCCACCTTCCATAGGCGATGGGCTGGAGACATGCACCAAAGGCGTAATTCTCTAAAACCGGGATGGTATTGTCTTTTTAAAATGAAAAAACACATAAACAGAGTACAAGCAGAAGAAAAAACTAAGTAATGATGTATAAAAAGTGTGCTAAAAGTACAAAGGGCCCGGAAATACGAGCCCAACAAAAATTTATAGCTACACCTAAAACAATGTACAACAGAAAAAGAAGAAGAAATTAATGGTTAAAGTAGCTCTTGGATCATCCTTTGGGTTCCTACCTGAAGGGTAGGTACACATGTCCTCTTCTGCACTACACGTCTATTGGTCCACTATGTGTTCTGTCACATAAAGTGGTCCACCTTTGGGTACCATCCATTCCTAGTGCTCTGGGCCTCCTTCAGTGCATTCTGTCGTCTGCATCCAACACAACAAGGTGCGGGCATATCTCATGCAGGGGTGAGTTTAACGATACTCAATAGGGACCCCAAGACCCTCAAGGTCTCACAAAATATAAAAAGGTTAATCCAAAAAGTATGAAATCAGTGAATAACCATTATTTATGTATATGCCCATAAATATACCTAAGTTATCAAGTAACCCATCTCAATCATGATAAAAACACAATGGTCATTGACTCACCACAAACAAATATTTTCCTTATCAAAACCATGGCTGTAGGAAAACTCCTCCTCTGTTGAGTACAGTGGCCCTGTCGCGACTCTGAGGTGCTACTATCTAGCCTTAACTGATGAGTTACTCCTCCTATCGAGTATCGCGGGTCTACTACCAAACCGGGCGCTCAATCCATTGTGGGTCTGCCTCCAAACCGGGTGCTCCCCCTAATTGTCATCAGAGGTATTCCTCTTGTCGAGTATTGTGGCTCTCCTGCAAAAACCATGTTCTCTGTCCGTCGTGGGTCTATCACCAAACTGGGTGGTTCATCTACTAGGCAAATCAAATCACTCCGAGTCGAACCGGTGAAGCAGTAATCAGGTCTACAGCTACTTCGTCTCTGCACTCTATATGCTCATCTACTGGAGGATCTGCTCCATGGGCTACTAGTTAATACTCCAAGTGTCACAAATTCTCACGTGGAAGTATCTCAATGGAATGTCATGTCATAGGGGTCTCAACGCAAATGACGACTCATTAATTAGATGCACGGTCTGTGAGTTATCAGCTTTTTGGTCTCGGGGGCCCGGTTGGTTTCGTGTATGAACCAACCTAACCGTATCTCAACTATAGCTCGAACTCCCATAGGGTTTTATCAAAGGGATGTATATGCACCAAGAATACCGGTTCCGCTGACGATTCATCAAACGTAAGTCTCGTGCTAAAGATATGGCCAAAGCAAGAAAAGGGTCAGTAATGGGCCTGGATCTGGTCCGATCCAGTCGGACTGACTCAGCCTAACCTCGTCTAGGCCAAACTGGTCTCGGTCGACCCGTTTAGGCTCATTGGGTCTGACCCATACCATTTGGTGGGTTAGCTCGCTATGTTTTGACCCGGTCCCCTTGGCCCTGCCCAACGGACCGCGAGGGCAGTTTGGCCTGATAGTCACCACGTAGGCTGCATGGTATCTCGGCCCTAAATACCAGTCCGGTTCAGCTAGCGACACCATGGGGGCACCGCGTAATGACTCAGGAAACTGGTGGCTGGGTGGAAAGTGTGCAGGCCGCGGGTTAGGCTGCGGGGGTGCTGGCAGGCCACCAGAAAAGGCCGGGCAGCGCGAGAGGGCGCCGAGGGCTGCCGGGTAGGCCAGCAGCGCGCCGGGGGGAACCGGGTAGCGCGGGCAGTGCGCTGGCGGGGCCCGGGGAGCGCACCGGCGCGGCGCGGGGAGCGCGCCGGCTCGACTCAAGCAGTACGCCGGCGGGGCTCGAGCAGGGCTCCAACGCGGCGTGGGCAACGCGCTGGCGAGGTGCGGCGGGTTGTCGGTAGGGCCATAGAGCAGTGGGTGGGGTGTGGGTCGAGAGCCTCTTGGCCGGTAGTGCAGTTCATGGAGGCCACGGGTAGCACAGCCATTGTTCGCCGCCTTCGTTGTCATCGCCTCTTTGTCGCTTTGTAGTACACCACAACGAAATTGACGGAGAGTGTCGGGCCGTCTGAGGATTGTCTGACCTCTCTGCATTTATGGTGATAATAGATGGATGTTCACAATCTATAAATGTGAACAATGATGAACGGAGGATAAAAATCATAAATAGAACAAATCAAATCCCCCTACCTCATTGTCGATGATTGTTGATGATGTCACAGGAAGCGGGCCTCATTTCGTTGACATTGGGAATGAAGAAGCCGAGGATGGCTTCGATGTTCTTCGTGGGTGACGCTTCCCTTTCTTTCAACGGTTTAAGAAGGTAGAAGAAGTTCGTTGACGTTCTTCACGTTCTTTTCATTCTTCACGTTATTCGTTGGATGAACGATTCCCCATTGAGATCATTCTCCAAGGTGTCCCCAAGCTCCACCGACTTTTCACCCTAAAAATAATAGTGGAAAAGTCTATTATTTGTTGGCACAATAACACATAAGGGTTGTGTTTAATTAAATGAGACAACTCATTTAATTAATTGGGGTGTAAGGGATTCAAAATTAGAATAGGTGAGGTGGAGAGTTTTAATAAAATGAGACAACCCATTTAATTATTGATGTGGTGTAGGATCAATTAATTAGTGGAGAAGGTGAAGAGTCTTCTCCACTTAAAGGGGGTGATAAAGGGGGTTAGAAACTTGGGTGGTCCCCACTGAAATTTATCATCCCATGGGAGGTTATGCACAGGTGGACCACCACCATAACCTCTCATGGGAGGTTATGGTGTGGTGGCCCCCACCCTGAACCTCCACTTGGAGGTTTTAACCACCAAAATGAAAATAAGTTGCACACCTTATTTTTATTTAAAATATCAAAAAAACCCCAAAAACTAACTCTCATTCTCTTTAGAACACAGCTGTGGTGAAGGTCTCACTAAGAGATCACTAACGCTGCAAGTTCAATGGTGCACTCAGATTTCAGTTCCGAGCATCAGTTCAAAAGTTATAAACGTTCGTTCCCATGTTTACTAAACGTACCAGAAAAAAAAGTTCTGAAAATTATTATCTGTCACCCTCGACCCACTACGGTCAAGGATAGCCTCTACCTAGGTGAAACACACCCCAAAGAACCCAACGGTACTCTCGGATTTTCAATCCGAGTTACTGTTTATAAGTTATAAAATTTTATAATAAAATAATTTTCACTTAATTATTTTATTTGTGGCCAAAAACTAACTTTCTCTGGTGGTTGTCGCCGACCCAAGTTAGTATCTACATATGGAAATAATTCCCTCAAGAGTTCATCGGTTGTCTCGGATTTTTAATCCGAGTTACCATTTTTGAGTTATAAGAATTTGAAAAATAAAATAACTTTATTTAATTATTTTATTTACGGTTACACCATTTTCGGGTTTTCTCACAGGAGGCCCGTGCCGACTAAACATAACTCACGTCTAGGGTAAACTCGTCATCCTTAGCACCACTGTGGTCTCAAATTTTTGATCTGAGTAACCATTAATGATTTTTTCATCTTTTTCAGGAAAACTACAAACGCACGTTAATTTAAGCTTAACAAAACATCGACAGATCATTCCAGGCACTTCGGGCCTCAGAATCGTGAGCTGTCAGAAATTGCGGACTCTTAAAATTTTTAAGAATTTAAGAAAAAAAATTATTTGAAAATTATGGGTCTTTACATTACCCCCACTTCAGGGCTTTACGTCCCCGTAAGCTTTAACACACACTAGGGAAACAAATGGGGGGGTACTGAGCATGCATCTGAGACTTCCGCCCCAAAGTACTCTGCTAGAGGATATGGTGTGGAACTCCTTAAACACTTCCTCTTGAAGTGCAACTAGTACCATGGTACGTCCTCTGAATAGAATGACGTGCTCCCCACCTTCAGAAAATCCATCAAGTGCCTGCCCTGTGGATATCTGAGCACATCGTGTCTCACAGTCAACGTCCCTACGTTGTGCCTCCCTAACTCTCTAAATATGTGGAGGATTGATTGTGAGAGACTATAGAAAGGCTTCTCCATCTCTATCCACAAAGGATATATGAAACACGTCCAGTTTCTCTGTCGCCTCTCCTTGTAGCCGAATACCTGATCACCTACTGAGAGCATCTGCTACAAGGTTTCCCTTCCCTGGAGTATAGACCTTCTCAAATTCATAGTCATGGAGAAACTCAATCCATCACTGCTGTCGCAGCTGGCAAGAACCATAGACGATCACTTCTCGCTGATGCATCAGGACACACCTGAGTCCAGACCCTGATGCATCACAGTAAACCATGTACCCAACGCCCTCCTCTTGTAACCTCAAGATGGGCACACTAGTCAACCTATGCCTCAGCTCCAGAAATCTCTAATGGTATCTCTCTGATTGCACAAAGGGTTTCCCGTTCTTCGTCAACGCTGAAAGAGATGTTTCAACTCTGGAGAATTCTTGCACAATGATATGATAGGACGACTCATGAGTGATTGACTGCACCCACTTATGTATAATTCCATTATGTTCTACCTAGGTTTTCCTTTTCGCCGACCAAGGAAAACCCCATCCCAATGTTGTAGGTAAACCACAAAATTTTTTCTTAATACATTCAATCTATATATGAACTGTGGTTGCCCAGTCCATACCCAAACTAACGTCTTAAGCCCTAAACACTGCCACCAAGAGGTTCCAACCGAAAAATATTGCCTCAAGGGTCAGATCACACTATCGGCGTATATGTGAATATTGAGTCTCCTCCAAAAGGTATCTCCATACGCGAGGGTCAAGTCAACGGTTTAACCGGAAAGTCTTGGTCTATGACTAGATCCATGGTAGGAAGGAATGATTGGTACCTATTTATATTGATACAGTAGCTACTGGTAGACACAACCCGTACCTAGAATCATTTCTAGAGCCCTTGGGCCACACTCCTTGACTACATGCAGCTACTCTCTTCCCCTGGCCTCCTGTTCCCTAAGACTGGCAGGGACTACAAAGGCGGGTGGTTCTAACATGTCGAAATGTACATCACCACATGTTTCCCTCCTAGCTCTGCTTCCACATCTACTGCTCGATATATTCATCTATCCTTAACACTTCCTCTTATTGAAACATTTTACACGCCCAAGTCTCTGAGACTAGAGTTAGTTCCCTGCTTTCCCACTGCTAACATTCACTAGTTGTATCCGTTCAACCAAAGAAAATTCAACCACAAAGGTTCTCTCTAGCACCCGAGAATAAGTAGGAATGCATAGAAGAAAAGTTCTGTCTCAGATATCCTTTAAACACACCTCATTCGGTAGTCCAAGACCCAAATCAATGATCGTATCGTATTCATCGAGTACCCGAAATGATCGGTACTCCTCGATGAATACTCAGCTACAGACATGTCCTCTTGACGATGATGTATAAGTTCTAGAGAACTCCCTTCCACCTACTCAAGCCAGTCCTAATCTTCCTGTGAGTCGTTCTCACCTCAGAACCTGAGTGGTATCTGATGTTTAAACACATTTAAGTCAATAAGCTTACAATTGTCTTCTACCAGTACTAGTGGTTGTAAATACTGATCAACGGGTAGTGTTATAGCTGACACAATACCTGTAGGTACTATCTCAGGCATTGGTCTACATACTAAAGCCTCATCACTAAGTAGACCAACCTCATGGCCAT
Organism: Viscum album; assembly: GCA_963277665.1. Taxonomy (NCBI): domain Eukaryota; kingdom Viridiplantae; phylum Streptophyta; class Magnoliopsida; order Santalales; family Viscaceae; genus Viscum; species Viscum album. The sequence goes on along the minus strand of OY728141.1, from coordinate 304,064,712 downwards.
GCATAGAAAACATCTAGTATCTAGGATCACCATCTGATCTACTAGTGTCTCAACTTGGAGGGAAACTCTAACAATTGCCTCCATCCAGTCCTCTACTGCTTAGGAATCTGTCTCGCCTAGAAATCTAGGAGGCCTATGCCGTTGGGACTCATGAAACATGCTCAGTCGGCGTGCACTGTTCGCCGGTGTGTTTGGTGGTATCTGCTACCCAACAGGCGGTGGTGTTGCTGGTACAACACCTGAAGCTTACAATATAGTAAGAGGGCCCTGCACCAGAGCCTCGTCGCTCGGTGGGCCTTCATCGGGTACTCTCTTGGAACTCCAACTAGCTATCTGCATGAAAGCATCTTGAACAGATGCGACATGGTCAAAAGACTATACCTGGTGAGCTGACCGGGTTGAGCTGACATAAAGAATACTTTTGAAGACACCCACGTAATAAGTGTTTTAGTGAACTATGTCAGAAATCAGATGTCAGGGTGCGGGTGTATGGATAGGTCAGCCGTCGCACCAACACTGGACTCCTTGTACCGAAAACCACACTCGGTACCCTTAACATTATAGCTTCACAGAAAGAAAATATCAGAGTCCTAATTTCTACGGTAGAACTGACTCGTTTGATACCAGTTTTTCAGGACCCATCCCCCGGGGCCCGTATTGTGACTACCCCAAGCCTGCCTTCTATAGGTCAAGGACTAGAGACAAACACAAAAGAAGTAATTCTCTAAAACAGCGATGCCATTGAATTTTTAAAATGAAAACACACACAACCAGAGTACAAGTGGAAGTAAACACTAAGTAATGTTGTATAACAAGTGTGTTGAAAGTACAAAGGGGTCGGAAATACAAGCCCAACAAAAAGGTATAGCTACAACTGAAAGAAAGTAAAACTGAAAAATACGACCAACTGAATGGTAAAAGAAGCTCATGGATCGTCCTTTGGGTTCCTACCTGAAGGGTAGATATAGATTTCCTCCTCGGAACTCCACGTCTATCCGTCCACTCCATGTGTCGTCACGCCGAGTGGTCCACCTTCGGGTACCATCCAGCCCTGGAGCTCTCAGCCTCCATCAGAATTGTTCGTCGTCTGCATCCTACACAATGCGGTCTGGTCATAGCCCATGCAGGGGTGAGTATACCGATACTAAGTTTGGACCCTGAGACCCTCAAGGTCTCACAAAATCCAACAAGGATAAACCACAAATAATTAAATCAATGGATAAACATTACATAGGTATATGCCCATACATATACCTATGATACCAGGTTACCCATTTCAATCATGAGAAAAACACAAAGGTCATTCACTCAACTCAAACCAGGATTTTCATTATCGAAACCACGACTGCTGGAAAACTCCTCCTCTGTCGAGTACAGTGGCCCTGTCGCAACTCTGAGGCACTACTCTCTAACCTTAGACTGCTGAGGTACTCTTCTTGGTGAGTACTGCGGGTCTACTGCCAAACTGGGTGATCTGTCTGTTGTGGGTCTGCCGCCAGACCGGGCGCTCCTCCTAATAGTCGTCAGAGGTACTCCTCTATTCGATTACCATGGGTTTACTGCCAAACCAGGCGCTCCATCCGCTGTGGGTCTACCACCAAACCGGGTCCTCCATCCTCTGGGCTAATCAAATCACTCCGAGTCGAATCAGTTAAGCAGTCATCCGGTCTACATCTACTAGGTCTCTACACTCTATAAGCTTATCTCTGGGAGGATCCACTCCATGAGCTACTGGTCAATCCACCAAGTGTCATGAAGTCTCATGTGGATATTCTCAATGGACCGCCACATCATAGGGGTCTCAATGAAATAGACGACGCTTTAATCGGACGCCCGGTCTGTGAGTTATCAGCCTTTTAGTCCCGGGGGCCCGGTTGGTTTCGTGTAAGAACCAACATAACAATATATCAACTATACCCCGAATTCCCGTGGGGTATAATCAAAGGGAATACTATGCTACATGAATACCGGCGGTGCTGATGGTTCGTCAAATGGACATCTGGTGTTAATGATACGGACGAATCAAGCAAAGGGTCAGTAATGGGCCCGGGTCCAGTCCGACATGGTCGGACTGACTCAGCCCCACCTAGTCTGTGCCGACCCAATCTGGGTCGCCCGGTTAGACTCACTGCGTCTGACCCGACCCATTGGGTGGGTTAACCCTCTATGTTTTCACCCGGTCCGCAGGACCCAGCCCAGCGAACTGTGAGGGCGGTTCGGCCTGATAGTCACCATGTAGGCGGCTCGGTAACTCGGCCCGGAAGACCATGCCGGTTTGGCCAGTGATACCGCAGGGGCACCGTGGGTGGACTCGGGAGGCCAGTGACCGGGTGGCCAGCGGGCAGCCTGTGCAGGGTGCGGGCAGGCCGACTGAACACCGAATAGGACGCGGGTTCACCGGGTAGGCCACGGGCTATGCCGTGGGGGTGTCGGGCAGGCCGGGCAGCGCTTCGGTGGGCGTCAGGCAGCATGGGCAGGGTGCCGGGGGGGGGGGGGGGGCAGCGCGATGGTGAGGCGAGGCGAGCCATCAGCAGGGCTGAGAAGCAATGTGTGGGGCGCGGGTTGGGTGCCGCTTGGCCGGCGGTGCGGTGCGTGGAAGCCATGGGTAGCGCGACATTTGATCTCTATCTTTGTCGTTTTCATCGCATTGCCACTTCGTAGTATGCCACAATTAAATCAACGGAGAGTGTCGGGTCCTGTGACGTTATGCGAACTCTCAGCGTTTATAGTGATAACAAATCGATGTTCACAATCCATAAATTTGAACAACGATGAACGGAGGTAAAAACTAATACATAGAAAAACTAATATCCCCCTACCTCGCTGTCGATGATTGTTGACGAAGTCATGGGAGGCGGGCATTGTTTCGTTTACATGGGGAATGACGAACCCAAGGATGACATCAATGTTCTTCGTGGGCTACGCTTCCCTTTCGTGCCCCGTTTGATGAAGGAAGAAGAAGTTCGTCAACGTTCTTCACGTTCATTGTGTTCTTCACGTTCTTCGTTGGATGAACGATTCCCCATTGAGTGCATTCTCCTGGGGTTCCCCAAGCTCCACTGAGTTGCCAATCAAAAATAAAAGAAGAAAAAGTCTATTATTTGTTTGCACAACAACACAAAAGAGTTTTGTTTAATTAAATGAGACAACTCGTTTAATTAATTAGGGTGGAAACGATTAAAAATTAGAATAGAGGAGGTGGAGAGTATTAATTAAATGGGACAACCCATTTAATTAATGATGTGTTGTAGGCTCAATTAATTAGTGGAGAAGCCCAAGAGTCTTCTACACTTAAAAGGGGTGTTAAAAGGGGGTTAGAAACTTGGGTTGTCCCCACTAAAATTTATCCTCCCAAGGGAGGTTATGCATGGGTGGGACCCACCACCATAACCTCTCATGGGAGGTTATGGTTTGGTGGCCCCCACCCCTAAACTCCACTTGGAGGTTTTAACCACCAAAATAAAAATAAGTTGCACACATTATTTTATTTAAAATATCCAAAACCCCAAATACTAACTCTCATTCTCGTTAGAATGCAACTACATTGAAGGTCTTAGTAAGAAATAACCGATGTTGTGAGTTCAACGGTGCCCTTGGATTTAAGTTCCAAGCACCGGGTCAAAAGTTATAAAACATCGTTCGCACGTTTACTAAACGTACCTGAAAAAAAGTTTTGAAAATTATTATCGGTCACCGTTGACCCACTGCGGTCGAGGTTAGGCTCTACCTAGGTGAAAAACGCCGCAAAAACCCCAACGGTACTCTTGGATTTTAATTTTCAGTTACCGTTTAGAAGTTTTGAATTTTTACAATAAAATAATTGTTACTTAATTATTTAATTTGCGGCTAAAAACTAACTTTCTCTGGTGGCCCTCGCCAACCCATGTTAGTATCTGATTAGAGAAAGCATACCCTTATGATTTCAATGGTGGTCTTTTATTTTTAATCCGAGTTACCATTTGTGGGTTATAATCATTTGAAAAAAATAACTTTATTTAATTATTTTATTTACGGTTATACCATTTTTGGGTTTTCTCACAGGAGGCCCGCACCGACTATAATTAAGTCACGTTTAGGGTAAACCCGTCATCCTGAGCGCAACGGTGGCCTTGAATTTCTAATATGAGTAACCTTTTAAGAGATACTCTACTTTTCAGGAAAACTGTATAGGCGCGTTAATTTAAGCTAAATAAAATTTCAACGGATCATTCTGGGCACTCAAGGCCTCGGAATCGGGCACCATCAGAAATTGTGGACTCATAAAATTCAAAATAATTTAAGAAAAACAATTTCCTTGAAATTTCTGGGTCCGACTGGGTCGGACCAGACCCGGACACGCTATGGCCATCTTCACCTTTTCGCCCATATCATGGGCTTTAGGTGTCTGATTAACGAACCTATTACAGCGATGGAATTCATAGAGAAAGAAAATTATTTTGGAATACCCCACTTGAGGGTTAGACGTACTTGGGGTATGGATGGGTTAGGTTGAACCTGTTAACCAACCAGGCCCAAGAGTATGGGTCGTAACAAATTGGTATCAGAGGAGTCGGTTCTACCGCAGAACATAGGAATCTGATCTGTCTTACTGTGAGGCAATATTTTTAAGGATACCGACTTTTGTTTTAAGATTAGGGATTCCAGTATTGGTGTGGCAGCCGACGTATCCATACACCAGGTCCTTGACTTCTAATTTCTGACTCAATTCACGAAAACACTTATTATGTGTGTGTTTTCAAAAGTTTTCTTTGAGTCAGCTCCCTAGGTATAGTCTTTTGACCATGGCACAACTTTCCCTAATCAGTATGCCACTACGTAGACAGCCAGTTGGGGTTCCGAGAGAGTACATGATGACGACCCACGGAGCGTTGATGCTCCGGTTTAGGTCCCTCTTTCTATGTTGGCACCTTCGATTGGTGTACCAACAGTACCACCACCTGTTGGGAAATAGATACCACCAGCCGCACTGACAGATGATGCATGCCGACTGAGCATGTTTTACATGTTCCAGTGGCAGAGGCCTCCGAGGCTTCTAGGCGAGACAGATTTCCAGGAAGTAGAGGACTGGATGGAGGTGATTAATGGAGTTTTCTTCCTAGTTGAGACACTAGTAAAGAAGATGTTGATCTTAGCTACTAATCTTTTTTAGTGAGTGACCCTGAGGATGGTCTACATAGTGATGAGGTTTTGGTAATTGGACTATTTTCTAAGATGGTGCCTTCAGGAAGTGTGCGAACAATATCACTGCCTATTGGTAAGAAGACACTACCGGTTGTACCATTATAGGACACTAGTAGCCATAGTTACTTACATGTGTTTCAGCACTAGATATTCCTCAAGTTCCATGGTGAGCCCAACCCAAAGGTGGTTGAGGACTGGCTTGAAGAGGTGGCTGAGAGTTTTCTGGAGCTTATACAATTTCGATAGGATGACATGTTGGTAGTTGAGTATTCATTGAGGCATGCTGACCATTCCTGGTACTCGATGAAAACAATGCGAACAATGATTTAGAGAAAGGACCTTTGAGAGGGGTGTGTTTAAGGACATCTGAGCCAGCACTTTTTCCTCTATGGACTTCTACTTATGATAGGGTTCTAGAGAGAACCTTAGTGGCTGAATGTTCTTTTGCTGAGAAAATATAGTCTATGTATATTAGAAGTGGGAAGCTGCAAACTGTCCCTAGTCTCAAATACTTGGGCATGTGAGATGTTTCAGGAAGAGGAAGATTTAAAGACAGGTGAATCTGTAGGGAAGTAGATGTGGAAATGGAGCTAGGGGAGTAGCCTGAGGAGGTGAACATTTCGACGTGTTACAACCACTGACTTTTGTAATCCTTACTAGGCTCAAGGAGATGGGGGAAGGGGAAGAGAGTAGCTACATGCAGTCAAGTAAGGTGACCCAAGGGCTCTAGGAATGATTTGAGGTACGGACTGTGTCTACTACTAGTTGTTGTATCAATAGACATAGGTACCAATCATTTCGCCCTTCCACGAATCTTGTCCCAGACCTAGAGTTTCTGGTTAAACCATTTAATTGACCCTCAAGTCTGTAGATACCTATGGGAGGAGACTCAATAATCATACTTACACCGATAGTGTGATCTGAACCTTGAGACGAGAGTTTCAGTTGGAACCTCTTGGTGGTAGTTTGAGGGCCTTACGACGTTAGTTTGGGTATGGAATGGGAAACCACAGTTCATACACAGATTGAATGTATTAGGAAAAAAGGTTGTGGTTTATCTACAATGTTGGGATGGGGTTTTCCTTGGTCAGTGAAAAGGAAAACCCAGGAAGCACAGGTTGGAATCATGCATAAGAGAGTGTAATCTATCACTCATGAGTCGGCCAGACTTACCTTTGTGCCAGACTTCTCCAGAGTTGCAGCACCGCTTTCATAATTGATGAAGAAGGGGCCACCCTTTGTGCGTTCAGAGAAATGACAACAGAGCTTTCTGGAGCTGAGATAGTGGTCGAATCGTGTGCCCATATTGAGGCTACCAAAGGAGGGTGTAGGGTACCTAATATGTTGTGATGCATCAGGGATCAGACTCGGGTATGTCCTGATGCAGGAGAAAGAAGTTAACGCATATAGATCTCGGATATTGAGATAACATGAGAAGAACTATGCTACCCATGACCTAGAGTTAGAAGCAGTAGTCTTCACCTTGAAGATGTGGGAGAAATATCTTATGGGATAATGTTTTACAGTCTACTCTGACCACCAAAGTCTGAGGAATATATTCTCATAGAAGGACAGGAAACTGAGACAACGGTGTTGGCTTGAGTTCTTCTAGGAAAATGACTTTGAGATATTCTATACTATTGGGAAGGGGAATGTTTTATAAGATGATCTCAACATGAGATCAGGAATTTAGATGATAGGAGAGGTGACAGAGCAGCTGGCCCCGTTGCAGATATCCGTTGTGGATAGAGATAGAGCAGCCTTTCTTCAGTCTCTTACAGTCACTCCCCCACTTCTTCAGCAAGTCAGAGAGGTGCAACATGGGGACGTTATCTGTGAGATGCGATGTGCTCAGATATTTATAGGGCATGCACCTGATGGATTTTATGAAGTTGGGGAGCACGTCATACTCTTCATAGAACATACTACGGTACGAGTTTCACCTCAGGAGGAAGTGTTGAAGGAGTTCCATGCATCTCCATTAGCGGTACATCTATGAGTGGTGGAGATGTACTAGGAACTTCGACGACAGCACTGGTGGCCAGGTATAAAGAAAGAAAGAGAGAAATTTGTCTCTCGATGCCACACTTGTTAGCAAGTGAAGTCATAGCATCAGGTACCAACATGCTTGGTTTAGCCTTTAGAGGTCCCAAAGTGGAAGAGGGATGTGATATCCATGGACTTCATGATGGGTCTTCCAGGTACATCCAGGAGACGGAGACCTATGGAGTTCGAGGATGGCAACGACGTCTTTCTACGGGTCTCACCTCGACAAGGTCTACGAATTTTTGGACGAGGCTTCATGTTATCTTCGCGATTCATCAGACATTCCCAGGACCTCAACAGAGTAGGTGTGGATGCTTACCGCTTAGCTATTCCACCATAGTCGCACCATGTTCACAACTTCTTCCACGAATCCCAGTTGAGGAGAAACGTGTCAGAACCATCCCACATCATTGGCCATGACGAGTTGGACATTAACGACGGGGTGGCTGTCACAGAGGTTCCAGTAGAGATTGAAGATCGACATTAGAGGTTCCTACGTTGAAGGTAGATAACTCTGGTGCGTGTTCTTTGGTAGCATGGGATCCTTCAGGAGAGCACATGGGTGCGAGAGGCTCAGATTCGTGCTCAGTACATCCATTTGTTCTCATAGTTCGAGTTGTAGCTTATGGGGACGTAAATCTCTAAGGTGGGGAGAATTTAAAGACCCAAAAATTCCGTGGATATTTTTTCATAAATACCTGGTGATTTTACGAGTCCATGTTTTCCTACGGCACACGATTCCAAGTCCCGGACTGCCAGTAATGATCCATCGATGTTTTGTTAAGCTTAAATTAGCGCGCCTACACAGTTTTCCTAAATAATAGAAATAAATCTTAAACTGTTACTCAGATCAGAAATATGAGGCAACTGTTGCACTCAAGATGGGGGGTTTACCCTGGGCATGACTTAAGTATAATCAGCACGAGCCTCCGGGGCAAAAGCCCAAAAATGGAATAACTGTAAATAAAATAATAAAATAATGTTATTTTATTTTTCAAATGCTTATAACTCACAAATGGTAACTTAGAATAAAAATCTGAGGCCAGCGCTAAACTCGTGAGGGCAGGTTTTCTTTAAGAAGATACTAACATTGGTTCGTTGGGGATTATTTCACCTTGGTAAAGACTAACCTCGACCGGCACAGGTCGAGGGTGAATGATAATAATATTCTCAACTTTTTTTCAGGTATGTTCAGTAAACGTACTTTAGAGATTTTATATCTTTTGAACCGGTGCTTAGAATTTAATGTTGAGGGGACCGTTGAAATCATAGTGCCAATATTCACTTAAGAAGACCATCACCGCAATTGCATTTTATCGAGGTTGGAAGACAATTTTTGAGGTTTCTAAATAAATTAAATAAAAATATGTCTAGAATATTTTTATTTGAGTGGAGGTTTAATCCTCAAAGGGGAGGTTGGAGATGGGATCCACCCGCACATAACCTTCCTTGGGATGATATTATGCGGTGGGGTCCACACGATCTCAAACCCCCTCAAACACCCTTTAACGCTTGAGTTCACCATTAATGGGGGAAAATCTTGATTTAACCTTTAATGGTGCCAACACACCTTAGAGATAATTAATGCCTCAATTAATTATCATTTTAAAACATTTGATTTCATCCACCCCATTTAATTTAGTGAGTTGTTTAATTTAATTAAACACAACTCTTTTGTGTTGTTGTACCAACAAATAATAGACTCCTCCTCTATTATTTTGGGGTTGGAACATAATACTTTGGTGGATCCTTGGAGAAATAGAGAGAGAGAGCATCCTCTCCAATAAAAAACGATATCCTCTCCAACGAAGAATGATATCCTCTCAACAAAGAATGCACGTCTCCACCGAGGAATGATGACACCATCTTATCCATTTCCAACCGGGGCAAGAAATGGAAGATGCTACCCCTGATGAATGTCACCAATGATGATGTCATCCCCTCCCAATGTCAACATAATGACGCCGCCTCCCCGAAACTCCGTCGAGCAAACACCGATTACAAGGTAGGGGGATTTTATATTTTTTAATATATGAATTTTACCCACGTTCATTGAAATTTATTTTGGTTTTATGGTTTCCAATTGTTATCACCTAATGCAGAGGGCATGGGACCAATAAACACAGCCCGACATCCCACTGTTGATTCTTGTTTGGTGGACGTCGGAGGCGGGTCTGGAAGGGTGTGGTGCCATCACACCATGTCGGAGAAGAACAACGGCAGACGAAAGCAGCGTGGTGCCGTCGTACCACGCCCCACCGGAGGTGCGGAACCATGACCAGTACAGGCCACGACAAAGGGGTGCTACACTGCTGCACCAAACCAGAGAGGTACTGTAGCTGTGAGGGCTGTTACAGATGGAGAAGTGTGGCGCCGTCGCGCTGCGCAGTGGAGCCGTATGCCACGACCAGGACCGGCTGTGGCGGTGAGGATGTGGCATCGTCGCAGTGCGCGAAGAGCAGGAGGGCCGTGGCGCCGTCATTCCACGGTGGAGGTGTGGTGGCGGTTGTCCGGGATGGCCGCCATAGAGGCAGACACATGTGACCACTCAGCTCCCACAACCCCTAAACCGGCACAATGTGTTGGTTCTGTTTGATGAACCGGGGAGGGGCGAGGTACCCCCTCCCTCGCATGGTCGACTGGGCTGCCACGGGACGAACTGCCACAGCCGGGCCGCCCCTAGCCCGGGCCGCCACGGGCCGGTCTTCTCTTTCTGGTTGGTCCGCCCCATTAGGCTGGCCGCTCTCTTGGTTCGAGCCACCCAATTGAGTCGTGATGACCACTCGGGTCAGGCAGGGTCGGTCTGACTAGGTCGGACCAGACTCGGTCCCACTATGGCCATTTTCACCTTTTCTCCCCTATATTGGGCTTCAGGTGTCCGATTGATGAACCGCCTATGGTCATAGAATTCGTGGAGCAATATGATTCTTTTGGCATACCCTGATTGAGGTTTGAACGGAGTTGTGGTACAGAAAGGTTTGTTTGAACCTAAAAACCAACTGGCACCCAGGGGATGGGTTGTGAAAAATTGGTATCAGAGGAGTCGGTTATACCATATAACATTGGACACTGATATGTCTTACTGTGATGAAATATTGTTAAAGGTACCAAGTGTGGTTTTCAGTTCAAGGAGTCCCCTGTTGGTGTGGCGGCTGACGTATCTATAAACCAGGACCTTGACATCTGATTTCCGACTTAGTGCACCAAAACAGAAATTGTGTGTGTGTTTTCAATAGTTTTCTTTGAATCACCTCACCAGGTATAGTCTTTTGACCGATGCGAACCTATCCTTAATCAGGATTCCACTGCATAGACTATCACCTAGGGTTCCGAGAGAGTACATGATGACGACCCACTCAGCAACGAGGCTCCATTTTAGGGCCATCTTTCTATGTTGGCACCTTCGAGTTGTGTACCAGCATCACCACCACCTATTGGGAAGAAGATACCACCAGCCACACTGGCTGATGATGCATGCCAACTGAGCATGTTTCATAAGTCCAGTGGCAGAGTCCTCCACGGTTTTGAGGTGAGACAGATTCCTAGGTAGCAGAGAACTAGATGGAGACAATTCCTAGAGTTTTTGGCCATGCTAAGACACTAGTGGAGCAGATGTTGACCTTAGCTGCTAATCCTTTTTAGTGAGTGGCCATGAGGATGTTCCGCATAGTGATGAGGTTTCTGTACTAAGACCATTTTTTGAGATGGTACCTTCGAGAAGTGTGCCGACAATATCACTACCCGTTGGTCAGTAAACAGTACCGGTGGTACCGGCAAAGGAAAATTGTATGCTTAGTGCTTTAAATGTGTTTCAACAACATATATCCCTCAAGTTCCGAGGCTATCCTGACCAATAGGTGGCTAAGGACTGGCTTGAGGAGGTATTTGAGAGTTTTCTAGAGCTTATGCTGTTTCGGTATGATGACAAGTCGGTAGTTGTGTATTCATTGTGGTGTACCGACTATTCCTGGTACTCGATGAAAACGATGTGAACAATGCATTAGAGGACGGACCTCTAAGTGAGCTGTGTTTAAGGAAATCCAAGCCATCACTTTTTCCTATATGCACTTATACTTATGTTTGGGTGCTGGAGAGAACCTTATTGGTTGAATGTTCTTTGGCTAAGAGGATATAACCAGTGTATGTTAGCATTGGGAAGATGTGAACTGGCCCTAGTCTCAGAAACATGGGCATGTGAGATGTTTCAGGAAGAGGATGTTATAAGGATAGGTGAATATGCAGTGTAGCAGACGTGGAAGCGGATCTAGGAGATCAGCATGTGGTAGTGAACATTTCGACATGTTACAACCACCCGCCTTTGTAATCCCCGCTAGGCTCAAGGTGCAGGAGGGCAGGGGAAGAGAGTAGATGCAAGTGGTCAAGGAGTGTGACCCAAGGTGTCTAGGAATGATTTGAGGTGTGGTATATGTCTACTACTAGCTGTCGTATCGATAGACATAAGTACCAATCATTTCATCCTTCCACGAACCTTGTGCCACACCTAGAGTTTCCGGTTAAACAGTTGACTTGACCCTCACGTATGGAGATACCTTTTGGAAGAGAATAGATCATCACACTTACACTGATGATGTGATCTGACCCTTGAGGAGAGAGTTTCGTTTGGAACTTCTTGGTGGCAGCATCGAGGCCTTACGAAGTTAGTTTGGGTATGGACTGAGCAACCACAGTTCATACAAAAATTCACTGTATTTGGTAAAAATTATGTGGTTTATCTGTAATGTTGGGATGAGGTTTTCCTTGGTCGGAGAAAAGGAAAACATAGGAAGCACAAGATGGAATCATGCATAAGAGAGTGCAGTCGATCACTCTTGAGTTGGAAAGACATACCTTGGTGCCAGACTTCTCTAGTGTTGCAGCACTGCTTTTAGCATTGATGAAGAAGGGGAAACCCTTCGTGTGGTCAAAGAGATTCCATAAGAGATTTTAGGTGTTGAGACAGAGGTTGACTAGTGTGCCCATCATGGGGCTACCAGATGAGGGTTTAGGGTATTTAGTATACTGTGTTGCATTAGGTACTATACTTAGGTGTGTCCTGATGCAGGAGAGAGCACTGATCGCGTATGGATCTCAGAAGTTGAGAAAGCTCCACCAAAACTATTCTACCCAAGACATGGAGTTAGTTGTAGTGGTATTCACCATGAAGATGTAGTGGAACTATCTTATGTGGAACATTTGACATTCTACTCTAACCACCAGAGTCTCAGTTATATCTTCTCGCAGATGGAACTGAACCTGAGATAGCGGTGTTGGTTTGAGTTCCTCTAGGACTATGACTTTAAGATAGTATATACTCTAGGGAAGGATATCGTTGTATCAGATTCACTCAATAAGAGATCAGGCATTCAGCTTCTAGGAGAGGTGACAGAACAACTGGACCCATTGCAGATATACTTTGTGGTTAGAGATGGAGCAGCCTTCCATCATTCTCTTACTATCAGTCCCCAATTCTTCAATGAGTCAGGGATGCACAACGTGGGGACTTTGAATGTGAGACACGACGTGCTCAGATATCCATAGGGCAGGAACCTGATGGATTTTTTGAAGGTGGGGAGCACGTCAAACTCTTTAGAGAACATCCTATGGTACCAGTTGCACTTCTGGAAGAAGTGTTGAGGGAGTTCCATGATTCTCCATTAGCGGTACATCCAGGACTGGTGAATATGTACTAGGACAGTCGAGGATAGCACGGGTGGCTATGTATGAACAAGGTAGAAGCAGAATTTGTCTCTTGATGTCTCATTTGTCAGTAAGTTAAGGCGGAGCATCAGGTACCAGCAGGATTGGTTTAGGATTTAGAAGGTCCCAAAATGGAATAGGGATGTGATGTCGATGGACTTAATAATGGGACTTCCACGTACATCCATGAGACTAAGACCTGTGGAGTTCGAGGACGGCGACCATGTTTTTCTATGAGTCTCACCACGATGAGGTCTATGGAGTTTTGACCTAGGAAGTGTGTTATCTCCACGATTCATCGGACCTTTCCAGGTCCTCAGTAGAGTAGGCGGGGTGGCTTATCGATTATCTCTTCTACCACAGTTGCACTAGGTGCACGACGTCTTCCATGTATCCTAGATGAGGAGAAACGTGCAGGACCCTTCCCACATCATCGGCCATGGAGAGATGGACATCGACGATGGGATTACTTTCACGTAGGTTCCATTAGAGATTGAGGATTGACAGTAGAGGGTCCTATGTAGATGGTAGAAACCTCTAGTGCACGTCTGTTGGCAGCACGAGAACCTCCAGGAGAGTACATGGGAGCAGGAGGCTCACATTCGTGCTCAGTACCCCCATTTTTCCCTTAGTTCGAGTTGTAGCTTACGGGGGTATAAATCCCGGAGTTGGGGAGAATTTATATACCTGGAAATTCCATGGAATGTTTTTGGTAAATACATGGGAATTTTACGGGTCCGCAGTATCTGACACCGTGTGATTCCAAAGCCCGGAGTGCCAAGAATGTTCTATCGAAGTTTTTTAACTTAAATTATCACGTGTAAGTAGTTTTCCTAAAAAAGTGGAATAAATATTAAACGGTTATTCAGTTCAAAAACATGAGGACATGTTGCACTCAGGATGGCGGGTTTACCCAAGGCGTGACTTAAGTTTAGTCAGCACGGGCCTCCTATGAGAAAACCCGAAATTGGCATAACCGTAAATAAAATAATTAAATAAAAGTTATTTTATTTTTCCAATGCTTATAACTCAAAAATGGTATCTCAGATTAAAAATCTGAGACCACCGCTAAAATCATGAGGGTAGGATTTCCTTATGATAATACTAACTTGGATAGGAAAGGGACACCAGAGAAAGTTAGTTTTTGGCCGCATAAAAAATAATTAAGTGACATTTATTTTATTGTAAAATTTATTTCTTATAAATAGTAACTCAGATTGAAAATCCGAGAGTATCGTTGGGTTTTTTGGGGCTTATTTTCACCTAGGCGGAGCCTAACCTCGACCGACATGGGTCGAGGGTGACTGATAATAGTTTTCCGAACTTTTTTTCAGGTACGTTCAGTAATGGTACGTTCGAGATTTTATATATTTATAACCGGTGCTCAGAATTAAAATATGAGGGCATCGTTGAACTCATAGCACCGATAGTCACTTAAGGAGACCATCACCGCAGTTGCATTTTATCAAGGTTGGAAGATAATGTTTGGGGTTTGTAAATAAATTTAAAAAATATATGTCTAGCATATTTTAATTTGAGTGGTGATTTAATACTCCAAGGGGAGGATGGAGGTGGGTTCTACCCGCGCATAACCTCCCATTGGAGGAAATTATGTGGCGGGGCCCACATGAGCTCAAACACCCTTTAAACCTTGAGTTCCCCACTAATGGGGAAAACTCATGATTTACCCCATAATGGTGACCACACACCTAAGAGATAATTAATGCCTAGATAAATAAAATTTTGAAAAATTTTGAATTCTTCCACCCCATTTAATTTACTGAGTTGTTTAATTTAATTAAACACAGATCTTTTGTATTGTTTTACCAATAAATAATAAACTCCTCCTCTATTATTTTGGGGTTGGCACATAATAATTTTGTGGAGCCTTGGGTAAATAAAGAGAGAGAATCCTCTCCAACGAAGAACGATATCCTCTCAAACAAAGACTGATATCCTCTCAATGTAGAATTCACATCTCCACCGAGTAATGACGACGCCATATTCTCCCTTTCTAACTGGGGCAAGAAGGGGAAGACGCCGCCCAATAATAACATCACCAACGACGACATCTTTTCCTCCCAATGTCAATGGAATGACGTCGCCTTCCCCGGACTCCGTCGAGAAAACACTGATTACAAGGTAGGGGGATTTGATTTTTTTAATGTATGAATTTTATCCTCATTCTTTGACATTTATTTTGGTTCGACGGTGTCCAATTGTTATCACCTAATGCGGAGGGCGTGTGCCCAATAAACAAAGCCTGATGTCCCTCTGTTGATTCTTGTTTGGTTAACGTTAGAGGCGGAGCCGGAAGGGTGTAGTTCCATCACATAGGGCCGGAGAAGAACCGCACCAGACGAAAGTGGCACGGCGCTGTCACGCCGCGCCCTGCTGTAGGTGCGGAACCACGGCCAGGGTGGGCTACGACAAAGGGGTTTGGCACTGTTGCGCCGTACTATAGAGGAACCGTAGTTGGGAGGGATGCAGTGGATGGAGAAGTGTGGCACCGTCGCGCCAGGTGGCAGAGCTGAAGGCCATGTCCAGGTCGGGCCGTGGCGGTGAGGTAATGACCCTAGCATGCCACGCGAAGAGTAGGAGGACCGCAGTTTCATCATTCCATAGTGGAGGGGCAAAGGCGGCCGCCTAGGCTGGCCGCCGTGGAGACGGACACGCGGGACCATCCGACACCCACAACCCCTGAACCGGCGCAAGGCACTGGTTCTATTCGACGACCCGGGGAGGGGAGTGGCTCCCCCACCTTCACGTGGCAGGCTGGGCCGCCGCAGGTCGGGCTGCCATGGTCGGGCCGCCCCTCGACTGGGCCACCCCTTGGACGGCCCGCCCCTCGGTCGGCCCACCCATCAGCCAAGCGGACACGGTCTGGCTGCCCCTAGGCTGGGCCTTCACAGGCCCGGCCGCCACGGGCCATGCCACACTTTCAGGTCTCACCGCACCTTTGGGTTGGGCCGCCCCTTTGGGCCGGACCGCTCCCTTGGTTTGGGTCGCCCACTCGAGTCGTGCCAACCGCTTCGGTCAGGACACACCCGCAGACCGGGTCAGACCCCGGTTCAGACTGGGTCAGGCCGGTTCGGTCCGACTGGGTCGGGCCGGTTCGGTCCGACTGGGTCGGACCAGACCTGGTCTCGCTATGTCCAATTTCACCTTTTCGCCCCTATTTTGGGCTTCAGATGTACGATTGAAGAACCACATGTGGTGATGGAATTCATAGAGCGAGACGATTCTTTTGGCATACCCCACTTGATTTTTGGACACAGTTGGGGTATGGACTGGTTGGTTTGAACCTAAAAACCAACAGGGCCATAGGGGATGGGTCGTAAAAAATCGGTATCAGAGGAGTCAGTTCTACTACAGAAATTAGGACTCTGATCTGTCTTACTGTGAAACAATATTGTTAAGGGTACCAAGTGTGGTTTTCAGTTCACAGAGTTCACTGTTGGTGCAGCGACTGACGTATCCATACCCCAGGACCATGACATCTGATTTCCAACTTAGTGCATGAAAACAGTGATTGTGTGTGTGTTTTAAAATTTTTTCTTTGAGTCATCTCAACAGGTGTAGTCTTTTGACCGTTCCGCACCTGTCCCTAATCAGGATGCCACTGCGTAGACAACCTGCTAGGGTTTCGAGAGAGTACATGATGAAGTCCCACTGAGGAATGAGGCTCCGGTTTAGGGCCCTCTTTCTACGTTGGCACCTTCAAGTAGTGTACCAGCACCACCACCACCTATTGGGAAGCAGATATCACTAGCCGTAATGGCGGATGATGCACACCGACTGAGCGCATTTTAAAAGTTCCATCAGCAGAGGCCTCTAAGGCTTTTTGGTGAGACAGATTCCCAGGCAATAGAGAACTGGATGGAGGCGATTACTGGAGTTTTCCACCTAGTTGAGACACTAGTATAGCATATTTTGATCTTAGAGAATAATCTTTTTCAATGAGTGACCATGAGGATGGTCCACATAGTGATGAGGTTTTGGTACTTGGATCGTTTCTTGAGATGGTACCTTCGGGAAGTGTGCCTACAGTATCACTGTCCGTTGGTCAGCAGACACTACCAGCGGTACTGGTAGAGGATAATTGTAGGCTCAGTGCCTTCCATGTGTTTCAACACTAGATATCCCTCAAGTTCTTAGGTGATCCTGACCCAAAGGTAGCTGAGGACTGGCTTGAGGAGGTGGCTGAGATTTTTCTAGAGCATAAGCTGTTTCAGCAGGATGACATTTTAATAGTTGAGTATTCATCTAGGCGTACCCACCATTCCTGGTACTTGATGAAAACAATGTGAATAATTCTTTAGAGCACGGACCTCTGAGTGAGGTGCGTTTAAGGAAATAATATCCATAACTTTTTCATCTATACACTCCTACTTATTTCAGGGTGCTAGAGAGAACGTTAGTGGTTGAATGTTCTTTGGATGAGTGGATATAGACAGTTTATGTTAGCAGTGGGAAGCTGAGAACTCGCACTAGTCTCAGATACTTGGGCGTGTGAGATGTTTCAGGAAGATGAAGTGTTATGGACAAGTGAATCTATAGGAAATTAGATGTGGAAGCAGAGCCAGGAGAGCAGCATGAGGTGGTGAACATTTCGATATGTTACAACCCCCTGCCTCTGTAATCTTCTCTAGGCTCAGGGAGCTGGAGGGCAGAGGAAGAGAGCAGCTGCATGCGGTCAAGGAGTGTGACCAAAGGGCTCCGAGAATGATTTGAGGTACGGTCTATATCAACTACTAGTTTTTATATCTATATACATAGGTACCAATCACTTCGTCCTTCCACAAATATCATGTCATACATAGAGTTTTTCGTTTAATCGTTGACTTGACCCTCACATTTGGAGATAACTTTGGGGGAGACTCGATAAACACAGTTACATTGACAGTGTGATATGACCCTTGAGGCAGGAGTTTTGGTTGGAACCTCTTGGTGGCAATGTCGAGGCCTTACGACGTTAGTTTGGGTATGGACTGGGCAACCACAGTTCATACACATATTGACTCTATTAGGTAAAAATGTTGTGGTTTATCTACAATGTTAGGATGGGGTTTTCCTTGGTTGGTGAAAATAAAACCCCAATAAGAACATGATAGAATCATGCATAAGAGAGTGAATTCGATCTCTCATGAGTCGGCCAGACTTACCTTTGGGTGAGACTTTTCCAGAGTTACAGCAGCGCTTTCAGTATTGACGAAGAAGGGGAAACCCTTCGTGTTGTTAGGGAGATTCCAAAAGAGCTTTCATGAGCTGAGACAGAGGTTGACGAGTGCGCCCATCTTGAGGCTACCAGAGGAGGGTGTAGGGTACATAGTATACAATGGTGTATCAGGGACTAGACTCAGGTGTGTCCTGATGCAGGAGAGAGCCGTGATCGCGTATGGATCTCGGCAGTTCAGACTGCACCAGCAGAACTATACTACCCATGACCTAGAGTTTGTAGCACTTGTCTTTGCCTTGAAGATGTCGCATCACTATCTTTTGGGTGAACGTTTTACAGTCTACTCGGACCACCAGAGTCTCATGTACTTCTTCTCACAGATGGACCTAAAACTGTGACAACGGTGCTGGCTTGGGTTCCTCCATGACTATGACTTTGAGATAGTCTATACTCCAGTGAAGGGGGACGTTGTAGCAGTTGATATCAGTAGGAGATCAGTCATTCAGCTTCTAAGAGAGGTGATAGAGCAGCAGGCCCTGTTGTAGATATCCTTTGTGGATAGAGATGGAGCAGCCTTCCTTCAGTCTCATACATTCACTCCCCCACTTCATCAGCGAGTCAGGGAGGATCAACGTGGGGAAGTTGACTATGAGACGCGACGTGCTCAGATATCCATATGGTAGGAACCAGATGGATTTTCTAAAGGTGGGGAGCACATCGTACTCTTTAGAGAATGTACTATGGCACTAGTTGCGCTTCAGGAGGAAGTTTTGAGGGAGTTCCATGCATCTCCGTTAGCGGTACATCCAGGAGTGGTGATGATTTACTAGGACCTTCGAGTACAGCACTGGCAGCCAGGTACGAAGAAGGTAGTAGTGGAATTTTTCTCTCAATGCCTCACTTGTTAGCTAGTGAAGGTGGAGCATCAGGTACATGTAGGCTTGGTTCAACCTTTAGAGGTCCCAAGGTGGAAGAGGGGTGTGATATCCAAGGACTTCGTGAAGGGTCTTCCACATACACCCAAGAGACAGTGACTTCTGGAGTTCTAGGATAGAGACCACATCTTTCTACGGGTCTCACATCTATGAGGTCTATGGTGTTTTGGCTGATGCGGCAAGTTATCTCTGTGATTCATCAGACCATTCCAGGTCCTCAGTAGAGTAGGCATGGTGGCTTACTGCTTAGCACTTCCAACACAGTTTCAACGGGTGCATGATGTATTCCACATATCCTAGCTGAGGAGAAACGTGCATGAGCTTTCCCACATCATCGACCATGGAGATCTGGACATTGATAATGTGGCGAATTTCACGGAGGTTTAAGTAGATATTGAGGATCGACAGTAGTGGGTCCTATGTGGAAGGTCGATACCTCCAGTGCGCTTTTGTTGGAAGCACGGGAACCTCCAGGAGAGAACATGGGAGCGGGAGGCTCACATTCGTGCTAAGTACCTCTATTTGTTCCCTTAGTTTTAGTTGTAGTTTACAAGGACATAAATCCCTCAGGTGGGGAGATTGTAAAGGCCCGGAAATTCCATGGAAATTTTTTTCATAAATACTTTGGAATTTTACGAGTCCTCAGTTTCGGACGGCGTGAGATTCTGAGGCCTGGAGTGCCAGGAATGATCCGTCAAAGTTTTGTTAAGCTTAAATTAGTGCATGTATGTAGTTATCCTAAAAAAGTGGAATAAATCTTAAACTGTTACTCAGATAAGAAATATGAGGGAACCGTTGCTCTTAGAATGGAGGGTTTACACTAGGTGTGACTTTGGTTTAGTCACCGTGGGCCTCCAATGAGAAATCCCAAAAATGGCATAACCGTTAATAAAATAATTAAATAAAGTAATTTTATTTTTCAAATACCTATAACTCAAAAATGGTAACTCGGATTAAAAATCCTAGACCACCGCTGAACATCTGAGGGTAGGCTTTATTTAAGCTTATACTAACTTGGGTCGACAAGGGCCACCAGAGAAATTTTGTTTTTGGCCGAAAATAAAATAATTAAGTGACAATTATTTTATTGTAAAATTCATAACTTCTAAATGGTAACTCAGATTAAAAATACGAGAGTACTGTTGGGTTCGTTGGGGCGTATATCCCCTAGGCAAGGCCTAAACGTGGCCGACATGAGTCGAGGGTGACTAATAATAATTTTCCGAACTTTTTTTCAGATACATTCAGTAAATGTATGTTCGGGATTTTATATCTTTTGAACTGGTGCTCGGAATTGCAATCTTAGGGCACCGTTGAACTCGCAATGCCGATATTCTCTTATAGATACCATCACTATAGTTGCGTTTTTATCGAGGTTGGATGTTAATTTTTGGGGTTTCTAAATAAATTTTAAAAAATATGTCTAGAAAATTTTTATTTGAGTGATGTTTTAATCCTTCAAGGGGAGGATGGGGGTGGGGTCCACCCACACATAACCTCCCTTGGAAGGATATCATGTGGAGGGGCCCACACGAGCTCGAACCCCCTTAAACCCCATTTAATCCTTGAGTTCCCCATTAATGGGGGAAACTCTTGATTTACCTCTTAATGGTGCCAACACACCATTGAGATATTTAATGCCTCATTTAATTATCTTTTGAAAACTTTTGAATTCTACCACCCCCTTTAATTTTGCGAGTTTTATAATTTAATTAAACACATCTCTTATGTGTTGTTGTACCAAAAAATAATAGACTCCTCCTCTATTATTTTAGGGTTGGCACATAATACTTTAGTGAAGGCTTGAAGAAATTGAGAGAGAGAATCCTTTCTAATGAAGAATGATATCTTATCCAACGTAGAATGATACCCTCTCTACGAAGAATGCCCGTCTCCACTGAGGAACGATTACGACGTCTTCTCCCTTTCTTACCGGGGCAAGAAAGGGAAGGCGTCACCTATGAAGAACGTCTCCCACGATGATGTCATCTCCTCTCAATGTCAACAGAACGTCACCACCTTCACGTGACTCCGCCGAGCAAACACCGATTACAAGGTAGGGGGATTTGATTATTTTTTTAATGTATGAATTTTACCCTCGTTATTCGACATTTATTTTTGTTCATGGTGGACAATTGTTGTCACATAATGCAGAGGGAATGGGCAGAACAAACATGGCCCGACATCCCTCCGTTGATTCTTGTTTGTTTGACGTCAGATGCCGAACCAGAACGGCGCGATGCCATTGCACTGTGCTAGAGAAGAACCGTGGAAAAAAAGTGGCATGGCACCGTCACGTCACGCTGCGCCGGAGGTGTGGAATCGCAGCCAGTGCGGGTTGCGGAAAAGGGGTGTGGCACCGTCACATCGCACCAGAGAGGAACCATATCCGGGAGGGCCGTGGTGGATGGATAAGTTTTGAATTTCCGCGCCGCATGGTGGATTCGAAGGCCGCAGCCAGGTCAGGTCGCAGCGATGAGGGAGTAGCGCCATCGTGCTGCGGTGGAGGTGTAGGGGCAGTCGGTCGGGCTGGACACCATGGATCCAAAAACACAGGACCACCCAGGTCCCGCAGCCCCTGAACCAGTGCAAGGATCCCATTCTGTTAGACGAACTGGGGAGGGGCGCGACACCCCCTCCCTCGCGTGGCTGGCTGGGATGCCATGGACGAGCCGTCCCTCGATCACACCACCCTCAGCCAGGCCGCCCCTCGGCCGGGCCACCCCTCGGTCGGGCCATCCCTAGGCTGGACGGCCCCTCGGCTGGGCCACCCCTAGGGAGAGCCGCCACGGGCTAGGCCGTGCCTTCTGGATGAGCCGCGCATTCGGGCCTGTCCACCCCTTTGGGTCGGACCACTCCCTTGGTTCAGGCCGTCCACTCAAGTCGGCCCGACCACTCGGGTCGGGCCACACCCACGGACCAGGCCAGACCCCGATTCGGACTGGGTCAGGCCGGGTCTCTCTGACTGGGTCGGACCAGACTCAGTCGCGCTATGGACATTTTCATCTTTTTCCCCTATTGTGCGCTTCAGGTGTCTGATTGACGAACTGCAAACAGAGATGGAATTCATGGAGAGAGATGATTTATTTGGTATACCCCACATGAGGTTTGGGTGTAGTTGGGATATGGACGGGTTGGTTTGAACCTAAAAACCAACCAGGCACAGGGGGATGGGTCATGACAAATTGGTATCAGTGGAGTCGGTTCTACCATAGAACATAGGTCTCTGATCTATCTTACTGTGAATTAATAGTATTAAAGGTACTGAGTGTGGTTTTCAGTTCAGGGAGTCCAGTGTTGGTGCGGCGGCCGACGCATCCATACACCAGAACCTTGACTTTTGATTTTCGACTCAATGCACAAAAACACTGAGTGTGTGTGTGTTTTCAAAAGTTTTCTTTGAGTCATCTCACCAGGTATAGTATTTCGACTGTAATACACCTTTCCCTAATCAGGATTCTGCTGTGTAGATAGCCAGCTATGGTTCTGAGATAGTACACGATGATGGACCACTAAGTGACGATGCTCCAGTTTAGGGCCCTCTTTCTACGTTGGAACCTTCAGGTGGTGTACCAGTAGCACCATAACCCGTTGGATAGTAGATACAACCAGCCACACTGGCGGATGATGCACACTGACAAAGCACGTTTTATGAGTTCCAATGGCAGAGGCCTCCGATGTTTCAAGGAGAGATAGATTCCCAAGTAGTAGAGGACTGGATGGAGGCAATTCTTAGAGTTTTCCTCCTAGTTGAAGCACTAGTTGAGTAGATGTTGATCGTAGCTACTAATATTTTTCAGTAAGTGACCATGAGGATAGTCCGAATAGTGATGAGGTTTTCGTACATGGACTGTTTTTAGAGATGGTACCTTCGGGCAGTGTGCCAACAATATCACTCCCCATTGGTCAGCAGACACTACCGGTGGTACCGGTAAAGGACACCTCTAGGTTTAGTGCCTTACATGTGTTTTAGCACCAGATATCCCTAAAGTTCCGAGGTGAGCTCAACCCACAGGTGGATGAGGACTTGCTTGAGGAGGTGGATAATAGTTTTCTATAGCTTATGCAGTTTCGGCAGGACGACATATTGGTAGATGAGTATTCATCGAGGCGTACCGACTATTATCGGTACTCGATGAAAATGATGAGAACAATTCTTTAGAGCACGGGCCTATGAGAAAGGTTTTTTTAAGGATATCTAAGCCAACACTTTTTCCTCTATGATCTCCTACATATGTTAGGGTGCTAGAGAGAACCTTAGTGGTTTAATGTTCTTTGGTTGAGTGGATATAGCCAGTGTATGTTAGCAGTGGGAAGTAGCGAACTGCTGCCAGTCTCAAAGACCTGGGTGTGTGAGATCTTTTAGAAAGAGGAAGTGTTAAGGAATGGTAAATCAGTAGGGCAGAAGATGTGGAAGCGGATCTAGGAGAGAATAATGAGGTGGTGAACATTTTGACATGTTACAACCACTCTCTTTTGTAATCCCCTATAGGATCAAGAAGCTGGAGGGCAGGGGAAGAGAGTAGCTACATGTGGTCAAGGAGTGTGACCCATGGGCTCTAGGAATGATTTTAAGTACGGTCTGTGTCTACGACTAGCTGTTGTATCAATCGACATATGTACCTATCATTCTGTCCTTCCATGAATCTTGTCCCAGACCAAGAGTTTTCGGTTAAACCATTGACTTGACCCTCACATCTAGAGATACCTTTGGGTAGATACTCGATAATCACACTTACGCCGATGGTGTGATCTGACCCTTGAGGAGAGAGTTTTGTTTGGAACCTCTTGGTGGAAGCGTCAAGGCCACATTACGTTAGTTTCGGTATGGACTAGGAAACCAAAGTTCATACACAGATTGACTATATTAGGCATAAAGGTTGTGGTTTATCTATAATGTTGGGAAGAGGTTTTCCTTGGTCGATGAAAAGGAAAACCCATGAAGCACATGATGGAATCATTCGTAAGAGTGTGCAGTCGATCACTCATGAGTCTTTCAGACTTACCATTGTGCAAGACTTCTCTAGAGTTGTAGCACCTCTTTCAGCATTGATGAAAAATGGGAAACCCTTCGTGTGGTCAGAGAGATGCTAGAAG
Source organism: Viscum album (assembly GCA_963277665.1). NCBI lineage: Eukaryota > Viridiplantae > Streptophyta > Magnoliopsida > Santalales > Viscaceae > Viscum > Viscum album. Next base: position 304,040,577 of record OY728141.1, on the reverse strand, counting down.
AGCATTCAAGAGCTGAGACATAGGTTGAATAGTACTCCCATCTTGAGGATACCAGAGGAGGGTGTATGGTAAATAGTATACTTTGATGCATCAGGGACTGGACTCAGGTGTGTCCTGATGAAGGAGCGAGCATAGATCGTGTATGGATCTCGGTAGTTGAGACAACACGAGCAGAACTACACTACCCATTACAGGGAGTTAGCAGTAGTGGTATTTGACTTGAAGATGTGGCAGCACTATCTTATGGGAGAACGTTTTAAAGTCTACTCTGACCACCAATGTCTTAGGTAAATCTACTCGCAGAAGTTCCAAAACCTGAGACCATGGCGTTGTATTGAGTTCCTCTAGGACTATGACTTTGAAATAGTCTATACTCCTGTGATTGGGAAAGTTGTAGAAGATGCTCTTAGTAGGAGATCAAACATTCAGCTGCTAGGAGAGGTGACATAGAAGTTGGCCTCGTTGCATATATCCTATGTGTATAAAGATAGAGAAGCCTTACTTCAGTCTCCTATAGTCACTTCCGAACTTCTTCAGTGAGTCAGGGAGGCACAGTGTGGGGACGTTGACTATGAGACACAACATTCTGAGATATCCACAGGGCAGGCACATGATGGATTTTTTGAAGGTGGGGAGCACGTCATACTCTTCAGAGAACGTACTATGGTACCGGTTTCACTTCAGTAGGAAGTGTTGAGGGAGTTACACACAACTCCATTAGCGGTACATCCAAGAGAGATGAAGCTGTACTAGGACCATCGATGACATCACTAGCGGCCAAGTATGAAGAAGGTAGTAGAGAAATTTTTCTCTCGATGCCTCACTTGTCTGCAAGTGAAGGCGGAGCATTAGGTACCAGTAGGATTGGTTCATCCTTTAAAGGATCCAAAGTGGATGATGGATGTGATATCCATGGACTTATTGATGGGTCTTCCATGTACATATAGGAGACAGAGAACTCTGGTGTTTGAGGATGGCGTCAACCTCTTTCTACGGGTCACACATCGATGAGGTCTACAAAGTTTTGGTCGAGGCAACAAGTTATCTACACGATTAATCAGACCTTTCCAGGTCCATAGTAGAGTAGGTGAGGTGTCTTACCACTTATCTCTTCCACCATAGTTTCACTGGGTGCCCAACGCCATCCACGTATCCCAACTGAGGAGAAACGTGCACGACCCTTCCCACATCATCTGCCAAGGAGAGATGGACATTGACGATTGGGCGACATTCATGGAGGTTCCGGTATAGATTGAGGATCGATATCAGCGAGTCCTACGTCGATGGTCAATACCTCTGGCATGCATTCGTTGGTAGAACGGGAACCACCAGGAGAGAACATGGGAGTGAGAGGTTCTGATTCCTGCTCAGTACCCCCATTTGTTCCCTTAGTTTAAGTTGTATCTTATGGGGACGTAAAGACCTTAGGTGGGGATAATGTAAAGACCAACAAATTCTGTGGAAATTATTTTTCATAAATACTTGGAAATTTTATGAGTCTGCGGTTCTTGACGATGCGTGATTCCATGGCCTGATGTGCTAGGAATGATCCGTCGAAGTTTTGTTATGCTGAAATTAGCACGCGTATGTAGTTTTCCTGAAAAAGTGAAATAACTCTTAAATGGTTACATGGAATAGAAATCTAAGGCCACCGTTGTTCTCAGGATAGCGGGTTTACCATAGGAGTGACATAATTTTAGTCGGCGCGGGCCTCTTGTGAGAAAACCCAAAAATGGCAGAACCGTAAATAAAAAATTAAATAAAGTTATTTTATTTTTCAAATGCCTATAACTCACAAATGTTAACTTGAATAAAAAATTTGAGACCACCACTAATCACATGAGGGTAGGATTTATTTAAGAAGATACTAAATTGGGTCGGTAGGGGCCACCAGAGAACGTTAGTTTTTGGCCGCAAATAAAATAATTAAGTGACAATTATTTTATTGTAAAATTCATAGCTTCTAAATGGTGACTCAGATTGAAAATTAGAGAGTCCCATTGGGTTTTTTGGGTGTATTTTACTTAGGCAAGGCCTAACCTCCACCAGCACAGGTTGAGGGAGACTGATAATAAATATCTGGACATTTTATTGTGTACGTTCAGTAAACGTATGTTCGGGATTTTATATCTTTTGAACCGTTGCTCGGAATTGCAATCTGAGGGTGCCGTTGACCTCGCAGCACCGGTATTCGCTTAAGGAGACCATCACCACAGTTGCGTTTTATCGAGGTTGGAAGTCAATTTTGGGGGTTTCTAAGTATATTAAATAAAACTAAGTCTATCCTATTTTTATTTGAGTGGTGGTTTAATCCTCCAAGGGGAGGTTCATCATGGGGTCCACCCGCGCATAACCTCCCTTGGATGGATATTATGTGGTGGGGCCCAAACAAGCTCAAACCCCCTTAAACCCATTTAAACTCTTGTGTTACCCATTAATGGGGGATCCTGTTGATTTACCCCTTAATGGTGCAAACACACCTAAGAGATAATTAATGCCTCAATTAATTATCCGTTGAAAACATTTGAATTATTCTAACCCATTTAATTTAGTGAGTTGTTTAATTTAATTAAACACAACTCTTGTGTTTTGTTGTACCAACAAATAATAGACTCCTCTTATATTATTTTGGGGTTGGCACATAATTCATTGGTGGAGCCTTAGAGAAATTGTGAGAGACCATCCTCTCCATGTAAGAACGATATCCTCTGCAATGAAGAATGATATCCTCTCAATGAAGAACACCTATCTCCACCAAGGAACAACGACGCCGCCTTCTCCCTTTCCAATAGGGGAAAGAAAGGCAAGAAACAGCCCCTGAAGAATGTTGCCAATGATGACGTCATCTCCTTCCAACATCAACTGAAGGACGCCGCCTTCCCGTGACTCCGTCGAGCAAACACCGATTACAATGTAGGTGGATTTGATTATTATTTTTAATGTATGAACTTTACCCTAATTCTTCGAAATATATTTTGGTTCGACGGTGTCCAATTGTATTCAACTAATACAGAGGGCGCGATCCGAATAAACACGGACCGATGTCCCTCCATTGATTCTTATTTGGTTGACGTTGAAGGCAGAGCTGGAAGGACGCGGTGACATCGCACCATGCCAAAGAAGTACCACAACAGATGAAGGAGGTGTGGCGCCGTCGCGGTGCACTGGAGAGAAACCTCGACCGGGAGGGCCGCAACGGATAGAGAAGCGCAACGCTGTCATGCAGCGTGATGGAGCTGAAGGCCGCGACCAGGTCGGGCCGTGGTGATGAAGGCGCGACGCCGTCACCCCGTGCAGAGAGAAGGAGGACTGAGGCTCCCTCGCACCATGGTGGAGGTGTGGTGGTGGATGACCTCCATAAATCCGGGCACGCGAGACCACCTGGGTCCCGTAGCCCATGAACTGGCGAAAGGCGATAGTTCTGTTTGACGAACCAGGGAGGGGTGCGACACCCCCTCCCTCATGTGGCCGGCAGGGCGGCCACGACTGGGCCTCTCCTCGGCCGGGCCAGGCCGTGCCATCGGGCCGGGGCGCGCCTTTGGGCCGGGCTACCCATTTGGGTCGGGCCTCCCACTCGGATCGGGCCGCACCCACGGACTGGGTCAGGTTGGGTCGGTCCGACAGGGTCGGACCGGACTTGGACCCGCTATGGCCATTTTCAACTTTTCGCCCCTATCATGGGCTTCGGGTGTCCAATTGATGAACCGCCTACAGTGATGTAATTCATGGAGTGAGAAGATTGTTTTTCCATACCCCTCATGAGGTTTGGACGTAGTAGGTGTACAGATGGGTTGGTTTTAACCTAAAAACCATCTTGGCCCCGGGGGATGGGTATAACACCCTACCTTTTCTTTCATTACTATTACATCATTTCAAAGATAAAAAACATAATAGTATTACATGTAGTGGACCCAAAGGTTTAGTGTCTTGGGAAAACTAGGACCACACATAACAAATACAACATCAACCATAATCATTTATTTAATTTCATCTTCTCTAGCTTCTTATTGGCACTTGTCCTCTCCTTAGTACATAGAGCCACCTGAGGATATACATCAAAAGGGGTGATCTAGAAGCTCAGTAAGAGCATAGATAAGAACAATATATCATGGGGTGAGCATAATCATGACAAAGTAAAAAGATCATGAACATGAGAGGAGCATAAATAATATACTTGAAATGTGGCAATGCATAAAAATGAAACATCATGTCTTAGTGGTTAACTACCACACATAATTGTGAACAAAGATAGCATCTTGTTCACAAATCATTTCACATTTACTCATGAGATTCATCACTTTACCCAATGCATTGGAGTTCTATATAATTCTGGGCACACCCGTCACATTTAAGCATTCATATTTCGCTATATAATTCCGGGCGCACCCTCACATCATAACATTATCATTGTCATGCTTTCCACATAGAACACATATCAAGAATGTACATAAATAAAAAATGGAATGTAATGGGTTTCATCTCACAATAACACATTCATAAGCTTTGGGTTCCCAAAAGAATGAGGGAACAACATACTTGATACAAGAACCATCAACCTTGAATGAGAGGTAAACAGTGAGATCTTGAAAGAAGAGTTCTTTTGGAAAACATTTTGATGGAAAACAAAAACTAGTGAAAAACATGTATATCCCTGAAAAGTAAAGGAAATGATGAAAAAATGATCTTTGAGGAGTAACCATATCAAAAATGGAGTGAAAGAGGGAGAACCCGAAGGAAGAAAATTGGGTTCGAGATTTCCACTTACCCTGTACCTGAATGCCTCCTTCTCTTTAAAGTCCTGTATAATGACATTATATTGATTAATTAGAAATTCCATAACCTTTTATAAATCAATAGTGTTCATTCTGGTTTCATTATGTCATATTATGTACCTTTGGATGACAAATTGTGTTTAAAAAACGATGTTCGGGGATGTTCGTTTTTATGGTTTTCTTGAGCGGTCCACTTGTATTCTTAAATTGATGTTTGGGTAGATCATGGGTAAACATCCAGAACTGATATTACATGTTATTTATGATATTAAAGAATCTTTAATGATTTCATAATGAGTTATATTAGATCCATGTGGAAGAATCATTAGATAAGATTTTAATGATGGTTATTTGGGTAAATTTGGGCGGTTTTTGGATCACAATGAACTAGTTTTAACTTTTCACCTAGTAATATGGCCATATTTTATTTCAAGAACTTAAAATAGAACATAATAAATATAACATATTCTGATTCAAACATTAAAATGGTTTTATGACCAGATCTAAATATAGAAATGGAAGAAGGGAGCATGTTGTTTTTGAAGGTGATAAATTATCCCCACATGAACATTGTTCTCTTTAATAAAATAAAAGGAAGAGGGAAATGGTGTGGGGTGATATAATATACCATTAGAATTATTTTATTAAAGTATATGTATAATAATGGAGTTACAAAACAATTTGGATGAAGATAAGTGGGGAGAGATCAAGAAAGGAACTTGATCTTGAAAGGAAATTAAAGGAGAAGAGGGAGGGAAATTACCTCTTGAATCCTTCACTTGAGAACCTCCTTAAGGGCCTAAGATTGGTCTTTTGATGAGACCAGAAGCTCTTGGACGTGGGTAAGGGGCTAGGGGAGATGATTGGTCAGATATTAGACAATTTTTGGAGCTTGATAGGTGTGTTTTGGCAAGATGAGGGGGAGGGCTTATTTATACAAGAGGAGGGAGGTGTTTTTGGTATAAAATGTTAAATAAAATAATATATCATCAGTTAGACTTGTAATAGTTATTTTTTGAAATCCTAAATCATATATTAAAATAATAAAATTCGTTTTATTCTTTAACTCTTCTTTATATTTCGAATTCATTAATTTATTAAAAGGAAAGTGAAAGAAAGAGAAAAAGACACTTTAAGAAATATCCTTTTGACATTAGGATTTGGAAAGTTATTTATAGGTTTGAGAATTGGATTTATTGTATTTAAAGGAAATATTTATGAAATTTAATATGTTTTGGCCGAAACTAAAGTTCTCGAATTTTTATGTCATCATTACATCATTAATGATGCAATTTAGTGTACACCGATTATGCGAAAAACTGTATTTTTTACTATTCAACTGAAAATTGAAGTATTTCTAAAAAAACCCAAAACTTTAACCCTACCATTTTTAGACGTGTAGAATCCAAAAATGATTTCCATTTTTCAAAAATAATTTTCTAAATATTATTAATTTAATGTTTAATTAAAATCATAATTTACTAAAAAATAGTCTTTAAAATTAAAACTGATTTTGTAGATCTTTCAAAAATTACGTAGGGTCTTATAATTTATCTAAAAACTATTATAAATTGATTAAATAATTTATGAATACATTTCAGGGAAATAAATATTCTTTTAAATTAATTAATTAATTATAATTAATTATTTTGACATCTAAAATACAAAAACGTTTACTAAGGTCAAATTATCACTTTCTATGATGTCTAAATTTTATTTTATTATTCATAGGTAATGTTACTCTTATTTACTATAAGGGTCATATTACCATTCATAAGGGTAGGTTACTATTCATAAGGGTAGGTTACTATTCACTAAATATTATTTTTGTTTCATTAGACTCCAAAAACTATCTTGAACACAACTGTAAATGTCGGATTTTTAAAATTCCAAACATAGGGGTGAAAAAATTATGTTTAAAGGTCACTTATCACTTAGTAATTCATTATTTTGTGTTTTTTTGACATAAATATAAGAAGGGAATTTTCCATTGAAATACTTTGGGTCCTTACATTTTTCCCCCCTTAAGAAATTTTCCCCCCGAAATTTCACTTTACACAAACAGGTGAGGGTACTTCTCCTTCATTGCCTCTTCTGCTCCACGTAGGAGAGATCATCTTCCAGCTGTACCACCTCTGAGTTTAGTAAATGTGAGGGGTCTGGTATGTACTTCTTCAGTAGTGATACGTAAAACACATCATGAACTTGAGCCATATTTGGTGGAAGTGCCAGATGATAGGCCACGGCTCCTATATGGTCAAGGATGTCAAAGGGGCCAATGTACCTTGGGCTTAGCTTCCCTTTCTTCCTGAATCTCATGAATCTCTTCCATGGAGATATTGGAAGAAAGAATTTATCTCGAACATCGAACTCCAAGTCCCTTCGATGGTTGTCAGCATAGCTTTTTTGCCGACTATGAGCAGCTTTGATGTGTTTCTGTATGACTTGAACCTTCTCTGTCATCTTTTGAACAAGATTGGGACCAAGTAGCTTTATTTCTCCAACTTCATCCCAACAAGTTTGTGTTCTACATCGCTTCCCATAAAGAACTTCATACGGAGCCATCTGAATAATCGAGTGGAAGCTATTGTTGTATGAGAACTCAACCAATGGGAGATGTTGATCCCAACCACCTTTGAATTCAAGAGAGCATGCACTTAACATATCTTCAAGCATCTAAATAGTCCTTTCAGACTGGCCATCAGTTTGGGGGTGATAGGCCGTGCTGAAATTTAATTCAGTACCCAAATCATGTTGAAGTCTCCTCCAGAATTTAGATTTGAACCTTGGATCACAATCAGGGACAATAGAGAGTGGAACACCGTGCAATCTCACTAGTTCCTTCACATAAATCCTTGCAAGTTGATCAAGTGACAGGTCTTCCCGAATAATGATAAAATGGGCAGTCTTGGTGAGTCGATCAACCACAACACATATCGCATTATTTCCCTTTGACATCTTTGGGAGACCCGTGACAATGTCCATAGTAACATTTTCCCATTTCCACACGGGTATAGGAAATGGCTGCATCATACCTTTGGACTTTTGCCGCTCAGCTTTAACTTGATGACATACCAAGCACCTTGATATATATTCCACAATCTCCTTCTTCATGTTATCCCACCAGAAGTGTTCTCGGAGATCACAATACATCTTGGTACATCTAGGATGGATAGAGAAATTTGATCTATGTGCATTATCCAATGGCATCTTCTTTATCCCTGGTGATGAAGGCACACAAATTCGCGTTCCAAACTGAATCACACCATCATCATCGATATAAAACACTTTCAGCTTCCCTTCCTTTACTACATTCACCCTCTTTTGTATCTCCACGTCATCCCTTTGTGCTTCATTAATCTTCTCTTGTATGGGTGGTTGCACAATCATTTGGGCAATGTAGGATGTATCCCCTACCCTAATGATTTCCAAATCTATTCTTTGCATATCCAAGAAGATAGGGTCTTTCTCAATCCTCAATTTGGATAGAGTAGCAGGTTCTTTTCTACTTAGAGCAACACCTACCTTGTTCGCCTTCCCATGATGATAGTGAATAGAGAAACCATAATCCTTGATAAGCTCTAACCATCTCCTTTGATGCATGTGGAGCTCCTTTTGTGTGAATATATACTTTAGGCTCTTGTGGTCGGTGTATATGTCACACTTCTCGCCATAATGGTAGCGCCGCAATATTTTCAAGGAAAAAATCACGGCTGCCAACTCTAGATCATGCGTCGGGAAGTTCTTCTCATGGATCTTCAACTGTCGTGAGGCGCAGGCTATCACATTATCATTTTGCATGAGTACACAACCCAAGACTTTCTTGATGCATCACTGTATATCACAAAAATTTCTACAATTTTTAGTATTGTGAATACAGGTGCAGTGGTCAGCCTTCTCTTTAGCTCCTTGAAGCTTCCCCCACATTCTTCCATCCATACATACTTTACCCCCTTTCTTGTTAACTTAGTTAGCGGGCTTGACAATCATGAGAAGTTTCTCACAAAACATCGGTAGTACCCAGCTAATCCAAGAAAACTACAAATTTCTGTTACACTAGGGGGCCTGGGCCATTCCTCAGTCACCTTTTTCTTTGAAGGGTCCACAGAAATTCCCTCACTTGTGATCACATTTCCCAAGAATGTGACTTGATTCATCCAAAAGTCACACTTTCTAAACTTGGCGTACTACTTCTCCTTTCTTAATGTCGCCAACAAAAGTATTAGATGTTCTTCATGTTCCTCCTTGATCTTGGAGTAGATGAAAATATCATCAATAAACACTACCATAAATTTTTCGAGGTAATGTCTAAAGACTCTATTCATAAAATACATGAAGATTTCAGTGGCATTAGTATGTCCTAAGGGCATCACCAAAAACTCATAGTTCCCATACCTTTTACGGAAGGCAGTCTTCTGAATATCTTCCTTCTTCACCTTTACCTGATGTTATCCAGAATGAAGATCCACCTTTGAGAAGTATTGACCTCCTCTTAACTGATCGAACAAGTCATCAATACTTGGGAGAGGATACTTGTTCTTTATGGTGATCTTGTTGAGTTCCCGATAATCGATACACAACCGCATGGTTCCATCCTTCTTCTTCACAAAGAGAACTGGTGCACCCCAAGGTGATGCACTAGGGCATATGAACCCTTTGTCCAAATTCTCTTTCAGATGATTCATTAACTCCTCCAGTTCGATAGGAGCCATCCTATAGGGGCACTTTGAGATAGGAGTAGCTCCATGTATGAGTTCAATTGAGAACTCTACCTCACGATCCAGGGGAATTCCGGGTAACTCATCGGGAAATACATCACTGTATTCCCTCACGATGGGCATTTTTTCAAGGTTGGCACTTTACTTCAACTCAACAATTTGGTCAAGGTATGCTTCTTCATAGGGAATCAACACCCACACCATTGAAGGATTTTTCAAAGGATATTCATGATCTTCCTTGCATTTGTAGAGGATCATGGGATGGTTCGGAAGATGAAAATATATTTCCTTTTCCCAACAGTTGATATGTCCTCTATATAATGAGAGCCAATCCATTCCCATTATAGCGTCGAATTCCACCAATGGAAGTATTACGAGATTTTCTGGAAGAATATTCCCACATAAGTCAACATGAGAAGAGTCAAACACATGGGGTTCAACGATTGCACCACTTGGTGTTTTTACAGATATCTATACATCAAGGTTTCGGGGCTTCGATTATATAGTTCTAGAAAACTTGTAAGATATAAAGGAATGCATAGAACCAGAATCAAATAATACTTTATCCATTCTTGAGTGAATAGGAAGTGTACCTTGTACGACTTCATTATCATGTTCCACCTCCACAGTAGTGATGGCATAAGCCTTCCCTTATTCCTTTTGGCTTTGGTGGTTGTTGGCGCTGATTACCCTCGAGAGATCGAGGTTTAATGCACTAGTTTGAATAGTGCCCTAGCTCCCTACAGTTGTAGCATTGAACCACGAGTGGTTCTCTCCTTTCATCAGCTACATTATCCTTCCTTTTCATGTCTTTTTGACACTCTTGAGCTTGGTGTCCTTCTTTCCCACACTTAAATCATTTCCCCGTACCTTTGAGGCAGTTCCCATGGTGGAACCTCCCACATTTTTGGCATGTGGGTCGTTGATTTTTCTTCCCACCATTATCACTAGATCCACCAGCTTGAAAATCCATCTTTCGTTTCTTATCACCATAGCCATGGGACCATTCTCCAAACTCCATCTCCACTTTGAGAGCACACCGAACAACTTCTTCATAACTTCCATAGTCTCTAATTGCAAGAGCCTTTCGAATATGTGGTTTTAATCCACTAATGAATCTATCAATTTTGCAATCATTGTTGATAACAAAACACAAATCATTCCTTACGAGCCTTGTGAAATTTTCTTCATAGTTTGTGACAGATTCTCCTTCTTTTTTCATGAGCTCTATGAATTCTCTCTATATCTTCGTTTGAAGAGTTCATGGGAAGTACTTATTAAGAAACATTATCTTTAAGTCTTCCCATTCCATCTCTTAAATTTCCACCCTTAGCTTGGTGTTCTTAATCATAGCCCACCATTGATCATCTTCTACATTTAAACGATAAACGGCTAAAGTCACCTTCTCCGTCTCATAATAGTGAAGAATAGAAAAGATCTTATCCATGGAGTTGACCCACTGTTCCACAACTAGTCGATCGGAAGATCCACAAAACATCGGTGGTCGTTGCCACATAAAACATTCGATAGCTAGTTGCTCCCTCTTTGGCGAAGGAGGACATTCCCCATTATTATTGTTGTTATTCATAACCCGAGATAATTGGGTAAGCATCGCCATGATGTTTTTAACTCCACCTCCAAAATCACTGGGGATGTCATTCGGGCAATCATTGCATTGGCCCTCGCAAGAGTTGTTGGCATGATTTCTCCTGGTTCCCATCATTTTCTAAAATAGAAAAGGATAGAACAAAACATAAGTAAACAAGTCATGAATAACTTATTCATTTAAACAGTTATACCAAAAACATAACATATGGGATCCCTAGGTAAATATTCTTGTGTACATATTTGTACTTATTCTTATGTTAGAGGTTTTCATTAGGGTTTACTAATCCTAATTCCCAAAATAACTAAACCTTTCCTCTGATACCAACTATAGCGACCCGGACTATTCTTTCATTACTATTACATCATTTCAAATATAAAAAACATAATAGTATTACACGTAGAGTATCCAAAGGTTTAGTGTCTTGGTCAAACTAGGACCACACATAACAAATATAACATCAACCATAAAAATTTATTTAATTTCATCTTCTCTAGCTTCTTATTGGCACTTGTCCTCTCTTTAGTACATGTAGACACCTGAGGATATACATCAAAAGGGGTGAGATAGAAGATCAGTAAAAGGATATATAAGAACAATATATCATGGGGTGATCATAATAATGACATAGGAAAAAGATCATGAACATGAGAGGAGCATTAATAATACACTTGAAATGTGGCAATGCATGAAAATGAAACGTCATGTCGTAGTGGTTAACTACCACACATAATTGTGAACAAAGATAGCATCTTGTTCACAAATAATTTCACATTTACTCATGATATTAATCACTTTACCCAATGCATTGGAGCTCTATATAATTTCGGGTGCACCCATCACATTTAAACATTCATATTGCGCAATAAAATTCTGGGCGCACCCGTCACATCATAACATTATCATTATCATGATTTCCAAATAGAACACATATCAAACATGTAGATAAATAACACATGTAATGCAATGGGTTTAATCTCATAATAACACATTCATATGCTTTGGGTTCCCAAAAGAAACAGGGAACACCATACATGATAGAAGAACCATCAACCTTGAATGAGAGGTAAACGGTGAGATCTTGAAAGAAGAGTTCTTTTGGAAAACATTTTTATGGACTTAAATACCAGTGAAAAACATTTATATCCCATAAAAGTAAAGGAAATGATGAAAAAAAGATCTTTGAGGAGTAACCATATCAAAAATGGAGTGAAAGAGGGAGAACCCAAAGGAATAAAATTGGGTTCGAGATTACCCCTTACTTTGTACCTGAATGCCTTCTTCTCTTTAATGTCATGTATAATGACATTATATTCATTAATTAGAAATTCCAGAACCCTTTATACATTAATATTGTCCATTCTGGTTTCATTATTTCATATTATGTACCTTTGGATGACATATTGTGTTTAAAAAACGTTGTTTGGGGATGTTCGTTTTTATGGTTTTCTTGAGCGGTCCACTTGTATTCTTAAATTGATGTTTGGGTAGATCATGGGTAAACATTCAGAACTGATATTAAATGTTATTTATGATATTACATAAGATTTAATGATTTCATAATGAGTTATATTATATCCATGTGGACGAATCATTAGATAAGATTTTAATGACGGTTATTTGGGTAAATTTGGGCGGTTTTTGGATCACAAAGAACGTGTTTTAACTTTTCACCTAGTAATATGGCCATAGGTTATATCAAGAACATAAAATAGAACATAATACATATAACATATCCTGGTTCAACCATAAAAATGGTTTCATGACCAGATCTGAAGGTAGAAATGGAAGAAGAGAGCATGTTTTTTTGAAGGTGATAAATTATCCCCACATGAACAACGTTCTCTTTAATAAAATAAAAGGAAGAGGGAAAGGGTGTGGGGTGATATAATATACCATTAGAATCATAATATTACATTATATGTATAATAATGTAGTTACCAAACAATTTGGATGAAGATAGGTGGGGAGAGATCAAGAAAGGAAGTTGAACTTGAAAGGAAATTAAAGGAGAAGAGGGAGGGAAATTACCTCTTGAATCCTTCACTTGAGAACATCCTTAAGGGCCTATGCTTGGTCTTATGATGAGACCAGAATCTATTGGACGTGGGGAAGGGGATTGGGGAGATGATTGGGCAGAGCTTAGTTAATTCTTGTAGCTTGAGAGGTGTGGTTTGGCAAGAGGAGGGGGAGGGCTTATTTATACATGAGGAGGGAGGTGTTTTTGGTATATAATATTTGATAAAATAATATATCCTAAGTTAGAATTGTAATTGTAGTTTTTTTACATCCTAAATCACATATTAATATAATAAAATTCTTTTTAGGCTTTAAAGTTTCTTTATAATTCGAATTCATTAATTTATTAAAAAGAAAGTGAAAGAAAGAGAAAAAGACACTTTAAGAAATCACCTTTTGACTTTAGGCTTAAGAAAGATCTTTTTTGGTTTGAGAATTGGATTTATTGTATTTAAAGGAAATATTTATGAAATTTAATATGTTTTGGCCGAAACTAAAGTTCTAGAATGTTTATGTCATTATTACATCATTAATGATGCAATGTAGTGTACACCTATTATGCGAAAAACTGTATTTTTTTACTATTCACCCGAAAAATGAAGTATTTCTGAAAAAACCCAAAACCTTACCCCTACCATTTTTTGACATGAAGAATCCAAAAATGATGTCTATTTTTCAAAAATAATTTTCTAAATATTATTAATTTAATGTTTAATTAAAATCATAATTTACTAAATATGCAGTTTTTAAAATTAAAAATGATTTTGTAATTCTTTCAAAAATTACGTAGGGTCTTATAAAATTATATAAAAACTATTATAAATTGATTAAATAATTTATTAATACATTTCAGGGAAATTAATATTCTTTTAAATTAATAAATTGATTATAATTAATTATTTTTACTTCTAAAATACAAAAAACGTTTACTAAGGTCAAATTATCACTTTCTATGATGTCTAAATTTTATTTTATTATTCATAGGTAATGTTACTCTTATTTACTATAAGGGTCATATTACTATTCATAAGGGTAGGTTAGTATTCATAAGGGTAGGTTACTATTCACCAAAAATTATTTTTGTGTCATTAGACTCCAAAAACTATCTTGAACACAACCGTGTATGTCGGATTTTTAAAATTCCAAACATAGGGGTGACAAAATTATGTTTAAAGGTCACTTATCACTTATTAGATCATTATTTTTTTCTTTTATGACATAAATAAACGAAAGGAATTTTTCATTGAAATACTTTGGGTCGTTACAATGGGTCGTGACATTACGTGTATGATGATGAAATATTAGGACCCATATATCTATAAAAGCATTTAATTTATAGTACTATGTTTAATTTTGAAATTTTATGTGTTACTTTAATTTTAAACTCTTTATGTACTCAAAATCTAAAAACATATATTAATATAAAATCAACATTATTTATATCTTGGGATGGAAATTTATTTTCTTCTAAAACACATGTTTTCAAAATTAAATTTTAATAAATTTTTTTCTAATATTGTTTAATATTATTTTCAACTTAGATTTGATTTTTCAAAAAAAAATTAAAATAAATTCTCCATTCAATTTACAATAATTGTTCATTTTGAAATTCATTAAAAATGTTAAAGGAATCACTATTTTAACATGTATGCCATGAACTATATTTTACTCCCCTAAAAATATTACTGGATTTAGAGATTCCATTCCATGTTTTGAATGTTTTATCCAATGGAAATATTTATAATGATTTTTGGGATATTATTATATTTTAATAAAGTAATTTCAATGTGAGTGGGTATTTTCCACAATAACAGCACTATATGGTCTTTTAAACTAGTTTTCATCTAAGATAATATCCTTTTATGTAACTTATGAATTAGTAGAGATTGTATATAATGATAATACTGATATTCATTCATTAGATGGTATATTGTTATAAAGAAATGATGTTCTTAAAACTCAATCATTTTTAATGGGGTTTGATAGGACTAAATGGATCAATTTTTATTAAACCCCTTTCTATTCTATTAGTTATGCAATATTGTAATAAAAATGATGCCCTTTTATTTTCAAAAGGATAACATGTGATGAAATAATAAAAAAACCCTTACCTTTTGTGTGTGTTATTGAAAGATAAAAATTTTATGAATTAGATTTATTTTCATCGGTTATAATATAATTAGTAATTTATGATTTTATGGCACACAAATTTATGGTTTTTATTCATGGTTGATTGTTACATTATGACCAAGGATGGTTATTATATGAAAATAAATAAGGGGTGAGACAAATATCTTCCAGAAATTTTCTTGGTAAACATTTATATCACATGAGATAAACAGGACTGGAATGGGGAGTGAACCGTGTTTAAAAATGAAAAATATCTATTATGATATTCTTGGGAGTAATCCGTAAATTCTATAATGGTTTCAGTGGTGAACCATTTAAAAAATATATTTTATGGAAGTAATCATTAACTGCTGGTAAAAATATGCTATGTTTTTATATGTATTACACAAAAACATGTCTTATAAAAATTCAATTATCATAGGGGTGCTATTAATTTATACCATTGTTATTAATGTCTTATAAAATATAATGATTTATTATATGACTCATTTTAATGACCCATGATATGAATTGTAATGTGATAAATATTATTATATTTTTCTCAAACCGTTAAGCTCATGTTATGTCTATATATCCCTTGATGGGACTTATTAACACTTTGATATCATTATTTATTGTCTTTCTCTTACCTTTGTAATTAATAAAGAAGTTATGTACGAAATTTATAAGAATATTTCATGTTATGAAGAATATAGGAGGAGACGATATAGTTCACTTATGAACAATTTTTTATGTATTATCATTTCCAGTGGTACAACTACTAAATGATTAAAGTGTGGATTGATATGTTGTGTAATGAATATTATTATATTTAGACGTATTATCAATGTATGATAATTTTGGGCTTTTATTTTTCATATCAGAGCATGGTTTAGTTAAACATATAGAAGGAAATATGATAATATTTTATGAGAATGATAAGGATTAATCTTAGTATTGATTAATATATAAAAACTTCTATTATGGATTGAATGAGTAGTTTCCAAAAAAAAATTACTTCCCTATATGGATAATAAATGTTCATGTGACTCTAAATTTTCTTTACCAAGAGTCAATAGCTCAGAATAGGGTGTGTTTAGATAGAGCTGATCATCACCTAGAGCATAAAAATAAGCCTTAGTACACACCTTGTTTCTCACTCTTATGGGACATATTTTTAAAATTCATAAACACCTTTTAAACTATCATGATGGATTTGAATTGATTATTGTCTTCAAACACCACTTTAAAAAGAATTCATGAATTACATATGCCCATAAGTATTTTTATTGTTTGATCAATCAGATTAATATTTCAATATGGTTATGCTTTATATTTTTGGTTTTACTAAGGGAATTAAGATAAAACTGTAATTTTAGGGTGGTGATGAGTATGAGAAAATAGTGATATAAATTATTGGTCCATTTTTTTATTAAATAAATTTTATAATGAGTGTATCTAATAATATCAGTTCTCATTCCCAATGATTTGATGTTGAATTACTAATGAATTTCCCAAATGACATGCTGACTGTATCTCAAGTACACGATTCTTCTATTGTATATTTCTCTTGGGAATGTTAATAATTGAATAATAACTATTCTATTTGTATTTTATTTAATTTAATCCTAGAAAATGGATTATATTATTCTATATAAATCCAAAGTTAATATTTGAACATGTGAACTCACATGTTATATTTTAACCAATCTATGATCATATATCACTATGATTATATAAAAAAACGTCTTCTGGATATCACATCTTCTTTATGGGAATATATCCCCATAAAAATAGATAATTTATCTCACATTTATTTCAATAAACACTACGTTTATTTTATTCATATTGTGTTGGAATTTTTTGATGTATTTCCAAAATAATTTCAAAGCATTCCATCAAAAATAAATGTCTGGTCCTCAATATAAAACGAAAAAAATTATATAAATATTTTAAATACTCCCTATATAATGTTCCCAAGTATGTTTCATGAATTTAATAAGAAAATACATGATAATATTGAATAGGGATTCATTCATGCAAGTGTGTCACCTTGTGGAGAAGTTGTTCTTTTTGCTTAAAAAAACATGGATCAATGTGACAATTCATTAATTACTATGAACATAATAGGAAAATAATAAGTAAAAATTATCCTCTACCCCTTGTTTATGAATTTATAGATCAACCATGTAACACCCAATACATTTACAGGATTAAAATATATTTATGGTATCACCAGTTTATGTACAAGAAGGAGGATATTCCCTTGAAAAAAGAGCATTCCAAATATCTACAATATTTGTAAATAGTGACTCCATTTTCTATAACCTATTCTCATAATATCATTACTTATTTAATGTATACATTCATAAAATATTACATTGACCATTTTTTGTCGTATTTTTATGTGATAACATCATATATTTTAAAAGTGTCTATGAGCATGAAGATATTTTGATAATTTTACTAAATTCACTAAGGAAGTAGAATCAGTAATAAAAATTTATAATTTATGAATTATGGATCTAAAAGGGTTCATTTTTTGGTCATATAATCTCAGACTATGTTAAATTTGTGGAAAAATCAAATAATTATTTTACAAAATGGTAGCCTAGATGAAAAACAATTAACAATAATATTATGTTTTTTTGGTAGGAAGGATATTATAGATGGATTATGGAGAATTTATCATGACTATCAAATCAGGTCAACAGGTTCACTCAAAAGGGATCAAAGTTCCTCTATGTTGGAGAATTAGATGAAAAATTCTTAGAACTGATGAAATATTTTTTCAGTACACATATTTATAAAATCCCACACAATAGACATGTGGTATTAATTTATTATGAATCATACAAGATGGGATTAATATGAATTCTCATGTTGTATTACATGGTTATATATTATTCCTCATTATAATTAAAGGTTAAAGAAAAAATTAACCAAAACATGAGTTGGAGTTCACAACATTATTATTACAATATATGATATAGTACAATTCTTTTAATAAAGAAAAGTGCGATGCATACAAAAATCAAAAAAAAATTATATAATATTCATATAGAATTTGTTGAAAGTAGACCATAGAAGATGGTAAGAGATGATTAATTGTAATTAATTATAAATACATTACCTCCATAGAAAATACAACAAGGTGGTAGATTATTTGGGGTGAAATGATTATAATTGATTATCTATGATGGGGATCATAAATGATCCAATTTTTAAATATTATCAATGGGTAGATCTCGAAATCGTAAAGGATGTTGGTATAACATATATTTATAAAATAAGTGTTTAAAAATATATTCATGTAATGATTAAATAGGTGAAGAAAGTTTATTTAGAGCTATATAATTTGTTTAGAAATTTTCCCAAGTCTAAAATTCTTTTTGATTCAATGATATGGTTAAGAAAAAATGTATATGTTTAGTACATATCATGATTAAAGAAGTATCTATAATAATTATCTCATTCTTCTTCTTTATATATTATTCATGGAAGTTAAATTATGCATTAATATTTCAAAGTGTATTTATTCTAGGTTATAATAATCAAAGATACTGTATAATGTAAATCATAGTTCAATGACTTTCAGTAATATAAGGATGAAAACAAATGTCCACAGGGATGATATAATCATTAGCCCTACCAGAATAAAAATGGTCAAAATTGTTATGTATTTTCTCCTTAGACTCTTGAGAACATTTAGAGTTCATAATACTATATCATATGTAGTTAATAATCCTATTATTTCATCTCACATAATTTCTATTGGAAAGTTTTTCTCACTATATCATATTCCTTTGAAATAAATAAAGGAAGTGTTAAAATTTACTAGTGTACAAGATTCCATTTTATCATGAAATGATCCATTATTTACCGTGATGTATTTGAAATAACTTCAACGGGGCTGGAAAAAGATTTAACTTATAGTACTTCATGTCATCCTAAAACATGTTGATAGTTAGAGAGAACAATTTTAACACTATTTTAAATACATAAATCTTTTTATTTCGATTTTAATTTTTAGTGTGATCAATGCATTCTCCGATATGAGTTTAATTACTATAATATTGTTCACTTTAGAGATTAGTTTCCTTCACATGATGACCTATATGGAAATACGCACATAACTCCAAAATGACATGAAGAATTTGGATAATGAATGATATAGGGAATATAATTAGATGATAAAATTAAAGATAAGTTTATGTACATTCTATAAAATATAAGAACAACACAAAGTTAGTAGAAATATAATGTTATAAATCATTGACATGATCTAGAAATTAGATTTTGTGAGAATGTGTTTTTAAAAATTCCACTACATATGAATTATATAATATTTTTAAACAAGGGATACAACAGACTTGGGTATACAATTCCCTTGGAAATTATTGATCATATCACTGTGGTATAATAATGATTGGTTCTTATAAAGAACCACTCTTGTGTACATGATGTGTTCAATATATCACTCATGAGGAATTATGTACCTAAACCATCACATGTAATGAAATAAAATGATACACCAATACTGCATTATCCATCATATGATTTAAAACAGTTGTAGATTTTTGATCATACCATATTTTTAAGAAATAAAACAACAAACTTGTTCAATGTCTTGTGGTGAAACACCTAATTTGAATAATCTCTACGGGAACCCAAGTATATTATGATGGAAAAGTAGCCTCATTTCTATATATTTGAGTAATTAATTTTGGGTGTCAAATACATAGTAAGTGGGTTAGAATGTACCATCCCAAAAGTATTATGAAAATTTGTTTTGGAATCAATTAAAATTATTTCATAACCTGCTTCATATGAAACAATGAGTTTTAACATATTTAAATATACCACTAAATTTATAATTTGAACATTAATTTTATAACTATTCTGTTAAATATAATAATATTATTAATAATAAATAAATATCAAAAATCATGTTGGATTATTTTATATAAAGATAACACACTTTTAAAAATGATCATAATTTTTAGTAAAGTTAATATATTTTTCAAAACATAGTTTCCACAAACAAATATTATTTATTTTTTCGAATATATATTAAATATAATTTTTATAATATTATAATGTTTATATGAAAAAAGGAAATCATTTCGGAAATTTAAATTTTATAATTATCCTTTATTAAAAGTTTTGTATGTTTGTGCAATGATTAGTTCCTCATTGAATTCAGAAAAAAAATATTCTTTATGAAAAACATCCTTTTGAGTTATGAAAATCCATTGTAAATTTTATTTTTATACTATTTATTGCAAATTATATAACAATTTTATTTATTACTCAAAAATATGTCATTTTAATTAATTTTTTATTGAATTTTCATATCAAATCATTTTATATTATAGAAATTTTCTCATTGGAATACTCTTTTTTGACTCGTTATGTTATTTTAATTATAAATTAATATTTTCCACATATATAAATAGATTTTCGAAAAACTAATTCCAAATTCTGAAATAGATAATTTAATATTATATAATATAACCTACAAGATTTCAATTCAAAATGAATATTAATAAATGTAAAAAATTAATTTCAAATGGAATGGTCAAAACCAGTTTTCTGGGAGATAATATAAGAAGATAAGGGATAAAATAACCTAAAAATTTTCAAATTAGTATTTTATGGACATATTCCATCCTTATAACATCTATAGGTTTCATAGGAATCATTTCGGATCTATTTATAATGAATAAAATTTTGGTAAACCAATTTCTTCATACAATTTAATATGTGCCATCTATCTTAGTCATATACGTGAACACCCTTTCGAATCCAGTTTACATATAAAAACATAGAAATTTATTTACCTCCAGTAATGTAATTCACTAATTACCCAACTACATCCATGAGTACTTAATATTAATATAAAACACTCCTATTAATCCTTTAGGTGTAAATGAAAATATATTTTCAAATGAATATGTATAATCCTTAATAATGCATTTTTTTTACTCCTCTAACACCATTGAGTATTTTTATACTATTATGATGTAATATGAATGATATGCACAATATAATTTGATGTTAATATTTTAATTTAACCTTACATACTAACATCCTCTTCCAACATATGTGAAATTAAACCATTGATCATGTCTACGACAAACGACATCCTCATTAATTGATGTAATTAGTTTTACATCGACATGTATCATTTATGGTTATAATGATTGTTTAAAAAAATTAAATGGTATTTCTGATACAATTATACCAATGTATTATGATATCCTATATTTATTATTACATCCCATTATATGGAATAAGATTTCATTGCCTGTACATATGGTGACTATGCCTCATGAGTCTTTGTGATTAGTTTTTCTATTAAAATTAAATTGGTGGTAATAATGTTATTTTTTATGTATATATATGTGATATATTTTGTAAAATAATGAATTTATAGATTTTTTATTTTATATTATTTTCTTTAGTATCATCTTTTAGAAAAAGGAAATAGTGTTCATTCAAACGTTCGACCAACCTTCTCCCTGAACTCTGTAATTCATTTTTTATCATTAGCTTCAAATGACTACTCTAAAAACAAATTTAATGAATATATATGACCTTTATAACATCATTATTATTTTATATATTACTTAACCATGATCAATGTCATAATTCCCAAAATATCAAATCCAACCATATAAGGAAAACAATGTAGTTATTAAGGAAAACTTGATTTTATCTAGGATATTTTAATAAATGATTTATAAAATGTCGAAATTAAATCCCATATATCATGATATATATTATTATATGCTATATTTTTATTAATACCCCAATATTTATTATATAATTGGTTTCAACGTGTATCATAGACGTCAAAAATTAAACTAAAGGATTTTTGTCACACTTATATTTTTGTGGGACACAAACCTTAAAAAATATTTTCTTTTGAGAGAATTATATAAATCAAATGAATTTATTTTATAAATATTATAATGAATTTTTTTAATATATATATATATATAATATTATTTATTTCATGGTTCTTATGATTCAAAATATATCCAAGCGGTGAATGTTTTATGTTAGAATTTATTTTTATTCTGATTATTTATTATTAGGATTATGATTATTAATTTTAATGACCTATATCTAAATAAAACATTGAAATTATTTATATTATGGTTATTTAGGAAAATAATAATTTTTTACTTTTAGTTTAAATGTTTTAATTACTTAGGATATCAAAATTAATATTTTAATGGAAAATTGACTTTATTTTTGTCTTTAGTTGAAACTATGTTTTCATCTAAATCAATGTAATAAAAAAATATATTAATGAAGTTTTTTCTATGAATCTTTCTAGAAATATTTCACCATTATTATGGATTTTCAATTTTTAATAGAAGTCATTATGTAGTTTTCTAAACAAGTTACATTTTTTACTTTTCAATCAAAAATTTAAATATTATATTTGTTTCAAAATATAATATTGGAATGATATTTTATGATATTATTAATATTCAATAAATTAATGATTAGTTTTTAATTAATTATTTTTATTTTCAATGAAAACATTCTAATTAATATTTTTGAATTTTTTATATTTCTAATAATGTGAATGGTTATTTTCAATAATATATATTCAAATTGGATTTTATTAATAATTTTCTATATAGGATGACATCCAATAAAGTAAATCAATCATTTATAGGGTTAATAACCAAAGATATCATCCTTATTATTTTACTAGAGGTTTTTTGAGAACGATGAAAACATAATCCCAATATCCCACCATTTTTCATTGGTTTTCCAAGGATGAAATTATTAAATGTTTATAAATCCCATATCATTTCTAAGGGTTATGCTATAATTAAATAGTTAAGAATATATATTCATTTAAACGGGTTTTGATGTGATAAAGCATATATGATACTGTATCATTTCTATGAATAATTCATTGAGTAATAGTTTATGAAACAAATTTATTTTCATTTGTTATGATATAGTGAAAGTTTTATGACATTATAGAACAATATTTAAGGTTTTAATTATGTGATATTAGTCATGTTATAATAAAGTATAGTAGTCATGTTATAACCAAGGTTGTGTAGGACCAATATCTTCATTCAATGCATTGGGTAAAAATTCATATATCATGATATTGAAAGAAAATAAATTGGTAATGAAGAAATTTTATTAAGGGATATTTTCCAATATTATAGTCTTGTTACTAAAATAAGATAAATACAATGGATTGGGGCTTAAATCCTATTACTATGATAGATTTGGGAATGCTCAATGCCTACTATGGATTTCATTTTCAATCCTTATCAGTTTGTAAGAAATCTATGTCTTTTTTTAAAATTTTATTATATCATAGATCATAGATCATAGATCATGTTCATTGAATTAATTGTTCTTTATGATGTATAATATGTATCATATTGTTTTCATATGTTTTCCATTATTCTAAAACCATAGACTCATATTAAATTCACATCTCCCTTTTTTACCGATACCGATTTCTAAAGCTCAACATTTCTTATGATTCACTTCACAATGTTATGCATAATTGTATTACGATTGACATGTCAAAAAAGTGCTCTTGTTAGGATTAACATAGTGGGAGATGATAAATTTCAGTAATGAACTAGTTTTTTTTGTGTGCATGTTTCCATGGGATCTTTTCCTAAATTATTAGGTTGAGGATCGATATGATATGATATGAATAATAGTATATTTATATATATGAACGATATGTTTGGATATTTAAATTTTATTTCATTTTTTATTCATAATTTGAATTACTAGGTACACACTGATGAATTATTTTTTTGAAATAATTAGTACAAGAAACAAAAGAATAATTTAATGAGGGAACAAGAAAAAAAGTTTCAAGGAATGTGAGAATAAAATTATTTTAATTATATTATATTAACATATTAAAATATCTTAAAATTTAATTCCAATTTTATATTCACAATTTTTACACTAAATGTTTTTTATCAGGGATGTAATGAGTGTACACAAGTTCTTTTTCTATTTAATAGTACTTAAAAAATTTCATTCCATCATTTTTATATTCAGAAAATTTAATTTATTTATTTAGACTCCTGAATATTACAATAGCTATTGAGCTAAAATACATAGATTCAATTTGAATCCAAATAGATAGTTATATACATTATATAAGTCCTAATATTCAAATATACTCATATAAAAATAATTTACTAATGATTCTCATAAAATTATTAACATGTTTTGATTTCTATATAATTATTATTTAATAAATATTTAAAATATCTAATGAGTGTAAATAAACACATTTTCCATTGAATTAAAAATATATTTTCTAGAAGATATGATTCAAAGATTTATAATCCACATGTATAATTTTGAAAAACATGAGTTATTTTATTTTTTAATTATGTATCACATATAATGAGAATTATTTTAATAATATGGATTTAAAATTTTTATTGTAAAATATAAATTGTTCTGGGTAATTTATTTATATTTTTCAATAAATGTTTTTTTTCAGAAAGTTAACATTGATGTTTTTATGAATAAAATTTATTTTGAAAAAATTTTATGACTTAAAGATGATTTAAGATTTTATGAAACAATTTTGAGACCACAAATTTAATTATCATGTAAAATGATGAATTGTAAAATTTTATATTGATTTTATAAATTTATATTTCATATATTGGATCCTGAATTAATTATTATGTTCTATGTATTTAATAGAGTAATATAAATATTTTATTCAGTAGATAAAATATTTTAATATGAAAACCCCCCATTTTAAAATAATTAACTAACTAATTTCATTGAAAAAAATTTAATTGAAAAATGTTTTCCACAAATACTAATTATGAAAAATATCAACCCAAAATACCCACCTCATCATGTATAAATACCAAAAAATAATACAATTAATCTTCACTCTTGTGCTACTAAGAATCAATTAAATCTCATTTCCCATCTAAGGGTTCTCTCCAGATTGATTCTAATGTTATATCTTGTTGCACTAAATCATTAATAATCAATTATAACTATATGGTTTATTTTAGTGTTATCTATATTTAATTGTTCAATCATTCCTTTTCCACTTATATTCAATGAGAAATTAAGTTATACGTCAATTTTTAAATTCCTTATAATATAATAAATGATCGAACACCATTATCTCCCACTAAATTTTCTTCATAATCTATTATGATTTTCAAACATTTATGTATCCTTAAAACATCCAAAAAATTTATTAATTATTATAAGGATTCATATAAATAAAATCTATACCATAAAAAAAATATTGTTGTCTATGGATCAGATGTACTTATGGGTAAAAAATTGTGAAAGTTCAGTTTGATGTTAAATCAAACATCAATCAGAGCATAAATAATAGTCCAAACTACACACTTTTTTAATCTCTATTGGGGTGTATTTTGGATAATTCATAAACACCGTAGAAACCATATTGAATGATTTTCCTATTCATAACCATAAAACATTAATATATTGTTCAACATTAAAATGATACCATTCATTTGATAAGTTTTAATTCTATTTAAAAGACAATTTCACTTTATTTTTATGTTTATTATCATATCCCCCCCATGTTAGTTGTGTTCATCTATTGAATGGGGAAATAATGTTATCTTGTATATCATTACACATAAATAGAAATATATTTATTGCATTTTAATTTTAATATATTATTTTCAAAAAATAATATCCTGATATGTATAGTTTAGCCATTGTATTGGTATGATAAATATATTGGACTTATTTTTAAGGGGGGCCAAAATTATATACACCCTCGATGCATCATCATGTCTCATTAGACATGATAATTAGGTATTTTGAAAAATACATAAATATTAATCTATTGTGTCATAGAAAAAGTACTTAATTATTATTTTTATTAGGTCTGACATTATTCATTCGATAAAAAAGTGGTCAATTATTATTATATGTGAATTTATTTAATTATATGTTGTCCACACATATATTTTTTCTATGGAATTTATTTCTTATTTAGGTACTATTTATTATAATATAATGTATGAAATACTATTATATAACATAACAATAATTGACTAACTTGGGTATCCCCATACTATAGTATACCATTTACATGATAAAAAAGAGGATACATATATGTGACATATGGGTTTCTAAATATATATATGAATGAAATATTATTTTCATATGGCTTATCTTCTTTTTTCATTATAATTTATTATCTATTTCATTGTCTACGTTCCTAATACTATAATTTATTTTCTAAAAATGACATGTTTAATATTTAATAATGTATGAAAATAAAAATTATAAAAGGGTTACTAGATTCTGGGTGTTATAGTTCATAAAAAATAATGATTAATAAAAACCACATTATCTTGATTGTAAAAAAATTCCTAAATAACCACACCCTATGATAACCCACACATATATTTTATAAATATTTCATAATTGTAAAGAATAATTTTTTAATAAATATATTAAAAAATAAATACTACAATTTAAAACCTATTGTTTTCTTCATGAAAAAATTATGTATATATAACTTTTTATTAATACACTAAATTGAATGTAAAAAAAATATGAAAATATTGTAAATTATTGTAGATATTTTTACTAAATCAAATTAATGAATATTTTGTTCGAGGTGATTTTATTATGTGGTTTTATGGAATTTAACTCTTGTTATGTCAGTTAAACATCCCCATATAGATCAATATATTAATGGAAACTGTGGTTTAATAGTTTTGGAACACTTCATGTGGATAAATTATTTACCCTTTATTAGAAACTCAAATATGTTAGGAACTGATCAATGGATCATGTCCATATAGATGGTATTCAGTACATTAGTTTCAGTGAATGGGAGATGTTTATCTTGGTTTTATAATGTATAAATGGTGAATAAAATAAATGGTGGACATCAATTAAAATTATAAATATCTAATAGCATATAAGAAATAATTAATTTATGTCTTTTGATGTGGTATTATTTGATAATTAAATTCCTCTTGAGAAAAAAACAGACATGGTTTAGAAATTAATAAATTTTTTAAAAGATGAAGAGGTAGTTTGACTTGGTATTGAAGAAAACATTAAAAGGTTAACAATATTATATAACAAATATCTATACACTATATAATTAAGGATTACTAACTTCTATAATAGGTTTAATCCTAATAATTAGAGTGAATATTTCTATCAAAAACATTCATTATATATATATTATGAAAAGTGAAGTCATGATTTATGGGGATTTATCAATGAATTTTACTTTTTAAAGGATCTAGGATAATGAGAGGTACATTTAATTCAATGTTGAAACAAATTGGAAGATGGGGAATAATAAAATTGTTCAATTTATAATATATAATAATTATTTTATGAAACACCTCAACAATTTATTATTGGGAATTAGAGTTTGTCACAAGTTTTGAGGTAAGTGAGACAATACACAAGAGTGAAAATGAATGAAAGAGTCCATCAACTTCAAAATAATAAATTATAAAGAGATGGATAAATATTAAAATTAGTTAAATATTTGTTAAGGGATCCTTCCCATGAATAGTACAAGATAGAAATACTAGAAAAATACTATCACAACCGAAGAAGAAAATGATCTAATGTACATCAATTTTAAACTATGATTTTTCTAATGAATTATTTCATTTAGGATCTATGAAATCATTTATATCATTCATATTTTCAATGAATAATAAATCATCATAGATGTATTAAGTATGGATTGTTGTATAAAACTATTTATATAAATATTATCGAGGCTAATGTATATTAATCAGTCCCCTTTAGAATGCAAGGTACTTCCTTATTTTCAAACCCAGTAATAATAATAATGGTAGAATTTATTAATATTTTTCTTGTGGAACGGAATTCATATTATAATATAATAATTTATTTTCACAGATATTATTTTACAATATATTTGGTTTTATGATAATCCATTAATTCTACCGAAGAGACATCACTATTAGATTCATGTTCAAACAACCTTTTGGGGCATATTTTAGAGAAATTCTTATGAAATATCAATTTTACAATTAGAGGCATATTCCTAAAATATACAATATATATATATTTAATTGTTATATTCATCTACATCCTTATTAATTAAAATGATATTCACATGATCATGTTTTTTTATTCACTATATATCTTAACACTTGGTTAATTATCATATAAAAATAGAATTTATGAAGGAATTGCTTGGGTTTTGTGATATGGGATTCTTATTCACCATATGTGTCACCAAAGTGAGAATTAGTCCTATTATGTTGAAAAAATTGTGTTTTTATGTTGAAATAAGTTGACTATATTTAAATAAATTCCATTACAATAAAGAAGGCATACAAATTTATACTCAGTGATTATCTGTTGAATCAAATTTGAGAGGATCAACACTTCAAAAAGAATAGTATTTTTTTCTTATTATCAATAATTAAATTCATGATTGATAATATATAATAGATGAATTTTTGAATAATGTATTGGAATTATGAGTTAATAGTAATTCCCTGTGGTTGAAAACATCTTAAATGATTGTGGATTAAAATAATGGTCTATTCATGTATTTACTTAATAGGGGTTTTTTGGTTTTTATTAATCATTTTATTATATACTATATGTTATGTGATGGAAAGTAGACTAATATTAAATCATCTGTGATACTTTAATAAAAAATTAATTTCCAAAATTTTTAGTATGATTTAATTTTAACTTCAATAATATTAATTTTTGGTATATGTTATCTCTAAGGATGGTTTATTATTCGCTAGAGTTTTTCGTGCTTTCCACTATTAGAGAAATTATTCACATAGAGAGAATTTTGTGGTGTGTATAAAAATGAAATCCTAAAATATATATTTACATAGTGTGATATCAATTTTAGGCATATAAGGTATTTTCAATACATACAAACATTTTAATTTGAGCTTTCCAGTACTCCTAGAATGTGAAATGATGTTGCAGATACTCTAAGAAGGATGACTCAAATACATTAAGTTTTGGAGGCCCATAGAAAATGGTATCTTTTGGATTTGTTTTTAGGGATGCACTTGGAGGTGTATGGTAGAAAAGGGAAGACATATATCTCATATTTATATGTTACATCGACACTTCTAGAAAGTATGAGGATGATGGATCTATCAGATTCTCAGTGAATGGTTCTATGAGTGTGTGTCGTGGGTGAGGAACCAAATCCAAGTAGTACAATGGATGTGGATGAAATTATGAATATTGATGGTTTTTTTTGGGTTCCAGTGGATAAAAAGGATGAGATTATGGGAATGCATGAAAACACATATTGGGAAGTGCAACCCGGTGTCAGTAAGTTGTATTGGTACTTACACTATTAGTATTGGTGTTCATGTATAAAATATAAGTTAACGTGTTTTCTGGAGTTGCCACACCTATCGTTCGGTGATTTTATAAACTCAATCACTACCTAGGATTTTTTTAATAAGATACCCATTCTTGAGTGGATTTTAAATTATTTCACAATATATTTTATAACTGGTTTTTAAGGGCCACCTTGAGGTAGAGATGTTTTGGGAGTTTTTTGGATAGGATCATGAATGTTTCTCATTTCCTAAAAATATGGTAGATATTTTAGGTGGATGAGATTAGGAGGTTGTATATCTATGAATGGTTCAAAATCACGTGGTTCCATTGACCATTGTATGGGATAGGGACTCCAATTTTACATCTGGATTTTGAAAATTCATGAAGATAGTTTTGGGTACACAAGTGCTTATTTTCATGTAATAACACCATCAAACTGATTGTCAGTCATATTGAATTAAACGTTTCCTTGGTGACATTATTCATGCATGTATCCATGATTTTGGGTCTTTTGGTTGAGGTGTATACCCTGATTTGATTTAAACTATAAAAATAGCTATCTAGTTACTACACAAATGAATCCTTTTGTGTTTTTTACCATATGCCATACATGTCACCGATGTGCTAGTTAGAAGAATGTGATTCATCTTTACTAGGACTATATATCATGAAAGGGACTTCCAACAATGTCTATTTAATTAGGAAGTGAATGGATAATACACATTATTGATATAAATAATAAATAGATATTCTTTAATGAAAACTAGATTTCGAGGATGAGGATTAATTTTTTTTTAACATATCATAGTAAGTATTGAGAACATGTTTATTAGGGGATAGGGTAAGAATTCACTATTATTTTTTGAGCCATTCAGAATTCTGGAGAGAGTTTGGTAGGGTGCTTTTTGGGAGTAGTAACTTCAGAGCACAATGCTATACAAGAGTTCATCTATGTATCCTAGATATGATTTCACCACTATGAAATTTATTGCACTCTGCAGTTGGATTATGCAACATTATTGGTAGATGTATCCAATGAGAAGCTTCATATTCAAGTTACTGACAAAAGAATGATGGTTCTATGAGTCAAATTGGTTTGTCTATTATAGTTTCTTTGGTAGCATAGTCTTTTAGATAATGATGTATGGTTTGAAGATTCTTCAGTACATGCTCAAATTTTAATTTTATTCTTAGGCAATTCCTGGCCACACTTTGAAAGAAAATTTAGCAATAAATTGATATATAGGGGAGATTAAGAGATCCCATGTTTTAAAATGATGTTTTAATTTTTTTTTATATTTTAAATTTTTTTATTTACTAATCTGAGTACAAAATATGATCCTGGTGTGTTGGGGTGTCTTGGGATTGATCAGATCTAGGATCCCTACTTTTTTAAAAGACAAGTTAATCCCCATAGTTACATGAAATCATGGGAAAAAAGTCATATAGTTACTCTTAATCATGTGGTCCATGACAAGGACGGCATTAGGTTCCACGGTTTAAGGAAACCATGAATCTTTTTATACATGAATGTGAAATATGAATGGAATTTTTTAGAAGTGGCATTGTTCATGGTTCTCACACAGTTAGAAAAATCATGTTCATGAACCATAATAGGTTCCACTTTATAGAGTGTAGCACACGCTATTGGTGGGTGGTTAAGCCAACCATGTGACCAAACATTGAGAATAAGTGTTTTCATAAAAAACGGTTTCCTTAAATATATTAAACACTAAAAATCATATATTATGTTTCCCCTCGTCTAATGATCTTTTATACCAAAGGATCATCATTTAAATCCAATTGGTTGGATTTTCTCCCGATCATTCATCCAGACCCAAATTTATGAACTATCAGTCTCATTGGATCTATGCTAGTCATTTATTTATTTCCATCGTGTCATTATTTTTTGGTCATCAGATCATTGGATTTATTTATGTTCCAAATAACATATTGCATTTCAAGTTATATCATACATTCATCATTTTCCTATAGACACTGACTGAATTAGAGTTTAGTACGTTATGATTGCTATACTATAAACATACAATAGGTGGTCTATTTATTTCATATAGGATTTTTTTATATGATTATATTCCATTTCTTTATAGGTTAGTTTTTCCTATTATTCCCATTTAATTATAAAAAATATTTAATTTAATGGATTTCAACCTGATTTGGTTTACCACTAGTATCGTTGAGAATTTTGGTTGTTTCTTCCACATCCAATGCCACCCATGGGGTGCTAATTTTTATATTCCAAGCATTATGCAACCAATAGGGTTCATTGAGGTTATCCGATTAAGATAGAGAATCTATAAATAGATTAAATTGAATTGAATTATTAAGAGAGACTAGATTCCATATTTCCATGGGTTTACATGATGTGAATCGTTTGAATAGTTAAAATGGAAATTTTTATATGAGTTTTTTTAACACAATAAATGATGAAAGACAAGAAATTATGAAATGATTTTGGTAGTGGATGACTTGGATGGAATACCATTGATCCTTCACCAATCAAATTCCTTGGACATTTCACCCATGAATCTTTATTACAATAGTGGACTCCTAGGACATATTTCCTCCTCAGGTAATTATTGAGTATGATTTTTTGTGCCTTTATACCACCATGGGTCCAACATGTTTCGGCTCAATAATGGAAATAATCTATGTATATGCTCCTTGGACCCCACCGATGTCCACAAGGTGATTTCATTGAGATTATATAATGAATTTATATGGATTTCATGGTCTTTTATTCATTATATTCACCGCTTAATGGTCTAAAACTATTGATTACATATCGTGTATATTGTGGATAAATCTATTTATATGTTGTGGCCTTGGCGAATGTTATATTATTCATTATACTGTGTGGAAATAATGGATGTTATATTCTTGGTCTTATGGCTTGGCTATGGTATATATTACGGAATTCATTAATGATATCCCAAATATGGGTATATGATTCTTGTGGTTTGACTATAATGTAATATTCCAATTAAGTTTGTCTTTTATACAAACCTATTTACAAGAGATTGAGATTTTTTTGTGGGGAGTCTTGTCTAGATTAATAGTATTACATATTCCATGGGAACATTACATTCAGTAATTTTATACATTTGATATAATACAGAAAATATTTTTTTATAAAATAAAGGATATATTTTTTATTGACAACATTGGTGGTGGCCTAGTGAGTGATATCTGACAACATATTCGGGCCACTGTTTGATACTCAGATAGAATTCACAGATATAGGTAGTGACTGGGGTAAACACCCATAGAATCTAGCTTTATTTTTTTCTTATATTAGAGGGGCCTAGAACCAAGCTATGATCATGATTCTTGGATCAATAGTTTTTTTGGGTATTTTTGTTATTTTGATACATGTATTGCATTAGATGTTATATACCTATTTTCCATGTTTTTAGATTCATGAAAGGAAACATTAGTTTGTATATGATATTATATTTGGAATTGTTTATATATTTCTATATTCATTGTCTATATTATGTATAGAATATTTATTACTTATTCTATCAATTAATATGTTTAATACCACAGTTCTACACTCAGAAATAATGAGATAGTATCCCCATAGACACACCCTATTCCATTTCAAATTTCATCATATTTATCAAGTTATTTCATTTTCCATATTTTATTTTAAAAACCTATTGAATTTTACATCATATTCATTTAATTTTACCCCCATTCAATTTCACACTTTGAATCTACCATTTAACTTAACATACCACATCAAATAAATATTTTATAAATCTTTATTAATCCATGCAATTTAAATTCATCATTAACAACCATGTCTATTACTACTCATGAAAATTGCACATTAAAACACCATATAAACAAAAAAAGCATCATCCCCATCTACCAAATGATTTCCATATCACCATCATTCATAGCTCCATCCACATCCTTCTTACCATAGACACATCATAAACACATTTTTATCACAACATCACCATTGTATTGCCAAGAATATAATCACAAAACTTCTTCATCTCAAAACTGTACATAACCGACCCACAATATGATGAAACCTAAACACATTTCAAGAATCACCACAAACCACAAACACATATAAAAATAGTTTAGACTTGAAAAAAATTAATTTTTTCTGATAATAAAGGGATTCTCATCATTCCCACTTCAATAATTTAGGTTCATCATCATTCATTCTAATAAATCTACTAGGGTGAAAATTTTATTAACTAGATACACATATTTATTAAATTTCTATTTTATTTCTTGGTTTAAATATTATATAATTAGTTTTGTAGAATTATAATCTCATAATTAAAATAAATCTTTGATGGGAAAAATATTCCGTGGGGGTATTTAGCCTATAAAATCACATTATCAAAAACAATATCAATTACGGAAACCATATAATTCAACCCACTCTCTTTCAATTTCAATTAACAATTTAATGGTATTAATTAAAATTGGTTTATCTATATTCGCATAGATAATAAATTGTAAAAACTATCCCACATTATAAACCAAATGAGGAAAGATGGATCCCCTACATGAAAAAGATATTTTGGAAGTGTTGGGAATAGTTGGATGAAGAGCAATGACAACACTAATCACTATAAGGAAGTCAAATATAACGACCCATAATATCTAAATGATAATTTTTCCATAAATAAACATTGGGTATTATATACTTAGAAAACTTCTAAAAAATAAAAAGACATTATTTATTTAACAAATAACATTATGTTAGTCATATAAAAAACCAATTAAAATTCCAAACACTACAATAAGTCAAAATATATATAATCTAAAATCAAAATTGGAAAATTATAGATCACCACATTATAATAGAATAATTTACCCCACGTCTGAGGCTATTAAAATGATACAAAATATTAGTAAATCAATCATTATATTAAACAATGGAAATATAAATCAATGGGAGGAATTTTATTAAATATTGAGTTGAAGAAAGATGTTGTGTGTATTTGAGGTAATGTGACTGTTGGAATAGTAATGTGGCCATTAGACTAGTAACATGAACTTTGGAAATAGTAAGATAACTACTGGGAATAAAAATTTTAGATCAAAATAATAAAATCTTTTATAAATAATATTTATCATGGGAAACTTAATTAAATATATATTTATATATATATTAATGTTAAATATTAAATTTATTTATTAAAAATATCCACAAAAATACAGGATCATTTGTAAATTCTGTTTTGGTTAATTTCATAAATAAAATTGTTTTTATATAAAAAATATAATAATATAAGGCTGAATTATATTTTGATAAAATGTACATAATTTTTAAAATCACCCCATTTGAAATTTCCAATGTATATTTTCTGGTAATTTTAAAAAATAATTTAATTTTCAGGTAAATATTAAAAATATAGTCTTCCATATAACCAGTTTTTCTAAACTTACATTATTTATCTTGTAATAAAGAAGTAATAAATTATAAAACATTTAATTCAGAAATAACATATTTAATTTCATACAATGAAATAAATTTTCAGACCTAAAAAACATGTTCCAAATCCAAAAGTCAAATGTGATCTCTTAAAATAACCATTAAACATTTTTCCATAATCCATTTCTATTAACAAAATTAAATTTGATTATTTAGGTGTTCAGAGTCCTAAAACCATTCATTTATATTTATATATTACCTATATTCTCAAAAATTTACTATTAATTTTTTTTGTTTTCACATAATATTTTATTATAAAAATTCCCCT
The DNA here is from genome assembly GCA_963277665.1 of Viscum album. NCBI lineage: Eukaryota > Viridiplantae > Streptophyta > Magnoliopsida > Santalales > Viscaceae > Viscum > Viscum album. Next base: position 304,005,224 of record OY728141.1, on the reverse strand, counting down.
CTCATCATTTATAACTAATACCTCTCCCTCCCTTGTAAAACCATACCTCTATCAGGTGTAAAAGAATTTTTTTGTCCATCTAATCCTTGTAAATACCCTTATAATACATAGGAATGTTATAGTGTAAAAAAATTCAATCATGAATGTATTTTTGGAATTTTATAATAGAAGTTACATAATGTAAAGAGTATATTTCAATCAACCCTTCATATTTTTTCTTCTTCTCATTATTTTTTCCAAATTAATTCCCTCACCAAATAATATAAAAAATATGATTTTTTTTATATTATATTAATTATTTTAACCTATTATAATTATCAAAATTATGACAGATATAAATTTCAATCTTCTCTTTCCCACTCTTTTGACAATGTCCCATCTATAGTAGGTCTATCTCTAATGAAGAAATTACCAACATGTTAATTATCACCAAAAACATAGATTCTTAAAATAAATTATTTATGATATATAGTAGTATAAATACATTTTTATCATTATATAATTAATTTTACCAATGTATAAATTAAGTCGAACAAAACAAGAAACATCGAAAAAAATTAAAAAAATTTAATGAAAATATGTTTTCAAATGAAATAAAATTTTAAAAATACTCTAATAAATTAGAATAACATAATTTTAAAGGATTAATAGTGGACCGTGTTAACATATTTTACTTCTTGAACAATATTTTAATATAATAAATTTATATTTTAAGAGGGAATAAAGTGAATAAATAATGAGGCATTTAAGTTAATTGGGATCTAGAACCTAATTAATTTTCTTTAGGTGATCCCTCTTTCATGATATATTTATTATTGATATTCCTCTATTATTATATAAATTTAATTTCACTAATATAAAATTTTCTACCCATGGATCTACATTTTTAGTGCTTGTTTTTTAATCCAAATATGAATGTTTACAAAAAAAACATTTCATTCCAAAACATATCATTTACATAGCTTGAGATATTTCCCCTTAACTCATGAATGATGATTTATATGAAAAAATATATTTTCCCTTATTTATTTTAGGGTCCAAAAATTATTCATGATATCATACATTATGAAATCCTTATGAAAAATGATTCATTTTGTGTGTTATTTTATGATTACTATTTTTATATGTTCTCTGTTCCATTCATTATTATGTAAAAAGTATGATGTTATTTACCTCATAATAATTTTTGTATTACACATGAACACAATTCTAGAATTGTTCACAATGTTAATGATAAGATTATACACAATATTTAGGAGTGAACGTGATGCAATATTTTTTCGACAACAATGTGTGATATTTTACAAAAATGACATGATGTTTCATTATTAAAGCATTTCTACATTCCATGGATTCTTGAAATGTCAGAATTTTGTTTAGGATGCTTATTACATGAATCCAAAATGATTATAATGATTATTATAAACCATTTATTATTGATTCATGTATCTTTTTTCTGATATGTTACCATTCCCCTTACCATTCTTTCATCACAACCCTTTCTTTGATTTATTTACTCAACTGATTACATGTACTGGGGTGGATTTAAAAAATTTATGTTCATAATGATGAATAAATTTATTAATTTTACAGATTTTTTATGTATATGTAATTTATGATACTAATTTTTCAATGATATTAAACCATATTATCCATGAATGTGCAACTATTATGTTTTTGATCGTTAAAAATATGCAACACTCATGAAAGAAAAATAATTGTCACTATATTTGGTATCATATGTATGGTTTAGTTAATTTTATAGTTATAATTAGAAATTATTAATTACAACACCTTGGATAATTGTATGTGTATCTAACCATATGAGTAGATTTGTTTTAAAAACACGCTAAACCTATGGATACAATAAGATATTACCTTATAGCTAAGAGTGAAAAAAATAAATTTTTATTTATTATTTGAATTATGTATTTTTCAAACCATTTATATTATAGAAAATCACCGGAATTAGGAAGATCCATTCCATCCACTTATATGAGCTACATTACGATAATTTTTCAAATAAAATCTCCAGGAAATTTTAAGTGTGTAAATAAAATTATGGAAATTAAAAACCATATATCTCATGCCTGGAAAAATAATAAAAAACATATCGAGAGTTTTCCCTCAACCAATAATAAACAAAAGTATACTTATTCACTTATGCAACAACATCCACCAAAATATTTTAGATATTCTGATCAATTGTTATAGAAAGATAGAGTTAAATCATGGGAGAAGAACTTTTTTTCTCCACTCATCTGATACGGAGAAGGTGACTATAGTGGACATTAATTTAATTAGAGATGTTGATTGATGCTGCAAGTTTATATATAACTCCAAAACAAAGCATAAAATGGAATATATAGAGTTGGAAGTTAATAAGAAAATTTTTCTTAACAAGTAATTCACTTAAAAATCATTCAGAAATATAGAGTGAGAATTCATATAGATGAATGAAAATAATGATGAATTATTCACGTCTGATTAGGAAAATTTCACAAGTATTGGAATATATTCCTTGGAGTTTTCTTTAAAAAAATGGCATTAATATTGAGATATTATTCAGTGGTCTAAAAACACACTATTTGAATAGGATAGCTTTCTGAGAGATCATGATTTATCAATATTTGGATCATTGTTCTCTTAAAGTAGAAATGGAATTCAATGATTATTCCACTAGAAATAGGGATAATAAAAGAAGAATATTGTTCCAGTGAAATGAGTTCAAATGGAAAAAGAGGAAAGAGGATCCAAAAACCCATATGTAAACTGATTTTGAAGATTCATCATTGTAATTTCATTAAATGAATGATGAAATGTATCAATTGAGGGAAACAAATAGACCAACCTTGTTAATTATAAAGATAGATTAAAAAAATGGATTTTTTTGGGATTATAGGAAGTAACATTATAATTTACCACACATTGTTCAATTATTCAACTATAGGGATGAAGGAAACTATATCATCCAGTTTACTAAACCATGGAACAATTTTTTTAATCACAATAAACTATAAGAAAAATCAACATAAAGATAGAATGAATATGAAACAATTAATGGTGAAGTGGATCATAAAAATGTTTTCGAATATTTTTCACATCTTATTCACTCAATAATGGGAAATGTTTTATTTAATTATGGTTCTACATATTCCAATATATCTTTCATGATTAATAGAACTATTAAAACAAATCACTTATATATTTAAAAAGAGATATCTATAAAAATACATAGTTTGTGAATATTGAATTCCTAGTGTTGGATTCTTATCATATAATTATATACATAAATTTTCATCTTGTGAATATTGTAATCCTTCTGTTGGTATAATTTGATACTATATGAATCATTGGATATATTTTTTTTATAGAAAAAACATAAAATACCATGAAAATTATATTTATATTCAAAATTGTAACCCTTAATTTCTTCTATAAATATATAAGGAAATTTATGTACATCTTTTGGGAAATCCATAATCGGTCTAGATTTTGATTTCTTGTGAAGAAGCACATCATTTCCAATTGGATTATTCAAAGGAAGGTATCAACCTTGATAAAATTCCCATTATATTGGAAAAAATAATTTATGCCCTGAAGAGTTACTCAAACTTCACCCACATTGTGTGTAGAGTTCTCAATAGAGAATATTCCTAGAGTGAATCATATATCTAAATTCCTCTACAGGATGTCCTCGATCATAAATGATGAGTTAATGAAGCCATGATAATAGTATAATGAAAATGGTTCATATTACCTAGTTCACTACATCGTGGTTTTCTACTTCTCGTTGTAAATAAAAATAATGGATACATGCGGTTTTTACCAATAAATGATATCTCAATAAGATCACTGTAATTAACAGGCATCCTTTTTCAAGGAATGATTTATTGATTGATCAAAAACAAGGAATGAAGTCTTTTTCGAAGGATAATCATCGATATAGATATAAGTATCAAAAGGTGGCGAAGTGAAATATATAGAATACATTCTTCTATAAAATGTAAGATCACTATAAGATCACAATATTTCCCTGTGGACCTACAATTTCCCCTTCATTAATCATGGATATGATGAATTGATTATTTTGGGACTTCTCAGAATAATTTTTATTATTACTTATGGATTATATTCTCAATAAGTCAATGAATAAGTAAAAACATGGATAGAATCTATAGATTATTCAATAAATTTTAATGAAGGATAATATGAATTTTACATTCAGCAAGTGTGAATTTTGGATGCAAAAATTTGCATTCTTGGGCACATGATCAAAAATGATGGAATTTATTTGGACCCTTCAAAGACTAATGAAATTAAGGAATGACCTAGACCCACTAGTATCATAGAAATTTGTGGTTTTATTAGCACCGAATTGTACAATTTAGGTTTTTTGTAGAAATTTATTGTAGTTTTCTCACTCTATAAATAATGTAACAAATAATGCGGTTGTGTATGTATTGATAGAATAATGTGAGGAAATCATTGAAGATCTCAGTAATTAGTTTATCATAGAACCTATAATCACATTACCAACATGTGGAAAAGGTTTATTGATATAAAATACTGCTTTAAAAATTTATTGGGTTCATTACTAATGTTTAATACATTGAGATATCTTACACTTCACAACAATTATAAATCCATGAGAAAAACTACCTGACGCATGAACATTCATTATAAGTTTTGATATTCTCCTTGAAATTTTTTGTGGCACTATATAAATTGTGAAAAGTGTTACATATATACTGATAATTATAGTATATAATATTTATTCATACGTAAGATTCTTAGTACGATCAAAGACATTGGTTAGATCTAATCAACGACAAATATTACCCTATTCATTACACTCTCAAAAAAATGAATATGGTAACAAATGTATATAAAAAAATATCATACATCATTATCTACTATGTTAATTGAGAAATACACTAACACCATCAATATAAAAATGATGGATCTAAAAATAAAAATTGAAGGGAAAAAATCATAATATTTCAAAATGATTTCCCAACCATCTATCAAAGAGATGTTCAAGGAGGAAGAAATGGATTATTTAGAGAATCAAAGGAAGGTGAATATATTAAAAGAATGTATCATAAATTATTTCTCCATAAATGTGGATGGATTAATTTAGTTTGGAACTATACTTTATATTCCTTATTCTCATACTCATATAGTTCACATATAAAAATATTCCAACTATGTATTCAAATGGATCCATATGAATCCTTTTATGGGAAGAGATGTATAATTCAATATTTTTTAGATTATTTTGATGAATGAATGATAAATGGACCTGATCATGTGTGATAGATAAAAAATAAGGGTCAAGCCATCCCATACAATATAAATTATGATCAAATTCAAAAGAAGTAATATATAGATAATGGATTAATGAGATTGTAATTTGATATTAGAGGTAATGTTTTCCATGGAATATTTCAATGAGATAGAGTGATTTAGTATGGAAAGAAGGTGAATCTTATATGAATTTACATTGGCCACTTTTAGATCTTTGGTAATATAAGTGAAGTGTACTATTATATTACACATCCACAAAAGTGTCCCATGTTTAGGTTGTTTTTCACATATCTTTTTTCTGTAAGTAAATATGTTACGTCTCACAAGTACTAAGCCCATCGGTGGTACAAGTATGGAATGACCTCTCAAATGATGAAAATGTCGTGATTACACTGAACTGTAGAGGCAAATTTCTATAAAACCAGAAAACTATTCTTTTCAAAGTTAACTAGTAGAACTATAAAGATGAATATGAGCCACTTGAACCAATATAAATATTGAATCAAATATACCATTACCAATTCTTATATTAGAATATGTGTCGAAATTTTGACGAACAAATTTCGAAATTTGGGAAGAAAGTTATAAACCATACTTTGTAAATGAAAATTGTTTAATAAATAAATGTTTGAATATTATATGAATAGATAATATTTTTTATGCAATAGAACATTATTTCCTTAAAAATAATAATTTCATTAGTCAATTACAAAACAACTGAAAATGATAAACATTATAATTGTAAATAATATATAAAATAGATAACAAAAAACAGTAAAACATGGATCACCCAAATTTTCCGGAATCACCACCCCAAGAACGTGACTAGAGAAATGAAAGAAAATAGTATTAATACAATATAAATTTTTATAATAAAAATGAATATGATTTGGAGGATTGGTAGTGAATATTTTTTGAATGAATGTTATGGCATTTATATGAGGTATTGTGTTTGTTGGAATAGTGATGTGAATGTTGGGAGAGTTACTTAACAATTGGGAATAGTAACCCGACCATTGGGAATAATACATTAAAAATAAAATAATAATACTAAATTTAAATATAATATATCTTGATAAATATATGTAAATAAATATATTATAAGGAAGAACAACAAAATCATGATTAAAAAACTCAAATGAAAATATAAGTTCATTTTTAAAATTATATTTTAAAATATTTCATATTAGTCATAATTTTTATAATGAAAATTAAAATTAACAATTAGATAGATATATATATATATCTATTAAATTAACATAATTTTTAAAATAATCATTTTGATATTTTCCATGGTGGATGGTTTTTATAATTTTATATAATTTCAAAAATTTATTGTGAATAGTACAAATATTGTTTTTCACAAAACTGTAGTATCCTAAATTACATGATTAATGATGCCATATGAAACCAAATCATTTATATAATTATTTTATAGGACTAAATAATTAAAATATCATATATTGGACATAATTGACCAACAAAAAATTATTTTCCAAAACATCAAGTATATAGTGATCCCTTAAAATAACTATTTTTCAATTTTCAAGATCACTTTTTAATAATATATGTGAATTTCAAGTATAAAGCGATTTAAAAATCCTAAACCCATTCTTTTATATTTATATATGATTTAAATTTTAAAAAATATACTATTACATGTATTTTGATTGATATAATATGTTATTTCATATTTTATTGAAAAAATAAACCTATCATAAAGTAAAAATAAACCCTACCCCTAAATGACCACTCCACCCACACATTGTAATTGAAATGTCTTCAAAAAATCCTCCCCATCAATTCACAAAGAATTATTAGGTATTTGTTGAAGTAAATTATGTCCAAAAATTAATGGATTTTAATTGTCATATTAGATAATCTAAGCCAAGGAAAGAGTAAGATTTCTTGATTCATGTTCTCTATTTTTTTAATCTAATACAATTTTCACCAATTACATCCATAAAATGTAATAAAATTAATTATTTAGTCTTTTAAAATTATATTAATGATTTTATACAACTCGAACTATCATTATATAAAATATATAAATATTAACCTTTTGTTTCCAATTACATCAACAATGTATCTATAATGGTCGGTTAATAGACAATGAGTAAATTTCTAATACTTTAATTAACATAATTTCAATGTTTGGATAAAATATATTATTTATGATATAAAAATATATAAAAATAGTTTTTAAAAGTTTCAAATTAATTCTACTAATTTATAAATGGCCTTCAAAAAAACATAACCCCCAAAAAATGAAAACCATTAATGAAAACCTGATATCAAAACAATCTACATTTAACAAAGAGTTTTATTAATTAGAATAAAATAATTATAATGGGTACATTATGTAACAAATAAATCAAATTAAACTCCAGAACTATGTTTTAACAATCCAAGGGTTAATATTCAGGAGGCTAAAAAGTGATGAAATAATGTGGGAGTTTTGGTAAGGGCATTCCTGTGCCTAACTAATTTCCATTTGGTTCTCCTACATTAATGATATATTTTTTATGAATATTTATATTATATTTTAAAATTTTAATTTCACTACTATTAAATGTTTTTATATAGGGTATACTGTTTTCACATTTATTTAAAAAAAATTATTTTCCATATAAAATGTTATTTCCAAAAACCATATTTAACTCATCTTGTGTAACTCCCCGACCTCAGTTGCCCAGAGTCGGTGCATTATTACATAAGATTGTCATGATCACAAAAGATCAACTCTCGAATGACCGATTAGTTTAGTAGGCTTGGAATAACTACATACATTCATAATGTTTACATTACATCAAAAAGTGAAAACTACTACAACAAAATATTTTCATCATATCCCCTCATATTATAACTATAGGTCATTCATAAAATACTTATTCACATCATGGGAAGAAATAAAACATTTAAAGGGATTATCACAGATGCTCAGTAAAGATAAAAATATAGTGGAAAAATTCATAAAAAACATAAACATTTAAGGAAACTTATAGCTAAAACAAAAGCCTTTTAAACTTGAAATTCAGCATAATATGAAAAGACAAAATTAAATAATTCCATTTAATTATTCCCATGAATATTCTAGAAGTCAAATAATCACATGCAATATCAATAACCACTTTCATAATGATGGAATGTATAATTCCAAACTATCACAACCACGTAGCCAAGGCCTCGTGACAAGAATACAAATAAGATTTTGTCAAGGCCTCTTGCCAAGACACTAGTTTGTCTCATGAGACCTACCGATGCATCGAGGAGCTATAGCGGGCTCCACCCATCACATATTAAGTCCAATTCATTCCTCATATGAACAGGTTTAAACATAACATAAACATTCATATTAAAACTATCATACAAAATGTACACACTTTTTTCATTAACCATGAATGGTATAAAAATAACACATCTACATTCAAACATATCACAAAACCATAAATATAATATGGATGTTTGGTATCATAATAAATAAACTTCAAATAAGCTTAAAATCTATCAAAGGATGTTAAAATAGATGAAATCAAAACTACTTGAGAGAAATATCTCCTTTTTTGAAATCATCTAAAAGTACCATTTTTATTAAATAAACATTTAAATTGAAAATATTCTTATAAGATTGTAATGGATGCTTTGACGACTTTATAATGGTGTAAAATAGCTGAATCCACAGTATAAGTTAAAAAGACATTCCTACCATAATTCTGTCGAAAAGGATAAAAATGAGCTTGTTTGGAAAATGACAGAATGATTCTTTTATAAACATCTTATAAAAATTCAAACAAGGGTATAGATGACTTTAACCCATATTCTGCAAAATAGTAAGAATGTTTTGAAGTACATTTTTAAGAAACACGGATGTGGATGATGAAGAGGTCCCACTAGATAATTACGTATAAACAACCTAAGATAATGAAGAGATTTTGAAATAAAACCTTACCCTGTACTTTTCCTTAGTCGATGGTATGTAAAACTATTGTATAAAAGTTAAAACATTGTCATTAAATTATACAAGAACCCTATACATAATTATGATATCCTATATGATCTTCTAGTAATGCTTTTTTAATAATACTTTAGTATTATCGTCATTTCGGTTGTTAACGTATTCGTTTTCTTTGATATGTTTTGTTACAAACATCATGTTTTTTATGGATAGGTTGTATCTTATTCATATATAGAATGATATAAAGTTCTTTAACACTACTTTTAATCATAAAATGATAATTATTCTTGAATGGATACGATGGGGAATGAATCTCATCGCGTTCATGGAGAGAGTAGTCCGTACGTACGCACGAGCGACAATATCATTGTTTTGATATTAAAATAATATATAATTGGATATTATATCATATATACAAAATCATTATCATGTTATATTTATTATTTACATGAATTACACATCATTATTATACCCATCCAAATAATAATGTTTTGAATAAGAATTACACCACGACGTGGAGACGGTAAGTCATACGTACGCACGTATGGTGACATGTCATTCAAAGGATGGATAGAATACTGAATATGGTTGTAACATGTTTATAATAACATAATATTATATATAAGATATGGGATTTATTATTTTATAATGGTATAAACAAATAAAGAAGAAGTTGAAGAAGAAATGAACTTGAAAAATGGTTGTGAAAACATTTCCTCTTCTTCGGATTCTTCCTTTTGATTTGATCAAAAGGGCTTCAAAGGGTGGCTTTCAGATCAAAATAAGGCCTCTAGGTTGAATTTAGGGAAGTTTAGAGAGTATTTGGGAAGGTTTTGGCTGAGGCAATAGACTTTGAATGTGTGAATTAGTGAGAATAGGGAGTGCCCTTTTATAAGAGGGGTGAGGGGCACCTTTGGAAAAGCTGGAAATATTATTTTATAATAAATTATTATTAGGTTTCTAATGGCTCAAAAGTAATTTATTTAAAGGTTAAGGTGGGGATGGGTCTAAAACCACTCAAAAAATAGATTTTAGGCAGGTTTGGGTCATTATATTAACCTTATGTTTAAGTTTTAACTCTTAGTTAATTAGTTTGACACTTCCCATGTCACTTTGTATATTTATATTATATTGTTGATAAACATACAATATACCTCCAAGAGACCCCAAAGTGGTCCATTAATGATTCACCTATAATGATATAAGTCTCTTGGATGATCCTCAGATATTTAGGAATTGAATATAAATTAATAATATAATATTTGTTTCAAAAACTCTTTTATGTCAATGTTGACACTATTGGGTATTTTGTTTTTTATAAATTCATAACAGCATTATTACATCGAAAAAAATTTATATAAACAAGACTAATATGTCATAGTAACCTATAAAATTGTTCTAATTTATTAAAAGTTTCAAATTACATTTATTTGGGTATTTATAATATCAGTTATCTTCATATTTCACTAATAAGGTAATTACTGCATCATCATTGTGTCACAAATAAATTATACTATTTAATGTATAAAAATTGTTATTAAAATAAAATTATGTAATAAATATGTTTATATTTATAATGAATATTTATAGTCGAAATTATAACATATATAACCCTATGTAAAAAATATTTTTCTAAAAGATATATGCTTATGTCATTTTTTTATTTACTTTAACTTAATTAATATAATGTGTCCCTATCACCTACAAGTGGATCCATGGGGTCCCGAAATCAACCCAAAAGTGAACAGGGTTATAAATATATCCAAAAATAAGGTTAGGACACGTTTTAGGGTAATTTATTATTATTATAATATTATTTTTTACACCTATTTACCATATTTACCATTTAACCGTGGTAAATAAAATATTTACCAATGTAATTATTCAAAATGCCTAAAAAGAAAGTTTCCTATTTCAAAGATTTGGAAATCCTGATTCCAAATATGGAATCCATTTTTCCAAATTCAAAACACATAAGTGGTATAAATTAATTTAAAATTAATTGCCGTTGTTAAAACAAAAAGCGTGTTTTTATGAGATAATAACTATCAAAAGATTGATACTTCTTTATGTCCGGTTTACTTTTGAAATTATGTCCAATGACCAAAATAGTATTCAATGTTAAAAATATATTCTAAATATACTTTAAAACCACTCAAATTCATAATTTTTCACTATTAATTATTTTTATTAAAAATGTTTTTTTAAATAAAATTTTATAATTTTCACTATTCGTCAAAATATAAAAGTTATCCGAAAAGTAGCAAAATTTCACCCTAGTCTAATTTTGATATTCCAAATCCAAAAATGAAGCCCATTTTGAGAGATGAAATTTATAAAATTTCAAAAAGTGGGTATTACTATTCATTACGGCTAGTTTTATTGGTTGTGGAGTGTGTTAGAACTCGAAGTTGTGTACAACACACGCTACTGTATTATTCAAAGAGAATAATACCGTGGAAGATTTGGGTGTTACATTCTCCCCTCCTTCAAATAATTTCATCCACAAAATTTCTAGAATACTACAGCATGAAAATATTTGGGTGGTTCTTCATCATAAGTTCCTCACACTACTGGAAAACTAACTTTTACCAACGGTTTGGAACCGTTGGTATAGGCCTCCAAACCGTTGGTATAGCCTATACCAACGGTTTGGAGAACCGTAGCCAAGTAAGCCGTTGGGATAGGTCTATACCAACGGTTTTCCAAAAACCGTTGGTATAGACCTATACCAACGGTTTTGGGAACCGTTGGTATAGGTAATATGAAATCTATACCAACGGTAATGGAACCGTTGGTATATAAATTCCAAAAATAAAACATCCGCTGGGATTTGATCCCACGACCCCTCGTTTATAATCGAACGACTTAACCACTAACCTAACATCACTTTTGTAAACATAATTTCATAAATATATATATGTATTATCATAATTATATTAAATTTTGATTTATATAATGTTCTCGGTTAGTGGATCTGGAAAAAGTAAAGAACCTATCCCAACGGTTTTCAAAACCGTTGGGATAGGTTCTGGTTTGGTGTAATGTTGTTGGCCGAAGGTTGAATTTTTTTGATGCTTTTTCCCAACGGTTCTTGAGAACCGTTGGGAAAGAGTGACCTTTCCCAACGGTTCTCCCAAACCGTTGGGAAAGGGGTGGGAAAGGGGGGTCTTTCCCAACGGTTCTCCCAAACCGTTGGGAAAGGGGGGGTCTTTCCCAATGGTTTGGGAGAACCGTTGGGAAAGGGGTGGGAAAGGGGGTCTTTCCCAACGGTTCTCCCAAACCGTTGGGAAAGACCCCCCCCCCCTTTCCCAACGGTTCTCCCAAACCGTTGGGAAAGGGGTGTTTTGAGGCCCCTTTCCCAACGGTTCTCCCAAACCGTTGGGAAAGACCCCCCTTTCCCAACGGTTTGGGAGAACCGTTGGGAAAGGGTGTATATAAGTGTTGGGAAAGATCTGATTTCCAGTAGTGTTATGATCCCAAGTTGCCTCTTTCATCTTATGGTTCCTCTATAGAACTTTTACTAGACAAGTCGTCTGGTTTCTCAGCACTTTCTCTCTTGTATCAAGAATTTTAATGGGCTTTTCATAATAAGACAGATCAGGTTCCAATTCTAATTCCTCATAAGTGAGCACATGTGTTGGGTCTGGCATGTATTTTTTTCAACAGTGATACATGGAACACATCGTGATCTTTGGAGAGACTTGGTGGTATTGCTAAACGGTAAGCTACAGCCCCAATTCTTTATAGAATTTCGAAATATCCTATGTACCTGGGACCCAATTTACCTTTCTTGCTGAAATGTATAACTCCCTTCCATGGAGATACCTTCAAGAAAACATGATCTTATTCCTGAAATTCCAAATCCTTCCTTCGGTTATCGGCATAGCTCTTCTGCCTACATTGAGCTGCTTTGATGTGGTTTTGGATTACCTTCACCTTTTCCATTGTTTCCTCCACCAGTTCTGGGCATACAAGTTTTCTTTCACCAACGTCATCCCAATAGGTTGGTGTGCGGCATCTCTTTCAGTATAACGCTTAATATGGTGCCATATGAATACTCGAATGAAAGCTATTATGATAAGAAAATTCCACCAGAGGTAAATATTGATCCCATATACCCAGAAAGTCAAGTGAGCAAGATATCAATATGTCTTATAAGGTTTGAACAGTTATTTATGATTGTCCATCAGTTTCGGGGTGGTAGTCATTGCTCAAATTTTGTTCAGTATCCATGGATTTCTGAAGACTTTTATAGAATATTGAAGTAAAACATGGATCACGATCAGAAACAATCGATAGGGGTACTCCATGAAGTCTCATGACTTCATTAATATATAGTATTTATAGACGTTCCCGTGGTAGATATTCTCTTATAGAAAGAAAATGTGCTGACTTGGTAAGATGATCAACAATAACCCATATTGCATCGTTCCTTCTAGGAATCATTGGTATCCCCATGAAAACTTCCACCGTAATATTATCCCATTTCCGCTCTGGTATGGGAATAGGTTGCAATACTCATCCAGGATGTTTCCTTCCAGCTTTCACTTATTGACAAGCCATACATCTTGACACAAAATCAGCAATCTCACTCTTCATGTTGTCCCAACAAAAATGTTCCTTCAAATCTATATACATTTTGGTGCTCCCATGGTGTATAGAGAAATTCAAACTATGATCATCATCCAACAATTCCCTTTTTAGATCATGTATATCAGGGCCACAAATTCTCTTCCCAAATTTCAAAATTCCATCTTCATACACAAAGTCTCTCAATCTTCCATCATTCAGAGCTTTAATATTCTTTTGAAATCCTTCATCATCAGTCTGAGAACTCCAAATACTTTCTAGTAAAGATGGCTTGACAACCATTTAAAAAAGAACTGATGTTTCACCTTCCATGGTTATTCCCATGTCCATCTTCACTAGATCAACGAAAACTAGATCTCTTCCAATTCTCATATTGTTTAAAACTCCATGATCTTTTCTGCTCAAAGCATCGTCCACCTTATTTTCCATCCCCAGGTGCTAGTGTATCGTACATTCATAATCCTTGAGTAATTAAAGCTATCTTCTTTTCCTCATGTTGAGTTCTTTTTGTGATAAAATATTCTTCAAACTCTTGTGATCAATATAAATATCACATTTTTAACCATAGAGGTAGTGTCTCCATATCTTCAAAGCAAAGATCATAGATTCTAACTCGAGATCATGAGTAGGATAGTTTTGCTCATGAATTTTCAACTGTTGTGATGCATACGAAATAACCCTATCATTATGCATGAGGACACAACCAAGTACTTTCTTCGATGTATCACTATAAATAATGAAACCATCATTCCTCGATGGTAGAGTCAATATAAGAGCATTGACTAATATTATCTTCTATTCTTCAGAACATTATTAACACTCTTTTGTCCAAACAAATTTAACCCCTTTACATGTGAGCTTTGTTAATGGATTAGCCAACAGGGAAACATTCTAGACGAAACGTCGACAACAACCTGCTAAACCAATAAAACAGCGTACCTGAGTTATACTCGTTGGTGTAGGCCATTCTTGGATTGCCTTGTTCTTATAAGGATCAACAGAGATTCTATCTTTAGAGACAATATGACCATGAAAATAATTATCTTGAAGCCAGAATTCACACTTACTAAACTTCCCATATAATTCATGTCTTCTCAAAGTCTCCAGGATAATGTGCAAGTGATTTTCATGATCTTCATTTCTTTTAGACTATAAAAAAATATCACCAATACATACCACCAAAAATTATTCGTGATATTACTTGAAAACTCTATTCATTAGATCCATGAATACAGAGGGCACATTAGTAAGCTCAAAAGGCATTACAGTAAACTTGTAATGCCCGTACCTGGTATGAAATGTTGTCTTCAGAATGTCTTCCTTCTTCAAACACAACTGATGGTATCCAGATCGAAGGTCAATCATTGAAAAGTATTGATCTCCATGTAGTTCGTCAAATAAATCATCAATGCGAGGAAGGGGATACTTGTTCTTTATTGTTATAGCACTGATCTCCCTATAGTCGATACATGACCTTATAGATCCATCTTTCTTTTTAACAAAAAGAATAGGGGCTCCCCTTGGAGAGACACTAGGGTGAATAAATCCCCTATTACTCAATTACTCTATTTGTTTCATTAGTTCTACTAATTCTACAGTGGACATTCTATAAGGGGTCTTCGATATAGCCCTTGATCCAAGAATTAAATCAATGGAAAACTCAACTTCTCGTTCTGGAGGATGTCCAGGTAAATCTTCCGAAAACACATCTAGATATTCTCTCACAATAGGCACATCCTCTATTTAAAAATTCCTTTCCTCACCCATAGTTATTTCATTCTATTCCTCCATGATAATTTAATTTAGTTTAGTTACTGGGGGTGGATCTAGATAAGAATTAGGTGGTGATGATTCTGCTCAAAAAATAAGTTGTTATTTTTCATCATCATCAAAAATCATAACCTACTTCTTCTTACAATAAATCTTCTCATCAAGGTCTGAAATCCAATCCATACCGAGGATTATATCAAACTCAATCATATATATGGCAATGAAATCAGCGGACAATCAACATTTATGTGCTCTAATGGGGACTAATTCACAAAACTTTATTACAATGATACTTCCCTTTGGAGTTTTAACTGACAACTCCTTTGTTGAATCAAATTGGAAATATCTAATTTTCATAGAAAACTTTGAAGATATGAAATCATGAGATGATTCAGAATAAAATAAAGTATTTTCTAAACTTGAGGAAACCATTAAATTACCTGCCACCACGTCTTTCGGAGCTTCTACCTCAATAGTATTGATAGCATAAGCTTGGCATTGATCTTTTCGCCTTTTTTGAGGAAAGTTCCCCTGATTCTTAAGAAATTCATTTTCATAATGTCCCATCTCTCTACAATTATAGAATTACACATTGACAACAACTCTAATTCCCTTGCAATCATGATCTTGGTGGCATTTTTCACCACACTTGTAACAGACTCCCGTTCCTTTTTTAAGCAAGTACCGAGGTGTTTCTTCCCACATTTACTACATGATGGATTTTCAAATTTTCCCTTATTCCCCTTATCTCCATTTCCATATTGATTAGAAGATCTCTTCTTCTATTGATTTGCATTAAAGTCATAAGACTTACATAATTCCATTTCTATTTTGATAGCACAGGAGACAATGTCTTCGTACGACAAGAAAGATTGTGAGACTAATGCTCGATGGAGAAATGGTTTTAACCCATCATATAAAAGATCAATATTACTTCTTGGGTTACGTATATAATCTCTAGCATACCTTGATGACCTTGTAAAGTTGGACTCATACATTGCTACATTATCATACTCCTTTTGCCTCAGACTCAGAAATTGACTTTCCATATCTTCTTGATGGTCACGAGGAAAGAATTTTTCTAAAATAGATCTTTTTACTCTCTCCATTCCATATTTTATACTTCCTAATATTCCTTCATGTTTTGAATCAATGGCCACCATTGATCAGCATCTCCATTGAGGCGATAAACTGCCATGATAACTTTTTCCCTTTCACTACTCCCCAAAGCCTGATATATTTTCTCTGGGGAACTTATCCATTGTTCAGCTACCGATGGATTTGTACTGACATTTAATGTTTGTGGTTGTTTCCTCATGAACTGATCTAACATTGATCCTCCATTCTGTGCATCAGGGTGCTCTATACGAGTAAGGTTATTATTCCTAACCTGAGTGATTTATCCTAGTATGGTGATAAGCTGATCACCACCAATTACATCACCGGTTCCACTATAATTATCCTGAGTTGGAGGGAAATCCCTACATAGAGTGAGTGCATTGATATAGTTTCCATTTCTTCCACTAGGCGCCATTTATAAACAATAGAATAAACTAGATCAGTTTATTAATCAAAATACATAATTCCATACATGTAAAACACTTAACATAAATTGAACAGTTTATGGATATAATCCATAATCATAGAAATGTATTCTTTGAGGAAGTAAATACTCATAAACCCTTCATAATGGTTCTTAAAAAATTGAGAATTATCCTAAGCAGATCCCTGGAGAGTGTCGTAACCAAGAGTGCAGCAAGGGACTTTGTCGTGCACCAGTTCCCGTTCGAGTCTTGCTCAAAGCGGTGTTTTTTGGTTTTACCCCTAGTTACATCTGTTCCAGAGCCGACTCTACCTGTTCGTATCCAGACATGGATTTATTTTCGGAAAACTCACCAAATCTCTACAATACCAAAATTCTAGGAAGTTCATCTATACTAATCATCAAAGTCAATCTTAGGTCTATGGGATCTAATCAGAGTTTATCTAAATCGAGCTTCCAAGGTTTGTACGAAACTTTCTCTGATACGAACTGCAACACCCCGACCCCAGTTTCCCAGAGTCGGTGCATTATTACATAACATTGGCATGATCACAAAAGATCAAGTCTCTAAATAATTATTAGTTTAGTAGCATTGGAATAATTAGATACATTCATAAAGTTTACATTACATCATAAATTGAAAACTACTAAAACAACATATTGTCTTCATATCCCCTCATATTATCCCTACAGGTCATTCATAAATTACTTCTTCACATCCTGGAAAAAAATAAAACATTTAAAGGTGTGAGCTTAGATGCTCAGTAAGGATAACAATATAGAGGAAACATTCATAAATAAGCATAAACATTTAAGGCAATGTATAGTTAAAAGAAAAGCCTTTTAATCTTGAACATCAACATAATATGGCAAAGATAAAATGAAATCATTCCATTTAATTTTTCAACTGGATATTCTACTAGTCAAATAATCACATTCAATATCAATAACCACTTTCATAATGATGGAATGCATAATCCAGACTATCATAACCATGTAGCCAAGGCCTCGTGCCAAGACTACAAATAAGATTTTGTCAAGGCCTCATGCCAAGAAACTAGTTTGTCTCATGAGACATACCGATGCATCATGGAGCTATAGAGGTCTCCACCCGTCACATATTAAGTCCAATTCATTCATCATATGAACAAGTTTGAACATAACAAAACCATTCTAATTAAAACTAGCATACGAAATGTCCATACATTCTTCATAAAACATGAATGGTATAAAAATAACACATCCACAATCAAACATATCACCAAACAATAAATACAATATGTATTTTTTTATGATAGTAAATAAACTTCAAATTAGCTTAAAATCCATCAAAGGATATTGACATAGTTGAAATCAAAACTATTTGAGAGAAATATCTCTTTTCTTGAAATCATTTAAAATTACCGTAATTCTTAAATAAAACATTAGCTTTAAAATATTTTTATAATATTGTAATGGAAGTTTCGAGACTTTATAACGGCTTAAAATAGCCGCATCCGCCATATAAGTTAAAAAGACATTCCTACCTTAATTCTGTCGAAAAGGTTAAAAAGGACCTTGTTTGGAAAACACCAGAATGATTCCTTTATAAACTTATTATAAAAAATAAAACAAGGGAATAAATGACTTTAACCCATATTCTATAAAATAGTAAGAATGTTTTGAAATACATTTTTAAGAAACGTGGATGTGGATGATAAAGAGGTCCCATTAGATAATTACGTATAAACAATCTCGGATAATTAAGAGATTGTGAAGTAAACCCTTACCTTGTACTTTTCCTTAGTTGATGGTATGTTAACCTCCTATATAATAGTTAAAACATTTTTATTAAATTATACAATAACCATATACATAATTATGATATCATATATGATCTTACAATAATGCATTGTTAATAATACTTAAGTATTATCGTCCTTTCGGTTGTTAACTTACTCATTTTCTTTTATATGTTTTGTTATTTACGTCATGTTTGTTATGGATAGGTTGTATGTTATTCATATCCAGAATGATATAAAGTTCTTAAAAATGACTTTTAATCATCAAATGAGAATTAGTCTTGAATGGATACGACGGGGAATTAATCTCATCGTATTCATGGAGACGGCAGTCCGTACGTACGCACGAGCGACAATATCATTCTTTTGATATTAAAATAATATATAATTGGATATTATATAATATATATAGAATATTTATCATGTTATATTTATTATTTACATGAATTACACATCATTATTATACCCATCCAAATAATAATGTTTTGAATAACAATTACACCACGACGTGGAGACAGTAAGTCGTACGTACGCACGTATGGTGACATGTCATTCAAAGGATGGATATAATACTGAATATGGTTGTAACATGTTTATAATAACATCATAGTATATATAAGATACTGTATTTATTAATTAGAATGGTAAAAACAATGAAAGAAGAAGTTAAAGAAGAAATTAACTTGAAAAAGGGTGGTGAAAACATTACCTCCTCTTCAGTTATTCCTTTTTATTTGATCAAAAGGGCTCCTTAGATTGGCTTTCTGATCACACTAAGGACTCTAGGTTGAATTGAAGGATGTTAATAGAGTATTTTGGAAGGTGTTGGCCAAGCCAAAACGTTTTAATGTGTGAATTAGTGAGAAGGGGGAGTGTCTTTTTATAAGAGTGGTGAGGGGAACCTTCAGAAAAGCTTGAAATATTATTTTATAATAAATTTATATTAAATTTATAATGGCTAAAAAGTGTATTATTTATAGGTTAAGGTGGGTATAGGTAGAAAACCACTCAACCAGTATAATTTAGAAATTTATGTGTCATTATATTAACCTTATCTTTTAGTTTTAACTCTTAGTTAATTAGTTTGACACTTACCATGTCACTTTGTATTTTAATATTATATAGTTAATAAATTTACTATATACCTCCAAGATACCCCCAAGTGGTCCATTAATGATACAAATACCATGATATAAGTCTCTTGGCCAAACGATTGATTTTTAGGAATTCAATATAAATTAATAATATAATATTTGTTTTAAAAACTCTTTTATGTCAATTTTGACACTATTGGGTATTTTGTTTTCTATAAATTTATAACTGCATTATTACTTCAAAAATAAACTTATATAAACACTCCTAATATGTCATAGTAACCTATAAAATAATTATAATTTATAAAAAGTCTCAAATTACATTTATTTGGTTATTTATAAGATCAATTATCTTAATCATTCATTAATACGGTAATCACTGCATCATCACTGTGTAATAAATAAATTAACATATTTAATGTAAAAAAATTATAAATTAAATACAATTACGTAGGAAAGTTTTCAATATTTCTAATTAATATTTATAGTCTAAATTATAACATATATAACCCTATGTAAAAATTGTTTTTCTAAAAGATATATGTTTATGTCATTTTCGTGTTTACTTTAACTTAATTAATATAAAGTGTCCCTATAACCTACAAGTGGCTCCATGGGGTCCCAAAATAGACCCAGAGATTCCCATGGTCAGACATGTATCCACCAATAAGGTTAGGACGCAATTTATTGTAATTTATTATTATTATAATATTATTTTTTACCCTTATTTATAGGATTTACCCTTTAACCATGGTGAATAAAATATTTACCGAAGTAATTATTCAAAATATAAAAAAATCAATGTTACCTATTTACACAATTTGGAAATATTTGTTCTAAATATGGAATCCATTTTTCCAAATTCAAAACATAGAAGTGGCAGAAATTAATTTAAAATTAATTCCCGTTGTTAAAACAAAAAGCGTGTTTTAAGAGATAACAACTATCAAAAGATTGACACTTGTTTATGTCTGGTTTAATTGTGAAATTATGTCCAATGACCAACATTGTATTAAATGTTAAAAATATATTCTAGATATACTATACGAACACTCAAATTCATAATTTATCAATATTAATTATTTTGATTAAAAAGTTGTTTTTAATTAAAATTTATTAATTTTCACTATTCATTAAAATATAAAAGTTATCCGAAAAGTACCAAAATTTCTCCCTAGGCTAATTTCGATATTACGAATCCAAAAAATAAAGTCCATTTTCCGATATAAAATTTATAAAATTACAAAAAGTGGATATTGCTATTCATACCGGCTAGTTTGATTGGTTGCGACGTGTGTTAGAACTCGAAGTTGCGTACAACACATGCTACTGTATTATTCAAAGAGAAGTTTACCGTGGAAGCTTGGGGTGTTACATCTTTAGTTGTTTATCCTTCACACAATGATGATCATTTTTATGCTAATTATATTTTACCCTTTTCCATTATGACCCCAAATTTATTTTATGAAACCATGGTGTATGAAATCATTATGAAGCCCATTCTATTCCAAAGGTTATTTCATCAATATGATTATTATATGTTCTAAGTTTAATGCATGATTATGTAAAAATTATGATGAAAATATTGGCCCTAAAATAATGTATCCTTCAAATTAATTTTCTAATTTTTATCATCTCATTAAATTAGGTTTATTATTCAAGGAATTAATTATTTCATTGTACACAATGATTATTATAGATTTATTCATATATTAATGTGGTAAGATAATGGGTTCTTTTTCCACAACTATGTTTGTTATTTTTCCATAATCACATGATGATTTTTTTAAGAATCACCACATTAAATGACTTTATGAAATTCCTTCTATATTTTTATGATTATACCACCATGATTGGAATAAATTTATGATGATATTCTTACTAATGTACATTTTACTCATGTACGTTATTTCTTCTTTGTTATAATCACCCTTACTGAGTTTTTTGCTCACCCAATTATTTTATGAATATCTTTAGGTGAATACATGTACAGAGGATAAGGTGACTGATTTTAATTTGATAAATGAGATGGATTTTAATATTTATTATTGTTTATAAAGTTTAAGTGATGTATGATCCTAAATTTTTAATTATACTAATCCTTCTGATACTTGAATGTATATCTATTATGGAGAGGATATATAAATTAATGAAATAGTCTTATAATAAAAACTAAGAGAATTATAAAAAAATACCTTACCTTCCTAGAAATGAATAGGCACATTATCCTGTTCTAAAAACATCACCAAAATTATTGGTTTTTTATTAATAAGAACCTGCACTCGTTGTGAAACCGAATGAAACTAGGAAGAGATAAATAAGGGACATAACAAATAACATCATTGATTGACCCTTTACAGTCAAAATCATATGAAATTATAATGGGGATGAAAAAGGTTTTTTGGGGTGTATATGGGTCAATAACATAAAGAATAAAACACTATAAAGGTAATTGGATTTTAGTAGTTTTACGAATATATAAATATCCATAAAAATATAGTGCCACAAAGCTCCCTCAATGGAAACACCACATACAACTTAAAAACCAATGTGAAAATGACTCAATACCCATCATCATGTTGTAACGCACCTTTGAGAGGAGCCTAAAGGATTTGTTATTATTCTTTTGTAATAGATCTGATATAAGGGGAGGGGGAAACATTAGTGAATGAAAATACAAAATTTTTGTCTCCTTGGACAACCTTAAAATTATAAAATATCATATATATATATATATTCCATGGGAGTTCCAATAGAAACCTATTATTGATATACATGTATATTAGGTCATTTTAGATTAATAATAATTACATTGATAAAATACAAGCTTGAGGACCATAATATTTTAATTCCACTAGAAACATTGAAAGAAATATTTATCTTGGTGAATGATCTTCAAATTATTCCATAATGATGCCCACCTTTAGTCCATCTACCTAAATCCTTTCTTCATTACTTAGGGAAATCCAACATAAGTACGGGGTGATATCAGATTCCCAGTATGGGTAAATAAATGAAATGCATAATCATAACATGAAAAAAAAATTTATGGAACATGAGAATATCATTTGAATATCACACCAAATATATTATAGATCATAATAATGAATAGAAGTTCATATGATATGAATCATAAGGAAATAAAAAACATAATTCACAAAACCATCACCTTATAATAAAACATGGAATCAATAAAACACATAGGAATATAATATAATTTCCATAGTAGTCATGACATTTCCACCAATACCAATATGGTAGTATGAGTTCACTCCATATACCATCTTGATAGTCATGATTCACTTCCATGGCCAAATTGGTAGCATGATTTCACTCTGCAAAACATCTTGGTAATAATGGGTCACTCCTGGGGATATATTATTAGCATGAGTTCACTCTTAACACCATCTGGGCAGTCATGGTTCACACCCTTGGCGATCTTAGTAGTAAATATTTACTCTCAAGAACATCTTATTCAATATACTGAGATATAAATCTTTTACCCAATGCAATGAAGGGAGATATTTGACCCACCTTTATAATAGTGAAATCATACATACATGTTCTAGAAAATCATAAACAATCATATCATAATCCATGAAATTAAATCGGAATCATATACATGGAAATATATAATATCATCTGGAAAAGATATAGGCTTCATAATAATTACTTCAAAATAATAACTTGTGAAAGATAAATGTATTTCATAATCATATAATTAGTAAAAGGGAAATATATTTTCATAAGAAAATGAATCATTAGTGATATACATATTTCCTAAACATAAAATCCATGAAATAGAAATAGGTTTCATAATGACCCTAACATTGACCATAGCCCATTCATAGAAATAAAATGAATGAAAGATTTATATCATTTCCTAAATTTAAATGAGTAACATAAATGGATTACATCATAGATGGAAAATAATATTGAAATATAAATCAAAAAAAACTGTTGAGGAAAACATCAATTCTTCTTTGAGAAATTATTTTTTATACATAAAACCATTTGATAGTCATTTCCTTAGAAAACTCCATTAAAAAATATAAGGAATACATGATACCATATGAGAAAATTTTCCCATGAAACTATATATGATAATCTTAAAAACATTTTAAAAACCTTTTTCTTAATTTTTGTTGAAAACATATAAATAATTCTTAAAAATGTTTTCCGAATCATTCCACTGGTAATAGTTTGAAAATATATAAATTTTTATTGAAAATGTTTTTAAAACTATTTCCCTTGAAAATAATTTGAAACATATAATTAAATCTTGAAATGTTTTTGAAAAACATTTTCATTAAAAGTACCTTGAAAATATATAAATAAATATTAAAAAA
Organism: Viscum album; assembly: GCA_963277665.1. Lineage (NCBI taxonomy): Eukaryota > Viridiplantae > Streptophyta > Magnoliopsida > Santalales > Viscaceae > Viscum > Viscum album. Next base: position 303,980,829 of record OY728141.1, on the reverse strand, counting down.
GTTCTGAAAGCCATTTACATTGAAAAGTTATAAATGATGTCTGAAATTTTTTGAAAACCATTATTCATGAGAACTTATAAAATAGGATGGAAAACATTTTTAAAACCATTTTTCTTGAAAACATATAAAAAGTTCTTGTAAATTTTTGGAAAACCATTTTCCTTGAAAATATATAAAAGACCCACGAAAACGTTTTGAAAACCATATTATCTAAAAAAATAATTTAAAATCATTTTAAAAATTATTCTTTAAACAATAAAATATATAATCAAAGGATATATGGTAGATAAATCTAGACATGTCATACGAGGTAAAATGAACATTTCCTTTGCATAGTAAAAAGGATAGAAAATTTCTTCATTTATTAAGAAAAATGAAGATTCCATTAATAGAATTTCAAATAGATAAAATGGGTAAAATTTATTTTCCTTATCATATTATATTAGTAGGATATTCTTGGTAAACCTTTTTAAAAAACATAGTTTTGAAGGAACAAAATATTTCGACAGAAGATAGGGTAATGTTGGGATTTCTTAAAAAAGAATTTTTTACTATATTTTGAATAAAAGATTATAAAATGGTACAACTCCATGAATATAGCTTGAATATCTACATTATAAGAAATTTAATAAATTTATTGACAGATAGAATATAATAATTCATCAATGGAAGGATTAACATAAATAATCTTGAAAACGGAAGATTTTATTTCAATAAACTCTAATCAATATGTAACACGGGATCATACTCACCATGTAAGGAAATAAAATAAAATGACACATTAATTATCATTAAAATAAATTTGTATATTATATAAAATGTTATATTGAATTACATACACCTCGAGAGAGAATTTATGTGCCTAACAAAACACGAGTCTCAATGAATGAAAAATTTAGACAATACTATTTCACCAATTTGGTAACTATTGAAATACAATTCCCATGAATGAATGATTGTAATTTTCATATTTGAATACCCATATTTATATATATAATATTCACAGAATACAATCATGTGTATCACATACACCACACACAATGAGATTTTGGGGAACATAACATGTAACTCACAGAAATGAAAAGTGATATGAAATACCTTAACCTTGTGTCTTGACTCTCATCAAACATTTTAAAACCACCATTATAATAAATATAAATTAATTATAATTTTTACATAAAAATTTTTATTATATCTAATATCATTTATGGTTTGATTGATACCTTATATTACCAGCTTTATAACAATCCAATATTAAGGTTTCACATCGAGTAATATTTTCTTTATTATTCTAATGTGTCATAATTGTCTATATATTTGGTATTTATATTTTATTTAATGATTTAAATATTATAAACCATGATATATATATCATTTATAGACATTATAATTTTATTATAATAAAATATATAATATATAAGTATTAAAACTAATACCCCATTCATGGAGATGGTAGACATAATGTTTTCATGAATACTATTTCTATATAATTTTCACGATGAAACAAAAAATTAAAAGAAATACATATATATATTGTAACACCCCAAGCTTCCACGATTCTTATCCCATTGAATAATACAATAGCTTGCGATGTACGCAACACTGAGTTCAAATGCCCCACAACCTATCAAAATAGACATTTAAAAAGGGGTTATGAATAGTATTAACCCCATTTTAAATTTTATATTTATCCCATATATTTTTAACATTCATCTTTTCTGTTTCATAGATATAATAGAAGGACACATTCATTTTTTTAGATAAAAGAATTATATTTCAAAAATGTTATTTCCCCCCTTTTAAGGGTGAACCATTTTTAAATCCAAAATTACACACATTTATATATTCAATTTTTCAAAATAAACTTATTTATTAGAGGGACATAAAAATTTAGCTTCATTAAATTTTTGGTGTTTTTCAAATAACATTCAAATTTTGGTGAATAGTGAAATATTATAAATTTTAATTGAAAACATATTTTTAAATAAAATTAATTTATATTGATAAATTATAAATTCTAATATTTTGGTATTATAATAAGATTATATTTTTATCATTTAATACAATGTATACCATTATAAGAAATTTCATATTTAAATTTTACTTTAACACATTTCAATCTTTTGATAGTTTTTACTTTTTGAAAAACCTCCTTTTGGTTTTGACAATTGGAATTAATTTTTATTTAATTAATGAATCTTCTATGATTTGAATTATGTAAAATACAAATAATTATTGAATTCAATATTAGCTTATGGTGAATTTTTGGTATTGTTTAAAACATTTATTTTTTGAGGAGTACTGAAAAAAACTACATTATTATTTAAAACAAACATTTTATTTAAATAATTATTTATTATATTTTAATTTATTTTAAGTCAAAATAGATATATAATACCTATATATGTTCAATTTAATTCAATGGAGTCATTTTATAATTAAATTAGATGTATACTTTTTTTTGAACTTTTTAATGTCTTCTACTACCTTCTAGGCACATTTGAAATTTTTTATAAAACATAATATTACTGCTTTTGTTAATTGAATTTCAAAAGTCCCTGAGACACTATTTAAATCAGTGTGTAAAATTTCGTTCAATAAGATGAATTTTTTTTGTGAATAATAATTTATGACTTTTATTTACCACGGTTAAAAGAAAATAGGGTAGTTAAAGGTAAAAATGATATTATAATTTCCCAAACACATGTCCTAATTCTACTAGATAAGATTATTTCAAAAAAACAAAACCTTATAAATAACATATGTTCCACACGGATTAGATTAGAACATTTATTATTATTTTATTCAATGAATAGTTAAAAGTATTAAATTCAGAGTTTAATATCTAAACCCTTTTTAAAATATGGTTATAAATACGATATATTTGACTATAAATATTAATTGAAAAAAAATAAGATTCCCTACATAATGGTATTTTATTTATAATTTTTAGAGATTAAATAATTATATTTATTTATGAAACCATGATGATGGAGTAATTTCATTTAGAATGATAGATTAAAATAAATGATATTATAAATATTCAAATAAATGTAAAATTAGGTTGTTGATACCATCCACGAATTTTATAGACTAATATGACATTTTATGGTTGATTATATTAATTTTTTCGATGTAATCTTGTTGTTATGACTTTCACAAAAACAAAATACTGAATTGTGTCAAAATTGACATAAATGAGTTTTTAAAACAAATACTATATTATTAAATGATATAATGTTATTAAAAATATAAGAATCTTCCAAATGACTTATATAATGATACATATGTCATTAATTAACCACTTGGGGATTCCTTGTCTTTTTATAGTAAATTTACTGACAATTTATTATAATAATACAACACGATATTGTAAAAGATAAACTACATAACTATGAGTTAAATCTAAATGAGAGTGTTAATATGGTGACCAAAACTGGTATAAAAATAATTCGTTGAGGCTATTTTGACACATACCCACCTTATCCACGAAATGAATCATTTTTGAGCATTTATAAACTGAATATTATTGTATAATAAAATTATATTTTAATCTTTTCCTAATGTGACCCTCACCTCTCATATAAAAGGGTACTTTCCCTTATCACAAACAAACACTTCCATAGCCATTTGACTCAGCATACCGCTGGTAAAATATCCTATGAACTACCCTCACATTGACCTGGAGGCATTAAATTTATCATAAATTCAACTTAAATATCCATTTTGTTCAACTCAAAAGGAAACAGCCGAAGAAGGGGTAATAATTTCACCACAAATTTCATAGTTATTTTCTTCTTCCATTTATACTTTCTTCATTGTTTCCATACCAAAATTAAAACTCTAGTAACATAAACATACATTGATGTTAATATAAATTTGGTACAACCATATTCACTATTTCATCCATCATTTGAATGACATGTCACCATACGTGCGTGCATACGGACTACCGTCATCATAAAAAGTTTTTTCCATTTCTTATATTTATCTATTATATATATTTATATTATAAATATAAATGATATATAAATCATTTTTTATATTCTAGAAGTATTTAAATCCAGATATAAATGATATGATCAAGTATAACAAGTTAAAAAAATGTACGATAATGCGATTATTACCCGAAATTTTAATTTAACCTGAAAATAATTATTAAATTGGTAAAATAATGTCATAAATGAATCATGGATGATATAATAAATATTAATATTATTCTGGTATAATTTAAGAAAATATTATGGTCATTATACATGAGGATAAATGTACTCTTAACCATAGGTAAGTGCATGGTAAGGGTAAATTCCTTGATATCATTATTATCTGAGATTGTTTATGTGTAATTATTTTTTGGGACATGTTTATTATCCATGTCCATGTTTCATAACATACAATTAAAAATGATTCGTTTAAGGAAATATTTAACTAAAACAACATTTTAAATGTTTTAAATATTTATTCTTCTAAATCATTCTCATTAATGTCAATGTTTTAAAAATGTTATGAAGGATTTATTTATTTGGATATGATGTTGTTAAAATGTTAATTGCTTCCAAATTTTTCGAAGTAGTATGGGACACTTTGCTTAAAAAATAAATTTTAATTAACTTCCTTTATAAAATTTTGACTTTTAAATGATATTAAAAAATGGATATTTATCTTAAAAAGTATTACTGATCTTTATCAACTCTGACAACATCCTTTACTAGATATTATTCTAGATTAAGTTTGATTTATTATAATACAATCTTCTCTATTTTATTGAATGAGTTATGTTATTATTGACTATGTATGTTCTATTTATATACCCTTTATTATTTTTGGTTGAAGTATTGACATTTCTTATGATATTTTTATTAGAAATGTTTTTGTCATATTTCAACTTTTTCATTTGAGGAATGAAGTGGACTTAGTAAGTGAGGGGTGAGGCCCACTATAGCCCCTCGATGAATCAGTACTTCACATGAGACAAATTAGTGTCTTGGAATAAGGCCTTGAAAAAATGTTTATTTGTAGTCTCTGCACAAGGCCTTGACTACGTGGTAATGATGTCCAGTGTTTGTAATTCCATCATTTTGAAATTAATTATTACATGTGATTATTCAACTAGTACAATATCCATGTGAATGTTTATATGGTAATGTATGATTTATTTTATCCATATTATTTTCAAGATTATGTTTAATAGGATGTTTTATTTATTACATATCTTTACTTAAAATTTAATAGCTTCCACTAAATGATTTACACTAACCCCGTATTGGAGGTCACACGTTTCTTATTTTTTATTAGCCTAGGATTCCATGAAGTGTATTGTGATTAATATGTAGGGTTAAGCTATGGGAATAATGGAATTATAAAAGGATTATTAATGTTGTGTTTTATGTTCAAAATTCTATGGTAAAGTTATTATATATAATCTATTTTCCAAGACTGCTAATGTAACATCCCAAGAAAGTAATGAATAATAGATATTTTTATCTAGGTCTATTAATGAATTATATAGTGTTTTAGAGGCTTAAAATGAAAATAAATCCAATCTTAAGCATGGAATACACTAATATTTTTAAAAGATTGTTTTAATGCCTTATGATGGAAAACCCTTTCTAAATCTATCTTTTGACAATTTTATAAGCTATGTTAGTTAAAATAAACTTATTATTTATTATTGGGACATCAAAAATTACTTTGTGTGAATTTTTGGTATTTTTCCGATAAAGTTCATTTTTTAATGAATAGTGAAAAATGTTGTTTTTTAAATCAAAACCTCTTTTTAATCTAATTTATTTATATGATTAGATTATATTTTGAATTGGTTTTGAAGAGAAATTAGAATATATTTTTACCATTTTATCCAATGGTGGTCATTGGAATAAATTTCACTTTGAAATTTGACTTAAACTAGTGTCAATCTTTTGATACTTATTGTTTCATGAAAACATGCTATTTGCTCTGACAGTGGGAATAAATTGTTAAATTAATTAATGTGACTTATATGTATTGAATTTTGTAAAATATACTTCATTTTTTGAATTTGTAATAACAAATATAGCTTAGATTGAATTTTTGGTAATTTTCTGAAAAACTTCAATTTTTGATGAATAGTTAAACCACTAAGTGGTAGTTAAAGAAACTGATTTTTCCATTTAAATGAAATTTTGTCATCATTGTGTTTTGAATTTCAAAAATCCGACATACATGGTTGTCATTAAGAAGTAAAATGTGGTTCAATGAGAAAAAAATAATATTTTGGTGAATAGTAACTTATTAAGTTTTTAATCGTGATTAGTGGTAATTAGTGTAGTTTAAGGTAAAAATAATGCTTTAATAAAATGAGATGAGCTTGACACATGTCCTACCCTCATTGGTTGTGTCATGGCCGACCAAGACAAGCCATGGGTCAATTTGGGGACCCCATGGAGCCACTTTGGTTGGGAAATGACATAAATAACTTTTTATTAAATGTTAAAGTAAAAATGACACAAACAAGAGATGTTCTACTAAAAAATTTTTTACATGGGGTTATAAAGATCAGATTTTTGATTATAAATTTTAATTGGAAAGATAAAAAGATTTCCTACATCATAGTATTTCTTTTATAATTTTTAGACTTTAAATAAATTAAATTATTTATGACATCATGATGATGCAACGATGACCTCATTATTTTATGATTTAAATAATATGGAAAGTTAATGTAAAATCTAAAACCTACACATGGACAAAACCAATTGGATGAGTGGATTTCTAACCCTTATCACCTTATCCTCGAATTATATCAATGTGGGACCTTTTGGATCCGAAACCCTTTAAAAAAAAGTAACTTATCTTTACTTTCCAAGAGTGCCCCTCCTCTCCTCTTACAAAAGGCCCCCACCTCTACATCATTACCCACACTCCCAAAGCCTTTGGCTCGGCCAATACCTGCACATTTACTCTCTCCACATCCCTCTCCTCATCCTAGAGGATTCACTTTGGGCATAATCCTTTCAAAGGAAGCCTTTAGGCTCAAATCAAAAGGAGTTACACTTTTAAAGGTAATTCATTCTCTCATGTTCATTTGTTTTATTTTGATTCTCCAAGCCCCTAAACTCTTTTTATTTACTTCTTTTGTAACAACACCAGTATCTTCAATATACTAGGCTGTTGTTATAAAATTTATTTGAGCTAAACCCTCACACAACTACATCAAATGGTTAAAGAACATACAGTTTCCGTGGATGTCGAAATTCTGCCTCTCGAAATGATGATTGTTAAATACTCATTTAACACCTTCAAAGGTGGCCATTATGATGTCACTATTTTTATATATGATATATAATAGGTTTATGTTTTTTTAAGCTTCTGTTTTTTTTCATTTTGGGCATACCATTATGGTTTCCACTATGGGTAAACACGATATCTTCATTTTAGGAAGTGCGGACTACCGCCCCCTGAAAGTGATTTGATTCTTTAATACCATATGTGGGATGTGTAAAGGATAAAGTTAATGATATTATATATTTTATTATACTGTAATTATAATATACTCTTATATCATTATGATTCCATTCCGGAAAATACGAAATAGAAATGGAAGTAGCGTTCATGCGTACGTACGGCTTACCGTCTCCATGAATGGTGCATTTCATTTCTTACCTCTAAAAGTGATGTAATATTATAAATACATGTATATTCTGAATATATATGATATATATGTTATCCAAATCATTAATATCATTCTGGATATAACGAACCTTTGACCAAATTAACAACATGTAAGTGTAAGAAGTCTATTTTTGACTTAAGAACCAAATACCGACAAAATGAACATTATTAACTTAAATGATTACATGATGTTCATAACATGGTATAAAAGGAATAATGAACTTGAAAATGGTTCTTAAGAAAGTAAAGATTATCTCAAGTTTATTATTCAGGAGATTAAAGAACGGTCGGGTCAAGTCGGATACGAAGTATGGGACTTCGTCTCAATCTCCTTTCATTGAGGCATATTTTGTTTTATACACATCCTTTCTTTTATACGGTGTATAAAATCATTTGACTTTTACGTTTATTCAAAAAGAATATTTTTTATACGAAGCGTTTACTAAATGGAAAAAGGGAATGTTTTTTTCGTACGTATGCGGCTACAACGACTTCTCCACCGTCGTGACCGTTATTTGAGTTTCAGCTTCCTCTACAAGCCATACCTTCTTTTTAAAAGAAAAATAAATACAATTTTTTACTTTTCTTTTATTTTGGTATCAAAAATGGTTTTCATAATGTTTTTATATCAATGTGTTGTATTGATATCTTGTGATTGAAAGGTGGGAATGTTATGTTTCCTTTATGCATGTTTTATTTGATATGATTAAGTCGAGGTTCTTGGGAATTATTATGAAGACGGGTGGTTCCGTGATAGACTAAGGGCGGGTGAGCCCGAAATAGCTCGCCAATGCATTGGGTAATGCAAAGGAGTGAAACGTTAAGGTTTCTCCACAGAGATTTAGGGAATATACTGTGATGGGTATTCCAAACGTAACAAAGAGGGTTACTCCCTACGTAAGAATGTTATGAATGCCTCAAGTTACCTTTATGTCTTATGATTTCAATGATTTATTCATGAATTGATGAGGTATGTTAAAGTGCTTATGTTTTATGGGTAAAGTATGATCTCATACTTATGTATATATGTACCCATGTTTCCTTTCGATATTTTTATATCCCTTACTGAGATTTTTATGCTCATCCCATGTTTTTTTGAAATGTTTTTCACAGGTCAAGGGAAAGGTACATGATATGATGATAGTGTCAAGGAAGTGTCAAGAAAGAATCCATGTTTTATTTAAAATATGTTTCCACTGAATGTGAAAATGAGTACTATACTTATGTAACCACTTTTTTTATATGTGGAATGTAATGCATGTTTTACGGTCTAATTATCTAAAACTCTAAACCCGAAAAGATCCTCAATGTGTAATCTTGTAATAACTCAAGATTAAGTAAGGTTTAAGGGTGGGGCCTTATAGTTGGTATCAGAGGACAGTTTAGATAACTTTAGGAGTTAGAATTTTATTAAATGATTATCCAAAAATATTATTTTTTGAAATGATATAGCATTTAAAGATTACCATGTTGCTTCTTCTAAGACATGTTTGTTCAGAATGGTTTTCCACAGAGGAAACAGGGAAGCAGTGCTAGGAAGGCATATAGAAGGAAATAACCTTCCGAATTCACATCTTGAGATGGTCGGAATTGGAACTGAACTGTTTGTTGCAGTAATGGTGCAGTTGGCTCTGGCTATAAATGGTGGTGGTATCCATGCCCGAGATCAGCCAGATCAACCGCAGAGGAACATGTCAGTGGTGGAACATTTCATGAGGCAACATCCCCAATCATTCAGAGGATCATCTGACCTTGTGCTAGCTGAAGGGTGGATTAAAGCACTGGAGAAGATTTTTGATGTCATGGGGTGTTCAGACAATCAAAAGGTTAGTCTTGCTATTTACCGTTTGGAAGGTGAGGCGGATTAGTGGTGGTCGATGGTTAAAAATATCCGGGACGCTGATGAGATTGATGCTCTCGACTGGGATGAATTCAAAGGTATGTTTCTTGAGAAGTATTTCCCTAAGGGTGTTCGACATAGGATGGAAAAGAAATTCTTGGAATTGAGGCAAGATGAACACTCAGTGGCTACCTATGAAGAAAGGTTCACTCGATTGGCAAGGTATGCTCCAAATTTTATTCGAGACCTTGATAGTAAAATCAATCGTTTTTACTCAGGATTAAAGCCAAAATATTGAAGGGCGTTAGCTTCTAGTGAATTTAAAAGTTATGAAAAGCTTGTTCGTTGTGCTGAGAAGGTGGAGATGGAGTTTGCCGATGATCAAGTGTTCTATAACAACCAACAGAAGAAGAGACCGAGGTGACAGGAGAAAGGTAAGAATTATTCAAAAAAGTCTGATGGTAAGAAAACTAAGTTTCTAGTTTGCGATAAATGTGGCAAAAGGCATGCTAGGGAATGTCTTCTGAATTCTGTAAAGTGCTACCGATGTGGTAAGATGGGACATAAGGCTCTTGATTACACTGAAAAGGATCAAGGTGAAGGTAAGACCAAATTTGATTTACAGTTAGTGAAATGTTATAAGTGCAATGAGATGGGTCACTATGAAAATGAGTGTCTGACAAAGATCTTGAGTAATGGGAAGCAGTTAGACTACAAGCAGAAAGGGGTGGTGAAATCCTTTGCAACTACTTCAGCAGATGTTGGGCTATCAAATGAAGTTGTATCAGGTACTTTGCTTGTTTTTTCAGATTATGCCAGTGTGTTGTTTGATTCGGGGTCTACACATTCTTTCATCTCTGAAACCTTTTCTAGTAAAATGGGAATACCATCTCAAGAAATGACTCCTGAACTTTTGGTAAAAACACCTGGGGGGAATGTTGAGGCAAAAAGAATTTATAAGAATCTTCCTATCCTTATCTGTGGAAAAAAACTACTTGAAAAACTTATTGTTCTACCTCTAGTAGAGTTTTATGTTATCCTGGGTATGGATTGGATCTCTATTTACCATACTAAGATTGACTGTAGAGCTAAAAAAGTTTTTTTTCTGAAATACATTCAGTTTGTTTACAAGAATGAACCCTTAATGTTGATAACTTATCAAGAGGCCAAGAAACTTGTAATATATGGAAATGAATGTTACATTGAACACATCGTTAAAAATAAAGGAACTCTTCAGATTAATGATGTGCCAGTGGTAAATGAGTATCCTGATGTATTTCCTGATGAGTTGCCTGGAATAATAGTAGATCGGGAAGTTGAATTTACTGTTGACTTAGTTCAGGATGCTAAGCCAATTTCAAAACCCCCTTATCGAATGACTCAAATTGAACTTTAAGAGTTGAAAGAGCAATTGCATGATTTAATAGAGAAAGGTTTCATTCGACCTAGAACATCACCATGGGGTGCCCCTGTTTTATTTGTTAAAAAGAAAGATGGTTCTATGAGACTTTGCATTGATTATAGAGCCTTGAATAACATCACTGTTAAGAAAAAATAATCCTTTGCCTCATATCGATGATTTGTTTGATCAGCTCCAGGGAGCTCAGTTTTTTTCAAAGATTGACCTGAGATTGGGGTACCATCAGCTGAAGGTAAAGGAGGCAGATATTCCGAAGACCGCGTTCCGTACGAGATATGGCCATTATGAATTTGTAGTAATTCCTTTTGGGCTAACCAATGCACCTGCTGTATTCATGGACTTAATGAATAGAATTTTCCATGAGTTCTTGGATAAGTTTGTGGTGGTTTTCATTGATGATATTTTGGTGTTTTCTAAAAGTAAAGAGGATCATGAAATACATTTAAGGGTTATCTTGAAAACCTTAAAAGAAAATAAACTGTATGGAAAATTCAGAAAGTGTGAGTTTTGGTTGCAACAAATTTCTTTCCTTGGTCACATTGTTTCTAAAGATGGAATAACTGTTGATCCTGCAAAAACAAAAGTTGTGGAAGAATGGCCAAGACCCACAAATGTAACCAAGATTCGTAGCTTCCTTGGTTTGGAAGGCTATTACCGAAGGTTTGTTAGAAATTTTCACGGTTATCTAGTCCAATAACTAATCTAACTCAGAAGGGTGTTAAGTTTCTCTGGACAAAAGAATGTGATGATTGTTTTCAGGAACTGAAAAGAAGATTTGTGAATGCTCCAGTTTTGGCACTACCTTCCAGAAATGGTGAGTTTTTCATCTACAACGATGCTTCATTGAAAGGACTTGGTTGCATCCTAATGCAGAATGACCAGGTACCAGTGAGATCATCTCTATCAGATAGAATCAAGCAAGCACAGAAGTAAGATAGTGAGTTGTAGAAAAAGGTAGATCTGGTTCAGAAAGGTAAGTTGCCTGAATTCAACATTGATAATGATTGTGTTTTGAGATTTGGGAAGAGATTGTGTGTGCCTTGTGATTCACAGTTGAAGAGAGAGTTGTTATGTGAAGATCATAGTTCTCCGTTTTCAGTTCGTCCTTGCAGTACTAAGATGTATATAGATCTTCGGGAGTATTACTGGTGGGATAGAATGAAAAGAGATATTTCTGATTTTACTGTGAAGTGTTTGACATGTCAACAGGTTAAAGCAGAGCGGCAGTTACCGAAAGGGATGCTTCAGCCTTTACCAGTGCCAGAGTGGAAATGGGAGAATATATCCATGGACTTTGTTGTGGGATTACCAAAGACATCTCGAGGTAATAATGCAATCTGGGTTATTGTTGATCGCTTGACTAAATATGCTCATTTCCTTTCCATACGAGATACTTTTTCACTGGATCAACTTTCCCGTTTGTATCTTAAAGAGGTAGTCAGGTTACATGGAGTTCCTCTCTCCATTGTATCTGACCGTGATCCCAGGTTCACTTTTAACTTTTGGAAAGGCCTTCAGAAGTCGTTGGGTACTGAATTAAATTTTAGTACAGCTTTTCATCCTCAATCAGATGGGCAGTTAGAATGAACAATTCAGACCTTAGAGGATATGCTACGTTCTTGCTCTATGGATTATCAGGGAAGTTGGAACCAACATCTTTCTTTGGTTGAATTTTCATATAATAACATTTTTCATTCCAGTATACAGATGGAACCATTTCAGGAATTATATGGGAAGCGGTGCCGAACACCAGCTTTCTGAGATGAAGTGGGTGAAATAAAGTTGATGGGATCGGAATTGGTAGAAGAGATGGCTGAAAAAGTTCAGCTGATTCAGAAACACATGAGAACAGCTCAGAGCAGGCATAAGAGTTATGCGGATAAACGGAGGAAGGATCTATCTTTCGAGGTAGGTGATCATGTTTTTCTCAAGGATTCTCCTTGGAAAAGTGTGATGAGATTTAGTAAGAAAGGAAAGTTGAGTCCAAGGTTCGTTGGACCATATAAAATTCTGGAGAGAGTTGGATCAGTTGCATACCGAGTGGCTTTACCTCCGATTTTATCTCAGATACACAATGTTTTTCACGTTTCGATGTTGATAAAGTATATGCCAGATCCATCTCATGTTTTGAGTCCAGAGGTAGTTCAGCTGGAAGAGAACCTATCTTATGAGGAACAACCTGTCCAGATTTTTGACCATAGGGAGAAAGTGTTACGGAATAAGGTGATTCACCAGGTAAAGGATTTGTGGAAAAACCACATGATTGAAGAGGCAACATGGGAATCTGAAAATGCAATGAGAGATAAGTACCCCCATTTATTTGATAAGTAAATAAATTGCGGGGACACAATTTTCTAAAGGGGTGAAGGATGTAACATCCCAAGTAAGTAATGAATAATTGATATTTTTATCTATGTCTATTAATGAATTATATAGTGTTTTAGAGGCTTAAAATGAAAATAAATCCAATCTTAAGCATGGAATACACTAATATTTTTAAAAGATTGTTTTAATGCCTTATGATGGAAAACCCTTTCTAAATATATCTTTTGACAATTTTATAAGCTATTTTTGTCAAAATGAACTTATTATTTATTATTGGGACATCAAAATTTACTTTGTGTGAATTTTTGGTATTTTTCCGATAAAGTTCATTTTTTAATGAATAGTGAAAAATGTTGTTTTTTAAATCAAAACCTCTTTTTAATCTAATTTATTTATCTTATTAAATTATCTTTTGAATTGGTTTTTAAGTGAAATTAGAATATATTTTTACCATTTTATCCAATGGTGATCATTGGAATCAATTTCACTTTGAAATTGGACTTAAACTAGTGTCAATCTTTTGATACTTATTGTTTCATGAAAACACGCTATTTGCTCTAACAGCGAGAATTAATTATTAAATTAATTAATGTGACTTATATGTATTGAATTTTGTAAAATAGACTTCATTTTTGAATTTTTAATATCAAATATAGCTTAGAGTGAATTTTTGGTAATTTTCTGAAAAACTTCAATTTTTGATGAATAGTGAAACCACTAAGTGGTAGTTAAAGAAACTGATTTTTCCGTTTAAATGAAATTTTGTCATCATTGTGTTTTGAATTTCAAAAATCCAACATACATGGTTGTCATTAAAAAGTAAAATGTGGTTCAATGAGATTAAAATAATTTTTTGTGAATAGTAACTTATTATGTTTTTAATCGCCATTAGTGGTAATTAGTGTAGTTTAAGGTAAAAATAATGATTTAATAAAATGAGATGAGCTTGAAACATGTCCTACCCTCATTGGTTGTGTCATATCCGACCAAGACTAGCCATGGGTAAACTTGGGGACCCCATGGAGCCACTTTGGATGGGAAATGACATAAATAACATTTTATTAAATGTTAAAGTAAAAATGACACAAACAAGAGATGTTTTACTAAAACTATTTTTACATGGGGTTATAAAGATCAGAGTTTTGATTATAAATAGTAATTGGAAAGAAAAAAAGATTTCCTACATCATAGTATTTCTTTTATAATTTTTAGACTTTAAATAAATTAAATTATTTATGACATCATGATGATGCAGTGATGACCTCATTATTTAATGATTTAAATAAAATGGAATGTTAATGTAAAATATAAAACCTACACATTGCCAAAACTAATTGGATGAGTGTATTTCGAACCCTTATCACCTTATCCTAGAATTATATCAATGTGGGACCTTTTGGATCCGAAACTCTTTTTAAAATAAAGTAACTTATCTTTACTTTCCAAGAGTGCCCGTCCTCTCCTCTTATAAAAGGCCCCCACCTCTACCTCATTACCCACACTCCCAAATCCTTTGGCTCGGCCAAACCCTGCCCATTTACTCTCTCCAAATCCCTATCCTCATCATAGAGGATTCCCTTTGGGCATAATCCTTTCAAAGCGAGCCTTTAGGCTCAAATCAAAAGGAGTTACACTTTTAAAGGTAATTCATTCTCTCATGTTCATTTGTTTTATTTTGCTTCTCCAACCCCCTAAACTCTTTTTATTTACTTTTTTTGTAACAACACCAGTATCTTCAATATACTAGGATGTTGTTATAAAATTTATTTGAGCTAAACTCTCACACAACTACATCAAATGGTTAAAGAACATACGGTTTCCATGGATGGCGAAATTCTGCCTCCCGAAACGATGATTGTTAAATTCTAATTTAACACCTTCAAAGGTGGCCATTATGATGTAACTATTTTTATAAATGAAATATAACATGTAAATTTTTTTTTAAGCTTATGTTTTTTTTCATTTTGGGCATACCTTTATGGTTTCCATTATGGGTAAACACGATATCTTCATTTTTGGAAGTGCGGACTACCGCCCCCTGAAAGTGATTTGATTCGTTAATACTATATGTGGGATGTGTAAAGGATAAAGTTAATGATATTATATATGTTATTATAATTGAATTATAATATACTCTTATATCATTATGATTCCATTCCAGAAAATACGAAATAGAAATGGAAGTAGCGTTCATGCGTACGTACGGCTTACCGTCTCCATGAACGGTGCATTTCATTTCTTACCTCTAAAAGTAATGTAATATTATAAATACATGTATATTATGAATATATATGATATATATGTTATCGAAATCATTAATATCATTCCGGATATAATGAACCTTTGACCAAATTAACAACATGTAAGTGTAAGAAGTCTATTTTTTACTTACGAACCAAATACAGACAAAATGAACATTATTAACTTAAATGATTACATGATGTTCATAAGATGGTATAAAATGAATAATGAACTTGAAAAATGTTCTTAAGCAAGTAGAGATTAACTCGAGTTTATTATTCAGGAGATTAATGAACAGTCGGGTCAAGTAGGATACGAGGTATGGGACTTCGTCTCAATCTCCTTTCATTGAGGCATATTTTGTTTATACACAACCTTCTTTTATATGGTGTATAAACCCATTTGACTTTTACGTTTATTCAAAAGGAATCTTTTTTATACGAAGCGTTTACTAAATGACAAAAGGGAATGTTTTTGTCGTACGTATGGGGCGACAACGACTTCTCCGCCGCCGTGACCATTATTTGAGTTTCGGCTTCCTCTACAAGCCATACCTTTTTTAAAGAAAAACGAATACCATGTTTTACTTTTCTTTTATTTTGGTATTGAAAATGTTTTTCATAATATTTTTATATCAATGGGTGGTATTGATATATTGTGATTTAAAGGAGGAAATGTTATGTTTCCTTTATGCATGTTTTATGTGATACAATTATGTTGAGGTTCTTGGGCATTATTATGAAGACGGGTGGTTCCGTGATAGACTAAGGGAGGGTGAGCCTGATATAGCTGTCCAATGCATTGGGTAACGTGAAGGAGTGAAATGTTAAGGTTTATCCGAAGATATTTAGGGAATATATTGTGATGGGTATTCCAAACTTAACCAAGAGGGTTACTCCCTACGTAAGAATGTTATAAATGCCTCAAGTTACCTTTATGTCTTATGATTTCTATGATTAATTCATGATTTGATGAGGTATGTTAAAGTGCTTATGTTATATCGGTAATGTATGATCTCATCCTTATGTATATATGTACCCATGTTTCCATTCCATATTTTTATATCCCTTACTGAGCTTTTTATGCTCATCCCAAGTTTTTTTTAAATGTTTTTCACAGGTCAAGGGAAAGGTAAATGATATGATGATAGTGTCAAGGAAGTGTCAAGAAAGAATCCATGTTTTATTTTAAATATGTTTCCTCTGAATGGGAAAATGAGTACTATACTTATGTAACCACTTTGTTTATATGTGGAATGTAATGCAAGTATTATGGTCTAATTCTCTAAATCTCTAAACCCGAAAAGATCCTCAATGTGTAATCTTGTAATAACTCAATATTAACTAAGGTTTAAGGCTGGGGCCTTATAGCTAAATTGATCGGCCCTTCAGGAAATGATTCCTTGTAATCATAACAAAATATTAAAATAATTCTTTGTCTCTAGGATTCTGGGGTCGGGGCGCTACAGTTGGTATAATAGGAACTTTAGAAATAACCTTGGAAACTATATTTAGAAAAACATTGATTAGAGAACATTACCCTAAGGTAATATTTTTGGATTATTATAGAAGAACTAGAATGAATTTTGGTAATGTATAGATTTTGTGAATTTTCCATGGAATAAATCCCAGTTAGGATACGACCCAGTAGAGGAGGTTCTGGTCCAGATGTATGTAGGAGTGAAAACTCTAACAAGGAGTTTTGGGCTTGACCTGGGGTATCCTGGTAAATGACAATGGGCCATTCTACATTCTTGGTTAAGACAATTCTGGGGGATATGCTTCGAACAATTTACATTTTATTTACAAACTATTACGAAAGATTTATGAGTAAATACTTCTTCAATGAAAACATTTTTTATTATGGATTATATGAATAATCATTTCAACTTATTTTAGTTATTTTACTTTTTTTGGAATTACGTTTTGTGATTCATAAACTAAACAACTGTATGTCGTTGTTTAGAAATTGTTCCGAGTAGAAGGAATGAGAACTACAACAATACGCATGATTCAAAGTGTAAGAGGGATCATATATTTCATGGTCTTAAGCCATCATTTAGAAAGGAAATATCCTCCTTTGTATTATCATTATATGAGGAAATGGTATAATTTTTTTAATAAGATAAGTAAATATTTATCTAAATCCTATGGCTCTGTGAAAAAGAGAAAGAAGTAATTTAAAAAATGTGATAACTATGGAAAGAATAACCTTGGAAATTTAATGAAGGGAATTAGAGTTTGTAATAAGTGTAGAGGAAAGGGACACTAATTTCATGATTGCAAGGGTACGAAAAAGGCTTCCAATATACAATGATTCATCTGCAAGGAGTTGGAACACGATGTGAATCAATGTCCCAATCTTTAGAGTATACCCCAAATGATTCTATTATATAATAATCAAGTTATGATACTATCGAAGATGAAGAAGAATAATTAGTGTTATTATATTACGTCATTTGAGTATTGTGTAAATTATTTACCTGTTATATTAATTATAGAAATAAATATGGATTGTACTATAGTACTATTTCATTGAGGATATGCGATTATTTGGCACTAAGAAAAGTGACTCAACAATAAGTTAAAATTTTTGGAAAATACATTGCTGAAGGAAAGATAAACCTTAATATAAAACAGATACAGAGGTAGTTATTTTGTAATAAGAGATGGTTCATTCATATAAATTATATTGAATATTCATGATTACATTGGAACTGGTTAATGGTGGGTTTCATCCATCATTGTTGGAATATTCCTAATTTTTCAGTATATGTAATGTATCTAGTATTCTATACATACCAAGGGATCATGAATGTAATCAATATGGTTTTAAGGTTGTTTCAGATGTTACCTAGTTTTGAGAGAATAAATGATGAAGGTACTCACAGGTTATTATGTAGAAAAAAAGAGATCTTCATTATGTTATGTTGACCTTCCTTAAAAGTTTTTGGACTGTGAGTTTGGACAACTGTATTTTGGATATGCCTAATATTTTGAATGTATTATGATGGAAATTGGATACTGTGGTTTAATATTAAAGCATTTATTAATATTATTTTTTGATTTTTTTAAAAAAGGAAAACATTAAGGTCATGAAACAACCCATCATGTCTGGAAAAGACGCAATACTAAAACATACAACTGAAGGGGGGAAATGGTGAATCACCTAACACTAGCCCACATGATGTCCTACTTCCTATAATTTAGTTTTTTATATGATCTGTTAGATAAATTTTAAATTCATTTTTTAAACTATATACAAATAGGAAAATAGAATATTTTTTAGTTCTATAATCTTTTGTAGTGAAAGATGAGTTTGTGGTTGAAATTATTTAATGTACCGAACACTAATTATCAAGTATTCTTTTTTATTTATTATATGAAGAAATAAATTCTTACCCTTTAGGGATGGATCTTAAAACTAGAAATTTGTTATCATGTTACCATATGTTTTCTTGAACTGAGGATATTTTAAATCATCATTTATTTATGACTGTGAGGCACTCAATTTTCCATTCACTTGTTTGTGATCGATTAACTATATCACTCCCAATAAATATATATATTTTTCCTCCAATAATATTTTCGAAAAATTATATTATGTTTGAAATATTAATTTAGTGGTGAAATTTTCATTTCCATATCCCTCTTCTAAAGACTAAATTTTATTAACCCTATTTCCAATGTGGGTTTTCCAAAAAGGTATTTTCTTTTTATTTAAACATTTATTTTCAAATAACAATTTTAAATTTTTAGGGTGATATTTTTTGAAAGAGTGAATAATGTTACACCCCAAGAATCCATGGTATGATTCTATTTGAATAATACAATAGCATGCATTGTACGCAACGTCGAGTTCAAGCGCACCACGAATTATCAAACTAGCCATTTAAAAAGAAGTTATGAATATTAATGACCACATTTTGAAATATATATATATATATCCCATTTAATTTTGACATTAATATAATTTTCTCTTAGACCTAATATAAAGACAAATTATATTTTTCAGATTAGAGAAGTATTATTGAAAAGTGCAGTTTTTCCACCTTTTAATGGTAAACCATTTTTAAATCCAACATTAGACAGTTTTATATATTCAAATTGACAAAATAAACATCCTTATTAGATTCGGGACATAATAATATAGTTTTGAAATTTTTTTGGTGTTTTCTGATAACTTTCATATTTTTGTGAATAATGAAAATTAATAAATTTTAAATGGAAGAAAAAATTTTAAGACAAAAAATTTATACAGGTAAATTATACATTTGAATGTTTTGGAAGTATTATTATATTATATTTTTATCATTTAATACAATTTAGATCATTATATGTAATTTCAAATTTTATTTGACATAAACACAAGTCAATCTTTTGATAGTTTTTACTTTTAAAAAAACCCGCTTTTTGGTTTTGACAAGGAGAAATAATTTTAAATTAATTAATGCTATATCAATGTTTTTAATATGGTAAAATATAATTTATTTTTGAACTCTGAATTAGTGTAGGGTGACGTTATGGTATTTTTCTAAAAACATTCAATTTTTGATGAATACTGAAAAACACTCCTCTATTATTTAAAATTGACAATTTATTTAAATAATTATTTATTTTATTGAAATTTATTTTAAGTCAAAAGATATATTTAATACCTATGTATGTTTAATTTAATTTATTGGACATTTTATAATAAAATTTTATATATAATATTTTGCTGAACTTTTTAATGTCTTTTACCCACCTTCTAGGAACATTTTTAAATATGCATAAAACATAATATTACCACTTCTGTGATTTTAATTTCAAAAATCTAATAGACACTATTAACATCATCAAGAAAAATTTGGTTATATAAGATAAAAATAATTTTTGGTGACAGTAACTGTTGAATTTTATTTACCACGTTATAAAAAAAATAAGGTAATTAATTGTAAAAATAAAATTATAATTACCAAACCACATGTAATAATTCTATTGGATAAGTGTATTATGACCCCAAACAACCGTAGGAATAAAATATGATCCTTTTGGTCAATATGGTTTATATTAAGACATTTTGTTTATTTCATTTAAGTAAGAGTTAAAAATGTTAAATTCTATTTTTAATATGAAAAAAATTTAATATAGGGTTATACATAAGTTACAGTCGACTATAAATATTCATTATAAAGATAATATTATTTCAAACATAATCGTATATTATTTACAATTCTTATATATTAAATAATTAATTTTTTTTTGACACAACGATGATGATATACTTACTTTATCAATGATGGATTAAAATAATTGAAATAATAAATATAAAAATAAATGTAAATTGATGCTTTTGATTCAATAAACTAATTTTCTAGACTAATATGTCATGTTAGAGTTGATTCATGGAATTTTTTTAAAACTAATCATGCTTTTATAAATTTAACAAAAACCAAATATTAAAAAGTGTCAAAATAGACATAAATGATTTTTTAAAATAGATTCCAAATTATTAAATGATATAATATTCATAAAATCTATGGTTCTTCCAAAATAAAATTTATAATGATATATTTTTCATTAATAAACCACTTGGGGTTTAATTTTTTTTATATTATGTTTATTAAAAATTTATTATAATAATACCAGAGGATAGGGTAAAATATAAATTATTGAACTAAGAGTTAAATATAAAATATAGGGTTAATATAGTGACCTATACTTATTTAAAACCTATTGGTTGATATTATTTCGACCCATCCCAACCTTATCCTCTAAATAAATCATTTTGGAGACATTATAAAATTAATACGATTGTATAATAATATAATATTTCAAGCTTCTCCAAATGAGACCCCCACATATCTTATTAAAGGGTACTTCCACTTATCTCAAAATGACTCCTCCAATGCCATTAGTCTTAGTGAACCCCTCCTCAAATATCCTACCAACTACAATCATATCGACCAAGAGGCCTTACATTGATCTGAAATCCAACCTATGGAGCCATTTTGATCTACTCGAAAGGATACACTCGAATAAGAGGTAACAATTTCACAACCTCTTTCAATGTTTTTTTTCTTCTTCAACTTCTTCTTTCTTTGTTGTTTCCATATCAAAATAATAACTCATGTAACATATAAATACAGTTATGTTATTATAAATATGGTACAACCATATGCAATATTCTATCCGTCCTTTGAATGATAAGTCACCATACATGCATACGTATGACCTACTGTCTTAATAAACAATGGTTTCCATTTTATATATCTATCTATTATAAATATTTATATTCTAAATATATATGATATATAAATCATATTTTTTTATGTATATAAATCATGATCTAAATGATATAATCAAGAATAATAAGTTCAAACATATATGATAATGAAATCGATTATTACATGAAATATTTATTTAACATGGAAATAATTATTAAATGGGTAGTATAAAGTCAAAAATGAATCTTGTATGATATAATAAATATGAATAGGTATTTATTATAAATCAATAACATATTATGGTCATTATACAAGAGGTTAAACTTTCCCTCGACAAAATTAATGTGCAAGATAATGGTTAATTCCTCAATCTCATTATGATCCAAGATTGTTTATTTTTAACTATATTATATGAAATATTTATTATCCATGTCCATGATTCATAAAATTAATTTAGAAATTATTATTTTAAGAACCTATTTAACAAAAATAATCATTTTAAATTTTCTAAATATGTATTCTTATAAATATTTCTCATTAATGTCAATATTTTTAAAATGATTTTAATGATTTATTTATATGGATATGATTGTTTAAAAATGAGAATTCATTTCAAAAGTTTCAAAGTGGTATGGGACACTTTGATTCAAAAATCTACTATAAATGACTCTCTTTATAAATTGGGTACTTTTAAATGATTTCACAAAAATGGGTTTTTATCTCCAAGTGTTTTATTGACCATTTTCAAATATGTCAACATCCTTTACAGGATATTATTCTTTATTAAAGTTGAATTATTATAATACAGTCTTCCATACTGTATTGAATTATTAAAGATATGTTTGACTATGGATGTGTTATTTGAATACCGTTCATGGTTTATGACTGAAGTATTGAAATTTCGTATGCTAGTTTTATTATGAATGTTTATGTAATGTTTCAACATTTCTTTCTGGGGAATACATTGGACATAGTATGTGATGGGTGGGGCCCGCTATTTCCCCCCAATGCATTGGTAGGTCTCGTTAGACAAATTAGTGTATTATCAAAAGGTATTGAAAAAATTTTTATTTGTAGCCATGGGTCAAGGCCTTCACTATGTGGTTATGATGTGTGGCATGACACATTCCCTCTTTATGAAATTAATTATTACATCTAATTAATCAACTAGTAGAATATCCATGTGCATTTTTATATGTTAATGTTTGATTTATTTTCATTATATTATGTTCATGTTTATGTTTAAAAGGATGTTATTTATTATACATCATTCCTTACAAGCTCATAACTTCCATTATATTATTTACCCTTACTGAGCATATGTGATCACCCCTTACTTATGTTTTATTTTCCCAAGATTCTAATAAGGTTATTGTGATTGATATGTCAGGTTATGCCTAGGGAATAATAGTGTTCTCAAATATTTATTTATGTTGTGTTTTAAGTTATAAATTTTAATGTAAATTTAATGTATGTAATCTATTTTCCAAGACTTCTAAACAGATTAGTCCTTCAGGACTTAATTCCTCAAAATCATGCCAATGTATTAAAATAATGCACCAGCTCCACGCCACTAGGTTTAGGGTGTTACATGGATACATATATATATATTATTATAGTAGATATTTTATATCATAGATATATCATATATATTTATTAAAACCATTCTCAAAACATCCATGTTTTGAATGAACAAATCATATCGCTTTGATGGGAAGTGGTCCACACATCCTCAAAAAAAATAATTGTATTATCAAAAAATTGAAAGAATGATGATATGTGTTGAAAAATGGAATACTGAATATTGAATAAATAATATACTATATGACATTTATAAATAAATTTTATATCTTAATTTTCACCATGGTAGGTTGTAATGGAAAAAACAATCATTATTTTATGAGGCAGTAGTTCGCTCTAGATAGAAATAGTATGTTCGTTCCCCATTAGGTGGAGGTGTGTGTAAGTATAGGTCGAACTGTTTACATTAAAACAAAATTGTATATTTAGGATACTATTTTTTAATAAGAATATAATAGAAGTAGTTTTAGGGGGTGTAGAAAGAACATATATGAAACGACATGAGAAAAAACATTACCACTAAATTGGTTAACTCATTTTGGTATGTGCCACCAGGATAATAGGGATTGACTTCTACCTAAGGGAAATGTACTAGGAGAAATGATGGGATTTTGGTTAGTGAATTGGACAAATCATGGCCGATCCTATGATGTTTTGGTGTTGTGAATAAGTGGGAGAGTCAATGGCCTTTTATAGGGAAGGAAAATGTCTCACATGGAATTTTTTAAAACAAGTAATGTCTACACATGTTTTTACCTAAAAAAACATACCATAAAAATAAACAAATAATATATTGTTTATAGAATAATAATTTCAACTCAACAGTTCATTTAGAAATTTTTTTGTCATTTGGGAACCTATGATTGAGCTTTATTCCCAAATTAATCTTAATTTTTGCTTAATCATTGTGATTAATTTTAATAACCATTACTAATAATATTTTAGAAAAAAATAATATGATCATATTGTACTATAAATATAATAATTATTAACATTTTGTATGTTTGTTTTTCAAAATTTAATTCATAGAACAATAAAATTGAAGAATAATTCTAATCTCGTAGATGGGATGAAATAACAGTTTTTTAAGTCAAAAAAATGTTTAATATTTATTAATTTTATTATATTGAATTTCAATGAGAAATTGATTGTAATGTTCTGAATTGTATTAATAGTTTTATAATTGACTTACTTATAATTTTTTTAAAAAATAATATATAATTTAACATTAATTATTATTTAAACTAAAAGATAGTTATTCAACTAAAATGTCATATTTTAACTGATGATCAAAAATGAAGTTTCTCATAAAAATAGAGAAAATTCATCCTAACATTATTTCCCATTTCTTAATTAAAAAATTTATGGTTCGTTATAAAATTATATATCTAGTTTTTTAGAAAATTAAAATTAATGTTTTTGAAATAAGTACACGTAATGATGTTTATTTTATAAAATTGTATATTTCAACATATAATGTTTTTGAAAAATTATATCTTTCATTATAAATATGATTGAATTCAATAAAAAAATAATATGTTATATTTCCAAACTATATATTACTAAACATATAACTATTTTAAATGGGAATTTTATATTTATCTCATTTAAATAATTATACTAATAAAATGATGCTTCCTAGAAATGTTGGTGTTGCATGTAATGTACGCCAAGTCAATGTTTTACGTACTGCAAGCCAAGTCATTATTTCATGTAGTGCAATCCCAGTTGGTAATGAGTGTAGAAAAATCCATGTTAGTGTTGTGTGAATGGAATATTTGACATAGTATTTAAATATATACATATATATACATATATATATATATATAACTATTTCTAGTTTCGTGTGAAATTAAAAATATAAAAATTTAAAATTAATTTGAAAAATGTCATTCACAAAACATCAGGGTGTCACATTATACCCCTCTTTAAATTAATATCCCCCTGGAAATTAATCAAGGTCATCAACGTTTTAATACTTGATAGTTTCATTCCTACAAAACCACATCATAAAAATTAATTCTATATATTCCCTAAAAGATGGATGTTTTGATCCATAATTGTTACTCAAAGTAAATCACAATGACATTACCACATAGGAGAACATAGGTGGGAAGTGAAACATGGATATGGAAGATTAATATTACTATCATGTCCTGATGGATAGTGATAGATAAGAAACTTAGGATAATATTAAAAAACACAAATCCATTTGGCTACAATGATTTAAGGGACCTCTTGATTCATTAAAAACGAAATTACTAGGATATGGTTTTTGGTTTCAAGATCATTTATTCCTAATGTTATTTAATTTTCAAGTAAATAAATAATTGCACGATTTCAACATAAACTCTCTCTTTTTTTGTGATCCACTTCAACTCTTCCTCTAAAATGGATGGTGACATTTTCATTCTTGATGTACTAATAGATCAATAGATCAATGATATTCCATACCATTTTCCTTCTCTTTTTGGCAACACAATGTATTTTGAAGAGGCTATCCAATATGTAAAAATTATCATAATGAGATATAACACTTTATTATTACTAACATAATCAGAAGTTTAACATAAATGTTACATAAATGGTTAACCTTATAACCCTTCCAACATATTAAAATTCGAAGAATTGAAAATAGATTCAAGAATTCATCTTAACATTGATTCCCCCATATATTACAAAGTAACTCTTTGCAGTCACATTGAAAAAATGGGAATAATCTCATCATCTACTCTCTTGAAACATGGAAACAACCAAAATTACCATAAATTATTCAAGAAAAGATGAATTATTCCTTATTCCGTAGATTAATATATATATATATATATATATATTTCACCTTCCATATAACAAAGTTATTGCATAAAAATACATAAATACATCTATTACTTCATCCTCAAGCCGTTGACAAGGATACCTCATCATACTACCCATTTACTTTCACAAATCTTCTTTAGTATATTCATCATTGGTAATGTAACCATTAGTTTTACCACCTTTCTTATCCAATTTTGGGGTATTCGTATTTGGAATCTATGTTTCATAATGATTTTTTTACTTGACACTTAAAAAACATTTCCTTAAATGAAGAATTATGTAGGTCAATATTCTTATCCATTTCATTATCAAAAATCATCATTTTTCCATTTCATTCACACGAATTGTGTCTTTATTTATCATAGTTGAAATATATTTGAGTCCCTATAATGAATTTACAAAGGTGATTATTTCCACATTCATTACAAAAATGCAATATATTATTCTTTCCTCCATGTTATACAATATGAGAAATCTTTGTGACCTCCTTCTTTCTATTCCATGATTAGTTTGAGTGTTGGTTAACATCCATGTTCCTAATCATGTTTCATGAAAATAGATTAGGCATGATCCCAATATCTCCCACCACAATGATCACCCAACATGACTTCTCAGAAGAAAATATTCCATCTCATTCAACACTAATCTTGTTCCTTCTAGTTCCTTTAATTGAGTTAAATAAGAAGAATAGTGTGAGCATTACTTATAATATTAGAAAACCACATTGTCAAGAAAAGATTTACTTATTGGATGTCTAAATCATGAATCATTTTTTAATATATGACATCCAAGAGTTATCCTTGGTTATTCAATGACAACAAATATTTAAAAAATTCATGATGGTTCAAGTAACATTTTTTAATTCCCAAAGCATGTCCCTCATGAGTTTTAATCCTTGTGTGCCGCAAGACAGAATTTTGTGTACCAGATTACCCCAAGTCATGCTTGAAACACCTTGTTGGAGTTGTTACCCCTATGTACATCTTTACCAAATCCAAATACACTTTATTTATCTATAATGATATGTATTTGTAGGGAACCACTCACTCTATCCTTTACCATAATTCCAGGTCATTTTTTCAAAATGTTAACTCGCCCTTATACTTATCCATTGATTCATCCTTATACATATCCATTAAAATATACCTAGTATCTCACTTATGTTTTCTCATCATAATCTACACTAGTTGACGAAATATTTCATTTTATAAACAATATAGGAACCCCAGGTTTGAAATTCATTGATATTACAACATTTTAGATGAATATTAAATACACTAAAAAATAAATTCCCAAGGAACATAATGGTTTAGTGTATTTGGAAACATTGAAGAAAAATATTCTATTCTGGTGAAATATCTTCAAAATCAACCATAAATATCAACACTTTTATTACATATGCCTAAAACATTTCATCACAAGATCATGAAAGGAAAGATAATAAAGGTGTGAGCTCAAATGCTCAGTAATGGTAAAAAAAATGATGTGTAGTCATGAAATGAAAAAAATTGTATGGATCTTGAGAATAACATATTATCATCACAACCTAAATTTTAGTGATCCAAATAAATGTAGATAGTTAATAAGATATGAATCATAAAAAAATAACATAATCCCTAAAATAATAAAATAGGAATAAAATATGATATTATGGAAAATAAATAAGAATATAATATGATTTCTATAGTTTCCATGGCATTGCATCCAAGACCATCTTGGTAGCATGAGTCCACTCTACAAACCATCTTGGTAGTCATGGTTCACTACCATGCCCATAATAGTTGAATTAGTTCACTCCTCATACCATATTGGCAGCCATCTTTCAATACCATGGAATTATTATTAGCATGAGTAAACTTTTCATACCATTTTGGTTGTCATGGTTCACTAACATGGCCATCTAAGTGGTCAAGGATTACTCCCAAGAACATCTTAGTATATCTCATTACATATAAATCATTACCCAATTAATTGGAGGGAGATATATGTCCCCCCATCTAATTGTGAAATCATAAAAACATGTGACACAAAATCATATACAATAATATTTTAACATATGCTATTAAATTGATATTATAAACCAGTAAACATATCATAACATATAGAAAAGATATAGGTTTTATAATAATTTCATCAAAATCGTAACAAGGGAAAAAGAAATGGACTTCATTAATATATAAACTATGAAAGAGAAACATATTTCATTAACATTAAACCCATGAAAGGGAAATGAGATTCATAAATACCATGAAATTATGCATAAGCCCTTCGAATAAAGGATGCGAAGGAAACCAATAAATAATTTCCTCGAAGGTAATGAGTAACATTAATGTATTTTATCTTAGATAGAAAATAATAATGAAATATCTTTCAAAAAAAAATCCATGATGTAAGTATCCTTTCTTCGTTGAAGAAGGTTATTCTATACATAAAACCACTTCATAATAATTTTCATTGAAAATAATATTAAATCATATAAAGAAGATATGAAATAATTTTAAAAAATATCATTGAAAACATATAAAATAAGCATTAGAAAATTGTAAAAACATTTTTTCATTGAAAAAACATTGGAAACATATAAAGAAACCTTGAAAAGGTTTTGAATATAATTTTAGTGAAAATAAATTTAAAACATATAAATGGTGCTTGAAAATGTTTTGAAATTTATTTTTGATAAAAATAATTTTAAAACATAAAAGTAATGATTGCAATCGTTTTGAAACCCATTTTCCATTAAAATTCATTTTAAACATATAAAAAATTCTTGAAATTATTTTGATAGTAATTTTCTTTGAAAACATATAAAAGATGTATTAAAATATTTTAAAAATCATTTTTTAATACTTATAAAAGATTATTTAAAATGTTTTTAAAACAATTTTCTTGAAAATGTATAAAATATTATTGAATGAATTTTGAAAAAACATTCCCTTGAAAACATACAAAAAAACTCAAAATTGTTTTGAAACCCATTTTAATTGAAAATTTCATTATGAAACTATAATAAAACCTTTAAACATGAAATGAATTATTTAAAGGATTATTAGCAGATAAATTTTTAAATGTCATATGAGGTAGAAAGGACACTCATTTTTCATCGTAAAATGGATAATAAATATCCTTGTTCTGAAAAAATATATAAAATTCTATTGATAACATTTTTAAAAGAACAAAAGGGTAAAAGTTTATTTTAATGGTCATATGATATTAGTATGATTTTCATAACACCATTTTTTGAAAACATGGTTTGGAAGGAACCCATAATTTCGACAAAATAGAGGGTAAATTATTATTTTATTAAAAATGATTTATCATCTATATTATTTAACAAAGAGTAGAAAATGAGATAACTACAAGAATATATATTTAATAACTTGTGGAAAGAAATTGTGAATGTCTTGATAAAATTATCAAATGAAATCATCAAAGGAAGCATAAACACAAAGAATATAAAAATTATGAGATTATATTAATAAGCACTTATCACAGGGTAACCTGGTATCATATTATCCATTTAATAAAAAAAATTATATTATTCTTATAGTATCATGATAAGAAGTTGTTTCATGATATAACATGTGAAATGAGAGTATATAAACCTCCAAATATAATTTTTAAGTATAAAAAACGTGAATCTCTATGATGAAAAATTGAGATAAAATTATTTCACCTATTTGATAATATATGAAATGTAATCCCCATGAAATAAAGATCATAAAATTGGTATGTGGTTACCCATAAATATAAATATAATATACATATTATATAATCATGTCAATTACATACCCCAAAAAAAATAAAGAGTGGTGAATAAATGATGTATATCACAAAAATAAAAAGTGAGATGAAATTCCCTCACATTGTGTCTTGGATTTCATTATATGCTTTAAAACCACATGTATAATAATAATAAATTTATTATAAATATATTACATAACTATATTATAACATCTAAGAAAATATATGGTTATATTATAACCTTATATTACCCATGTTTTATCAATCCTAGGTTAAGGTTTCAAATTGGGTAATATTTACTTTATTATTCGCAAGTGTCATAATTTATTTTATTTTTTGTATATATATTATATAGCTTTTCGTACAGAATTGAAAACATGATACAAATATCATGAATATTTATTATATGTGTATTGTGATAACTTATATTATATATAATTATGAAACATAATACATTGTTTATGGAGACTATAGACCATACGTATGAATGAATGCTATTTCTGTTTAATTGTCGTTTTGATAGAAAAATGTAATATATATATATATATATGTATATATAATTATTATATTTTATTAATTATATAATTTTTATATCATATATATTCACTACAACCACACTTAATACAACCATGTAGTGTATGAATGAATCTTATCGCTTTGAGGGGTGGTAGTCCCTAATTCATCGAATGAAATTATCATTTTAATACAAAATAGAATATTAAAAAGATATGTGTTGTAAAAAAGAATAAATAATATTAAATAAATAATATAATAAATGAATTATATAAAAAGATATACCATCATAATTTCCACCATGGTAGGTGGCAATAGAAAAATGAATAATCATTGTTTCATGAGACAATAGTTTACAATTCACAGACACTGAATCTTCATTACTCATTAGATAGAAGAGTGTGTAAGTGTAGGTTGAACCATTTAAATAAGAAAACATACTATATTTATTATAGTATTTCTTTATATATTAATATAAAATAGATAGTAGGAGGGGTGTAGAATGAAAATAACAGAAGGGACTTGAGAGAAGACATTAATTGTTAATCAGGTAACTCTTTTTGGTTTGTGAATAATGTATTCCTTGAATTTTCTTCTAACAAATGGAAGGAATATATGATAACGGTGTTGAGTTAACATGGTATCCTTATGATTTTCCCATTCCTCTATGTTTTAAAAATCACAAACACTCTATCTTAAATAATGTAACATTTTCTCTAAGAAGTATCTAAATAAGAAAAATTTACCGTCCCCACAGAAATGTTATCCTTACTTATGTTTTCATTTTTCTTTTTATTGTTTCACTAAATCTATATCAAATTATTCATAAGTATAAAATTTGGTTTCACATCTAAAACCACTAAATCCTACAATTAATTAGATATAGAGTATTCTGTTTTCTGGTTCCGAATTCATCTTCCGAATTATCCGAAATTAAGAATATGAATTCTCTGAAATTCAGTCTCCAATTTCTCTGAAATTCAGACACAAAATTATCTAAAATTTAGCATGCTTCATGGGACTCTGATTTTTGTTGTGTACAATGAAGAGATTATGTGGATAGGATGACAGAGGATCTGAATACTTTAAAGTTAGATGATTTCTGTGAATAGAAAGACAGAGGTTCTTACTACCTTAATTTTTTAGGGCTTGCGGGAATAAGAAGATAGATTCTGATACTTTTATTAAGTGCTTATCCTAGGGTGGGTAAGACAATCCTTCTTGAAACTATAAATCAAGGGACCTTTATCCAATGTTGAATCATATCTTTATATTTGGGTTAAAATATTTCACATTTGTTACTTGTTTTTGTTCAATTTTATTTCAAATATATTTTGATAAAGGAATAATGTATAACCCTTTATACTTTCTTGTACTTTGGTATACTCTAATAAGTAATATTTTATATCCTTTATGGTAGAATCATTTCCTTATAATCATTCCTTATGTTTTATTTAATAAACTACATTATTAGAACCTAGTAAGTTGTTGAACTAAAATATGTCTTATGAATTTACCTCATTTAAATTTTTTTAACCTAGTTTTCGATAAGGTTAAAAACAAAATTATTTAAACTTACAATTCACCCCTCTTTTAATTGAGAATCTACATTCATATTTCGATCCTAAAAAAGGTAGGTTATTTGGAATTATATTGGGTAGATAATTTTCTAAAATAATACTATTTAGAGGTGTGAGGAAGTGGTAGAGATGGTAACATTTTATAGAGAAGGAAAAATTAATCACATTGAATTCGTTAAAACAAGTCATGTGTACACATGCTCATACCTAAAAAATAAAACTAAAAAACCCAAAATCTATAATTTATATTTTACGGATGAATAATAGATATATAATGGGTTTTGGACAAGTTTTTATGTCATTTGGGTCTCTAATATTTTGTTTTATTCCCTAATGATGCTTAATTTAACCTTAATCATCGTGATAATTTTGATCATTATTATTAATTTTTTTGTTAAAAAAATAATTTCACCTTATAAGACTCTAAATATTATACTAATTAAAATGATGTAGGTCAGTTTTTCAAAATTCAATTCTCATAAGAGGAAAATTTAATATTAATGATTATCCAATACACATGAAAAAATACCAAGTTTTTATAATAAAAAAAATGATCAATTTTTTTATGTTTTTGTATTCAATTTCACTGTAGAATTGATTCATATTACAAAAATTTTATTAATGGATGTATATTTGTTCAAATTTTATATTAAAAAATTTTAAAACATAATTTATCACTAATAATTATTTAAACGAAAAGTCATTTATTTAACTAAAATGTTTTATATTTCACAATTCATCAAAAATGATGATTCTCACAGAAAATCCAAAAAATTATCTCTACGATTATTTTCGCATTATAAAATCAAAAAAGTAACATATTTAATCAAATTATATTCCATTAAGTTTATAATTATCTCATTTTAATTATTGTAACAAAAAAAATAATGTTCCATAGAATCATCGGTATTGCCTGTAACGTACGCCAAGTCGGATTGGGAGGTAGCTCAAGACAAGTACGTATTTCTCGTAGCACAAGCCATGTTGGTAATGAGTTTAGTATAATACAAGTTGGTTTTGTGGGAAAATAATATTTTATATACTATTATAGTATATATATATAATGAACTATTTCTATTTGCATGTGAAATGAAAATTATCTAAAACAACATATAATAAAAAAACAAATAAATGACTAATTGTTAAGGTGTTGTAGAACAATTTGTTAATAACCACTATAAAAACACTTGTGATACTAAATTTATTCTTGATAATCCTATTATAGAGTTTCTAATAACACTACATCATATAATATTCTCATGCTCTAGCCACTAAAATGAGAAATCACCAACATGAGGTAGGCTTCCTCCATGATACAACCATGCCATAAATCATAAAATCAATTAAACTAAATCACCCTAGTATCTATGTCATATCATTCCTCTTTATTCAATTGGCACTCTCTTATGTAAAATCGTACAACTCTATCCCACTGATCCTATGTCTATTTTATCTTTTCATAGAAACCTCTGTTTCCCTCAAACATCCGTCAAAACCAACTCTATTCACCTCTACCACTTGAATTCCAAAAAAAATGTTTGGGATGTATGGTCCATTATAGAAACAGTTAGATTCCATAAAAAATGGTTACATTGATGGAAACATGCAAAAAATATAGGACACAATGAGGTAATAATCATTTATATATCTTAAATTATGGACTAATAACTACCTCTAGTTTAATTTGGTATAAAAGTTACAAACAAGCAAGAATAAAAATGGAACTATAGAAGAGACTTTTTAGGAAAATATTTCTTAATCCAATATCCAAGGACATAATTCGATAAAATATGATAGATGGTCACAAAATCATTACGAAATATCATAGAAGGTATGACCTACTGATAATCATATATTTATAACACAATGTTTAAAGAAAAATATCTATATAAAATTTTTCGAAGGGCATGAATGTTTAAGTAGGATATCCTGTATTTTTTTTATAGTTATATAAATGAGTAACAATTTCAACTAATGGCGTACATAAATTACATTTGTGTATTGATACATTTAATATTTTAGAGAGAACTGAAGTTGCTTCTTATCATTTGGATTTTTCACCCATATCATATAATCTTTATTATTTAATCTTTAAATCAATGTTAATAATGTAGGTACCAAAATCGTGAAATGTACTGACAATAAGTGAAATTATTCTCTATCATAACCTATATTATTATTATGATCCTTTAAAAATTTATAAAAATAAGAAATAATTCGATGAATCAAAATACCTGACTACTAAAAGTAATGTGGTAGACTCAAAATTTTACGAATCTAAATGGAATAAAAATGAATTAATTATGGTATGTTTATATTATTTTATTATAATTTTATAAAAACCCATATTTTCAGTAAAAAATTGTTTAATTGAGGAGAATGTAAGAGCAGATATTTTACTATGGTAAAATACCATTGTTTTTTAGGGTCATTAAGAAAATATTTATAATATTATATTAGTATAATAATTATTATTTATCCCCAATTTTTATTATTATATGGATACTAATTACACACATATGTCTCATAATAAAAATTAGGTTTAGAAAAACATGTTATTTGAATTTTAGGTTCCAAATGTGTAATTTTCAAATGAAAATTTTATATAATTAATAACTAAAAAACACACTGTTAGGTAATTATTTTCATAAAATATAGATATAAATTTTGAATTGATACAAATAAATTATATTATGGTTATATTTTACTATATTTTTAAATATATATTTTTTTGTTAACAGAAAACCTACATTTTTTATAAATACCACAACTTTTATAAAATAATTTTAATGACCACATGACTTAAAAATGTATGTAAATTTTTTATGAAAAAACTATATTTTTGTGGTAAAATGTTGAATTTAAAAATATAATTTTAAATTTATGAATATATATTTAAATTTTTTACTCCTAACATACATTTTATCCTAATAAAAACTAATTTTAGTTCATGACATTCATTTAGTGGTTGAAGGGTGATATTCAGTTTTAGGTTGATTTCATTTTCTAATAATCAAACTTCTTTAATTATAAACCATGTAATTTCATATGTATCATTTCTATGGAAAATTATTTATGATAATTAATGAATTAATCCATATTGTAACATAATAACACTCCCTCAAAAAGTATAAATACCGAATAATTATCCCAATATACTCTAGTATAATGTTATTGAGAAAGGATTTGTTGCGGTTTTTCATTGCAATAGTGTCTCCATTGCATTTCTTAAGTACAAATTAAATCTTCCAACACATTAGGAAGATACAATTAAAGGTAAGATTTGGTAACAACTTTTTAACCATTATATTTGTAATAATTCTGTTTTATATGATTTTTTCAAGAAATGTTTTTATATATCATGTTGGTAATTTTAATATTATTGTAGAAATTATAGAATAAAATTATCTATTAATGTAAAACCTCTATACACTATAAAAATAATCTAAAAGTACCAAATCCATAATAAATTTTACAATTTCAGTAATGTAATGATAATGTCATTTCCTAGAAATTAAATACATTTCTAGATAATAATCTATGTAGAATATTTCTCAAAATTTTCTATCAATAATAATCCTGATAAATTTTGGTTGGGTATCAAATCTACCATCACCTAGTGGAAAATTAATATACCTAACTTTTCATCTAGTTTAACAGTATCAGAGGATAATTATTGGATGATTCACGAGCTCTTTACTAATTATATTGATTTATTTTATCCTATTGATACCCTAAAGTGTTAAATTTATTTTTATTTCGTCGTTTTTTACATTCATTTGATAAGGTTAAATACCATTACATTTGAAATATCTGACTAATTTTATGGAAATTAATGTATGTGTAGAAATATATCAATGTTTTTTTATTGAATGGGTAAATATTTATTTTTTGTATATCATTAATCTTATATGGAAAAATAATAAATTTCATTTCAATGATTATATTTTTTTTATTTAAGGAACATAACAATATGAATTATTTATACATTTTTTTTATAAGATGAATGCATGCGAATTATTTTGAAATAAGTCGGGGCCAATGTTTTATATTTCATTTATACATCAATAAGTCTCAAAATACAAGATTGTTGGGGATTTGGTATTATCGATACTAATTTATGTATGATATCTTGGTACATGTATGTGATTATATATTTATGATATTGGGTATGATATTTTCCATCACTATTAAATTATTTATTCATATTCATTCATTCATTCACTATAATGAAATTATAGGATATATTAGTTTAATAGAATTTATTTATACATGAAATATTATTGATTCCATATTAATTTTTGATAATTTTAATTATTGATCCACCTTACTAGAAATAGAAGATTAACCTTAATATTTCATTACTTTCTATAAAAAACAAGTTTTAATATATTGGAAAAATAGGTATTAATGAAACATTTTATTGAATTCTTATTTTTAGATAGTGTATCATTTGTTTTCAATTTAATGTAATGTTACTCTTTATTGGACATAGAATATTACCCCATTATATTTTTTACATTTTCCTCTTGAAACCAAGACTGTTACTAAGTGTGACATATGGATTTTTTATTATAAATTTTAATTAATTATCATTTTTAGATGTGGTATCTTTTGTTTTCAATTTAATGCACTTATTATCTATTTATTATTATCTGGAAACTACAAAAGTGTTTCTCTGTATGATATGTTCTTCTATTACAAAATAAATATAATAAAAATTGACACTAGGTTAATGTATTCAGGGTGATACACCTATGAATTTGAACATGAACATTGGGTGAACTATTTATGATATTAGAAGTACACCTCTGGGATATAAAAATTATAAAAAACCAATAATTTATTTGAACATAGGTAGAATTAGGCTATTGGTTAAGCACGCAATGTTTAATAAATAATAATACATTTTTTGTGTGTGTGTTTGAAGAAATTAAATTAATAAACCGTAGATTATATTTTGAGAGAATAATTCTATTTTATGGATTCCATGTTTAATATTATAAAAAAAATACCTTATGGGATAAAAAAAATGATATATAGATTACATCTATCATAGACTAATTAATGGGTATGCTAAGACGCTCATTCCATTAATAAAAAAACTATAATAGTTTGTGTTCATACTTATTATACAATACTAAAGGTGACTTGTATATTATACCTAGATAATGTAGGAAAAATTTGATTTTATTATTATTATTTATGTTTTATAATGGTATTTGTTATAGCATGATGTGTTTGGAAAACATAAAGGATAATTATTTTCATAGGTATTTAATTTTTAATCATTATCCAATTTAATTTATTTTTATTTAACATTCATTGAAAACAAACTCGAATATAAGTAGATTAAAAGGGTCTGTGAAACA
Organism: Viscum album; assembly: GCA_963277665.1. NCBI lineage: Eukaryota > Viridiplantae > Streptophyta > Magnoliopsida > Santalales > Viscaceae > Viscum > Viscum album. The sequence goes on along the minus strand of OY728141.1, from coordinate 303,943,541 downwards.
TTTATGAGAAGATTGATTTCTGGGAAATTAAATTATCTTTAGTATGGGAGTGTTTTTTTAATAATGTTTTAATTTATTCGTTATATTTTAAATATATTTTTTATAGTTTCAGTTTCATGTTTTTTGTATATAGTTAGCTACTTTTTAGAAAATGCTGACCGCACATTAATAAAATAGGAATAATATGATGAATTTCTTTAAAAAATATTAATTTTAAAATAGTAATCATAAAAGAGGATATTAATGTTAATATAAATTTATTTATCTAGAGGGTATAAAATTGGTAAATAATGTAGTAGTTAAAAAATTATGTCAGTAATATAGGAAAACAATATTTATTGTTCTTTATTTAGTATAGAAGTCATTATGTAAAATTAACTAATGAAATTATTAGGTTGTAGTATTAAATTATATTTTCCATGGGTGGTTATACAATAAGTCACACTAGTATAACATTAATAAATATCTCAACCCATCTACATAAGAATAGAGGCATAAACCATATGTGAATAAAATAGGAATCTAGATGGTTATCCTAGATTAACATAGTGAAATAGTAATATAAAGTTCGTGTGTGGTCACAAGAACATTGAATCAATGTTGAATCTATTAATGTAAAGAAATCAATAGTACCAACATTTCATACACGTGACATTACACAAATGATTCTATATAGTGTTCTTTCTAAGATTTAATACTATATTATGTTTTTTGGTTATAGATAAATCAAAGTCATAATCTTTTTAATTGTTACAATTTTATTATTCAAGTAAAATAAAATAGACACACAAAGAAATGAATGAAAATTAGATATATCCTTTATTAAAATAAAATTTGTCCCTAATAACATTATAAGAACTATATCATGTTTCTAAATCAAAATTATTCTACAAGAACATTATTTTGAGGATATCAAAATTATTTCATCAGCAGATCTACTCCTCTAATGTATCCACCCAACTGATTTTTTAATTCATCAATATCATGTATGAGATGTTATTATAAAAATAATGTGTTTGGTCCATTGATCAGACCAGGGTTCCATAAATTTGGAAAGAACACCATTTTTATCAAAATTTAACTCTGTTTCTACCTTCATTTAAGGAAGCTCTCTATAGTAGGAATTGAACATCTAGATCAAAACAAATTCCTTTCCAGTATATGATAGTGTGTTTCCCTTAACCTGTACTGTTGAGTTTTTTATGGTGAATGTAATATGAGACTTCCAAAAAAATTTCTCAACCATTTAGGAAAAACACAAATATTGTTTTGAATTCATATAATCTTCTTCTAATAATAAATAGGAATAGGTGTAACCATTTATGCAGAGCTCATCCTCATCCACAATGACAATGAATATATCCATGGTCCTTGTCATGTACTTAAAGACATTTTTCATAGAAATCCAAAGACTCTCACCATGATTTGAGTAGTCTCGACATGTTATCCTCAATTCATATAAGACAACAGGTTGAGTACAAAATATAGCGTAATATCTAAACCTATAAAGGATAGATATAGAATCATATCAATACTTTCTAACTCTTTATAGGGATCCAAAATATTTCTATTATTATTACCATAGAACAATAATAAAGATCCCTTCTTCGAGTTTTCCTTTCTAAATTTCTTATGTACATTACGAATATTTGTCTTATGAAATATTCAAATGAACATTTAAAATATCTCTCTTTTGGATCTCGTTTAGATTATTGAAGCATATTCTCTAATTTCATTAAATAAAAAACATTTACCAAATATTATCTATAATGAGTGATGTGTTAGGATGTCATTTCCAATAACAATTAAGTAATATAAATATACTATTATAAGTAATACTATAATTAAACATGCATGTTTTTCATTTAGGAACCATCTATGAATTTTTTTAAATGAAAATATTTGATTGCAACATCAAAATAGATATTACAGCTCTGATAAACTTTCATTAGTCCAAAAATTTATAGTTTAAAATTATAAAACATAGTATAATCATTTAGACTGTCAAATACCTATGTAATTATCTTTTAAAAATACTTAAATAAATTTTTATTCATGAATTCAATTTTTACATCCATTTGATAACTGACATAATCATAATGAGAATCTATGTATAAAAATTCAAAAAAAATGTTATCCATGAAACATGGGAAAAGGTATCTTAGGGTCAATACCATAAAAATGATTGTATCCCATTTCTACACGGTGTTCATAATAGGTTGAAATTATACTATCCACGAAAGTATAAAAATGGAATCACCTATTGAAACCTATGGGTATCAACCCATTACATGTATCCAATAATTTTAACATTTTGATAACATACAAGGATTCCATTACAGATTCCATGGATTTTGACTATTTCTATGAATTATCACTCCCTATGGTAACACGGTATGAAGTTGAATCATCTCCAATGGGCATTAAATCATCATAATTATATATGATAAATCTATATCATTAGGGATATTTATGAATTCTAATAGATATATGAGTTTATTTTGTAACATTACTTCATTATTATTTAACATGTGTTTGAGGAATTGGATCATTCCCTGTCTTAAGAACAACAACTATTTATTTTTCTTCAATGTTTATTTGTTTTTGTTTTATCAAACTAAAATATAATTTAATGTGATTATTATCATGTAATATTGAATATTTTCCTGTAAATACATTCTACTCAGTACGACTATAGAAATAATATTCCCATATTTCCTTAGGATAACCAAAAAATAAGCAATGGTCATATATTTTGACATTTTTTGTCTGAAGCCAATCATTCTAATAATTATTGAATATGATAAATACATATAAATTCAAACTATTATATTACCCATTCCATTTATTATATGAAATCTTTATTAATATTTATATAGAACACTATTTAGTTGGAATTCTTTAGTCTCCATAGCATACCACAAATATTAGATAGGAATGTCACATAAAATCATTATTGACATAACAATGTCTGAAATTGTAAAATTATACCCTTTAAATACATCAATCCATTTTTATATTTCAATAGTATTGAGTTTTGATAAATATTCACAATTCCTTATGTTATTTTTGAATTCGGGTCTCATGTATTCTCCACCCTGATATAATTGAAGAAATTTAACAATTTTTCACAAAAGATTCTTTACTTTATTATGAAACTCATAAAACTTTGGAAATGTTTCATACATCTATTTCTTCATTAAAAAATATAAATATTGAATAATGTTTTATATAAAATTATTTATGTTCCTAAAACCGAATAAAATTATTGACTACAAATTTTTTATATACATCACTATTTATAACATCCAACAGTCCACTAGCACTCTCATCATACATTCCAAGCGGTAACATTAAAATTATTCATGTAAAGAATATTTAAATATACATATTTATTCATGGTTAAAAGATTATAAAAATATATACTTATTAAGTATTTATATGAAATTGGTGGTTATATATCTAATGGAATAATTCTAATCATAGGATATAGTAGAATAGACTACATCCTTTAAATCAAAATGTTATAATTTGTACTATACTCATTAGAAAAATTAATTATCTAGTTAAATTCCTAATAACATAAAAATAATAATTTTCATATATTGAATAATTATTGTCCTTAATAATCAATAAAACCCCATCTTTTCCATTAATGATAAAAATATAACATTCTTGTTTATAGGGGGAGTATAAATTGGATTTCAATTATAGGATCAATCAACATGGTAACATAACATCATAAGTGTCGACCTCTAATTTTGAGATTATCTAACTAACAAAAAAAATCCCCACTAATCTTCTATTATGATATTTTATGAAAAAATATTTTCTTCCCAAATAGTTTATAATAACCAATGAGTTACAGTTCAAGAAAAAAATTACTATCACATTCAATATTTTTAATCTGAATGTTTCTCCTTGAGAATACATACCAATCATTGATATTAGTATTTAACTATTTCATATGTCAAAATAATAATTATATATATTTGTTTATGCTAATTATTCTACAATATATAATAATTAAATCGTAATATGTTAGTATCAAGCATTATATATTTTCAATATGTCCTTTAAATAAATGGTCTCACACTAAAAAAAATGAATTTGAACATTGTATCTTCTTATTGAGCCACTGAACTTGCATGTTAATGGATATAGGAAGAGAAAATGATTGTTTATATAAGTCTGGGTTCACTTATCTCTATATGAATGTTATTTTTCAAAGGATTCACCCTTTGAATTAATCATTTTCACCCACCTTGAGATGTTTTTTATGCCTACTTGTAGGAAGACTTATTTTATTTACTAAAAAAGTGAATTTTCAACTAGTCTTATTGATCCATGAACCATAATTCTTTATGATAAGTTCCATATTTATAATCCATCTCAATTCGTAGTTAATTTTTTCATATGTCATCCCTATCAATATAGTTTTCTCTCTTAGATAGTTGAGTCGATTACCATGTATTAAAATCTATCATATAGATTCACTCAAATATATTCCCATAGTATCTAGTCGTTTTGGGATTCCTATCTACTGTATCCAAATGAAAACAAAAATATATTTTCCTCCAATCAAAGTCTAGGGGATCCAATATATATAACAAAACATCCATCAATGAAAATATAGAATCACTTACTTCTATATTTCCATTAACAGGATAATCCAATGGAACTCAATATTAGAATAGAGCTAATGAAATGAATGATTTAGGTCTTGAAAGGTGTATCATTGTAACTAATATAACAAATAGTAATTTTACGGTTTTTTTAGTAATTCTCCTTGACTTATGATCCCTTATATTTCCATTTTTTGGTGATGGAGGTGTTTAGGGGAGGATATGGGGGTTTTACATTGTCATGGAGGTGAAATAGATATGTTACTTGAATTACCCATCATGTACGTAGATTACTCAATGTGAAAATCCATTTCCTGGCATGTCAATGTATTCATCAAGATTGATATCTTTTAGAGGTAAAATATATATTAAAATTAATAGAAAATGATATTTTCTGTAGAAATAAAACCATGGAAATTACATGACATTATTGTTTAATACACATCGTGTAATACCCTAATCAAGTGTAAATTTTTTTATTGGATAATAATTCCTTATTTCATCCATTCTCTCTTCATCATTTCATTTGTTGAGAACCCTTGGTTCCCTAAGTTATTCTTCAATCCCTTCATCAACCTCCTTCGATATGTTCATTGTGGTGAATGTCTATTGGTGATCCGGGTTTGATACGTGGGGAGTTACCTTCTTCTTATCACCCATTTTCTTCCATTATTCATCCAAGGATCCACTATGGTAGGGTTTTTTTGGTTTTCATTTTCTATTATGTAACATTTTAATGGTATTTGCTTGCGATGTAGATTTATTTGTGGTTTCTATAATAAAATTATATTTATGGTTTGATAATTATTCACCTTGAAGTTTATAGAAAGTAAAAAAAGCTAATTTGATGTAGGATTTCCCTCAGTTAAATTTATATTTTCATCATACAAGAGGTGTTTCTCCTATTTACAAATGTATTATTGATGTGCTATAATAATTAATGATAATGAAATTGGTTAATTAAATTTAATAGGAGAGTGATATTTTATTTTCATGATTTTACAACCTCAATTTTATTTGGGATACATTGAATTGTTCAGGCATAATGCCCAACAAAAAATTGTGGTTGTTGGGGTATTTCTCTACGCTGGATACATGTGATGTAGTGGTTTTTTTTGTTGTGAGTTTTATTGTATCACCACAAAATTGAATTTTGATAACCAAGTATTTTTGGATAATAAAATGGTTTCCCCTATATTTATACATTGGTGATAATAAACCAAATAAATAATGTGGAATTTCGTAAAATCCACTGTGTAAATATGATAAATTAGTCATGATGTTTTTTAGTTTGAGTGGTTGGGGAATCTGGGGGTAATGATTTTCTCGTGCTTCTGGGGCATTGATGATGTGGTTGTATGGTCGTTCTTATGGAGCTAATATGATGTGTTTTGTTTGGTCTTTCATTTGGGATGACAATGTGATAGTATGATTTTCTCCTTCTGAAATGTGGATAATTTTTAATAGATACCTAAGTAGTGATGTAATGAATAAATAAATAATTATTCAATAATGTTTGAAATGGAATTGGTTGCTTGGTTAATGGGATGAGATCAATTAACAAATAATCTAATGATGGGTTGTGTGACTAAATGCGAATGATGTTAATTAATAAAATGAATTGGTGTTACACATAAAGAAAATGTGATCCCACATGGGAGGGTTATTCACATTATAAAATTACTATTGTAAATCTAATAAATACATTTTGTTGTAGCAAAAAAAGTGAAGGTGGTATTAGTTGGTTTGTTAGTTTGTAAACCACTAGCTTGGGATATATATAAATATATATATATATATATATATATAATAAACATTTTTATGATTTCTATATGCACCCCATCTAGATTAAACACAATATGTCGAACACCCACAAAGTCATGTAGGTGTTGTTTTTTCCAACATATTTTGAGATGTATGGACGGTTGGGTAAATACACATTCATGCTCCCTCTTCAAGGAAGGGTAGGTATTTCACATGCTGTGATGGTCGGAGTTTAGTCAGTGTAATAGATGAAGGTTTTAGTATAACAAGTGTCATTGGGATGAGTTGTTCTGTGGTTTCCCAGGTGCTTTCAGGATGATATGTGATGTTATTTCCTAGGTGTCATCTAGAAAAGATTATATGTGATGTGTTCAGATGTGAGGCCCATGTGTGTGTCAGAGGGATGTTCTTTGAGGTATAGGTGTGTGTTGGAGGGATGTGTTGTGAGGCCCATTTTTGTGCGTGCATGATGAGGTGTGAGGCACAGATGTTTGACGGTGGGATGTTATTTTGTATATAGAAGGGATGAGAACACCAAGACATAAAATTTATGGTGAGTTCTCAATAACACTATGAATGTGGTATGTGTTCCCTATTATTGATGTGATTTACCTTATAAAATATTATGTCACTTCTATTAATTAGTGAGTCTGCCTTTGGGATGATGGAATTGTTAATATTAATAAAAAGGTAATGTTTGGTTCATTAGTTTTCTCATAGGGGAATTTGTATGCTTATTTCATGTGTCTATTATATACATTAGTTTTCCTACATAGTATACATGTATGGTTTATCTATGTATATAAAAATATTTTTAGCATTCCGGGTGGATTTTTTGGATTGTTCTGGACGATAGTAACTCAAATACTTGACTCTATCTATGTTATTAATTTATCATTAGTTTTGGGTACTTACATTATAGCCTTTATTGTATCAGTTCTATTTATACAGGCACGTAGGGTGGTTTTATTTTCTCTTTTATATTATTTATTGGAGTTTTTATTGGATGATCCATTCTAGTAGTAGTTCATATTAAAAATATAAAGGGAAATGCCTACTATATTTTGATATGTGTATACACTTATTGCTACCTACCAACCAGGTGTCTACTGGAGGTAGGACTCAGGGGTTATAATCTCAATCCCTTCATTGCATGGTCATTTGAGGGAGGGGGTCGTGACAGATTTCCATCAAAGGTGATGGTTGAGAGATACGATAGTGTTTGGATTTATGCACAATGATGATTTCATGGGTCGGTAGGGAATCAATGTTAGATGATAATAGTTTGTGAAATAGTCTATGTAATACCATCAAGGAAATGAGATCTTAGGGACCCCGAGGTACAATGCAGTGACATTGTGCCAAACGAACAACCAAGTAAAGATAGACCCCTTGCAGTGTAGAGGCCTAGAAGTGGTATAAGAGTTAGAATGACTTTTGTTATTTCATGAATTATGTTGTATCGGGAAAGTCAAAAGGGATAAAATGAATTAAACAGATTAATATTAATAAAAACATTATAATTAAAAATAAATTCTTCTCAGACATAGGAAATCTCTATTTTCAATTCTATTATAGCTCATGGTCATCATTCACATGTGGCTCAGGGAGTTGAGGTTCAGTATGGTGATACAGTTTTATTATCATATGTCATGAACCATCCCCCGAGGCATGTGTCTTCACTACCCCAAGCATGACTTCCATAGGCCAGGGGCTGGTGACAATCATAAGAAAAGAGTATCCCTAAAGTAGGATGTAGATTCATTTAATCGTATACAAACACACAGACTAGAATTCAACAAGATTCAACCACGACGTAAAAATTTTGTAATAAAAGATTTGTACATTATGTAAGGGGCCAGAATAAATCCCAACTGAAAAGAGACAACTACAAATCAAAATAGAAAACGTCTCTAGAGATCATACACCAGGTATCCTACAAGAAGGGTAGGTACAAATCATTTCCATTGCTCTCCACATCAACCCTCACCACCTTCAAGTCGTAGAACACCCAGTCTTAGTCAAGGTTTCTTATATTCTGCACAAGACACTACAATGTGCGGGTGAATCTTGTGCAGGGGTGAGCATAGAAATACCCGGTATGGACCTTGAGACCCCCAAAGGACTTTCAGAAATACTCAAAGAAAACCACTAGAATGGTCTCAATCACAAAGCACAATGTAATATACACTACTAAAAATAAGAATAACTGAGTACAGTAGAACATATTATCAGTCGTAATGCAAGATCATCATATTATATAAAGAGGCACTATGGCTGACTCACATAGGATCGATAGGTACTAACCCCCATAAGACCCACACATGATCGATAGATTTTGATCCACACAGGATCACAAGGTGTTGATTCACATTGAATCACAACGTTCTGATTCAGAAAAAACCACTGGGTATTGATTCACATAGAAACGTTGGGTGAAAATTCAATTAGAATTGACATGTGTAGATTCACACAGAATTGATGTGTGATGGTTCACAAAGAATTGATTTTTTCTAATTCACATAGAATCTCTTGGTACTGATTCACACAGAATTTCTCGATGATAATTCACAAATAATCACTAGGTGTTGATCCATAAAGGATTTCTCTTCATTCATCACATCTCAACCAACTATAGGATTCCCACTCATAGTACTCATGTTTCTGGGAGAAATTATTCCTCAAGACAACATTGGTATTTCAACTAGCAAGAAGTACCACTAAGAATTTACCCAATGATATGCCATGTCATGAGTGTTCTAACACAATAGATGTAATTCCAACCAGACGCTTGGACAATAAGTTATTGGAATTTTATGGCAGAGGTACTTGTTGGATTTGGAGTCGATCTAACTAGGTTGTACTCTAACATTCACCAAAACTATCATGGTGTATCTCAAATGTAAAACCTCACTCCAAGGATCCTATCACCATATATGGTTCATGAAATGGACATCCAGTTCGAAATATATATACTTTTAAGTGTATCTGGGCCTGAGAGGCGTCCAGGTCTGTCCCACCCGGACGTCCCGACCCGGCCCAGTTGGGCTGGGCCTTGGTGGTTTAGCCCGCCGGTTTATGCGACCCATGCGTGGGTCATTCAGTACCCCTCTATAATAGCATAAAGTTTCATTCAGCTCTTTAATTTGCGTCCCCAGGTGTCACTACCTGGGTATATGTGGGACCTGAAGGGAGTAGGTCTTTCCCTTCATCACTGGTTCAAAGCCGCAACCTACATTACTATGGCGTGTGACAATGCACTGCCCCTCACCTCCATGGTTGGCCAAGATCTAGCCACCGCCTTCACAGCCAGCACCGGTTGCCTGTGCCTCACCAATAGATCTTTTGCGGGATACCGGGTGAGCTCTGGTGGTCCATTATTCTTTTCGGACACACCTACGGACCTACTGGGATGTTGACATTGTTGTGTGCCATCTGATTTCAACATTCTATCTTGATGAAAATCATCCCATGAAGAACACATCAGTAAAAGAGGAGGTGGGGGGTTCGAGCCTTTTTTGTTTGGATCACACCCTTTTCATTACCGTCATAATAGGTAGATACAATTTCATTCAACCAAGAAACATTATTATTAAACCCACTACCTTGGATTTCATTGGAGTTTTCATAGCAGTGGATGGAGAATCCATTCTCGATGAAGCCACTAATTTTCTTCCTTCCCCATTCAATTCCTCTTACATTGTCATCAAAGTTTCTATTCCTCATTGGATGTCTCCCCAAAAAAATTTCAGTGGTTCTTCACATTCATGCCAATAACCCCCAATTGAGATTCTATTAAATGGAATTAGGATCAGAACATGTTTCATTACATTAATGTTGTTCATTTATGAACTATATTTAATGATACAATGTCTAGGTTACAAAACAGAAGTGTCAATACATTAAATGTCATGACTAGTCAGTGGTCCCTCCACCGCCACTCAGTAGTTACATAATGAAATAAAATATCTTTTTTTAGTTATTTTATTATATTTTTATTTCAAAGTAAAAAATTTATCTTTTTCTCTCAACCAAATGCGGTCTACTCTCTGCACCGATTCAAATGTTATAAAATGACGGTTGTACGTTTACTGAACGCACCTTAAGAAAGTTAAGAAACACCATTACAAGCACACCGAGATTCAGAATCATGGATTGTCAATTTTCACAGACTCGTAGCAATCCTATATAATTTAAAAAAAATTACATGAAATTTTCCAGGTCTTCAAATTCTCCTCACTATAGTGTATTTCATCCCCAAAATAAATAACAATAATTAGGAAATAAATGGGGTTATTGAGCATGTTTCTTAGCCTCCCTTTCCCTTGTGCTCTCATGGAGATTCATGTACTACCTGCATACTCAAACCAGTGGAATTGACCACCCATGAAGGATCTGGTCCTTTCAATCATCTATCTCCACTAGGAACTCCACAAACATCCCCTATCATCGATGTCTTGCACCCCCTAGTCAATAATTTGTCATTGGTCATGAACGCATATCCCCAACTATAACACATGAAATACATTTTGTAACAGGTGCATCTATGGGGGGAATAGCCTGATGGTATGACACCATACAAATTCTGGTGTGGATCTGGAAAGGTCCAATGATCCTTAGATATAGCTTGCTACCCCGGACAATCTTCTATGATCCTCATCAGGGTGAGACCCGTAAGAAGACATGGTCTTCCTCCTCGAACTCCAAGGGTCTCCATCTCATATCTTCAGAATACATTTTCCAGATATGTGTAGTCTTCATCCACTCCTAGATGATATGCCCCTTCTCTATGGTTTCCTATACCAACTATGGACCGATATGTGATGACTCCCCTAGTTTTGTATAGAAAATAGGTGATCTGCTTGGTTATCCATACAAGGCCTCAAACATATCCATGCTGATTGTGGAGAGATATATGTTGTTATATGTGAACGACACTATGGGAAGGTGGTCCTCCCAACTGCGGCCCAAATCGAGGACACAATCATGAAGCTTATCCTCGATTGTTTGTATAGTCTTCTCTATCTGACCATATGTCTAAAGTTGGAAGGCATTGGTCAAGCGTACCTGAGTCCCAAATGCCACATACAACCCCTTCCATATGAGGGATGAAAAAAGTGTGTCATGATCCGAGAAAATCATCAATGGAACCCTGTTTAGTCTCAAAATATATTGCACAAAAGGCATCCAAAGACCTCTACTGATCTCTACTCGCAGATGGGTAGATAGTTGGCCAATTTGGTGAGTCAGTCAATGATCAACCAAATAGAATAGTGGTCCCTAGACATACATGGTATCCCTATCATGAAGAACATGGATATACTATCCCACTTACACTTTGGTACCTCAAGTGGCTGAGCTAAGCATGCTGGTACCTAATGCTCAGCATTCACTTCCTGACAAGTGAGAAATCATGATACAAACTCTACCACTGCCTTCTTCATCCCTGGCCACCAAAACTGATTCCAAAATTTCTAATACATCCTCGCCACTCTAGGATGTACAGTGAAAGGGGATGTATGGAACACCTTAAACATATCATCTCGTAGAGTTTCTGGTACATAGATTATCCTCTAAATAGAATGATATTCCCCCACCTTTAGAAAATCCTTTAAGAGAATGTCCTGTGGATATTTGAGTGTGTTGGGACTCACAGTCAACATCACCAAGTTGTGCCTCCAGAACTCACTATAGAAGATAGGGAGTGACATTTGTAGACTACTGGTAAGAATCTCTATCTCTATCCACGAAAGATATATTCAATGTGGCTAGATGCTTTGACACCTCACCCAAATGTTGTAGGCCAGTCCTCCTGCTATGTTTGTCTGCTACAATGTTCCTTTTCCCACGAGTATAGACTATCTCCAAATAATAGTCTTGGAGGAACTCTATCCATTGTTGTTTTCTCTGGTTCATTTCCTTCTGAGAGATGATATTCCTGAGACTGTTGTGATCTTAATAAACTGTTCACCCATCAATTATTTTAACCACTTCTTCAGCACATAGACCTCTACTTCTTACTCTAGGTCATGGGAAGCGTAGTTCTTCTCGTGTCCTCTCAACTACCATGAGTCATAGGTGATCACTACTCAATCCATAATTTAGTCACATAAAAGTCTTGAAGTCGGTGCGTTGCAGTAGACCACATACCCAAATCCCTCTTCTGGTAGTGTCATAATGAGGGAACTTGTCAATTTCTGCCTCATCTTCTAGAAACCCAGGTAGAACATCTCCATCCATATTAAAGGCCACCATTTCTTCTTCAAAGTTGACAAGGATTCCACTACCCTGGAGAGGTCAGGTAAAAATCTCCAGTAGTACCCAGCCAATTCCATAATGCTCTGTACCATAGTCACACTCTGGGGTGGCTCCAAAGCAAGAACCACCTCTATCATTTTCAGATATACTATGAATCCATCTTCTGAGATAAGGTTCCCCAGGATGTGAAATTTCCATATCCATAATTTGCGCATTGAGATATCTTTATAAATATAGTGAACTCAGAGTGTATCCAAAACGATCTGCAAGGGTGTGGCATGCTCATCCTCTAACACTAAGTATATCAAGATGTTGTCATTGATGACCACTATGAAGTGATCGAGTTATTGATGGAATTTTTTTTCCATGATCCCCATCAACACTGAAGGATTCTTGGCCATGCCGAAATGAATCACTAAGAACTCATTGTGGCCATACCGGCACCTAAATGCCATCATTAGTATGTTTTCATCCCATACCATGAGCTGATAATAGCCAAGTCTGAGGTCTATCCTCGAAAAACATCGAGCTCCCATCTATCTGTTGAAGAGTTCATCCAACCTTAGAAGTAGATACTTGTTCTTCACAGTCACCTGGTTTTGGCTTCGATAGTCCACACAAGTCATCAAGCTCTTATCCTTCTTCTTGGCGAACAAAATTAGGGAAGCCCATGGAGAAACATTTGTCCTTATGAACCCCTTCCTCTACAAGTCCTCCAACTATACCTGCATCTCATTAAGCTCCACGGGAGAAATTTGATACGTTGTTGTAGATATCAGTGTCATATCATTGTATAGGATGATGTAAAAGTGTACCACTCTATGAGGAGGTAGTCCTGAAATATCATCTGGAAAGACATCATCATATTGATCCACCACTACCAGTTATCTCATACCCATCACGTCAATTTATGTGAGGGTGGGGCTAGCAAATTGGTGAGGGATCAGAAACACCCTCCTCTAAAAAAGTACATTCAATGTTATAAAGGTTTCCTCCTCACCAGTGAAGGAAACCCTCTTCCCATCCTCACAGAAACACCACACATTGCACCTAAAATGGTTGATCTCAGCATTAAAGGTAGATAGACAGTTGATACCCAAGATGACATTGTAAGGCCTCAACACTATTACTAAGAGATCTCAGTCGAAGCTCTCACCTCCTAGAGTGATCTCACACTGTCTACACCAGTGTCTAATCTTCTAATCCTCTTCCATTGGAGTCTCTAATCATAAGGATCGATTCAACGACTTGATCAGAATCCCCAAGATCCAAACAAGTGTTGTGGTAATGAAAGAGTGACTCGAACCGGTGTTTTTAAGTACTATAGCTAGTGTGGAATAGAAACTAATCATACCTCTAATCAAAACTAGAGAACCAAGGTCATGGGCCTCTACCTCTTGATGCTGAGCTCTCCCCTATCAACATTCTCCCTCTCGTTGGGGTGAACCACCTGGTAGTGGTAGTGTTAGAGCCTTAATTCATCATCCACCATCTACTACACGACCTGATCCTCTACCACATATACTTCCCTACAAACCTCCTCACTAGAACCTTGACCACTTCCTCGGTGGTTCCTCGACCGTTTTCTGATCGTAGGTATGATGGGTCATGTATTTTCAAACCATGTGGCCCTACCCACCGCACCTGAAGCACATTATTTTTCCCTGATGACCCCTCTACCTCGCGAGCTCCACACATCCGACCCAACATCCTAGGGTCGCCCTCCAGAAGGCCAGGTCTCTTAGGACCTCTACGTCATCTGCCTACTACCTGATACATATGACTCGACAACCTATCATCCAGCGGTGGATCTAACCATTGGTGTCTGGTCATCAAAGAAGCTCTCCACAAATAATGCTCGCTTGAGCACTCCAGCCTACATCAGGATATTGATTGATATCACTAAGGCTATGATGTCCCACCGGAGACCCATCACAATGTTCTGGGCCCTAGAAAGTGGGTTCCAAACCGTGTCAGTGGAGTAGCACGAGAGGTCAATGAATATATTTGAGTATTGGGCTACTGATAAGCTTCCCTGCTAAAAGCACAGTATATTTTGGATAGATAAATATCATAGTTTCGCCGGAACAAGCTCCACCCTGAAGACAGTCTCAAATTCCAACTAGGAAAGTGTCTCTTACTCATGAAATTGGAGCATCAGGCTTCACCATATTCTTACTATTACTCAGAAAATACTAGCAGATAGGATCACCATTTGATTTGCGAGGGTCCCTACTAGTGGAAAACTCTAGCCACATCCTCCATCGAGTCCTGAGATGCATGTGGATCTATCTCACCTCAAACCCTCAGGGGTAACTACCGTCGGAACTCGTGTAATATGCTCAATCTGCGTGCACTATCCGCTAGTGTGGTTGGTGGAAACTACAACCTAGTGGGTTGTGGTGCTGTTGGTACACCACCTAATGGTTCAAACATAGTGAAAGGGCCCTGCACCGAATCCTCGTCACTCGGTGGGCCGTCATCGTGTACTCTCTTGAGAATCCTGGCTGGTTGTCTATGCGGTGGAATCCTAAAAAGAAATAGGCGCCCCATGGTTACTATGCTATACCTGGTGAGCTAACTCAATTTAATCAAAGTTAAAACATTTCCAAAACACACACAATCAGTGTTTTTGTGCACCAAGTCAGAAATCGGAATTAAGGGTCTTGGAGTATGGATATGTCGGCCACCACACCAACACTAGAGTACCGAAACTAAAAAACAAACTAAAATAACTCAACAAAATAACTCCAATGGAATGATCATATTCCTCGATCTTTGGTAGAACTGAATCCTCTAATACCAATTTTTCATGACCCATCCCTTGGGGCACATTCCATGACTAACCCAATCCAACCTTCCATAGGCCAGATGTCGGAGACTAGTACAGAAAGGGCATATTCCTAA
Source organism: Viscum album (assembly GCA_963277665.1). Classification (NCBI taxonomy): domain Eukaryota; kingdom Viridiplantae; phylum Streptophyta; class Magnoliopsida; order Santalales; family Viscaceae; genus Viscum; species Viscum album. The sequence goes on along the minus strand of OY728141.1, from coordinate 303,927,987 downwards.
AATGGGAAATCATTTCTCTTAAAACTATACAAAAACCCTGACTAGAATCCATCAAGATGCAACCATGATGTAAAACTGCTGTAGTAAAAGAGTTTACTAAATGTAAGGGGCGGAAATGCAAGCCCAACTAAAAATGTACAACTACAACTAAAAACAGAAAAAATCTCTTCCGATCATCCACCGGGAATCCTACCCGAAGGGTTCATACAAATCTTCTCCATATCTCTTTACATTAACCATCACTGTCGTCAGGTCCTAGCTCTCTAGGTATCTTTCAATACTTCCCATCGCCTGCATATTACACAACAGGGTGTGGGAGAATCACGTGAAGGGGTGTCTATAACAATTCCTAGTAGGGAACCCGAGACCCCCGAAGGACTCTCAAAATTCCTTAAAAGAAAACAACATATATGGTCTCAATCACAATGTACAAAGAAATAGACACATATTAAACCTGGTACAACTGATTACAGTGGAATATAAGATTAGTCATAAAGAAAGATCATCTTATTATGTCATGAGGTACTACTTCTGAACCACACGAGATCGATAGGTACTAACCCCCACAAGACCCACACACAATCGAAAGGTGATGATCCACAAATAATTTATATGTGATAATTCACACAGAATTCTTAGGGGTTGATTCCCACAGAATATCTCAGTGCTGATTCACACAAAATCACTTAGTTCAGATTAAAAAAGAATTTCTTGTTGTTGATTCACACAGAATTTCTCGGTACTGATTCACACAGAATCCCTCGGTGATGATTCAAACACAGTCTCTAGGTGATTAATATCACAGAATCACTCAGTGTAGATTCACACATAATCTCTAGGAGCTGATCAACATAAGATTTCACATCATTCTTAACATCTCAGCTAGGCATAGGATTCCCTCTCATGGTATTCCAGTTTCTGGGAGAAACTACACTTGAAGACATCAATCATATTTCAACTAGTATTACGTCCCAATAAAAACTTACCCATTGATTCTTCCTATCATAAGGTTTCCAACGCAACATATAACAGGTCAATAGGATGCTCGGTCTGTATGTTATTGGAATTTTAGTGCAGAAAGACCGGTTAGATTTTGAGTCAATCCATCTCATCCATACTAAAACATTCTCCAAACCTCTCTTGGTGTATCTAAAATAGAATATCTCAATCCATGGATCATATCATCGTAGATGGTTCATCAAACGAATGTCTGGTTCATAAGATAATCCCTTTTATGTGTATTTGGGACTATGAGGGGTCTGGGCCTGGTCCGACCCAGTCATCTGGACATGGCCCACATGGGCTCTACCTGCTAAGCTGTAGGCCTTCCCGGACTAACCTCGACTAGGCTGGGCTACGGTGGCTCGGCCCACTGGCTGGCGCGATCTGCATGTTTTATGTGTGGTATGCTTCTCGAATGACTCAAAGAGTAGTTCAACTCTTTAATTGGAGACGCCAAGTGGCCCTGCATGCGGGTTTGTGGGACCCATAGAGAGCGGGGCCCTCCATTTTTCATGGATTTGGAACCGCAACCTGCTTCCCCATGGAACGCCGCCTCCCACTTCCATGTCTAGTCGAGAGCCAGTCACCTGTTCGTCCACCGCGGTGCCAAGTGGTGCTGGTCGCCAGTGCTGTCACACCGTTGACGTGACTGTGGATATTCTGCGGTCTTCTGGGTGAGCGTTGGTGGTCTGTTCTTCCTTCTAGACATTCCCAAGCCCACCCAAGATGCCACCATAATTGCATGCCCCCTGCATTCCACTTTCTATTGAGATGAAAACTGCCCCACAAATAACGCATCAAGAAATGAAGCAGTGGAGGTTTCGGTCTTTGTTCATTTGGACCAGGCCCACCACGTTAAAATCATAACAGGTAGCAGTAATTTAAATCAAAAAAGAGAAAAATTATTATTAAACCACCTACCTCCGATTTTGTTGGAGATGTCGCAGTGGTGGAAGGATAATCTGCGCTTGACGAAGCCACCGGCATTCATTGTTCCCGATTTGATTCCTCTGAGGCATCCGTCCAAACATCTATTCCTTAGTGGATGTCGCTACACCACAACATCAGAGTTTCCACCACTTAATACAAAAATCTCATGCCCGAGCATCTATTTAATAGATGGAGCATAAAAATTTGTTTCCTGACATGAATGCATTTCATTTATGAACCACATTTAATGTTACAACATCGAGGGTAAAAAAACAGATGAGTAAAGTCATTAAATGTATTGAAAATTCATGGGTCTTACCACCATGAATCAACTATTACAGAATCTAAATAAAATAACTTTGTTATGTTATAATATTTTTTTCGTAAAGTCCAAAATCAATCTATTTCCCTTGAACTACTATAGTCAAAGTGAAGCTTCCCATAAGGAATTCTCAGCACTACAGATTCAACGGTGCTGTTATATTTCAATTACGATCACCATTTCAAATGTTTGAAAATGTCGCCCATATGTTTACAAAACATACCTTAAAAAATTTCAAAACTCATTTCTGGCACATCGGGCTGCAGAATCATGCACCGTCAATTTACACAGACTCGTAAAAAACCACAATTATTTTAAAAAAACATTTAATTTTTGGGACATTACATCATAGTTTTGAACCGATTAAGTAGAATTATCATTTGTAGATGAAGTTGTGTTGTTTATATATATAGACCTATAGAAATTAGAGGTAGTGTTTAAGGTGTGTAAACCAAGATCTTGATATAGGATCTTGATATTGATTTCAGTTTGATCTTGGCCCTGACGGAGTACTGTCTCCCTTCAATAGTCAGTCGGATAGGGGGAGCAATTTGTATTTGGTGAATAAATATAAGACATAGGATAATTAGGAAGATGTTTTCTAGAATGAATTCTATAAGATGTTTTGAGAAGAGTTCTTTTTATTGACCCTAAAGGTAGTGGATAGGCACGTGATTTTGTCTATTTAGATGTGTATCATGTTAGTACTATAATTGGGAATAATGTCCAAGGATTTTTTTTGTTTTCCATAGGTATTTCTATAGATGAGGAGTCTTAGGATAAACATATTGATGAGGGAATCCATCCTTCAATTTAGTATAAAGTTACTCCTTTTACATTTCTAATATACATGATAGTCTAGAATAAGGTAGTGGACACTCGGTGAATTCACTACTGTGGAGGTTTCATATGGGAATGGAGCCAGGTGGGTTCCTAAAGTGGTATAATTTCTAGTAGAATGTCTTAGGTTCTAGGACCATTGAGGTTTTTAGTATCCATGATTCAACCTCAACAGCTTCCTTTACAATATTTTGGAGCGAGTGGTTTCTATATTGTTGAATGGGTAATTTTTCCCTACGGTGTTTTTATGGGGTTGATGTTAATCACTAGATTTAGTTCCCATGGGGTTCTTGAGCTTAGTTTGGTGGAGGTATATTAGAATTGTTTCAATCTCGGTAACAGTTTTCATTTAGGTCTATTCATTAGCAGTGGGTTTCTACTTCGCCAATGGGAGAGAGAATAGGTGGAGTCCAAACTCATGATGTTCCTTGTGTTCAGTGACTATGAACCTAGTCTTGACCATGGTGGGGGTCATTAGAAGAGAGGTAGAGGAGTAAGGAATTGCTAGTTAGTGGAAGCAGTAGTTCCAAAGGGTCCATAGATCACTAGAGGTATGTTTTTTTTTATAATGCCCCAGCCCCAGATTCCATGAGCTGGTGTATTATTTTAATACATTTGCATGATTTCATAAAAATATTGTTAAGGAATGATCAGTTTAATAGTCTTAGAAAATATATTACATACATGAAACTATTATTGCAATTAAAACCATAACATTCAATATATTTCGTTATTTGAGAACACCATTTTTATACGAGATTATCCCTTCATAACAATGAAAAATTACATATTGGAATCATGGGAAAAAACATCTAAAAGTAGTAATCATATATTCTCAGTAAGGTCAGCCAATACATAATAAGCTTTCATAAATGAGAATAAAATTTTGAGACAAGGTATAAAACCAAAATACAAGCATTTTGAACATAACCCTTATTATAATATGGAATGTATAAATCATAAAATCCAGTTTAAAAATTATCATGGATACTCTACATGTTAAAGAAATAGAATTTAATATAAATAGGAAATATTATAGTGAAGAAATTCATAATTCTGGACATTTGAAACATATCATCGAGGATTCAAGCATACAAAATGTTAATACATTTACAAGAAACCATTAATGGTTTAAAAATAGATCACCTATAATCAAATATATACTAAACACTTCAATACAATATGCTATTTTCGATCTTAAAAAATCATCCTTAGTTAATCCTAAAATCAAACAATGTTTGTTGACATAAATGAAAATAATCTAATAAAGTCATTAAAACTCTTTGAGAGAAATTTAAATTTTTACATTGAAATCATCTAGAAGTCGTGCAGTTATAAAAGAAAAAATATATTTTGAAAATATCCTTCTATAATTTTATGAATATATTTAAAATGTTATGTAATCATAATGTATGAAAATATATTCTTACACTGTAGAAGTAAAAAAAATTATTTCCATAATTTTTCGAAATGGATATAAATTACATAGTTTGGAAAACAATGGAAATATTTTTTTAAAAACATTTTTTAAATAGTAAATTATGGTTAAAAATTACATTAATTTTTTTGGATAAGATATTGAATTAAAATTTATGAAACATGAACATGGATGATAAATATGTCCATGTAGGTACTTATATGTAAAAAACATCGAATAGTAATGAGATTGTGAAATTGACCATAAAATTTTACATTACTTTAGTGTATGGTTAGTTAACCTCATGAATAATTGTTAAATAATGTTATTAAATTATTCAATGACCTTATATGTATTTATGATATCATATATGATCCAATTAAATAATCCTGTTAATAATATTTTAGTATTACCATTGATTCGGGTGCTAACACCATCATTTTTTATGCATGTTTGTGCTATAATTCATTTTTATTATGAATTAGATGTATATTATTAATTTTACTAATTATATAAGGGTCATAATTATTATTTATATTCATCATATAAATTTATAACAATTTTTCAATGGTTAACATAGAAAATGAATCTCACCGCATCGTGGAGACTGTGGGCCATAGGTACTCATGAGGGATAGTATCATTCACTTGATTGTTAAATTTTATGGAATTGGATGGTATATTAATTATAAAGAATAGTTGTAATGTTATATTCAATATTTAAATCCAATATACTCATCATTATACACATCAAAATAAATTATAAATGTAAATTAGTACGCACCATGATGTGGAGATGATAAGTCATATGTACACATGCACGGTGATACTTTTTTTCATGGGATGGATAAAAGGAGGAATATGGTTGTACTATAATCATAATATCATCTAATCGTTTATATTATTATATAGATATTAATTTTTTATGGATAAAATATAAGATTATTTTGTAGAATAAGAAAATAAATTGAATTGAATTGGTAAAACAATTACCTCTTCTTCAGTTGTGTTGTTCTGAATTTAATCAAAGGACAACTTAGGTGAGATTTCTGCCAATAGTTTAGCCTATAAGATGAATTGATGGAATATTGGAGGATAATTATGCTAGTTTTGGCTATGAAAAAGGCCTTTAAAGGTGTAAATTAAATAAAATGAGTAGTGAAATTTTATAATATTTGTGAGGGGAACTTGTGGAAGATCTTGAAATATTAATTTATTATAAATTGAAATTACGCTCCAAATGGATCCATAGGGATTTTATTCTAAGATAATATGAATATTGTTTTTAATTTTCTCATATAATTAATATTAGAAATGTGTAGGTCATAAAAGTTTCCATATCTTTTGGATTTTACCCTTAGTTAAATAGTTTAACACTAACTGTGTCTTCTGGTATTTTTACACCATTGGGTTAATATTGTTAAAATAAAATGAAAAATAAATCCAAATTTGACAATTTATCACATATTTTACAATATAAAAATATGTTGCTGAATGTATATTTTTTTAGGCTTTTACGTCATTTAACAAAATAGAATTTATTTTAAAATAAAAATTATGTCAATTTTAATACTATTTGATATATTCATTTAAAAAAATATAAATCTATCAGGATAACATTGATAAAATATTTAAAATATGTTATTAAAATTTCTATGGTATCTATAAAATTATAAAATATCATTAATTAAACCAAATTATATTTATTATAATATTTTTAATATCTTTTTATAATATTTTGATATATAATATAATTTATTATTCACTATTATGTCATCATTAATGGTAATTATATAGTCTCTAAAAATTATAAATAAATTAAAATTTGGTATGAAATTAATTTATCCTTCTAAAGAAAATATATAATCTATTAAATCTTATAACTATATCTATTATAAAATTATTATATATGTTAAAAGGAGAGTGTTACTATTTTCCATTTTCAATATTTTTTTAATATTCCAATAATATTTATGATAAAGGGACAATTAAATGATTAAATTATAAAACACAGGTGATAAGGGTCTAATTTAGTTATATAATAGGATTTTAATCTATGATAGGGTAATTTTATAATATTAGTTTTACCTTGTATTACCTGATTATTCCTTAATCATGATAATAAAAAATCACTAATGTTTCTATTAATAATATCCAAAAAAGTATCCTATTTACATAATTTTGTCCATCTTATTACAAATATGGAGTCCATTTTTTCAAATTCTTGAGATGGAATTTTCATTAATTAAATTAGTATTTATCCTAAATGACAAAATGATAAGTCTTGCATAAAAAATGTAAATCCATCAAATGATTGGAATGGGTTTATAACTAATTTTAATGTGAAAAAAATCAATGAAGTCAATTATATTAAATGGTAAAAAAATATTTAAATATTATATGCAACACAAAAAATATAGTAGTATAAATAAATTAGATTAAAAAGATGTTTTGAATTAAAATTCACTATTCAAAAAATTTTGAATGTAATTAGAATAACACCAGAAAATTTCCAAACTAAATTTTTAGGTAATATTTCTAAATAGAAATTGTGTTTCTTAAAAAATCAATATATAAAAGTTTCATGTATTGAATTTAAAAAGTATATCTATTTAAAGGTTGTAAAACAACATTTTTTTGAAAAATACTTCTCTTAATCGAAAAAAATAATGTTCTTCTTTGATCATGTTTAAGAAAGACATAAGATTAATGATAAAATTATATGGAATATATAAAATTAAAAATGTGGTAAATACTATTCATGACCTATTTTGAAATGGAAAGTTTAATAGATCATTGTTTACTCGAACTCATTATCACATGAAACCCATTCTATTAAATTAAACAAATGTTCTCTTAAATATTGGGGTGTTACAATCTCCCCTACTTCAGAAAAAAATTTCTTCAAAATTTGGACTCGTGATAAAAAACTAGGGGGTTCAATTTTCAATATATCATTATTAAAATCCCATGTCGACAAATTATTAATGAGACCTCCACTTTACAATAATTATTTGGAATTAGGCAGGTCTCTAAAGAAAATTTAGATTAGGGTTTATATAAGAAAACATGAAAATGAAAGAAAAATATAACCATCAAGTCTTGAAAGATAGTGATATGGAATAAGATATGAAAAAAGGTAACAATCACAAAGCTATAAATCAATGAAGATCTAATGGACCATTTGATTAATCAGAGAATGTACCTGGATATAACATTTGGTTTTATGATACATTCCATAGAGTTCCAGAATTAATTTAATTAATAGACTATGAACACATGGAAGAATACTTAATTGACATGTAGAGTTTCATATTTTAACTAATTTATTCCACAAACTCATCTTTATCTTAAAAATATTATAAGACAAAAAAATATTATATTAATCATTGTTATATAATGTTCCAAAAATGAACATATACCGTTTAAATAAAGAAATGTATTTTATACTAACCAGGGACATACCGTACGCTAGTGGTAGGTTATAATGCCTTGTCATACATCATTTATGAGATCGATTTTTGATGCATTATCCAACAAGATGGGTTGTTTCCTGACCTATGGTTTCTCCTTTTTCTGACACTATATTAGTATAATATTCCAAAAATAACAATTTTATGTTCAACAACAATGAAAGTTTTCATCCTAAAACAATAATATCCAATGATCAACTTACTCCATTCGAATAGTAAGACTCAACCAAAATATTTCCATTGAAATTCGCTATCCAAAAATGACTCTAAATTTCCAAAAAAATCATAACATTTGATTCTGAAAATAAAATAATATAGCACTTATTATAACATACCGAAAATATTATCACGATTAAATCCTTAATGAAAATTCTTATGCTTATAAATTCAGAAAGAAAAATTATTATTGTATAATCCTTATATATCCAATTAATCTTATAACCAGAATATAATAACATAATTCATGAATCCAAAAAAATGAATACATTAATTACTCCACTTCAACTGTAGTAACAACATTTGTGAGACCTTGATCCAATTTATTTTTGTGAGGTATATTCCCTCAATGTGTGGGGCATTCATTTTCATTGTTCCCCATATATTTTCTATAGAAGCATTAAACATTGTTAATTTTTTTTCCTTGTAGTACTGAACATGGTTTCATTTGTATATACACTTGAAAAAAACTACATTTATTTATAAGAAGTCACCAGCGTGATTCTCTCCACAATTGTCACAAATGGGAAAGTACTTCTTTCCCTTCTTCCCATTATATGCCTCCTGCTCCACCATTCACTTCTTGTCTTTCATTCCCATAAATTCATAATACATAAAAATTATTTCTCTATATTGATATAACATGAGACTATATATTTTTATAATTGGGATGTTTGGTAGTCTAATTCCTTTTTTAGAAATGAATTTAACCCATAAAATAACTATCAATCTGACTCTTTTGGTTACATATAGTCTACATTATTCCTTTATAACCATTTAATGTTAGCTTTATACATTGTAACATTATCAACCATAGTTTTCCTCAATCTCAAAAATTATCTCCGCTTATCAACTCGTTGTTAATGAATAATGTATTTTTTTATGAAAAGATTAAAACCCACTCCATTCAATATTTTCTACTATTTCATCCTCCTTTTTGTTTTTAATTAATAACCACCATTGATATAAATCACCTGAGAGATGATAAAATACCATGAATACTTTTTCCCTTTATTTACCACCGAATACAAGAAATAATTTCTCCATGGATCTTATCCTTTTCTCATCTAAAAAAGGATTTGTATTACCTTTTAATTTTGGAGATTTTTGTCTCATAAAGTGAACAAGAATTTTTCTTCGCCATTTTTGATCAGGGCGCCTCATACGGGTAAGGATATGATTCATAACTTGAGTCCGCTGTATTTGTATTGATATAAGTTTTTCAACACTATTTGTATCACCAGCACCACTATCAATGTCTTTCATAATATTTGAATCCCTACATGGATTATATGTGTTGATATAGTTTTTATTCCATCCACTAGGCTCCATTACTTAATCATGTCATACAATAGATTTTTTTTAGAATCATAATGTATATTTCCAAACTAGTAAAATATATAACCTATATTGAAATTTTTATGATTATCTAATCTCATAATAATAAAAAATATTTCATTGGGGACATATTTACACATAAATATTTCATAACGGATTGTAAGAATAATTTTAATTATCATAATAATATTCTTCATTTGTATCAAACTAGGTTCATAGTAAGGTCTACTATCATGTACCGGGATACCTGTTGTTTGTCCTAAACACCTTGTCATATTTTTCTATATTATGTGAATATGTTCTAGAACCCTATATACTTGTAGTATACATTTAGGGATTTATTTCAATTAATACACACATAATATATACCTTTCCAAAATTCTAGATTTTTCATCTATATTAATCATGAAATTAGAAATTAGGATTGTGTTCTCTAATATATGTTTTCTAAATCAGATTACCCTGGTTGTTTCTAAACATCCTATGATACCAATTTTAATGCCCTGACCCCAGATTCCCAAAGACACTACATTATTTTAAGACAATATATACTCTACATAGAATCAAATCCTGAAGGTATCATCAATTTATAAGATATGGAAAATCGATTACATACATGAACCTTTTCTTATAATGAAAAACATAATATGGAACTTTTTCCATTCATTGAGAATGATAATATTCTCCCAATGTAACCCTACATATTAATAATAAAACACTTCTTAGTATCATGGGAAATAAAAAATATGAAAGGGGTGGCCTAGTATTCCCAATAAGGTAAGACAATATAGTATAAGCTTTCAAAAATAAGAATTGTCTTTTTAGGAATGGTATAAAACAAAAATAAAAGTACTTGAAACAAAATCCTCATCATAATATGGCAAGAATAAATCAAATAATAACATTTTATCATTCACAAGGATATTATACTAGTCTAAGAATCACATGTAACATAAATAACTAATATCATAATGAGGAAATGCATGCAACTGGACATTTGAAATATACCATCAAGGCTTAATGCCCAGAATGTAATATTGTTAAGGATTTAGGTGTAAAATCTACTACTTTAATTGATTCATTCCAATAATCTAATAAATGGGTAAGGCCTTGGCCAAAACCATATATATTTTTGTTTCATAAAACCTAACTATTCATTGAGGTTCTATAACGGGCCTGACCCATCCCATACAAAGTCCAATGAATTCTTCTTATGAATTGGGTAAATCATAACATAAACATTTGTATAAAAAATAGCATGCAAATTATTTCTACTTTAACTATAAACCAAGATGGTATAAAAATAGCACATCTATAGTAAAATATATAATAAACCATTCAATACAATATTGAAGCGTTTATCACTATCAATCAACCTCAATTAAGTATAAAATACAACAAAGGATATTTATATTGATGAAAATAATATATAAAATTCATTAAAAATCGTTAAAAAAAACATCCCTTTTTAGACTGATATCATTTTGAAGCCATGAAATTATAAGAGATATAATTTCTATTGAAAGTTACCTTTTAATATTGTAAATAAATATTCTAAATGTTAACAAGTTAAAATTGAAAAAAATATCTTCTTGTTCCGTATATGTTAAAAAACATTATTTCCCTAATTTGTTGAAAAAGCTATAAAGTACCTCAACAGGAAAATGGCAGAATGATTCCTTTAAAAACATTTTATAAAAATTAAAACATTGTTAAAAATGCTATAAAAAATTTCAACAATATATTGATTTACATTTTATTAATCATGTACATGGAAGATAAATATGTCCTAGTAGATGCATGCGTATAAATAACCAGGAATAATAAAGAGATTTTGAAATTTAACCTTTCCTTGTACTTTCCATTAGTAGAGGGTCTGTTAACAACTTGTATAATGGTTTCAACATGATATTAAATGATACCATGACCATATCCATATTTATGATATCATATATGATACTATTATATCATTTTGTTAATAATATTTCATTATTACCGTTTATTCTGGGATTAACTACATCACTTTCCAAGGAATATTTTGTTGTGTTAGTCATGTTTGTTATGAATAGGATGCATTTAATTCATACCCAGAATGATATATGGTTAATAATTATTATTTTTAATCTTAAAATAAATTTTATTAACATTTTACAATGGGTATAATAGAGAATTAATCTCATAGTGTCGTGGAGATGGTTGGTCATTTGTATGCACAAGCGACGATATCATTCCCTTAATGGTTAAATGGTATAAATTTAGATAGTATATTAATTATAAAGAATTATTATCATGTTATATTTTATTTACATCCATCATAATAATCATTATTCCAATCTAAATATATTATAAATGAAAATCAGTTTTCACCACGATGTGGAGATGGTAAGTCATACGTACATACGCATGGTGATTTTGTTTTTAAAAGGATGGGTAAAAAGAGTAATATGGTTATACCATAACCATTGTAACATATAATCATGTATATTACAATGAATATATTAACTTTTTATGGACACAAAATAGGATGTGGAATTAGAATTAGAAATTCAATTTAATAGAATTGGTAAAACAATTACCTCTTCTTCGAGTGTCTCGTTTTTATTTTCACAGAACGACTCAACATGTTTGATTTTTTACAATTTTATATAATCTATAAATAATTGAGGGATGTTGTTTTTTTAATTAAGTATGCTTTGGCTGATCCAACTATCTTTAGAGGTGTGAATAAAATGAAGTAGAAGTTCCCTTTTAGAAGATATGTGAGGGGAGCTTTTGAATGATCATAAAATATTAATTTATTATAAATTGAATTTCAGTTTTAAAAATATCCCATGTTATTTATATAGATTATAATATTATTATGGGTCTAAAAAACATAAAAATTAATTTTAAATAGGTTTAGTACATAAAATTAACCATACCTTTTAGATTCAACTGTTAGTTGAACTGTTTAACTCTTACCATGTCATGTTTTCTTTTTTCACTATAGGGTAAATATAGATAAGATAAAATGACAAAAGAAACTAAATTAGATGATTTATGACATATTTGGAATTATCTAAGTTTTCTAGAAGCACATTATATTTTCATGACTTTCATATAATTTAATAAAATTCTATTTATATTAAAATATTATTTTTGTCAAAATTAATACTATTCAATATTTTCTTTTTCAAAAATATACTACCAATATTAAAACATCAAAAAAATACATAAAATATGTCATTGTCATTTCTAATATATCTATAATTTTTTATTTCATTAATTATTTGGAATTACTTCCATGTTAAATTTTAAATATAATTTATTTGATATTTCTATTAGAAAAAATAATTTGGGTTTCACTATTGTGTCATCATTAATTGTAATTATATAAATAATAATTAATATAAATAAATTTATATTAGGTAGGTAATTATTTTATCATTCTAGATAATATCAATAACCTATGTTATCTCGTGGATATATCTATATTAAAATTATTTTACTTATTAGAAATTAGAGTGTGAAATGTTTTCACCTTAATTAATTTTAATAAAATTAATTTAAAATTATTTTAAAAAGTCCATTAAATGATTCCATTAATAAAAATATGGTATAAAGGAATAATTTATTCATCCAATAACAATGTTAGAATTTTTAGGATAATAATATAATATTATTTTTACCTTTAATTATTCGATTTACCCTTAATCACGGTAAAAAATAATAATTCTATAGTTACAAATCATAATATGCCAAAATAAGTAACCATTTAAAATATTCTAGACACACTAATTTTAAATATGGGATTCATATTTTGAAATTAAATATATTAAATTATTCATTGTTAAATTAAAAAGATTCCCTAGTGAAAAAAATGAGAAGACATGTTTTTCAAAAGTAAAAACCATGAAAAGATTAGTAGGTTTTTAAATATATTTTTTATGTGAAAATATATGCAATGACTTAAATTTTATTAGATGATAAAAACTAAATCTAATTATACATTCAAATCAATAAAATTATAATTTAATAATAAAATTAAATTTTTTTGATAAAGTAATTTTGAATTAAAATGCTGAATTTTTTAAAATTCATTTAAATATTAATGTTATCAGAAAAACAAAAAAGAAGAAATTCCAAAAGAAATTTTTATGTCCCACATCAATATAAATAGGTTATTTTTTCATATTTAAAAGATAAAATTACTATTATTTTATTTAACAAGGGTGCTACATTATAATTTTTTAAAAATGTAAATTTTTTTCAAAATAATTTTCTTATTTGAAAAATTTAATTTTTCTTATTTCAAGTATAAGAAACAAATAATTTTAATGTTAAAATTATTTGAGATATATAAAATTAAAAATATGGTTGATACTGTTAATAAACAATTTTAAAATGGCTAGTTTAATAGATTATGATGCACTCAAACTCAGTCTTGCGTGCACCAAAATCTATTGAACAAAAGCAATGTACTATATATTCTTGGGGTGTTACTTTATCCGCTCCCTCAATAAATTGATTCCTCACAATTTTAACTCGATAAAAATTTTATGGGTTTGATTTTTCAAAATATATTTATTTAATTCCCACATAGAAAAATTATTAATTAGACCTCCAATTTAAAATAATGATTCATATATATAAACATCACCATAGATAAAACACAATATGCTTCCTGATAGAAAAATAATGACTTGAATAAAAATCCTCCCATGAAATTCATATATAGTGTAATAGAGAATTTAATGTGGAGAAAATTTAAAAATAAAAAATCTAGAAATCAGTGATGATCTACGGGACCATTTGATTCAATGGAGAAAGTACTAGGATAACATTTTTGGATTCAAACTTATTTCCCTTGAGTTGAATAATTAATTTATTTAATATACTATGAACAGAAGGAAGAAAAATTAATTGAGAAGTTGATTTTTATCCGTTGAATAATTCCTACCATAATCCCATCTTTATATTCAAAATATAATAAAACAAGAAAATATGTTATTTATCTATATTGTATAACGTTCTAAAAATTAACTTCTACCATTTATATAGATGAAAATATGTTATAAGAACTAGGGACATCTCATAGGATTTTGGAAAAGGATAAACCATTGTCGAACATCTGTTGTGGGTTTGATTCCTATAGCATTGTCCGGCGTGATGGGTTTTCATCCAACCTACATCTTTTCCATTTTCTAAAACTATATTATTATAACATTACAGAAATAACCTTTATCGTTCAACATTAACGAAACATTTTATCCTCAAACAATAATATCCAATTTTCAACTTACACCATTCAAACCTTATGACTCGATCTAAAAACATCACTTCAAAATCAATTTCAAAAAAGGACTCTATATTTCTAAAATCAATATTATCATATGATTCCACAAAAAAACTTAATGTAGCTCCTATTTTCACATAACCAATATTTCACCACCATTAAATCCTCAATTGAAATAATTATTATTACAAATCCATAAAGAAAACTTACTAATGTACAGTCCATATATATCACAATATACTTGTACCTATTATATAATAACATAATTATTGAATTCAAAAACATACATACATTAATTACTCCAATTAGACTATAGCAACATAATATGATTGACCTTGATCCATTTAATATTTGTATGTTATATTTCCATGGCGCTTGGGGGATTAATTTTTATAGTTCCCCATGTCATTATTATAGAAACATAACAAAATTTTAAATTCATTCTTTTATAAGAGATCACGAGAATGGTGTCTATTTTCTCCACACATGGAAAAAAAATCTTTTTCCTTTTATTGATTTTCCCATGTGTTTCCTTCAATATTTTTTACATGAGGGAAAATCCGTATTTACCTTCTTCCTATTATTTTTTTCTTACTCAGTTATTCAATTGTACTCTATCTTTACAATATAGTCATAAGACTTGGAAAATATTTTCTCTATCTTGATGGCACATGAGAATATATATTTCAGTGATGAGAAATATTCGGAGACCAATGCATTTTGGAGAAATGGTTTTTACCCATCAAATAATTGATCAATATTACTCATTGGGTTATATATTTTGTTTGCATCACTCAATCATATCCTTGTGAAGTTAGCTTCATACTTTAGAATAGTTAAATCCTTTTTCTTCCTTAGTCATTGAAATTATGTCTTTATATCAGCTCGTTGTTCACAAAGAATGTATTTTTCTAATAGATATTATTTAAAATACCTCCATTCCATATTTTCTACAATTTCATCCTCCTTTGTGTTTTGAATTATTGACCACCAATTATCTAAACATACCCAAATATGATAAACATCCATGAAAACTTTTAACCTTTAATATCTCCCCAATGTATGAATTATTTTCTCCAAAGAACTATCCATTTTTCATCTATAGAAGTATTTGTAGTCCTATTAAATGTTTCAGGATTTTGTCTCTTGAAGTGGTATAAAATGGTTCCGCTATGTTATCGATTAGGGTTCTCCATATAGGTAAGGTTATTATTCAGAATCAGATTTTATAGTCCTTGAATGGTTTTATGTTTCTCCACACTAGTTTTATCACCTTCTCTCTTATCATTTTATTTCATGGTAGGGAAATCACTACATGTATTATGTGCATTGATAAGGTTTCCATTCGATACACAAAGATCCATTTATAAGTAGTTGAATACAATAAATTATGTTATGAATCATAATGCAGATTTGTAATCTGTTAAAATACTTAACATAAATTGAAAATTTTATGAATCTCTATTATAATAATTATAAAAATTGTATCTTGGGGAACATATTTAATCATAAATACCCCATATTTGTTTTTAAATAAAATATTAATTATCATAATATTATCAACCTAGAGTGTTAAACTAGGTACATAGTTTGGGCCATTATCATGCACCATGTTACCGTCAGTTAGGTCTGTAACACCTTGTTAGAGTTTTCACCCCTAATTAAATATGTTCCAGAACTATGTCCACCTATATTATTTATTAAAGGATGTTTTTCTAGGAATATTAATATAATATCTTCATTAATAAAATTTTAGAACATTATTTTATACTAATCCTCAATTGAAAACTCAGGGTTTTGCTCCATAATCTATGTTTTCTAATTCAAATTTCTATTGTTGTTTGTAAACATCCTCTAGCTCCAACTATAACAACCCAATCCTAGATTCCTAGAGACAATCCATTGTTTTTATACATTTTCATGATTACATGTAATCAAATTCCAAAGTACTAATTGGTTTATAATTCAATTAAAATAGATTACTCACATGAATCATTCATTAAAATTAAAAACATTTTAGGATACATAGTCCATTAATTGAGAGCACCATTACTCTCATAGATTAAACCTTCATATAAATTAGAAAAATCTTCTTGACATCTATAGAAATAAATCATATGAAATGGGGTTTATTAGATGATTAGTAATGTTAAACAATATAATAAAAGATATCATATATAGGAATAAACATTTGAGAAAATGTATAAAACAGAAATATAATCCTTTTGAACATAATCCTTATCATAATATGGAAATAATAAATTAAATAATTATAAATAAACATTCACATGGATATTATACTTGTATAATAATGACATATAATATCTATAACTAATATCACAGTGAGGAAATTCATAATGCAAGATATTTGAAAAATTCCATCAAGGATTCATGCCATGAATCTAATATTGTTAATTCTTCATGCCAAGAATCTAATTCATTCAATAATTCATTCCAAGAATATAATAAATAGTTAAGGGATCGGTCAAAACCGTAACTTTTTTATTTCATTAAAAATATTGATGCATCGAGAAGCTATCGAGGACCCCACCCATCAAATACAAAATCCAATGTGATCCTCTTTTCAAAGGGCTAAAACATAATATAAACATTTATAATAAAAGTTTCATATGAAATGTTAATACTTTAACCCAAAACCATGAATGGTATGGAAATATCAAAACCACAATGAAATATGTCATAAACTCATCAATAATATATGGAAGACAGTATCATAATAAATCAACCTCAATCATGTAAAGACACCCACAAAAGATGTTGACATCGTTGAAAATAATATAACAAATTGATTAAAAACCTTTGAGATAAATATCATTTTTTACATAGAAATAATTTAGAATCCATACTATGATAAAATAAAAAGTTTTTTTTAGAGAATAATCATATATTTTCTTAAAGAAAACATCAAAATTTTATGGTGTCATAATGGAAGAAAATCACCACTTGTACCATATAAGTTGAAAAACATTCATTCCTTATTTTTTTTAAATGTTATCTTGTACCTTATTTGGAAAATTATGTAAATATTCCATTAAAAACGTGTGATAAAAAGTCAAACATTTGTAAAAATTAATTTCAAAACTTTTTTATAATATTTTGAAGTAAAATTTAAATAAACATGGACATGGATGATAATGATGTCCCAGTAGATACTTATTGGTAAACAACCTCAAATAATAATGAGATTTTTAGATGAACCATTACATTATATATTACATTAATAAAGGTTTTGTTAACATAATTTATAATGGTTAAATATTTTTATTAAATTATACAAGGAGAATATCCATATTTATGATATCTTATATGATCATATTATATCATTTGGTTAGTAATATTTCAGTATTACTATTATTGCATGTGTTAACTACATCATTTTCTTAACCATGTATGGTTGTTTATGTCTTGTTTTTCATCCACAGTATGTACTTTATTCATATAAATAATTAAATAAGTTTCATAGTTACTATTTTTACTAATCATATAAATTTTATATTCATTTCTCTGTAGTTAAAATGGAGAAGGAATCCCACCAAGTCTTGGAGATGATAGGCCGTTTGTACCCACGAGCGACGATGTCATTTCATTGATGCATAAATGGTATATAATTTGATTATATATTATTTATAAATATTAATGATAATGTAATATTAATTTCTTAAGTCAATTATGCTCATCATTATACCCAACGAAATAAATTATAAAAGGAATGTAGTTCGCACCACGGCGTGGAGATGGTAATACATATGAATGCACACATGTTGATATTGTATTCATAGGATGTGAAAAAGGTAGAATATGGTCGTCCAATAGTTATAATAACATCTTAAAATGATTATTACACTATAGATATTAATTTATCATGGAAATAATATTTTAAGTGGAGGTAGAAGACGAAACGAAATTCAATTGAATTGGTAAGACAATTACCTCATATTTTAGTGTCTCTTTTTAATTTTCACAAAAAAGACTCCTTAGGTTGGATATCTACTAATCATTTGGAAAATAAGATTAGTATATTGACGTTTGGAGGATAATTATTCAGTTTTTGGCCAATCCAAAGGGCTTTAGTGGTGATAATTAAAGAGAATCAGAAGTTCTATTATATAAGACAAGTGAGGCGATCTTTTGAAAAATTATAAAAGAATAATTGGTTATAAATTTATTTTTCGATTCAAGTATATAGAAATTAGTTTATTTAGAGGATACATTTTTTATGGGTCTAAATCTCCTCATACAATAATTTTTAAAGCTATTTAGGTTATAAAATTAACCTTATGTTTTGGATTTAACCCTTATTTAAATAGTGTAACTCTTACCATGTCTTCTTATATTAATACACTATAGGGTTAAAATATTTACTATAAACTAAAACATGAAACCCAATTGCATAATTCGTGACATTATTCAATTTATTTGGCCGATAATTATATTTTTATGAATTTTATATCATTTTATAAAAATGTTTTTGATTTTAAATATCTTTTTTGTCATTTTTAATACTATTTAACAATTGGATTTTTAAAATTATAAAAACAACATGATTATATCAAAACATAATACTTCAAATATATTAATAACATGTCTAAGATATCTATAAAATTATTTTATATCTGTAATTAAGTAAAATTATATTTATTTTAATATTTTTAATATCATTTATTTGATATTTCTGTTAATAAAAAAATTTATTCTTCAGTAATAATTTTTCATTATTGTTAATTATTTAATCCTTAAAAAATAAAAATAAATTTATATGGGGTAGATAATTATTTTATCATTCTATATAATATTTATAGTTTATGTTATCTCTTAGATATCATGATATTAAAATTATTATACTTATATGAAATTAGACTATGAAATTTTTTCACTTTAATTAATTTTAATAACATTCACGTCATATTCATATGGAAGGGTCCATTAATGGAATAAATTTTGAGAAAAAGTTAATAAGGGTCGAATTTAGTCATCTATTAAATTTTTTATATATGGTAGGGTAATTTTATAATATTATTTTTACCTTTAATTATCATATTTAACCTTAATAGTGAAAATAAAAAAATTACCCTAAGATGCAATTCATAATATCCAAAAAATAAAAATAAACTATTAACATAATTCCGACCCACTATTTCCACATAATTAATCTATTTTTGAATATTCATAACACAAAATTTTTAGTAATTAAAATTTTATTAATCATAGTTGACAGAACAAGAAGATGGGTTATTCAAATGTAAAAGGTATCAAAAGATTGGAATGTGTCTATATCAAATATTAATGTGAAATTTATATAGATATACTAAAATATATTAAATAATAAAATATTAATCTACTAATTATTTTTATAAAATAAAATTATAATATAACATTATAAATTGATTAGATTAAAATAATTTTTTAATTATGATGCATTAATTTTCAATATTCCTTAATATATGAATTTTATCAAAAAAACATCAAATATTTGTCCAATTGTTTTTTCTTATTTCATAATTATAAATAATAGATTTATTTTTTTTAAATTTAATATGTATAAAGTGTCGTAAATTTTATTTAAGAGTGTTTCTCCAATAAAGGGATGTAAAACATAATTTATTTCTGAAAAGTACTTCTTATTTTTGAAAAATTGTATTTGTTCTTTTATCATGTCTATGAAACACATAATATGAATGTAAATATTATATAAAATTTATGAAATTAAAAATTTGGTTAGTAATATTCATAACTACTTTTTAAATGGATAGTTTTATAGATAATGGGGCACTCAAACACATTAATGTTTGCAACACAAGCTATTGAATTAAAGAAGTGTACCTTGGAATCATATAGTGTTACATTTTTAATATTTCTTTGTGTTTCTTGATTGATCAAGGATATTATAAATCCTTTGTTGCACCCACTCTATATCATGTTATAGAACTATAAATAAATAGGCTTCCCCTGACCCTAGTGTTGATTGAACAAATCAGAGGATTTACCAGTTTGTTGGATGTGTGCCAGGGGTGTAGACTGATGATGGTGAAACATCAGTCACATTGGTCTCATTTATTTCTACATATGAGTCCATATTATATCATCCTCAAAATTTACTAGATTAATCCCTCTCTGCTATTATCGACTGCTTTCAAGGGAGAGACATGTTTTCGGGCGTCGATAGACAATGTGTGGTTTTTGTTGGAAAGCTGGGTTAATAGGTTGGAAGTATGCATGTGGAGCCCATTATATATATTTTTAATGTGTTATCAGTAAAATTAGTGGATTATGGGATGGTAGAGGTCCTAATGGTCTTGGGGAAGTCCAGGGATGTTTTCCCTAAGGAAGTTGTGATGATACACTCTTGACACGATGTTTAGTTTGAGATAGAATTGCAACCTGGTGATTCTATAATTTCAATGTTACCTTATTAAATAACACCTTATGAGTTGTGATAGATGTGGATTTTGAATTATTATAATATGAATAAGGGTTTTATCTAGCCATGTGTTTCACTATGGGGTGTCCGGTGTTGTTCACCAAGAATGATGACAGAAATATGAGGTTCTGCAAAGATTATCAGATGTTGACTCAGATGACTATAAAAAACTGTTACACTCTTATGAGGATATAAGATATTTATTTACCAATTATGGGTTTTGAGTTTGTTTTCAAAGATCTATCAATGGTCTGGATATCTCCAGTTGAATGAAATGGGGGGAAATATCTCAAAGTCTGCCTTTAGATGTAGGTATTGACACATCGAGTTTGTAGTCATTCCATTCGATGATGAAAATGCACCAAATGTGTTCATTTGTCTCATGAGAACTATGTTCCTTGAGTTCTATAACTATTTTTTCATTTTATTCATCAATGATATCTTGATCTACTCGAAGATAGAGGAGTATCATATTAAGCATATCAGAACTGAATTGTTTGTTCTTCGACACCATCACTACTCTATAACATTATACAATATTATGTTTTTGAAACAAGAGGTCCATTTTCCCTCGCATTAGTTGTGTCATCATGTATTGGGTCTATATGAGTTGAATGTTGAAGGAGGTTTTTCATCGGAAAAACTCGTGAATATGAAAAAGGTTCTCACTTTTATTGGTCTTGAAAGAAATTATCCGAGGTCTGTACTTGATTTATTTTTAGTTATATCCCCAATTACAAATTTCACCAATAATGACCTATATTATATGTGGATTTATTAATGTTTGGTAGAATTTGGTTATCTAAAAGAGAAGTATTTCAGTTCTCCAGGGCTCTAGTTTCTTTCAGAAAGGGTGATGTTTTAGGGGTTTTGGGATGCTTCTATTTTGGGAGTAGGATGTGTACTAATGTAGAAGTGATCAATAATCTGTTTTGAGTATAGTTTGTTATCTACCTATAAGAATAACTATTCGACACCTGATATTGAAATCAAATTTTTTTGAGTTGAAGTTGTTTAGGTATTACCTAATTATGGATCACTTTGTGTTCTTCATGAATCATAATAATTGAAGGTATATATTTTCCCAGAGATATTAGAACATATAGAAGTAAAGGTTGATATACTTTTATCAAGAATATTATTTTTAGATCTCATAAAGCTTATGAATTTTGAATTTTTTGGTTGACACTTTGAGAAGAATGTCACATAATGATGTTTTATTGGAATATAATGATTCCTGGAATGAAATGGAGGTGTTAGAGGCCTCTAACTCATATGCATTAGTGAATCTTGGTTGATGTAGTTTGATTCAAATGATGGTTTCGTCCCCTATGATATATAATTTGGAAGATCCTCAATGGGGATACACAATGGGAGAGGTGTTTCAAAATCATGTGGGCTATAACGATTCTCCTAAGGGATGGTTGTAAATAGATGTTGTTTCAATGAAGTTTTTTCATCCAATGGTAAAGTTTCTGGGATTCCTTCAAGATTTTCAAGCCCACCGTTGTTTATAAACCTTAGAATTATCAAAATGTACCATGAAAAAATGATTTTTTGTTACTATCCTAGGATTAAATGGGAAGTGGACCAATTTTTTGCAAAGTGATTATTTTTTCCAAAAGTAAAGGACGATAATTTTGTTCATGGAGACTTTTTGTGACCTTTGAAAAAAAATTAGTGTAAATCGTATGAAATATTGATGGATTATATCATAGGGTTTAAAAAATCTCAAGTTGGTTATGATGATATCTAGGTGATGGAGGATCAATTGAAACAATTGGTTCGCTTCTTATGATCATGGTTTCAAGGGAAATAGATGTATTTGAACAGAGGTATGTAGATAATGTGGTGTGGTTTAATTGAATTCATGGTCCAATGTATTCAATTGAGATACATGTTTTAACTCATGAGTCTATAGGTGATCACAACATGTTTTGGCACTCAATAACACCTCTACACTAGTTTACATCCTCAGATATATAGGTAGAAACAACGAACTATCTAGACGTAGGAGAATATGGTTCGAGCATGCATCTTAGACTTTAGTGGGTATTGGGTGAAAAAACCACAATTGTTCAATTTTATATATATTACTAGCTATCACTCATCCATTGGCATGGCCCAAATTTAAATATTTCTATATAAAATCATGACATTCAATATTGTGCTAGATGGAGGTTAGAGAGACATCTGTACATGGTCCCAATGTGATGTAGAGATTGATAGAGAATGCAAATTTTTTCTTGAGAGAATGAAAGTAGTGCATGACTGACAGATGGCTTATACCAATTTCATTAGGGGACCTTACAGTTTGAGTTTGGGGACAATTTGTTCTTGATGTTTTACCCTCGATGTTCATGGTATAGTTTTGGTATAAATAGGAATCTTTCTCCCATGTTCATTGGAACCCTTATGGTGTTCATGTGAGTTGGAATGATGGAGTATTGGAAGGAATTGACACCGAGGTAGGAGAGGATCCATGATTATGTCCCAACATCTCAGCTACATCAGTATCTTCATGATGACTCTCATGTCATTGACTAGAGTAACGTGGAACTCAAGGATGACACAACAATGGTTTAATGGATAGTAGAGATCCATGATCATGAAAAGAAGGTTCATTAAGGATAGAAAATTTATCTAGTTTGTGTGTGTTGGAGTCACGATGGCATGGTGGAGAGTATTTGGGAGTGGGAAACATAGATTCATTCCTAGTTCATGGAGTTTTTTTGAATATTACTTTGAATAGTTTTTTTCTTTTTAATGTGATTTTTTTTTAGACAAGATGTTTTCTTGTGTTTTAGATATGTGTGGTTTAATTTTTTATAATGTTATGAATTATTTAAAGGGGATAACAATATTTGTAATTGAGACACATTAACTGTGATTGATTAAACTCGTCCGGGTGAGTTGGTGTCGCCCCAAGTAGATAGTATCATGACATGGATGACAGAATTACCTAATTTGTGTGTTTTCGAAAACATAAATTGTTGGTTGTGTGGTTTTTTTGGCTTTGTAATAGGTGTCATCTTATGGTTGTGGGGTGTGTTTTTATCCCTTTTGTAGGATTGTTTTTATTTTGGAATCATTTTAGCAGTGTTGAGAGCATTATTAGGTGTCTCGTAGTGTTTTTGTTGAGAGAACATTTCTTTTAGTCTCGATTTTGGATTCTCTATGGAGGGAATCATTTTTAATGTATTTTATTTACAGTTCATTCCTTCCCAGTATATTACACTACACGTTATGAGTGTTCGAGGTGTTTAGGGGAGGTTGCAGAAGTTTTTGTGGGAGTGGGAAGTGCAGTAGCGCTACTGTAAGAATTAACAATCATCTAAGTGGATTAAACATTGTGAAAGTACATTTCAATGATTTTTTTGGAGTGGTTAATGATGTGTAGTTTTTAGGTTTTTATGAATAATATAACACATATAGAAAAAAATTGGCCAAAACCATACTGCACGAAGTGCCTAACATTATTGTGTTTGCACATTGTGCAATACCTAGATCTAGGCCAGTTTAAATATTCCTTTTTCTCATAACATTCATTCATCCGGACATGTTGTCTTCCTCCAATTGTTTTGACATAAAACTAGTCACACTGAGATGTTCTATGACCCCTTATTATTCCCTCTTCGTTATGTTGATCCTGATCTTTATTTTTTGGTGATATCTAGTTGATTCATGGTGATTCCTCTTCTTCTTCTCACATGTTTTCTTCTGTTCTTTTCCCGTAGATTGACTGTGGTGGTGTTTCATTGGTTTAGATGAGTACTTGGTTTCGTTTTTATTCTCTTTGTTTGTGTTTTATGTTGATCCATGGATTACGTGGTGGGGTTTGGGTTTTTGATTTGTTTCTTCTTCTGCAAATGTTGCACAGTAAGTTGAATAGGTTCTTTTTGGTATGATCTCCCTCATTTCCTTATTCAATTATGCTGGAGTTTTTGATATTTTTACCTGTGAATTTTGGTGGTGAAATATTAATTAAAGATAATGAAATTATTAAATTAACTATAAAAAGGAATATAAATTGGATTCTATGAATTTAACTGCATTGATATTATATATGATATTGTGAATTGTTCGGGCTTTGTGCCCTACATAAAATTTTGTCAATTGGGGTTCTTTTACAATACAGGTGTGTTGGGATTTTTTTTGAATAATTTTTTTTGTATCTCCCTAAAATTGAAATTTTATAACCATATATTGTTGGATAAAAATCTGGTTGCCCCAAAATTTTAACTTGTGTGATAACTCGCCAATGAAATAAAGTGGAATTTGATAAAATACCCATTGAAAATATTCATAAATAGTCATGATGTGACTTGGATTTTGTGTTTGGGGCTTGTGGCGATGATGGTTTTTTGTACATTTTTTTTGGTTTTGAGGATGTGGTTGTTGGTTCATGCTTGTGGGGTTTTTAGGATGTGGTTTTTTTGGTCGTTCCTTTGGGGTGGCAAGGTCAGAATGTGTTTTTCTGTTTGTGAAATGTGATTTTTTTGTGCTAGATGGTTGATAAATGATGGAGTGAATAAATAAATAAATGGTCAATAATGTTTGAAATGGAATTTCATGGTTTGGTTACTGGGATGAGAGATTTTAACAAATAATATAATGATGGGTAGTGAGATTAAAGATATTTGATGATAAATAATGAAATTAATGGGTTTTAAATATATGGGAAATGTGAATTCACTTTTTAGGGATCCTTAGCTTCTAAAATTACTATTTCACATAGTAGAAAAAGAATTTAGAGGTGCCAAAAAAATTTATGGTGATGTGAGTTAGTTATTTTTTTGTAAACCCATAGGTTGGGCTTATATCCTTTTCTCTTTACATATGTGTATACTATAAATACATGTGATTTCTATATGCACCCCATTCATGTTGAACAATATGTGTCAAACAAGTGAATAATCACACGGGGATGATTTTCCCAATATCTGCTGAGAAATACAAATGGTTGGGTATTCACTCTTTCCTACCCTCTATTCTAGGTGAGGTATGTATTTCATAGTCTATGATGGTTGGTGGTCTGTTAGTGCATTAGATTGGTGATTTGAAATCCTGGAAGTATTTGGTATGAGTTTTTATGTGGTGTTGTAGTTTTTTCCATATGAGATGAGATTCTATTTCTCAAGTATCATTAGGATGAGATGTTTTGTGATGTGGGGCCGAGTTGTTTGTTGGTGGGATGTGATATTAGACCATGGTATCTGCTGAAAGGATGTTTTTTGAGGCCCTGGTGTCTAGGAGAATGTGTTGTGGGGCCCCAATGTTTGTGGGCTGGATGTGATGTGGTATACAGAAGGGAGTGGATTACAAGGATGTACGACGTTGGGTGATATATGCATACTAGTGGGAAATTGGTGTATGGAACACTATCCTCAATGTGCATTACTTTATATTTTATTACATGACTTGTGTTACATGTTTAGTGTGCCTTAGTGAGGATGGGGTGATTAGTACACCTTTATAGGTGTTGTTTAGTTTTGTCATTTTATCATTGGGGAATTAGTATGCTTATTTCATGTGTTCTTGAAAGACTTAATCATTCCTACTGAGTATACTTTTATTCTCACCCTATATATATAATACTATTTTCTTGTTTCTAGGAGGATTTCAGGATTCGTGTTGTTCCTTGCCTGCTCTGATCCTTATTCATTGATTTGTTGCAGTATTATATTTAATTTCGGGTATTTCTATTAGATACTATTATTGTAACAACTATTTATACATGTTTGTTGAGTGGTTTTGGTTTATCTTTTTTATAATGTCTTGGAGTTGTTTGTGAATGAATCATTCTATATCACGATCCTATTTATATTATAAAGGGAAATACCTCCCATGCTATGATATTTGTACACCCATGGTTCTAGTTACCAACGGAGAGTCTATTGGAGGTGGGACAGAAGGGTCATAACCTCTCTCTCCTCATTATGTTGTATTTGGAGTGATGATATTGTGACATTAATTCTCATCATTTTTATATACATCTGAGGAATAATAAATTCATCACTATTACACTATATGAAATCATTATAATTTTATTTTCAATTTTCTTCTTAGTAAGCTTGATTATAATAATTTTTTTGGAAGTTGGGAGGATAATTAGGATGGATTTGGATGTACCAAATGGCTTTAGAGGTGTGAATTAATGAGAATCGGGAGTGATGTTTTATAAAATTTGCTAAGGGAACTTTTGGAAGATCATAATAAATTAATTTATTACAAATTTATTTTAGTTTCTAAATAGATTCAAAGAATTTTAATTTCTCTCTAATATGATTATGGGTCTCAATCCCCTCAACTAATTAATTTTAAAAATTTGTAGTTCATAAAATTGGCCTTATCTTCTGGATTTAAACCTTAGTTAAACACTTTAATTCTTATCGTGTCTTCTTGTATTTTTACAATGTACGGTTAACATAGTTCCTCTAAAATTGAAAATGAACCTATATTGGATCATTTATCAAATATTTGAAATTATAAAATATATTTTATTGAACATTATATCATTATGAATTTTATATCGTTCAATAAAATACTAATTATTTTAAAATATCATTAATGTCAATTTTAATACTATTTAATATTTTCATTTTTAAAAATATAAAACAAAACTTATATCATCGAAAACATAATTAAAATATGTGAGTAACAAGTCTAATTAGTCTATAAAATTAGTGGATACCATTAATTAATTCAAAATATATTATTTTAATATTTCTAATATCATTTATTTGATATTTCTATTAATAAAATAATTTATGCTTCACTATTGAGTCATCATTAATGGAAATTATTTAGTATATAAAAATTATATATATATTTATATGAGGTATTTAATTAATTTCTATTTACAAATAAATTTATTATATATGTTATATTTAGGATATATTGATATTAAAATTATTATACTTATTACAAAGGAGAGTGTGACCTATTGTAACATTAATTAATTTTAATAATATTCAAGTCATATTCATGGAAAAGGGTCCAAAAAATGATTCATTTTCCTAAAATTGGTTATAAGGGACTAATTTAGTCATTTAATAGGATATTTGTAAGTGTTAGGGTATTTTTATAATAATATTTTTAGATTTAATTACCAAATTTACACGTAATAATAGTAATAAGTAACTTACTAAATTTACAATTAATAATATCAAAAAATAATAAAAGTAGCGTATTAGCATAATATAGACCCACTCATTCAAAATATGGAATAATTATTTTAAAATTCAAACACAGATGTTCTAGTAATTAAGTTAAAATTAATCTCCATTGAAAAAATGATTAGACATGTTTATCAAAAGTAAAAAACCATCATAATATTGTCATGTGTTTATATATAATTTTAATTTAAAAATAATTCCAATGAACTAAATTAAATTAAATGGAAAAAATATATAATTATACAATAAAACCAACTAAAAGTAAAATCTAGTCATATAAATAAATTATATGATAATGATGTTTTAAATTTAAATTAACTATTCATTAAAATATAAATATTATTAGAAAAAACACAAAATATTTTCACAAACTAAATATATATGTCTATATTATAAATTAGAAGTTTATTTTTTCAAATTTAATATCATAAATTGTCAAATATTGTATTTAAAATGTTTTATCTATTAAATGGTAGTAAGATTTCATTTTTTTTAAAAATACTTCTCTTATTTGAAGAAATGATTATGTTATTCTATAATGTATGGGAAATAGAAATGTTTATTGTCAAATTTATATGTAATATATAAAATTCAATATGTGGTTAATATTAATCATTACAAATTTTTAAATGGATAGTTTGATAGATCATAGGGCTCTAAAACATTGTATTCTATGCAACGTAAGCTATTAAATTAAATAAACATATCATGGAATCTTGGGTGTTACATTCTTCCCTCTTTCAATAGTTTTCATCCTCATAATTTAAACTCGTGATAAAAAAATTAGGGGATGGAATTTTCAATATATCATTATTAGAATCCCACATTGGAAAATGATTAATGAGACCAACACTTTAAATAAATACAGAGATGTATGCAGATCACCATATATAACACATAATAGGGTTCCCTGTAAAAATACATAGAGATGAAAAAATATAACCATTATGTTCTGATGGAGAGTGATAGGTAACATGATGAAGAAAAAGATAACAATAATAGATCTAGAAAGCAATTATGATCTACAGGGCCATTTGATTCATATGAGATAGTAATATGAAAGATTTTTTATGACTATTTCCCTTGAGATTAAGAATTATTTTACATAATAGTCTAAGAACAGAATAAATCATACTTAATTGGTCAATAAAGTTTCATCCTTTTTCTAATTCTTAAAATAAACTCATCTTTGTCCTCAAATGATAATAATACTAAAAAATATTATATTTAATTTAATCGTATAAGGTTCTATAAAGGATATTATACCATTTAAATAACTAAAATTATGTTATACTAATAATGGAATTACCGTATGCCAGTGGTAAGTGATAAACCTTTACATACTTTAGTTGCGAGATCGATTCTAACAGCCTCATCTAACATGATGGGTGGTCACCCGACCTATGGGTTGTCATTTTTATAAATAAATATTATTAACAGTCCAAAAAATATATTTATGTAAAAAAATAATGAAATGTTTTTTCCTTCATTAATAATATATAGTGTTCAACTTTTCCCACTCAAACCATACAACTAGACCAAAATACATCCATTGAAATTCACTATCGAAAAAGGTCTCTAAATTTACAAAATCAATCTTATCATTTTATTCCCCAAAAAAAATAATGTAGATATTATTGTCACTTACTAAATAGTTGATCACCATTAAATACTTAATGAAAACTCTTATTCTCATAATTCAATTAAGAAGAATTACTACAATATAATCCTTATACAGAAAATTATTTTTATAACCAGAATATAACAACACAATTCAAGAATCTAAATAAATAAAAACATTAATTAATCCACTTTAACGATAGTAACATCATATGGTTAACCTTGATCCATTTTATTTTTCTGAGCTAAATTTCCTCAATGATTGGGGAATTTATTTTCGTAGTTCCCCATATCATTTCAGTGGAATCATTTCAAATTTTTGAATTATTTCTTTTCCTTGCAGTCATGGGCATGGTTTCCTTTTTCTCCACTCTTGAAAGAACCTCCTATTCCTTTTATGTAGGCACCAGGTTGTTTCGTTCCAAAATTTTAACATGTGGGAAAATACTTCTTTCCATTATTTCCATTAACTATCCCCTACTCCACTGTTCTCCTCTATTCATTCATTCCCATTAATTCATAAGACATAGAAAATTCATTCTATATCCTTATAGAACATGAGACAATATATTCGTATGATGAGAATGTTTGGGAGTAAAATTCTTTCAATAGAAATGTATTAAACACATAAAAGTAATACTCAATTTTACTCCTTGGGTTACTCATATATTATTTAGCATGCCTTTCCATCCTTGTGAAGTTTGCTTCATACTTTTCAACATTCTTATCCACTTTTTTCCTCAAACATAGAAATCGTTTCTCCATATCACCTCATATTTATTAAGGAAATTATTTTTAAAATAAAAGTTATTTAAAATCACTCCATTCCATATTTTCTACCTCTTCATCAGAATTTTTGTTTTGAATTAATGACCACAATTGATCTTTATCACTTGAGAGTTGATAAACTACAATGAAAACTTTTTCCCTTTCGTTACTCCCAAAACGAGGAAATATTTTCCACAAAGAACTTATTCATTGCTCACCAAAAAAAGGATGTGTAGCCCCTTTTAATGTTGTAGGTTTTTTCTAATTTAGCAATCTTGAATTGTTCCGCTACATGTCCAATAAGTGTTCTTAATATGGGTAAGGTTATTATTCATAATTGGAGACATCTTTCCATGTATGGTTATTAGTTTTTCAGCACCAGTTGTATCACTAACTCCACTATAATAATCTTTCATAAGTGGGAAATTGATACATGGTTTACGGGCATTGATATGGTCTCCATTCCATCCACAAGGCTCCATTTCAAAATAATTGCATACAGTATATTAGGTTATGAATCATAATTCATATTTCCCAACAAGTAAAATACAAAACATAAATTGAAACATTTTATAACGACCCATACTTTACCTACATTGTTAATACTTCAAAATTGAAGCACACTTATTACAACATATGACAAAACCACAATGGACCGTATAGGTATACTGTCTTTAGAAACTGGGAAACATAAACAACTGGTTCATAAATCATCTACAGTGTCTCCCATTTATTTCATCATATCTAGGGTCCCTTTTAGCATATTCTACTTAATATCCATCTTCCTTACCTGGGGAAAAGAAAACATAAAAGGGTGAGCTCAAATGCTCAGCAAGGCAAATAAAGGAAATAAAAATCATATCATATCTTTTTGAAAATCATAACCTGCAAAAGAGATCATAATATCTTAACATGGAACAAATCATAGAAGTGAAAATGAGATCACCATAATCATAACATAAAACTTGAAACTTTGTGGCATGCACACATAATCATGGAAAATCATTTCTTGTTAGTCATGACTCATAGCCAAGACTATCTTAGTGGACAAAGTCCCTTTCTGAACCGTGTAACCCTCGTTCCAGTCCTGTTTCACTGAACCGGTATAACCTACCGTTCCAGCCCTGTCTATCTCATGAGATATAAAATCTTTACCCAATGCATTGGAGGGAGCTATAGGTCCCACCCATCTTATAATGAATCCTTTCTTATGTGTGCCACATAATCATAAAACATACATCATCGCATAACACATGTAACAAAAATGGGATTCTTGAAACATCATGACATCATAAATCAATTCATATAAGATAAATGAATTCATAAAAATAATTCCATCACAACATGATCAAATCAATGTAATAATAGGGATAAAAACAGAACCCTTTATTATCTTAGATGGAAAATAATTTTGATAAAACACTTGAACTCCATTCTTGAGGAAAATTTCCTTTCTTCTTCAAAAACATTTTTCCTTTCATAACATGTCATTCAACTTTAAAAATAAAAGAAGTTGATTAAAAATAAACTTAAAAACTTGTAAAGGATGCTTCTTGGAAATAATGTTTTAGAAATCCATTCATGCCGTATAGGTTAAAAAATATTCTTCGTACTTTTGTCGGAAAAGTCAAAAAATACCTTGTATGACAAAAGATTCCTTTCATACATATTACTAAAAACTCACCGAAGGGTAAAAATGGATTTAAAAAATTGTAGGTGGATGGAAATAATATTACATATTGATGAAACATGGATGTGGATGATAAAATACACCCCAGTAAATACTTACGAATAAACAATCTCGGATAAAAATGAGATTGTGATATTTCCCTTACCTTAGGTCCAATTTGCTTTGTACGTGTCCGAAGCTCTTGTATAATGGTTTAAATAATGTTATTGACTTCTTCCAGAATCATACATATTGATATGATATCATATATGGTCATATTCTTAGCTTCTTCTTAGTAATATTTCATTGTTACCTGTTACTCGGGTCTTTATTGCCTTTTGTTCTTATGCGTGTTTTGCCGAATACATTCTTATTCTTCTTTTAAGGTTATAGATTCCTTATATACAGAATGGTATTAGTGTAACATATATCATATTTATTCATTCAATTAATTTATATAATTACTATGTAATTATGATCATGTAGAACGAGTCGCATCACATCGTGGAGACGGTATTCCGTACGTACGCACGAGTGATGATATCGTTCCTATGATCGTGGAACTGTATTGGAGTATATATATATTATTTCAGTAACAATATTACTTTATAATAATCATAAATAGTTACTCATTACACCATTATACCCATCCTTGTAAAGTGATGGTGGAAAAATAGATTACAACACGGCGTGGAGACGGTATTCCGTACGTACGCACGCGCGGTGATTTCATTTTTCCGTAGGATGGATAGAAGGTGAATTAGGGTTGTTTCATATTTATAATAACATATCAGTATGTATGTAATACTGATTTTATTACTTTATCATGAAACAACTAAAGGAGAAGAAGTTGAAGAAGAAAGAAATTGAAGAGATCGGTAATGGATATTACCTCTTCTTTGGAACGCTTCTTTAAATCCTCCACTTAGGGAACTAATATTGGTCTTTGAAGAAGACCAGGACCTCTAGGATTATTCTAGGGAAGTGGAGAGGAGAAAATGTCAGGGGTTGGCCGAGCTTGAGTGCTCAAATTGGTGTGAGGAGGAGGGGGAGGAGGTGCCCTTTTATAAGGGAGGAGAGGGGCACCTTAGGAATATCTCAAAATATTATTTTATATTAAAGTCAAAATCGGTTTATAATGGTTCCAAAGGGTCTTATTTCGAAGCTAAATTGGGGAAGGGTCGAAATCCTATCAACCAATAGGATTTAGACAAGTTTAGGGTATTATTTTAACATTATCAATTAGATTTAACTCTAAGTTAAATAATTTAACTTTTACCATGTCTTTTTGTTTTCTTTCACTATATGGTTAATACACTTTCTATAACATGCCAAACGAACCCCAAATTGTTTATTATTAATATATATATCCTTATCTAAGTCATTTGGCTGAACCTTAGATTTTTAGGAATAAAATAACAATTAATAATATAATATTTGATTTAAAAACTATTTTGTGTCAATTTTGACACTATTTGATATATGATTTTTTGTGAAAGTCATAACAGAATTATATGTTCGAAACAAGTTAATTAAATCAACACTAATATATCATAGTAACCTAAAAAATTAGTGGAATTCATAAAAAGTCTTAAATTACATTTATTTTGGTATTTATATTATCAATTATGTCAATATTCCATTAATAAGATAATTAATGCATCATCTTTGTGTCATAAATAAATTATATTTTTTGATGTCTAAAAATTACAAATAAAATACCATCATGTAAGAAATCTTTTTAGCTTTATAATGAATATTTACAATCGAATTTATCTTATGTATAACCCCATATTAAAAATGATTTACTTATTAAACATTGATTTTAACTATTTTAACCCTTCTTTAAATAAATTAATAATAAATGTCCTAATCTAATCCAAGTGGGCCTAAATGGTCATATTTTATTCCTAAGTTTGTTTTTGGTCGAATTACACTTGTCAAATAGAATTAGGACATGTGATAGGGTAATATTAATATCATATTTACCCTTAGTTACCCTATTTACTATTAACAGCGGTAAAAAAAGTAAAAAGTTACTATTCACCAAAAAATTATTTTTATCTCATTGAAACACATTTTACTTACTGATAGCAACCATGTCTATCGGATTTTCAAAATTCCATTCACAGAAGTGGTAAAATTAAGTTTTATGCAAAATTCAGTTTTTAACCTACCACTTAGTGGTTTCACTATTCATCAAAAATTGAAAGTTTTCAGAAAAATACCAAAATTTCACCCTAGGCTAATTTCGATATTCTAAGTCCAAAAATGAAGTCCATTTTGAAAAATAAAATTTATAAAATTTCAAAAAGTGTTTATTACTATTCATAACGGCTAGTTTTGATAGCATATTGTTGTTTAGTGAAACTCAGTATTGCGTATGACGCAAGCTATCGAGGAAGGTCGCGATTGCGTGTAAAGAAAGCCAAGGAAGTGTTGTGTAGAAAAAGATTCCTTTGATGATTTATATAACATAAAAGTCTCGGGTGTTACATTCTACCCCCCTTAAAAAGAATTTCGCCCTCGAAATTCGTCACTTGTAACAAACAGATGAGGATACTTTTCCCTCATCATATCCTCAAGCTCCCATGTAGCTTCTTCAAGTTGGTGGTTCCTCCATAAAACTTTCACCAATCGAGTGGTCTTGTTTCGTAGGACTTTTTCGCTACGATCCAGAATCTCTATCGGCTGTTCTTCATAAGAAAGATCTTGCTCCAGCGGTACAACTTCTGAGCTGAGTACATGTGAAGGATCTGGTATGTACTTTCTCAGGAGAGATACATGGAACACATCGTGAACTTGAGAGAGATTCGGTGGAAGCGCCAATCGGTAAGCTACCTTCCCAACACGATCCAGTATTTCGAAAGGACCGATATATCTAGGGCTCAACTTCCCCTTCTTTCCAAATCTCATAACCCTCTTCCAGGTAGATATTCGTAAGAACACTTTATCACCCACTTCAAACTCTAGGTCTTTTCTTCGTTTATCGGCATAACTTTTCTGTCGACTCTGAGCTGCGCTTATGTGTTGTTGAATAGATCTGACCTTTTCTGCCATTTCATCAACGAGATCAGGTCCTAATAGATTTCTTTCCCCAACATCATCCCAGCAAGTTGGAGTCCTGCATTTCTTTCCATAGAGAGCTTCATAAGGAGCCATCTGAATACTAGAGTGAAAGCTATTATTATAAGAATATTCCACCAAAGGTAGGTGTTTATCCCAACCTCCTTTGAAATCAATAGAGCAAGCTCTCAACATATATTCTAGGGTTTGAATTGTTCTCTCAGACTGACCGTCTGTTTGGGGATGATAAGCAGTACTGAAACTCAACTCTGTATCCAGGGTATGCTGAAGACTTCTCCAGAACTTCGAGGTAAATCTCGGATCCCGATCAGATATAATAGAAAGTGGTACCCCATGCAATCTTACCACTTCCTTTACATATATCCTGGCAAGCTGATCTAGAGAGAAATCCTCTCTAATAGGAATGAAGTGTGCAGAATTTGTAAGACGATCAACTATGACCCAGATAGCATTATTGCCTTTGGATGTTTTAGGAAGTCCTGTGACAAAGTCCATAGTGATGTTTTCCCATTTCCATTCGAGTATGGGTAATGGTTGTAACATCCCCTTAGACTTTTGTCTCTCAGCTTTAACTTGTTGACAAACCAAGCATCGAGAGACATATTCAGCAACATCTCTTTTCATGCCATCCCACGAGAAGTACTCTTTCAGGTCCCTATACATCTTCGTGCTTCCAGGATGAATAGAGAATGAAGAACTATGAGCCTCATCCAGCAGCTCCTTCTTTAATTCGGGGATGGAAGGAACACAAACCTGATTCCTGAACTTTATTATCCCATCACAATCAAGGTTGAATTCAGGAACATTTCTCACCTTCTTTTGTAACTCGACATCTTCTTTCTGTGCCTCTTTAATCTTCACATGTATAGATGGTTGAACATTCATTTGAGAAAGATAAGATTTTTCCCCTTCCATTATAATTCCAAGATCCATCCTTTGTAAATCCATAAATATTGGATCCTTTGTGATCCTCATCATGGATAAACTAGCATGGTCTTGTCGACTTAATGCATCTGCCACCTTGTTTTCTTTCCCAGGGTGGTAATGGATTGAGCAGTCATAATCCTTAATCAGCTCCAACCATCTTCTTTGACGCATATTCAGCTCCTTTTGTGTGAAAATATACTTTAAACTTTTATGATCAGTATAAATATCACACCTTTCACCATAAAGGTAATGCCTCCAAATCTTTAATGCAAAGATTACCGCAGCCAACTCCAAATCATGTGTTGGGTAATTTTGCTCATGGATTTTCAACTGTCGTGAGGCATAAGCTATCACCATATCATTTTGCATAAGAACACACCCCAATCCCTTCTTGGATGCATCACTGTAGATCACAAACCTTTCCCCACTACAAGGCAGTGTGAGCACAGGTGCACTGGATAACCTTCTTTTCAACTCCTTGAAATTCTCTTCACATTCCTCTGTCCAGACAAACTTAACTCCTTTCCGAGTCAACTTGGTGAGTGGATTAGATAATCGTGAAAAATCTTTTACAAAACGTCGATAATATCCAGCCAAACCAAGAAAACTTTGAATCTCAGTTACTGTTGTTGGTCTCGACCATCTTTTGATAACCTCTGTTTTTGCTGGATCCACAGATATCCTCTCTTTTGAGATTATGTGACCCAAACATGCAACTTTTTAAAGCCAGAATTCACACTTGGTAAATTTGGCATAAATCTTCTCCTTTCTCAGGGTCTTAAATATAATTCTCAAGTGATCTTCATGCTCTTCCTTGCTCTTTGAATAGACAAGAATATCGTCTATAAAGACTACCACAAATTGATCAAGATAGTCTCTAAAGATTCTATTCATTAGATCCATGAAGATAGCAGGGGCATTAGTAAGACCAAATGGCATCACTATAAATTCATAGTGTCCATACCTTGTACGGAAAGCCGTTTTTGGTATATCCTTCCTTTTGACACTTAATTGATGATACCCTGAACGAAGATCAATCTTGGAAATGTATTGAGCTCCGCGTAGTTGGTCAAATAAGTCATCAATGCGTGGGAGAGGATATTTGTTCTTGATAGTGATCTTGTTATGTTCTCGATAATCAATGCAGAGTCTCATTGATCCATCTTTCTTCTTAACAAATAGAACAGATGCTCCCCAAGGTGACGCACTAGGGCGTATGAATCCCTTATCAAGATTATCTTGGAGTTGCTTCTTCAATTCCTGCAACTCAATTGGGGCCATTCTATAAGGTGTCTTTGAAATTGGCAAAGCGCCCGGTACGAGTTCTATTGAAAACTCACCTTCACGATTTGGTGGAAGACCCGCTAATTCCTCCGAAAAGACATCATCAAACTCCCGTACAATGGGCATATTCTTAATCGTGAGTTTCTCACCAACCATTTGAGATAAATAACCTTCATTTAGTGGAATCAATACCCATAAGATGGAAGGAATTTCCACTGGAAGGTTATGTTCATCCTTGCAATGGTATACGATCGTAGATTGATCTGGAATATGAAATGTGACTTCCCTTCTTTGGCAATTGATATGATATCCATGTAGAGAAAGCCAATCCATGCCAAGAATCACATCAAATTCCACTAAAGGAAGGATCACAAGATTTGCAGGAAGCACTTTCCCACAAACTTTGATCGGACAAGAATTATAAACTTTTGATGCGACTGTTGTGCCATTAGGTGTTGTCACAGCTAACTCAACATCTAATTGTTGAGGTAATACGGTGATACCCTTAGAAAATTCTTTAGAAATAAAAGAGTGGGTGGATCCAAAATCAAATAAAACATTTGCTACTTTAGAGTGTATGGTAAGTGTACCTTTCACCACTTCGTTATCGTACTCCACATCGCTGATAGAAATTTCATGTGACTTTCCTTTGTCTTTAACCTTAAGATTTTGTTGACGTCGACCATCATCATCAACCATTGGAATTGGGCATTGATTTGAAATAATGCCCCATCTCCTTGCACTTGAAACATTGAAGTGTAGTAGGTTCATTCTGTGTATCCCTTCCTTTGTTTGTGTCATTAGACATCTTCTTCCCATTATCACGGCATTCAAATGCCTGATGACCTTCTTTTCCACATTTAAAACATTTACTTGTCCCTTTAAGACAACTCCCTCCATGTTTCTTTCCACACATTGAGCATAAGGAAAAGCTCATATTCTTTTCCATGTGCTCTATAGATTTTTCTTTGAATTCCATCTTCCTCTTCTTATCAAACCCATGTGACTGATGGGTTACTCCAATCTCCATCTCGACTTTGAGAGCACATCGAACGATTTCCTCGTAGCTATTGAAGTCTCTTACGGCTAACGCCCTTCGAAGACTTGGTTTTAAGCCACTAAAGA
Source organism: Viscum album (assembly GCA_963277665.1). Taxonomy (NCBI): domain Eukaryota; kingdom Viridiplantae; phylum Streptophyta; class Magnoliopsida; order Santalales; family Viscaceae; genus Viscum; species Viscum album. The sequence goes on along the minus strand of OY728141.1, from coordinate 303,889,078 downwards.
ATCGATTGATCTTACTCTCAGGTTGGATAATAATACCAGAAGCGTACCTTGCAAGTCTTGTAAAATTTGCTTCATAGGTACTAATAGATTCATCATCCCTTTGCTTCAGTTCAAGGAACTCTTTCTCCATCTTTGTTCGGAGAATACGAGGAAAGTACTTATTGAAAAATAAGTTATTGAACTCGTCCCATTCCATAGACTCAATTTCATCCCTTTGCCTCGTATTCTTAATAAGATTCCACCATTGATCAACATCTCCTTCCAAACGATACACTGCTAGGATGACTTTATTATGTTCAGAACATTGAATAACTGAAAATCTCTTTTCAGTAGTACTAATCCATTTTTCATCAACTAATGGATCAATAGACCCACTAAAAGAAGGTGGACGCTGCCTCATGAAGGATTCAACAGAATGTTGCTCCTTCCTTTGCTCGTTTGGAAGTCCTGCATGATTCATAGCTTGAGAAAGTTGTGTGAGCATGGCTACAAGATTTTGCATTCCAGCTCCCATATCGTTTGGTTGCTCAGGGGGACAATCATTGCATTGCCCATCGCATTCCGCATTAACACGGTTCCTTCAGGTTCTAGCCATTGACTAAAACCAAGAAGAATAGTGTGAGGAACACTAATTATAATAGGAAAGCCACATAATTCAAGAATAAAGTTTTCATGCTCAAGGTCTTATCCTAGGTTATTCAAGGACATTTCTAAAACACTAAGATTGTGGTCTATGCTTAGACTTATCCTTAGGGTTCTTACTAAGGCTTTCACATCCAAGTTTCCAAAGGTTGACTATACCTTTCCTATGATACCAACTATAACGACCCATACTTTACATATATTGTTAATACTTCAAAATTGAAGCACACTTATTACAACATATGACAAAACCACAAAGGACCTTATAGGTATAGTGTCTTTAGAAACTGGGAAACATAAACAACTGGTTCATAAATCTTCTACAGTGTCTCCCATTTATTTCATCATATCTAGGGTCCCTTTTAGCATATTCTACTTAATATCCATCTTCCTGACCTGGGGAAAAGAAAACATAAAAGGGTGAGCTCAAATGCTCAGCAAGGAAAATAAAGGAAATAAAAATCATATCATATCTTTTTGAAAATCATAACCTGCAAAAGAGATCATAATATCTTAACATGGAACAAATCATAGAAGTGAAAATGAGATCCCTATAATTATAACATAAAACTTGAAACTTTGTGGCATGCACACATAATCATGGAAAATCATTTCTTGTTAGTCATGACTCATTGCCAATACTATCTTAGTGGACAAAGTCCCTTTCTGAACCGAGTAACCCTCGTTTCAGTCCTGTTTCACTGAACCGGTATAACCTACCGTTCCAGCCCTGTCTATCTCATGAGATATAAAATCTTTACCCAATGCATTGGAGGGAGATATAGGTCCCACCCATCTTATAATGAATCCTTTCTTATGTGTGCCACATAATCATAAAACATACATCATCGCATAACAGATGTAACATAAATGGGATTCTTGAAACATCATGACATCATAAATCAATTCATATAAGATAAACGAATTCATAAAAATAATTCCATCACAACATGATCAAATCAATGTAATATTAGGGATAAAAACAGAACCCTTTATTATCTTAGATGGAAAATAATTTTGATAAAACACTTGAACTCCATTCTTGAGGAAAATATCCTTTCTTCTTCAAAAACATTTTTCCTTTCATAACATGTCATTCAACATTAAGAATAAAAGAAGTTGATTAAAAATAAACTTTAAAACTTGTAAAGGAAGCTTCTTGGAAATAATGTTTTAAAAATCCATTCATGCCGTATAGGTTGAAAAAACATTCTTCGTACTTTTGTCGGAAAAGTCAAAAAATACCTTATATGACAAAAGGTTCCATTCATACATATTACTAAAAACTCACCGAAGGGTAAAAATGGATTTAAACAATTGTAGGGGGATGGAAATAATATTACATATTGATGAAACATGGTTGTGTATGATAAAATACACCCCCGTAAATACTTACGAATAAACAATCTCAGATAAAAATGAGATTGTGATATTTCCCTTACCTTAGGTCCGATTTGATTTGTACGTGTCCGAAACTCCTGTATAATGGTTTAAATAATGTTATTGACTTATTCCAGAATCATAAATATTGATATGATATCATATATGGTCATATTCTTAGCTTCTTGTTAGTAATATTTCATTGTTACCTGTTACTCGGGTCTTTATTGCCTTTTGTTCTTATGCGTGTTTTGCCGAATACATTCTTATTCTTCTTTTAAGGTTATAGATTCCTTATATCCAGAATGGTATTAGTGTAACATATATCATCTTTATTCATTAAATTCATTTATATAATTACTATGTAATGATGATCATGTAGAACGAGTCGCATCACATCGTGGAGACGGTATTCCGTACGTACGCATGAGTGATGATATCGTTCCTATGATCGTGGAACTGTATTGGAGTATATATATATTATTTCAGTAACAATATTACTTTATAATAATCATAAATAGTTACTCATTACACCATTATACCCATCCTTGTAAAGTGATGGTGGAAAAATAGATTACACCACAGCGTGGAGACGGTATTCCGTACGTACGCACGCGCGGTGATTTCATTTTTCCGTAGGATGGATAGAAGGTGAATTAGGGTTGTTTCATATTTATAATAACATATCAGTATGTAAGTAATACTGATGTTATTACTTTATCATGAAACAACTAAAGGAGAATAAGTTGAAGAAGAATGAAATTGAAGAGATCGGTAATGGATATTACCTCTTCTTTGGAACGATTCTTTGAATCCTCCACTTAGGGAACTAAGATTGGTCTTTGAAGAAGACCAGGACCTCTAAGATAATTCTAGGGAAGTGGAGAGGAGAAAATTTCAGGGGTTGGCCGAGCTTGAGTGCTCAAATTGGTGTGAGGAGGAGGGGGAGGAGGTGCCCTTTTATAAGGGAGGAGAGGGGCACCTTAGGAATATCTCAAAATATTATTTTATATTAAAGTCAAAATCGGTTTATAATGGTTCCAAAGGGTCTTATTTCGAAGCTAAAGTGGGGAAGGGTCTAAATCCTATCAACCAATAGGAATTAGACATGTTTAGGGTATTATTTTAACCTTATCAATTAGATTTAACTCTAAGTTAAATAATTTAACTTTTACCATGTCTTTTTGTTTTCTTTCACTATATGGTTAATACACTTACTATAACATTACAAACGAACCCCAAATTGTTTATTATTAATATATATATCCTTATCTAAGTCATTTGGCCGAACCTTAGATTTTTAGGAATAAAATAACAATTAATAATATAATATTTGATTTAAAAACTATTTTGTGTCAATTTTGACACTATTTGATATATGATTTTTGTGAAAGTCATAACAGAATTATATGTTCGAAACAAGTTTATTAAATCAACACTAATATATCATAGTAACCTATAAAATTAGTGGAATTCATAAAAAGTCTTAAATTACATTTATTTGGGTATTTATATTATCAATTATGTCAATATTTCATTAATAAGATAATTACTGCATCATCTTTGTGTCATAAATAAATTATATTATTTGATGTCTAAAAATTACAAATAAAATACCATCATATAGTAAATCTTTTTAGCTTTCTAATGAATATTTAAAATCGAATTTATCTTATGTATAACCCCATATTAAAAATTATTTACTTATTAAACTTTCATTTTAACTATTTCAACCCTTCTTTAAATAAATTAATAATAAATGTCCTAATCTAATCCAAGTGGGCCTAAATGGTCATATTTTATTCCTAAGTTTTTTTTTGGTCGAATTACACTTGTCCAATAGAATTAGGACATGTGTTAGGGTAATATTAATATCATATTTACCCTTAGTTACCCTATTTACTATTAACCGCGGTAAAAAAAGTAAAAAAGTTACTATTCACCAAAAAATTATTTTTATCTCATTAAACCACATTTTGCTTACTGATATCAACCGTGTCTGTCGGATTTTCGAAATTCCATTCACAGAAGCGGTAAAATTATGTTTTATGCAAAATTCAGTTTTTAACCTACCACTTAGTGGTTTCACTATTCATCAAAAATTGAAAGTTTTCACAAAAATACCAAAATTTCACCCTAGGCTAATTTCGATATTCTGAGTCCAAAAATGAAGTCCATTTTGAAAAATAAAATTTATAAAATTTCAAAAAGTGGTTATTACTATTCATAACGGCTAGTTTTAATAGCATATTGTTGTTTAGTGAAACTCGGTATTGCGTACGACGCAAGCTATCGAGGAAGGTCGCGATTGCGTGTAAAGCAAGCCAAGAATGTGTTGTGTAGAAAAAGATTCATTTGATGATTTATATAACATAAAAGTCTCGGGTGTTACACATTTACACATATATAGCCTCATAATCATAAAAATGGTTTCTTTTGGGACATATTTACTCATAAATCCTTCATAATGTTTTATAATGGAAATGTATATTTTCCTAAGAATATTCCTCATTAGTGTCAAACTAGGTGCTCAATAAGGCCCGTTTTCTTGTACCAGGATAGCCAAAGTCTAGCATGGAACACCTTGTCAGTGTTTTCCCCATTTGTTACTTATGTTATTGAACTACATCCACTTTTAGTATTCATTGAGCAATGTATTTCCATGAATACACACATAATCTCTACCTAACCAAAATTATAGAACACTCTTCAATACTAATTCTCAAATTCAAAATTATGATTATGTTCCCTAGTCAATGATTTATAAATATAATTTCCAAGATTATTGTTAAATTCCTATGATACCAAAATTAATTCCCTTCCCCCAGATTCCTAGAGACGGTGCATTTATTTAATGTATTGACATGATTACATGGAATAAAATCTTGAAGGATTGATCAGTTCATCAGTCTTGGAAAATAGATTACATATATGATCCTTTCATGATAATTCAAAACATAATATGCATTATAGAATATTATTTGATAATATCATTATTCTACTAGGATAAACATACTTATAAATCATAAAACACTTCTTATAATCCACAAATATAATTAATATGAAAGGGGAGATCTTAGATTATCAATAAGAATAAACAATACAGGGGAAGCCTTCATAAATAGGAATAATTTTTTATGAAAGGTATAAAATGAAATATAATCCTTTTATACATAATCATCATTATAATATGGAAATAATAAATCAAATATCCTCATTTAAACATTCACATGGATATTTTATTAGTATAATAATCACAATTAATGTCAATAACTGATCTCATAATGGGGAAATTCATAATGTTAGACATATGAAATATACCATCAAGGCTTCCTACCAAGAATGTAATATTTCCATGGCCTTATGCCAAGAATGTAATAAATTAAAGGTTTCATGCCAATAATCTAATAAATGTGTAAGGACACAACCAAAACAATATCAATTTGGTTTCATGATACCTACAGATGCATCAGGGGTCTATTGTAGTCCCCATACATCCTTTACTATGTCCCGTGAATTCCTCTTATGAAAGGGGTAAAAAACATAAACATTCATTTTAAAAATAGCATATGAAATATTAATACTTCATCAGTAAACCATGAATGGTATAAAAATAGCACAAACCCATTCAAATATATCATAAAACCATCAATATAGTAAGGAATAGAGTATCATAGTAAATCAACCTCAATTAGATATAAAATACATCAAATGGTATTGATATAGATGAAAATTAACTATTAAATTCATTAAAACTCATTTAGGGAAATATCACCTTTTTTACATTGAAATAATTTATAGGACATGCAATTATAAATGATAAAATTTCTTTTCAAAATAACATTGGAATATTTTAATGAAATATTCTGAATCAGAACTCGTCAAAATAGAGGAAAATAGATTCTTGAGAATAATAAGTTGAAAAAACAATCATTCATTAATTTTTCAAAATGGTTATAAAGTACCTCATTTGTTAAATGAAGGAAATATTTCTTTAAAAATATTTTAAAAAGTCAAACAAGGGTAAATATAAACTTTATCAATTTTCAAATATATTTTAAATTATATTTTTAAGAAACATGGACATGCATGACAAAGATGTCCTAGTAGATACATACGTATAAATAGCCTCAAATAATAATGAAATTGTGAAATTTACACTCGCCTTATACTTTCCTTTAATAGAGGGTGAGTTAAACTCATGTAAAGTTATTAAATTATAACATTACCATATCCCTATTTATTATATCAGATATGATCTTATTAAATCAATTTGTCAATAATATTTCATTATTAACATTGTTTTGGTTTTTAACTGCATTGTTTTACTATACATGTTTTGTTTTGTAAGTCTTGTTTTTTATGAATAGGATATATTTTTATCTTATATAGATTGATATATGGATCCTAATTATTATTTTAAATCTTCACATTAAAATTTTCACCTTTTTTCAATGGGTAACATGGAGAATGAATCTCATCGCATCGTAGAGACGGTAAGTTATATGTGTTCACGAGCGATGATATCATTCCCATGATGGTTAAATGGTGTGAAATTATATGGAATATAAATTATACTTAATCATTATCCTGATTTATTTTATTTACATCATTATAATCATCATTATACCCATCAATATAAATTATAAATGAAAACAATATTGCACCACATCGTAGAGACCATAAGCCGAACATATGCACCGATATTGATATTGTATTTAGTTGGATGGGTAAAAGGAGGAAAATGGATTTCCCCAAACAAAAATAACATATCTTCTAGAAAATTATAATGGAATTATTAAATTATTATGTAAACAACATAGGAAGAATAATTAGAATAAGAAAATAAATTGAATTGAATTAGAAAAATAATTACCACTTCTACAAGTGTCTTCTTTTTATTTTCACAAAAGGCTTTCATAGGTTGGATTTCAACCAAATTTATAGCCTATAGAATTAAGTGTGTGAATTTGGTTTGAGAATTATTCAGGATCATGCTGATCTAAAGAGCATTAGAGGTGTGAATTAAAAATAAGGACGAGTTCCCTTTTATATGACACGTTAGGATAACTATTGGAAGATCTTAAAATATTAATTTATTATTAATTTATTTTTGGGTTAAAATATATCAAAGTAATTTATTTTTATAATAATATTTTTATGGGTTTTAATACCATATAAAATACTTGTAAACATTTTTATGTCATAAAAGAAACCATATGTTTTGGATATAACCCTTAGTTAAACAGATTAACTCTTACCTTGTCTTCTTCAATTTTTACATTATAGTGTTAATATAGTTAAGATACAATGAAAAAAGAACACCAATTGGATCATTTATGACATATCTCAAATTATCCATTTTATTTGGCCGAATTTTTTATTTTTATGACATTTATATCTTTTAATAATTTTTTTAATACCATATATTTAAAGTTTAATAATTTTCCGTATTTTCATTTTCAAAAATATTAAACCAATATGATAACTTCATGAAATTAGTTAAACTATTTCTATAACATAAAAATGGTATCTATTAAATTTTTTCATGTAATTAATTAATTAAAATTATTTTTGATTTAATATTTTTAATATAATTTATTTAATGTTTCTATTAATAAAATAATTTCGACATCGCTATTGTGTAATCATTATTGGTAATTATATAACTTATAAAAATTATAAATAAATTTTATTAGGTAGTTAATTAACTTATCTTTCTAGATACTATTTATAATCTATGATTTCTTTTTCATACCTATATATTGATATTATTATACACTTTAGGAATAGGAGTGTGACATTTTCTCAATTTAATTTATTTTAAAAAACTCTTATCATATTAACGGAAAAATTCCAATAAATGATTAAATTTAATATAATATGTTATAAGATAATAATTTAGTCAATAAATAATTTTTTTTACTGATTTTAGGGTAATTTTAAAATATTATTTTTACTTTTAGTTATCCAATTTACCCTTCATCGCCGTAATAAACCAATTTGTAAATTTATAACTCAAAATGTCCAGAAAAATTAATGTAACCTATTAAAATCATTCAGACGCATTGATTAAAAATATGTAATTAATTTTTCAAAATTAAAAGCATATAAGATTCATAAATTAAATTAAAATTGATTTATGTTGACAAAATGAGATGACAATGAAAAATTCATTCCAAAAGTAAAAACAATAAAAATATTTACATGTGTTTATATCTATTTTTAATGTGAAAACGTTTCCAATGAACTAAATTATATTAATTAATAAAAAATAAATCTAATTATACTTTTAAACCAATTATAATTATTATTTAACTATATAAATTAATTTGACGACAATGTTGTTTGGATTTAAAATGCAGAATTTTTCACTATTCATTAATATAAGAATGTTTTTAGAAAAAATCCAAAAAAAATCCAAACTAAAATTTTATGTACAGATTCAAAATAAAATTACTATTTTGACATATTTAATACATAAAAGTTTATATTATTGGATTCAAAAATGGATCTCCATTAAATTTTGTTAAAACGTATTTTTTTTTGAAAAATAAGTCTCTTATTCGAAAAATAGAATTTGTTCTTATATCATGTCTAAGAAACATATAATTTGAATGTTTAAATTATATTTATTATATAAAATTCAAAATCTGGTTAATACTATTCATAATTTTTTTTAAATGGATGGGTTAATAGATCATGGTGTGCTCCAAGACAATATTGCATGAAAAACAAGCTATTGAATTAAATAAATGTACCATTGAATAATTGGATGATAAATTCTCTAATACATCAATAAATTTCACCCTAAAAACTATAACTATTCATAAAAAACTTATGGGTTTTATTTTTCAATATATCTTTCTTGATATCCCACATCAAGAAGTGATTAATGATACCTCCAATTTAAAAATAAGACTGGGATGTATGAAGGTCACCATAGATAACACATACTGGAGTTCCATGTAGGAAAACATGGAAATGAAAAAAAAATCTATAATCAAGTTCTTATGAATAATTATTGTAAATATGGTGAGGTAAAAGTTAATAATCAAAAAGATAGAAATTAGTGATGAAATAAGGGAACATTTTATTCATCAGAGAAAGTACTAGGAGAACATATTTTGTTTCTTGTTTCTTTCCCTTGATTTGAAGAATTAACTTAATTAATAAACTATTACCATAAGAAATAATACTTAATTGACATGTATAGTTTCATCCATGAATGAATTCCCATAACAATCTCATCATTTTCTTCAGAAGATAATAAAACAAAAAAATAATCAATTTATCTGATTCCTATAAGGTTCCAAAAATAAACTTCTACCATTTAATTAAATAAGTGTATGTTATAATAACAAGGTACATCTCATAAACTGGTGGTTGGTGATAAAGCCATGTCTCACTTTAGTTGTCAGTTCGATTCCTTCAGCCTAGTCTGATGTGATGTATTTCCCCCCAACCTATGGGTTGTCCTTTTTCTAAAACTATATAATTATAACATTATTGAAATAACATTTTTATTTTCAACACTAAATAAATAATTTATCCTCAAAAAATAATATCCAATGTTCAATTTACTCCATTGAAAACTTATGACTCAACCAAAACACTTCCCTTAAAATTCATTATCCAATAAGGACTCCAAATTCCTAAAATCAATCTTAACATATGATTCCCCAAAAAACATAATGTATCTATTATTGTCACATACAAAATATTTCATCACCATTAAATACTTAATGAATATAATTATTCTTATAAATATATGAAGTATAATTACTAAAGTACATTACTTATATATCACATTATTCTTATAACTATAATATAATAACATAATTCTAGAATCCAAAAACATAAATACAACAATTACTCCAATTCAACCGTACTAATTACATAAGATTGACATAGATAAATTATATTTTTCTAAGATATATTTTTGTGATACTTGGGAAATTTATTTTCATAGTGCCCCATAACATTAAATTGTTCACATTTCACATTGGTAAATTATTTTTTTCCCTAACAATCATGAGATTGGTGTCCTTTTTCTCCACACTTGAAAAAAATTAATTTTCCTTTTATTAAGGCACTAGGTAGTTTCCTTAAACAATTTTCACATGATATAAAATCATTATTTTCCCATATCCCATTATCTACCTCTACTTCATTATTATATTACTATTATGATTTCCTGTATTTTAATAATACTTAAAAAATTATTTATTTTTTTATAGCACCTGAGAATATATCTCCATGTGATGAGTGTGTTTTGGAGACCAATGCCTTTTGGGGAAACGGTATTAACACATAAAATAAACGATCATTATAACTCTTTGGGGTATGTATGAAGTTTGTGGAATTCCTTGAAACAATGTGAAGTTACCACCATACTTGTCAATATTCAAATAATCCTTCCCCCTCAGACATAGATGTTGTCTCTCCATATCATCTTGTTGTTCACAAGGAAAGTATTTTTCAAGCAAATGTTATTTAAAATCTCTCCAATTCATATTTTAAAATTATTCACCCTCACTTGTGTTATGAATTAATTGCCACAATTGATCAAAATATCACAAGAGATGATAAAAATCTGTGACAAATTGTTTCCTTTTATTACTCCCCATGGAAGGAATTACTTTTTTCTAAGGAACTTATCCAAATTTCTAGTACAAACTGATTTTTTGTCCCATAGAATATTAGAGGTTTGTTTCCCATAATTTTGAATAACATTGTTCCTCCTTGTTGTTGATTAAGGTTCTTCATATTGGTAATGTTATTATTCATAATCTTAGTTAACAGTCCTAGTATGGTTATAATTTATTCAAAACTAGTTGTATCAACAAACCCACTATCATTATCCTTCATAAGATGAAAATCCCTACAAGGATTACGTGTATTGATAAGGTTTCAAATAATTCCACGTAGATCCATTTAAAAATAATTTAATACAAAATATTAGGTTATGAATCATAATGAAAATTTATAAACAAGTAAAATACTTAACATAAATTGATACTTTAATGCATATCTAATCTCATAATTTAAAAAAAAATACTTTAGGGACACATTTAATCATAAATACATTATAATGGTTTATAAATAAAATATGAATTATCATAAGAATATCCCCTTGGAGTGTCAAACTAGTTATGTTGTATGGTTTGTTATCATGTACCAGGTTACCCCGAGTGAGGCCTGGAACACCTTGTCCATGTTTTTACTCCTAGATACTTTTGTTCGAGAACCATGTCAACTTGTAAAATCCATTTTGTGATGTATTTCCAATAATACACACATAATCTCTTCCATACTAATCTATTTAATTTACTTTTATACTAATACTCAATTTCCAACGTAGGTTTTTGTTCAATAATATATTCTTTATAAATAAAATTTCAATGTTTCTTTCTTAACTTCCTCTGAAAAAAATTGTAATGCCCCAACCCAAGTTTCCTAGAGAGTGTGTATTATTTCAATAAATTAGCATGATTACATGGAATATAATCTTAATGGACTAATTGGTTTATCATTCTTAGAAAATATACTAAATAAATGATGAATTCGTTGACATTAATAACATATTGTGCAATATATTTAATTCTTTTAGAACACCATTATTATCTTCGTGTATAAATTCATATCAACTGGAAAACACTTCTTGACATATTAGGAAATAAATCATATGAATGGGGTGATCTCAAATGCTTAATGAGGATAAAAAATGTAGCAGAAGATTTTATAAATAAGAATGATGTTTTGAGGAATTGTATAAATGTAAATACAAGTCATTTGAACATAATCAACATCATTATATGGAAATAATATATAAATTAATTCCATTTAAACATTTACATGTATATTCTACTAGTCGAATAATAACATGTAATATCAATAACTAAGCTCGTAATGAGGAAATTCATAATTATTGAAATTTTATACATACCATAGAGGCTTCATTCCAAGAATCTAATATTTTCTATGCTTCATGCCCAGAATCTAATACTTTTGGGGCTTTATTCTATGAATGTAAAAAATGGAAAATGGCTCATCTAAAACCACATCAATTTTTTTTTCATGAATCCTACCAATGAATCAAGGGGCTATAGAGTTCCCCACACATTACTTTCTAAATCCAATTCAGTCCTATTATGAAATGGGTAAAACAAAACATAGACATTTTTATTAAACCTAGAATATGAAATGTTGATCCTTTAACCCTAAAACATGAATGGTATCAAAATAGAATATCCATGGTCAAATATTTCATAAACCATTTAATACAATATGGAAGATAGTATAATAATTAATCAATCACAATTAATCAAAAAATTCTCATAATATTTTTACATAGATGAAAATAATATAACAAATTGATTAAATCTCTTTTAGAGAAATATAACTTTTTCAAAATGAAATAATTTATAAAGTATATAATTTATAAAATGTTAAAATATTCCATTAAAAACATTTTCTAAAAAGTGAAACATTGGTAAAAATGGATTAAAAAAAGTAAATAATAATTTGAGTAACATTTTATGATACCATGACATTGATGATAATGATATCCCAGTAGATACTTATGTATAAACAACCTTCTATAATAATGAGAGTTTCAAATTTACCCTTACCTTGTAAACTGTTTTAGTCCAGAATGCGTTATACTCTTATATAGAAATTAAATCATGTTATTAGATTATAATAGGAAAATATACATATTTATGATATCATATATGGTCCTATTATATCATTTTAATAATAATATTTTAGTATTACTATTGTTTTGGGTGATAACTGCATTATTTTCGTATCCATGTTTTGTTTTATATACACATTTTGTCATGCATAATATGTATTTCATTCATATAAATAATTATTAAATGTTAATAATTATTATATTTACTGATCATGTAAAATTTATAATCATTTCTCAGTATTTAACATGGAGAATTAATGTCACCGTGTCTTCGAGGCGGTTAGTTGTACATACCCATGAACAACGATATCATTCCTTTGATGGTAAAATGGTTTGGAATTTTATTATATATTTATTAGAAATATTAATTATAATGTACCATTAAATACATAAATCCTTTATACTCATAAATTTACACATTGAAATAAATTATTATTGAAAAATAGTGTGTACCACGACGTGCAGACAGCAAGTCATACATACGTACACATAATGATATTGTTTTCATAGGATGGGTTAAATGATTAATATGATTGTCCGATAACTTTAATAACATATCATCATTTATATTATACTTTATATATTACTTTTTAGGGAATCATAATACGAAAATGAATTATAACAAGAAAATAAATTGAACAGAATTGGAAAAACAATTACTTTTTAATCAAGTGTCTACATTTTATTTACACAAAAAGACTCATTTGGTTGGATTTACACATAAATTTTGGCCTATAATAAGAATTTAGTGAATTTTTAAGGATAATTTTTTATGTTTTGGCTGATCCAAAGGGATTTAGTGGTGTGAATTAAGGAGAAGGAAAAGTTCCCTTTTATAATATAGCTTAGTGGCACTTTCGGGAGATCTAAAAATATAAATTTATAATAAATTTATTTTCATTTTAAAATAGATTAAAATTTATTTATTTAAATGATTATATTATGATATTTATAAATCCCAAGTTTCAATAAATTTTACACATGTTTAGGTTATAAAATTAATCTTATGATTCGGTTTTTACCCTTAATTAAATATTTCAACTCATACTGTGTCTTCTTATATGTTTAAAGTATAGGGTAAATATAATCACTATAAAATAACAAACAAACCCCAATTAGATCTTTTATGAAATTTGTGACATTATCCTATTTTTTGTTCAATCCTAATATTTTTATGACTTTTATATCATTTAATAAAATATTATTTATTTTAAAATATACTTTCAGTCAATTTTAAAACTATTGAATATTAAATTTTGAAAATTATAAAAACATCAAGATATTTTCAAAAGAAAAATGATTTAAATGTATCAACAACATTTATATATTATATATAAAATAATTTTATTCCATTAATTATGTAAACTTATAATTATATTGATACTTTTGATATCATTTATCTGATATTTAGATTAATAAAATAATTTCTCCTTCACCATTATCTCATAATTATTGGTAATTATTTAATATTTAAAAAAATTCAATAAATTTCTATGTGGTTGTTAATTATTTTATATTTCATTATAATATTTATATTATATGTTATCTTCTATATATCTCTATATTAAAATTATTGTATTGATAATAAATGAGTTTATGAGTTTTTTTCACCTTAATTAATTTTAAAAATATGGAAATCATATTCCTGGAAAAGGGTCGATTAAAAAATTATATTCCAAAAAAATGGTTATAAGTGTATAATTTATCCATAAAATAAGATTTTTATAGGTATTAGTGTTTTTGTAAAATATTATTTTCACCATTAATTACCTGATTTACCCTTAATCGTGGGAAAAATATTACGAAAGTTACTATTCCAAATATCCAGAAAAATAAAAGTAACATATTAACATAATTTGGGATTAATGATTAAAAATAATGAATCCATTTTTAAAAATTTGAAATATAGAAGTTTTAGTAATTAAATTGAAATTATTCCCCATTGAAAAAATGAGAAGACAAATTTTTCAAAAGTAAAAACCATCAAAATATTGGCATCTGATTATATTAAATTTTAAAGTAAAAATAACATAGATGTAGTAAATTATGTTCAATGATAAAATTTTAATCTAAATATACTTTAAAAATAATAATAGGATAATCAAATTATATAAATAAATTAGATGAAAAAAGACGTTTTGAATTGAAATAAAGTAATTTTCACTATTCATTAAAATAAAAAAGTTATCCGAAAAATATAAAATATTTTTCTAAACTAATTTCTTATATCATGATTATAAATAAGAATTTTATTCTGTAAAATAATATATATATATATATATATAATGTCAATTATTGTGTTTAATAAGGGTTCACCATTAAAATGCGGTAAATTGAATTTTTTTAAAAAACAATACATTAATTTTAAAAACTCTATTGTTCTTATATAATGTCTATAAAACACATAAGATGAATTTTAAAATAGTATATAATATATAAAATTTAAAATGTGGTTAATAATATTAATAACTACTTTTTAAATTTCAAGTTTAATAGATCATGTTGCGCTCGAACTTGTTATTATCTGCAATAGAAGCTACAGAATTGAAGAAGATGATCATAAAATCATGGAGTGTTATGTTTTTTGTAATCAATTTTGTTCCATGTTTGATCCTGGAGATTATCACTCTTTTTTATGCCACTCTTTATCATGTTATGGGATTATACACAAATAGGATTCCCATGACCCTGTTTGTTGAGTGCACACATCAGAGGATAGACCAACTTATTTGTTTTGTGCCAAGGGTGTAGAAAAATTATGGGGACACATTAGTCCCATGGGGATATTTTATTGATATAGATAAATCCATACTATATCATACTCAGCATCGACTGGAATTATTACTTATGCACTTTTACCGACTTCTTTCATGGGAGAGACATGTTTTCAGGTGTGGATGGCCAATGTGGGGATCTTGGGGGAATGTAGGGTTTTCGGGTGGGCAGTTATAATAGGGGACTCTTTCTTTATTTTTTAGATGAATGTTCAGAAAAACCTATTGATTATGGGGTGGTAGAGGTCCCCAGGGTCGTCAGGATGTTCATGTATGTTTTCTCTGAAAAATTTCTAACACTAAACTCTCGACGCAATGTTTCTTTTAAGATAAACTTGCAGCCAAGTGCTTATCTAATTTCAATTGTACCATATCCAATAAAACCATATAAGTTGTTGGAGTTTTGTATTTTAATAGATTATGTGATTCATATGTATTTTATTAGTCCTGGTGTGTCACTATGGGGTTATGAAGTGTTATTCTCTAAGAAAAGGATGGAAATCTAAGGTTGTGTATAGACTACTGGAGAATGAATCATGTGACAGTCAAAACCTATTACCCTCTTCATAGGATATATAATCATTTGACCAACTGGGACTGCCGATTTAGTTCTAAAAGAATGATCTATAATACATATATCACCAATTGAGTGATAAGGAGGGTGATATCTCGAAGACTACCTTCATACGTAGGTCTTAGTACTTCGGGTTTGTAGTCATTCCATTCAATGATGAGAACATGACTACTGTGATAATTAAGCTCATGAAAACTATGACATGTGAGTCCCATATTTATTTTTTCATCATATTAATCGATGATATCTTGATCTACTCAATGTTAGGGGAGGATCATGCTGGGCTTTTCCGAACTGCACCGCTTGTTAATTGATGCCAAAATCTCTCTAGAATGTTATAAAATTGATTATTTTATATCCAATAGGTCCTCTTATACAAGAATTTGGTGTCTCATTAGGGTGTGTCAGTATACAAATTGGATGTTTAAGGAGTTGTTTCTTAAGAAGCACCCATGAACATAGCAATGCTTCACACATTTATCAGTCTTATAAGATATTATCGGTGGTATATTCCTGATTTTATTTGAGTTATAGCCCCATTTATAGAATTTACCAATAATGACATAACTTTTATGTGGAGTGATTAATGTTAGGTAGCAATTGGTTACATTAATGAGAAGTTTTTCAGATCTCTAGTCCTTTAGTTCTCTTAAGAAAAGGTGATGTTTGAGGTGTTTTGAGATGCCTCCTATCTGGGTGTGGAATGTGTGATAATGTAAAAACAAAAAAATAACTTTTTCGTATATGTAGTTCTGTCCCACCTAAGAATAACTCTTCCACACATGATCTATAACTCAAAGTGGTTTTTATTTTACACTGACGTTGTGGAAGTATTACCACATTAGGGTGTGCTTTGTGGTCTTCATGAATCATAAGAGTTTTAAGTATATATTTTCCCATAGATATTTGAACATAAAGATGTGTAGGTGGATGGACTTTATTCAGGGATATGATATTGATATCACATATTCTGTAGGAAAGGGGAGTTTTTTGGTCGATTGTTTGCGAAGAATGTATCATAATAATTTTTCTAGGAATATAAATATGCTTCGAGGTAAATGGAGGTGTTTGAGGCCTTGTAATCAGATAAAATTGTGAATTATGGAAGATATTGTTTGTTTTTTATGATATTTTACTCCCCTATGATGTAGAGGGTGGAAATTTCTTAGTTGAAATACTCAATGGAAAATGTGTTGTGAAGTCGTGTTGGCTATAGTGATTCCCTAGAGGTATGGTCAGAGGACAGTTAGAACCAGATGTCGTTTCAAGGAAGGTTGGTTATTCCAATGGTAATGTGTGAGTTAGTCCTTATTTATTTTTAGAACAGAAATTTGGAGGTGCACCTAGGAATTTTCAAAATGTACCATGACCTAAGGATGTCGTTTTACTATCCCGGGATGAAATGGGTAGTGGAGGAGCGTGTGGGAATGTGATTATTTTTCCTACAAGTATATGACGAGCATTGTGTTCTAGGGTGGATTGTTTCTACCATTGGATGTTTGAGTGGAAATTGAATGAAATGAAAATGGATTTCATAATATGGATTCCTAGATCTCAGGGAGGTTATAATCCTATCCATGTGATAGTGGATCGATTGACGAAATCAGTACACTTCATATATAGAATGGAGTACAGGGAAATGGAATCCATGAGAAAGAGATTTGTGGATGTTGTTGTGTGGCTTCGTGGAGTCCATGATATAATGTCTTGAATTGAGATATGGTTTGTACCTCATGATTCTATATGGGATCACAACATAATTTTCCACTGAGTTAAACCTCTAACGTACATTCCACCCTCAGAGAGATAGGAAAACAGAAAGACCTATCTAGACGTTTGAGGATATGTTTTGGGTGTGTGTCTTGAACATGGTGGGCGCCTTGGGTGCAACACCTACACTTTTATAGGTTTTCTAAAAATAATATATATCACTCATCCATTACCATGGACCAAGTTTAAACTTCATATGGTCAATCATGTCATTCATCGTTCTGCTATATGAAGGTTGGGGTGACATTGGTTCTTGGTCACCATGTGGTGAAGAGCACAACAAAGAATGTTCTGTTTTTTCATGAGAGGAAGAAAGCACCATAGGACTGGAAGAAGTCTTATTCCAATTTCATTGGGAGGACCGTATAGTTTTAGGATGGGGACCATGTTTTCATGAAGGCTTACCATTAATGTGGTGGTAGAGTTTTGGTAAAAGGAGTATGATTTCTCCCAGATTCTTTGGACCCTTTGAGGCGTTCGTGTGAGTTGGCATGGTGTCATATTGGTTGGAATTGACACCATGGTTGGAGAGGATCCATAATGCCTACCCCAAATATCAACTTCATCAGTATCTTTAGGATGATTCACATGCTAGTGACTATGACACCTGGATATCGACAATTATGCAAAATTTGGGGAGAAACCAATAGATATCCAATATTTACAAAATAAGGTGCTTCTTGGATAGGCCATTTTATTAGTTCATGTGTGGAGGAAGCATGGTTCTGTGGAGGACAGTATTGGGGAGTGGGAAACACATATTATTACATAGTTGATGGAGTTATTTGGAGCATTACTTTGGTCACATTTTTGTTGTAATGTTATTTTAGGGTTTTATACTAGTTGTTTTTCTAGGTTTGTATTGTGTGTGGTGTAATTTGTCATAGAGTGATGCCATATGGAAAAGGAAGGAAGTGATATCTAACTGAGACTAATTAACTATCACATTATTAAACCAGGTTAGGCGAGTTAGTGTCTCCCAATAATGATAGTATCTTGACATGGAGAAAAAAATTCCCAATTTCACGTGTTTGGGAAAATATGGTTTATTTGTTTGGAATGGTTTTATGGATTTTTGTTTATATAAAAAGTGGAATATTGTGTTTTTTGAATCTGTATATCGAATTTCATGGTAATTTTGTTTTTTCTATGGAATCCTTTGAGGTGGTCTGAGAGCCTTAAGAGGCGTCTCGTAATGTGGTTGTTCGGACCACTTTTTGTATAGTCTAAATTTTGGATTAATGATGGATAGAATCATTTGAGAGGTATCTTATGTTATAGTTTTTTATTTCCTAGTCTTTTAAACTATTGATTTTAAGTGTTCGATCTGTTCGAGGGTGGTTCCAGAAGTTAACATGGATGTTAGATGTGCAGTATAGTTGCTACTTGAATTATACATCGTGTAAGTGGATTACATTGCGTGAAAGTATCATTAAAATATTTTTCAGTGTTGGATCACAAATTGTAGATTTTTGGGTTTAATAATCATTAAAATGAATAGTAAAACAAATTTTTATTGTACAGAATACCCCCGTAATTACACAACATGATAGGTGATTAGAATTTTTTTAATACCCTGATCCAATGCAGTTTAAAATTTTCATTTAGTCTACACATTCATTCATTCATCCATGAACTCATCCTCCTATTGTTTTGAGAGAAACCAATGCAACCTGAGGTGTTCTTTGACCCCTTCTTATTCCGTCATCTATATTTTGATCTTGGTGGATATTTTTTGGAGATTTTTTTTTTGATATTTGGTGATTTCTATTCTTCTCTTCAAAAGGATTCTTCCATTCATCTCCCATAGATCCATAGTGGTAGTGTTTCATTTGTATGAGTCTGGTTTTGTGGTTTTCTTTTTGTGTTTTAGGTTGATCCATAGTTTAAATGGTAGGGTTTTGGTTTCTGAGCAGTTTCATCTTCCCCCAATAATATGTAGTTAGTTTAATAGGTTCATTGAGGTAGGATTTCCCATGTTTCCCATTAATTATGCATAGTTTTTGTGTGGTTAATATTGTTTTCCTATGAATTTTTGTAGTGCATGATTAATTAAAGATAAATAAATTGGATAATTAATTTAAAAAATGGAAATGATTTTCTATTTTCATGCTTCGAGAGCTTTGATATTATTTTCGATATTTTGAATTTTTTGGGCTTGGTTCCCCACTAAAAATTATGTTTGATAGGGTTTTTTTATACTAAATATGTGTGCTATGATTTTAATTTTTGGTTTTTTGTTTCCTATCACCCTCAAATTGAAATTTTCTACCCACATATATTTGGATAGAAAATTATTTTCACATTATTTTATCATTTTTTATAACACCCCAAAGAAATAAAGTAGAATGTGATAAAATACCCTTTAAAAATATTTAAAAATAATCTTGATGTCATGTCGTTTTAGAGTTCGGGTCTTGTGGGATCGTTTTTTTATCACGATTTCGGGGTGGTGAGGATGTGGTTGTTGGGTCATGCATATGGGTTGATAAGGATGTGGTTTGTTTGGTTGTGCCTTGTGGGTGGCAAGGTCATATTGCATTTATCTGGTTGTGAAATGTGGTTGTTTTGTGTTAGATAGTCGAGTAGTGATTGAGTGAATATATAAAAAAGTGTTCAATAGTTTTTTAAATGGAATGGCTTGGATTGGTTATAGGGATGTGATATGATAACAATTAATATAATGATGGGATTTGTGATTAAAGTTAGATGATGATAAATAAAAAAATAATGGATTTTAAATGTAGATTAACGGTGACTCTACTTTTCAGGGCTCTTCACCTTCTAAAATTACTATTGTAAATATTAATAAAGGCAATTAGAGGTACCAAAAAATTGGTGGTGATTTGAGTTTGTTACATGGTTTGTAAACCCATACAATGGTCTTGTGTGATTTTCTCAATATATATACACACTTTAATTTCTTGTGATTGATATATGCACCCCACATACATTGAACACTATGTGTCTAACATGTGTATAATCACATGGGGTGTTTTTCCTAACATTAGTTGAGAAGTACGAATGGTTAGGTACCAGATCTTTCCCACTCTCTCTTCTATGTGATATGTGAATTTCATATTCTATGATGTTTGGAGGTTTGTTAGTTCATTAGATATTGGTTGTGTAATCCCATGCGTATTTGGTATGATTTTTTATGTGGTGTCATGGGTATTTTCAAGATTAGATATGATGGGATTTCCCATGTGACATCAGGATGAGATGTGTAGTGTTGTGTTGTTATGTCGGGCCTAGGTGTGTGTGTCACGACCCGTCCTCGGGGGCCATGCCATGACTACCCCAAACCCACCTTCCATAGGCCAGGGGCTGGCGACTAGCACCAAGGTGTAATTCCCAATAAAAAGGGAAGGCATTGCCTTTATAAAGTAAACAAACACCACAGAACAAGCAAGCATTGAAAGTAAACACTAAGTAAAAACTGAAATAAAAGGAAGTGCGAAAAAGTATGTGGGCCAGTATACAAACTCAAACTGAAAGTAAAGTACAACTGGAAAGGGAAAAGAGCAACTGAAAGTAAAACAGCATCCTCGAGCCGTCCACTGGTAGTCCCACCTGAAGGGTGAGTACAGATAGCCACCACAACTCCTCGGGTCCAACCGTCCGCTCCGAGTACGTCCCACCCAGTGGTCCACCTCCGGGTACTGACCTGCTCCGCAAGCCTCATCCTCGATCAGTGTTGTCTGTCTTGTGCAATCAACACAATGTAGTGCGGGCATAGCCCGTGCAGGGGTGAGTATAAGATACTCAATAGGGACCCTGAGACCCCCGAAGGTCTCCCATAATCCACAAAGGATAATCCACAATGGAAGGATACAATCATGAAGTAACATCCGACACTACTTAGGTATATTCCCATACATATACCTAAGTCATAAATTGCACTTCGTTCCAACATCCGAGCCCAAGTTCGATAACAGCCACACAGGATAGCACAACAGAATCCACATAGGAAAGGAAGTCAAGATTCAGCTCACACAGGTATACTTCTTCGTATGATGGTAGAGATGATCAGATATAGACACTGATTCATCTATGTCGTCAGACCCATAAAGGATTGATAGGTACTAACCCCCGCAATGACTCACAAAGGATCTGACCCACACATGATTGATAGGTAATTAACCCCCACAATGACCCACACAGGATCAAACCCACACAAGATCTGTAGGCGCTGGCCCACACAGGACCGCTGAGCGCTGATCCACACAGGATCTGACCCACACAGTATTGGTAGCACTGATCAATGTAGGATTTCTGAGTTTTGTAGTCGTCGTCGTCGAATCCACATAGGATTTTTGCACAGTCATCATCATCGTCACAATTGCAGCCAGTTCTAGGGTTCCCGCACACATCAACCTTGTTCCAGAGGATCCACCCCATGAGTCGAGGGGCTAATACATCAACTGACACAAATTCCGGAGTTGATGTATCAAAAAGTTCCATATCGTCAACAGGAACTCAACGTCACAGAAGGTGTGTCAATCGGACGCCCAGTCTGAGAGTTATTGGCTTTTCATCCCAGGGGCCCAGTTGGTTTTTAATTCAAAACCAACCCAACCGTACCCCACTTGCATCCAAACCTCAAGAGGAGTAAGCCAAAAGGTCTGTCTCACTATGTGGAATTCCTCAAAGTCGACGACACGTCAATTGGATGTCTGGAGCTCATGTTATGAGTGTTTCTGCTCCGAGGGCCCGGTTGGTTTCATGTACGAACCAACCCGGCCGAACCCAAAGTTATCTGAAACCCTTAGTGTAATATACCGAAACTACCGTCTCGATCAAAGGATGGCTACGCAACTGACGGTGTGTCGATCGGAGGTCTAGAGCTCAAGTTATGGGCAACAGACCGAAAGAGGATCGGTAAAAGAGGGTTCGGGCCCGGTCCGACCCGGCCCGATACCCTCTGGGTCGGCCCGATCCGTGTCGACCCATCCTGGTTCCAGGTCCGACCCAGCCTAGCGGTCTAGCTGGGCGGCTCGGCATGGTGCGCTGCGCACCGGCGCTGGCCAAGCGGCCACGCAAAAGGGGGGAGACCGCCCCCCTGGACAAACCGCGACCCCGCGTGGGGGTCGCCCTTTGCCAACGGATGCTGTCGGTTGCCGCAGCTTCAGCCGCAACGGCTCTTTCCGGTAGCACGCCGGGCGCCGCCCTCTCCTAGCAGCCACCTGGTGCCGGCAGCCGCCTGCTGCCGCCATCTCCGCCGTGCTGGCAGGTTGCTCCCAGGACCACTGGACGAGCTCCGGTGGTCGGATTTTCCTTCTGTCTTCGCCATCGGCCCTCCCGGGACCAGTTCTTCACTGTGAAGACCTCACAACGCCTGTGCAGCCTGCTTCATCATTGCCCGCTAATCCGCAAACCAAGAACGAAGGGACAGTGAGTTCAGACTTGTTCGTTGGTCTGCACCCACCGCGTTAGCGGTTTAAAATGGTTTCTGACAAACTTTAAACATAAGACGCGGGTATAAATCACAAATATTTAATTGAATAAAAACCCCTACCTCAAGCGTCGTCGAGCGAGGGTTCGTCGTAGAAAAGAACATCGCAGAAGAAGGCGTTGCGGAAGGGGGATCATCGTGTAGAAAAAAGAGTGTCGCGAAAGAAGCGTCGCGGAAGAAGCGTCGCAGAAGGGGCATCATTGATTTTCGAGGATTCGGCGTTCTTCGCATTCTTCGCGTTCTTCACGTTCTTCGCGTTCTTCACATTTTTCGCGTTCTTCGTCGAGGAGGAAGAACTTCAAGAGCCTGAGAATTCTCCCTAGCTTCTCAACACCACCAGCCTAATAAAAATAATAGTTGTCTTATTTTTATTTCACAAGCCTTGCATTTTAAAATTCGAAAACGAAAGAAACAGTTAAGAGAATTAATTTCAATGCTTAAACCGCCACATTATTGAGGCGTTTCTTAACCAGAATAAACACATGGTTTGACTTCATTAATAGGGGGTGCAGGTGCGTTACTTAGATAAAGGAGGGGGGTTTATGAAGAAAATAAATAGTGGGGCTCGTGTGGGCCCCACCTCACAACTATCCTACCAAGTGGGTAGGATATTTGTGGGTCCCACATCACCCACTTAACTTATGTTAAGCAAAATAAAATTAAAATCGGTTGTACCACTTTTATTTTATTTCTTAACTTAAACCCAAAATTTAAAAACCACACCCGAGAAAACACAGCTCCGAAAAAGATGTTTCTAAGAAAATACCGGCGATGCGGTTCGATCGGTGCCCTCGGAATTTGATTCTGAGCACCGGTTCAAAAGTTAGAAAAACCCACTCATTCTTTCACTGAACGTACCCGAGCTAACCATCAGAAAATGATTCCGGGCACACCGGGCCTCGGAATCGGGTGCTGTTAGAAACTGCGTTCTTGTAAAATTCCCAAGAAATTTATGAAAAAAATTTCCATGAATTTTTCAGGTCTTTACATTGCTCCCACCTCAGGGAATTATGTCCCCGTAAAGGTAGATCAATAAATAGGGAAACAAAAGTGGGTACTGAGCACGCATATGAGCCTCCCGCTTCCAAGTTCTCTCCTGGAGGTTCACATGCTTCCATCTGATGCACATTAGAGGAATCAACCGTCCACGTAGGACCCGCTCCTGTCGATCCTCAATTTCCACCGGGACCTCCTCAAAAGTTTCCCCATCATCAACGTCCAGCTCCCCATGGTCAATTATATGCGTTGGGTCATGCACGTATCTTCTCAGCTGAGATACATGGAAGACGTCATGCACCCGGTGCAACTGAGTTGGTAGATCCAGGAAATAAGTCACCTTGCCAGTCTTGTTGGGGACCTGGAAAGCACCGATGAAGCGAGAAGATAACTTACCGCCTTGGCCAAATCTCCGTAATCCACGTTGAGGCGAGACCCGCAAGAAGACGTGGTCACCATCCTCAAACTCCAGTGGCCTCCGCCTCCTATCAGCATAAGACTTCTGCCGGATCTGAGCTGCCCTCATCTCTTCCTTGATGACCTGAACCTTCTCTGTCATGGCCTGGACCATCTCCGGTCCCAGAAGGTCAGAATCCCCAGGGTATGTCCAGCATAGCAGTGATCTGCAAGGTCGACCGTACAACGCCTCGTATGGTGCCATCCCGATGGTGGAGTGATAATTGTTGTTGTATGCGAACTCTACCAAGGGTAGGTGGTCCTCCCAGCTGCGACCAAAGTCGAGGACACACGCGCGGAGCATGTCCTCGAGAGTCTGAATGGTCCTCTCAATTTGACCATCCGTCTGAGGGTGAAAGGTGGTGCTCAAACGTAGATGCGTCCCGAATGCCTCCTACAACCCCTTCCAAAGCCGGGAAGTAATGCGAGCATATCGATCAGAGAAGATAGATGATGGCACACCGTGAAGCCGTACAATCTCCTGAACGTAGAGACGTCCCAAGCTCTCCACTGAGCCCTGCTCTCTGATGGGTAAGAAGTGAGCCGACTTGGTGAGTCAGTCTACAATCACCCAAATGGATTCGTGACCTCTGGAAGTTCATGGAAGTCCAGTCATGAATTCCGTAGATATGTCGTCCCACTTCCATTCCGGAACCTCCAAGGGTTGTACCACGCCTGCTGGTACCTTTTGCTCTGCCTTCACCTTCTGGAAGGTGAGGCATGGAGAAACGAACTCTTCCATGACCTTCTTCATGCCCGGCCACCAGTGCTATCATCTAAAATACTAGTACATCTTCGCCACTCGAGGATGTACCGCAAAAGGGGATGTGTGAAACTCCCTCAGCACCTCCTTCTGTGAAGCAAATGTTACCAAGGTACGTCCTCTGAAAAAGAAATCATGATCTCCTCCCAAGGAGAATCCATCAGGTGCCTATCCTGAGGATATCTATGCACGCCGCGCCTTAGAGTCAGCATCCCCACGCTGTGCCTCTCTGACCCGCTAATGTAGTGGAGGAGTGACTGTGAGTGACTGAAGTAAGGCTGATCCATCTCTATCGACGGAGGATATCTGCAAATCGGCTAGCTGCTCTGTCACCTCCCCAAGTAGTTGAATGCCCGTCCTCCTGCTGAGAGCATCGGCTACTATGTTCCCCTTTCCAGGAGTATAGACTATCTCAAAGTCATAGTCCGTGAGGAACTCGAGCCATCACCGCTGTCTCAGGTTTAGGTCCTTCTGCAAGAAGATGTACCTGAGACTCTGATGGTCAGAATAGACTATAAAGCGCTCGCTCATCAGATAGTGTCGCCATAACATCAGAGCGAAGACCACTGCTGCTAACTCCAGGTCATGGGTTGCATAGTTCTTCTCATGAAGCCTCAACTGACATGATCCATAGGTGATCACTGCCCTCTCCTGCATTAGGACACATCCGAGTCTGGTCCCTGATGCATCGTCGTACACTACGTACCCTTCTCCCTCCTCTGAAAACCTCAAGATAGGTGTGCTGGTCAATCTCTGCATCATCTCCTGGAAGCTCTGCTGACATCTGTCTGACCACACAAAGGGTTTCCCCTTCTTCTTCAAAGCTGAGAGTCGTGACGCATCTCTTGAGAAGTCTGGCACAAATCTCCGGTAGTATCCAGCTAGTCCCAAGAAACTCCTCACCTCCATCACGCTCCTGGGTGGCTCCCAAGCTAGCATTGCCTCGATCTTCGCAGGATCCACCACAACTCCCGCCTCAGAGATGACGTTTCCCAAGAAGTAGACCTCGCGTATCCAGAACTAACCCTTAGAGAGCTTACCATAAAGCTGGTGCTCTCGAAGTGTGTCCAATACAACCCGCAAGTGGTAGGCGTGCTCCTCCTCAGTGGTCAAGTATATCAAAATGTCGTCGATGAAGACCATGACAAATCGATCGAGGTATGGATGAAAGATCCTCTCCATGAGTCCCATGAACACTGTTGGAGAATTGGATACGTCAAAGATTATAACCAAGAACTCATAGTGGCCATACCGACATTTGAAATTCATATTCTACACGTCCTCATCCCGAACTCTGAGCTGATGATAGCTTGATCTGAGGTCTATCTTTGAGAACCACCGTGCTCCCTAGAGCTGATCGAAGAGGTCATCAATCCTCGATAGCAGATACTTGTTCCACAATATCACCTGGTTCAGGTGACGATAGTCAACATAAAGTCGCAAACTCCAGTCCGCCTTCTTGGAGAACAATATCGGGGAATCCCAGGGTAAAACACTGGGTCGGATGAATCACTTGTCCTGCAAGTCCTCCAACTATACCTGTAGCTCTCAAAGCTCAGCGGGAGCCATCTGATATTATGGAGTGGATATCAGAGCTGTCCCGGGGTACAGATCAATATAAAAATATACCTCTCTGTGAGGAGGTAGTCCTGTAAAGTCGTCGGGGAAAAAGTCCACATACTAATCCACCACTATAGAAAAACTAGGACTCTGCATGTCAACTACTCCTAGGATGATGCTAGCCAACTTATGAGTGATGGGATGTCCTTTTCTCTACAAGAGTCCATCTTGTGCTGTGAAGGATCCCTTCTAACCGGTGAAGGTGAACCTACTCTCATCGGTGCGTACACATCGCACATTGCGCCTAATACAGTAAATCTGAGCATGGACTGTAGATAACCAACCCATACCCAAGATGACGTCGTAAGGCCTCGACGCCACTACAAGAAGAACCCAGCTGAAGCTCTCGCCTCCTTGAGTATGCTCACACTGCCGGCACCAGTGCGTAATCATTGAGTTTTCTCCCGTAGGAGTCTCTAGCCGTAAGGATCGAGCCAACGGCTCTATCAGAATCTCCGAGCTCCGAACAAGGGAAGTGGCTATGAAAGAATGACTCACTCCTGTGTCTATAAGAACTGCAGAAACGGTGTAATAGATACAGATAGTACCTCGAATCATCTCGGGTGGGCTGTGGTCATAGGCCTCCACTGCCTATAGTTGTGCCTGTTCTGCCCGCCAGCTCCCTGTGGTCGGGGTGGACCTCCTGGTGGTGCTGGTGGTAGAGACTCAAAGCGTCGCCCACCACCTGCTTCTCAGTCAACTCCTCCGCCTCGTCCGCCTTCTCCCTACGGATTGCCATGGTCGACCCTCTTCCTCTTCCTGGGTGGCCCTTCAACCGTATGCTACTCCACGATATGGCAGGTCGGGCAGTCACGAGCCATGTGGCCCTGCCCGCCGCATGTGTAGCACTGTCTGCCTCTCGAAAGACTGGCTCTGCGCTGTGTGCCCCGCACTACTGAGCCAGTGTCCTGAGGTCGTCAACCTGAGGGTCTGGTCCTCCTGGACCCATGAGTCATCTGTCGACTGCCTGCTGCTGAAGACTCTGCTACGTGTCGCCTTGCGGTAGGTCTCGTTGCTGATGAAGGCTCACCAAGGAAGCTCTCGATCAAAAGGGCTCGCTCCAGTACCCCTGCCTGAGTCAGAATTCTGAGGGAGATCAGTGATGCCCTGATCTCATGCCTCAATCCCTGCTCAAATGTCCGGCCCTGAAAAAATGGGTCCCGTATCATGTTAGTCGAGTAGCGCGAGAGATCGGTAAATCTCACCGAGTACTAGGCGACCGTCAAGCTGCCCTACCGTAGTGGTAGATGCTCCTGGATGCACACTGCACTGAGGGTGGCTGAGACGAACTCTGAGAGGAAGAGGCTCTCAATGTCCGTCCAGAAGAGAGATACCTCATTGTGCACCTGGATCATCAATCTCCACCATCTTCCTGCTGCCACGTGCAGTAGGCTCGCTGTGAAGATCACCATGAGGTCTACTGGTGTCCTCACTAACCTGAAAACTTGTACAATTGCCTCAAGCCAATCCTCGGATGCCTGGGGTTCCATCTCCCCACGGAACCTGGGCAGTCACTGGCGCTGAAACTCGTGCAGTGCACTAAGGTGACATGCATCGTCAGCGGCTGGGGCTGGTGGCATCGGTTGCTCGGTGGGTAGAGGTACCGCTGGTGCCTCTACTGTCAAAGGGCCCTGTACCGAGGCCTCATCGCTTGGTGGGATGTCATCACGCACAACTCTTAGAACCCTAGCTGGATGCCATCGTGGGACCATCCTGAAGAGAAACAGGTGTGCCACGGTCAAAAAGTATACCTGGTGAGCTGATATAAAGTAATCACAATGAAAACGTGAAACAAATATACAATCAATGTTTTCGTGCATTAAGTCGGAAATCAGAAGTCAGGGTCCTGGTGTACGGATACGTCGGTCGCCGCACCAACACTGGTCTCCCTGGACTGATAACCAAACTCAATACTCTTAACATTATCACTTCATATAGATAAAGAGCAGCGTCTTGAGTTCTGCGGTAGAACCGAACTCCTTTGATACCATTTGTCATGACCCATCCTCGGGGCCCATGCCGTGAGTACCCCAAGCCCGCCTTCCATAGGCCAGGGGCTGGCGACAAGCACCAAGGTGTAATTCCCAATAAAAATGGAAGGCATTGCCTTTGTAAAGTAAACAAACACGACAGAGAAAGCAAGCAGTAGAAGTAAACACTAAGTAAAAACTGATACAAAAGTAAGTGCGGAAAAGTAAGTGGGCCAGTATACAAACCCAAACTGAAAGTAAAGTAAAACTGGAAAGGGAAAACAGCAACTGAATGTAAAACCGTAGCCTCGAGCCATCCACTGGTAGTCTCACCTGAAGGGTGAGTACAGATTGCCACCACAGCTCCTCGGTTCCAGCCGTCCGCTCCGAGTACGTCCCGCCCAGTGGTCCACCTCTGGGTACCGACCTACTCCGCAATCCTCATCTGCGATCAGCGCTGTCCGTTGTCTGCAACCATCACAATGTAGTGCGGGCGTATCCCATGCAGGGGTGAGTATAAGCTACTCAGTAGGGACCCCGAGACCCCCTAAAGTCTCCCAAAATCCACAAAGGATAATCCACAAAGGAAATATACAATCACAAAGTAACATCCGACACTACTTATGTATATTCCCATACATATACCTAAGTCATAAATTTCATTTCGTTCTATCATCCGAGCCCAAGTTTGATCACAACCACACAGGATAGAACAACAGAATCCACATAGGAAAGCAAGTTAAGATTCAGATCACACTTGTATACTTCATCGTATGATGGTAGAGATGATCAGATATAGCCACTGATTCATCTAAGACGTTAGACCCAAAAAGGATCGATAGGTTCTAACCCCTGCAATGACCCACAAAGGATCTGACCCACATAGGATCGATAGGTAACTAACCCCCGCAATGACCCACACATGATCAGACCCACACAGGATCTGTAGGCGCTGGCCAACACAAGACCACTGAGCGATGACCCACACATGATCTGACCCACACAAAATCGGTAGCACTGATCAACGTAGGATTGCTGAGTGCTGTAGTCGTCGTTGTCGAATCCATGGACAATTTCAGCACAGTCGTCATCGTCGTCACAGTTTCAGCCAGCTCTAGGGTTCCCGCACACAGCAAACTCGTTCGAGAGGATCCGCTCCACGAACCGAGAGACTGATACATCAACTGACATAATGTCCGGAGTTGATGTATCCAAAAGTTCCTATCGTCAACAGGAATTCAACATCACAGACTGCGCGTCAATCGGATGTGCGGTCTGAGAGTTAATTGCTTTTTGGTCCTAGGGGCCCGTTTGGTTTTTAAGTCAAAACCAACCCGACCGTACTCCAACTGCATCCAAACCTCGAGCGAAGTAAGAAAAATGTTCTGTCTCACTAAGAGAAATTCAACAAAGTTGACGGCACGTCAATCGGACGTCCGGAGCTCATGTTATGAGTGTTTCTACTCTGAGGGCCCGGTTGGTTTCGTGTACGAACCAACCCGGCCAAACCCAAAGTTCTCCGAAACCCTAAGTGTAATATACCGAAACGACCGTCTCTATACAAGAATCTCTATGAAACTGACGGTACGTTGATCAGAGGTATTTAGCTCATTTTATGGGTAACAGACCGGAAGAGGTTCGGTAAAAGGGGGTTTGGGCCCGATCCAACCTGGCCTGATACCCTCTGGGTCGGCCCGAACTGGGTCAACCTGTCCCGGGTCTGGGTCCGGCCCACTTGGGCGCGGCCCGACCCGGCTGGGACAGCCCGGCCCGGCCAGGGCGCGGCCCGACATGGCGGTCCGGCCGGGCGACTCGGCCCAGCGCGCTGGCGTTGGCCAAGCAGCCGCGCAAAAGGGGGCAGACCGCCCCCTGGACGAACCATGGTCCCGCGTGGGGGCCAACCTATGGCAACAGATGCGGCCGGTTGTCGTGTCCCACCTCCTCCGGTCCAGCGCAGTCACGAGACTGACGGCCTGCCACCACGGCTGAAGCCGCACCGGCTCTTTCTGGTGGCGCGCCGGGGGCCACCATCTCCAGGAGGTCGGCCGGTGCCGGCCGCCACCTCCTGCCTCCGTGCCGGCGAGGCGTGCCGGCGGGTTTCTCCGCGGACCATCGAATGAGCTCTGGTGGTCATATTTCCCTGTTGTCTTTGCCATCGGCCCTCCCAGGACCGGTTCTTCACTGCGAAGACCTCACAATGCCCGTACGGCCTACTTCATCGTCGCCCGCCGATCCACACACCAAGAACGAATGGACGGTGGGTTCAGATTTGTTCGTAGGTCCGCACCCACCACGATAGCGGTTTAAAAATGTTTCCAAGAATCATTAAACATAATCTGTGGGTATAAATCACAAATATTTAATTGAATCAAAAGCCCTACCTCAACCGTCGTCGAGCGAGGGTTCGTCACGAAAAAGCACGTCGCGGAAGAAGGCGTCGCGGAAGGGGGATCGTCGCGTCGCAGAAGGGGCATCGTGGAAGAAGCATCGTGGAAGAAGCGTCGTGGATGAAGCGTCGTAGAAGGGGAATCATTGATTTCTGAGGATCCGTAATTCTTCGCGTTCTTCGCGTTCTTCGCGTTCTTCACGTTCTTCGAGTTCTTCGCGTTCTTCGCGTTCTTTGTCGAGGAGGAAGAACTTCAAGAGCCTGAGAATTCTCCCCAGCCTCTCAACACCACCAGCCTAATAAAAATAAGATTTATCTTATTTTTATTTCACAAGCCTTGCATTTTAAAATTCAAAAATGAATGAAACAGTTATGTGAATTAATTGCAATGCTTAAACCGCCACATTAATGAGGCGTTTCTTAACCAGATTAATCACACAGTTTGACTTCATTAATAGGGGGTGCAGGTGCGTTACTATGTTAAAGGAGGGGGTTTATGATGAAAAGAAATGGTCGGGCTCATGTGGGACCCACAAAAAAATATCCTACGAAGTGGGTAGGATATTTGTGGGTCCCACATCACCCACTTAACTTAAGTTAAGAAAAATAAAATAAAAATTGGTTGTACAACTTTTATTTTATTTCCTAACTTAACCCCAAAAATTAAAAACCACACCCGAGCAAATGAAACTCCAGAAAAGATGTTTCTAAGAAAATATCGGTGCTGCGATTCCATCGGTGCCCTCAAAATTTGATTCCGATCACCTTTTCAAATGTTAGAAAAACCCGCTCGTTCATTCACTAAACGTACCCGATCTAAACTTCGGAAAATGATTCCGGGCACACCGGGAATCGGAATCTAGTGCCGTCAGAAACTGTGTTCTTGAAAAATTCACATGAAAATTAAGATAAAAATTTCCTTGAAATTTTTGGGTCTTTACAATGTGTGGGTAGGATGTGATGTGAGGCCCCTGTCTGTGCTGGTGGGATGTGTTGTGGGGCTAGGGTTTGTCCGATAGAATGTGTTGTGAGTCCCCAATGTGTGCGGGCGAGATGTGATGAGGTATAAAAAAGATATGTGAGTTCTATTACATAAAATTTAGGAAGATAGAGTCATACAAGTGGGAAAGTGGATTGTGGTACCCTATCATGGATGTGATTTACTATATATTAATTTACTTGACTTGAATTACTTAGTGAGAATGCCTTGGTTAGAATGGGATGATTAGTACACCTGGAATGGTGTTGTTTTGTTCTGTTGTTTTCTCATAGGGTAATTAGTATGCTTATTTCATGTGTTCATGCGAGACTTTGGAATTCCACATAAATATACATGTATTCTCACCCTATCTGTATAAAACTATTTTCATATTTCTAAGAGGATTTCATGGATCGTGTTATACCTTGCTAACTCATATCATTAATAGTTGTTGTGTTTATTTATTAGCTTTACCTTTTGGGTTTTTACATAGGAGAATTTTTTAACCCCAAATATTTATACATGTTTATGGGGTGGTTTGGGTTTACCTTTTATATTATGTATTGGATTTTTTTGTGAGTGATTCACTCAACCTCACAAACCTATTTATATTATAATGGGTAATGCCACCAATGATATGAGATTTTAAACCCATGGTTTTAGTTGTCATCCCATGGTCTGCTGGAGGTGGGACTCATGGGTCATTACCTCTCTCCACTCATTATGGTATCATTGGAGTGAGGGAGTTTTGAAATTCATTATAATCATTTTTAGATCATATGAATAATAAATTCACCATGATTACACTATACGAAATCATTATAATTTCACTTTATTTTACCTT
This sequence comes from Viscum album, assembly GCA_963277665.1. Taxonomy (NCBI): domain Eukaryota; kingdom Viridiplantae; phylum Streptophyta; class Magnoliopsida; order Santalales; family Viscaceae; genus Viscum; species Viscum album. The sequence continues at coordinate 303,855,770 of OY728141.1, read as the reverse complement.
TTATGTATGATTTAATTTTAAATTTTAGTTTCGGAAATCCCCATTCGGACCAATGAATTAATATCATAAAATAAAATTATTGTGTAACTCTCCACACAACCCCCATTTCATTTTCACCACCTAATAAAGAATTAAATTATATTCACGCACAGTTTAAAGTATATTATGGATAAACTATATAAATTCTTCATATAATGTAATTGATTTAACTAAGAATGAAAAAATCACATTAGTATGCTCTGAACAACAGATAGACAATCCTATTAACATTCCTGGCAATGAAAATACTCTAGGAAATCAAATGTTTTGAACTGATACCATTAACCTTTAGAGGAATTATTGAAGAGAGAATTCAATTCAATTAAAACAATAACATGTAATATTAACTACCTATACTAAAAACCCATTCTTTAGAGAATAACTAAAATAGTATACAGATGTAAAGGTACATAAAATTATCATTACATGATATCAATCCATGAATGATATTATTGTTTCTATCCTGGACATAATTTATAATATAAATGTCTATACACCATAAAAGTATTTCATATAAAAATTAAAAACCATAATTATCATTGCCATTTGGAAATTAAATAAAAAAAATTATCAGAAGAACGAGAGTATTTTCAAATATAATCATAGATTTCATGCCATGATGTGGAGACTAGTACAAATGGTTATAAAATATACATGAGTATTCATGGATGATATGAATTTGGTTTAAGATATGGGTTTTTATAGAATATTTCATTCCATTGCAGCCTACATTGGAGATATAGGATGTAATGGATTTGGATACTGGGTAATTACCCAACCATGGGTTCTATCCCAGTAGTTGTTAAAAATGATATGGGATTTTATTGATTTCAATCCTAGAAAATAAGGATATCGATTGTTCGATAACAATATTAATAATACATGATACAATATAACATTGATTTAGAGATAGAATAATGGGATGTAATATTTTTTCCATGATGTTGTGAGGATACTAATCGGGCTTTCTAGGGATATAAATACTAATTGAAAGGATTGATGAGAGAAGGTTCCCTATTGTTAGAGAATAATTTTGGGGATGTCATTAATGTGGATCCCAATTGTTACATGATATGGATTTTTTAAATCAAATCATAGTCACACTCCAGAATTGTTTTATGTTGTTATGGTAAATTAATGTCACAGTCCTAAGAATATATTGTGGTTTTATTTTTTAATTTTTTTCTAGTTGTGTATAAACTATGATAGACATATTTCATGAGAATGTATGTATCCAAAAATTATTAGTTTAATATTTAGTGTTTCATTTGTTTATTTATTTCTCACCCATTATTGGTGTACCAAGATGTGTGTGAAACACATATGAAAACATTTATGTTGAGCATGGAAGTATGAAAAATATATTGGGGGCCAATAAATGCATGATCAAGATGATATTCTCATATGAAGTCTTATTATCAGGTTGGTGAAGATCGATATGATTTCATAGACGTTGATTAAGGCATGTCTTAATGTTATTAGTAGTGTCAGATGTATTTATTTTTCATCTATTTCATTCTCAATGTGATATCATTCTTGTAGGAAATTAGTTGTTATATGTATGAATTTATAATTCAAGTCTTACATCAATTCATTAGTTACAAAAATGTTCATAGTTATTACTTCAACATTCAATTTGTTTTTTTATGGATGATTTTTTTATTTTTTCAATGTTTTCATACTTTAATATATGACTTATATTCTATAAATATACAATCATAGATCCCATACTCTAGTCAAAATCCTTTTCTATATGTGGTGGGGTTCAAAAGGGAACATGGTAATCTATTATAGCTATTATTCATATAGTTATCTACTTTGGGACTTTACTAGTTTGAAGTTAAAAACCCACTCAACTCATGAACTGTATTCGTTGTATTGGAAAAGAAAATAAGACTATTAAAAATATATGATGGGGTGAATTTCAATTTAAAAAAATTCAAATTAATAAAAACACAAAACCACTTAATGTAATATTATTAGACATAGACCATGTCTGATGAACAGAGTCAATGGATATAAATATTAATAGATCTGATTAAATAAATGTATGTTTTTTATCATATTCATAATTACCTCAAAAAAATAGAACATATTTGTAAGTATAAAGACTCTATTCTTATAAAATACAAAATGGAAAGGTGTTCATAAAATAAATAAGTAAAATAGAAAGTAAAATTATGAATGAATCACAAGTCAAATTAAAAAAATAAACTCATTAAACCATAGGATTAAAGGTAGTCAATAACCATGACATATTTTTTCCATAGTTTCATAATAATTTTAATGTATTTCATCCATTAAAATTAAGTACCTCGATATGATGAATGTAATAAGATATATATTGCACTCATTGTAACCCCCTGATCATAACAATGATCAGCGCCTGTCTTCCAAGGCCCACACACCCTCAGTTCTATGGATAAAATTCACTACCTTCATATCCTTGATATTTCTAGATCATAATAACGATCAAATGTAGAATAATAATACAAATGTTCTAAAGTAAAAAAACCCTATCAATGATTATTTATAATCAAAAGTCTCTATGTTATTATACTTCATATGAAAAAAATTTCATAAAGTGAAAACATCAATAAACATTTGTTTCCAAAAATATATCACCAAAAACGCTTCAAATGACAAGATATTTATTGATGTGGATCCAAAAGTCATAGTTATTTTCTAGTTTCTATGGACTTGGATAGATTAATCATTCACATCTCACAATGTTCTATCATAATTTAATATCATATTTCATTTTATTTGATAACCATTATAATGATATGATTATTCATCAAACTAGAAACAAGTTTATATATTCCAAATATAATATTAGGATAGTTTGATTGACTTGATTGTTGTTTATCAATAAGATTCATTAATTCGGGTTAATATGATTTAATAGTACCTTGGTCAATCTTATGGTCATTAACTTTTTAATTTTGATAGAATAGAAATAATCTTAACTAATAGTGTGAATACATTTATTTCAATGGATCACATAAACTATTTTTTGGATAGATTATATTGATTAATGATATGTTTATCTTCAAAATAAATTAGAACATTTTATTTACAGGCTAAGTGGGAATTATTTCTACAATAACATTATAAAACACATGGGACAAAGAAAATTTAGTAATATTTGTTGAAGAGAATGATTGTGATTTCCAAAACAAAAGGAATGGAAAAGTAATAAGTCATACTTCTGACACAACAATATCCCCATTTTAGAATGTTAAAAACACAATAATTAAATGAAAAGTAATAACTTAATAAACATATACCATGAATCAAGTTGGGTCTCCATCAAACCTGATGCCCAACACGGTCCGCAGCAAGTCCCGAAGGGCATTCCTGATCCCCACTGGTTATCAACTATTTTAAGGCAACAAAATAATGATGTTGGGAATTATTTATCCCAAAAAGGTAGATGAACAATAAAATTTAAACTAAATATACTTTTAGAAAAAAATAACTGCTCAATGAAACATACCTCATGTGACCTTGTGGATCCCCACAAAAAATAAAACTAAACTCACTCAATGTGAAAACCATGACTAGAGAAACTAGAAACTGGAAAATATAGTAGGCATGATCATTAGGATGCTTAGTTGGAATTCCAAATATCAATTTAACAGAATGAAAATTCTTTTAAAAACTACATCATGTAAGTTTAAATATATATATATTAAAATAATTTTTTCATTATTTTCAAAATCATTCCAAATGTATACATTTTTATAGAAAGAATTTCTATTTTACTATATTTTTAAAATAGTTCCAAATATTCATCAATATACCAAAATGAAAGGAAAACAATTTAAATTAAAAACATAGATATTTAAAAGGAGGAAATAATCATTGAGCAAATAAAATTAAGATCATTTCATAAACATCTTTTCATAAATGAGAACCATAGTCAATACTTATAGGGAAGTAGTACATATGGACCCATGGAACCACATAACTCGGTGAAATTTTGTTTAAAACCCACGACCAAATGTGTTCTCATGCACGAGCCACAGGTAGGGGGAAATCCAATAACATCATGGACAACAACCATTAAAATGTTTAGTTAGTGTTATCATAGTCAATCTTGAATGACAGAACCAGGACAACAAACTTCCAAATCATCTACCATACTTGTCCTAGTCTTCGCACCTAGGTACCTGAGATTACCCATGATACAAGTTTCAAATGGTGGTCTAGTTATATCTATCGAACAAAAATTAAGATAATAAATTATTTATCAAAATCCAGTTCAACCTCTAAACACTATTCTACAACCTTAAACCCATCTCCCCTCTTTCATTTCACTCAATGCATAAGCCTCAACATTATGCACATTTCACAAATCACATGTTAACCCGTGCATCACATTTCTCAAACAAGGTGGAAATGCCTCAACTTGTGGTTTTCATATTTTTCAAACCATTCTCAATGTGTATAATGAGCCTCATTTCATTACAAGAATTTAAAGATTTTATAAAACACTGTTTATAAACCCCATTAACATTAAAAAATCACATAAAATCACACATGCACAACCATAGAACCACATATTTAAAACAAGCATAAAACTGAGCATAAAACGGGGTAATCCTTTTGAGAAAATCAACATGTCATTATACATTAATACAAAAAACTGGCCGAAAGGCGACACATATTTAGAAATACATATTTCACATTAAAAACATCTAGGGAACCACTTTTCAAGAACCACAGTCATTTATATATATACCTATATATATTATATTTGTTCATATAAAAGTATGTGACATAATTTTTAAAAGAGAACCAAGAAAAATGGCGGTTATAATTAAATTTCAAGGCATAGGGAACCTAACTCAGGGTGGAACCAAAGTGAAAATTCATCCATTGGCGTTTTCTAACGAAAATTTGATGCTCCCCAAATAGTGATATGCACATACACATACTTATAAGGACATCAAACCCCTATACACACTCTTTTATGGCCATGAAAATGTGCAATGGGATCCTTACCTATATGAATATATATATATACTAGTCACCACTCAACTATGTATAAATTTTGATATATACACATGGGAACAACTTCCCCATAAATTTGTATTCACTTCCATGGATTACTTTACATGTAAAGGGAAAAACCACATATATATTCTTACATATGCACACAAAGGTGAGTCACCATAGACCCGAATACCTGTAACCACAATGCACATACCACACACTACACATATAATTTATTAAATAAATAAAAAAATTATTAAACCCCGCAAAATTGGAACCATGCAAATTCACACAAAAAACACTCATTAAATCCCAATGCAATCCAAAACCTATCACATACATGTTCTACATCTCTCTCATATATTAATAATCCATTTCACCAATTTATAAAACAACACAATGAATCACCAAAAGGCCTCAAATAGAGAACATGCCAAAAATTCCTATTTTGAATCAAATGAACACTAATACAACAAAAAATAGAATTTTATACCATTAAATCATTCATTAATCTAATTACACAAGTTATAAAACACCACCAAATAATAGCAAATAGTTTTACATCAAAAAAACCCCCCATTACACATAATACATGCCATATAAAAATAAAACACATGTTTACATCTTTCAAAAAAAACTTTCACACCCTATTTGTGAATTAAAGAACATGTTAATTAAATTAATAAGGCCAATTATGAAATAAAATAAAATTAATAAATAAAACCACCTACCATGATGTCAAAATCCCAATAATTGGTGTTAATTTGTCAATCACATGTCAATATCTCTATATGCAAACCTAATTATACAGTAAAATGTAAGATTGAACAAAAATACACAAGATTAAGGCCCTATCAAAAACATCATAGCTGATGGAAAACCAAAGAAACCCAACAAGATAAATGAACATATTACCCGAACGGAAGGCGCATGCCTTGGGGATGGCCTCACTAACATGTTGGGTTGTCTAGGAGGTGAGGGCGGTGTGATGGCTGGTCAGTGGGGGGATATGGGATCCGGGGAGACATGGGGTGGATGGAAGGAATTGAAGGGTGGCACGAGAAGTTCATGCAGGGGGGGGGTTCGGTGTGCCTAGTTTCACCAGAAGGAGGTAAGCCATCATCGACACCAGAGAGGGAACTATCCAAGGAGGCACTGTGCCAAGGGGGATCGAACCAGGTGTGGTGTGATGTGATTTGGGGGAAAGGGGAAGGGGTACGACATGATTTGGCAGAGGGGGGAGGAGACCAAACCCTAACCAAACCCAAAAAAATAATAGTAATAATAATATATAAAAATTCATACTAATATAATTTATAATAAATATAACAATAATAATAATATTAACATTACTAATTTAATAATATTGTCAAAAAAACAATAATAAACATAATAAAAATTATTATACAATTATTAATAATAAATTTATCATTATCATTATAGTTAAAATAATTCAATAACCATGATTTTATTATTAAATTATTTTATTTAATTATATTTTTATAATTCATTTAATTGTAATTATTTATTTTGAACATCGGTCATGCTGCACGGTGACCTGGGTGAGGCTGCATAGATTCAAAACTATGCTCTTCTCATGCATTAAATGCTTCTAGGCTCACGAAAAAACTCATTTTAAACAAAAACAAAAAAATTCCTACTATAATTGAAGCCAAACCCTAACAAAATTATCCTAGAAACTCAACCCCATCTCACCCGATTCTCAAGTAGAAAAATCGAGAGCCGACCAGGCCAGGAGCAAGGCCAAATTAAAAAATGGTTGTGAAAATTCATCCCACCATAAGCCTTTATTCAATGGAAATTGATCCACTGATTTTCTATAAAACCAAATTGGTAAACCCTCTTAGCCCAAGAAGGTTCACGACAAATAACATGAAAGAGAAGTAAAAACATAATATAAAAAGGAAATGGATTTGAAAAATACACTCGTGAGACCCCAAAATGGGCTTCTGACCAAGTGACGCCCACCGCAAAAGACAAGAAACATATGGTTGACAATAGAAAGACAAAAACTCTTAGGATGCACCATATATTATCCCAGGACAAAAAATCTTCAGAATTCTAAATGGGGGATCATGCTTTTTTTTGGAATGATATTTGAAATAAAGAAAGGGGATTGGTGTTGAAAAGCTCTGAACGAGACTATCAACTACCAACCTTACCAAGGACGAAAATGGATTACTAAAACATAAAGGATTGAGTGGACTCTCTACCATAAGTGGTACCTAATAACCAAGAAGTAATCAGGATATCAATATGGGTAGGACCAGATGGAATCACTGCCATAAAAAAGTGGCTGACACAGAATTACATTAGAGGAAAATCAGTGTGACCATTGTGGGTCTCCCCACCATAGTAGCCAACTAGTTTAACGAATTTACATGAACGTACTCAGGAAAAATGACTTGGATAACTTAGGGGATTCCATATAACTAAATTATCCACCCATAAGTTACCTGATTGACAAAACATCAAACAAACTAGAACATAGTACACAGTTCCCCACTCCCATGGAAAACACCATCCTTGGATGAGCCCAAATCAAAATCCAAATTGTAACAGACTTACAAGGTTGTTCATACATGGACAGCCACCAAGAGGTTTAAACCCAAGTGAATAGTGATTTGTGATTAAAGTAAATGAGACAACCATTCCCCCTTAAAACAAAGGAGGGACTCATCCACCTATATTGATCACAATGTTTAGGAACAAGGTCCTTATGTCCCTTTACACCCTACGAGACAACATGAAATGACATTGCACATTGATGTCTTAGTTGTCCTTATTTTTTGACACTGAAGACTGGAATTTTGACCAGGATCGCTTATGATCATTGTGGTTCCGCACTAAATACCATCTTCACTCTAGGGCCTAAGTCTAGAGATCTGTTGATTGAAGCATCTCCTACCTTGAAATCATACACTGAAACACGAAAATGGAACATCCCTTTTTGGTGCCACAAGAAACCACACCATGACCTCAACCACACCAACTGACACATAACAAATTGAAATCTTCTTACCCTTACATTTAACCTTCACTAAGATAAGATATTTATGGATTTATATGAACGACCCATTTATAATTCGATCGTGAAACATCAGGAGGAAAACCAAATAGTAAACACCTTCCTCTAAAATTGTGGAATTCAGAATTTCCTAGGAGAAACCACACCTCTATCAAAATAAATCTTCAGTAAAGATTTCACAACATTAGACCTCACTATTGAGGGAGAACTTAACACTGAAATAAGTCACCAACTATGACCATTGAGAATGATAGAAACTATTTAAGGAGGGGGACCTCAATCCAAGATCTAAACAACACATGCTTCTTGAAAATGCCCATAACAGCCTTGTATGAACAGACTTGATACACTGGTTCCTAACATGAACCTTTTCATAAAAAACCAAATGAATGGCCCAGGGTTCCATTAAAAAAGTAGCCAATATAGGAAAATCTATACTCTTTCAACCTTTTCTAACTAGAATTTCCCTTCACCACTTTATTGCTGGACCATTAGAATTAATGTTGTCGAACTCCATAGTCAACAACCTAGGAAACACAGTAGAGAAAAGTTTCTTCCAAATCCTCTCACATTCTTTCTCCCACTACGAGAGTATACTTGAGACATCAAAAAAGAGAGGTGGGTTCATTTCTTTATGATAAATAAAGAGATGGTTCTTAAACTGATCAAATAGAGGATCCGTCCATAGGGAATCACCAATGTTCCCACATGAACTATGAACTAACTCTTTATAGGGGGGGGGGGGTTACACTAGATGATGAGGATACAAAATAATACACTAAGGGGATATCTACTAATTCTCCTTGAATCACTCCTTGAAAAAAAAAGTTATCCAACATATCCAAAAAAATTACCAATATAAAACATACAGAAAACATTACTTTAATAATAGGGGTTTTTCAAACTCAATACATACCTCAAAAAGATTTCCTGGAATAAAAGAAGACATATAATGATACAAGGGTAAATTAGGGATGATGGGTGACTAAAACATATTGTTGGCGGCCATACTCCGGTTACAACACCTTCACTGGTAGTTTTATAGGGTAATGTTTCCAGCTCCACATTGCTTTCTAGGTCCTGAGAGCTCACTATAACCATTGTCCCAAACACCATTACATTTCTGAAGAAAAATAAAACCGTCAGGATTAAAGGACATAGATAAAAACTGATTTCTAATGAAAACAAAAGTTCAATCATGAGGTGTGATATACATGCACATTACTCGTATCAAATACGTTATGAACTAAAAATCCTATCTATTAATAGACTAGAATTTCTCCTCAGGAATAATAATCAAAATATTAAAACTTCATATGATACCATTTTTTCATGAACCAATCTGGGTCACCATCTAACCCAGTACCCAACCCAGTCTACAACAAGGTCCAAAGGAAGTTCCCAATCCCCACATGCAGAAAGCTGTTGTGAGACATCAAAATAAAGAATATAGGATGGTTTATCATTGAGAAGAAATATAATTAATCAAATCTAAATATAACAGACAAGAATTAGTAAAAAAATGTAAACTATGAACCAACATATACCTCAAGGGACCCCGTGTATCACAAAATAATATGAAACCACTATCACTCTACGAGCAATCCTTCTTAAAAGAATCCTAAAACTGGAAAATAACGTATGTGTGAACATCGGGATGCTTAGTAGTAGTTTCAAATAGAAATTACGCCCCATTCCATTTCCATTAAAAAGAAACTCAATCATGCTAGTTTCAATATAAGACAATATTAATGTTACGTTATCATTATTTTCAAAATCAATTCACTAGTTTCAATCTTTTTAGGAAAGCATTTATATTAAACTATATTTTCAAAATCTTTCAATGAATTCATCAACAATCCAAAACAAAAGTCATTGATTTTAAATAAAGAAACATTGATCTTTCAAAGGAATGAACAAGATTGAGGTAACTAAAATGAAATTCATTTTACAAACACAATGTCATAAATATGGACCATGGTCAATCCCCATAGGTATATAGCACAAGTGGGACCCTAGGAACCTCATACAATAGTGAAATTTGGTATAGAAACCATAACCAGCTATGTCCTCGTGAACGATCCACTAGTAGTGAACACATCCATACCCTAGTGGTCTCCAATCATCATAATGTTTAGTTAGAAATTTAACCATCAATCTTGCTAGACGAAATCGAGACAACCCACTTCCAAATCATCTAGAGTACTAATATTATTATGCACACATTGGTACATAAGATTCCCATTTGATCTATTTTAACGGTTTAGATGTTTTATCAAGAGAACAGAAATAAAAATAACACTTTCTTCATCAATAAAACATTAAACATATCACCCAGTTCTCCCTCATGAAGTGCATTTCCCCTCTTTCATGTCATACCGTGCATAAGCCTCAACATTATGTACATATCATAAATCAAATGTTTACACTTGAACTAGTTTTTTCAAACTAGGGGTAATTCCTAAATATGGGTTTTACACTTTCAAAAACCATTCTTAACGTTACAAACAAGACTCATTACATTAAATTCAATTTTAACATTTCAGAAAACATTGTTGCTCAACACCTTTAAGCTTAAAAAACAATTTAAAAGAACTCTTTCATAATCAAGGAACCATGTATTTAAAACAATCATAAAACCATTATAACAACAAGGTAATCCTTTTATGAAAGTCAACATATCCTTATACTTTTATAACAAAAGCTGATTGAAATGCCACACGTCTTGGGAAATAAATGTGTCACATTCAAAACATCTAGGAAAACACTTTTCAAGAACCACAATACTTTATATATATACCAATATATATTTTATATACATTTCATATGAAAGTAGGAGATGCTAATTTTTAATATAACACCATGAAAAATTTGTTGTTCTAATTAAGGATCAAGTCATAGAGAACCTACCTTAGGGTGGAACCAAACTGATCCTTCGGCCCTTAGTGCTTTATAACTAATAACAACTACTCCCCCACTATGCGTATGCACAATCACATACATATAAGGAAACTAATACCCTATGAACAAACCTGTATTTCTAGGAACATGTGAAATTATATCCTCACATATATAAGATTAAATGCATATACTAGTCTCCTCTAACCTACATATGCATTTTCATATATACACATGGGAACTGCTAGCCCCAACAATGTATATTCATTGTCATAGATGACTATACATGTAACTAGTGAACCCAAACAGATATATATATATATATATATTTATATATATATTAATTCAAATGCATGCATGTTGCCTTAGACCCGGTGACTAGAAATAACAAAACATGAACAACACACTAAACATATAATTTAACAAATCCATAAATAAATTTATTGAACACTAGAAAATTAGAACCGTATGGTTTTACACCTTAAAAAATCATTAATCCCAAACAAAAAACAAATTCTATCCCAAATATGTTCTTAATCTTTCTCATAGTTTTATAAATTATTTCAACAATTTATAAAACAGCCCATGAAAACACGAAAATTAATCACATAAAAACAATGCCCAAAATCCTTTTTTTTAATCAAACACACACTAATACCACACCAAAATAGAATTTACAGCACATGAATCATTTAATATACCAATAACACAAGTTATAAAACCCCACCAAATAATACCAAATGGGTTTAGATAAAAAATTTCCCCCATTTCTCATAAAACATTTCATTTAAAAATATAATACACGTTAATATCTATCAAAAACAACAATAACACCCTATAAGTGAATCAATGAAAATAATAAATAAATTATGCAATCCAATTAATTCATAAAATAATGTTTATAGATTGAACCACCTACTTTGATGTCAAAATATTCAGAATTGGTATTAATTCTTCAATTTCATGTTAATCGCACTATATGAAAACCATAATTAAACCATAATCTACATCATTAAACAAAATACCAAATGTTAATACCCTAACACAAACAACACACCCACTGGAAACACATAAAATCCATCTAGATAAATCGTCACCTTACCCGGATGAAGGTGCGTGCATCGTGGATGGATTTGAGGCAAGGGGTCATCCAAGAGGTGAGGGTAGAAGGAGGGAGGATCAGTCAGTGTGAGGGCCTCCCAGGGTACTGTTAGGGGATCTTTTGCGACACAAGGGTGGTTGGTAGGAAGAGAACAGTGGTGCAAGATGTTTGCGTTTGTGTGTGGGGTGGGGGGGGGGGTCGGTGCCATGAGGTTCACTAAAAGGAGGAAGACTAGTGGTGATGTCAGAGAGGGAACTAGCCATGGTGTCACTGCGTAAAAGGGGAAAGAACCATGTGGGGTGCGATAGGATTTGGGGGTAAGGGGAAGGGGAGAAACGTGATTTGGGAGAGGTATGGAAGACCAATCCCTAACCCAAAACAAATATAATAATAATATAAATAAAATAAATTCATACTAATAGAAATTATGAAAATTATAATAATATTAATAAAAATTATAATAATTATAACAACAATAATAATTTAATACTAATGTCAACCATAATAATATTAAAGATAATAATATTATTATTATTCTTTTTAATAATAATTTTATCATTAACATTATTTTTAAAATATTTCATTAAAATTCATTTTGTTTTTAATTATTTTATTTTATTCTCAATTTATTATTAATTTCATTTTAATTTTTTTCAACATTGATTAAGCAGCATGGTGGCCTTGGTAATGTTTCGTAGTTTCAAAACCATGTTATGCCCATCTGTTAGATGTGACTAGGCCATGAAAAAACACATTTTCCAGTACCAAACAAAAAATCTAACTAGGCATCAAAGCAAACCTTGATAATATTACCCTAGAAAATCAAAATCATCACACCTAGTTCCCAAGAAGAACAAATGAGACCCAAACCAAACTGAACCAAGGACAAATTAAAACATTGGTGTGGTATTATACAATAGTCAATTAATTTAATAACACTGAATAAATTATTTATAACTGCCCATGAGTTTATAAATCATTTTTAACATGATGGAGATAATAAAAAGAACTCCAATATTAAAAATTCTTCTCCCCATTGAATACTAAATTCTCCCCCTACGAAAACATATATCCTTCTATAAAATATTTTCCCATTTATAAAAATTTCTTCCTTTATGATTTTTAAAAAGGAATGGTAGTGTATGCATAGTTTCATGAAATTATATATGAGATAACATACTTAAAAAAATATTCATCTAATCATTAAAAATATCTTTAATATAACATACAACCAAATGTACTAGAACATAGTAAACCATAATATATTATAGCAAAGGATATTTATAATCATTAAAAGTAAAAATTATTTATAAAAGATATATTGACAGTCAAAAACTAAAACTTCTTAATATTTATCCCCCTTCATATTGAAAAAAAATCATTTTATTGGAGTCCTCTCTATACATCTCTTACATTCATACCTTTTTATCCAAAAAACATTCTTTTGAACATCATCTTCATACCTTTTCACTTCTATAGAAAACTCATTTTTTATTAATTTTTAATGAATAATTCATTTTTCACAAGATTTGAGCTTACACATCCCCAAATCTATATCATTCATATTTTATATAAAAATTCATATATTTTATCTATTCATCTTTAGTATATAAAAAATATTCTAAAAAATAGACTATATCTACAACATCTAAAAATAATTTCTTGTAAGATTCTGTTGTTTTTTACAGTATCTTTACATCAAGAAACATGTCATAATTTTCATGAAAATAATAATTTGGTTTGAAAATTTCACCATCAGATTTTATTAAGTGTTTTGTGTGATGATCTATTCTAGAAAAATATCAAAATCATTTTTCATCCTGATCATAGTTTCAGTCATTACATTGAGTGACTACAATTTTTTATGTAATTATTCTTCAATAAACATACACCTAGAAACTATATTTTGAAGACAATGAATTTGATCATGAAATCTGTTCAATTAATGAAAAAAGTAAACAAAATACATTTGAGTTATTATAGCTTCTATATCAGATTGATTGGGCTCAACCCGAGGAGGTTTTGGTCTACTAGCTCTAACATCAACTAATTTCACATTTTTAATCTTTCGTTGAATCTTTATTTGTAATATTTGTTTCCCATGAAATATTAAGAATATCTTGTTGTATATTTGATTTTACATTGTCATATAGTTTTTTATTTGTATGTTTATTTGGTTATTATTGACTAGATAATGAATCACATACATTTTCTAATGAATATTTTTCAACCTAATAACATTATGTGTTTTCATCCTTACCAGATTGTGATGTTAATGGTTTTGAGGATGGTGAAGTCAATTATGATGGATTTTTCATAAAATCCTCTATTTATTCATCATCTACATATAATTATTTATTGAATTATTATTCTATATATTCTTAATATTAATCTTGAAATTCATCATCTTCTTCTTATTTTCCATCTCCTCCAACTTCTTTTTATGATTTTATTTTTCTAATTTCTCCAAAATTATTTTCACATTTATATTATAATTATCTTATTTATATTAATATATCCATATTAGCTAATTTATAAACCGATTCATTCTCAGTAATGTTCGAAAATGATTATTCAACAACTAAAGTTTTTACTTCATCAACCATAGCAAGAATATCAGTAGTAATAATATAAATATCTTCATAAACAAGTCATGATTTTGGAATGAGTTGATAAGTATGAGAAATCAGATTGACATGAAATTATGAATCATTAGAAACATATCTAACCAGTATTTCTAAAATCATGGTTTCATATAATCTTTTTATTTTTATACTTTTCATTTTATTCTTCATCAAACATTTATACAATTAGAATTATCAATGATTTTACCTCCTAATAATTATTATGATACTCCATGTCCACTAGTTTCTTTGGAAATTTATGTTACGTCATCATACATTTAATTTTCATTATATTATTTTACAATTGTTTTTTACTAATCCATTCAATTATTTTAATATTATTCTTAATTATATTATGGTTCAACATCAGAAACAACCCAATCAACCTTTTCCAAAAAGATACTTATTTTTAATCAAAAACCCATTCCATTCTCAAAATGGGGTCTTCACCAATTAAAATTATCTATACTCATAAAGGATAATAATTATTCTCTATTTTGAAAATTTACATATACATCATTACGAACATATTAATAAAATCTAGAAACATAATGATCTTTGACATGATAGAAGTAATTTTGATACATTCCACCTTAAGGGAAATAATATACCAATTCCAATAAATTAATATTTATCAAACATTCCTATAAAAATATATATGAAACCATATGGGGGTCTCTATCACCCTTACATAGAATTAGGTTTCCCTATATCCATAATAATACTAATCTAGCCTCTAGTGATAAGTGAGAAAATTTCCAAAGTGTGTCATAAGATGAAACAATAGATAACTCATATATAACCATAATAAAAGGATTTGAGCATGTTTAGTAATCATGGGGAAGGTAAATTTAATTTTTCCCCGATTGAACACCAAATAATTCTATTACACTTTGGAAAGGATCTTTGTACATCTTCTCAAACCTGTTAAATGATAATTTATCCATAATAGTGTCTTTATCAAAATACATAGATGCATAAAACATCATAACCATTTCATGATAATAAAAAACATTATCATTGTCTAGTTTCTCAATGAAAATAATTTCCCAACCATATAAATAAATTATAATTTTGACATTAGTGTAAAAATTATCAAACGAAGATATTTCAATCTTTATTTCTATCAATAAAATACCACTTCACATAATCTTCTTATATCACTATGGTAAAGGGAAGTATGATACTGATATAAAAAAAGGAAAATTATTGGACTAATAGTAGAAGAATTAAACAATTGTCATTAATGGGAGAGGATAGGTTGAAAGTAAAATACAAGAAATGGATGTGGAATAATATTTTTTCTAAAACTATATATGTTTTGGGGTGATGGTTCAAATTCTATATTGAATCTAATTATTGAGATCACAACCCATTATGATCAAATGACAAGTATTTAATCAAGGATTATTTTATAAAATCTAATTTTTTTTTCAATGTATAAAAAACATTTATCGGAGTGAGAATAATTATGATTTGAAAAAAAAAATTAAAAATCAAAAAAGAAATATTTGAAATTATAAAGACAATATGTAAAAATAAATACATTATTTATGAACTAATGTCATTATTTAGTAATAAATAGTATAAATATAAGTGTACCTTTTGGAGTATAATATTTCATCTATATCAGTAATGTGTTTTTCTTCTTCGTTGTAAAATAATTAGATTATGATAGTTTTGAAATAATATATGGTTTCCATAACTTTATAATAAAAACTTATTACGATAATATACAAATAGAATATGGTAATGAATCATTTATTATAAAAAATTAATTATTATTATTTTTTAATATGAAAATGTTTCATGCAAAATTTTACTCTTGAAACTTTATAACAAATTATGAGTCTGAAAAGAAATCTGAGAATTATAACTCTATTTTTTTTTAAAAAATTGAGTCAATAAATTTTGGAAAATATAATTTTTTTTAAAAACACATGTTCCCTTTATAAATAATATTTTATTAATGTATGGATATGGGTCTAGAAGAAGTAGATATGAATGATCTCTTAATATTAATAATTCCAAGCTCTTATTTAACATATCTAAATCTATTTGAACAAAGTTATTTTTTGAAAATATAAGCAAGGCGATATTGTGATATTCTAAATTGAAAAAATGTATCTCTTTTATGTGTTTGATTGTGAAGGAAATGTTGCTTTATATATATTTGTTTAGAACATTAATGTTGTGATCGGTTTTTATATAATACAGCGACACATGTGTTGTCACAATATATTTTAGAATTTTATAAATCTCATTTCATTATTTGTGAGTATGTGTTGCATCAACAACGCGTCCACACAACTACATCAACCTGTTACTTATTCGGCTAGCATAGTGAGATTTAAAAATAAATATTTTGTCTTGGATGGCCAAAAAAACTAAAAAATAAACCATTAAATGAAATATTCCATATGTAAATGTTGAATGAATTCTATATCCATAAATTTCAGCATCTGAAAAAATATATCATTAAAAAATTCAAAATTTACAAAATTAGTCTTAATTCCTAGTTCCCTTAAGATAAATAGAGGTTAATTTAAAACATTGTAGATGTGATTCATTGGGATTATATATATATCTTCTAGATAAGAATAATTAAATAATTAAATCATAATGACTAGTTGTTAACTAATATACCAATAATTCCTCTGAATTTTTTTTGATCAATTGGTTTTCCAACCTCGTCAAGATCAAAATTATTGGTTATACTAGTGGGAGAAATAATAACATTATTGTTATTAAATAAAAATTTCTTATATAAATATTTTTATACGTATATTGTGATATAAAAGTACCTTCTGGTTTTTGTGATATTTGAAGACTACGAAAATATGTTAACTCACTTATTATACTCATTTCAATATCAAATTTCATATCTTCATTAATGAAATGTGTATGATATTTTTGAAATCAATAAAGTATAATTTCATAAATATAAATTTTTACAACAATAATTTTTTCATTGTATTTTTTATAAAAATTGATAGTTCTAAAGATCTCTTAAAAAATATAATGTAACAAAAATCCAATTATTCTATAATACAATGCTCTAGGGAATTGTTTAAGTCCATAAAGTTCCTTGGAATGTTTATAAACATATTAAATATGGTTAGTTTTTTCAAACCCATATGGTTATAAAAAATAAATTTCTTCATGAATAAATACAAATATAAAATCACCCTTAACATCTATTTAAAATTGTATTAAATTAATGAACTTTGAACTCTCTAGATTTATTCAAATAAATTCTTGTCTTGAAATTGGTAGATAGATTTATTATAAACAATTCCATATATTTGATTAAATCCCTTATAAAAAATCTATTTTTATTTCTAAATATTATAAAATTATGATCACATTTATTTTTAAATACTCATTTTACCCTATTATAGAAGCTCTATTAGGTTGTTCAACTAATGACCAAACTTAGTTCCATTCAAACTCATTAGGTTAATCTTAAATTACATTAAAAAAATATTCATCACCTTATTCGACATTAGGATTATCTTTTTAAATTTGGGATAATATATAATGATTCAAAATTTAATTTATCAAATAACTTCTAATGTAAACTGGTTGATATACATCAGTTATGCTAATTTTAATAGGATTATTCTTAAGAAAAAACTAACTTCTAGGGTTTTCAACAGTCTGTTCATAAACAATAAGTAGAAAAACATCTTGATTAATAACATTAGAAACATATTATTGTGTTATTAACTAATGAGAAGGATATTAAAACCATGTTTGAAGGTATTTTTCAGAAAAAAAATATCAGGATATAAGTTGAGGTTTTTTGAAAATAGATGGAGCATTTTTATAAAAGATAACACAAACTAAGTCCTCAATAATAAAATAATAATTATTAAAAACTCAATAATCTATTATATTGGTGGAATATCATAAAAAATATTATTTTTTATATTTCGGATAAAATTAAGGTAAGTTATTATTAGTGATCCGAATCTGTTCTTTTCAACCAAATACATTTATGTTATAAAAATCATTTTTTCTTCCGATCCACAAATCATAAAAAAAATTATTAATAAAAATTATAATTTAGTCATGATTGATATTATAATAGGCATAACAAACCACATAATCCCAAAAATGTTTAGTAAATGAGTATATATTCAACATGTTTCTAGTAATATACTGAGGAATTCAGATTCTTCATTCAACAACACCATTTTATGTTGGTAATCCATGTGAAAAATTTTTATTTTCAATTTCTTTCTTACTACAAAATGTATTAAAATCATAATTTTCTAGTTCTATATCATAAACAATATTAATATTTATCATGGTGTGCTTATTCTATTATTTTTCTTTGGATACAATAGTTTTAAAAGAACTAAAGATTATAGATTTATCTGTATAAAAATAATACAACACGTATTTAATATATTCATCAAATAATAAAAATATATTGTTTTTTCCACGAATTCATAGTGTTTTTTGGAACAAATGAGTCCATTTAAAGTAACATTAATGCATAGAAATTTGGGACTTCAATTAATGATTTAATATATGAATTATGTTTATTACCAAATTAGAAATTTTCACAGACTATTGACGTATCTAACCTATGTTCTGGTGGATCCATAACATTTCCTTTCATATTCAACAAAGCTAGGATTATAATGTTTCATTTTCCAAAAATTCTATCACATAACCAAAATTGAACATCCATTTCAACATGTAGTGGTTTGTGTTAGATCGTATGGTATTCTCGGTTTAGTGAGTAATCATTCTTCTTTTGATCGGAAGAACAAGATATTCATCCTTGGAACAATGTACTATACATTTATCATTAAAACATTTCACAATGTTACCATTATCACATTATTTAATCATTAATATATGGTTTTCATATGTTCTAAAAAAAATAAAACATCCAATATAAGATATTTCTCAAAAAGGATAATGTTAACTAAAATATTGATGTAGAATTGATAATTATCTCTAAATTTAACTTTTCCAATATTTTTCTAGATAATTATCTTTAGAAAATATTTATTTCCATTCACATCTCTGTAAAAAACCTTATCCATATACCAAATATATTTTGTTTTTGTTTCTATCCATAATTTTCTACAAATAAAATAAATAGATTATTGGAACCAAAAACTACATGGTTCTTGTATAATAAAAAAATATAATTCTACATAACAAAATATGTTTTAAAAAATTAGCCTTATGAATTCAAAAATATTTTACTTTATTCAATGTAATATTTTTCGTCTAGTAAACTCAACTTTTTCACTTATTAAAAAAAGTATCCCATTTTGAAGAAAAATAATTTTTACTCAAAAAGGGATTCTTATAGGTAAAACCAATTACATAATTATTACCATGTTATGAAATTATCATGTAAATTTGATAAATTTTTTCCTTACCAGTTGTAAACATGGATAAGAATATTATTTAAGATATAAATGTCTATAATTAAATTTTAAAAAATTATTGTCTTCATTAGAAATAGTATTAGAACTATATTATTAAAAAATTTATTTTACACAATATTTTTAGTAATGAATATTCTAATGTTCACAAAAAATGATATCTTTTCAAAAAAATTGCTTAATAAGATCATTAAAAGGATATGAAATTTCATTAGTAAAAAGAGTAATTATTGAATCTTTAATTTCATTCTTTGATTCAGAATTATCATGTTTTAAAAAAATTAAAATTATTATTTCCATTTTTTTAAATATGGAAACATCAGCTTAACTTCTTACAATATTATCATTGAAATAGGAATATTCTTCATAAAAAGATGAATAATTTTTTCCATAAGAATAATTATCATCAAATTTCATATTAGTATGTGATTTAATCATGTGTGCCTTTTCTATTAGATATTTATTTTCTATAGGTAATTTGTTAAATAGTCTAATGTAAATTCTCCGAGAACATTTATTATTTGAATAATTTCTGATGAATCTAATCCCTTGAAACCCCATGTCATAGAATACATTATTCCTTTCGTTAATTTTGACTGAAAATACTTTTTTTATTATTTCCATGAATCATTTCATTATTAAATATACTTTTCAGCATATGAAAATCTAGCCAAATATTTCATATTATTTACATTCAAAACATGTAACATAAAAATACTTCTTGTCACATGTATACATTTTATCATTCATATATCTATAATTTAAATATATGTTCCTACAATGTTTTTTTCATTCATGAATTATCAACCTACTCATTTTTAGACATTTCTAATTGTCGATAATTAGATTAAAAAAATATTCTATCATGAAGACCGTAACAATTTCTCTTCTAACTAAACATTAGTAGGAATGTCTTATGTCTTATAAAAGTATATTCCGCCATTTTTCTTTTAATTGTTTTCTTCATCAATATTCCATCATAAATCATATTTCATGATATTATCAATATGATCATCCGTAGTAAGATTTTAAATCTTTCTTATGTTATACATAACTATTCATTCATATTTCCAATCATTTGGTATTATATCAATAATATATTAAATTAAAATATAATTATAAAAACATTTTCACCAAGATACTATATAATTTTAATAATTTTAATATACCATTGGTGTACCTTTGAAACTGATTCACCAGGTAAAAAAACCGAAGACTATAATCAACTCTAAACATAGCTCTTGTGGTTTCTATAACATTGGATACTATAAAATGTGTTACATCCAACAGAAATCAAATAATAAAGCTCTGGAATAATACTAAAACTATATATGGGTTGTATCTGGCGAAATTATCCTAAAAATCTATAAATTTGTGTATATTTAGAAAATAAATTAGAAATAAAAATAAATAAAAATATATATATAGAATTTAATTGATCCAAAAGTCTATGATAATTAAAGTATATATTATAATAAAACATATGTAATAATCACATTATGAGAAATTAAAAATTATATTCTTTATTTTGACATACCATAAGATATATATAAAAAGGTATGCATGGTATCCATTCTAGATAAATTAAACACGAAATATTGATCATACTAGGTCTAATAATATTCAACAATTAACCATTAGCTTGATTTATAATATTAATCATATAAAATAATTAATTTAATATTTATAATCCTCCATTAAGATTCTCATTTTACATTATTTATATTTATAATCATTAAATTTTTTTATATTTATCACGTTAACAATACAATTTCTAAATATCCATTCTATTTTTTTACAAAAAAAATATTATCTTTTAAATTTTAATGCTCATGTGTGGATTTTTTCTTTTCTTTTGTAACATTATTAATAGTCTTATTAATTACTTATAAATTGATTGAAAAATTTCTATTTATTATTATATATTATCAGTTATTTCTTTTAAGTCATAAAAATTGGATTTTTGGTAATATTAATGATATGATGGATAAGAATATTAATAAAATATTTTATTAAATTTGATACTCATATATGAACCCATAGGAGAAATATTATCATTTTATTTTAAAAATCAATACTCATCACATAAATTAATTATTTTTTTAAAATCCAAAATATCGCTAGTAGTTTTCCATTTTTATTATCTTAATTTATTCCTTTTATTTCATTTTTTTCATCGGGGATTCATATTATCAGTGTCCTTTGTCTTTCATAAAAAATTATCAAATATCAAAAAATACCTTTCATTTCATCACTATTAAAATACTTTTTGTACTTATTCATTTGTTTCTTTTCAACTTGCATCTATTTATAAGTCTTTATATAAATATTGAAACAAGAATTATCTGATTATATTTCAGACTACTAAAATAACCATAAAAATTATTTGAATGATCAGAAGATAAATGTTTATGACGAATTAAATAAAAATATATTATTTTCAACAAATTTCATTAATAGTGTTTTATAACTCAATCTCACATTGTTGAAATGATTATATAATTTATTCCATGGTTTATTTTTTAATGTTAATTAAAATTTAAATAAATACCTTAATAGAATTCCACTATTAGTTAGATCTCATTAAATAAACTCAATATGCTTTTAATTCTCTATAAATTCACTAATAATATTCAAGATATTAAAAATATTAGTAATCCTAATATAAATTGTGCCGAAAATTTTATTCTCATACATCTTGAACACTCAAATTTTATCCTCTTTAATAACAATTGTAATTCATTAAAAAATATAGTTCATTTATGAAAAACTCTTATTCTCTACCAAATGTAAAAAATTAGTTCATCTAGATGAAATATAGTTATAAGAGATTCTAATAAGAGAAGAATAATTAATATTCATATAATTTAACATGAACCCATATTTTATATCATCATTACCAAACAAAGTATCAAGATCATCATTTTTTAATTTTTAACGTTATTATATGATTTACCAGTACCAACACCATTAATATTAAAAAATACATTTAATTTTCCTTTTAAGCTTTGTATTCACCACTATTGAGAAGAGTTAATCATAATGGATTTTAATGATCAACATCCTAAACAGATAAATTGGTAAATTGATCATTCATATAGATTTTTAGGAATATGACATGCATTAGAAAAAATATCAACAAATATACTGTAATAATAACTTCTTTGTAGATAATAGTTCAGAAAAAATGAAAAATAATTATTATAATATCAGGTTTTGATACAAATTTTTTTGGATTTTAGGTAACATAAATAAGTGGAAACACATAACTTTTATTCCGCTCATACAAATGTCTAACATATTAGAAAATATTACAGAGAACAATACTTAGTAAATAAAAAATAAAAGGGTTGATTCAAGAAAAAATTATATTGTATCACCTTGGGAGATGATAATGAAAAGGGTGGATGTATTAACAATATAAAAAAAATCAATCTTTCTTAAAATATATTTCATATTTTTTTATATTGAATTATTAATAAATTCAATAAAAAATATGATGTTTAGTTAAATTGTGAATAGTCTGATCATATAAGTAAATAGTATAACATAAGTTATTTATAGTAGTATTTATAAAAATTATATAATGCGTGCTCTGCACAATCTATCCTTGGAATATGGATATCAACATAAAATGGGGGAAGATAATAATAACACTTTTAAAAAAGTGGTATACATAACTAAACCATTTTAAAAAATATGTATAACTAATGAACATCTACGAAGATTTCCCATAAGAAAAAATACTTCTATAAAGAAAATTAAAAAACCTATAATTTCTAAATGAACACACCAAATATTTTTTATTTACACTATATAAGTCAAATTTAGTTAAATGTAACATTTTATCAAACGCAAAAACCTAATTTGGTATATTTTACATGTAATATAGCCATGATGTAAATATATTGAATTCTGAAAATCTTAGCATAATTAAAAACAAAATACTGAATTTGATGTGTGTTTTTGGAAAAAAAAATTCATTGAAAACTGATTGATGTCACTTCATCTTTTTAAATTATTAATCAAGGGTGTTACAATAGTGATTTATAAAATCAAATAAACTATATAGCTTTTATAGGCTAGAAAAATTATATTTAACATTGGGTATTGTGCATTAATGATTAAGAAAGTAAATGATTAAACCTCATAAATAGAAAAAATAATATAATGTAAACATAATTATCCTCTTGATATATTTATAAATTAAAAACAATATTCTCTCATGGAAGAGTATAAAAAATTTTCTCAATGATCAATAAAAAAACACTAAACCCATAAAAATAAGAATTAATACATAGAAAAAATATAATAATAAATACTCCCTAATATATAGTTATTAAATACACTAATAATCAGCCTCTATTTATGTGATAATTATCCATCATCTTCTAGTAGATATTTTAATTGAAAATATAGAGTCTAGATAATTAGGGAAAATACATAACGTAGATAGAAAATTAA
This sequence comes from Viscum album, assembly GCA_963277665.1. Classification (NCBI taxonomy): domain Eukaryota; kingdom Viridiplantae; phylum Streptophyta; class Magnoliopsida; order Santalales; family Viscaceae; genus Viscum; species Viscum album. The sequence goes on along the minus strand of OY728141.1, from coordinate 303,831,179 downwards.
CAGCCAAAAAAAATATCTATAAAAAATACTATGTACAGATTCATATTTAATATTTCTCATATCATCAAATGAATATTAATTTTAATATCATTATCCTCACCATATAATAAATACAAAGTTTTATCTACATAGAATTAATGCATAACATTTTATCCATTTCGAAAATAAAAATGAAATATATAAAAATTCACACTCTTAAAAACTATATGACATTATTTTTACTAAAGTTGAATAAATATTATAATTGAATTTTTTTTATTATATATAATATTTATTAATTATAAATTATTCCAAAAAATCCATAAATAATATAGGTATATACATTAAATAATTAGTTTTTTATATAAAACCTCATCATGTTATATTATATTGTTTTATATATTTTAAAATTCCAACAAATATAATTTTAGTAATCTAGAATTAAAGAGAAAAAACAATGAATAAATAATGAACTAATTGCAAAAATCATTAATAAGAAATAATTTTTACACATAATCTTGTATCCCCTCTAACAAAAAATGTAAACACTCTATTAAGAAACAATAGTGTGAGGAATTTTTAACCATAAAAAAACTAATAAAACATTATAAAATTTTAAGGAGGGAATAAAAATTTTCTACATTAACAAAAACATCTATTATATCCAATTCTCATGGATGTGCATAAAAGATCATATTGTCATATTATGAGGGGTGGTGAATCACCATACCCTAAATTATGTTTTTAATATAATCAGTGTTTTACCCAACTTTTTATAAGAACATTTTTATATATTAACATATTGGTATTATTTTTTTCATTCAAAAAACATAGTTAAACACATTTAAATGACATAAAACAAAGAGAGTATAAAAAATATATTTTGAAGGTTATCCAAACATTAGTAACAAATATTTTTTCTATTAGCATTGGTACATATTCATAAATTTAATAAATGCTACACCAATAAATATCAAATTTAATTTTCTCTGAATTATATTCTATATTGCAAGTGGTTTGCAGCAAACATAAAATTATTGTTTCCAGAGTTTCCTCTTCATCATATACTTCAACAATTGAGGAATCAATTGGGTTCTTCTAAACATTCATATTTATTACAAACATTTGATATTATTAACATCAAATAACATGCATTGATTCTTTGGAATATAATTATTACATCATGAATAAATTTGAAACAAATGATCATCAAATAATTAATGTTCCATGGTCCATATTTTCATTATACATTATAATATATTCAACAAGGAGTTTGTAATTAAATATCATATCTATAGGCACAATTACTTTGAAAATTTTAATGTCTAAGATCTTAATATTTTACATTTTTAAACCATATTCATCATCCTTCAATTACAAATAATATATTAGTGTAAAAAGTTGATAATGAATCATAAAAACATGAAGTAAGCCTCCTATATGGATGAAATAAATACCCAGTTGAAGCATGACTTAAAAATGAATTATGTTTGTTTATTTTATTAGATAAATATCATATTGATGATAATTTTAAAAAAAAATGTGAAATACATTTATTATCATCCATTTCTAAAAATATTTTAGACTTCACATCACTGCTTCCTCCAATTCTATAATTCATTGTTTTAATTAAATCATCTACAAGAATTATATATTCAAATTATTTCTATCCTAGAACTCGATAATCTTACGTTCTTATTTCAACCATATTTTTTTAATTTATGGAATAATTTTTTATATATTCTCATATTTGGGAAAACTAACAATTTGAAAATTGTAGCAGTATATCAAATAATGGACTCTACCTTTGAAAAATAAGTTGTTTCCCAATATTCACTGATTTGAGAAACCTAAATTATCATCATTAAAACATCAAATGATCTATGAAAATTTCTCATCATATACCACCGTACATACTATATACATATATCATTAATGTTAGCTTCGACACCTTTTTTAGCTTCAAATTATTCATTAATCAATAACTCATACATTAATATGAAACATATTGATTTATATCCATTAAATATTTCATTAATGATAAAAATATTAAAATCTAGCCTTACTCTCCCAAATACCCCAAATATCTATCTTATATAAAATATCATCATTATAATCAATGTTAAATCATCATCATTGATTCCATTTGTTTTCAAGTTATTATACACCAAGAGTACCCATAATTTTAGGGATTCATCCTCCTTTGATTTAAGATATTTTGATTAATAGATTATTTTTATACCAATATTATGTATTTTACATTAAAATATCTTCATTTAATATTCAAACATCATTTCAATAGTATATTTTACATTGTATTCATCTTATAAAATCTAAAGAATTTATATAATTTCATCATATTTAATTTTATTTTTGTAATTATAATTTTTATGAATGATATTAAAGAACTTAACACATTTTCTAAATTTTAATTAGAACATTATATTTATATGTAATTAAGGGTTTTTTTCATATTTTTCCACACATTTAGTACCCACATCCACATGAATCTTATGTATTGTGTGATGTTTTAAATTAGTCAAATCATTGAAACAAGTATCAACCAAAAGTGAAATATCCTAGGTACAAATGTAAAATTCATTCTTATACCATGTTCCTTATTTCCTATTTCTATGAATCAATTAGACTTATAAACATAGAGAATAGTGATATTCATTAGCACATTCATCATACATTATCTATTTATATCAGCATATTACACTCTTATTATAAATTATGAACAATAATTTTCTCATCATAGTTCATCCTCTATAATTTCATCATTCATATAAATTAACTTTTGAGAATACATCTTATAAAATTTTAATAGATTTAATCTTAAAATTTAACTCCTTTAACCATATTCAATTGTATTTCAACATTCAAAATCTGTTTTCTAAAAAATTTAAACTCAAGAATGGATTCCCTCATTCACTAACATGGTCATGTATTTTATAATGAATTTTTTTTCCTTTTGTACATTTCATTGATTCAACCACATTTTCAGGTCAAAATGGTCATATTTTATAACTCCTTGAAATATTTAGGTTCACAAAATATTTTCATTAAAATAATAATCTACATTTACTCAACTAATTTACATTAAGAAACCATTTGTGTTATATTTTATATGTATATATTGACTCTAGCTCTATTCTAATGTTTTTAATCCTAAAACACCTCAGGTTATAAATATAGTCAATCATCAAACATCTACTTCTCTTTATATAATAATTGAAATTACAAAAATATTTAACACTTATCGTCATCCACTAAGTTCCTTAATTATTCATAACATATTCAACTCTCAAAATATTCTATTATATTCCACACAATCATTAATGAATAAAATGAGAAGCATCAAATAGTTTATTGGATTAGTGTTAATATATTTTATTATTTTTTACAAATAGATAAATATATAGTTCATGATTTATTTTTAACATGGTGTTAGAAAAATAACCTCCAAGAAGAAAATTTAAATACTTATAAGAAAACATGAGTTATGTTCTTGGAATGGTTTAATTTTTTTTTATGTTTTCTCTATTAAAATATAGATATTTACTAACAAAAAATGATATAATGTGAGATGGAGATGTTATCAATTTTAATTTTTCATGTGGAGGGACTTTATTTATCACGAATAATGGAATGGGATTGATGAATAAGTAATTGGAAATAATACCCCTAATAATATAAAAGGAAGAATATATTTTTCTAAAAAATTACAGTCAAATACTTATTTAGATAAGATAAAAATTTTGGGATCATAGATAATATTTGAGAAAACCAATGAGTTCTTTATTAAAATTTCATTGATATTTAATTATCATAAATACCTTTTACATAGCACTGGTAATATATATATTGAAATTCAACACAACTAAATGAAGGTGAAGGTGAAAATTTTGTTTTTAATGTGAATAAATAGAAAAAACATTCAACAATTGGATGATATTTATACCCTAATTTTAATCTCCAATGACATTTAGATGCATTAGTTGAATATTAGTGTTTGAAAATAAATATTTATTGAAGATATCAATGAATTTTGATGGGTGTAGCTTTTTAAAATTGGCATATTTTCTATAAAAATGTTTCTGTATGGTAGAATGAAGTTTTAAAGTGAGATACTACATTGATTGGAAACTATATTATATGTAGTAATGAATAAAATTTTACTAGAGATCTATTCATATATTGAAAATGAGATTGTATATGGAAATACTTCTTGGTAAAAACATCATTACATTTGCATCTCGTATTGATGATCTTGTAAAATAAATAACTAAAATGGGATGATGGTTCGTGGATACACTCTGTACTATATTTATGTAGAGGTTGAAAAAATTTCATCTTTTATAGAATAACTATGTTTCCAAGATGATAAATTATTTGTACCTATATCAATAATAACTAGTGATGTTTTATATAGTATTTTAAAAATAAGGATGATTTAAGGGAGAAAGATCGGTCCATAGATGAGGAATATGATGCATTAATTCCACAATAAAGAAATTATTATATAGGATACATTAGAGATTTAGAAACTGTAACTGATTTTGGGTTAGTGGAGTTTTATTGAAACTCGGAAACTAGAAATCATCATTGTAAATATTGAATTGGAATTTTATTGGTTATATTTTTTCAATATTTGACATATTCCATTATTCAATTATGTTAATTTAACATGATTTTTGATTATTAAATATTACATAATTTTTTTTAAATATGTTATGATCATATTAAAAAATACATTTATTTTCAGTGTCGGAGATGAAAAAGGAAAAAATCAACAGTACACATATGTGTTTTCAAGGGAAAATTTGTAAGTGTTTCAAATAATAATAACACTAATAATTGATAAATTCTCATATAATGCTATGATACATTTGGGTAATCAAATTGGGGATGTGTAAAGATACTTAATTTTCATATTATTATTTGAATATGAATCCATCCACACTTTGAGTAGTGAATGTAGAGTCTTTAATTCATAAAGGCTATCATATTCTAACTTGTATATATACTAAAGAGGATTAGATATTAGGAAATGGAATAAGTCGGTCTATAATGTGTATTTGTGAGATTCTTAATAAATAAAGGATCTCAAAAATGGATGTGTAAAGAAACTCAAGGGGAATGATAATTTTAATGTTTCTTGAGACACAATAGAATATATATATATATATATCAATTACATGATAAATTATACTTGTAATATTTGTCAAGAACAACTAATATTTTAAGCAATTGGGACAAGTCATTTTTGATGGGGTCCCATCATAAATGACTGGTTTTAAAAAATGATGATGCAAATACTTTATCGACGTATAAAAAGCCCTTTGGTGATGGGTCGTCAGAACTAATTATTTGTGATTCTGTTAACTACCTCTCTGAAAAAATAAATAAAATAAATTAATAATAATAATAAATTAATATTATTAAAAGTTTTTAAACTGATAATAATAATAAATTAATATTATTAAAAGTTTTTAAACTGATAATAATAATAATAATAATAAATTATTAAGATAATAAAAAAAAAATAGAAAATTATAAAATTAAGAAAATAACCATTACAATAATAAAAATTATGAAATAAAAAATATTAAGTAATAAAATAATAAAAAAACACAATATTTTCAATAATATTAATTAATAATAAGAATAAAAAAATAAGAATAAATAAGAATAAATAAATTATAAAATAATTAAAATCAATAATAAATAATAAAATAATAACACAATAAAATAATAACACAATAAAAAATAAATTATAATAAAATTATAAAATAATAAAAACAACAATATTCCTAGAAATATAATAAAAAATTTATATCTAAATGTAAATAAATGGATTAATAAAAATATTACAATATTTTTTATTTCGATAGTTTATCAGAAAAAAATATATAAATAACTTAGGGTGTGGTCATTTAGAGAAGGTGGCTGAGCTGGTGGAGCGAACTCCATCCCTAAACCATGAGACATATATATCTTATACTCTATCATAATCTCATGCTTCTATTGTTGTCATAAATGCATCTCTACTAACTACTATTGCTTATATCGACAAAGTTATTCCTTCTCTAAACGTTTAGTGTATATAAGTTCACCCTAAGCTCATATCCAATCATCATACATTGTAGTAGAAGATGATGCCTTTACATGATATTCTCTCAAGTTTCATTATGACATTGAAATGGTATAACAATACAAACAACACAACCTATAACGAAGGAATAATAATTTGATTGCATCCAGGCTGCATAAAAAATCATGTTGCACTGGAGGTCTGATCCTTGATCTTGGCCTAAATATAAACCTATGTCTGAGACATCTCACCTTAATAGACTACATTAATAAAAAAAATAAAAATTATTTCATATTTTAATTTAATTAAATAATAAAATTCAAAAATAAATTATATTGACCACAATATTACAATGGTGATCACCTCTAATCTTTCCCGTGAATGGATCACTGTAAATCTTCCTATAAAGGTCAAACCCTATAATATCATGTTGTTTGACTTCATATATGAGTATAAAATAAACATTTTGCATTTAATGTTATATGAATTTTTATAACAGTGTACTTACCAAATGTTTCCTAAGCTTGCTGAATGTAGGACTACCTACTGGATGTGTCATCTCCTATATCTAACATGTCACGACCCGCATTAACCAAAATGAGGGACGGGTCAGCAGATTTCTAGTCCCTTCCTTCTTTAAGTTTAAGGAGAGATAATGACCCCCGAAACCCGCCTTCAATAGGTCCCGGAGTGGTGACCAGCACCAAGGGTATAAAGTCACACACTAAATGGAAGGCATTACCCTTTTTCTTTTAAAAGGATCGGGAGATAAGATACTAAATCCCACAACACCAAGACAAAAATTAAAGAAAAGTAAAGCCAAGAACCATTCCCAATGCATGTTACAAAAGTAAAATCTACAATGTATAAGGAGACTAAAATGTAAAAAAATACAAAAAAAAGAACGACAGGAACTGCGATGATCTGACATAAGGTATGAGATAGTACGGTCCAACACAATCCCCGAATTCCTCCTGGAAACCTGAAAGCAGTTTTATATATGTAGGGTGAGAATAAAAGTATACTCATTAGGGAAAACCAAAGACTCTTTTGAATAAGTGGGGAGGCATACTAATACCCTATGAGAGAAGAGATAACCAAGCACCTAACAAGGAAACTAACCACCCAAGCCTCACCAAGGCACACTCCCCAAATAATGTAAGTCAAGTAATTTATAGTAATAGCACATCGATGTTTGGGTACCCCGAGCCATTTTTCCACTGGTTATTGAAGACATCCTATGAACCGGAGCAATCCCGCCATTCTCACGGCAGACGCACTGCCATACCCCGCCTGCACAGACCTGGCCCTCAAACACACATCACGCCCACAAACACCTGGGCCACAACCACTAACCATCCCATAGACACATGGTCCACAACCGTCACGTATAACCATGCCTGCAAACATCTAGTCCAGAACAACCACTACTATTCCTGAAGACACTTGGGCAAGAAGATCTACTGCCACGCCCGAAGACACCTAGGCCTCATCCCGAAGATACTTGGGAAACCACCTGCCCTCTCACACTAGGGCCAACCACCACACTACCCTACTAGAAGATTTTTGGGCTAATAATGGGCTTCATGCCATCATAGACTTCCTGAAGATACTTGTCCTCTACGGTAAAGGGAGAAGAAAGGAGCTAATACCCAACCACAAATAGAAGTGTTGGGAAAAACACCCTCCCCCTTGAAATGGGGGTGTTTGGAAATAAGTGCACAACTTGGGTGGAGCGCGAATAAGAAAAAAACTACAAGTATATGTATAGGTAAAAAGAACTCACCCAATATAAGTTTTTCCTCAACTAGCCTAAAGAAGACTATCCTTACTGTTCATTCATAATAGGAGATAACAGAACCCATTCTCAAGTCACAATTCACACCAAACCAAAAACCCATTTGTCTCGTCCTTGTTTTCATGTTTAGTAATAATGTTTAATTATGTTTCTTCACTTACTTAGGAAACTAGTAATCATAAGCACAAGACAATGAAAGAATACAACCAACGACAATTTAAGCATTCACACATGGTCCTCTTGTAAAGACAAAACAACAAAGGGATAAGTGAGATCCCTTGAAGTACTGGAACCAAAGAAAACCCCAAGATACAGCCCCATGTCCCAGGATCTAGGAGCCAATGGTTTCTCAACAATAGAGGATCCCCCCCCAATTCGTGATATAATCGAGGTAACCACACGACCTCAAATTCACAACCAGCGAAACCATAACAATAGGGGATCCCATCCTCACCCACATCACCCAACAATCGGCCAGTGAAAGAAAAAAAACCAAACCACTACCACCAACTCAAAGTAGGCCCATGCTGGTATTTATAGATTTAAAATATTTAACACACTCCATGATTCCAATTCCACTGTAATTTTACCAGGGTTATCATGGAAAAGGATTGATCCTAGTGCTTTTAATATATTTAGACGAATATACACAGTTAACCAACATCATTTAACTAATTAGCCAATTTCCTTTTCATGATCATCACAAGAGATAATGTTTTATTAGTGCATAGAGAAAGACCACCAATGGCCCTGATTTTCACTAGGCATAAGCCCATACAAATCAAAAATCATTAATCATGAAATTAGTGAAAAACAGTTTAGCATCATCGGTCACACCCCCTCCCCCCTTCATTCATTATAATCCTTTCATTATATTCTTTAAATATTGGTTCATCCAATTCTATAAAAGAAATAGAATTCCCACACTGTAAGATACACAGAAAGCAGAGAAGAAGGTGAAACACTACTTGGATGATCAAGGATCGACGTTACGTCCTCGGGTAGAAACTAGAAAAATAGGAGGAGAAGCAGGAACTCCTCGGATTGCGGTCAAGGAAAACTTCACAATAGGGTACAATTTCTCGAGAAGTGAGGGTACTCTGAGCGCAGGAAGATCGAAAAAGGAACCCTGGGAGAAGAAAAGCCTTTAGGTTATAATGACTGAGATGTAGCATTATGGGGCAGTTAAGATATAGAGAGAAAAACATGAAACCATGTAAGGAGCGGGGTCATGGGTTGACCAAGCGGTTGGGACAGCCACACATCATTAAAGGGTCAACGCCCTTTTGGGCAGTTAAAATCGACTATTTATTCCCTAGAGGAATTTTTAGAAACGCGTTTAAAGGCATGACCAAAACGCAGTATTGAGGGTACTCACTAATCATTTAATTAATTGTCATTATTGGGATTTAAAAAAAAGTTTAAAGGGGGTTAAAACACGGTTTAAAGACCAATTCGCACACAAAGGGTGCTATAGGAGGTAGGCGAGAACTACCGGTAGCTGAGAGCTACAGGTAGACTCGAGCTACCAGTAGCTGAGAGCTACCCCTAGACTCCAGCTACCGGTAGACGAGAGCTATCGGTAGACTCGATCTACCGGTAGATGCGTGCTACCGGTAGCCGAGAGCTACTCATAGCCGCGAGCTACTGGTATCCTTGAGCTACCCGTAGGCAAGCTACAGGTAGGTCGAGCTACTGGTAGGCCGAGCTACCGGTAGGCCGAGCTACCCATAGGCCGAGCGACCGGTAGGCCGAGCTACCGATAGGTGGGCCACCTGTAGGCAAGCCACTGGTAGGCGAACCACCGGTAGGCGATCCACCGGTAGGAGAGCTACCGGTAGAGGCCTTAAGCTTCACTGAGAAGCTGGGATGGCCTTCCAAACCACCCAGAACACATGAACATCATATTTTTGCCAAGTAATGGACCTCAAAACCCCATGCCATTACATCAGAAAATCCTCAAACTATTCTCGTCCACGAGATTATAAGAACAACCAGGGAGAAAATAGGGGTCCAAACAACTACCCTCTAATGATACTCCTCAGGGAAAAACCCCTAAGTTTTTCGAAAGCTATATCAGAAACCCCCCCTAACTGAAAGAATACTCCCCCAAAGGTTTCCACACCCCCCAAACAATCACAACAAGCACAAGGATCACATTGTCCAACTCATGAGTCAGGGAGTCCCTTCTTACATGTCAGGATATTATCCTCTTTGGGAGGAACTGACTCGCCACATGGGTCTAATCGCATCCACATTAATGCGTCCGGATTAGCAGTCATGTCCTCCCATTATCACACATTCAGACACACATATACACAGAGGATAGGGAACAGATCATCAATGCTAAACAAGCATTTCATATATATTAAAGAATAAGGTAAAACACCTTAAAAAAACTCAGAACGAACAACAAGGAGGTTAAAACAGATCTGGGTACTGAATGCATAACTGGGACACCTGCTCCCAAGTCCTCTCCTTGAGGCCACCATTCCTCCACAACACACGAACTACGGGGATGGTTCTTCCCGAAAGCACCTTCTATTTACAATCCTAGATCTTGATTGGTCATTCTATGAAGGTCGCACCATCTTCGACATCTAACTATCCCCAATCAATGACATGGGAGTCTTCGTGTAGATATCGACAAAGCTAGGAGACGTGAAAGACATTGTGAACATTATCAAACTAAGGCGGCAACGCCGGTTGATACGCCACCTCACCAACTCGTCTCAACACCTCGAAAGGTCCGATTAACCTAGGGGAGAGCTTACTCCCCTTCCCAAACCTCTGTTGTCCATGCTGAGGGGAGACATTCATGAACACATGGTATCCTACCTCAAACTCCAAGGACTTCTCCTACTATTGGCATACAACTTTTGTCGGTCCTGGGCCGCCTTCATCCTTTCCTGTATAAGCTGAAACTTATCTTTAGTGCCCTGAACCACCTCCTGGCCAAGGATGCTCACATCTTCGACTTCTTTCCATTACACTGGTGAGTGACACAGCCTCCTGTACAAGGCTTCAAATGGAGCCATTCCAATGGTAGAGTGATGGCTATTGTTGTAGGTGAACTCCACCAGAGGAAAGTGTCGTGCCAATGATCCTCTTGAGTCCAGAACACATGCCCACAGTATATCCTTCATGGTTTGGATGGTGCGCTCTATCTGCCCATCTTGTATGTGGGTGGAAGGTAGTGCTAAGGCGCAGATGGGTGCCAAAAGCATGCTGAAAACCCCTCCAAACTCGCGAGGTAAATCGTGAGTCCCTATCTGAGACTATAGACCTCAGAAATCCATGAAACCACACCACCTCATCCACGTAACTTCGTTCCAAATAATCCACTGCACTCTACTCCTTAATTGCCAAAAAGTGAGACAATTTCGTCAACCGGTCCACTACTACCGGGATGGCATCGTATCCCCCTTGAACCATGGGTAGTCCTATGACGAAATCCATTGAGATGTCATCCCACTTACACTCGGGGACATATAAGGGTTGCAACCAACAACCTGGAACGCGTTGTTTAGCCTTTACCTGCTGACACACTAGGAACTTGTCCCAAAACTCTGCCACCGCCCGCTTTACCCCGGGCCACCAAAACTGTCTCCTCAGAACCTCGTACATCTTGGAAACTCTTGGGTGTACCGATAAGGGTGAGTTGTGGAACTCATTGAGAACCTTGTCGCACATTGCCTCTAGAACAAACATCTTTCCCCGGAAAATCATCTGGTTCTAACTATCCTCCATCCATCCTTCCAAAGCATTTATCTGGTCAACTCGGTCACGCATCACGTCACACTCTGGGTCTCCCCACTGAGACTCCTCCACATTCATCTGATACAAGAAACCTCTACTGTTATCCATCCTCACATCCAGGTGCAAGGCAGCGAACTCCTCCATTGCCTTCCTGGCATCTTCTCACTCTCAGACAGCATCCTTCTGCGACCTCCTGCTCAAGGCATCGGCCACTACATTCCCTTTCCATGAAGTGTAGGAAATCTTGAAGTCGTAATCCTAGAAGAACTCCATCCATCTTCATTTTCGCAAGTTTATGTCCCGCTGGGTGTAGATATACCTCACAATTTTGTGCTCTGTGAAGACCACAAAGCATTCTACGATAAGGTAATGCTGCCATAACTTTATTTCAAGAATGACTACTGCAAGCTCCAGGTCCTGGGTGGCATAATTATGCTCATGAGGGTGTAGCTTCCTAGACCCATAAAAGATCACCCCTGGTCACTACATCAACACACATCTGAGGGCTTGCCCTGAAGCATCATAGAACACCTCATATGCCTCCCCTTCTTCTGGTAGTCTCAGCACTGGGGCACTATCCAACTTCTCCTTCAGATTTCTGAAGGTTTTCTCGCACTACTCACCCCACACGAAAACTTGGTCCTTCATGGTCAAGGCTGTCAAAGGGGCTGCAACTTAGGAGATGTTGGGTAAGAACCTCCGATAGTAACCCGCTAGCACGAGGAAGCTGCGATCCTCTTCCACATTCTTGGGTGCTGCCCAAGAGACAACTTCCAAAACCATTGATGGGTCCACCTCTACCCCATGCGCGGACACTACGTGCCCAAGGAAGTGCACTTCTCATGTCCAGATCTTGTATTTCGAAAACTTCCCATAGAGCTAGTGCTGTCGTAGGACCTCCAAAACCGCCCTTAAGTGCTCTGAATTGTCTTCCTCTGATCTTGAATAGATCAGTATGTCGTCGATGAACACGACTATGAACCGATCCAGGAACTCCAGGAAGACGGTGTTTATAAGCCCCATTAACATAGCTAGTGCATTCGTAACACCGAAAGGCATGGCTACAAACATGAAGTGTACATATCTGAACCTGATGGACATATTCAGGATTTCTCTCTCTTTCACCATCAATTGGTAATACTCAGACTATAGGTCTATGTTCGAGAACCATACTGCCCCTTTCAGTTGGTCGAAAAGATCGTCTATCCTCAGAAGAGTGAAGCGATTCTTGATCATCACCTGATTCAGTGTGCTGTAGTCTATGCACAACCTGAGGCCACCATCTTCTTTCTTTGTGAACAAGACTAGAGCACCCCATGGTGATGCACTTGGTCGAACATAAACCCTCTTCATCAAGTCTCCAATCTGAATATGCAACTCCTGTAGCTCTAGAGGTTCCATCTGGTAAGGAACAATCGAAATCGGACGAGCGCCAGGTTGCAAATCTATCCCAAACTCAATATCACATTGAGGGGTTAGAGTTGTTACTTCCTTGGGAAAGACGTCCATAAAATCATTGACAATCCTTGAAACCTCCACCATATTATCATCTACTGACTCCACAGACACCTCGACTAACAAGAAGAGAAGGGGTTCCTCTCTCATGCTACCCTTCGGACTGCTTCGCTCGCCATTTAAAGTAACACGTCGGCCACCCAAGTCTGAGAAAACAACCCTTCCTTAGAAGCCGTCAATGACGACACACATAAAGAACAACCAGTCGATGCCTAGGATGACTTTGTATGGAGGTATCTGTAGCAGTAGTAGATCTCTGACGGACTTTTGTGGCCCTATCATCAGTGTTCATCCTCTAGAAACATATAACAAGTCGGTCTGACCTCCGACTGGTGTTCTCATCACCAGGGGCGCTGGAAGTCTCTAAGAATCTAGGCCTAGAGAATGTGCCAGACCGGGTGAAAAAAAGGAGTGCGAAGCTCTGGTATCAATCAAGGCGTAAGAAAGGGTACTGAACAAACTAATCATTTCTCGAACAACCTCATGTCCTGCTAGAACTGTTGCCTCCGTGGCGTGCAACTGTCTACACCCATATCCTCTTCCCCTCAGTTGTCGGCTGCCTCCCCGACCACACCATCGTCGAGGACCCTGAGGAGTGCCCTGAGGTCGGCCTCCCCCGGCAACATCTTATCTCAGAAGAGCGGGAGCTCGCTGCCCCTGATGCTGCTGCTGGAAGGGCCCCGCTGGAAGCTTCTACTGAGGCGGGTGATGGGCATGTCCGCCACTTCCATACTGAACTCGGTATGGGCACTAATTCCGGAGATGTCCATGGCTCTCATAGACAAAACACTGCGGTCCTTGGCCCGAAGGGAATGTGCGAGGACTGGGGGACCAGAAAAGGAACTGTTGCGGCCTGCTCCCTACTGGTCGGAACCTAGAGGGTCCCGATGCTGGAGGTATGGTGCGGACGACCTTTCCCTTTGACGAGCCTAGATGAATCCCCTCTTGTGACACAATGCCCAAGGTGTGCACCATCTCCACCACCTCTTCCTTTTTATGGACCTCCATCTATATCGGCAGGGTGAAGGGGGTAACAATGTACTAGAGGGATGGTCGGAGCAACTCCTCTAAACGTCTTGCCCGAGACTCCTCACCTGGAAGGAGGTCCGAAGAGAAACGTAGGAGGTCGTTGAACTTGATTCCCATCTCCTTTACTGACATACTCCCTTGCTGGAAGGAGAGTATCTCTTGACTCTTCTCCACCTTCATTGTAGAAGAGAGGAATTCTGCCCTCAACTCCTTCTTGAAATCAGCCCATGCCACCTCAGCCTCTCCCCTATGCCCCGGGTAAAGCGTCCCCTACTGACGCGCTACTCCCCTCATGTGGCTGATGACCAGAGGAACCCAGTACTCAAGCGAAGCCCGAATCAGGCTGAAAGCTATCACCAACTCTTCTATCCAACTCTACGTCTTCATGTCATAGGTGCTTCCCTCATACTTCTCGAGGGTCTGTCGCTGGAAGGCTCAAAGCATCTTCTGCCACTAGTCATACTCCTCCTCTTGACTAGCCCTCTGTCGATCGGCCAAGTCAACCACCTTGGCCTCGATCTCCCGTACAACTCATGGTCGTCCCCCGGGTTCCATAGATGCAAGGTAAACAAGGAATTCCTAATCCCAAGTAGTACAAAATATTATTCTTAAAGCTTCTTCAAACATCTTATTTTTTTCAAATTCACCAAAACACCCCATAAACATGAGTACACAAGTCATTATGATGCATTTACCTTTAATAGGGTCTCTACCCTGAAATCAGCGTGGCCTCACTTGGTCGTTCGGTTGGTCTAGAGTCCTTGTATTGGATCATGGGGGGCCCTAAAATCCCATGTCCTAGCCGGTCTTCCATGGCCTAATTTACGCATCAAAGTCACCCAAAATCGTTACCCTACTATCCCATGCAATCCTTACCGTGCCTAACTCCAGACTCCATCCTATCTCTCCACCTCACCTATGATACCATTCTATCACGACCCGCCTTCACCAAAAGGAGGGAAGGGTCAGTAGATGGCCATGACCTTCCTTCTTTAAGTTGAAGGAAAGATAATGACCCCCGAAACCCACCTTCAATCGAACCTAGAGTGGAGACCAACACAAAGTGTATAAAGTCAGACACTAAATGGAAGGCATTACCCTTTTTCTTTTAATAGGATCGAGAGATAAGATAGTGAATCCCACAACACCATGACTGAAAGTAAAGAAAAGTAAAGACAAGAACCATTCCCAATTCATGTTACAAAATTAAAATCCACAATGTATAAGGAGACTAAAAACATAAAAAATACCAAAAGAAAGAACGACAACAACTGCGATGATCTGACACAAGGTCTAAGCTAGTACGTTCCAGCACAATCCCCGAAGTCCTCCTAGAAACCTCAAAGAGGTTTTAAATATGTAGGATGAGCATAAAATTATACTATGTAGGGAAAACCAAAGACTCTCATGCACAAGTGGGGAGGCATACTAATGCCCTGTGAGAAAAGTGATAACCAAGCACCTAATAAGGAAACTAACCAACCAAGCCTCACCAAGGCACACTCCCCAAATAACGCAAGTCGATTAATTTATAGTCATAGCACATCGATGTTTGGGTACCCCGCGCCACTTTCCCATTGTTTATTGAAGACATCCTACACATCAGACCAAACCCTCCATTCTCACTGCAGACCCACTACCATACCTCACCCGCACACACCTGGGCCTCAAACACACATCCTTCCCGCAAACACCTGGGCCACAACCACTAACCTGCCCACAGCCACTGGGGCCACAAATGTCACACGTAACCATGCCTACAAACACCTAGGCCAGAAGAACCACTTCCATTCCCGAAGACAACCAGGAAAAAATAACTACTACCACACCCGAAGACACCTGGGCCTCATTGCGAAGATACTTGGGAAACCACCTGCCCAGACGCACCAGGGCCAATAACCACACTACCTTGCCGAAATATTCTTGGGCTAACAATGGACTTCAGGCCGTCACATCCAGCCCGAAGATACTTGGGCTATCCGAGAAAGGGACCAGAAAGGAGCTAATAACAAGCCAGTAATAGAAGTGTTGGAAAAAACACCCTCCCCCATTAAATGGGGGTGTTCGGCACTAAGTGATCAACTTGGGTGAGGCACGAATATGAAACAGAAAAACTACAAGTATATGTATAGGTAACAAGAACTCACCCATTCTCGGTTTTTCCTCAACCAGCCTAAAGAACACTATCCTTACTGTTCATTCATAAGAGAAGAGAACAACACCAATGCTCAACTCACAACATACACCAAACCAAAACCCCATCTATCCCATCCTTGTTTTCATGTTCAGTAATAATGTTTAATTATGTTTCTTCACATACTTGGGAAACTAGTAAGCATAATCACATGCCAAGGAAAGAATACACTCAACAATATTTTAAGCATTCACACTCGGTCCTCTTGTAAAGTCACAACAACAAAGGGATAAGTGAGATCCCTCGGTGTAATGGAACCAAATAAAACCCCAGGATACAGCCCCATGTCCCCAGGATCCATGAACCAATAGTTTCTCAACAACAGAGGATCCCACCCCAATTCGTGATATAAGCATGGTAACCACATGGCCTCAAATTCACAACCATCGAAACCATAACAACAGGGGTTCCCATCCCCACCCACATCACCCAACAGTGGCCCTTGAAAGAAAACAACCAAACCACTACCACCAAAACAAATTAGTATCATGTTAGTATTTTTAGATTTAAAAGATTTAACACACTCCATGATTCCAATTCCGTTGTACTTTAACCGGGGTTATGACAGAAAAAGATTGATCATGGTACTTTCAATTTATTTAGCCTAATATATGTAATTAACCAATTTCATTTACCAATTAACCAATTTCCTTTCCATGATCAACATAACAGATAAGTGATTATTAGTAAAAAGAGAAAGACCACCAACGACCAGGATTTTTAGTAGGCGTAAGCCCATAAAAATCAGAAATCATTAATTATGAAACCGAAGAAAACATAGCAGCATCATCGGTCACACCCCTCCTATTCATTTATTAGAATCAGTTCATAATATTATTTAATGATTGGTTCATCCAATTCTACAAAATAAATAGTATACCCACCCCACAAGATACATATAAAGGAGAGATGAAGGTGAAACCCTACATGGATGATCAAAGATCGACGTTACGTCCTCGTGTAGAAACTAGAAAAACATGAGGAGAAGAAGGAACTCCTCAGATCGCTGTCAAGGAAAACTTCGCAACAAGGTACAACTTGTCTGGAAGGGAGGGTACTCCAAGAACAGGGTGATTGAAAAAGGAACTCATGGAGAAGAAAAGCCTTTAGGTTATAAATATTGAGATGAAACATTATGGGGAAGTTAAGTTACGGAGAGAAAAACTCAAAACCGCATAACGAGCGGGGTCATGGGTTGACCACTCGGTTGGGACACCCACACGTCATTAAAGGGTCCCCACCCTTCGGGGTAGTTAAAACTGACTCTTTATTCCCTAGAGGCATTTATGGAAATTCGTTTAAAGGCATGACCAAAACGCATGATTGAGGTTACTCACTAATCATTTAATTAATTGTCATTAATGGGGTTTAAAAAAAGTTTAAAGTGGGTCAAAACACGGTTTAAAAACCAATTCGCTCAAAAATGGCGCTACTGGAGGTAGGTGAGAGCAACTTGTAGCCGAGAGCTACAGGTAGACTCGAGCTACCGATAGCCGAGAGATACCATTACACTGCAGCTACCGGTAGCCGAGAGCTTCCGGTAGACTCGAGCTACCGGTAGACGCGAGCTACCTGTAGCCGAGAGGTACCGGTAAGTCGAGCTACCAGTAGGCCGAGCTACTGATAGACATGCTACCAGTAGGCGAGTGACCGATAGGTGAGCTACCAGTGGGCGAGCTACCGGTAGATGATTTAAACTTCACCGAGAAGCTGGTATGGACTTCCAAACCACCCAGAACACCTGAACATCGGATTTTCGCCAAGTAATGGACCCCAAAACCCCTGGCCATTACATATTAGTTCTATCGACCAAAGGATGCTCTCCTATCAAATGAAGATCCCATAAAATATGATCATTATCCATCCCAAACTTGATATGATACATAGTTTGGTTGGTGGGTGCTATAATACTAATAAAAATCAATGACCCTCACTTTATGCATCGTTTTCCTCTTTTGATTGTTAAAAGAATTATGGAGAGACTAATGCATACCTCCCTCCCATGACTCCTTGATAAATCCATTCATGTTATCATCGAAAAGATACCATAATCTCTATAAATAATTAATAATATCCATTTATTAATTAAATAAATTTTAAAATAACTATTATTTCGTTACGTACCATCGAATAATTGAACAACAAGTGTTAAAAAACAAGGGGAATCTGATCCCATATAACCCATCTTCTTGAAAAAATAATTCTTTGGAAAATGTTGATGTTGTGGGATGTTTTGTGTCCTTGAACTCCTCCTGTTCGAACTGTGTTTAGGGTTTGAGTTTGGTCGGTAATCTGGGTTGAAGGACCAGTTAGTAGTCTCTAATGAGATATTATTCGGTACACCTTTATGGCGGTTCCCTTCTTGTGTTTGGATCAGGTTTGTTGCATTTTTTTGACAAATTAACTAGCTTGGTTAGGTCCTTGGGTTCTCTAATTGGATAAGGTTCTCCACTATTAAGGGATAATTCATAACGAAAGTGAAACCTATATTTTTTATCCATTCGAAAATCCTCCAGTTGATCAATATAAATAATATTTTATTGATATTTATCGTTTGAGTCTACAATGATTCGTTTCATTGATTTTTTGATCCTCTTTTAGTAGGAGAGTTCTCATGATAGGTTGAAAGAGACATTAGTTTTATAAGTTTCCTACATCATTAAAGGTGGAAGTGGTACAGGGTTTTTTTTGTGGATGAGTGTCTTAATGTAATCTACGAGGGCCTCTGGGTTCTTCATAGTTTCATTGAAGCATGAGTTCTTGTTAAACCACCTGTTTTGGGAATCTCGTCGTGAGGGGCTTTTATGTCCACTTCCTAGACTTTTGTGTTGTTTAGGGACTTGGAATAAGGTCATGTTCCATGTATTGTTTCTATAAGTGACAACGGTCATGATTGGTGATGCCTTGTGTTTTCATGTTCTTGTTTTACTATAAAGGTAAAGGTGGTGAAACCCTCTGAGAGTATTTGTTATGTTGGGAGTATTTATCTTTTGTAAAAACGTCAAAATAATTTTTTTTAGATGAATGTGTGTACATGAAACTTTTTTTTTGTTATTTCCCACTCAAATAAAAAAGGGGTGATGTGTGTACATCTTCTAAGACATTGTTTCAATGAAATGTTGGTTTACGGTAAAATGAGTCTGGAATGTGTTAGTTTATGGTAAAATTATCGGGGATTAGAGTGTAATTGGTTCAATCACAATTAGAAGAAGTCATGTTCAGGTTTTTTCCAAATCCGAACAATGAGGCCAAAGATGCTTCAATCATTTGAGCTCCAACCATAGGTCTTAGAGAGATGCTGGCACGTAGTCAGGGGAAATCCCAATGTCGTTCAAACCATTATACAAAGTTCAATCCTTATAATTAATGATATGAAGAGTTTAAACCACTCTTTTCATCATCTGGTTCCAGTTGTTCCCGATTGGTGGTAGAGGTGGGAGGACCTCATTTCCATGTTGTTGCACAAGTTCATACTTTCCCCCTTTGGTTTCAAATGGGTATTTAGAGAAAGGTTTGAAGTTTTTCTAGACATGTTGAGCACATTTTTTTTGCATGGTTATTAGTGACCATGCCCTAGAAAACCATGTATATAGAAGGATACCCAGAGTTAGTGCATGGATTCCCAAGCTATGTGGACTGACCGTGTGACCATCCCAACTCTTTAAATTTTGGGGTCTTTCAGTACATGCCCATAATGGTCAATTAAGATGGTTGGTTCTTATTGTGAGGAGACCCAGTATGAGTCTTATACAAGATCTTTTTATAAGGTCCATTGGAATTATATCCCTTGAACAAGGGAGTCCGTTCAGTCCTCCCCGTATTAGTGTCCTAAATCTGTCGCGGGTAAATTTATGTTGTCTCTTATGGTGGGGATCCCAATTATGTCTCCACATACTAGTAACTCAGATTGGTCCTTGGTCTATGTTAGGTGGGAGGTAGACCCTTTTGAAGCTATCTAACAACCAAGGTATTCCTAGGGTAAATGTTGGGATTGGAGATTGCCTAACATTATAGTTAAAGTAGTGTACATGTAACCATGTTTGTTGTTGTTTTTCTTCTGGGTAGATTACTTGAGTCGTGTTCATATAATGTTTTAGGAGTTTCGTTTTGGGGATAAAGTCTGAATGTTCTTGATAATTTTATGAAATTGATGTTTGTTGTGGTTTGTGAGAGTATTAATTTTTTAATTGATCACTGTAGGTGTTTTTGCATTTCGGGGGTGGACTAAACTTGGCGAAGGAGTAGATTTCTGGTCTATCAATTGGGTTTGGTTCATTATTTTGACCTTGATGTGGATTTTTGAGGGTGGAATGTTTTAGGTTGGGAATAATTGTAAAATAAATGACTTCATTAGAGGTAATGTTTGATTTAATTTCCATTATTATTTGTTTTGGTGGTATCCTATGAATTTTGGTTGAAATTGTGGGTTTTGAAAACTTGGGCCAAACTATGAGCCCATTTCCTGATTTAAAAAAAATTATTTTATAACTCATTAATTTTTCAAGATTTTTTATGCATTCAAATTCATAAATGGCATCCCTTAACCTATTAACACCACCATGTAAATTTGGATCCTTTAGAAATCCACAATCATGGTGTATTTGGGTTTTTGTTTAAGGTATTGGGCCTGCCCATAAGCCCATTTTCTTATTTAAATGTATTTTCTAATTAATTAATATATCATTCAATTTGTTTTGGTTTTTTAACCTCCCTCTGGAATCCAATATTAGTAAGATCACCCCCATAACTGTTTTAGCATTTTTGGAGTTCATTGGAACTGCGAATTAGGGAGATCTTTCTCAATCTTTCTCAAATCGACCAGAATTAAAGACATAATATGATTCTTTCATAACACCATAAATTTTCTTTTTGATCACCCCTTTTTAGTCCCCACATTTCCTACTATGACTCTGTTGATACTCCATTATTGTTTTTGTTACTTGTAGATTTAGATGTAGGTGAATTTAGGGCGATCTCTTCATGATTTTTGAAAGAATGTCTTTTTCTTTTTGATTTCTTCTCTTTCCTTAGGGTTTCTCTCACAAATACATCATTTATAAAATATCTAGCAATTAGGGTTCGTGAATAGGGTCTAAATTCTTATATTTTGGTGAAATATTGAGGTTTTAGGTTTCTTTTAACTTCTTTGAGTTACGACAGTGCTCTGTTTAATGTTTCCTCCCATTATTTGAGGGTTTCGACAATTTCAGTAGGTGATTCCACGTGTGATAAATTCTAGAGGAATAATATTTCTAGATTTACTTATTTTTCAAGATCATAATATGATTTTTGTTGTGAAAAACTGTTTAATAGGGATTTGGTTAAGTATTTAATTTTATAGTTGGATTTTAGTTTGAAATTGGGTGTTTTTTGATTTTAACCCTCGGGGTATTGTTTGGGTTTGTTATATAACATATGAAATTGGTGTAATAAATATTTTTGGGCTGAAAATTATTCTTTGGTAGGGTCTTGGTGTGCTTTTGGGTTTAAAATATGGGTTTAATTGGTTTTATGCGTGAAACCATGTAATGCCTCTTGAAAGCGTTTTATGAAAATGTGTGTTTTCATTTCCATCTTTTGTGGTATTATTTAAGATGATTTTATAATACTTGAGAGTGGTAAAATATTGGTAGGGTGGAAAATTATGATTTGGATTGGTATCAGTGTGATTTTTTCTTTCAAAGCGGATTTGGAATTGTGTTTTTCGGGCAAAACATTATTATACCCCTTGGGTAGGTATTATGAATATAGTAAATGATTTAATGAGTTACACAATGTTTGAAATGGTTTCTTAAGTAGTATTTCAGTCGTAGTATGTTCTTAAAATGAGTTTTTGAAAGATAAAGTGGTCTGTCTTTATATCAAATGTTTTGGTAATGTTTTGTAATTTGTGGAGGTGATTTAGGAAATTGTGATGTGGGTGTGGAACATGTTTTTGAGGCTCCTTTGTGTGAGTGTGATGTGAAAAATGGGCTTTCTTTATGAAATGTGTATTATGTAACATGTGAGTCGGTTGTTATATGATATTTAGAATCTTGGGAATGATTTTATAAAATTTTCAAAGGATTTTTTGATTTGTGAAAGATGTCAAAAATGTGTTGTGGGCTGTTTTGGTGAGATTTTGATTTCAAAATCAATTTGAATGAAAAGGTGGATTTTTTACTTTTTGGATGTACATGTGGGATTTTTGGTGAATTTTTGATGTTGAAGTGATATTTTCATGTGAAAATTATATTTCGTTTCGTTTTGAACTTGTTTGAGAACAAGAGGGAAACCCACGTATCTAGGTGGTTGGACATGTATCAGTATACTAGTGAATCTATGGTGTTTGGCCTCAGTTTCGTGTAGAAATTTTGACACTTACAACACTAACTAAAATACAATGATGATGATTGGGGACCACTCGGTTATAGGTATGTTCCCTACTAGTGGCTTGTGCATGAGAACTGATATTGTGATGGTCACATTCACCGAGATACGATGTACTTGGGACCCATAATGAGCTTGTTCCTAGGGGTTATATAATATTGCTTAGTCTCATTATTTACATTGTTCTTATCTTCGGAATATGGTATGGTTTGATCGAAAATTCAGTACTGTTGAGATTATTTTTAAAAGAGATTATTCATAATGATATCCCACTTGAAAACTATTTTAATTGTTAAGTTGTATCTTTTAAAAATTGTAACTAGCCTTTCTTGTTTATAAAAACATTCTAGCTTTTCAGAATTGAATTTTTTCACATGGAATATCTTAATGGTGGTATCTTACAGGGCATTGGATCACACCATTCTTACACCCTTATGTTTAAGTATATATTTTTTATTTTTTTTCCTGGTTGTGTAATGTTTTTAGTGCCAATGGATCAGGTTTCTAGTGGGTCCTTAGTTGTGAAGCCCTGTGAAGATGGCTTGAGGGCGGTGCCCATTTCCATGAAGGTTCTCGAGATATTTATTTCTGGTTTTGTACCTTTGTTATAATCTTGGTTAGTTGTTTTAAATAGTGTAATTCAGTTTTGAAATTTTTAAAAATGTAGTTTGGTTTGAAAATTCCTTATTCATTATATTGGATTCATTTGTTGTTTGAAGATTATAAACTCAGGTAAATCATTTCTAATTTTCATTTTTTGTTTCCCGACAACTTGTTCTAGCCTTTGGGGATCAGGAACGCCCTTCCGGACATGTCACGAGCTGGGTTTTGTGCCGGTTTCAGTGGCTACTAGATTTGGTTCGTGATAATGTTGATATAAAAAAGTATATTTTTTTTAGAAAAACTAAATGCAATAGATTATCCCCAGTATTGTAATATCTTTCAAAAATACTCAAATTACATTTATTAGATGGACATTTAATTGTCCCCTCTAATACAATTTCTGGATTTTATCAGGCAAATGATAAAAAAACATCAACATTTCCAATATATATATGATTTCTAGTAGAACTATTTAGATTTTACTGATAATTTATCCAGTTGAAATCATGTAATAATGTCTTATTTTGACATCGGTTATCCATATTTCCCTAAAAAATATAAAATAATACACTTTTTTTGATTAATTTGATATATGAAAAACAAGATCCCAAAAGGATTGAAAATTTAAATTTTATAATTGACTTATAATTAGCACCGATCATTACTTATTTTTACTAGTTATAACTAATTATTATTAATTATATGTAATTATCTCTAATTTTTTTTAATTATTACTAAAGTTTACTAATTATTAATAATTACTTCTTATTATTACTAACTACCACAGATTATGTGTAATTATTACTAATTTTTACCATTTATTACTAATTATTACTAATTAATTGTAATAATTACCAACTACAACTAAATATTCCGAATTATTACAAATTAACACCAACTAATGTTAATTATCAGTAATTAATGATAATTATCACTAAATATCACTAATTTGTACTAATTATCACCAATTATCACTAATTATCAGTAATTAATAATAACTGTCACTATTTATCACCAATTATATCTAATTATTATTTATTTCTAATAATTTAACAAAATTTTTACTAATTATTGCTAGTTCTTTCTAATTATATATAATTCTTACTTATTATTACTAATTAATACAAATTTCTAATATTTATCACTTCTTTTTATTAACTATTACAAATTATCACTAACTATCACTAATTAATACTATTTATTTATAATTAAAATTTATAATTACTAATTATTACAAAATATAACTAATTATTAGTATTTATATTTAATTATATCTAATTATTATAATCTTTTACTAATTATCAATATTTTTTTCTAATTAATACTAATTATCACTAATTGTTCCTAATTGTAACTAATTATTATTAATTATTATTACGTAATAGTAATTTTTATAAATTATTTTTAATTATTACTAATACTTTCTAATTATTTATAATTATTACAAATTACCAATAATTATTACTAGTTATTACTAATTACCACTATTTATTACTAATTACGACTAATTACAAATAATTACAACTAATTATTACTAATTATTACTAATTATTACTAATCGTTACTAATTTTATATAATTAACACTAATTATTATAATAATCTTCTAATTATTACAATCTTTTTCTAATTACTACCAATTATTACTGATTACCACCAATAAATTCTAATTATTACTTATTTGTACTAATTATTACTAATTACCCCTATTTATTAATAATTATAATTAATTACAACTACTTATGACTAATTACCACTTATTGAAACTAATTTTTCTGTTTATTTCTAATTATTTATAATTATTTCTAATTATTAGAAATTACTACCAATTATTACTAATTACAACTAATTATTTCCAATTATGACTAATTACCACTAATTATAAATAATTATTAATAATTACCATTAATTACAACTAATTATTACCAATGGTTACTAATTATTACTAATCGTTATTAATTATTACTAATTTTTATTAGTTATTATATATTTTTAATTATTTTCACAATTTATACTAATTATTTATAATTATCACTAATTATCACTAGTTGTAAAAATTTATTACTATTTATCATTTATTAACTATTAGTAATTATAATTATATATAACTAATTAGTACTAATTATTATTAATTTTTACTAATTTTTACATATTATTACAAATTATTTATAATTTTTTATAATTACCACTAATTACGGCTAATTTTTACTTATTTTTTCTAGTTTTTACAAATTCTTACTAATTATCATAAATTACTTCGAATTACCTCTAATTATTACTAATTACAACTAATTATTACAAATAATTTCTAATAATTAACAAATACTACTAATCATTACTAGTTATTACTAATTACAACTAATTAGAACATTTTTTGCTAAATATTACTAATTTTCACTAATTCTTACTAATTATTCCTAATTTTCAACAATTATCCTTAATTATCACTCGTTTGTACAAATTAATTCTAATTAATACCAATTAATATTATTATTACTAATTATTATTATGTTTTAAGAATTATTACTAATTATTCCTAATTATTAAAAATTATTTCAAATTATTACTAAATTTTTCTAATTATCCCTAATTAGTACTAATTATTACTAATTACCACTACTTATTAATTGTTAATACTTGTGTCTAATTGGTGCTAATTCATGATAATTGTTACTAATTATTACTAATTGTTATTATTTCTAACTTATTTTTACTAATTCATACTAATTATCATTAATTATAACTAATTATTTCTAAATAACGTTATTTAATACAAAATTCCACTACTTTTTACTTATTACTTCTAATTTTTAATAATTACTGCTAATTTTAACAAATTCTTCTAATGTTAAATAATTAATTCTTAATTTCTCTAATTACTACAAATTAATACTATTTGTTGTTGATTTATATTATTAATAATAAACAATTATTTTTACTGAGATGTGATTTTTTTACTAATTAGTTGAAATTATTACTAATTAATTGTAATTATTACTATTTAAAATTAATTATTTTTAATTAAAACTTATTTTTAATAATATTTATTAATGTATACGAACTTTTTACTAATTAACAGTAATTGTGAATATTTATTTTGATTTATTTGTTAATTTTTACTAATTAACACTAATAAATATTAATTACCCCATTTTTCATCATTACTATTAATTATTACTAATTACAACTAATTATATCTATTTACCACTACTTTGATATATTTATTGCAAATTAAAATTACATACATTTTAATTTTGAACATTAATAATAATTAAAACTAAATATTACTTATTTCAAATAAATTCTAATAAATATAAATAATTTTTAATTCTATTTATTTATTATAATTATAAAAAATTATTCTAATTGAGTATAATTTAATATAAATAAAAATATTAAAATATAATAAAAAATAAAATAAATAAAATAAAATTTTAAAACATTGCTTAAATACATAAAAATGACGCTGTTAGGTGCTGTAAACTTCAAAATTCTCATCCCATAATAATTTAAAATATACCTGAAGAACAAGGGAAAAACCCAAAAAGGAGAGGTGGATGAGTGAATGGAGTTAAAAAATCAGGGGTTATATATATGTTAAATTTGTATCGATGACACTATTTGCGATGGGATCCTCGAAAAAAATAGTATTATTTGTTTTGGTTCGTGTTGCAAATAGTTCCCCCTGAAATTTCTTGATTTGGTGGCTAATAAAATAATTATTATGGGACTCATTGCATATACTCAACTATTTCTAGGTTATTTGTGATGGGTGAATGGTCATGTCATAATTTGAATTTTGGGCATCAGTCGTGTCCCAATTAGTTCCCGTAATAAATAGGGTGGTTAAAAAGTAATTGTGACCTAAATCATCACAAATATTGACCTATTGACATAGTATTCACACCCAAATATATTTTCCATCCTTTTAAAAAGTGTGGATGGTACATGAGAATGGAAAGAGGAGATAAACATCACGAATATACATGATCGATGGTATTTGCGATGGGGGATAAATATGTCCTCGATGGAAAATATGTATCCTTTGAGATATGAAGGGATGTGATCAACAAAAAAAAGTCCAAGGATACAATGATATAAATTTGGAATCTTATAGGTTTCATCATGTTATTGATTTAAAATGTTGTTCCATGTTATATATTGAGATAGAGTGTTCTCCCATGAGATAATGTTTTCTAAAATGATCAAATATAAAATATAATTTTACATAACGTTAATTTATTTAATTTCTAACAAATTTTAATTGAAGATAAAAATAATTTAATATCTCCTAGAATTGATAACAAATCCAGAGATGTAGAATTCAATACCAATGTTACAAGACATGTAATATTGGAAGTAATGTTTCAAAATGGAAAAAATATTGAAAAAATAATAATGTTATTATTGAGAAAAAATATTTAAGAGTTATTTTTGGATATTATTTAACTATATAATATTTCATAATAATTATGGGGAAATATTTCAGTATTATATAATGTAATTTTAAAGAGTTAAAACCCATTGTGAAACAATATAGGAAATTTTCTCATGAACTATATATGGTCTCTATCAAAATTGGCACTCAACATGGTCTGTGAAAAGTCTCGAAGGGTGTTCATGATCCCCACGGGCTAGCACATGTGCCCATGTATCATAAAATGATATTTGGGAATGATTTACCTTAGATTATAAATAATAAAACAACAAACATGTCAAATATAAAAAATCATGATTTTCAAAACAAACCATCTTTTACATTAATATGATTTGAATTACATTATTTAAAACAATTCTCAAAGACTATAACAAATTTAGAAACCCAAAATGCACAGCTAAAGAACCACTTCATGGAAAGAGGCACCACCCTCAAGCCATCTCCACAACACTCTATCATGGAGGACTCCTTAAAACTAGATCAATCAGTAAAAAAAGTTGTAACTAAAACCATGACAAAAATAACCAAGTCTACACACACCAAAATGTGTATGTAGGGTGTGATACAAAGCCCAATAGAATTCCACCACTAAAGGATTCCTTATGATAAACATTCAAATATGAGAATCTAGAATGTTTTCATAAACATGAGATGTTAATAATAATTTTAAGGAGATGAAACCTTAAATAAAAACAGTTTTCAATTGGGTGACTATAATGAATCAACACTTTTAAAAAGAGTGTAAATGCTGCTTAATTTTCCATCCAATCATATAGTATGAAAATGTTAAGCATAAAGTATCTAATGATCACAAGCAATGGGAAATAACCACTACACACTAGCTCGTTGTGGGTCCCAAGTACCACGTATCTCAATGAAAGTAACTATAAAAATATCTGTTCTCATGAGCCACTAGTAGGGATAATACCCATAATATAGTTTCCCCCCAACATCATTATCATCATCATTGTAGTTTAGTTAGTGGTTTCGTCATCAAACATTCTTCGTGAAACTGATGTCAAACCCTACATGATCACTAGTTTACTAGTAGGCCTCCACCCACCTAGATACCCATGTGTTCCCTCTTGTGCTCCAGAAATTTCCACAGGCCATGAAATATAATTTTCACATGAAAATATCACTTCCAATTCATACACACACAAAACATACCTCATGTATATCACACAAGTTACATAATACTATTTTTCAATAAAATTAATTTTGAAATCATACTCACACCAAAACAGCCCATAACACATTTCACTTATCCTTCACGCTTTAAAAAATCCATTAAATATTTTATAAACCCATTAAAGATAGTTCTAATCACATAAAATTCCCCACACATGTCACATAATACTTCTTTCACAAACAAAATTCATTTTTCACATCATACTCACACAAAACATCCCTCAAACATGTTTCGCACATTCCATTCAATTTCATAAAACCCTTCAGTAATTTATAAAATATTCTAAAACTAATTGAAGTATTAAATCACCACATTACATTTCAGTATCCCATCTCAGGTGAACACACTCACCAATACTATACATGTACATCCTTTACCAACTTTATTTAACTAAATAAATCATTTGAAATTTTTATAAATCAATCCCACGGAGTATGCACATGTTTTTTACATAAAAGAATTTCAAAAACCACTATCAAGGACAAAATCACACAGAATAAATTCCAAACCATAATATTAATCCACTTTCAGCAACTAATAAATCACTTTCACACTTTATAAAACTACCACAAAATATATCACATGAGTTACATTAGAAAAATACAAAACATCAAGTGAAAATGTAACTTTAATACAACATGCTTAACTAATGCTTCCAAAAATGGTTTTCACAAAACACACTACATATTATAAACATGATAAATTAATAAATCAGACAATCTAACTCATCAATAATTTCTTACACATGGAATCACTTACCTTTTGTGTCAAAACCCCTATTATATTGTGTGAAACATCAATTGCACCACTGCCACACCAGAAGGGAGTGAAAAGACAACTAAAACCTCAAGATTAAACCAAGAAAATCAAATCAAAACCCAATATATGATCCCTAATTTCATTACATTTTAGAACATCAAGAAATGTGGAATAACCACTAAGAAAATGGGAGGACCTTGAGAGGAAACTCACTTAATTGGGAGATCTTGAATAAAAATCTCCCAATATACTGGTATCTGGATTTCCAAACAGCCAAATATGAAAGTGAGGATCGAATAAGGATGAGTAGGTCGTGTGAGAACTAAAATTGTGGGAAATGACTAAAAATTTAAGGAATTATGAATGAAATAATGTACATATTAAAATCTTGACAATTTTAGACATCCAGAAATGTCTCACCATTATTCTTGATGAATATGAGATCCAAAGAGGGGGAGGAGAGAATGGGGGTGCGCATGGGGTACATGTGCTTGGGTGAGAGTTGGGACAACCAGAAACCATAGGAATTGAAAAATATATTAAATAATTAAAAAAATTTAATCCGGAAAAAATATTTCAGGATGGCCCAAAACCTAAATAAAAAACCGAAATCAATTATTATTATGGATTACTATGGGGTCAAAATTTATATTGAGTTTTTAATATACTAGGGGATTCCAATTGGTATGTGTAATAGGTGTAAAATGTTGAATCATTATGGAGTTATAAAAGAAACAGAAATTATTTTTAAATATGAAAATGTGTTAATCGGTTGGCACATATTTTGAAAAGCCACCATTTCCACCAAAATTCATGGGAAACAACAAAAACATTTCTAGAATAGAAAATAAATGAAAAATACCTTTAAAATATGTCATGTATGTGACAATTCTCCCAACCATAAAAAATTCTTCCCTCGGAAAGCCACAACAAGTCCAAAGTAAAAAAACCAAACCCAACATAAACTGTAAAATGCTATCCTTTTCTATGTTTTGTTGCCATAAGAAAATGCTATGATAACTCTAGTATATCAATCAATAATGGAATAATTTCACAATTCAAAACATACTGGACCTACCTGTAATGATCAAGCACATTCCAAATTCATCCCAAATGAAACACCTCAAAAGCCTTTTTAACAATACTCAAGCAGTTTACCCAAATGAACAACAACATCGAACAAGGTTACACTGACCATACATTAACTAATCTGTCGGGCGCTCTCTAATCCCAATGTTTACCAAATGAATATGTTTGTATTTAAATAGCTTCGAACAAGACTACCTACATCCAAGCCAAGACCAAGGACAAAACCATGTTACTGATATTGGGAGACAGAAATGTGACCCTACTATATGTGACAACATAAATTTTCCCAAGAAGGAATAGGGACACTAATAGGGGGAGGACTTAGTAGAATCCCTGAGATAAGCGGTATAATATCATTATATTTTCCCAAAAGAACATACATATGAACCATAGTGTGTTTCTCTACCCTTCAAACCAACCATTTAAACCATATAGCATTGTCTGACATAAAAATCGCCCAAAATATAATGAGTTGGCATAGTCACACGGTTAGTCTACACGGTTTGGGAAACCATGAACTAACCGTGCTGATAAATCTATCCAAAGGGGATACTTCACAAAGGTACAATGGCCAAGAAGCATGCCATGTGGAGACCATGTGATAACTGCTATCTCTTATCGAACTATTATTTAGGTTGTCGAACGATTACTACTAGCCATGCAGAAATAATGTGAATTAATCTACCTCGCCTAAATTTCATTCATTTCTCCAAAAAATCGAAAAAAATGGGAATGTATGAAATAATGTTAGAACATGGAAATGATGTCCTCCCACCTGTACCACCAAAAAGGAATAAATGGAACAATATGATGACACCATAGGTTTAATATTTTCCTTTCATTCATAATGCAGATATGAATTAAACCAAAGGTTTTAATGACCCAAGGATTTCCTTGACTACGAGTGAACATCACTCTGAGACCTATGGCTTGAGCTCAAATAATTAAAGCATCCCGACCTCAAATTTAGCCTTTTGAAAACCCTTAATGTAATTTATTCATATAGTGCCACCAAAAACTGCACCATGATCCTATATGGGTTCAAAAATTCAAAACACACTCTAACCACACTTTACCATCTCTCAAACATTTACTAAAACAAGGGCTTAGAAGATGCACACACATCAACCCATGTTCTTTTATATTAGTAATGGAAAGAGGAAATGACATATAGAAACACAATACTCTAAATAGAGGATGCTGAGATTTTTTAAACTGAGACACACTTCCATACAGAGGATACTCTTAGAGTATTGTGCTACCTTACTCATTCTGTAAAACAAGAACATGGAATCACAAGGAATCACTGAACATGACCATTATGATTGATAGAAACAAGACAAGGAATGAAATCTTATTCCAAGTCCCTAACAACACACGATTATTAAAAATGGAAACAATATTCTCACTTGATCAGAATTTTTATAGAGATGTCATAACATAGACCCTCTCTTCGAAGAGACTGACAATGGACATATATGCCCTCTTAGAGAACATCCATCACTGAAATCCCTGAACTACTGCCACCATTGAATACTTAGGTAATATAAGGAACTATAATATCTTTCAACCTGCCGAGACTACTCTCCCATTAAAAGAGGATCCAAGAATCCAAGAATGGAAATGGTGTAGACTCAATCTCTAAATCCTGAGAAAAATATTACTTATATTGATCATCTTGAGGACAGTACAACAACAAAACTATATGGGATGCAATTTAGTTTTGTGTTTACCCTTAATGGGGTAATTCCTTATCCAACAAGAGAATATAAGGAACAAAACAAGATGGTCTATTGGTCATTAAATACCACAAACTAGATTCAAACACATGATGTTAACCACTGTAAAGGCATCCTAAAACATTTCTCATAAGAATTCCACTGACCAACCCTTCATCCCAGCATTCTGACTAAACCAAAACCCAAAACACCATTCAATTAAGAGGGGTCCTTGGACACAAAACATCCCACAACAACAAAAAATTTTAAAACACATAAGATGCACCATCCCAAACCAGTCATAAAAGACATCATGTTTACCATTAAAAACATATATTTAAATACAAACGGTTCAACAGTTAGTGAATCCACTAATGGTACCCCCTATGCCTCACAAAAGCATATTTTCATGCAACATCAAGAACCCTCATCTTTTCAATCACAGAACTCATCATGTCATTCCATTAACCATTGATCTTCCCATATAACCCCACACATGTAGTTTCTCATGGAAAAATTAATGGTTAAAAAAATTCCTTCCAATTTTTAAAACCAAAACATTCAACTGATACTTTATTTTTTTCAGGATCAATATCCACGAATTAAAATTCAAATTTATGTCTTATGAAACATTTCAAAAGATCAGAAATCTTTAAATAAAAACTCACTTTCCATTCCTCTGTAATATTTCAAAAAAATTCATCGCATTTCAAAATACTTCTAGTTTCATGACAAACTTCATTTCATAAATCCATATTAAATTGTTAACTCCAATCTTCTCATTTAAAAAAAAGATTATAAAATTTTAAAAAAAATTTTAGATACTCAATAGATACCAAAATAAAATCCATTTCCAAACACCACACATGACCATCAAAAAATTCCATCCCATTAAACCACATTTTAGTTGTTTAGAAAATTATTTTGGAAACCCTTTTTCAAAACCAACTTTAATATAGTTCCTCCATTCAAAATAGGTGTAGACGCACAATCTTTCCTTTCAAAAAAACTCTGAAAACTAAATTCAAAGTTTTAATATATCAAAACACTATATCTTTATTAGATAATGAATTCAAAAAAAAACTTTATGCTTTTTAAAACCAAGTGATTTTGTCATTAAAAACAAAATTCCCAGATTTAAGAACTAAAGGACACAAGACAATGAGATGGGAAAATAGTTTCTATGGGTGAATTAGAAATATGGTTGGAGGACATACGCCAATCAGATCACCATCCAAAGGGAGTTTTAGGGAAATATCGTCGGCTAATCATGGCTTTCTAGGCCCTGCAAGTTCACTGAGACCATTATCCCAACTCACTTTTCATTTCCCCTAATCGTCATCAAACCAAGAAAACCAACAGACTCAGATAAAACCTAGATTCCCCTTGTGACATGAATCATGTCACGAGGTGTGTTTTCCAGGAACCCTACACATAATCGTAATTTCAAGCCCCGATAATACTAACTCAAGACTATCCTGACTCTTCCCTAATTAACATGACCCAAGAGAGCGAGCCTCCTTTTATACCATTTCTTCATGAACCGTATTTGTTCTCCAATAAAAATGGAACTTGACATGGTCTGCGACAAACCCCGAAGGGCATTCTTGATCCCCACGGTAAGGAACAAGTTCCCAGGTATCATAAAATGAAATGTAGAAATGATTTACCAATGATTATAATCAATTAAACAAAATCAAGTCCAATGTAACCAATCTGGATTTTTCAAAAATACTATCTTTTAAAAAAATTAGAATTTAAAATAATGATCAGTCACTATAACAAATTACGAAACCCAAAATGGAAAGTCTAAGAACATTATCATGTAATGAGGAACCATCCTCAATCCATATTCACATCAATGCATCACGAAGGACCACTAAGAACTCGAACCATCCTCACAAAAGTTTATATCCAAACCTATGACAAAAATAACCTAGTCTACTTACACCTGTAGGATTAAGTAGGGTGTGACCGAAAGCTTAGTATGATTCCACCACTAAATAATTACATGTGATAAACATTAAAAGAATACAATCTTGCAATTTTTCATAAAAATGACATGGTAATAAAAAATTTTAAGCGATTCAACTTTAAATAAAAACCATTTTCAAGTGGGCTATTGTAAAGAATCAATACTTTTAAAAAGTGTGAAAAAGCTACTAAATTTTCCTTCTAAACATACTATATCCTGATGGTAAGCATTAAATATCTAATACTCACTAGAAACAAGGAATAACCCCTAGGCACTAGCTCACTGTGGGTCCTAAGTACTTCATATCTTGGTGAATGTAACTATACAAATAACCATTATCATTCACACAAGACACTAGTAGGGATCATTCCAATAACCTACTGGTCCCCCAAAAACAAAAACAACAACATCATCATCATAATTTATTAATATTTTTCATCTTCAAACATTCTTTGTGAATCTTATGCCAAACCCCACGGGATCACTAGCATACTAGTACACATCCACCCAGCTAAATACCTATGTGTACCCTATTGTGCTCAAATATGTACCAAAAAATATAAAATATAATTTTGACTTTCAGATACTACTTCCAAGACACACACACACCAAAAATCCAACATGTATATCACACATGTCACATAATCCCATTTTTCATTCAAATTAATTTAGAAATCATACTCACAACAAAACTGCCCACAACACTTTTTGAAAATCATTCGCACATAAAAAAAATCTTTTATCAGTTTTATAAAACCATTCAAAGGTAGATAAAATCAAATAATAGGCAACAAAAATGTAACATAATACTCCTTTCACAAACAAAAATCATTTTTCATATCTTACTAAAAAAAACTGCCCAAAAATGTGTTTCTTTCCTTTCTTGCAATTTAATAAAACCCTTCAGCAATTTAAAAAACATTCTAAAAATGTTTGACATCTTAAATTAATGAATTACCTTAAAAAATCCAATATTATGTGGTGTTTCTACCAAAAATAATATATGTACATCCTTTTTTCAACATTATTTATCTCAATAAATTATTTAAATTTTTCATTAATCAATATCAAGGGGTATATCCATGTTTTTCACATAAAAGATATTTCAAAACCCTCTTTCAAAGCCTAAATCACACAAAATCATTACCAAACCATAATTGGAGGCCCCATTCAACAACTAATAAATCAAATTCAAATTTTAAAAAGCTACCATAAAAGATATCACATGTGTTACATTTGAAAAATTCCCAACTTCGATAAAAAATGTTACTTTAATACTATATTCTTAAATAATGATACCAAAAAATGGTTTTCTCACCACACACAACATTTTCAAAACATGCTAAATTAAAAAATCAAGAATTATAACAAATCAATAATTCCTTACTCATGGAATCATGTACAATTTATGTCACACCCCCCAAATCTATTGTGAGAAACACAAATCACACCTCCATTTCACCATAATGGAGTGAAAAGCCACAAAAACATCAATATTAGACCAACAAACTCAATAACAAACCGTAGGTACGAAATCCGACTTAATGAAATTTTACAACCTTTAGAGAAGTGGAAGAAACCCAAATAAAATTTGATGAAGTTGAGAGGAAACTCACTTAATTGATTGATCTTGCATAAAACTCCCCAAATACAATATCTTATGAATTTACCAAAATGCCAAAATTGATTGTGAGACTCGAATAAGGCTGAGTAGGTCACGTGAGAACTATAATGGATAGAACGGAGTAAAAAATGAATGTGTTATGAAATAAAAAATTTACCTCTTCAAATCTCAACGATTTGAGACATCCAGCTAGGTTTCATCCTAATTCCTATTGAATATGATCTCCAAAGAAGGAGAGGAGAGCATGGGGGAATTCCTAGGCAAGGGGTCTCATATGATAGTTTGATTTACCAAAAAATTAATGATATATTAAAAAAATTAAATGTGTTTTCAGGCTAGCGCAAAACATTAATAAAAAAACCAAATCTATCATTATTACTAATGCCTATGGTGTTCAAATTAATCTGGTGGTTTTAATATACCGGGGGATGACAATTGGGAAGTGGAATGAGTGCAAAATTTTGAAAAAATAATGAGTTCTAAAGTAAAAAAAATTATTTTTAAATATGGAAGTGGCCTTATAGTTTGTACCAAATTCTGAAAACCCACTATTTCCCCAAAAATTCTTGGGAAACCCCCAAAACTAAGCAAAAATATATTTTAAATGAAAAAAATAATTTTAAAATAATTCATGGATGTGGCACGTTCCATAATTTTATTTTTTGGTTTTTATAAATAATAGATTAAATATAACATATTCATGAAAAAATATTAGATCAAACTATTTTCTATATGTGAACTAATGAGAATAAATGAAATTCATTTATAATTATATAGAAAATGAAATTGGAAAAAAATATAATATAGTTTTATGGTTTAATGTATAGAAATTACAAAAGATGTATATTTATGAATGGAGATGTGAAGAATTATGCATATATATAATTTCTATAGAGAATAAATTTCTATCTGAAATTCAAAGGTGAAGTTTTATCATTATTTCTAATAATTGATGGAAAAACAAAAATCTAGATTTCTATTCAAAAATATTTTACAATCATTTTAGTGGTGACCTCCACAATTTCACCTCATAATCTCTTTCATTGAGTAGATCATGCATAAGGGAAAAGTTGGTGCGTCCCATGTTTTAGTAGTAATACCTACTAAATATTGTAATCACTTATAGTTCATAGTGTTTTATTATGTGTATCTACATATTGTTACTGTATGATCTTTGGATTTTTCCTTTTACAATGAAACAAGAACAGTCATGGTTTTTTGTTCTTTTTTCAGCACATTGGGTGTATTCATTAGTTTGTAAAAGGATCACATTGTTATTAAAAATGTGGTAACATAATCCTAATGGAGTTGAAAATAAATTCCACACAATAATTAAACCCATCAAAGGAAGTGTTAAATTATTTATACTATAATAGCAATGAATTCCACATGTTTAGTTATCTTAAAAAATTGTAAAATGTAATTTAATGTATACAAAATATGTAAATAATTAAAAATAAAAATAATATTTATACCATTATTATACCGTAATGATATTTTATGAAATATATTATTTCAAATTAATTTAAATTCACTAATATATTTTTTTACACAAAATATAAATTTTATCTTATATTAAATTTATAAAAAATAAAAATCTTGTGTTGTTTTCAATATCGAGTTTATATGATTATTTATGTTCCACAATAGTTCGTGTCTTACAAGACAAAAATATAATACTAATATAAATATGATAGTTATAATTTAGCTGTTGGAATTTCTAAAATGAATGATATTAACTAAATTTCTATTAAATCACTTAAACAAGTTTGTAAAATTAATTCATTTGTTAAAAATTAATTATAAATAAAAATAAAAAAATTTAATTTAATCTATGTATTTTATAAAAATCCATTTTTTGAAAATAATGGAATTTATTTTAATAAATTTTATTAATAAATTTTATTTAAATTTATTAATAATTTCTATTTTTAATATATTAATAAAATTATATTTCAAAATATCCATTATGTTTGATAAGATTAATATTAGTAAAATCAAATTTTCTGCATTATAAATTCTATACTTATAAAAGGATGTTTAACCACCTTTTAGTGGAATGCTTGTTATAAAAAAATTACACAATTACAATTTTTAATTAAGACATTAAACATCATTCTTGAAATATTAACCTCCAAATTTACTTTGGGTTAGTTTTTTGATTTTTTTTTTAAACATTAATATGTTGGTGAATATTGAATGACACCGAATTTTAAATGATTAGTTTTTTATCAATGTAATTTAAAGTGTTAATTTTTATTTATAATTGTTTTTAAATAATGATTATTTCAATTTTTTATCATTAATTATAGTTTATCTAAAGGCGTAGAAATTAAAAAAAAAATTCCTTAATTTCTTTAGAATTTTAGGAGTCTGCGGTTTTTGACGTAACTTGATTTTGAGGCCTGGTGTGCCTGGAATCAATTTCTGAAGTTTTTTTCAGGTTTGTTAAGTAAATGTACATGGAGGTTTTTATATCTTTTGAAACGGTGCTCGGAATTGAAATTTGTGGACACCGATGAACTCGCAGCGCCAATATTCGCTTAAAAGGAACTTCGTCGTAGTTGCGTTTTATGTGGGTTTATAGTTAATATTTGGGGATTTAGAATAAAATAAATAAAATTTGTAGCACACAATATTATTTATGGATGTTATTTATTTCCTCTCATGGGGAGTTATAGGTGGGGCCCACACCCACATAACCTCCCATGAGAGGATATTTGTGAGGTGGGGCCCACACGTTCCTTAAAACCATTCATCTCCCCATAACTCCCCTTAACACCTTTAACACCCCCTTTAATTAACTTGTTAACTCCTCTCTTTTAAAATTTTCAACTCTCCTCCTCCCAAACATTATGTTTTCCAACAAAAATTATTTAATATCCTTATTAATTAATTGACACATCTCCTCTTTTGAATTATTTTGATTTTCAAAGATTTTCATTAAAGTTGGAAAAGTCTATTATAATATTTTCATAGAAAATATTTTTGTTGGGGGAACCTCTGGAAAATTAGAGGTGCTTCATTCATCAATGAAGAACATCATCCTTCCAACGAAGAACCACCGATGAAAGACGATAGCCTCCTTCAATCTTCGGTCAAGCCAAAGGAGAACGATCCACCCGCAAGTAAGGCGGACGACACGCCATCCTCGGCTCCTTTTTCCCCAATGTCAATGAGTTGACACCGTCTCCCCGCGACACCGTCTTCCATGGTTCCTGACTATCGCAAACCTTATTACGAGGTAGGGGATATTGTATAATTTTTATATATGTGATTTACACCCTCGAGCATGGGCGTTTATTTGTTGGGTGATTGTTTGAACCACTAACGCGGTGGGAACTGGCTAACGAACAAGTCCGCACCCACCACCAACTTGTTCGTGATGCACAATTTGTTGGGCGATGGTTGAACGGAAGGGAAACATCGATTTGAGGCCATTGCAGTGTAGAGAAATACCCGAGAGGACCGCAGGTGCAGACGAAAGGCAAAACGGACCACCGAAACGACTGCAGTGGCCCGTGGAAAATCATGGCAACACCGGCGCCCGCATGCGGCTCTTGGACCCAGTGCGCCGCCTGGGGGTAGCTGCACCCTAGCGCGCTGCCGGGGGAAGAACGTTGAAGTACCGACCACAGTAGTGGTGGAGCGGAACCCACGCCACATGGGTTCCGTGGAGGCTAGGCGGCACCAGCCTAGCACCACTGTTATAAAGGTCGGGGGGAGTGCCACCCCCCACCCCACTCAGCCTGCCCGGCAGGCCACCGGGTCGGACCACTTGCACGCAGGCTGGGTCGGACTGGACTCAGACCCCCCTCTTCGGACCATTTTCGGTAAATCTCTTATAAATTGAGCTACATACCTCTTATATATGCACGGTTAGTTGTGTAGGATTCATTGGATTGAGGCGGTCATATTTTTATATTACACTAATGGTTTTGGAAAAGTTTGTGTACGACTGAGTTGGTTCGAACCCGAAACCAACCGGGCCCTCGGATCAAAAACACCTATAACTTATTGACCGGACGTCCGATTAACGTGTCATCAATTACGTCGGTTTCCTTTGGTTGAGACAGTTCTTTTGGTATACTCTACCTGAGGTTTGGACACAGTTGGACTATGGTTGGTTTGGTTTTAGCTTGAAAAATCACCGGGACCTTGGAATAGAAAAGCCAATAAATCACAGACCAGGTGTCCGATTGACGCGCCATCTGTTGCATTCAGACCCCTATGTCGTGGAAGACCTTTGATATAATTCTTCGTGGGACTTCATGACACATTGAGTATCATCTTGTAGCTCATGGAGTAGACCCTCCGGGAGATGAGGGAGCAGACTGTGGAGACCTAGTAGCAGGCTGAGACCTGATGACTGCTTGACCGATTCGTTTCAGAGTGACTTGACTAGCCCATTGCGGAGCACTACTATGTGTGGTGGAAAACCCATAGACGAGGAGCACTACATTGTGAGGCTGCAAACTCGTGGTACTCGATAAAACAAGTACCTCTGTAGGCTATCAGGGGGAGCGCTACTATTTGAGGCGGCAGACCCGCAGTACTCGACAGGAGGAGTACCTCGGCAGACTAAGGTTAATGAGTAGCACCTCAGAGTCATGACAAGACCATTGTACTCGATAGAGGAGGATTTCTCCAGCAGCCATGGTTTCATTAATGAAAATCTTGGTTTGATCCGATTCAATGACATTTGTGTTTTCCTAATGATTGAGACGGGTTACTTGATAACATAGGTATATGTATGGGCATATACCAAAGTAATGGTTATCTGTTGAAATATTACTTTCTGGTCTATCATTGTTGGATTTTTGTGAGTCATTGAGGGTCTTGGGGTACCTACTGTGTATTTTTATACTCACCCATGTACCGGCTATGCCCGCAATACATTGTGTTGGATGAAGACGATGGATAACTCTGACCGAGGCAGAGTGTACGAGGATTGGACGGTACCCGGAGGTGGACCTCACGACGAGATGATGCCCATATGGGAAGGATAGATGTGGAGTACTGAGGAGGCTATCTGTACCTACCCTTCAGGTATGAACCCCGAAAGACGATCTAGGAGCTACTTTCACCTTCCAGATTATCCCTTTTTAGTTTTACTAGCTTTCAGTTGTATTTGTACTTTATAGTTGGGCATGTATTCTGGCTCCTTTACTTTCACTACTCATTATATAATGTTTTCACTTAGTGTTTTATTCCGCTTGTACTCTGGTTGTGTTTGTTTCTAGTTATAAAGGCAATGCCTTCCCAGTTTTAGTGAATTACGCATTTGGTGCAAGTCGCGAGCCCCTGGCCTATGGAAAGCGGGTTTGGGGTAGTCACGATGTGTGCCCCGGGGTACGGGTTGTGACAAATTGTTATCAGAGGGGTCGATTCAACCGCATAACATGGATTATGATATTTTCTTTATGTGATGAAACAGTGTTAAGGGTACTAAGTGTATTTTTCAGATTAGGGAGTCTTGTGTTGGTGCGGGCGGCTGACGTATCCATACACCAGGACCCTGACTTCTGACGTCCGACTCAGTGCCCGAAAAAACTGATTGTGTGGGTGCTTTCAAAAGTTTTTCCTTTATGTTAGCTCAAACCAGGTCAGCTCACTAGGTATAGTCTTTTGATCGTGTCGCATTTGTTTCTTTCAGGATGCCTCCCCACGGACGACCAACTACAGCCCCGAGATTTTTATGTACTGACAGGCCACTGAGTGACGAGGCCTCAGTACAGGGCCCTCTTCCAGTTAAGGCACCAGCGGTACTACTTCTCGTTGGTCCACCGATGCCACCAGCCCCAACAGCATGTGATGCATGCCTCTTGAACATGCTGCACGAGTTTCAGTGCCAGAGGCCACCCTGGTTCTAGGGAGAGGTAGACCCACAGGCGGTTGAGGATCAGCAAGAGGCTGTGGTGAGAGTGTTCAAGCTAGTAGGGACACCAACAGATTTAATGGTGATCCTTGCTTTCAGTCTCTTTCATGTAACAACAGGTAGCTGGTGGAGCCTGATTCTCCAGATTCATGATGAGGTGACACTTCTATGGGAAGACTTCGAGAGCCTGTCCCGAGTGGAGTTTGTACTAGCCACCTTACGAGCGGTGCAGATACAGGAGGTACTACATCTACAACAGGGTAGCATGACAGTAGCACAATACTCAGTGAGGTTCATAGACATCTTGTGCTACTATATATATATGGTACGAGACCCGTTCTTCAGGGATCGGACCATCGAGCATGGGCTCAGGCAAGAGATTAGAGCATCAGTTATCTCTCACAGCATCCTGACACAGACATGGGTGTTGGAGCGAGCCCTCTTAGTAGAGAGTTTCCTTGCTGAGCAGTCTCCAGCAGTGGGACCCACCACTACCCAACATGTAGTGGAGTCTTCAGCAAATGGAAGTAGACATACGACGTAGTGGCCCAAGAAGACCAGACCTACAGGTGGTCGACCGCACGACTCATGGTCGGTAGTGCGGGTCACCCAGTGTGGAGACATAACTATACCTGCCAGGAAATGTTACTCAAGCGGTGGACATTGTCACTTGGCATGTGACTGTCCAACCTGCCACTCGGATGATCAACAGATAGATAAATGACCTCCCAGGTAGAGGCAGAGGTTCAATCATGATGAACCGCATGGAGCAGGTGACCTTGGCAGAGGAGCTTTCTGTTCATCTGGTTGTGGACAAATGCTTCAATGTGTTTTCACCACCACCACTAGGAGGTCCACCCCAACCACAGGGAATGGGTGGACATGGGAGATTACAGCATCTGGCAGCTAAAGCATATGACTAGTAGCTCTGGAAAGAGGTGGACAGGAGCAGGACTAGTTCCAGTCATGGAAGCCTTTGTTCTTGGTGCTTCTAGCTTCCTTGATGTTGTTTTTTTGTGGTTGTTTTGTGTCTTTGTAATTTGAGTTGGAGGAAAAAAGAAACTTGTCCTTGTGACATTTTCTTTCTTTCCTTTTTGTGTGATTAATACTAAGAGGTTCTTGTTAAAACTGTTGACTTGACACTAAATTTTGAGATTTCTACTGTAGGAGACCTAGTAACCACACATTGATGCTGATAGTGTGACTCAACAATTGGAGGTGAGAGTAAGATATATTGGGAGTAGCGTCGAGGCCTTACGATGTCGTCCATGACATGAATTAGTATCATTCTTGTTAGGATTGACTATATTAGGCAAAAGACATGGTTCATTTAGGGGATGAGACTAGATTTCCCTTTTTTGAAAAGGATAAATCTTTGCAGCTCTTGTAGAATGAAGGTAAAGAAGGGTGAAGACAAGTTCTTACAATTGGCTTGTCTCACCCATTGTGCGTTGAGTGAAAGTTTTATGGTTCACTCCAATCTCAATAGTCTCAGGTGTGTCTTATTTCATAATAATATGAACTTGAGACAACGGTGATGGCTTGAGTTCCTCCGGGACTATAACTTGTAGATAGTATATACTATTGGTAATGGTAACGTTGTTGAATATGCGCTCAGCAGGTGGACTGTTATTTAGCTGTTAGGAGAGGCGAAAAAGATTCTTGGCTACCTTGCATATATCCTTTGTGGATAGAGATGGTTCAACCTATCTACAGTCTCTTACAGCCACTCCTCCACTTCTCCAATAGAGTAGGTGAGGTGGCTTACCACCTGTCCCTTCCACCTCAATTGCACCGGGTGCACGACCACTTCCATGTATCTTAGCTGGGGAGATGTGTGCACAACCTGTATAACATCATCAACCATGTGGAGCTGGACATTGATGATGGGGAGACTTTCACGGAGGTTCCAGTGGATATTGAGCATCGACAGGAGTGGGTCTTGCTTGGATGGTCAAATTCATTGGCACACATTCGTTGGTAGCACGGGAACCTCCAGGAGTGCTCATGGGAGCGGGAGGATCATATGCATGCTCAGTACCTCTTTTGTTTCGATAGTGTGTGTCGTAGCTTTATGAGAATGTAAATCCCTGAGGTGGGGGTAATTTAAAGACCTAGAAATTTCAAGGAATTATTTTGTCTTAATTTTTTTGGAATTTTAGGAGTCTGTGGTTTCTGACGGCACTTGATTCTGAGGCCCGGTGTACCTGGAATCAATTTCCAAAGTTTTGTTCAGGTACGTTCAGAAAACCTAAGTGCGGGGTTTTTTATCTTTTGAACCGGTGCTCAGACCTAAAACATTAGGACACTAATGAACTCGTAGCACCGGTATTCACTTGAGTGTACCCTTACCGTAGTTACGTTTTATACGGGTTGAGAGTTAATATTTGGGGATTTAGAATAAAATAAATAAAATTTGTATTACACAATTTTAGTTATGGATGTTAGTTATTTCCTCTCAAGGGGAGGTAGAGGTGGGGCACACAACCACATAACCTCCAATGAGATGATATTTGAGTGGTGGGGCCCACACGTGCCCTAAAACATTCATCTC
Source organism: Viscum album (assembly GCA_963277665.1). Classification (NCBI taxonomy): domain Eukaryota; kingdom Viridiplantae; phylum Streptophyta; class Magnoliopsida; order Santalales; family Viscaceae; genus Viscum; species Viscum album. The sequence continues at coordinate 303,786,611 of OY728141.1, read as the reverse complement.
CCCATAACTCCCATTAATCCCATTAACACCTCCCTTTAATTAATTGAAACATCTCCTATTTTGAATTATTTTTATTGGCATGGCATTTCTTTAATGTTGGAGAAGTCTATTATAATATTTTCTTAGAAAATATTTTTGGTGGGGGAACCTCTGGATAATTAGAAGAGCTTCATTCTTCAATGAAGAACACTGACCTTCGAATGATGAACCACTGAAGAATGAAGATCGCCTCCTTCAATCTTTGGCCAAGCCAAAGGAGAATGAGCCACCCACAAGGAACTTCGATGACGCTCCATCCTCGACTCCTTCTTCCCCGACATCAATGAGTTGACGCCGTCTCCCAGCGATGCCGTCTTCCACGACGGCCGACTACTGCAAACCTTAATATAATGTAGGATGATATTGTATAATTATTATATATGTGATTTATACCCTCGAGCATGGGAGTTTATTTGTTTGGTGATTGTTTGAACCACTAACGCAGTGAGAAAAGGTTAACAAACAAGTCCGGCCCCACCAGAAACATGTCTGGGATGCACGATTTGTTGGGCGACGAGTGAACGGAACGTCGATTTTAGGCTGTCGCATATTAGAGAAATACCTGAGAGGACCGAAGGTGCATACAAGAGGCAAAACAGACCACCGAAATGACTCCGGTGGCCCGCGGAAAATCGCGGCGACGCGGGTCACCGGTGCGGCGGCCGACACCGGCTAGCTGCCTGGGGGAAGCGGCCCCAATCCGTGGCCATGGTGGAGTAGAACCCATGCCTCATGGGTTTCGGGGAGGCCAGGCGGCGCCAGCCTGGCACCGCCATTACGAAGACCGATGCCCCCCCCCCCCCCCCCGCTTGGCCAGCCTGGCCGAACCGTGGCCGGCCACCGAGCCTGACCGCTTGCTCGCGGGCTGAGCCGCATGCGCGTGTTCCGGGCCGCCCTTTTGTGGGCCAGGCCTCAGCCACTGGGCTAGAACTGGACCCTGGTCAGGTCGGCATGGTTCGGGCCGACCCAGGGTGTGTTTGGCTGGGTTGGACCGGGCCCAAACCCCCCTCTTCGTACCATTTTCAGTAAATCACCCATAATATGAGCTACAGACCTCTGATAGACGCACCGTTAGTTGCGTAGGATTACTTGGATCAAGACAGTAGTTTTGGTATATTAAAATCAAGGTTTTGGCGATATTTGTGTATGGCCAGGTTGGTTCGAACCCGAAGCCAACGAGGCCCTCGGAGCAGAAAAACATATAACTTAAGGACCAGACATCTGATTGATGTTCCGTCAACTAAGTTGGTTTCCATTGGATGATATGGTTCTTTTGGAAAACTCCACTCAAGGTTCGGACACAGTTGGAGTACTGTTGGGTTAGTTTTACCTTCAAAACCAACCGGTCCCCTGGAACGGAAAATCCAATAACTCACAGACCGGGCGTCTGATTGACGTTTCGTCTATTGCATTGAGACCCCAATGTCGTGGCAGACCTTTGAGATACTTCTTCGTGGGAATTCATGACACTTGGAGTATCAGCTTTTATTTCGTAGAGAAGACCCTCCTAGAGACGAGCGAGCGGACTGCGGAGACCTAGTAGCTGGCTGAGACCTGATGACTGCTTGTCCGATTTGTTTTGGACTGACTTGGCTAGCCCAATGGGGAGCACTAATGTGTGAGGTGGCAGACCCATGGCAGAGGATCTCTACTTTGTGAGGTGGAAGACCCATGGTACTCGATAGAAGGAGTACCTTAGTAGGCTATCAGGGGGAGCGCTACTGTGTGAGGTAGTAGAACCATGGTGGGGAGCGATACTGTGTGAGGTTGCAGACCCACGGTAATCGACAATAGAAGTACCTCAACAGTCTAAGGTTAGTTAGTAGCACCTTGTAGTCACAACAGGACCACTATACTCGAGAGAAGAGGAGTTATCCAGTAGTCGTGGTTTCATTAATCAAAATCTCGGTTTGAGCTGAGTCAATGACCTTTGTGTTTTCTTCCTGATTGAGATGGGTTACTTGATTACTTAGGTATATGTATGTTAATATACCAAAGTAATGGTTATCCATTTAATTCTTAATTTTTGGTTTGTCCTTGTTAGATTTTTTGAGACCTTGAGGGTCTCGGGGTCCCTATTGAATATTGTTATACTCACCCCTGCACGGGCTATGCCCGCACCTTGTTGTGTCGGATGCGGAAGACGGACATCACTGACCTAGCCGGAGTTTACGAGGACTGGACGGTACCCGGAGGTGGACCTCATGACGAGACAATGCTCAGATGGGACAAACGAATGTGGAGTACTGAGGAGGCTACCTACCCCTCATGTAGGAACCCCAGAGGACGATCCAAGACTTGCTTTCACCTCCCAGCTGTTGTCCATTTTTATTTTTATTTTCTTTCAGTTGTATTTGTACTTAACAGTTGGGCTTGTATTCTGGACACTTTACATTCATTACTATTTTTATATAGTTTTCACTTAGTGTTTGCTTCCACTTGTACTCTGGTTGGGTTTGTTTCTAGTTATAAGGTCAATGGCTTCCCATTTTTATAGAATTTCGCCTTTGGTGCTAGTCCCTAGCCCCTGGCCTATGGAAGGTGGGCTTGGGGTAGTCACGATGCGAGCCCTAGGGGACAGGTCATGACAGTTTAGTTCATTTCAATCAATTTAATATTGAATTTGTATAAAAATATATTTCAAAATTTTAAAATATTCTTTTTAAGAACCACATTGTCATGTCCTGTTAGCAGGATTATTTGTAAATTAATTTCTCCCACTTTTGTGATAGGAATATGGAAATAAATAATTTCATATTTTTATTTATCATATTTTATAATTTCTATAAAATTTTACACAGTATTAGACAAGAAATATTGGCTAATCCAAATAGAAATATTTATACATTTAAGGTAAACAAATTTTGGTTATGTTGGGGTTAGATACAATTCTTATGTAATCCAAATATCCTAGAAACATGTAAAAACCCAATTTTATAGTAATTATTAACACATATACCCACTTTTATAAAATTTTGATTTTTTTGTGGGGCCATAATATAAGGGTCTCCTCCCATTATTGATTACATTTTTTCTATTTACACGAATTTCACTCCCCCTCCACAATAAAAAGTCACTCAACCTACCCCTCTATTCACACCTATATTTCTGATTGTATCATGTCAAAACTAAATAGATATTCTTAAAATTACCCTACACTCATCCTTGATTCCCCATATTGTTCATAATGTTAACTAATGAAGGCCTTTGGTGCAAACCAAAAGGAGTTACCCCAAAAAAGAAGCAGCATTCTTTAGTGATCACTTTTGTATTATTTCATTCTCAACCCACCAAAATTAATCATATAATATGTCTATATAATTACATTAGAATACTATATATAATGTAATATAGTTATTTTATGTTTTTTATATAATCCTTTACACACTTCCATCAAATGGGATATGCAATCATTGTTCACGTGTATAGTGTAATACAACCTCGCAAACTGATGCCGCTCATTATTCCATGAAAACCAATCAAGGAATGGAATAATGATGGATTAATATTTTTCTATGAATGATATGATATTATAATTTATATTTTTCTTATTTAATTTTTATATAACGAATTTATTCATTATTTTTATTTTTGGGAATACGATAACATCGTTTGTGGATAAGTGGACGACCATCTCCTCAAAGTGATGTCATTCATTCAAAAATTACATAAAATTTAATGAATATGAATTTAATAAAAATTTATAATATAAATTTAATATTTATTATATTTTGTAAATTATATCTATATGGATATATGACATATAATTTTTCTTCTTTCCATTTCACACACTGAAAATGATAATTTCGTTCATAGACTTATAGACTACCACTTCCTCCAAGTGATGTGATTTTTTATTTCTCATAACCACATCTAAATAATGATATATATAAATAAATTTAACGGTATTTATTAAATAATCTTTCATTAATAAAGATAAAACATACCTAACTTTTTTTTTGTAAATATCATTTGAAAATGAGAACATTAATCATGAATATGTATGACTTACCATTTATGTGATCATAACATTGGGTCATTTTTCATAACCATATTCCAGTATGATTTTAAAAGAATGATTTATTTAAAAATGTCATAATTATTTCATTGTTATTATTATTGATTTTCTTAAATAATAACCTCATTTACCATAGTCAACCAATGAAATATTGTTTTGAAACTTATGTTGAATATGTTCAAAACATCAGACATAATGTTTATTGATTATGTAACTATATATAAATTTTTCATAAGTGCAATAAAAGTTAAAATAATGTTTCAAATGGATCTTATTAAATTATATAATTAATAAATTTTTAAAATTTAGGAATACAGATGATAATCCTGACAAATAAGACTTTGTGTAAGGAATTTACAAACTCAAATTCCATTCATTGGATTAAATATTCATTTTATTTTTTATTTTAAAATAAGATGATGTGTAAAATGAACTCTGGTTATATTAGTATATATTTTCCTATTTATTTTCTGAGATACATTTTCAATCATTTTAATTTCATTTATATGTTCTCAATTTGAATACAATTTATTTGAAATAGGATTTCTATTCTTACACTAATTTCTTCAAAACATTTTTCATGTTATCCACTTATTTTTCTTATGTAGTGTATGTACTTCCCATTAATTTATTTTATAATTTTTAGAAATAAAATTATTTTGTTTTACAGATACATTTTATTATATATGTATCATGTGGTTCATATTTTTTGTGTTACAAAAGAAATAATGGATTTTTTATTTAAAATTTTCATTGTGAGGTTTATTATATTATACACATATTTTATTTTATGTGGACAATATAATTATTGTACTAAATGTTATATCATGAATCTATTTAATCATATGTTATTAAATGGATCATTTAATGTCATTTCTCCTTAGGTATTATGATACAATTTATCAATGCTGGTATGAGGTAGATTTCAAAGTTTAATAATTATTTTTATCAAGAATGTTATTAATGATATTTTGATGGTATTTTCATTCATCAACACCAATAAACGTGTTGTTATATATCCTCAAATAGGATATTTCTTATTGATATAATATTAATTAATTTAAAGAATGATTAATATTGTATTATAGTGATTGTTTTCGAACACATCTCTTTTCCATGGGTTATTCAGGATTTAAGGAGATTGTTTTTAAGCCAATTAATTTCCACGAGTTAATCAGGGTTGAAAGAGATTTTTATAGAATCCATTTTTTTCATGGGTTAATCAGGTTATAAATATATTTTTCTAGAATCTATTTATTTTACTTTGGGAACTCAATTTTCATAGAGGTCATCATTAAACCATTTTTTATTCCACATTCTAATCATTTCTAAAAAAGATTATAGACCTAGTTTCATTTCCATTGGTTAGTCATGTAATTAAAGTGAGAATCATTGTTCCATTTATTTTATTATGAAATGAAGGATTTATGTTTAATATGAATTTACATGTACATTTTATGGTTTTATAGTGATAATCTAACATGGGGTGGTTCCATGATAAAGTAATGACGAGTAGTTCCATGGTAACCTAATAACAGGTGGTTATATGATAAACCAATGATGGGTGGGTCCAAGATATCACTCCAATTCATTGGGTATTGAATTCGTATGAATGTAAATTCCATTTTAAAAATTTAGATATATTGATGTCGACCGAATAGTTAATCTATTTATAATAATGGAATGTAAAACGTTCTCCCATGACAACATTATTTTTTTATATGAATTAAAAGGGTTTATAATGTTTCTAATGATCAATAATGATATCACTAACAATTTTCTTATTGATATAAATTACTATTTTACTTTTACTATTTTTATATGTTGTGATGTAGGTATTGATTGGTATGATTTATTTTCTGACTCGCTCCTGATGTTTTATTATGTCCTTATACACATATTCACTCTTTTATTTCTTTAATGAAAATAATTTATTAATTTTTATGTTTACGCTTATTATAAATCTTAGAAACCCATTACTAAGCTTCATTTTCCAAATTTTCTTAAGAGTTACATTGAACAAGTGATGTCTATAATAGATCTCATATGAATGATGATGATTTAGTAACATTGAAAATAAAAGTAGGTATGGGGAGGATACATGATCATTTAATATCATGTCAATTGTTTATGTAGGATTTGTTTCCTAATTCCATAAAACTCTAAACCTAAAATGTATTATAATATATAAGTGATCAAATTTTTCCTTTTGATATGGTATAGTTTAGATAAAAATATTTTCATCAAAATTTGTGAATATATAGTTATTGATTTCACCATAGCATATGGGAATATAGATTTTGGCCTTTTATAAATGGTATCAAATATATTTTCACAAACAAATTGTGGATTAGTAATATTTTATTTTAGTTAACATAAAGAGCTATGGATACCATAATATGTTTATAAGTCTCAAGATGATCATAAGTTCAATGTATTAAACACCCCATTGAGTCTTTGAGAGATGTGATATTAAATTAATTCATGGTTAATTTTTTATGTTGAGTTTTTTTAATGAAATAGGTAGAAAATGATTCATTTTTAGGAAGGAATTTGTTATATTATTAATTTATAATTGAGTGAACCTATGCTCTATGAAAACTTGTCACATCTGGCTAGGTAGTGGGGATTAAACCCATATCTAAGTGATGATAATGGTTTTGAACACTATCAATGGACAACAAGATGTCTTGGAAAACATTCCACTTTTATTGTAAAATATTATAATAGAAATACAAAGGGTTTTATATGAGGAATAATGGTAGATTAATTTTAAATAATATATTATCAAATACTTCTAATATTGGGGTTTCAAAAATTGTGTCAAAATATTGGAATAATTTTAAGGATATTTATTTATGGAATAATTTAGTTCCATATTTCATTATTAATATAATATTTTTTAAGGTATATTTAAAATTTTATTATTTTCTCATTCAAGGAACTACCATACCAAGTGATAAATATTTGGGTGTTGATCAATGTATAAATATATTTTGAATAAATCCTCTATACTTTTAATGGTTACGTGGTCTTTAAAATTTGATTCTAGTGATTTGTGAATTAATGTTTCTTATTAAATAATCATAATTTTTAGAAAAGTATTATATGATATTGGAAAGTCACTAATTTATAAAATTACAGTAAACAAGAAATTATATTTCGTAATTTTTTAATTCTATATGGTGAAAGAAATCTATAATGGTAGTGAAAAGTTTCTTAATATTAAATATTATCCAATTATCAAATTTTTTAATTATATAAATTAATTTTCGATATATATTTTATTTTTGTTATATTTCATAGATATACTCTTTAAAACTATCTCTATAACACTATATTAGTCATTGGGAATTTGTTTTTACATTAAAATCATTCATCTAATGTTCTTCCAATACATAATCCTATTTAAGGGAATCTTCAAGTGAACATTATGTTTCCCACATTAAATATAAAAGATTATTTTTTTACTATCAATTTTTAGTATGTAGGTTTGAATTGTGTATTTTTTTAATAAGTTTACCCTTTGATAACCCATAATAATTTTGAGGGAAAATAAATTTTTCATTGTTAGGATATAAAATCCTATAATATTATTAAATATATTCATAAAAATTAAATTATAGTAATTATTTTATTGAATGAATGGAAAAAATATTTTTTCTTGAAACACACACAATACTTTTTTTATCTTGTGAGTCATAAAACATCTATTTCTTTTGATGATTTATATAACACACAATACATATTATTACTAGAGGAAAAATAAAAATAAAATTATTATGATTATTCTTACATAAAAATTGGAATTGTGTGAATGAATGATATTATTTAAATTTTCAATATATTTCATAAATTTTTTTAAAATGAATGTATTCTTTTCAATTTATCTATAAATGGAAAAAAATCAAATGGTTATAAATGATGTGTTTTATGAAATAAATTTATATAACCAATTTTTTTTTAATTAATAAAAAATCTATATTATTGAATGGTATTATTTAAAATTATGGTATATATAATCTATAAAATATTTTTTCAATTCATCCAATCATATTGATAGTCTTATGATTAGAATGAATCCAATTTTAAGCATATATAGATATATATTGTTAAATGGTGGTCTAAATGCATTTTAATGAAAAGATATTTATAAAAAACCATTTAATCATATCTAATAATTATTTTAGAAATTTTAATTCATATTTGAAAATATAAAAAAAAATTAATTTGGGTTAATTTTTATCATTTTTTGTTAACTATAATATTTGAATGAATAACGAATTACACCAAATTTTAAATGATAACTACATTTTCATCTAACAATTCTAGTATTAAATTATAATTATTATTTTTTTAAATTATAATTGGATAAATTTATTATCATTTAAACTAATATAAGTCCTTGTAATTTATTTCACATTTAAATTGGATATAAAAACATTTCATCGTTTTGAGATTTTCTCTTTAAAAAACATGTTCTCTTATCCCATATGTGGGATTAATGTATAAATATATTATGCCAATTATGTTAATGGATTTTGATAAAATGATATATATATTTGGAATTATAAAACATTATTTTGTCACGTATGGTCAAATTAGTTTTTAACATAAAATATTAGGGGAATAAATTAAATTTTATTACAGTGATTAAGGTAATAAAACTTGTTTACATAGTTGTTACATGTTATTAGTAAGTGAAAAAAATGACCTATAAACATGTCCGAAATCCATTTTCAATTCATTATTAGACCATATGTCCACATTTTTGAAATTGGGTCATTATTTTGGGAACATGATGAAAGTGAGACCTACCAAGTGTGTTTACCTTTTTATATTTGCTAGATTTCCAATCTCCCTTCACTATAAAAAGGCACTCAACCTCCCCCTCTAACACAAATCTCAAGATATTTTCACATTTCAATATATGGTCAAATATTCTATAAAAGTATCTCCACTAATCCTATATTAATCAATTTAGTAATAAATAAAACCTATGCAGTCCATTGGTGTAAACCAATAGAAGATTCATAGAAAAGGGTTAACAATTTCAACGATAACTTTTGTTTTCTTCATTATAAAAACAAGTAGATTACTCTTATCCCATTATTATATACAATACTATGTATCCAAAATAAAATGATATGTTTTAATAATATATATTCAACCAAAACCTTCTCACACTTCATTAAAATGTGTTACATAATCACCATTCATGTATATGTCGGACTACCAGCTCGCAAACTACTATCGTTCATTCTTCCATTACCACCTCTATATGATATGAATAATTATGTTCAGATGTTTTTTTATTATATATATATATATATATATTTCTCTGTGTAATATTTTTAATTATATAATTACTCATTTAATTTTATATAACACAATACTTCTTGCATTTAATTTTTTGGAATAAGATAACATTGTTGGTAGACTTATGGACTACCACCTACTCAAAATGATGTGATTCATTGACTCTTTACAAGTAATATATAAAGTATGGGTTTAATGAAAATTTATGATATAACTAAAATAATTATTATATTCATGGAATTATTTTCTATAATGTTATATATGTTAATTTTTTTTAAAATATTCATTTCACACACTGAAAAAGTGATAACATTGTTCGTGGATGTGTGGACCACCACCATCTAGAAGATAAGTGATTAATCCCCTTTCATCACCTCTTAACAAGAATGATATATATAAGTATATATAATTTAAAAAAACGATGCTTATTATATATTAGTCATTCTATATATATATATAAGTTACATTCCTTCTTTCTATAATGGTCATTGCAAAAGGAAATGTTACTCATGTGTACGTTTGACCAATCATCTCTATGGTTATAATTTATATTATTTTTTCATAAATATAATTCCTATATGATTTTATAATTATAATTATATGTAAAAATGTGATAATTATTTCATGGTTTTTATTAAATAGATGTTTAAATAATGAACACATTGACCATAGTTGACCAATCAAACTCATTTTTGACACATAAGAAAAATACGGTCAAAACATCCAACATGATTATTATTGATTGTGGTATTGTATATAAATTGATTACAAGTTAAAAAAATAAAAATTTACAAATTTCTTATAAAATTAAATAGATAATATATTATAATTATATATTAATATATAGAACAATCCGGACAAATCCGACTCATGGTAAGGTATTTTCTAACACAATTTCGATTAGTTGGGAAAAACATATATTTCTATTAGTTATGTTATGCCAAGAATATGTGTGAAATTATCTCTGGTTGAATTATTCTATATTTAAAATTTTAGATTTTTAATTGACATTTTCCCATGGAATTATTCAATTGGTTTATATTCAGTTTAATGATATGATCTTTGTAAGGGGATATCTTGTCTAATTTTTATTTCTACGTGTAAAAGGCTGTATTCGTCGATTATTTTTTTCTGTGGTGTATATAATTTTCTTGAATATTTCTGATTATTATTATGCTCAATATTATGTGGTTTTAAATATCAATTTTAATATCTATTTTTCATGGGATTTAGGGTTTGAAATTGACCAATGCGATAATGAATTTTAATCACAATTTACGTTCCTTGTGTAGTTTGTTATGTTATAAACCTTTTTTATTTAATGATGTGTATATAAATCTCATTTCAATTTATATATTAGGAATTCCCTTTTCCTAATGATATTATAATATTTATTTATAGTTATTTCATCATCAGGATTGTTATTCAAATGTTTCATTGTGGTATTAGACACTTCAGAATGATTAATAATTATTTTTCTCATGAATGTTTTTAATGATCATTTATTTGTATTTCCATTCACCAACATATAATTTTTTTATAATTATCACCACTATGGATGTTTATTATTAATACCATTCTCATACATTTCCATATGGATTAATACAATTTGAGTTAAATTGTAATTGCGCCCATTTCTTTTCTGTGGGTTAATCATATGTTGATGATCATGTTATTGAACCAAATTCATTTTCAGGGGTTAATAATTTTTAAACATGTTTTAATTTAACACTTTTTAATGGGATAATCATTTTACCAAAATATTTTAGTGAAACTCATTTTTTTCATAGGTTTATCTTTTTTTAATAGATTGTTCAATATCCTTTTTATTTTCAACGAGTTAATCATGTTTGATATAGATTATAATTTAACACATTTATTTACATAAATTTATTCATGTTATAAAATGTAAAATGGCCATTCAAAATATATAATGATGAATGTAAATAATTTATGTGTTATCTAATTATTGTCGATAATTTTATGGGTGGTTTCAGATAGACCAATGATAGGTGGTTCCAGGATAACCCAATGATAGGTGGTTCTAGGATAATCTATTTATAGGTGGATATATGATAATCCAATTATGGGTGGTTCCATGATATCCCTCCAATAAATTAATTATATGTTTTGGTCATATGGTTTAATCATTTTTAAGAGTGACATGTATGGAATTCGACCACTTGTTTTTTCAATTTATATGAATTAAATTATAATAATGTCCTAAGATACCTTAATATATTTTTTATTCTCTTTATAGGTTAGTAATGTTTCTAATGATCGAAATTAGAATGTCATGGATTTTTATTATTGAGCCCGATGACTCATTACTTATCCATGGTTAAATATTTAATTTTCCATGTATTAAGTGGTATGAGAACTTTTATGACTCTCTATTTCACTTTGATTGCATCATCATAAAAAAATTCTCTTTTATTTTCATTGATTAAATTAAATTTCTAATGGTATGCTTACCCTTTCTAGGAATATTATACCACCCTTCCTATGTTTCATTTTATATGTGTTTTAAATAATATTTTTGAAAAAGTTTTATCTAGAAGTGATTTCCTAAGAATGATTATGTCTCAATAGCACGAAAAAAGTTTTTTAGGTGGGGGAAATTATCATTTTACATAATGTGATTCTTTTATATAGAAGTGTATCATAAATATATAAAATGGTAAACCTAAAATTTCTTCTAGTATGTATGTAATCCTCATTTTCATTTTTATATTGAAAAGTTTAGATGAAATATTTGGGTCATAATTATCTGTATCAAAGTTGGGAATTTAATGTTCTGGATTTCAGGCAGGTATCATAGAGTCAAGGTCATGGGAAGTTATAGTTGGAACCAAATGTTGGTAAAAATAACGATGGAGATTATAATGTTTTAATATGATGTTATCATAAGAGTTTTGGATACTATAATTATTCTTTGTGATTATAAATGATCATAATTTCAAGGTATTAGACACGATAATGATGTTTTATGTGATGAGATCGGGAAGTTGTTTTTAGAGCTGTTTTTTAGAAATAGGCAGTTTCAACCATTGGGATCAAAATTAAGTGTTTTTATGGAGGAATTAGTTTACATGTTTAATTAAAAAATAGCAAATTGTATGTCTAGTGGCAGCCATTCTAATCTATCTAGGAGGTTAGGATTTAACCCATAATATAAAGATGATAAGGGTTTCATTCACTACAATGGGCCTACACAATGTCCTAGATAGAATGATATTTTCTTATAGAAAAATATTATTCCAGAATCATGGGGAATTTTATTTTGAGGAATAATGGGTGATTTATCATGAAAAAATTTATGATCAAATTAATCTATTCTTTAGTTTTAAAACATATAAAAAAATGTTTAAAAAATTAAGTATAGTTATTTGTGGAATAATTTATTTTCAACATTGGGTATTAAAATTAAATTTTTATGATTAGTGTATCATTTGATAATTTATTCATTTTCGGAATTATCCTACCATAAGGAGCCCATTTTGGTTATTGATAATTTTTAATAATAGGTTAAATAGATCAATTATCCCTTTTATGGTTATGTATTAATCATATGTATATTTCAGTGATTTCGGAATTGAAAATTCATTTTCAATAGTCATCCTTTAGAGAAAAAGATAAGATTTGGTGGAAAATTATTAAATGATGAAAATTTTCTCTTCATGGAATTATTTTTAATTGGTATTTCATTCTAGATGGTGAAAAAAATACATCAATATTAGGAAAAGGATCTTGAAATACTATTTTAATTATTAACTTTTTTATGATAATATAAATAAACATTTACAAACCACTTTAGTTTTTTTATTTTTCGTCTTTGAAAAAATGTTGTCAAGTTTATCTATAACTCCCTATTAGTCAATGGTAATTTGGTTTGACTTCCAAATAAATCTAATCATTTCCCACTGATATTCTCCCAATGTTGAATCATAGGTAATTATATCTTATAGTGGCCTTTATTTTTTCCACTTTCCCTTTTTAGAAGGATGTTATATTAACTCATTTTATGATATCAGTTTCAAAAAATTATTTCATAAATAATTTTGATCCTTTGATAAGAATGATTAATTTCGAGGGAGAAATTATTTTAACAGGGGGGTAAGATGAAACATCCTAAAATTTTATAAAATACATTCACTCAAATTAATATTATTTTTTTATATTATGTTACATGTAATACCAATTTTATCTTGCATCACACGGGTCTAAATTTTTATTTTTCTTTGGATGCAGCATTGTGTACCTTTAATGATTTATGTAAAACACATACAATATTCTTATCAAAAAACAATATAATATTAATATTATTATTATAGTTATCAAAATCCTAGTGGAATGTAGTTAACGAATGAGATAAACTAAATTATGAATATATATCTTCAACATGTTTATAAAATGAATTCACTGGTGACTAGTTAATTATAAATTAAAGTAAGAAATAATTGAATATAAAGGATGTGATTTACAGAAAAGTATTTTTGTGAATAGAATAACTTGAATATTAATAAATTTAATTAATCAATATTATTTATAGACATTAAATAATTTTTTTATTTATCTAATATAATATTTTTCAAATCTTAAAATAACAATGATAGGATTACGACATAAACTATTCCAGTGTTAGACAATAAAAGAAGTATATTATTACAAGGACAATGATTGGATTTTAATGGAAGACCAAATTAAAAATTAAATTTTGATAGCTTTTTTAATTTTTATTTTCAAAAATTAACAATACCTTTTAAATCATAATAAAATATTTTAATTAGTTTAATATTTGGTATTTTTTAGAAAAGATTTATATATGGATGAATTGTGAATGACACCGAATTTTATTAGAAAAATGGTATTCCTCAAAATAGTTTATGGTGTTAAATTATATTTATTATTGATTATAAATGTAAATTATATCCATTTTTTATTATTAATACCAATTTTGTTCACTTTAATATATTTCCCATTGAAATTTGATATAATATAATTTCAATATTATGAAGTTTTCTCATTAAACACATGTAGTCTCATCCAATCTATGGGATTATTTGAATTTATTTATGTCCAATTATATGATTTATATTTTAAAAAAGGGTCAAATATTTTTAATAATAATTATATATAATATGTTTTAATTTTAACATAGTTATGGACAAAAAAATATAATAAAAATAAATTAATATTAATTACAATGAATAATTTATGAAATATGTTTATTTAGTGGTTAATCAATAATCAAAGGTGGTAAAATGACCTAAAAACCTGTCAAAAAACATTGTATGGACATGAATCGAACATTTTAACACTCTTATCTAATCTCATTCATTATTTGGGGAAAATATTTGAGGTATACCTCCCAATATTGTTTATCTTTTTATATTAATAAGAATTCATCTCCCCCTTCACTATAAGAAGGCACTCACCCTCCCCCTCTCTTCACACATGTTAAGCCGTTTGGATAAATAAGAAATAGAAAAAATAATCTCCCAACATGTCTCCTATCATAAAATACGACTCAAATTCGGAATAATGGAATCCAACTCTGTCCTTTGGTGAAAACCAAAGGAGTTAACCAAAAAAAGGTAACATTTTTTAACAATCACTTTTTTTATTTATTTCTAAAACAAATTAAATTAATGTTATTACACAATTATATAATAACATATATATTTTAAATATCCAAATATATTTTTTTATTATGGTTTTTTCTTAAACCTTCACACACTTCTTTCATATTGGATACTCCATTTATGTTCATGTGAATGGTGGACAGCCGCCATGCGAACCTTTGTTATTTGCTCTATCATTTCCACATCTTTTTTTGGGAATAATGATATAAATGCTATTTTTAATGATAGTTATTATTTTTATAATTTTTTTAATCCTAGTAAAATAGTTTTATAACACATACATTCATGAATTCTTGTTTTTCGGAATATAATAACCTCATTTGTGGACTTGTGGACTACCACATCTTCAAGAAGACATGATTCGTTCACTCATTATAAGGAATGAATTAATTATACATTTAATAAAAATATATGATATAAATGAAATATTTATTCTTTACATTATATAATTTTCTATCTATAAACGTACAATATAATTTTCTTCTTTCAATGTCACACTCAAAAAAAAGTGATAACGTGACTTGTGGATGTGTGGGATACCACCTCCTCAAAATGATTTCATTTATCCTTATTCATCACCACATAAACATAATTCTATATATAAGGATATATATTTAAATTAAAATATATTTATGACATAATGGTTTTTGTGAAATTATAATTTTTTCATACATTTTTCCCATAATGATCATTTAAAATGGTATCGTTACTCATGATTATATAGGGTATATGGTCTGTATGTTTGTAACGTTGGTTCATTATTCATAACCATCATTCATGTATTATTTTAGATGTATAATTGATATAATAATTTATAATTATGAAATTATTAAAATTATGTTGATGTTTTAATAATGAACTCATTGGTCATAGTCGACATATCAAAGTCAATTTTGACACAAAATCCAAATATAGTGAAAACAAAACACTTATATATTACTGATTATGTAATTGTAGAGAAATTTTCTATATGTGAAATAAAATAAATAATATATTTTTTAGAAATTAATACGTAGGTAAATAATTGTCATATGTTTTTTTATTCCCGATGATAGAGAACAAGATTTTGGAATAAGTCTAATCCAAAGATATTTTTTAACTCAATTTCCATTCAATGAGTTAAAAATATTTTCAATTTGTTATGTTATGAAAATAATATGTGTCAAATTACCACTGATTATTGTATTCTGTATTTCTTATTTTATTTTGTGGATTTACATTTCTTACACAATATTATTACATTGTGTATTATCACTATAATGTTATGATCTTTTTAAATATATTTCTACTATTTCTTTTACATCGGTGTGACTTATTCCAAATTATCCACTTGTTTTTATTTTATTGACTATATAATTCCCATGAATGTATTTAATAATTATTAACCTTAAATTATGGGTTTTTACATATCTTTTGATGATCTATATTTCATGGGGTTCATAGTTTTAAATATACAAAAGCGGTAATGGATTTTCGTAACAGTTTTCCTTCCTTGTGAAAATTCTAGTGTGGAACACATATTTTCATTGATGAGGAGTATATACCACTCTATTGACATGATATATCATGAATATCCATATTCAAATTATATTATAATTTTATATTAATGTTTTTCCATCGTGGGGATTATGATTCAAATGTTTTTATATGGTATGGGACACAATGGAAAGTTTAAATATTATTTTCCTCAAGAATATTTATTGTGATATCTCAATGGTATTTCCCTTTATCAATATCAAGAAACCTTATAGTTATATAACCTTTATTAGGGATATTATGTATAATATTATACTATATAATTTTTTCACAGATTAATATTGTTTCAATTATATTTTTATCAAACAAATTTCTTTTCCATGTCATAATCAACTATCTAAGAGATTATTATATGACTTATTTGTATTCCTTGGGTTATTAAAAATTCAAAGAGAGTTATATAGAACAAATTTATTTTTTCCATTCGTTAATCAAATTCCAAAAATATTATTATTGAAACTGTTTCTTTTCCAGGGGTGAATAGTGTTTTAAATATATTTTACACATTTATTATTATTAAACACATTTATGAAATGAAATATTTTATGTATTACGTAAATGTAAATAGAAATTTTATGGGTGGTTACATGATAATCCAATGAATTATTGTTCCTTGATAAATAAATAAATAGTGGTTTGGTCGTAAAACAAAAATGGGTGGGTCAATGATAATCCTGTAATGAATTGGTAATGAAATTAGACTTCATGTTTATTACATTTATATAAATTAAATATACAAAGGTTGACTGCATTGTTATTCCATTTATATGAATGTAAAGTATAATATTGTCTAATGATTGAATTATGTGTTTTCAATGCCTAATATTAGTATAAAATGTTTCAAGTGATTTATATTGATATTTTTTGGTGCCTACTAAATTTTAATCGGATAATAAAGAAGATATGAAATACCGGAATATAGGTATTATTTCCTCTTAAAATAAAAGGAAGAATAAGGATGCCAAAATCATGTGAATCTTGTGAACCTAAAAAGTTAATGTGTTCTAATGAACATCTAAAGGTTATGTGAAGGATCATGCTCGGAGCATAAAAAGCAGGAGAATCCCATGAATCCCCTTTGAAAAGGCTTCTATGATTTTGAGAAGGTGTCTAGTGAGTTTTATGATCATGTGGATGAATCCATATATGCTCCCCCAGTTATATGACTATCCAAACCTCTAGCTCCTGAAAACACATATTAAAATTATTGAAAATTAATTTGAAACATATCCTATAAGAGGGAGCTTATTGTTGTTGTAAAACTCAAGTGAAAACCCCAAGAATCTTAAGAGAAATTTATGATGTCTTGGGGCCATTACCTCTTTATATTACCAATGTCCACAGGCATGTCACCCTTATTTCATGAAGGGTCTTTAACTTCTCAAAGAGGACATGAACTCATCCAAATTCGACAAATACAATAAAAAGGGTTTGTCCATGTAATTCTCTCACCTAAACAAATGACCATTTTTATGTCACCAGACTCATCACTGATAGGGAGAGTAATTTCATTTATAAAAACTAATTCAATATCACATGATCCCAAATACATTTACAAATAAATTAAAGTAAAAATATGGAAATGTGGGGATAATTATTTGGACATAAATAACAAACAATGGTACCGATAGTTTAGAGAGACACTACAATATAATGGTGACATGTATTCCTCACCCCATGAGATCCCACATGCATGTCACCCTCATAAGGTGATTGGCTTCAGACATGTTCAAGTGGCCCAATGCTCCCCCTTCAAGTACAAATACAAAAATATGGTATTATTTACTATAATGATCCACCAACACCATAAGACCCTTTGTTGTTCAAAATACACATCACTAATTAAAAGTATTATTATCCTCAATAATAATCAACAAAAAACTGGAAACCACATTACATTGAAAAAATATACAAGGAAATAATAAGTCATAAATGTTCAAATCCTATTGTAGTTTCAAATGTCATGTGATACACTTGGTTATGCTAAAATTACACAAAACATTCCTTCAGTATGGCAGATGCATCTCTTTATGGCCCCTTAGCAAGCCAACTTGGTCTCGTAAAATCCCCTTGGAAAATAAATTATTTATCATGGAATATACCATTCAAATCACCTCATGTATCAAAAAATCCCATCATAAACCATCATGATATTGTTAATTACATTAAACAAGTCCTCAATAAAATAATAAATCCCATTTTCATGCTGAAATTATTAAGATAGTCCCCATTAAATGAAAATAATCCAATAAATTAGTTATTAATGTGACGATATCATGATCACTAAAAATAATGTCATGCACCTATAATGACATATGGAAAATACCCAAGAAAATTTGTGACTTCAAATTTCTCCATCGACTCCATCAATGATGTTCATGAAACATTCTATGGAAAAACTTAAATAATCTGGCGGGTGAGTACTATAAATCCCCAAAACCAACATCAATGAACAAACCATGGATCCTCACACTAGTGAACAGAATAATCAGAGAGTATTTTTTAAAACAGCTGATCTCATGATTAAAATATTTTCTCAGATGTTAAAATATGGGGAACATAAAATAATATTATGTGACATGCATGAAAACATCATACGATCACTCATTAATCTTGAGAAGGACTTCAGGTGTGTTATTTGAAGGATATCCCACATACCTGATATTTCACACAATACATAACATGATTATAACAAAAAAACCATAGAAATATGAAATAAATATCTAGAAAAAATACTAAAAATATGGTTGACATATAGAAAAATAATATATATTGATCCACATGCACTTTTGATGAACTACTCTTATTATGAGATATCACCAGGGCATGTATCCCATATCTCATGAGCTTCCATTGGTATAGTATATAGATCATTGTAGGTCCCTAGATGTTTCAAATAAAGTCACATTGAACCCCATGGGAATGTTACCTATTTCTCGTGAAACATTCTATGCTCTCCATCAAGACCTCAAAATTTCTTCTTGACCTGTCTCCTAGATCGTATGATGACATTAGTGCATGTCGAATGAGAATTGTGATGGAATTGAGACATGTCATATGTCTCTCACAATTTCATAAAATAAATTCATCCAAACCATGTGAGTTATTCTAGATAATCTTCCCATATATCACAAAATTTTCTATACAAGTCACCTAAAATCAGTTATGACACACAGAAAAGTCAACCTGGACATGATGAACCCTCCATACACGTCTCACTAACTCTCAAAACAACTTCAAATCGAGTCCTCCATCTTTAACAAAAAAACATTCTAATTTCAGCGAGATCATAAAATTTCCATAAATAATATCATCTGAGTTCATTTTATGGCCTCTAGAATTAGACAACCATGTCTTACATTGTCCTCTGGATAGTTATTCCATTATCACACATCATCCTTTCAACATGCCATCCTGATTATGTGATGTCATTTAGACAACCAAACTGGATCATTAAATTGTATTTTGACATTTCATAATGATATCCTATGACATGTATTATAGAAAATCAAGGAATGCTAGGATCACAATTAATGCATGTTAGAAAGACCAAAATACAAGGATAAGCAAGTGTCGCAGGACAAGATAACATTTCCCAACCCGTAATAGTGTATCCTCAGTGTGTAACCCATTTCTAAATAAATAATGATAACTTTGATTACTTTCACAACTAGTATACATAGGATTCCTTTCTATGTCTCAAGATTCATATCAATCTTCTAAGGCTATGTCACAATGTTTAATTCTTGCATCCATAAGTACTAAGAGTGGTATCTTTTATCCTATTTTTCTCACAATGAGTATAGATCATATGGTCTTATAAAGATGCAATGATCATATAATTATTCTCATGTGCCTCTATAAATTTAAGGGTAATCCATGTCTATATTCCCGGACCAGCGTAATAATATGATATGTCCCTCGTATAATATAACCCTAAGAGTGTAAGAACCATCCCATTGAGCAATGTTGACTCTAATTACTGAGATAAACATGATACATAAGATGACTTTAAAAAGTCTTGAATCAAATAGAAATAGAATTCAATATAATTCATGTCATGTCTCTGAGATTCCATCCCTCGAGACCTAATCTCTCCCATTCACTGATCATTCCATCTCAACCCTGAGCAGATTGTTAAATCAATGAACTACAAAAAATATGTTTTGATACATTTCTAGTATATGTTTGATGACTTCCTAAGGCTTATAAATAAAAGGTAATAAATATTGTTTGAATTTTCCCCATGTTTATGACATTTCAACCATCAGGACCAAGTCACCCCATGGATGATCATCCTTCCTCATTAAACAGTGGACCAAGAGTTCATTGAAAGAAGAGTAATATGATTCCTTCCATAATAAGGGTATGTAAAAAACCATCCTAAGGGACAATACCAAAAATGGAAACCACTTCTGTCTAAGTCACAGTATGTATCGAAAATTCTAACAATGGGGAAGAAATATATCTCAGGTTCTGATTCCCCCCCCCCCCCCTCATCCACTTGCAGATTGAGAATTCTATTAAAATATAATGACTCTAATTCCTTCCATAACAAGGATAGGTATGACACCATCCAAAGGATCAAAAATTATATTAATCATCCAATATGAATCCCTAGTATAGAAGCGCCACATCCAGATGCAATGAGTAAAATTACATTTTATCCCTAGTTTCTCTTATAGACCACAATTTATGTGGGATTATAGGGATTCAATGGTCACATTATTAGCATCATGAATCCCCATAAACCATTAAATCCCCAGTGTCAAAGCTTGATCAATGCATGATATAACTGCCCAACATGCAAGGGTATCTACCCTGGGGAAACTCCCATGTTAATGATTGAACTATGAAAACTATGATTCCTACATTGGCTAGGATAAGTAGGATACCTCCCTTTCGATTGTGATCAATACTAGGTTCCCTAGTTCATACGTATATGTTTGTTCCATATGATTTTAATTCATGGGTTTAATGAACTACATATTTTTTATTACTTCCAAAACCCGGATATTTAGGATACCTTTTAATGGATTAATTCCATCGTCCAAATATTAAAAAACTCCTTAGAAAAGAAATGAAACCCAATAGTGCATGTTAATACAACAACAACAACAACCAATATTATATCGGCCAATGGGAAACAGATAAATAACTATTTGATATATACAAATGTATTCATTAAAAATATCCCCCTTTTACATGAAATGACATGTAATCAATGTAAATATTTTAGTGTAACTAGTCTTGTATCAAGAAAAAGTATATAGTCTGAATATATCATAAATCTAAAAGTGATTCAAAATTAGGAAACAAGTCCACCCCAAATGGTGTGGTGATCCTAGCTTCCCATCCTCTCGACCATTGTGAGATCATAAGCATCACTGGGTCTTAAATCCCAAAGGCATGCCTGCCTTTAGAAATCATGTTTGTACACATATATGGATGTCAAAGTTGATTCCATTATGGCTAAATAAATATTAATCATGACCTGAGTTATTATACAATGAAACTAAACACCCACTATAATCCTCCCATCATTCAAGATAACCACATCATTACAACAAAAAATCTACAAAAAAGATGATATATCATTTAATTATGACATTTCCATTACAATATAAAAAAGATTAACAACCTTGTTATTTTCTAACCGTTCAGTTCTCATCAAATGGGGTTTTATTTATCCAACCAAAATCCCATGTGAAAAAATTGTGA
This sequence comes from Viscum album, assembly GCA_963277665.1. Lineage (NCBI taxonomy): Eukaryota > Viridiplantae > Streptophyta > Magnoliopsida > Santalales > Viscaceae > Viscum > Viscum album. Next base: position 303,764,333 of record OY728141.1, on the reverse strand, counting down.
ACCTCATGCCAATTTATCAAAGAATAAAATGATATAGTTTTTATATATTGGGTCATTTTTTCATTTCATTCATAATGAAATATTTTGAACATGATGAAAATATTTCAAATAACATGATGATTGGTTGACAATTAATTGGATCGTACTACTCATACTCCATATCTAGGGTTCTCATGAAATGATTTCATCCTTTATTTGATATGTACACATGAGAAGAATGGAAGAATTAGGAATAAAATGAGTGTTAGGTTACCCATACATATATAACTGTGAACATATAATGCCACTAATGGTTCACTAATCGTTGACCTTGTTCCTTGTTGCCTATGAATACAGATTGTGCTATTGAAGACAACACCCTGATGAAACTTCTCTTCATTCAAAAACAATTTCAAAAAATAAGCTACAACGACCAAACCTGTAGGCCTCAAAATGACCTCGAACACCTAAAATCATCAATGTAGTCTTGATAATTCAATAGAATAGGAATACGATCATCATGGTAGGATTTAGACCATATAGGCTTCCCGTGTAGTTCTCCAATGATAAAACCAACAAGTCTACATCACAAAAGATAGATGAAGAAAATATAGTGGCCCTTATTTCCATACCCAACAACTTTGTATGTTTACCCACATAGAGAGATAGTAACCACCTTCAGAATCTGATGATGGATGATCATGCACCAAATTATGTCTCCCTTCTAGTTTAGGGGCTGTTGAAGAGGTCTCCTATCAAGCACCATCGCTTGTTCCATCCAACTAAACCCCATTAGTCACATACTGAGGGTACCACATGACACACTAACACATATAACATAGATGTACGAGCATCAAGGAACACACATCATTCCTTGAAGCCATTGGATAATCCTTAGTGGGCCCATATCCCTGCTCTATTTCATTTCCTATCCGAATATTCTAGAAGTAGCTAGTGAGTAGGCCCATATCCTTTCTCACTTAGAAAAGGTCTGTGGGAATATTCTAATAGTAGGAATTGGGTCAGAGAGTATCATTATCCCCAAACATGAGTTCCATTACTTTATCATAGTGGAATAAAGAAATTTTATGTATCTATATATCCCCACATCAATTAAACATATATGCAGGTATATAGTAGAGATGGAAAATATACAAGCTTATATACCTACCAACACTATTTTAAAATTCCATTACATTTTTGGAATAGTTGAATAACAACATTGAAAAATTCATGAAATGGTACAAATACAATGATGGGAACATATTTATATACTGAAAACCATAAATACTAAAAGAATATGATCATTTTGAACTTGTGGATTCTTTGACATTTAGACACATTCTTATTATTGACTAGTAGTATTATCGGTATATTCTAGTAATGTAAGTGGATATAGGCTGAGATAATATTACCATTCCTACTCTTCTTGTGAAGTAGGATCCTCACATGGCTCGGGACAGGTGCACAAGCTTATCTAAAAAGTCCTATTTTATATTACAAATTCCCATGATTGGGTTGATATAGCCATTATAGAGAGGGATCACCATGTTTTAGGGGAACAAGCCTCAACATATATTCGTATTATTATCGAAGAAGAAAAATTACATACTCTAAAGGCCATGTAATAGGCTCACATCCTTGTTATAGTAGAGTCTCACCATGTGTTTGTGTAACATTCTTTGAGAGAGGCTGAGATATATTTCATTGAATCATTTTGGCATATTTTAGTAGACCCCAAATTCCTGACGCATATTACTTATTCACCCAATGAAATACAACACCAGCATCCTTCTGAGGCTATACAAGAGGAGGTTCATATACCTCCTCCAATTCAGGATGTATATTAGAATATTCCATTAGGGATTTCATATTTAGTCCAGGATTGTATTCCCACTCCAACTTGGGCTCACTAAGTGAGATATACACATTCCTCAAGGAAGCCTCATATCCATGCCACAATAGACTAATAACACATTCCATTGTACTAGGATCGGTCACATAACCATTATTTGTTCGAGGATCACCATGTGATAATGGAAGATGTCTTGGAATAGGTTCATATATTTTTCAAAAAGTAAGACACTCATTATCATATTCCAGAAAATTATCTAAAGTTAGATCATACTCTTAATACACCAGATAGTTATAAACATGGTCTACTAAGTATCATATAGTAGTCCCATATTCCGAGACATTTCTATAAGGTATGTCATCAAATTAGATCCACAACTAACATCAGGGATCATATTCCTAATATAGTCAATGATAGTTTCCTTGAGGTTGTTTTAGTCACATTCTCAACATATAAAGGGTGTTTTCACTATTAAAAATAATCAAGAGATTATCATCTGTACAATAGTCCACCACATAGCACTATGGAGACGGATCATAGGGACTCGCTCGTAACATAAACCTTGTTCAACCTCCCTATTGTGATATCTCCAATACGAAAGGAAATACCCCCTGCATGAATCTTCTCTATAAATAGGTGTTCAAAATCCCAATTAGTTTATTTTTATAGGTTCTTGAAAAATCATGGTCAATCAAATATAGTACCCCATTAACATTCAGCAACACTCCACTCTGATCAGTCGGTGATACCAAGAAGAACCTTATATAATATAATCGGATGGTCAAATTTATGTCTATTGAAGAGGAATATTATTTTGGAATATGGATATATTTAGATAGAAATTACTTATTCATTATTTTCATGCCTCTTTCCACTTATGACTATGAGATCCCAAACAACCTAGAGATAGTGTGAATGCCTTCATTATGACAAAATATATTCACCACTCATCAGTGATTGAAGACTATAGTACCAAAATATCTGGAAAAACGTTTCTTCTATATGACATACATATACTCTATTGTTATCTAGACCTAATTGATTTCTCCATTTTTTGATATAATAAAAGGTAAAAACACTATGAAAAAATACAAAATTATTTCCTCCATTTCATCACAAATATTAATAAATTCTTAACCGAAGAAATTTCATGTATCTATATACAAGGACGGGGAACATATTGAGGGTTGAACTTCAATACAACCATGGAACAACAAAATACATCATATAAAGAGTCCTATAATTTCATATCCTCCTGTGATAGTTGGGGAATAATTAATGATTTGGACAATTTGTCACTACAATTAGATTCCTCTGTTTCAATTATTCCTATACATCACAAACAATAGAATAGGATAGCCAAAATGAATTTGGGATGGGCCCATAAAATATACTAGAATTCATTTCAGACACAAAATCAATGTTTTTTATCAACCTGAATGTATCCTTTAGAAATTGACTACCATAATGGGTTTTCATTGCTCCCATATCCTATATGATCACAACTATGTCACATCAAACAAGCCCGAGTAGAAGCTATCATAACATTCATAGAGGAGTGAATCAATCCCACCATGGTGGGTGAATATCTACATCCACTGCTACCCCTTGGATTATAAATCCACAATAGGATTTATGATTTTTCTATCGGATATGCAAGAACACCCCAACCCACCAGGTTGGGGAAATTTTAGTCTCAGTGACTATGATAAGGATCAACATCCCATGAGATAGTCTTGAGGTAATAAATGGATATTCCAAATCACCCCCATCATGCAGGAATAAGGGAATTTACGTCTCAATTACCACACCTAGAATCAAAAAATCCACAATTGGAAGTGGAAGATCCTCTACAAAAGGATCAATCAATATCAATTACGACCCTAGGTAACAGCCAACCCAATGGTCTATGGGAATATTAGTGATCATCATCACCATAGAAGAAATAATTCTCTTACTGTTTGGGATGTAAATATAACTGGTTATCATCCCATTCATTCATCCCAACAAAAAACAATCCTCTTATATTTTTTTCCTATCCAGTAATCACAATTTGAAACTCCCTCAATGTCATTAATTCTAGGATGATATGAGAGGATCATACTATGAAGTGAATCAGATCATACAATGTTTGTAATACAGAAAACCCCAATACAACCAATGGTTTGATAAATGATCCTAATGACGGTAGCATAAAATAATCCAATTTAATTTAATGTTATAGGGTAACAAATATTTCTCAATACACATCTATAAATGTCATTATCATCATCAAAATAGACAATTAGGATTAAGAATGAATTGAAGAGGGATGAAATATAGAAAACCCACATAAAGAGGAATATGATTTGTATAAACCAAAAATTGATTAACATAACCATAACCAAAGGATGATACAAAACACAAAACCTATGAATATTGAGTTTCCGCCACTATAGGAGAAAACTACCAAATAAAAATGAAAGGTTTAGCTATATCTCAATCACTAAACTGAAGAATATACGATCCTTCAAAAAATGAACAGTTTTCAAAAAAAATGTGAATAATATACTAAATATTAGAAAACTAATGGTGATATAATCCAAGGATACAATCATAGGGTTTATTTTCATCAAGTAGTGGAAAATTTTGCTCCCCCCATTCATCAAAAATAAGCATATCCTCATCCCAGAGTGGAAGTTAAGCATTAATCTATCTCCACATCAAAAAAGCTAGTATATATACATGGGGATTCCCAATATGATGATTACTTCTCTCTATTATGAGGACATGAACTCCCTCAATAGGGAAATCATTCAATATTTTCACAAATTGAGAAATAGCCGGAGATGAATAAACACATATCTGATTATGCATTGTGCATTCCCTATAGATGAGATATAGCTCAAACACCAATACCCCTAAAAATTATCACCTTCTTTGAGTACCTGAATACTCTAATAGAATCCATGGATATATGATATGCACTTGTGCATCCTGAGAAGAAGCCAAATACCGAATGTGCAGATGACCATTTTCTCCCACCCATTCTCTAAAATGCATCCTTTTATAAGATTGACATCATATGAGACCCTAAAAACACATCACTCAATTTTAATCCCAATGTGGCCAGATGAAGGGTCCTCGAGATCAGCATTAGGATACCAAGATGATGTGTTTTTATAGACTCCTATAGGGATATCCTTTGTTGGGTAAAAGAATTTCAATTTGGATCATTTGTAGAATGGGAAGAATTCCTCGTCAATTCGATTACTATTTTAGATCCATGCTCATTAGGATGGAAATTATTGACTTCAAAATACATTAAGTAACATGAATGTTAGATTGTGTACGATTCATAGACTAATGAAAGGGTTTACCCTATACACTAAACATCTCTCTCTCATAAGAAAAATTGATGGAAGTCTTTGTAGAAAATATCAAGTATTATCTATAGATACCTCTATTCCAAATGAAGTATCCAAGAGGGTTCTATGAGTTTATATAAATTACTTAATGACTGTAATATTCCATTCTGTGAAACCAAGATAAATCTTAGATCAAGTATTCATAAGAGGTTAAATGCATTGAAATGCTAATGTTTCCATATTCACACTAAAACTAGTAGCAATTAATATTAATGTACCTAGGAATGTTGCGAACTACATAATGTCTCTGTTCCATAGGAAACAACCAAAAATACCACTTTTCCTTGATGTAATGTTAATTTAGAATCACCAATTATTTGAAGAAAATATGAATAGGATATACACCTTTTAGAGTGAACAATTCCTCTATTATTTTCATGAATCCATTGTCAAATCCAAATCAATATACCACATCCCCGGAAATAAAATGAGCTAAACAACGTGGAATGCCCTAACTACTACCCTTTTCATTGAAGTATGTCCATTTTTATTCAATTATTTACTTCAAGGTGCGGTACATTATAGATAGGTGGTGTTAAATAACTTCTTATTGAATTGGGTGTGAAAAATCATTTCCCAATCAATATAATAGGGGGACTATAAAAATTTTACATCCAACAATTGGTCAAAGTTCATCAACTGTAGGACTGGAAAGACAATTGATCGAGCCCATTCCACAAGAGAGAACAATCTCATAGAAAAAAAATATTTATTCAACACATATAAAAGACATTAGATATGTGTCATGGAGGTGGATTCAATCATGAGAAAATAGAATAGATATAGAAGGAATATTAATATAATTATCAAATGTAATCATTGACTCTTTCATATTTCCTCCCAGCAATATCTGAAGCATGACCACCACACCACCAAATATAATCCTTAGTAATAAAAGAGGTAATATTTTGTTTTTTCAATGTGGTGCCTATGGAAGACCCCATACCCAATTATGAGTCTGCCTCTGAGTATGAGTACCTTGCACCTAATCAGGGAATGGGAGGCTCCATTCAGTGGAGCTGAGGATAAAGAGGACAACACTAGGGTAGTCATACATATTATTTCAGTCGCATCCCTATAGATGACATATATTTATATGATAACCAATGAATTAAACTCCAAAACACTAGTAAATTCATGTAGGTTCTATGTAACCCTCTATTTTTTTGTTGGAATGTAGTTTCATTTCAGGGATTCCTAATGTCGGTGCAATTATACATTCACCCTAGGAAAAATCAATGTCCGGAAAAAACTTTTATACTAGAAAAAATGATCCCCTAACAACTTAATGAACAATAGGCTCATATACATGATATTTTTTAGTTTTAAATCCTAATTTCAAGGATAAAACCCACCTCAGTAAGATTCAAACTCTAGAAATAATGTAGAACATTATGAAAGACCTGAAGGTTATCTAGGCTAAGGTCTCAATTGGGATGCACTCCATCATTCAAAATTACTCAAGGTGCACTCAGATGATTCATATAGAGACCACAAGAGTTAAATATAGATGCCATAATATCTTCTTTTTATTCAATGGAGACCATGAATTTAGAATTCCATGTATCCATATAGTTCACAGATCATGCTTATGAGGAGGCCATCCAAGGAAACATCATACCTCAGTATATTTTCATGTAATCGATAATATTGATATATGAAGTTATTTGATTTAAAATGGTGGTGGGATCAATATAATCTTGATTTGGACCATCTAATGATTGAGATATAGAGAAGGTTATTATCAATTTGTGGATCTCACATATGATATTATGTTTAAGGTAATCGAGAAAGACACCACATACAGTTTCAGGAGTGGAATGTCCTAGAAAATATCCACATGGTGTTAGATTAAACATTCATCAGTGTCTAGAATACCACATAAAAGGAATGGACATCGTACAAAAAAGTGATAGTTCCCCCTTAGAGACTTTTGAATCCACATATATTGATGTAAGTTTCTATAAAAGTGATACATAACAAGAAATGGTTGAATATTATATAAATTTTGTTGCCCCCATTGTCTTGGGGACCAATCAAAAAAATCCATGCAGTATACTTGACAATATCTATATGATCCCCATAAATATAGGTGATGAGATATACCTTGTAACAGAGGTCCAATCCCCTTAATTTCCAAAATATTATGTAATAGATAGTCAACTTTAGAATCTCATTGTAGTGACTCCCATAGTTGGGGATGATAATGCATTTTCTCATGAGTTATCTCATCTAGATTGTGACAGACATTCCCCATGAATGTTTCCTTCATCTGAAAATAACTCCATAGACTCAGGAGCTGAAGAAGGAGAAGATAACATCATCAATGACCTCCCCTAATTGAGGAAGGTGTCTCCACTACCACTAATGAGCTCAGAAATATTAATCTTGGAATTGATGAATAAATAAAAAAATTTCTGATTACATCATCTATTACTCTCATAGAGAAAGATATGTACATTCGATTTTAAAAGAAACACTAGTATGTGTTCATTTGGAAATACACCGAAATTTCTAGATAGAATCAAAATATCGCTACACACCATCATGGATTAACCAATGACCATTAATTCTTTGTGTAGGTATCCGATGGATTTACCCTTCCCATGCTAGCAATGTAGATGAAGAAGTTGAAAATTAATCAAAGACAAATTTTTCTAAGAAGTGAAATACAAAATATGGCTTGGTGAATTCTCCCACCTTTTGGGGGGATGGAGGTTTGTAGGATACATAGTCTAGGAAAGATTCCACTTTTATAATCATTGATCATTTAGAGATTCCTCTATGGCAGAGGGGAAAATTTTCTATATACATGCTTCACGATATTTCCAATTATTGGTGGGATGCGATTACATTGGATGGTTGCCATTTTTGGTAAGTTATGGGTTCATTTTCAGAAAGCCTTCTATGATCAGTTCATTCTATACATGCTAAGTGTTGATAGATCCATAGAGTTCAGGCATCTCATGTAGGGTTCTATATCATTTATGTAATATTCTACATGTTTCAATGAGTTATATATTTTTGTACAATTTATAGCTGGTGATGAACTTTTCCATGCTAGACACCTCGAAGACCAGGTGTAGTCAACAATCCTTACTCATGTAAATGTATTTTCCTACATACCTTATCTAAAATATTAATTTAGGATATAATCACCAAGAGAAACATGAGGTGTGATGACAGTACCAAGCATACAAGAGTTCTTGTAGTGGCAGAAAGTGATCCCTCATTGTTTCCCTCCAATGTAGCGACAACCAAGGTGCCCATGCTTGTAGCTTTTTAGTATGCACTCATTGTGAAAGACTAAGGATTATGAACAATAGTACGATAGAGACCCACCTTAGTGATGGGATTCCAATCATATGTGTCATCATAAGAGTTTCTTTAGGACCATTCCATCCTATTATAGTTGAATAGGTTCCTCACTAGCTCCACATTCAAGAGACAATTATTTTATGCCATGTCGGGTGGGGGGTTAGAGTAGCACCAGATGGACTATCCAAGGAGGAGGATGTAATTGTGGTAAACATAAAACTGATCACCAGTAGCACCATCAGATATGTTTTGATCATGGTAGTCCTAATGTTACACTTGGTATTGGATCAAGTCAGCTTCATGTGTTATGGCCGTTAACTGAGGATCGGGCTGCAGAACCATATATAGTAGGGGGTACCATAATAGTAGCATCCACTATTGTATCTATTTTATTTCATAGAGGTACGTCACACTCATTTATCACTATATCAATCATAGAAATACACTGTTAAGAAATACAGTTTATTACTGTGTAACGATCCAATATACATCATTAGGGGTATGATCGTATGACATACACTTGTGTAGAGATATCCTCCTTGAGGTAATCAATTAAACATTTCAATAAGACCACATTTTTCTTGAGATTATGGTATTCTATTTCATTATTGTGAGTGATTGGTTGGATCCGTATCATGCCATTATAGTCACCTATCACTATGGGGTGTCATTTACATCACCAGTGGGTGGTAGTTATTAATTCAAGGTTGAGTTGGATGCCCATTCTTGTAGAGATACACTAGAGAAACATGATCTAGGTGGATTGAAAACATAGATTTCTAATCTCCTTAATGAGAGTTAGGGTTTATATCAGACAAAATTCCATCAAGTAATAGATTGTTCTACAGAAGTATTTCTCGATGATTTCTTGGGTTACATATTGAGTGAGAGGTAGAGTTAAGGATAATCCTTTTTCATTGAGAACCTTTGATCACTATTCCTTAACATAGGATGGAAACTTCAGATATCTGGAAGCAAAAGTGTTAGATTGAGGATATTGAGGCCAATGGTTTATTATGGCATGTCACTTCCTATTAGGTTTCACTCATGCTTTTCTCCCATAAGGCAGATTCTACTATAATTTTACGGGCAGGTTATAGATTGGTGAACCAGCCTATGGTAAGTAACTGGTATCCATGTCTTCTTACAGATGATCTCTTTGACTATATTATAAGATCTAGGGTATTCTTTATGATTTAATTAAGACTTAGATATCATCATGTACGAGATAGGCTATAAAACATAAAATTTTCAACATTCCATAGAAGGTATGGTCTGTATGTGTACCTAGTTATGTCATTCGTTGTAACAACCACACCCATGATTATAATGGATCTAATAAATTTTTTGTTTCATCCTTATATTGATTACATTGTGGTTGTATTTTTTTATGACATATTGGTGAATTCTAAAACTCATAAATACCATTATAGTCATCCCGAGATCATTCTAAATATATAGATAGTGAATAAACATTATCTTAATATTGTAAAATGCCACTTCTAATTTGTAAAATTTCATTTCTAGGGTCATACTATTTCAGAATCAAGAGTATCTGTTGACCACGTGAAGGGTACAATAATGTTTTTCTAGGAAGAGCCCATTAACATTATTGATATGTCAATTTTCTTATGGGTTTCTAGATATTAAAGGAATTTCATATAAGACATATCCCACCTTTCTTCACCTACCAATGGTTTTACAAATAAGGGTGTTATGTTCATTTGGTTATAAGAAAGCAAGAAACCCTTTTAGGTACTTAAAAGGATGTTTGCATCATCAGTTATTCTAATTCTAACATATCCTAAAAAAGGTTATACCATATTTTGTGATGCAGTAGATATCGAACTAGAAGAAGTGCTAGTGTATGAGGATAGAGTCATTTCATAAGGATCTCAGCAATTGAGGTCTCATGAGAGTAACTACCCTGCCCAAAACATTGAGCTAAAAGTAGTTGTCCATAACATAAATAGTTGGATTCATTGTCTATTGGGTTATCCCTTTGTGGTGTATAAGGGCAAAACGAGCCTAAATTATATTTTTCACAGCATAAAAGAAAAATTAGACAATGGATATGGGTCTAATAACTACAATACATCAAATTTTGAACATTATAATGTGTCTGTAAGGGGTAATGTTGTTGCTAATGTGATGATCTAGAAAACATTATAGCATACCATATTGGAAGCCATCGATGAATGGAAATTGATGGCCCTCCTATCTGAGATGCATTTAGATATTCATGACAGTCATGAGAAGACTTATCAAAAATCCTTGATAGTTAGATATTACTTCCTTGAGAAGGAGAAAAGAAAATAGTTTTTAGATCTTGAAGGCTAGTTTCTTTGAGAGGGTGTCTCAGAAGTTGACTCATATCTGGATAATTTTGTGGATAAAGATGAAACCCTACATATAAATGGATGTGTTTGTGTTCTTTTAGATATAGGATACGAGTTGATATGTTAGTCCCATGAATCTCAATGGGTGGATCATCTAGGAATCCATAAACTATATCGAGGAATGTGATGCTAGTATCTGTAGCATGGAATAGAGTGTTAGATAGTGGGCTTCATCACTAGGTATTCATCCTTTTAGTGGCTGAATGAGGAGCACTAGAGACCTAATGTCTTATTGCATATTTTTCTATTACAAGAATTGAAATGGAATGTTTCTTCCATGGATCTTTAGTCTTGTTAACTATGTATCCTATAGATAGCAATATTGTATGGGTTTTCATTAACAAACTAACAAACATGGACCGACTCATTCCTATTCAGGATACTTTCTCAGTTGATGAGTTGGGAGGACATTACGTCATTGAGATAATATGACTACCTGGGGTCCTTGGTAGTATTGTTTCAAATAGGTACACATATTTTACATCATAGTCCTTATAGGCCTTGAAAATAGATATTTGTACAAAAGTGCTTCTAAGCATAGATTTTTAGTCATAGACAGATAGAATATCATAATAGATGATACATATTCTAGAGAACATTATCTGTGCATGAGTCTATGATTTTTGGAGTTCCTGGGAGTAGAATATCCCTCTTTAATATTTGGTCTATCATAATATATTTCAGGCTATAATTCAGATATATCCTTTTTAGGCCTTAAATTTTAGGTTGAGTCGTTCACCCTTTTTCTTGTAAGAGTTTGGTGGGGAATCCCTACTAGGTTGTTGCCTCTTTCCAGAGACATTGGAAATTTTTTAGCTAATTAGGAAGCTTATATATACTACATAGTCATGATATATATTTTATGCCAATCCCCATCAATGACTTCTACAGTTCTAGGTCAGGGATCATGTTTTCTTGCAGGTGTCTCCCTTGTTAGGGAATAGATGAATACATAGTAAAGGGAAGTCGTCAACTATTTGGTAGGGTCAACATCAATTTTGGATTGAATCTAAAAAGTTTCTTATTGTATAATATTACCACTATGGAACTGTACCATGCTTGAAATATTCAATGATTAATATCTATTTTGTTATCCTAATGACATGTCTCATACTTTTGATCCATTGGAAGTTGAGATTCATGCCAATTCTTTATTTAACGAGTATCCTATACACATCATTGATCTGAGTGTGAAATCTATCCAAATCCAAACTATTCCTCTAGTATAGCTAATATGGAACCACGATCACGTATAGGATGACACTTTGGAGCTAGAGTCCAATGTATGTGCCCAGTGACTAGACATTTCCACTGATAGTGTTTCTGTTCCCTTGGAAGGTGAATGTGGGGAATATTTCCATTAAGGGGGGAAGATTATAAGAACTCATTTTTTGATTCAAGTATATATTGTTTAACTTTTGGAACAATTCAATTTTCTTATCATAATGTGGATATCTAATGAGATAAATAAGGTCTCATGGGTTTCTAGGGATTATTCAAAGCCCAGAAACCATCTTTTCAAAGAATTGGGCCTAACACACGATTAGAGTAAACTATGCTAGAAGGTCGCATGATTAGTCTAAATCCTGGGGATGTCCTGTATTTTTAGAAAGATACATATCCTATTGTTGATGACCTATTTTTAAAACCATGAATCCTAAAAATCATATTGTTTTCTGTTTTTTCTATGTACCCATGCTTTTTTTGGGCATAGTTTGGAAAACAGTGTAGCCAAACCATGCATAGTATATTTTCTGGGAAGAATTACCATTTTTTACATTAATTATATAATTAAATCTCTCATCATTTGGAATTTAAAAGTCTTGTGAAAAGAAATTCCATTTAACCATATTTGGATCACATCAAATCCCTTAGTTACGGATTGAGATATATCCTTCATCCTTTATATGATCGATACTCCATTAGTCGAGTTGGATGTGAAACAGTAAGTAATCGAGTTATTTTTATCTTTTCTTTGTTTCTGTTTCTCTCAATGGAGGTATCAAGGTTTAGAATCTTATCCCCATTTTACATATGTACTCGAATTCATGCCAATTTATAAGCTGATACTTTACAAGGAGAGTCGTATGAGTAAAAGGTGGATGATATGTAACACATCCATCAAGTTCATTGTTTTTAGAATTGATATGTGAGGCCATCTGATTTCATAGAGTGTTGATTATTGAATTTATATACCTTTTATATAGTCATTATAACTTAATGTATAGACTCTACCCATTCTTTTGATTAGTTATTGGTGGTTAAATTAATAACTCCCAACACATTGTGTTTGGTGATATTTCATAATTGAGTTCTAGTGTTTGGGAACTTTGAGCCACCATTTGGGTGTGTTCGAGCATGACCACTCTAATGGTAAGTCATTATATATTGAATTCTTGTTGATTAATGTAACGGTAAATGGAATGTACCTTTTAACAGCAACCTAACCTACCAATGGGTTTTTCCTAAATTTATTTAACTACTTTAAATGATAAAATTTCAAGTATGTGTCATGAATATGAATTAGAAAAAATAATTCAAAATTATTTCTTGTTTTATTTCCATAATAGCCCCTTCCAAAAAACGTGGATGGCTGTGGAAGAATAAAATGAAATGATTATGACTTATATAGTATAATTAAATTGATTCACAATACTTCTCCTTGAAAAACTACTAAAAGAAAATACTTTAACAAAAATAGCATGATAAATGGCATAACTGTTATATAGACTTATTACATTATATTAATAAAATGCAAATATCCACATTACATTTGTAACATGACATATTTAAAGGTTTCAATTGACTTGAATTAGCTTTTTGATTCTTGAGGGAACACCTTAGGTATTTGAGGATGCCATTATAATTCCAGAATACATGTTGACAAGGGTGAGACCCACCTTGGAACCTGATTCACATCTTTTATTGGATCCTGGATATGACAGAATGTGATCCCTTCATTATTTTTATTTGATTCTTTAGATACACTTCTTGGATTCATCCTGACGTAAGGTTCCTTGGTTATATCCTTTAACATAGACACAAATTATTCTTATTTTACCTTGGATATATTCCTTGAACTTATTTAAATTCACTATTTTGGAATGCAATGGATGGTGCCCCTTGGATAAAAATCATACCCTATATATAGGCTGTAGTTACGACTATGTTGGAAAACCTTGAGATCTATGGTTATTTTTTCACCTCAGAATAACTACAAACACTATCATGAATTTATTCAGTTGGGGATGGATATTCTTCAAATGAACTATTAATATATATTGGTAATTAATTAATTAATTAACTATTTTCCCCTTCAGACACCACCTGAGGGTTGAAACAGGTGCATGGGTATTTTTATTCGTTGTACTGCTATTGTTTATATATTTATGCTTGTACACTATTAAGACATCCACTAAAGGGACAAGTTATTATAAAAACCATTGGTAGTGGCCCACTGGGATTTATCTCACTATCTATTAGGGCACCACTGGTATGTGGCAACACTACATGGATGAAGGTGTTGATAAAGGGAAGCATAAAACATCAAAAACATTATTTCTGGCAGTATTAGTATAGAGATTGTAGTATATGACTGAGCCCGATATCATGAATCTTGGGATCATTTTTTTACTTCCTTTATAATATTTTTCTTTTGCACATTTGCCATATTATTTGTATAAATGATTCCTAGTTTACTAGAAAAATAACATATCTTTGTATATTGTCTATTCTTATTAATTGATCATTTATTTTTTACATTATTGTGATTATGTTTCATGATTCTTACACCGATTAATCTATTTACCATTTTTATAATTATATGACGTGATGCATTCTAGTAATGAAGGCATAGTCTCCCCAAAGACACACCTTAGGCCCTTGCTTCAATTTTGTAACCTCTGGAATTTAGGGATATTTGATTGAAGCCATGTGGCCCACCAAGATCTAGGAACATGTTAAGTTGATCATGGTTCAATATTTCATAATTTTGTATCAAATGGGTTACATTATTACTTTACTATTAGGATGTAATAATTATGAGATTAGAAACTCTAAGACGTTATTCCTTAGTTGTACTTGGGTATTTTGAACCCATGTTTGGGGTAAAAGATGTGTTTCCTAAATTATAATTATTTGTTAGGTTTTATAAATTACTATTGATATCCTTTCAGTGTTGAGTGAAAACATGATCTGTGGTACTGTATATTATTTTCATGATTTAGAATTTCATATTAACATTAGCCCGATAATATAATGGAATAGAGAATTGTCACATGCGTCATCGTATGTAACTAGGTCTTACATGTCATGGATGTTTCAATTCCATATAGGTTCATTTCACTACAGGAATTTTTATATCTATGGGATTGTTGAATGATTCTTTATTGTATGCATACTTTCCATGATTTTGTTTTATGATTTAGTGATTGGTTGTTTCAATTTTTGAGGTGTCATGGGCCATCATGGATTGGAAAGAATAATTTAACAACGAAGACATTAATTAAAAATTCAAATGGGTGTTGTTCTTACGGATAATGAGTATTGGCATTGATTAATAAGTAATAAAGGTCAATTTTAAGGGAATAGTGATAAATGTTCTAAGAAAATTCAAACACAAAAGTGTAAAACTTGCACATCCTTATCCTGCATTGTCTTGCTTATGAAATGTAAAGGAGTGAACCTTTTAATTAAATGTAAAATAAAATGAAATAATAAACAAAATATTGATGAGGAAATGGACTGTTGAATTGTCATATTTTATACCCCTTAAAATATATATCAAATAACTTAATGATACCTGACATTCAATGTGGGTGTTTGGTGTAGTATGCCATGGGTTGTGAGATTCTTTATGTATTAAATCCACTAGTGATGCAATATATATGATTCTAAACATATTATTAGGTTTGTGGTGGAAAAATTTAGACCAATCTGTCCCCGATATGCTCATGCCATGCGCCACAATGGTGGAAATGACCCTGGTCGAGCCATGGTGTGCTTTGAGCCAACCGTCTTATCACCAAAAGTGTCGTGGGAGGAACTAAATGTTATACCTAATCTAGGAACTGATTCCCTAGTTCATGATAGTTTCCTAAATCTCATATAGTTCATGCATGGTGCTCTGTGATATCCACCTAAGATGGATGATCAGACACCTGAGTAACAATTGTGACATCCTACCTCCTTTTCATGGGATATATTTCCATAATCTATTGAGTACTGGATAGTGCCTAACCTTTCATTCATTTGGTATCTGGAGGAACCACCAGAGTAGATGAAAAAACATTATACATACATTCTATATGATTCATACATGTGTCGTTTGGATCTGATTACACGTGATTGTTTCCATCCGGGCATGTTATGGGTTTATACCGAGACTACCTTCATTGATCAGTTCTTTCCAAATATGATGAGTTCTAAAAATTCCATGGATTTCATTAGTCTCTAGTAGGGTTATATTTTAGCTATGTAAAATTAAAAATAATTTACTAAGTTATGGCACATTTCACTACTTCTATCCAGAAATGAACTTTTGTACACTAGATTATTTGGTAATATCCCCTAGTATTACATTCATACTTAGGTGAATTTATTTTTCCTACCTTATTTATTTGAGATAATAAATCATCATATGATCAAAAATAGATACCCCTTGGGATGAAGAAAGTACCATATATAGATGATTAGCGCCAAGGTAGGACCGTAGTTCTTCCATTGGTAGAAAGATCTCACTCAGTGTTTCTTGTCAGGGTATTGAAAACTAGGGGACCAGTGTAGGTAGATCTATATTATTCCATCTCTATGAATGATAAGATAATAAAAATTCTCAATGTGATAGAAACCCAATATAGTTTTGGTCTTAAGGTTGTATGGGTCATTTTCATAATTTTTGTTGGACCATTCCATAATATTCTTGTGGAAGAAGTTTTTCACCAGCTCCACCATCTGGATAACATTTTTCTAGACCACATTAGGCGGGGAGTTCGAATGGAAATGGAAGTAATAGTTGAGGAGGAAGTCATGGTTGTTGAAACAAAAACACTAAAATCAAACATTTCCTAATGAGTAGTTTTAATCATCGTAGTCTTGCTACTTCATAGGTAAATGGACCAGGTTAGATAGATTTATTATAGTAGATACCAAATGATCAAGATATAGGAGGGTATACATTATGAGGTACTATTATAGTAGCCTCCACTATAGTATCTATTTTATTTGATACATATTCCTAAAACATTTTTTAATCTTCTAATCTATCATTGAAAGCCTTAGGCTAGAAATAAAATTTCATTGTTGTGTAAAGACACCAGATACACCATTAACGGTGTGACAAGGGTGAATATTCCAGTTTTGGGACATCCCCTTCAGGTAAGTAGTTATCATCTTCTATGGGAAGTCATTGTTATTTAGATGATGTTAATAAATTTCATTCATAATATGGATATATTGGTTTTGTATAACACTTTTGTGAACCATTATCATCATTGGGTGATGTTTACATCTCCATAGTGTAGTAGTGGTCTAAACAATGATGAGTGGGATGTTTAAGAAAGTAGATCAGGACTAGAGAATCAATGTCTTGGTGGTTTTAGAGACATGATTTCTGATCTCCTCATAGTGGATCGTGGTTTATATCAGACTGAATTCCCTGAAGTAGTATATCATTTCAATGACGTATTTATTGATGATTATTGTAGATTACAAACTGAGAGAGATAGAGGTATATTAATTGATTAATCTTTTTCCGGTAGTACCATTGATGTCCATTACTCTATATAGGATAGAACAATTATAGATCCAGAAACTAGAGAGGTAGATTTAGGACCTTGTGGCCAAAGTTTCCATACAACCAAGAAATTATTCATTTGGTTCAAACATTATTTTCTCCAAGAATTCGAATGGAACCATTAGTTTATGTGTGGATTCATGATTGCTGAAATAGATTGTGGTCAATAACTATTATCCAATGCACTGTATAGATGATCTCTTTGACCTTATTTGAGGAGATAGAGTATTCTCTATGAATTAATTGATATCAGGCTATCATCATGTTTGATTCAGTCCATCAGACACACCTCATATAACACTCCATAGTTTGTTTTCATTGTCTAAGTACATAGTTTTGTCATTTGGGATTACAAAAATTGTATCCATTTTCATGTATTTGATGAATATAATGTTTAATGGCAATTTTTATTCATTTGACAAAGTATTCGTGGATGAAATCCTTGTGTGTTCTCACACATGTATTGACCATGATAAGTATCTTGAGATCATTTTATGTACACTGATAGAAAACCAGACTTATGATATGATTTACATGTTCCACTTCTAGATAAAAAAATGATCACTTCATGGTTTATATTACCATATAATAAGATGTATCTATTTACCAAGAGAAGATTAACACCGTGGATTCCTCTTCACATCCCAAGAACATGTTTAATATACAATTTTTCATGGGGATAGAAGGATATTATAGGCTTTTCATAAAAGATTTCACAGGCCTGGATTCACCTCTCACTATTATTATAATTATTTATGTTAAATTATTGTGGTTTGATGCGTGAATGAAATTATTTCAGGAGTTGAAATTGAGGCTTCACCCGACACCTATTTGTACTCTTCCAAAGCCTCTAAGAGGTTATTCTATCTTCTCAGAAAAATCAAGAATATTCATAGTAGTAGTGAGGATATAAATGGATAGATTATTTGAATATGTGTCTTATTTATTTGAGGAATAGTGATATGAACAAGCTGATGCATGACCTTGAGCTAGTAACACGTGTCCATGCCTTTTACTTCTAGATGAAATATATGTTGGGTGAGTGATTTATGGTGTATACTCATCATAAGAGCCTAAAATATATCATTTCATATTATAAATTGAATTTTAGATAGAAAATATGGTTAGAATATATAAATCCTTCAAATTAGATATTGATTATACACCAAGAAGTGATATGTGGATTATGTGGTGTTGATCTAGAAAACCCATGCCATGTCATATGGGAAGCAATAAATGAATTTCAACCTATGGACCTATTATATGAGATGCATTGATAGTTTCATAATATTCACAAGAATAATTATCTCAAATACTTGATAGATACCTCTTCCCATTTTAATAAGCAGAAATTTAGTCAATTTTTAGAACATTATTAAGTGTTTCTCATAGAGGGTGTCTCAGGAGATGACCCACCTCTATAGTTGTCTGTGGATAGAGACGAAATCCCATGTATACATGGACGTGTCTAGGTCTCTACAGAAATGATATAGGAGTTGATGTTTTTGTCTCATGCTTCTTAGTTGGTGGATAATCTAAGCACCTTAAAAATTTATCAACACATGAGACACCGGTATTTGTAGCCTATGATGAAGAGTTAGATATTGGGATTCAACAGTGGGTGCTCCACTTGTCAATGGGTGATGGCAGATAACTAGAGACCTATAAGATTGTTATAGCCACATCCAATACTATACTGGAAAATAGGGTGATGATTCAGTGGAATATGATGTTGGGTTTCCTAGGATACCCAGATGTAGCAGTGTTATATGGGGTGTCATTGAGAACTTATGAAATTGGATAACATTATTCCAAATCAGGAGACTTTCTGAGTTGATGACCTACTAAAACGTTATTTCTATGAGATAAAATGACAACATGGGGTCCCACATACTAGCATTTCATATAGTGGTGCTAATTTCAAATCATGGTTCTGGCATGGCGTTTAGAGAGATATGGATACATAAGTGTTTTAGAGAAGAAAGTTTCAACCTAAGATTGATGGGAAGATGGAAGAGATTATACCCGTTCTAGAGAACATCATATGGGAATGTTTCCTTCATTTCAGTGGTTCTTGGGAGAAGGATATCCCTCTTTTGTATTTTTGTTATAAAAATAACTTTTAGGATAAAATTTAGATAGATCATTTTGAGGACTTATATGGTATGTTTTGTCATTCACCCATATTCTAGATAAAGGAATGTGTGGTTGCCCTACTAGATCATAATTTATTCAAAGTTACTTTGGAATTAGTTCAGCTTAGTAGGAATCATATGTCTAGTACTCAGTCTATAGATAAATCTTTTGTCAATTATCATTACTGACCTCTATATTTTATGGTTTGGTGTTATGTTTTCTTACGGGTGTCAGCCAAGTCTGGGAATATATAGATGCAGAGCCAAGGGAAGTTGTCAACTAATTTTGTCAGGTCATTTCATACATTAGGGTGAGTGGAAAATTTAGTATATTGGTTTCTATTACCTCATAAGTACCATGCTGTTTTCAATGCATTCAATATCTCATATTTTTTCCATTATCATGTCGACATGTTTCATTATAATGATACTATGAAATTTGATCGTGAGGATAATGTTTCATTTGAGGTGTATATTTTGTGCATCATTGACCAGATCACGACATATTTATAAGGAAAATATATATTTAGAGTATAGGTGTTATTGAAGTATAACCATGTATGGGAAAAGACTTGGGAGCATGAGGTTAAAGTACATTCCTAGTGGCCATAGATTTTCTCAGAAACTATTTCTCCTCCCGTGGAAAGTGAACATGGTCACACTTTCTTTTAAAGGGTATGACTTTATGAATTGGGTTTTTTTATTTAGTTATAGATCATTTGTTTTTTTGATACACATTTATGGACCTATTTTTGGAATTATAAAGAGTTTATGCTGGTCTTAGGTGTGTATAGGGAATATTTAGAGACTAAAACCCACATATTGGGAAAATAGGTTGGGAGCACGGTTTGAGTACATAGTGCAGGGAGGAAACACTATTATTATAAACCATCAAGTTTGAAAAAACATTTTAGATGAGCCATATCACATTGTTAGTGCTTTATTTTTTCAAACAATGTAGACTAATCGTGTGTGATCACCTTATTCTCTAGGCACCCATGCATGGTTGGTTGGAGCCCGATTATCCAAATGATGTGGAAAAAATGTTTATAGGTAATTTTCAAGCTACAATTACTATTTTCCCTTAATTATATAAGTAATCCTATCCTACTTTCTTATTCTTAATTTTAGGTGGAATATTCTCTATTTCTATCCATTTAGAGATCTTTGAAGTCTTATGATAGGTATTGAGAGATCTCCTCCATCTGGGATATGATCGAGCTTCTGTTACTCACGTTGGATATGTAAGGACATGTATTTGAGTTCTTTTTTAGCCGTTATTTATTTATCTTTCTCTCAACTGAGTAATAATGATGTAGACTCTTCTCTCCATTTTTATATGTACTCAGATCTAGGAAAATTTTTAGTTCAATACAACATGAGGAGATTTGTACACATATGGTGTGGGTGGTCCGTAACTCCTCCCTCAAGTTAATTGCGGTGTGTAATTAATGTGTGGGGCCAACCGATTTTATCGGGTGTTGATTATTTAAATTATATGCCTTTATAACACCCAGATGTTTTAATGAAAAATGTTCTTTAAATAATATTTATTCTTTTGAAGCATGCTTTTCACACAATTGAGAGTTTAAGAAAACCATGAGATACCCTTATTATAAAATTATATTTTTATCCTATCCATTAGGCTAGCGGGAATAATTATTACTTACTTTTTAAAATGAATTGTGAATTCATTGGATAAGATTTATTTATGAAAAATATAAATCAATTAGATATTTTTATTTTTGAGTGAATTATTTTTTTATGTTAAATTAATGAGATTCATATGTGTTATATAATTAATAAAATATTTTTTATATTCATCCAATGGATATTTTAGTCATAGGGTATGAATAAAACCTTATTTGATGTATAAAAACCTATTTTTATAAATGTTAATTTTACACCTTTGAATAGAGAACACATTTTAAATTAAAATATTTGCACATTAATAAAAAAAATTATAACAAAAATACAATTTTATTTTCAAGCGAGATATAAAATTTACTTTGGATAAATTTCTGAAATTTTTCTGATAACTTCCATGTTTTGATGAAAAGTATAAATACACTAAATTTTAATAACAAAACAATTATTTTCCCTGAGATAATTTATATGGATAAATTATAATATTTAATTGGTTTAAACTATCAATAGAATATATTTTAATCATTCAATATAATTTATTTCTTTTTCATTAATTTTACATTGAATTCATAGGTAAAAACATTTTAATATTTTGTAATGATTTATTATCTAAAACTAATTTTCTCATTTCAACAACTGGATTAATTTTAAATTAATTTATGAAACTTTTATGTTTTTAATTTTTTAAAATGGATTCCTTATTTTAAATTAATATTTCCATGTTATGTTAATATGCCACTTATATTTCTAAAAATTATTAATACTAACTTTGGAAATTATTTTTAAAACAGTGGATAAATGTAAATGAGGTAATTAAGGGTAAACATAATATTATACAATTACCTTAAGACCTGTAAAAATGTTATTGAATGATTTAATTCAACACATATCCTATATTTTTTTAAAATTGAATCACTTAATGGCCACGTTATTGTGAATATTACTTCAATGTAATAAAAACTAATAAATGTGACAAAATGTCACAATCTGTTTTTTTATAAGTATATTAATTTTAATATATGCATATCTCAAAGATAATATCGACTATATATAGTATATTGAAATATAATACAATTATCTACATCATAGGAATTTATTTATAATTTTTATACATTAAAGTTTTACCATTAATGATGCTAAAATTTTGATGTAGAAATTATTTTATCAATAGAAATATAAACAAAATGGTTTAAAAATATTAAAATAAATATCATATGAACTAATTAATGTTATCCAAAAATTATCATGGTGAATATGAAATTTTAATAGAATATTAAATATTTTTGAACGAATTTATATTCTCTTTGTATTTTATTTAAATTAAAATAATTTAATAGCGTCAAAATTGACACTATTGATGTTTTATAAAAATAACATTTTATTAAATTATTTAAAAAATTTAAAAATTTTATAAATTATAATGTGATTATTATAAGGTAAAAAATTTCATAGAACATATATTTATTGTCAATTAACACCATATATAAATATATATATATATACACACATGAAATATATAGAATGTTACAACCATAGTTACAATTAAATAGAATAACACTGTTTCAATTAAAAAGATGTTATTTAAATTGAAAAAAATAAGTTTTCCAAAATTTATTGGTTGATGATATTACAACCCTATATCATATCATATTCTAAATATGGATACTTTTTATGTTTTTGGTAATGGTTTGATTTTAATATAAATTATTATTTATAGAGTTTCCAAAAGATCCTTTGACAACAATTATAAAATTGCACCACCTCCCTCAACTCTTCACTCCATTTTGTAACTTCATGCTCAGAAAAATGCTATCCCTTTTCCATATAAAATTTCCTATTTTATAACTGTAGGATGTGGTATTCTTCAAAGACGATATCTAGTGCTCTAAGAGGAGAATTAGAGGAGGCACATCAAGGAAGAGGTAATATCATTTACCAATTCTTTCAATATTATTTTCTTCTTATACTTCCACTTCATTTGTTGTTTAGTTATAAAGTAATAAAATAATTATATGTCATATATGTATATGTTATTATAAACACGAAACAACAGTATTAAACCTTCTACCAATCCTATGAAAAATTAAACCAATATGTGTGCGTACATACAACTTACCGACTCCACGCTATGCTGTAATCTATTTTTCACCACAACCTTACATGGATGAGAATAATGATAGAAATAATTACTAAATATGATTATTATAAAATTATAATAATTCATTAGTATCTTAAAACATACACATCAATATCATTCAACAATTATGGGAACAATATTGTCGCTCATGTGTACGTACGACTTACCGTCTCCACAGTGTGATGTGATTCATTCTACATAATATTCATTAAATGATGATTATATAAATGAATTTAATGAATAAATATTATATATCTCATACTAATATCATTAAATAAATTATTTATCCATAACCTATGATTTAGAACATGAACTTTTCTGAAAAATCAAGCGTAAGAACATAAAGTAGTTTAAATCAAAATAACAAGTGACAATGAAATGTTACTAACAAATAGATTATAATATAATCATATATGATAACATAAAAATGATTAATACTATGGAATACATCAAAAACATTATTTAAATTATTATTCAAGAGGTTCATATACATTTGAAGGATATCAGACCTAAGGTAATGGTTAATTATGCAATGCAATTTTTATCCAATATTTTTTATACGTATGTATTTACTAGGTTATATTTATCATCCACATCCATGTTTCTTAATTATGAAAAATTAATTCTATTCTTCAAAAATTTTCAAAAGTTAATTTTACCTTTTGGGTAATTTTTATTATAAATTTTCGAAGGAATATTTTTTCATTATTTTATTTAATGTACCTTTTGACTTTTCGAGAAAAAGTACGAGGAGATGTTTTTTTAGCTTAAACAGAATGAATGGATTTTTAAAGTTTCATGACACCTTATTTCAATGAAGATTATTATAAACTATTTGAAGATTATTATGAACTATTTGAAGATTATTTTTAACTAAATTCAATTCTTTTAAAATTGTGAGTCAATTTGAGAAAAGAATACATTTTGGAAAAAGAAAAGATATTTTCTTTAAGAATTACGATCCAATGTTTTACCAAAATTATTTTCCATATAAGATGATATAGGGTTATTTTTTATCCATATTGTTAATTTTATTTCATTTTTTATGATGTTATTATTTTTATGAAATCCATTAATTATATATGGATTATTATGGAATTATGTTTAAGAAACCCATTATATTACATGGGTTATGCCATGGTGAATGTTTTTATGTTATTGTGGAATAGGTAAGAATGGTTTCATTATTTGATTAATGGTTCCTATATCTATCTCCAATTAATTGGGTTGGGTTATATATATCATGATATTGATATGATTGTATTGGCATGAAAATATGGTTAAGTAATAAAAGGCTGGAATGAGGAGTGAAATTAGTGCACTAACGGACTTCTACTACTATGACGGTCTTGGCAATTATCCTTGATTAATATGAAATGATTTTCTATGATTATGAATGTTTGCCACAAAATCACAGGTCGTATATTATGACTATTGGAATTGAATTTCAGTTTTAGGATTTATTCCATGACACGATATTATGTTATTTTATATGCAAGATAATTTATTTAAATATTATATTTTTATGATTATGATATGAATGTTATTTCCCTTGTTTCCCCTTACTGAGAATTTTATCTCACCCATTCGTATGTTTATTGTTAGAACCACTTTGGGTATAAGGTTGTATTTATTGTCAATAGTTGTCAATGAAGATCAAAATGAAGAATATTAAGAATTACTCCAATGAATTGGAGGAATGGAAATTCAGATGATTATTGTACTGATCATAAGATTAAAGAACATGTGTCAAAGGTGACACATTTTTTACAAAAGTGAAGAATGGTGAGGTATAATCCATCTGAGGATGATTAAAGAACAATGTTGTATTGATCATAAGTTCAAAGAACATGTGTCAAAGGTGACACATTGTTTACAACAGTGATGAATGGTGAGGTATAATCCATTTGAGGATGATTAAAGAAGAATGGGGATTTGATGAAGACCATTCAATTCTTCATGATTGCATGAGAACCATGTAAGAGACTTCTTGATGAATAGAATCATATTATTTTCAGGATGTAGAGAATGACATTTCAAGAAGAAGACATTGTGGAAGGGATTGGAATTCTGAGATGGCTATGCACTTTACATTGTCTCAAAATATGATGATACTAAAGATGATCTATGAAAGGATATATTTCACAATAGTGGAGTTTGTGATAAAAGAAGAAGAGTTGTTGAAGAAGAAAAATCACATAAAAGAATGATGATGGTTATGGATGAAGCATATATTGATGGTGGCACCATTTTCCAGTGTTTTCCAAATTTCTGGTCCTCAAAATTGACAAATATAGAAAAGTGTTTTTGGAAAAGGGACTATCACACCGATTACTTGGAGACTTGGAAACTAGTGCGCCATATGTTTTTCAAGATCAAAATGTAAAAATCTGGAAAAGGGAGAAGGGTGCCAATGTTGGGAAGTTTGTCGCGCAAGTGATTCTAAGAGGTAGAGACCTGTGCGCCAAAACATGCACGCCGAGGGGAGACATACGCGCCGTCGCGCAGGGTGTCCAAATGCCTATACATACAGGTCGACCCCTCCTCATTCCGTGTGTGCTCAACACTTATAAAAAATAAGATCTCCCATCATGCATGCATGGTGGTCGCGCAAGTGGTGTGTGGTCGCACAATTATAAG
This sequence comes from Viscum album, assembly GCA_963277665.1. Classification (NCBI taxonomy): domain Eukaryota; kingdom Viridiplantae; phylum Streptophyta; class Magnoliopsida; order Santalales; family Viscaceae; genus Viscum; species Viscum album. Next base: position 303,738,023 of record OY728141.1, on the reverse strand, counting down.
TTGCGCACTAGTCATTTGTTACGTGCCCATGGATGTTTGGGTGAGAAAAGATGTAAGTCTCCCAAGATTTGAGTTGAATAATGTCATGTCGCGCAAGTGAATTGGTGATACTTGTGCGCCAGATTTTGAAGTTTCATGCCAGTTGATAGTTGTGCACCAAAATCAGTATGGGCGTAAAAGGATGTGTGTCACGCAAGTTTGAAGTTGAAGAAGTGAGTGTCATGTAAGTGGTGGAGGTGAACTTGTGCGCTAGTTTGGACTCGCACGCCGTTACTTGTGCACTATCTTGAAACTTGCGCACCAGGCTTGCATAAGTATGCCAGGTGTTGTTGAAGTATGCCAGGATTTCCAGGGATGCACGAAAGCTGATAGTTTTCTTGATACCATTGGTGAAACGTGAGATTTGTCTTCGGGCGGAAGTTGGAATACAACATGGAATATACATACAACAGAGGATGCATTCATTAATGATGATGAAGATACCTTCATGTCTATAAACTAACTGGGACTTCACCAAAGGTAGTGAGCTAGGGGGAGTGAACGGGAGAGACCCGAGGGACGTAGTGAGCTATCCATGAAGTTTTGTAAAGGGAGTAAGATTTGGACAGTGTGACTGTGCCCAAACCATTGTAATCCATAACTATTGAAGAATAGTGGAATTTGGTACGACCGAAATCATGTCGGCGTATGCTTTTTGGACGTATCCCTTAGTGGTAAACCATGTATAAATGTGTTGTGTCATATCTTTTCATGTGAATGTTTTATTTATTCTAATATCCATAATATAGGTTTTACTAGCTTCTACCAACATGGGAACCAGATCCATCAGTTTTAAAAAAAAGTTGACACCCTGATTCACCTCTCCCCTCTCAGGGTGTCCCGGGGTCCTACATTTATTTTACCTAGGTCAAGAATAATGGTATTAAGTAAGATATGTCAAAAACAGTCTTGTTATAAAAAAATAAGTGAGAGATAAAATGTGGATGTTTTATGAACATGTTGTTTATGTTTCCCAGTTTCTAAATACTAAAAACCTATACAGTACCCATGTGGTTTTTTAATGTAATAAATATTCTTAAATTCTTATTTAATATATACATGCAATGTACGGTATATCATATTTGGTATCAGATAAAATGTATAGTTACACTTTGAAAACTAGGATGAGGGAACCTTTTTAAGAACCCTATGGATATGTATAAGTATAGGTTATAATTTGATCCTACAGTTTAGAGTTCATAAATAATCAATAATGAAACCTAATGTTTCCAAAATTGAAAATTAATTTTTGTGAATATGTTGTTTTCAAATTATGATGAGTATTTTTAACACAATTTTTATTTGTTTTACTAAATGTATGGAACATGAAGTGACCACATAAATGCTGAATACAATGAGAAATACAATGATTGTCACCTTGAGAAACCAAATGTAAAATGAACTGGAATGTAACATCTTGTAGCCATTCTCACACAACATTCTCAAGATATGAATCATATATGACATCCAAATGATCCAAGGAGGGAGAAACATTCTATGGTGTCCTTCATCAGCTAGCATCCACCTTCATTCCGCATGTCTTCTAATCTATTAGTGGCTGAACAATGGTTCAGTTCAACTAAAAATATATTTTTAGTTCTACAATGTTCTAAACATGATAAAGTCATCTTAACGGTTTATCGATTGGAATATGAAGATGAAAATTTGTGGAATATTATCAAGAATACTATGAAATACATGAAATTGATTAAAAGGTATGGGATGAGTTCAAGAACCTATATTTCAATAACTACTTTTGTCTAACTCTTAGAAAAATTATGGAGAAGGTGTCCATTAATCTTATGAAAAATTACGATGAATCTATTGGTTCCCAAAAATAAAATTTTACAACACTTTCCTGGTATGCTTCTGAAATTATTATCCTAGAAGAGAGTAAAATTGATCGATTATTTAGTGGCATAAAATTAATTATCTGAATGGTCTTAGCCATAAGGGACAAAAATAGATACATTTAAATAGTTCTATGTGATCTCAAGGGTGAGATGAATATTGGAGTAACCCATCATTCATATGGATTTGATAAGAATAAGATACAAAATTCAGATAAAAATATAAAGAAGAAGAGAAAAAGAATATGATTTTTTCCTTATTCACAATGTGTAGAAGGAAAAATAGAATGGATTTTCTTCAAGTGACTACAAAATTATTTAATTAGGGAAATGAAGGTCATCAGGTAGGTGAATGCCGGTGAGATGAAGATAAATATATAATGTTGAAATCAAAGAAAAGGATACATAGAATGAACCTCCTACAATTCATTGTTCTAAGTGGAAGAAAATAGTAAATTATACCCATAAATGTCCTAATCTAATAGTTATTGAAAATGATTTATGTCAACAAACTCTTAAGGCCAATGGAAAAGGAATGTAACGAGAAATCACAATTAGTGATGTGGAGTATGATAATGAAGTATGGAAAGGCACAGTTACCATCCACTATAATGTAGAAATAGTTTTTTTTTATTCTGGATCCACCCAATCTTTTATTTCAGTAGAATTCTCTAAGGGTATCATCGTATTACCTCAAAAAAATGATGTTGAGTTAGCTGTAAAAACAATTAATGGAAAAAAAATCACATAAAATGTTTAAATTCATCTCCGGTTGATTATTGTGTGAATGTTATTCTTGAAAATCTTGTGACCCTTCCAATAGAGGAATTTGATATAGTTATTTTCCTGGAATGGATTTCTCTATTTGGAGCTCATACTAATTTCCATGGAAAGGAAGTCAAATTTTATATTCTTTATCAATATATGATCATATATCGATGAAAGTATGAATATATACTTCCTGTTGAAATTTCTTCTATCTAATGGGTCTTGGTTCCCATAAATGAAGATAATTTATCTCAAATGGTTTGGGAGAAACTCATGATTAAGAATATGGCCATTTTATGGGAGTTGATGGTGTCTTTAGAGAGGTTTCATATATCACACCAAATCATGATGTTTTGTTTTCATCATAACTCATACTAGGGTCCATGACTATTTCAAAAGAACAATAAAGAATGTCTCCAACCTAGTTTCAAAAATTAATGAATAAACTCCCAGAGAATTGTGATAATGAATTCAAATGACCTAGTGCATCACCTTGGGGAGCACCTATTCACATTGTTAAGAGGAAATATGGATCAATGATACACTTCATTGATTAAGTAGAACATAACAAGATCACTATAAAAAATATGCTTCCCTGAATTGAGGACATATTATGAAAACTACTTGTAGCTCAATATTTTTCCATGATTGATCATCATTTATGATATCATAAATTAATGGTCAAAAATAGGATATACCAATGATTTCATTCCATACAAGGTATGGACAATATGATTTTATATTGATGCCTTTTTGTCTTATTAATTCCCCTACTATCTTCAAGGATCTAATGAATAAAGCCATTAGACAATATCCTAATCAGTTTGTGGAAGTATTTATAGACGATATTCTTATCTATTCATTGATAAAGAAATAATATTAATATCACTGGATTATTTCTCTTAAGACACTAAAAAATAGAATTTAATGAAAAATTAACCAAGTGTGAATTTTGGAATCATAATGTATCATTTCTACGTCAAATAATCTCAAGAGAGGGGATATCTGTGGACCTAGAAAAACAGAGGTTATTATTGAATGATGGTTGAGAATAACAATGTTAACTATGATATAAGGATTTCTTGGTTTGGCTAGATATTATTGACATTTTCTGAAATATTTTTCAGGATTATCAAATCCACTCATAATGATTACTCAGATAGAGTTATTTTTATTTGGACTGAGGATGTGAAGCAATTTTCAAAGAGCTAAACAGTATGTTAGCTAGTGCACCAGTGCACACACAACCTTGTTGTGTAGAATGTTTTTTGATCTATAGTGATGCATCCAAGAGGGGTATGGGTTTCATTCTCATGATAAATGATATGGTGATAGATATGCCCCGCGGTATTTGAAAATTACTAATAAAAATTACCCAACACATGATTTGAGTTGGCTACGTTAATCTTTGCATTAAATATATGGAGGAATTATCTATGTGGTGAAATATTTGATATTTTTAATTACAATAAAATATTAATGAATATTTTCACATAAAAGGAGATTAATATGCTCCATAGTAAATTGTTGGAGTTGATTAAATCTTTTAAATTTTTAATGCATTACCACCCTAGGAAAAAAAACAAGGTGGTAGAAACATTGACTCAAAAAGACGCTGATAGATTATCCTAGATGACGATCACAAAATATCCAATAATTATGGATTTCAAAAGGATTGATCTTGAATGTTTAATGAAATGGCTGAAATTTAATGTCTCAAAATTTCCATATTATATCTAAATTATATGTAATTGTTTTGAGACTAGAGGATTCGGTAGTGTGTGATTCCAAGGCCCAGAGTGTCTGATATTATCCATCGAAAAATGATATGCATTAAATAGCACATTTAGAAGTTTTTTTGAAAAAGAGGAATTACCCACAAATGGTTTATGAGATCAGAAATATGAGGTAACAATGGCGTTCAGGATGGGGGGTTAACCCTAGGGGAGACATAAGTTTGGTTGGTGCATCCCTCCATGGAGAAAACCCGAAATGGAAAAATCATAAATAAAAAAATAAAATAAAATAATGTTAATTTTTAATTGCTTATAACTCACAAATGGTGAATCAAATTAATAATCGGAGACCACTGCAGATCTTGTGAGGGTATTATTTCCATTGTAATATCCTAAATTGTCCAGCATGGGCCAACAGTGGATGTTTGTTTTTGGCCATAAATAAAATAATTAAGAAACAATTATTTTATTTTAAAATCCATATAACTCTTATACGATAACACATATAAAAAATCCAATAGTACCATTGAGACTGTGAGGGTGTGTTCCCCATAGGCGAAGCATAACCATGATCGGTGTAGGTTGAGGATGAATGTTGTTTTTTAACATAATTTATACTAAGTTCAATAAACGTGCGAGCTGGTTTTTCTATCATTTGAACCGGTGGTCGGATCAAAAATCAGCGGGAACCATTGAACTCCAAATTCACAGATTCACCTAGATAAGACTTAACTTCGGGGAGAATGAGCCCAACTAAAATGTTAATTTTTGGACTTTTCGAGAAAATAATATAACGTAAAAGTTATTTTTTTATCATCGATGAGTTGCGACACAATGATGTTGTGGTGAAGCAATAAGGCAGCAACAAGGCACATTAATTGAACTCATTAATTTCACATTTACACATAGCTTAATGAGGCGTTAATGATGTGATATCAAATCCTAACAGAAAAATTGCAACATGTTTTCTATTTAATAGTTGATGTGTTGGTGGAAGAAAGGATAAAAATTGTGTTCAATGCTTATAAAAACCTCCTGCAAGATTCCTCTCCAACAAAGAATGTCGAATACTTTCGGAACGTGATAGAATTCGACATACATTGATGGATTATGAACCCCATCTAACTCTCAAACCCTCAATGAAGAAGCACTATGGAAAAAAAATGTCAACAGGGTAGGGGTTTTAAGTATTTAATGTTGTCCCTGTTCCTTATTCAAAATGACGAATGTGGATTAAACAATGAAAAATTTAATCTGTGGATCATCCGTTCTGGAGGAAGGGTGTCCTTAATAGGTTCTCTATTTGTGTTTAATTTAATTATTTATATAATTGTAATCTCGAGCCTCCCCTACTTTAAACATTGAACTCAGAGGACCTGGACAGACACAAACATGGCCCAGTCCCCTCCACCATTTTCATTCGTGGTGAAAAAATTCATCGAATGGTGGTAAGGAAAGTTTGATGACATCACAGTGAAGGCGGAATCCCGGTGGTCTTGTTCGCACTATCAGTTTGAAAAATGGACCTCTAGTGAAACTCAAGTGGCCAGCAGAAGGAATCATTGGTGACAGCTATAGGTGGAGGGAGTCGGTGTACCCATCGGCATGCCTCGACGGTGTGGCAAAGGAACGCCCGGCGCGCGCCGCAGTGGAATGGATGGAAGGCGCAGACCATCCGCTGTGGCGTTGAGCTGGAACGCAGTGCCACCATGCACCACATAGAAGAGAGGATCGTTTCCTTAGGTTGGGATGACAAGTCATGCACTCCTCCACCTGGACCAACTGAACCGGTCTAGGATATATCGCATCGGCAGAGCCAGCTGGGCTATATTGGGCCAGCACTTCGGTCGGGCCGAACCGGCCGACCCACCAAGCCGAGTCGGGCCAGTTGGACTGTGCCTCCAACACATCCCCAATAAGTTCCTTGTGAAGGTCTGTTTTAGTAGACCAAGCTAGCTAGTTAAAGAAAATTCGCATGGGTTTCTTTAATCCCAGGGTGGGAAAAAGGGTTGTCCTGCCTTAGTGGGCCGCGTCGTATAAAACAGGTCACTTGGTGACCCGAAATTTTGGACTGATGACCAACCTAATCAGGTCATAATGAGTCATAATACGCCAAGTAGACATATAGTCCATGAAAGACCCTGAGTCAGGATTGGTCGGGTCAGTCCGACCAAGTCAGATCGGGCCCAGACACATTTGGACCCTTTTTACTAAAATATTTGTATCTCTCAAGCCAGGCGTTTGATTGAGGATCCGTAAGTGGCGTTGGAACCCTAGAGACAAGTAATTTCTTCTTAAATACTCTATGTATGTTTTGTAAGAAGTGGTAATCTGGCCATTATTAGATTGGACTAGAAAATAACCATGACATTTTACTAAAAATGTTATAAAATACTGACCTGGCATCCGATCGACGAACTGTCTAATGTGTTGTGACCATTACGATGATATAGTCTTTTGGGAATACTCTATGTGGGTCTTTGTGGAAGTTGAGGTATGAATGATGGCATGATGTGCGAATCCTCCCATAATAAAGAGTTAAAAGTGAAGGAATCCAGTTGTTGGCTGTGATGTGAAAAATGAATAACAATATTTTGTGGGTCAGAACCAATAGATCATATGTGGGTCAACACCTAGAGATCTTGTGCAGGTCTTCACATAGAGATCCTGTGTGGGTCAACACCTATTGATCATCTCAGGGTGAGCACCTTCCGACCCTATGTGGGCCATCACCTTTCATCCTTGTGTGGGTTCATCACCTAGAGACCCTATTTGGATCAGTAGTAGAGCCTATCGATAGAATTAGATGATCTAGATTTTCGAATAATCTTCTTTTTTCAGTAATTAAGTTGAACATAGTGTGATATGCTACTTTTACTTTGTTATATGTATTTTAGATCATTCTTGGTGGTATTACCTCAGTATTAATTCAATTGTGGTGTTTTCCATCATGGATTACTAAGAGACATTTGGGGGTCTAGGGGTGACCACTGAGTATTGTTATACTCACCCTTACATGGACTTTTCCTACACCTAGGGAGTATTGTGTAGATGGGAAACAACTTTAACCAGGACATTGGGGAGCCATGACTAGATGGTTCTGAAAGGTGGATTGATAGATGTGGTGTGCTGCAATGACATTTGATGGAGAGTTGTACCTACCCTTCATGTAGTATCCTTAGCGGATGACATCGAAATATTGTACTCTTTTTTTTGTACTTTCCTTTTTGGTGGGCTTGTATTCTAGCCTCTTTACATTCAATTACACACTTCACTCATAATGGTGGTACACGGTGGTGGTGGTATCAATTTTGTTTCATTTATAGAATGTTTGGTGTAGTTTTCCCTGTCTATGTGTGTATAGGTTTAAATACCATGCATTCCCTTATTGGAATATGCCTTTTTAGTGCTAGTTACTAGCCCATGGCCTATGGAAGGTGAGCATGGGGTTGTCACGACATATGACCTGGGGGATGGGTCATGACAAAGTGGAATCAGATGTTTTTCAGTTCTACCATAAGAACTAAGAGTTTGTATTAACAATGGGGTCAACATTGCTAAGTGTCTTGAGTTTATATTTTATTTTAGGGAGTTAGTGATAGTGTGGATGAGACGTATCCAAACACCAAGTCCATAACTTCTATTTTTTTTACTCGGTACACAAAACAAGAGGTTTCATGTGTTTCATAATTTTTATTTCTTCTGGATATCTTTTGAGTCATCTCACCATGTATTACTTATTGGTCGTGGTTCATCTTGATTCACTTCGAAGATACATCCACGTAGAAAACCAGATAAGATTCTACTGCGTGACAATGAGGATGGTTTATAGAGAGACAAGGCTTTGGTATAGGGATTTTTCCCTGATATGGTACCTTTGGGTGGTGTTATAAAAATACCACTACCTGTTGGTCAATAGTTACTTCCAATTCTACACGTAGAGGACACTTGTAGGCTTAGTAACTCACATGAGTTTCAGTGACGAGTAATCCTCATGTTCCGAAGTGAGCCCGACTGATAGGAGGCTAAAGGCTGGCTTGAGGTTGTGAAAGAGTTTCCATCATGCCAGGGAACCATTTGATCAGATGGATGTCATAGAAGTGAGACTTCCATGTGGCTTAGTAGGTGTTAGGTCCACTAGGTTAGATACCCTAAGTGGGAGGGGTGAATCTGGGTATGAGATATTAAAACAACTACCCCTATTGATTTTGTCTTGATATTAAGAAAGACTATCTTCTATCTCTTTCATGTAGCAATGTATAAACAATAACTAATGAATGCACATGACACATTGATTTTTCATTTGTTCACCCTCCCTGGGCTATGTCCAAGGAGATTACACCATCGATGTGCCGATGTACCAAATCCACTAAAATCACACTACTGTTTACAAAGTTCGGGATATATCACTTCTATTACCAGGCTCACTGTCTCTACAAAGTTTAGGGTCAGCTCACTACATCCCAAGGGTCACTCCCTGTTTCTTTCTCTCTAGATCACTGCCGGTGGAGAGGATCACCTAATTCCTCATCCTTTTCTCACTGTACAGGAATGGATCCACTAACAGTTTATATACATGTATGTATCTTCATTATCACCATTGAATATATCCTCTATTGTATGTAGATGCTCTCTTGATGTATAGAATTCTCCCGTAGATGAATCTCATTTTGCACCGAAGGTATTGGGAAATATTCCAGCTTTCGCACAACCCTAAAATGATAGGCATGATTCTACTATACCTATCACGCTTCTTCATGCTAGTGGGAAATTTCTGGTATGCATGTTGTAGCTGGCACAGATGTTCACCTCAACCACTTGCATGACACTCACTTCTTCAAATCCAAACATACGCGGGTCACACGCTTTTCTGCCCAAACAAATTTTGGCACACAACTGGTAACTGAGACGCTTCTTCAAAGCCTGTCACACAAGTGTCATCATTACACCTGCACGACACCCCCTTCTAAAACTCTAAACTTGGGCGACTCACACCCAATATCACCCAAACCACTTTGGGCACGCAACTATTATCTCGAGTGAAACTTCTGAATATCTTTATACTTGCGCGACCACACCACCTACGCCACTAGAGCTCTGATTTTATCTAAGTATTAAAATATCTAATGAATGAGGAGGGTTCGACCTCTATTTATAAGAATTTGGAAACACTGAGCGATGGCACACATGTTTCCCCTCGGCGCGTAAGTCCAGCCACCCTAGTCTCTATCTCCGTAGTCACTTGCGCGACCAAAACTAAAACATGGGAACCCATTTTTCATTTGACATATTTTGATGTTTTGATCTCAAAAAACAATTGGTGCGCTAGTTTCCAGGCCTCCATGACACCACCGCACAAGTCCATTTTCCAAAAAAGATTTTTCCCCATTTGATGATTTTGAGGTCCAAAAATTTGGCAAACATTAGAAAACGGCACAACCTTGTATCTTCTTTTTTTGAACCACCTCCAGATCGACCATTCCTTTGTCAACATTCATTAATATATCATGGATCGTTAACAATATCCCACGAACTCTACATTCCACCATGGAATCCCCTTTGCAAACAAATACAATCACCTCATAAAATGTTTCAATGATACCTTGAGGGATTTTTTCCCAACAGTAGGGCGATGGTACTATTTAAATTACCCAGATATTATGATGAGGAGACTTTCCTGTGTTTAGTTCTAGAGAACCATTCTCATAGAAGGGGAAAGTTTCCATAAAAATCTAATGTATATGTGTTTCCAAGAGATTTTATTGCTTCGGCATGACGACTTGTTGGTAGATGAGTATTCAGCAATTCATACTAACCATTCCAGTTACTTGATGAAGATGATAAGACTATTGCTTTAGGGATTTGACCTTAGAGTGATATTTGTTTAGGGATATCTGAGCCATCACTATTCCTATGTTTATTCCAACTTATTTTTTTTTCTAGAGAAGACCATTGTGGTTTAATTTTCTCTGGTTGAGCCGATACAACCAGTGAATGTCAATTGTGGAAAAGTGTGAAACTAATGTTAGTCTTAGAGACATGGACATGTAAAAATTTTTCTGGAAGTGAAAGATATATTGATAGATTAATATGAAGGGTAGTAGACGTAGAAGAGGATCTAGGACATCATCATTAGGTGGTATACATTTTGATAATTTACAACCACCACCCAAATGTGGTTCCCACTAGGCTCAGGGAGCTTGAGGATAGAGGAAGGAAGTAGTTGCATGTGGTCAAGAGTATAAACCAAGGGCAACATGAATGATTTTAGGTATGGTCTTTGTCTAATACTAGCATATGTATTAATAGGAATTGGTACTAATCATTCCTTCAAGTCACAAATCTTGTTTAAGACCTAGTGTTTCTTGTTAAACTGTTGACTTGATCATTATTTCTTGAGATACATATGAGAGGAGACTCGATAATCACAATTATGCATAATGAGTGTTCAGACCCTTGAGGTGAGTGTTGTTGTTAAAACTCTAGGTGGCATAATCGTGGCCTAATGACATTTTTTTGGGTATGGATAGGTCATACACATTTAATGCTCAGATTGACTATTTTTGGTAAAAGAAGTCGTATATCTATAACATCAGAATGTGCTTTTCCTTGGTCAATGAAAAAGGAATCCCAGGGATCATGGGATAAACTCATGCATAAAAGGGTGTAGTCAATAACTTTGTGTCAGATAACATTACCCACATGGAAGAATATATTCTGAGTTTCCAATTCCAAATGGCAATTTTGGATTATGGTGACGTCCATTCAAAAGATGTTTCCTGGATTTATCTCTTTGTATGGAGAGGGACTTCTGCAATATTCTACACCCCGAGATGGAACTGATATCAACATTAGGATATCAGAGGGCTTTTGTATAGATTTAAAAATAGGGGGTGTAGGTGGTTGACGTTCATATGAAGGGTTTAGTAAGACCTAGTGTTTGTGGTTATGTTTCAATTAATAGAACATTAACGAAATGGTGATGTAGAATGAGTACCTACTACCAAATTGATGATGGGAACATCAATTAGTGAAAGGGGTAACCTTTACAGTGGATGGAACTATGCCTGTAAGATTTTCAGTAGTTGAGATAGAGGTTACAACTATATTTCCTGTAGTAATATGACTATTTGATAGTCAATACACTTGAAAAGGTTATGGTGGGGGTAGATCCATTTATTAGGAGGTGTGGCCTACAACTACTGCGTGATGTGACAAAATAGTTAGGTGCGATACAGATATTATCCATGGATGATGGTGGAGCAGCTAATGTTCAGTCAATGACTTTCACTCCCCCACTAATTAAGCAAGTCAAAAAGGCACAACTCATTGATGTTGACTGGGAGGACTATGTGATCAGTTATCCATATGACTAGATCCTAATAAATTTTAAATTGGTTGGGAACACATAATCCCTTTTCGAGGACATGTAGTATTACCGGTGGAATTGTGAGAGGAGGTTTTGAAGGAGTTAAATAAATCCCCTATAGAAGTATATCATGGTGTGGAAAAGATGTACTAGGACCTCCGATGTCAGTAATAGTGGCAAGGGATGAAGAAAGCGGTGTCGAAGTTCATTTGAAAATGCCTAATTTGTAAACAGTTGAATGTTCAGTGTTAGGTTCTTGCACGATTCGCATAGCCACTTGAGGCATCATAAAAGTAGTGGTATGTTATCTCCATGGAATTTGTGATGGGGTTACCATGCAAGTCTAGGGGCCACAATTCTATTTGGTTGATCATTGGCCAACTCACCAAGTCGGCTAACATCCTACCCATCTGGTAGTAGGGATCAGTAGAGGGCTTGGGGTGCCTCTATGTCTTGGAGATAGTGTGGCTTCACGGGGTTCCATCTATGATGGTCTCAGGCCATGATGCATGGTTTAAATCCCTATAGTGGAAGGAGTTGAGGAAGGTAATCATGTATTCCTTCTTGTATCTCCCCAATAAGTATTACGAGTGTTTTTTAGGGTCGAATGTATCTTTGATGTTGATTGGAAATTTTCCAATCTTGAGAAGAGTTTTCCAATTGGCGTACCACATATTTCTTCCCAAATACATGTTCCAGGTGCAAGATTTGTTTCACATATCGAGTAGAGGAGGTATGTGAATTATCCATCGAATATCATGGACTATGGCAGGCAAGACAATGATGATGGGAGACATTTTTTTAGTTCCTAGTGGAGACATAGGATCGATAGTAGTGGGACATTAATAGTTGTTTTATTCCTTTGGTTCATGTTCAGTGGAATCACATGAATCTATATAAGAGAACAATGGAGCAAGAGCCTCCAATTCAGGCTCAGTACCCCCACTTGATTGATTTCTATTTGTTATAGATTTTGGATATGTATATTTATATGGAGGGGAGAATGTAATTCCCCAGAAATTCCATATATTATTTTTAATTATATTGAATTATTTTGAGACCTACGGATGATGCGGCGTGCGATTTCAGGGACCGAAATGCCCAGAATGATCCATCGAAAAATTTTAAGCATTAAATAGATCTTGTGAGTAGTTTTCCTAATAATAATGTATAACTCTTTAAATGGTTCATATATTAGAAATTTGAGGGCACTGTTGCAATAGGGATGAAAATTTAAACCTAGAGATGACTTAAATTTAGTCCACACAACCCTTCCATGAAAAATCCCGAATATAGAAAAACATTAAATAAAATAATTAAATAAAATTATATTAATTTTCACATTCTTATAACTCATGAACGGTGACTCATATTAAAAATATGAGACCACCTTAGAACTCGTGAGGGTATTCATTACATAAGAAAATCCTAACATTGGATAGTGCAGACCAACGATGGCAGTTAGTTTTTGGCTGTAAATAAAATAATTAAGTGAAAATTGTTTTGTTGTACTATCTTTATAACTCCTAAAAGGAACCTCATTTTGAAAATACATGAAAATCATTGATCTTGTGAGGGAATTTTCCCCATAGGAAAATCCTATCCTCGACTGGCGTGGGTCAAGGGTGAATTTTATTTTTTTAACATAATTTATAGTACATTTAGTAAACATGCGAGTGAGGTTTCTAAACTTCTGAACTGTCGCACGTACCAAAAACACGAGGGCACCATGGAAATTAGAATTCCATAATTTTCCTAAAAAAATAATAAACGTAGGCCAGAAAGGGTTGAAAGAAAATGTTAATTTTAAGACTTTTTGAGAATTATAATAAAATAACATAAAAATTTATTTAATTTTTTTCTCACAGACAAGCGGAAACACGACAAAGCTATAATTAATCCACTAGGAAATGACATGTCACATTAATAGAACTAATTAATGAATCGTTAATGCACAGTGTAATGATGCCTTAATGACAAGATTTCACTATGTAACATAAACACTTCAATGGGTTTTCTTTTTAATAGTTGACATGTTGGTGGAAAGGAGGATTAAAACCGTGGGAAAATATATGAAAAAACACTAATGAGTTTTTACTCCCACGACCAATGGAAAACTCCAGTGGAACATCATCGACTTTGATATAAATTATAAGATGAAAAAAACTATAGACATCATGAACCCTCAAGGATGAATCACTGCGAAATTTTTTTTAATGAGGTTGGGGTTTCAACTATATAATTTTTTCCTCACTCCATATTCTAAATAAAGAAGGAATATTAACCCATGAAGAGGTTATTCCATGGATCATAAATTCTTGAAGGATGGTGTCCTTGTTGGGACTGTTATTCGGGGTAAATTTCATTATTGATAGAATTGCAATCTCAAGCCTCCCATGCTTTAAACACCTAATGTGGAGGGCCCAGGCTAACACAAAAAAAGCCTGACCCTATATTACTTGGGTGTACATGGTGGAAACATTCTTCAAATGGTGGTAAGGAATGTTTGAGGCCATTGTTGTGATAGAGGCATCTATATGGCCCTGTAGGCTAAGACAGTTCAAAAAAATGGACCCTCCATAGAAACTCTAGTGTCCCACATAAGGAACCACCAGCAACGACTGCATGGTGAGGGAGGAAGTGCGCCCAACGACGCATTGTCGTAGTTAAGAAAAGGGGATGAAGGCATGTGAAAATTGATGTTATATGTGGAATGCCTATTTTGCGCCACGATAGAATCAAAGGAGGCCACAACCCATTTCTTGGGGCATTTATCATGAAGGAAGTTCCACCGGGCAGTGCCTAGAAGACTGGCCCACATATGCGGTCCATTTTGAAAAAGGGGTGGCAAGGTTGACCAACCGTGCGCACCCCCGCCCGGACCTACCAAATCGGTCCAAACTAAACTAGGCCAGCCCTTAGGGTCGGGCTGAACATTCAGACCCACCAAGCCGAGCCTAGCAAGTGGAACTGAGTCGCCCAAGTATCTTGGTATGTTCCTTAAGCAGGTCCACTTTAGCAGACCCAGCCAATGTGTTAATGGTTCACCGAATGGGCCATTACGCACCCCAGGAGGGAAATATAGACTGTTCCATTTTATCATACCATGAATTCGAGTTATAGATGGGTTGTAAGGGACGTTATGCGCCCTAGGTGGGAAAAAGAGACCGGACCACCCAAGGGGGCTGTGCCAGATAAAATAGGTCCCTAGAAGAACTATTGGTTTGGACCTATATCTAACTCGAGATATGAATAGTGAGTACTAATTAGCCAGCCTGAAATATGGGTCATGCGAGAAATAGAGCTGGGATTGGTCGGGTTGGTCTGACCGAGTCGGATCCGGTTTGAACATAACCGACCCTGTTTACAAAAACAAGTTTATCTCCCAAACTGGGCATTTGATTGAAGCATCGTCAGTGGTGTTGAGACCCTTGAAATGAAGAGATCATTCTTATATACTATACATGAGTTTTGGAGGAAGTTGGTCTATGGAAAGGTTGGATGATACTCGAATCCAACATGGCCCATTTTACTAAAAATCCTAAAACGTATAGACCGAGCGTTCGATTGACGCACTGTTGGTGTCGTTGGAACCCCTACGATGATAGTCATATGGGGTTACTCATTGATGTGATTTGGGGCGGTTGAGACACTATTAATGGATTTTGGAGAGGATACTCATGGAATCAAATTTACCAAGTGCAGAAATCCAGTGGCTAGCTTGGACTTTAGGAATGAACAGTGATCTTGTTTGGGTCAGCACGTAGCGATCTTGTGTGGGAAAATACCTAGCTATACTATGTGGGTAATCACCTAGTGACCTAATGTGTATTAGTAGCAGAACATCATAGAAAAATAAGATTATATATATTTATGGCTAATCATCATTACTTCTATACTTATGTTATACCTAGTGCGAGCAATGTCTTTTACTTTGTTCTCTGTGACTAAGATCTTGCCCAGCGGTATTAACTCTGTGGTTTTTTCTTTTGTGTTATTTTCATTAATGGATTACTGAGAGACCATCATGTTTCTCAGGTAATCTACTGATTATTTTTATAATTACCCCATCATGGGGTTCTCCCACACCTAATGTTCCTTGTGCCGATGAAAGACAACTTTTACCGGGACCATGGTGATCCTGGACTGGATGATCTTCAAAGGTGGATTGATATACGTGGTGTGTTGAATTAACATCCAAAGGAGATATATACCTACACATTAGGTAGGATCCTTTTATGATGACCTCTGGACGTTTACACATTTTCCTGTATAATTCTTTCAATTGGGTAAGTATTTTGGCCCTTTACATTTAGTTTACACACTTTACTCTATGTGGTGGTACTTTGTGGTGGTTGTATCAATTTTCATTCAATCATTGGTTGGTTTGTGCTATTTTCCATATTTTTGTGTGTACATGTTTAAATGAAATTCCTTCCCATTTTGGGATATGTTTTTCAGGTGCTAGTCACTAGCCCCTAGCCTATGTAAGGAAAACTTGGGGTAGTCATGGCATGGGCCATGGGGACGGGTCATGACATGTAATATTATCATTTTTAAATATTAATGTTCATTCATATATACATGTGAAGATTAAAGAGGCACATAATGGAGTTATAGAGTTACAAAATATTTTGATAAATGTTCTTGAATTCAACATTGATCGTGCTGTAATGATAAGGATTAGGTATTAGGTTTGTATTCCACCAATAAAAGAATTAAAGAAGGATATACTGAATGTGGCTCATAGTTCTTCATTCTGTATTCACATTGGAATAACAAAGATGTATAGCTTCCTTAAAAAGTACTTCTAGTGGGATGGCATGAAAAGACATGTTGTCGAATATGTCCCTCGATGCTTGGTTTTCCAACAAGTTAATGCTCGGAGACAGAAGTATAAGGGGATGTTACAACCATTACCCATACCAAATTGGGAATGGAAAAGCATCATTATGGACTTTTTCACCAGACAACCCAAAACATCCAAATAAATTAATTCTATCTGGATTATAGTTGATCACCTTACGAAGTCAGTACTCGTCATTACTATTAGTGATAATTTTTCTCCTGGTTGGATTTCCAGAATTTATGTAATGGAAGTGGTAATATTGCAAGGAGTACCACTATAAATTATAACAAATCTTGATATGAGGTTGACCCCAATGTTATGTATAGTTCTTTGACATGCTCTGGATAAAGAGATGTGTTTTATCACTACTCACCATCCTCAGAGAGATGGTCAGCCTGATGGGAAAATTATAGCTCATCAAGATATTCTGAGACCATTCTCTATGGATTTCATAGGTTGTTTGGATCAAAACGTACCATTGGTAGAATTTTATTTCAATAATATCTTTCACTCTAGTATTCAGATGTCTCCTTATAAACCCTTCTATGGAATGAAGTGCGAAACAAAAACTTATTATGATGAAGTTGGGAAAATAAATCTATTTAGACCTGATCTTGTTGATGAAATAGATGAAAAGGTCGGATATATTCAAAAACACATAAGAACAAATCAGATTCGGAAAAAATGTTTGCTGAAAAATAAAGAAAATACATAGAGTTTGATGTTAGTGATATGGTGTTCTAACGAATATCTACCTGGAAGAGAGTAATTAGATTCAGAAATAAGGGAAAGATGATCCCTAGGTATATCAATCATTTCAAAATTATGGACCGTGTTGGGAAGGTAGCTTACCGATTAGATTATCTATGAACTCTCTCTCAAGTTCATGATTTTTTCGATTTATCTCTCATAAGAAATTACAAAACCAATCCATAAAATGTACAAAGCTTAGAAGTCAAACTGTTAGAGAAAGATCATTCTTATGAAGAACAACTGACAGAGATTCTGGATCGCAGTGAAACATTTATAAAAAACAAGACCACTAGCATGGTTAATGATTTATGGAAGAACCACCAATTTTAATAATCTAATTTGGAACATGAGGATAGGATGAAGGAAAGGTACCCTCATCTGTTTGTTTCCATGTGATGAATTTTTAAGGCAACATTCTATTTAAGGTGGTAGAACAAAACCCCCCAGATGTTATTATGAAATACTTTCTTTAAATATTAATTTTTTTATTTTTTAGTAGCATAATTTTCAAAGAATCATGAGTTTAAACAAACCGCAAGATTCCATTGTTATAAAATTACCATTTTATCCTAGATGTTATGATAGTGGCAATAATTATAACTAAACAATGAATAAGCATTGTAATTTAATTGGATATTAATTATTTATGAAAAATATAAATCCATTAGATTTTTTTTGTGTGAATATTTTTTTAACAAAATTAATGAGATATATTTGTGTTATATACTCAATAAAATATTTTTTTATATTCATCCAATTTATATTTTTGTTATAGGGTAGGAATAAAATCATATTTTATGTATAAAAATATTTTTTTAGAAGTTTAATTTTACACCATTGAATAGAGAACCCATTTTAAATTAATATTTTTACACATAAATAATTTTTATATGGAAAAATAAACATGTTATTTGGAATTGGGATACAAAAATATTCATTGGATCAATTTTTGATATTTTTTAGATAACATTCATGTTTTCAGGATTAGAAAAAATACGCAAAATTTTAATTAAAAACATATTTTTTTCAGGAAGATAAATTGTATGGTAAAATCATAATATTTAATGGTTTTAAAGTATAAATTGAATATATTTTTATCATTCAATATAATTTATTTCATTTTTTAACGTATCATTTTATTCATAGGTAAAAACATTTCAATCTCTTGCAATGTTTTGAATTTTAAAACCAATTTTCTTATATAAACAACGAGTTTAATTTTAAATTAACTACAAAAACATCTATGATTTGAATTTTAAAAAATGGACTCTTTATTTTGAATCAGTATGTTTATATTTTCTTAAGATAATACATTTACTTTTGGGTACTACGAATAGTATCCATGGAAATTATTTTTTACTACCATGGTTAAAGGTAAATCCGATAATTAAGGGAAAAAAATAATATTATAAAATTAACTTAACACCTGTGAAAATCCAATTGTATGACTGTATTCATCCCTTATCTTCTATTGTTTGAAAATTTATCCATTAATATCCACTTACCTAGGAATATGATAGTAATTTAATAAAATCAAATGATTGTGAAAAAAAATTACAATCTATTTTTATATAAGTATATTAATTTTAATAAATTGATAAATAGGATATAATATCAAATATATATTGAATATAGAAATATGAATGAATTAACTACCTAATAATAATTTATTTATAATTTTTATAGATTTAATAAAAATAGATTATGATGACACAATATTGATGAAAAATTATTTTATTAATACATATATAAAAAAAATTGTTTTAAAAAAATTAACATAAATATCATATGAACTAATTATTGTTTGAAATAAACTTTTTAGGTGAATATGACATGATTTATATTTATTAAATATTATGGTTTTAATTTATCTTCTTGTGTGGGGTTTATTTAAAGTCATATAATTGAATGTTGTTAAAATTGACACTATTGATATTTTATAAAAATAACATTTTATTAAATTATATAAAATTCATAAAAACATTTAAAAATTAAAAATTGATATGTATAAGGTATAATGATTCACTAAATATCTATTTATTGTTAATTAACATAATCTAGTTAAATTTTTAAAACCATTATATATTTAGAATGTTATTACAATAATTAAAATTATATAGAACAACAAAGTGTCAATAAAAAAGATATAGTTTAAATTGAAAAAATATGTTTTCAAACAGATATTGGTTAATGAGATTATAACCCTATATCATATCTTATTCGAAATTGGGACACGTTGGTGGTTTTTGGTAATGGTTTTTATTTTATTATAAATTTTTATTTATGGAGTTCCCAAAATTTCCCCTCACCAAAATTATAAAAGGGCACCTCCTCCCCCACATATTCCCTACATTTTGATCCTTCAATCTTAGAAATCCCCTGAACTTTTTCATTCTCAACTTCCCCATTTTAATTCTAGAGGTTCTTGTCATTTTCAAAGACCAACTCTAGGGCTCCGAGAGGAGATTGAGGAGAGGCACATCTAAGAAGAGGTTATATGATTTACCGATTCTTTCAATGTTTGTTATTCTTATACATCATCATCATTAGTTGTTTCCTTATAAAGTAATAAAATTAGTATCTCTAATATACTAGTATGTTATTAAAAACATGAAACAACCATATTCCACCTTCTACCAATCCTATTAAAAATGAAATCACCACGTTTGTGTACGTACGACATACCGTCTCTACACCGTGGTGTAATATGTTTTTCCCCAAACCATACCTAGATGGGTATAATGATAGACGTATGAAATATATATGACTATTATAACATGATACAAATTCTAAAATATTATACACAGTCCACTTCCATACCATTCAACAATTATTGGAATGATATCGTCACACATGCGTACGTACGACATAAGGTCTCCAAAGTGTGACATAATTATTTATACAAAATCATCATTAGAAGTTGATAATATATATAAATTTAATTAATAAATATGATATATATTATACTAATTTCATTAGGTAAATGATATTATTATAACCTAAGAAGTGGAGCATGACTTTAACTGACAAATCTTACATAAGAACACAAAGTAGTTAATATCTGAATAACGGGAAAAAATGAAATGTTACTAAAGAACGAATAATAATATAATTATATGTGATGACATAATAATGATTATAAATATTTAATAAGTCAGTAGTTTATTCAAATATTTATACAGGAGGTACGTATACATATGATGGATATCCGAATTATTGTAAGTTTTTATTTTAGAATCTCATTTCTATCTGAGATTGTTTATACATATGTATTTAAATGGTTATATTTATCGAACACATACAAGTTTCATAGTTATGTAAAATTATTTACATTATTTTAAAAATATTTAAAATTAATTTTTCCCTTTTGGTAACTTTTTTCAAATGATATGGGAGGAATCTTTTTCCGTTACTCAATTTAATGTACTTTTCGACTTTTCTGGAAAAAGTACACGGAAATGTATTCTAACTAATATGAAATGAATGGATTTTTATTGTTTCATGACACCTTATTTATATGAATCTTCCTCTAAAATTTTCATGATTATTTTAAAGTAAATTATTTTCTTTTAAATTTTCTATGAATTTTCAAAAAAGAAAACATTTAAAAAAATAAAGGAAATATTCTTCAAGAATTAAGTTCATGTGTTTTGTCAAAATTATTTTCCATCTATGATGACATATGGTAATGTTTATATTAAAATAATTATATTTATTTTATTGTGTTTATGAATGAGTTATTTTTATGAAATCATTTTATTTTTTATTATTATGATTGAATGATATTTAAGAAACCCATTTTATTTCATCGGTTATGTTATAGTGAATGTTTTTAAGTTTTTGTGTCACTCATAAGAATAGATTATTTTTGAGATGGATGTGACCTATATATCCCTTGAACTCATTGGGAATGGATTTATATCTCATGGGATATAAATGACTAAAGTGGAATGTAAATATGGTTTAGTAATATAGGGATGGAACAAGGAGTGAACTCGGTTCACTAATAGACTTTGTCCGCTATGATGGTCTCGACAATGTGCCTTGACTAATATGAAATGATTTTATATTTTTATGTTTGTTTGCCAAGAAATTTTAGGTCTTATATTATTATGGTTGGGATTACATTTCACTTTTACGATTTATCCCATGACATGTTGTTATCATATTTTATATAAAGGATATGATTCTCAATTGATATGTTCTTATGATTATGATATGAAAGTTATTTCACATGTTTTCCCTTACTGAGAATTTGAGCTCACCCTTTGGTATGTTTATTTTCCAGAGGCCACATAGAAGGGTATTAATTAAGAAATATAATAAATTAGTATAGTTATGAAGAAATAAGTGAGAGAAAATTTGTATGTTTTATGAACTAATTGTTTATGTTTCCTAGTTTAGAAAGACAATAAACCTACATAGTCCAAGCCTAGTTTTTTATGTTATGTAATAAATATTCTCCAGTGTGGAAGTAATATCTACAAGTAATGCATGGGCCGTTATATCCTTGATTATATTCATTATAACTATGTTGATTGATTTTTCATATATATATGATTATTTAGTAGTGGTTATGTTAGTAACTCCCCCAACCCATGTACGGTGATATTCTATAATTGAGTATCTAGTGTTTTGAGACATTGATGCAGTTTTCAGGTGAGTTCATGTTGGAACAAGAGAATGATAAATCATCATATTTTAAATTCAAGTTGATTCGTGTAATAGGGAATTAAATTAACAATTCCACATCCACTTTACCTAGCCTAAGGTATCTGCCTAAATGTAGTAAATTTATTTAACTAAAACATTGTCAAACCTATTGTATAAATATGACTTGGCCCTAGTAATAGAAAATCAATGGTTAGTATCATTTTGTAGAACTCCATTCCAATTGTGGTGGAAGTCAGGTGATGAACCAAATGAATTGATCAATACATATATCGTTTTCATAAATGGTCGAACTCTATTTGTCCTTTTCACACTATTGAAAGTCAAGGATTAAACCAAACGAACTAGATAAATATAATAGTTATTAAACATAATTATTACATCAAGTTAATAAAAAGATTGTATCCTCATTAAAAATGGACCCTAACATATTTAAGGGTTTATATTGACTTGATTTAGCTTCTGGATTCCCTGGGGAATGCCTTA
The DNA here is from genome assembly GCA_963277665.1 of Viscum album. Taxonomy (NCBI): domain Eukaryota; kingdom Viridiplantae; phylum Streptophyta; class Magnoliopsida; order Santalales; family Viscaceae; genus Viscum; species Viscum album. The sequence goes on along the minus strand of OY728141.1, from coordinate 303,715,502 downwards.
GGTATATGAAGAAACCATCCAATTTAAAGGTTGCATATTTCCAAGGGTGATATTCATCCCGTAAGATGGTCATCGTCTTTTATTGGATGCTTAGTATGACACCATAACATCCCTTATTTGTTATTATAAGATTATATTGATATAATCCTTAGCTATAGTGTGATTTAGGGTTCCATGGTAACATCCTTCGACCTAGAAATATCATATTCTTGGTTTACCTTCAATATTTTCTATATACGCATTTATATTCACTATTGTGGAATTATTTGGATGAATCTTCTTGGATTACACTATTTCTTCTTAGTTAGGAAGTACTTACCTCTTGGTTTGTGACCCATGACATATGGGATTCATTTTTTTTACCCTAGGAACCTTTACTACCTCAATCAGAAGATGGTGAATTTAGTTCTAGGTATTCATCATGTGACCTAATAATATAAATTGGTAATTAAATAATTATTTCATTAGTTTAATTTTCTTGAAAAATCCAAGGGATAATGTTAGTAATTAGATATACATGGACTAGAAGTTATAGAAACCATTTGTATTGGCCAACTGAGATTTATCTGACACCGAATCTAGGATCCATTGGTTCCTGGGAAGTCTAAATGGATGTATGTGTTGATAAAGGGAAGCATACTTCTTCATACACTTTATTCCTTTATGTATTGTTATAGATCTGGTAGCAGATTACCAAGATAGATATCATAATGATTGGGATAGTTTATGTGACTATGTTATTCTACATTGGTTTGGAATTTATGCCTAATTTTTTGTATCCATGATTATTGTTTTAGTAGGTACATTACATATCATCATCTATTGTGTATGATTATCAGTTGATTAGTTTTTTATTACTTTAGTCTTCTTCAATACTTTGATACATATATGTATTTTTCTATTTACCCATGTATATAATTGTTTGATGTGATAGAAATTAATGATGAGGTAATAGTTTCCCCGTGGAAGAACCTTATGACCTTTCAACTAGTTGGTATCCTTTGGAATTCATGGAGATGCACCTAAGGCTATGTGGACCAGAAGGCTCAAAGCACCAACTAAGTGTCATTCGGGTTTGGGAAGTCACAGAACGCGTGAAGGTATGTGTAAAAGAACTATAAAATAAGAATAATTACCTAATAAATAACATATATATATCATATAAATACAATTTTCCCATTATAATTAAATAAAATGACTTTTGGTTAAGGAAAAAACGACTAACATAATTTCGCAAGGTGATTGTTCGTCTTACATAAACGGAAATTTCATTACACATTTAATGATAGTTCTTGTAGGTGTATGTAAAATCCTTAAACAGAAAACATTTCTGAATAATTATGATATATATCTTTTTATATTGTAATTTTTTAATAATAATTTAATGGTTTAATAAATAAATGAAACATAAATTCCCATTGAAGAGTGTTTCCACTTTTCATGCAACTAATTTTTGTTTTCACCAAAGGGCATCCTTGGATTGATTTTATAGAAGTGAGGACTCTATAATGAGGGTACAGATGTTGGGATCATATTTAGGAAGACATTGTCTGATAAAATGTATCTTAATAATATTATATAAGGGTAAGAGTAAAATAATTTTTATATAGGATGACAAGTGTTATTATTGTAAATACAAAAAATAATAAACTATTGGGATGTCTCCCTTGTCTCATGTACATCCAAAATGAACAAAAAATAGAACAAAGTAAAATTATAGTTGATAAAAATCTCAAAAACAAAAAAATAAGTGAATTTGTGTAGATTTACTGCCCATTAATTACATTTCCTTCTATTTTTAATTTCTTTTTCATCTTGGTAAGTTGTTTTCTAACATTTGTAATTTAAATTTTAAGAGAAATTAAAGTTAAAATTAATATAAATTTCTGACCCACATAATTTTAAATATAATATCACATTTACAAATTAAATATCACTTATTTATATGAGATTTATTTGAAACCCACTTTATATAATCGGAAAAATACTAATTTAACTCGGATAACTCTAACACTATTATTACTATATATGAGTCAATATTTCAATTATTAAAGAAATTTTTTTCCATTAATATAAATTCAATAATAATAATTACCAACTAAAATTAAGTTGGAATAATATTGGGGTTTTTATTAATTTTAAACAGTTCAATAAAATATAATTTATTGTAATATAACATTAATATCAATATTCTCATTATTTATTCAAATTTAATTTAAAAAGATAAAAAAATTATTTGAATTGAAATATATTATATTAATATATGTGTATAATAATATATTCATCAAAAAATAATGCAATTGAATAATTCAATATATTTTATTTAAAATTAATGGTTTTATTTTCATTTATCTTATATAATTATTAACTAAAGATTCAATGTGTTATCATTTTTTAACTATTAAATGTAATTTTATCAAGTCTAAAAATAAAATTTAAATTACCATGATAGAATAATATCATTTAAATTTCAAAATATGTTTTATAGTTGAATTTATGTATCTTATTCCAAACTCTAAAACTTTGTGAATGTTAAAGGTGATAAATGTTCCATTTTTGACGTTTTATTTACATATATAATTATATACATCTATTTCAATAAATAATATCCACTAACTGATAAATTTAGAACCCATAAGAGATATGTTATATTTTTTAATGGATTTTGGAAATTTTTCGTTTTTCATTTTTCCCTTCAATTTAATGTTTAGTTTTTATTAAGATTAATTTTACCTTAATCACATTAAATAATTTTAATTTCATTAAATTATATTTTCTCACAAACTATGATGATATTATTAGACTACAAATATTATACTGATTAAAAAAATTTTCTTCCATTTTTCCAAATTCAATTCACTTATTTTGAGAAATTATGTTTAAAGAGAATCCTGCATATATGGAGAGAAGGTGGGGGTTCAAAGTAAAAATGTTCAAATGTTAATTTTGATCATTATATAAAAATTTAATATAAAATTTACTTTAATGACCAACATTGAATTAAGATATATAAAATTTATCTATTTTTACTTTAAATATTTTTAAAATATAATTTAAAAATAATTATTATTTTGAAAAAAAGAATTTTTCAGCTAAATGCCTGTTTTTCTAATAATTCATCACAAAAATGAAACTTATTAGATATTTACTAAAATTTACCATAATAAAAATTTCACCTTAATAATCTAAAAAAGAATTTTTTTTAATTTTTTTTATAAGTGTCGAAATTTAGTTTTAAAATTGGTGTTAAATTAAATGATAGTAAAACAATGTCCTCTGTGTAACACACGCTAACTCAATGTTGTGTGTAATGTAAGAATAACATGTAGTTGCAAATAAAAAAATATAGAAGAAATTATTTTCATTCCTAAATAAAAATACTATAATGTCTTGAGGTGTAACATTTTCCAAGCAATAATTAACTTATATCTTCATAATTTAAACATGATATCTATACTCTAATGTTTGATATTTGAAAATATTATTGTTGAAGAAACCCAAATCATAAATATGATTAATAAAAAATATTTTAAAAAATTCGTAAATTAAAATGTGTAAGGAAATAATAATATTATAAATTTTATTAAAATAAAATTAGATAAACCAATTATATGGAAGAAAAATAAAACTACCAAATTGATAAATAAAATTTTCATTTAAATGTTGATGAACACAAAGTCATAAACCATAGTTATAGAAAATTACATTTATATAAACATAATAGAGGGTAATACGAATTTTTTTTCTTTTTATGACATTTTCCTAGAGTTTAGAAATTCGTTCACACTCAAAGAATAGATGTAAATAAAAGATTCTTTAAAAAACCATTTCATTGGATTAATCCATGAATTATTACTACCTCCATTATTCACACATGATGCTTTATATATTATAGTATTACATTATTCTCTAAAAACTAATTCAATGATCAACATAATCTATTAAATAAGTTTTCAATTTTTCCAAAACTATTATGAATTAAAAAATTTATTACAAGGTAACTCATTTTACAAAATAATCTTATCAAATAATATGAAGTTCCTCTTAATCATCACATAAAAAACATGTGAATATGGTCATAAATTGAATTACAAGAATACCTTCATAAAAATATAAATTATTCATTATTCCGTAAATATAACATTTATTATTGGATATACTCATTGAATACAAAAATTTTGTGAAGTCAATCTATTATAGCATAAATCATGTTTTCAGAGAATCATTAATCTGATCCAAGGTAATCTGTAATATTAAATATATATTATCTATATCAGTCATCCCATTATCATAATCTCAGTATCATGAACATATTAAGGGTTACTATTTCATTAAACATTATACCAAAAATAGTTTACCTTTTACTCAATCACAATACATGGTACCATTTAACATATGATCTCAAATCATTAATTAAATTATACTATAACAAAATAATCATATATTACATAATTCCTATTACTATTATATCGTTGATAAGATACTCATATGATATAATTCTTTAATCCAAATATAATAACATTAATCATTCCTCTACCTATATGGTAGTGTAAAATCGTAACAATGATATATTTTCATATATTGTTGTATATTTATTTTTCACACGAGACATTGATTTATGCAGTTTCCAATATCCTTTTATATGAGACATTATAAAATGGGAACATCTTTCTAATCCATTCAATCACATAAAATGTTTCCTTTACTTCCACTAATGTATAAAACTAACAGTCCTTCTAATAATGAATGAGGGTGATTATTTCCACAATTATTACATATGAGAAAAATACTTCCTTCCCATATTTCCTTTAACTTTATTCCCATATATTACCTTGTTCCTTAGATTCCCTCCTAATCTATGATAGTTATATCATTATTTATTTGTCTCATTTTAACATGATACAATATCCTCATAATATGTGAATTGTTGGGAGAATAGGTCCCTTAAAAAATTTTCTTAATACCATTAAAGAAATGATTATTCTTACTCATTGAATTGTTTTCATTGGCGAGGTTCACATTACTTATAATATGTTCTATTAATAAAAAGCCACAAAGACTAGATTACATCATACCGTGTCTAATCACAAAACTAATGAAATACATAAAATAAAATGGAAAATCTATGTGCAGTTATTCTCATTATCATAAACATGGCCTCTTTGGGATGTTTTAATATACTTATCCTCAAATTATATCATATGGTTATATTTCTTGATATATATTTTTTTAAATATATATTCCATGGTTTCAACTAAACTAACTCAAATAACATCTATAATGCACCAACCCTAGAAACCTAGATCTGGTCATTTACATTATTACATTGTCTTAGATACAAGATTTAAATACCAATGTATAGAATAAATTTTTGGTTTTGTAAAAACAATTATTACACAACTGATGTACATAATACATTAGGAAATGAATATAGATCATGACATATGTTAAATATCATAATCCATGAAACCCATTAAATTTATTTTTCTTCATTTCCAAAGACAAAGAAACACTACAAGGGTGGGATAAAATTCTAAAAAAGGATACGTAAAGAAGAAGAAATAATGAATCAAAAAGAATAATAAACATGTCATTGTAAATAAAAAACAACACATTACACTCAAATAGCTAGATATGATATAATCAATATGTAACGTTAAATAAATAAAACACATTCCATTCAATCAATATACATCAAATGAAATGCATCTATAAATTATATCATATTAAAATATCATGCGTAAATATAATAGTAACATAAATATCTATTAAATAATTTATTCAATATTTTATGTAATTTATGAGGCACATAAAAAAAATATTTTCAATACATTTCATAAGGCAGTTTAAAATTACAGGTAGAAAACTGTTTAATATGAATGTCTTATTTGACTCATGAGAATCTACTTATGTATCAAGGTGATATATAATGTACATGCCCAAACCTTCACATAATTTCCATTTCATTACTCAAATCTATTAATTTATTTAATTAAAAAAATTATTCCTTACCAAATATTTCCATTGAAGAAAGAATATATTTTTTTTTACTTTTTATAAAATCAAAAAATAGTCATAGTAAACACCATATGTAAAATTGTATATGCTTTAAGAAATAATAATTTTCATCACACAATATTCTTGATATTTATTTATATTTCCAATGAAAAATAATTACAATATTGTTATTGTTTCAAAATAAAGTTATCAATCACAAAATAATGATTGATTTTAGAGATAGCTTTTACCACATTGTAATATTTACTCTAAACCACTTTGGTGATATTGTTCAAAGTGAAACATAAAATAACATAAATACTGATTGAATAATTATATTAAAATAAAAATTTTCATTATATAAAAAATAGTAAATTGAACTTTTTCATAGCAAAAAATAAGCCTCAATGAAAATTAAATTGAGGGGAAATTCCTTACCTGGTTTTACCTTTTGGGTAAACATATATTAACCTCATCTATAATATTTTTAATAATATTAATAACCTATAACATAACCATACACTATTTTATAATGTCATATATTATGTTCTTATAATATCAAATTTTATATTTTTTCAAAATCTTTTATTATTTTTACAATTTCAGGTTTTAATTGCCTAGTTTTCTGAGTATATTTTTTTCAGGTTACTAGTTTTCGAATTAATTATATCATGTTTTTATAATATTTATAATTTGTTAAATTACCTAAATATTATATATATATAATATATATATATACAATAATCCTTAACAATTATAGATATTAAATGAAAGTCACTATTCGTTAATATGGTATGATGTACACATGCATGAACGCTATATCCATTTCTCAGTAATGTTGAATGGGAGAAAAGTAAATTGAATATATAGGTAAATTATAATTAATTTATCATATTTAAATTATATATTATAAATATTATTATTAAAACCATACCAAATACATTCTGTGAAAATCATGAATGAAGCACATTGCATTGAGGGGGTAATAGTCCCCATGTCCACAAATGATATAATCGTATCCCCAATAAATTGAAAAAATCAAGGTATGTCTAATATAAGATTTTATAAAGTAAAATGAAATACTAAATATAATATATATCATATAAAAATAATGTATCTAGCATACTTTTATCCCATTAAAGGTAGTAAATCAAAATGAACGCCATCATTTCGCGAGGCATTGGTTTTCTGTACACAAAATTTAAGTTTGTTACACTTTTTATGGATGTGTGTGTAGTTTTAGTTTGAAACCATAAGATACAAATGTTATTATATTAATGATACTAATATTATTATATAATAATGGAATAATAATAATTTAATGGTTTGAGAAATAAATAAAACATAAATTAACATTCAAGAACACTACCTCTTTTTTGGTAGCCCCTTTTGGTTTCCACCAAAGGACTTCATATGATGGATTTTTTCGGAAAGTTATGACTCTAGGATTATAAGATGGATGATGGTAGATTATTTTTTATGATGTTTGATGTGACAAATTGTCTTGAAATGAGTAGGGAAGGGGAATAGTGAATTCTTTTTTATAGTGAGGAGGTGTGGCATTTGTATTAATATGAAAAGGTAAAAATTACTGGGAGATATCCATTTCTTCATGTTCTACAAAAATTTAATGTTAATAGAGTAATTTGAAATAATGGAAAATAAAAATATCCCCCATAGAAAAATATGTTCATTTTTAAAATCGTGTTCTTTTACCATTATGATTCCATATAATTTTCTTTTTTTGTTATTCATTTAGGAAACCTATTTTCAAACTTATGTAATTTATCTATTAATTAATAAATAAAGTGATAATTATTAGATAATTTATACCCAAAAAATTCAAAATATTATATTTAATTTAAAAAATATAAATCACATATGTGTTGGAGATTAATTTAAATGCTAGTGTATGTAACTCAAAAATATATGTTATTTAACAAGTATTGTGCTCAAAATTATTTTACTATATATGGGTTAATATGTTAATTATAAAAGATAAATTTGTCCATTAATGGATAATATATTATATTTCTTAACACATTAAATTAACTTGTCATATGGATGGTGTTGAGATGGTATGTCTGAGTATGATATACTCTATAATACCAAATGTAGGATTGAATATGTAAAATGAGAAACAAATACAAGTGGTGGGGGAATTGTATACTTTAAAAACCCCTATATAAATTTTGAATAACCAAAATTCACAACACCTCTATGTTCTAATATCTTTCTTGATTTCGGAAAAGTGATTTCAGAAATGAAACTTAACAATAGTTTAGAACAAATAAGATTATACCTTAATGTGTATTGAATCTCACTAAATCAGAGAACAAGTATAAGGAAGTATAAGAAAGTTATACTTCCCACAATAATAAAAATGCAGTGGAAAGACATGTATCAAAACATGTAACAAAGTAAATCTTTTGACCCAAAGTGAAGGGTATCTATCAACTTTGGATAAATTTCCCTTGATTTATACTTTCATGAATGTTTGTCTTACCCACAACAGGGTAAGCCCTCAATATGAAGATCGGAGTCTATCTTACTATACCCGCAAGCCCTCAACTATCAGGTAGTTGGCACCTCTGTCTTTCTATCCCCATAAGCCCTCGATTTTTACACAACAAGAACTGGAGTCACACGAAGGAAATCTACATGAAAAAATGTTTGAACAATCCATTCAAACATTCTACACGAACCGTAAGAGATTATAAGATCCTCTCTCTCTAGAAATAACTTCTGAAGGTTCTGAGATTCAAAAATTCCAAAAGTCCCAACAATCAGCATGAGCTCTTTCTAATGAGCTCCTATTTATAGGCACAATTCCAGTTGTCGGCTCCCTTCTCCAATGATCATATTTTTCCTTGAATTTTGGAGGGACCTATAAATGTGTCACTCAAACAACGGTTAGTTGATAAATGAAAGAACAACATCATTTTATAACAAAATGAGAGTAAGTATAACTAAAATATGATATTCTAAATGTAAGGAAATGAATGTTCGAAATGTAACCAAAATTTAATTTAGAGTCTATAATACAGGGATATTCGGATTCTGTTTTTTAGGAATTCTGAACCTGAATACTATAGAATTTCGGAGTCTGAATTTCAGGGAAATTGGGAATCTTATTTCTCAAGAATTCAAAACGTGAACATACAAGGATCAGAGTCAGATTTTATGAGAATTCAGATTCAAAACTCATAAGAGTTTGGAGACTGAATTCAGAGAACTCGGAGTCAGAACATAGATAAGTTCATAACCAGAATTCGTAATCAGAATTTGAAGTCAGAACTCAGAAGATTTCATATCCGGAATTCGAAATCAGAATTCATAGTCGAACATTTCATAAGTTCGTAATCAGAATTCATAGTCAAACTTCATGAATGTTCATATCTAGAATTCAGACTTAAACTTCATAACATTCGTATCTAGAATTCGGAGATTAACTTCATGACAGTTCATGTCCAGAATTCAGAGTTGAACTTCATGAGAGTTCGCAACAAAAATTCGGAGATGAACTTCATGAGAGTTTGTAACCTTAATTCGGAGTCTTAAATAGAATGCTTCATATCTAAGTATTATATTATTCCGTGGTTTTGGTCTCAATTTGAATTTTACACTTAATAAAAATATGAATAATAAAAACGAGATAAGGTATATTTCCTTGGGGATGGGAATTTTTCCTTATAGAAGTAAAAAAAGGTAAAACAAGATTTTCCTTGAGATAAGGTGTTTGTGAGTTTCAACACAAGAAGAAATTGTGAAGTCATAAGGAAAGTTTAATGACTCGAAAATCTCCCCCTTGAATGCAGGGATGAAAAAATCATAAGGAAAAACTTATTGACTGCACAATCTACCCTTTTTTGGAAAGCACAAACATCCTTATGAAAAATAATATAAGGTCTTAGAAAAAAAATTCAAGACAATGAAAATAAAACTTATCTCCCTTTACATATGAACAATGGTGAATACAACTAAATCCCTCTTAGGATTTGGAATACTTTAGATAGTATTATAGATTTCCGGAATGAGAATTTTCATTTGAATGTGGAAATATACTATATGAGAACTCCCTCTTAAATAAACTCCCCCATACTTTGGGATATTTCTTCTTTACTTAGATATCTTTTTTGTGTCTCCCCATTATAATGATTTTTCCTTCTCCCCCGTTTTGATTTTCAAAAAGAATTTGACAGAATGGAAAAAACAATATAGTACCTAAAATATTAGTATAGACATCCAAACACAAACAAGAAACCATAATTTTATTACGATTGGAAGAGTTAGTACGAGGAAAAAATACAAAAAAAGATCGAATTTGAATCCATTTTGCTTATTTTTCTTTGGGAATTAGATTTTTCACAATGTTTTTCAGATTTTTTTAGCTCTTTGGGATTCTACTCTACTTTCTTTTCTAATGCATTGATCTCGTCTTCCAGAGCCTTCATGGACTCTTCCATAGCCTTCACCAACTAGTCTTTCTTTACTAACTTTTCTTGGATCTCAATCTGAAGATCCTTTTCTGTTTTCCAGCTTTGAACAATATTACTCATCTTACCATTCAGATCCTTCACCTCTTGAATCCGAGTATTTTGTTCTAGAGACAACATTTCCTAAAAGTTATTTGTAAGATCCTTGATTTTGGTGTCTTTGGTATCAAAGGCTTCCTTGAAATATTCTTTAAATTGATAAAGATCTCCCAAATCTTCAATGTTTTTCTTAGACCAGCTGGTCATTTTATTGCAAGATTTTTTTGTGAGCTCCGTACATGGTCATGAAAATTTTGTGATCAGACTCAATCTTAACACATCTATCCATAACCATGGATACGAGGTCTGACTTTCGATTCATGCTGTGCTGGAAATTTGGCATCTGGATTCAATTGAAGGAATGATCGAAATGGTGTCCACCAGCTTCTTCAAGGACTGAATGACAAAATCATGTCCCAAATCTGATGACTTCGAGTATAACATTTGGCATGGAGATAGTTCTTCCCCCAGTTCTACCAGCCTCCTCTTTGAAGTTCCAACACCTTCCTTCTTTCTCAGAATTTCCTTCTTTGGGGTTTAAACAAAAACTTGTTTCCCCTTGTCAGTTTTCGGTACTGCTTCCTAATTTGGAGACTCATGCTCACTCTTAGGTAAATAGACAATATTATCTTCATCAAATTTTTCTTTCTCAGCACCAACATCAACATATTCACAAAGAATGATGTCATGATAATGAATCTATTCCTCTGATAACATATTCACATCCTCTTCTTCAACCTTGTCATCAGCTCCAGGAGTAGCTAGTTTTGAGGATCCAGCTTGAGAAGTCTGGATTGACAACATTTCGGAAGCACTTTTCTTTTCCTTATAATTTTCATCTTTCGTAATCACATCATCAGAGCCACCACTATTCTCAGATTCTTTTACTTCTTCTAAAGCTTTCTTCTCTTTCAAAATCTTCTCTTGTGGAATTTCTAGTGTCATAATCCTTTTACCCGGATTCCCAGTTAATTGTTCTACTAGGAAAGTATCTGGTACAAGAGTATTCTCGGATGCAACTTCCGTAGCCTTCAAAAGGGATTACGCAATATCTGCCTATGACATCTTTTTCTTAACTTTATTTTCCTTGGCATGCTTTTCTAGTTCATCAGCTGCCTTTTCTTTCATTTCTTTGGCCTCTATAGGGTCCAAAATTAACTATGGCTCCCCTTCTTTCCTTTTTTTCTTATCCTCCCTCCATTTTTCTACCACCTCATCTGGATAGGCTTTCTTCTTTTGGGGTTTTTGAGGTTCGTATTGAGATTCCTTGGCCTTAGGGGTTTTGTCTGTTTCTTCAACTTCCTTTAGTTTCCTCTTCTTTCCTGCCTTCTTCGATGGTTCAAACTCTTCTATATTTTTTATAATAGATTATGCCTCATCCTCAGGTAGATCATGGAAGTCACCCGACTCTATAGAGAAACCAACTTTAATTATCCTGAGGGTATCATCCCTGATAATAATCATCTTCCAATTCCTCGGCATAGAGATGCAGGGGATCTTGAAAGATTCTATGCACCGAACTATTAATTTGGAAAGTAAGGCAGGATATATTATTTTATGAGCTATTATATTTCCATTAATGATATTCTTTATCTTAACTATAATGTTCATAATGAGGTTGAACTTCCTTCGATTTACCAAAAAAATACAATATGTATATGTCACTTTTCTTAAGTGTGTCCTTGTCACCCTTTCTCGGTATGATAAGGCCTTGAATTCATAACTGGAATCTGATTGTTGGTAGATAGATGGAAAATATTTTCTTCCTTTACATCAGTAAGACCAAGGAATTCCATTGTCTTCACCTTGATGAAACATCCTTGAACATCCGGCAGCTTGTGAGAGAAAAATTCAGCTTCTCCTTCATATGACAGCCCCACCAAGATCGTAGGCTTGGTATAAGAGAGTTTATAGGTATTTACATAACTATTGATGGAGAATTTTTCTCTACCTTATTCCATAAATAAGAAAACATATTCATAACAATTCTATGAGAAAATATGGATACACTACATCCGGAGCTACTGTCTTTGATATAGCTACACTTTCCCATCCATTGATCTTGATGTTCTTGGAGATAATAGAGTCATACTTGTTGAAAATGTTTTGATGAACTAACCTCTCCCTGTATATTTTCCACTCCAAAATCGGCTTGATAGTAGAAATATCTTGATATGGGACATCTGCAGACATTCATACTTGAGATGTTATGAAGAATTCGGAACGAGCATTTGTAGCGGGGCAGAGCTTCGACACAAAAAAGCATTGAAAACCGATGTGGGACAACCATCGGGGGTCCCCATTATATAGGAAATGAAGCGACGGTTGAACTACCCATTTGAATCCAATGGCTAAGAATAATTCAGATCTGATCTGATGGATAAAATGATTGCCGCAAGGAAAAATTTGGATGAATCTGATGTTTTAAAAGGAAAACATTCAGATTTAAGGAAACTAGAATCTCAGAAATTTTAAAAACAAAAGAAACTAACAGCATGTAAAAGGTAATTATGAAAAACTCTAGGGAGAATCATAACTTTTGGATTGCATGGAAGATTATTCATACTGAGGAATAATCGTCTTATTGAACTTTGGATTCCAAAAATAACTTGAATACGAAAAAAAACATCACTAATTTTTTTTTTCAAATCTGATGAAAATATTTGAACCTGATGTTTTTCGTAATGAATATTTTAGGTCTTATAATTTTCATTACTAAAACTTCAGGTCCAAATATTTTCATTACGAAAAACATCAGGTCCAAATATTTACATTACAAAAACATTAGGTTCAAGAATTTTCATTACGAAAACATCAGGTCCGAAAATTTTTATTATGAAGACATCAGGTCTAAGAATTTTTATTATGAAAAAAACGTGAAAAACTATAATATAAAAAACATGAAAAACATCTATATGAAAAACATTAAAGACTTCATTATGAAAAAGATGAAAAACATCATTATTCAAAATGTGAAAAACTTACAATGAAATGTACTCCCCCTTTGATAAAAAGATAATTACTTTCAAGATATTGGTTCAATAAGAAGCTAATGAGGAGGATTACATTATGGTTATCATTCCTTACTTATGTTTAATGTATTTAATTATATCTGAGGGTAAAGATTTTGTAAAAATATCAGAAAGTTGATATTTCATTTTGATAAATTGAATAATGACATCTCCTTTAAGTGTGTGATCCCTAAGAAAATGATGCCTAATATCTATGTTCTTTTCACAAGAGTGATGTGCATGGTTTTTACTAAGGAAAATAACACTTTTATTATCACAACTAATTTTTGTTTTGGTAAAACAAATACCATATTCTTTGAGTTTGTGTTGCATCCAAAACTCTTGGGCACAACAACATCCAGCTGCTATATATTCAGCTTCAGTAGTGGAAAGTTCTATTGAGTGTTTCTTATTGAAAAACCACAAATCTAATGAATATTCTATGAAATGACAAGTTCTAGATGCACTCTTTCTACCCATTCTACATCCAAAAAAGTCACTATTCTAAAATATTTTCAAAACAAAATCATTTCTAGAAGAAAAAAACAGTCCTAAATCTATGGTTCCCTTTAAGTAGTGAAAAATTGTTTTCACTGCCTTTAAATGAGATTCCATAGGGTTGGATTGATATCTCGCACGTAAGCATACTGAAAACAGTAATTCTATATGACTAGCTGTTATGTAAAGTAGACTTTCTATCATACCTCTAAAAGTTGTTTGATGTACTGGTTTCCCTGCTTCATCAAGATCAAGTGTATTTGAGGAACCAATGTGAGTACTTATAATTTTAGTGTTTGCATATCCATGCTTTTTAAGAAGATAATTAATATACTTATGTTGTGATATATAGGTTTTTTCTAGTTTTTTAGATATTTTAAAAGAAAGGATAAATGTTTACTCACCAATCATACTCATTTCAAACTCAGATTTTGTTAGATCTGCAAAGGAATTGGTTAAAGATTACTGAGTTGAACCAAATATAATGTCATTAACATAAGTTTGAAGAATCCAAAAAATTTCTTATCTTTATTTATAAAAAATGGTTGGATCTTCATTTCCCTTAAAATTTTTATTTAGAAGAAAAAATACTGTAAGTTTATCATACCAAGCTCGTGGGGATTTTTCAAGTCCATACAAAGCTTTGGTTAGTCTAAAAACATGATCAGGATGTTTTGAATCTTCAAATCCAGGTGGTTGTTCAACAAAAACATCCCCTTGAACATAACCATTAAGGAAATAACATTTCACATCCATTTGAAGAAGTTTGAAATTGAAGAATGCTGTGAAGGTAAGTAAAATACGAATAGATTCAAGTCTAGCTACTAGAGCAAAGGTTTCTTCATAGTCTATCCCTTCTTGTTGATTATATCCTTTAGCAACAAATCTTACTTTATTTCTTACAATGATTCCATTTTCATCACACTTATTTCTGAAGACCCATTTTACTCCAATAACAGAAGTTTCCTTACCTCTTTCAACCAAGGTCCAGACTTTATTCCTTTCGAATTAATTTAGTTCATCTTGCATGGCCTTTATCCAATCATCATCACCTAAAGCTTCACCAGTGATTTTTGGTTATAATTGGAAAAGGAATGATATATGTTCAACTTCATTTCATATGGAACTTCAAGTCCTTATAGGTTGATTCACATAACCAACGATACTATCATAGGGATGATTCTTTAGAAACAACTGATTTGGGTTTTGTAAAACCTATTCATCAATATAGGGTAGAAAATAATCTTCAGTAAATGTTTCAGTAGTATCTTCTTGAAAATTTTCCTTATCAGAAATATCTTCTATCAAAGGTTGATAATCGTTTGTTGAAAACACATCCAAGGATGAAGGTTGGGTTTGTTTAAAAAAAAGTATCAGTTTCATCAAATTTAACATGTATTGTCTCTTCAACAGTACAAGTGTTTTTGTGGAAAACTCTATATGCCTTAGAAGTTGTGGAGTAGCCTAAGAAAATTCCTTCATCATATTTTTGTGCGAATATTTGAAGAGAATCTTTAGTATTCAGAATGAATACCTTGCATCCAAAAACATTAAATTAGGAATGTCTAGGTTTTCTATCATTCAATGACTCATAAGGAGTTTTATTAAGAAGAGTTCTAATAAAAACTCGATTTATAGTATAAAATGTTTTACTTATAGCTTCAGCACAAAAATATTTGGCTATATAATACTCACTCAACATGGTTCTAGTTATCTTTTGAAGAATTATATTTCTTCTTTCAACAACACCATTCTGTTGAGGTGTTCTGGGTTCTTAGAAGTTGTGAGTGATGCCTTTTCTACTACAAAAAGTTTCAAAATCATAATTTTTAAATTCTCCTACTTGATCACTATGAATAGTTATCAATGGAAGGTTTTTCTCATTTTTGAATTGGGATCTAAAACATTGGAAATTAGAGAGGGTTTCAAACTTCTTTGCTAGAAAATAAACCCACATAAATCTAGTGCAGTCATCAACCAAGGAAAATACATAATACTAGCCCCCAATGCTTCCAGTTTGTGTAGGACCAAAAATATTATATGCACTAACTATAATGCATCAGTATTTGAAACTTCACCGACTAATTTAAAACTTGATTTATGTTTCCTTCCATATTGACTAGGTTCAAAAAACATTTGAAGAATCAAATCGATTCTCTGGTAGATCCTTAACTAATCTATTCTTAGAAATTTCTCATAAGTTTCTAAGGTTAGAGTGACCTAAACATATATTCCATAACCAAGAATGATCTTCCATTTCACCAAGTCAAGGTAGACCATGGCTCCTATGGTCTTCTAAGTTTAGTGTGTAAACATTCTCTTTTCTATGAGAAGAAAGAATAAACTCTTCCTAGGAATTGTGTACTAAGCACTTGTCATTCTGAAAATTTACAAGGAATCCTTCATCACATAATTGGCCTATGCTAATGAGGTTGTGATTAGGACCCTTAACAAGTAAAACATTTGAAATAAAAGTTTATCTAAGAAGAACAGTGTTACCTATACAAATAATTTCTCCCTGAACATTATCTCTAAAAGTTACATTTCCTCATTTCGTCTTGATAATATTTTCAAAATAGTTTTTGTTACCAGTCATATGCGAGGAACATCCACTATCCATGTAACACATATTATTATTTGTACCTTCTTTATCTTCCTGAAAATAAAAAAGTTAGACTTTCTGAATCCAAAATTTCTTGGATTCTGAATTGTTAGATAACAAAATTTTGGGCATCCACATTTGTTTAAAAAAATAATCTGTATGAAAACTAAGATATTTAACATTATTCAAGGAGAAATTTTTATTCTAATGCCCACCACATTGACATTTAGTGTAAAAAAGGGGCTCTAGAATGAACAAAATATTTGTTTTTTAAAATTGGTTTTTGGTGAGTATAACATAATCCAATAGTGTTTCCTTGAGGCTTAATTTGAGAATTCAGCTTGTCAAAATTTTCCTTACTAGAGGTAAAGTTTGCAAGAAGCTTCTTAAGAGAAAATATTTCGGATTTCAGTCCAATGACTAAATTTCTATATTCATGAACAATTATTTTAGAGTTAGATTTTTCCTCAAAAACTATTATCCCTAAAATAGAATTCTTAAGATCTTTAGAATGTTCTTCCTTAAAAGAATTTTCTATCTCACAGTCTTTAGAATGTTTTTCTAAAAGATCATCATTATCTCCAATATCTCTATAAATATCTTAAATCTTTTTTGTAATAATTTCTTCCCTACTATTTTTCATGTATATGTTTTAAATTTTTTTCAATTTTTTGCTTCATGTATCTTGGAAAATTTAGAAACTTCTTCATATGAAGGTATTTCTACATTTTCTGAGGATGAAGTATCTTTATTAGAAGTACTATTTTCGGAATAGTACTTCTTATCAGGAGGTAAATTTGTCATAGCCTCGGTAAGCGTACCTTGTCCATAGGACATGTATTAGGGAAAGAAGTAGAAGCAATGAATCTCATATACTTTTGTGCTGATTAATCATATTCAAAAGATTCACTTTCTGAAGAGTCTCCATAGCTATCACTCCATGTATCATTAACTTTAAGGCTTTTCTTGTGCTTTGATTAATAGAATTTTTTCTTGTTCCTTTCTAAATTCCTTTCCTTATTTTCCTTCTTTTTCAACAAAGGACAATCATGTCTGATATGACCTGTTCTTCTACATTCATAGCATGTATCTTCTCCATCAATATTATTATTATAGTCTTTCTTCTTGTACTTATTTTGATGATATATTTGAGCTAAAATCTCATTCATTCTCCGAGAAAGATTAGCTAATTCATTCTCAGACATTTCTGTGTCAGTAGATTCTGACTGAATAATGAATTTCTTTGTCTTTGATCTAGTTACTCTTTTTGGGGGATTGGATTTCATATGTTTAGAAGTGTTTGTAAAAGCAAATCCTCCATTCCCATTCTTATTCATAACATTTTATGCATCTCTCTTCATTCTGATTTCATGCTGAAGAAGAGTTCCAAACAAGTCATCTAATTAAATCTGAGGGACTTTCCGGTTCTCAAAAATAGCTGTTGTAATGGCCCGAACATTCTCATTGGCTTGAGAGCTCACCGGGTCATTACTAGGCCTTTAGCGACATCCCCAAGGTGCCAAAGGCTGGAAATAAATGTCGAAGGGTTTCAAACAAGTGGGGGACGATTTACCCTTTTTGAACATCCATAGAACCAAAAACCGTAACCAAACCAACAACAAATGATGCATGATAAAAGCAAAGACAACTCAGCCGTTTATTTTATCAAAAACCAACCAAGAGTACCACATCAGAAACCAACACTCAAACATCAGAGTAAACAACAGAAAGACAACACAAAGACTACAAGTCAACAACCCAACTCCAAGCTTCATAAGCTCCATGCTCCAACATAACGAACCAACAAAAGTATCACGAACCAGTGCTCTAATCATGTGAAAATTTACATTTTTCCAATGTCCCGGTACATGAAATCTGTAAAAGCACTAATGTTCCAAAGAAGGGGATGAGTAATTAATCTCCCTAGGTTTTCCCTGATGACTTCCGAACCCAGGCCTCTAGGATAAAACAACTTAGCACATTAATATAAAACAATTTATATAAAATAATTCCAAAAAAACATATCAAAATATAACATGTTCCATGTTAAAACCATTTTCTAACAAAACCCGTCTTTATCAAGAAAATCAGTTAAGCAAAGATCCAAATTCCATTCACATTTCCATTTGGCACATCATTCCATTTCACCAATCCACACAACCAACAATGCATGCAACCTGGACCTCCCTATACTCGTGAGTGGTGACTAATCCTTCCACTAAGTCATAACTTAGTGAACTACCTTGATGGGGGTACTTCATGACCTTATCTATCCCAACCTAATGATGGGGGGACTTCTCGCCCTTATCCATCCCAACCTTTTGATGGGGGACTTCTCACCCTTATCCATCTCAATGAACATGAACACACACCACAACCCATGAAAATATATTATCAAAACCAAGTGTGTTCAAAAAATTTCAATAAATAATCACCCTTTTATTGAAAACCATTTCTTTCAAGAAACAAAACCATATCCAATTTAAAATCACCATTTTAAATTTACTTCAACTACCTCATTCCAAAAACACACTATATCCATCACATATTATTAATAATGGGTTTCAACCATTCTTTCAAAACAGATAAATAAACCATTTCAATCAACGAAAACAATTTGAAACTAAGCCTTCATGTTCTATGAATGATGATTCGTGAGTGAAGCCACTTACCTCAAAAAATTGGGCGAAACAAAGCCACTGATGAAGAACGCTCAAGAACACCAGGTCAAAACACCAAAAACTCTCTTTATATATCTTCTCCTAACACAACCAAGATCGAATTTTGTCATATTTGTCATCCACACCCTTAGATCTACCAAAAACGGGAATAGATCTAAGAAAACTAGAGAAGAGAAGATGTAGATCTAATTAGATCTAAGAAAACGATCAAGAATGATCACATAACTTAAGAATTCAGCTTCAATTCGCCAGGAGAAGCCTTTGGATCGCCTACGGAACAATTGGGAGAAGTATTCCATCCTTCAAGTGAGAGTAATCCCAATTTAGGGTCTCTTAGGAGGTTTAAACAAAGAAATTAAATTCAAAATGATTTAGATCCAAAATTTTAGGATCTAACATTAAGTGACTGCATGGTTAGTCCCCACAATTTAACAAAGTATGCGCTAACAGTGCATTAGCTTCTTCCTTGGCCATCCATCACACACGGCCTCATCACACAGTTTCACTTAACCGTGTGCCGACCGTGCAGAAGCCACTGCCTCCCCATTTAGACATGCACGGTTTGGCCGCACGGATTGAGAAACAGTGCGCCAACCCTATGCCTTCCCCTTTGCTTCAATCTTCCCTCCATGATCTCGCGATTCTCCCATATGTCACCAATAACTTTTGAATCCAAGAAAAGAAACAAGAAAGGGTTACATACCAGAAACTGGGGGTACTACATTCTCCACACCATCGGCCTTTCAGTCCCTGTAATGTAGAAAACAATCGCTTTCCTGAAAGAGTTCTGGCCACTGTTCTTTCATTTCTTTCTCGTGTTCCCAAGTCTCTTCCTAAATCCGACCATGCTTCCATAAAACCCACACTAGACTGATTCCTTTCCAACACAACGCTTTCTCTTGCCTATCTACTATCCGTAATGGGATATGTATCAATGAAGCATATGTCTCTAGGTCAACGTGATCCCATATGATCACATGGTCAGGATCAGGTTGATACTTATGTAACTAAGATACATGGAACACATTATGCACTGCACTGAACCGTGGTAGTAATTCCAACTGATAAACCAACTCCCAACCCATTACTGTATCTCGAAAGGGCCTATATATTGAGGAGATAGTTTTCCATGCTTCCCAAAACGACATTGACCAAGCCTTGGAGAGATTCTCAAAAAGACATGACCACTCACTACAAACGACAATGGTCTTTGGCAATGATCCTCATATGATTTATGATGACTCTAATCCATCTCCATCCACATTCTAATCAACTGGATCTTCTCTGTTGTTTCTTGGACAAGGCTCGGCCCAACTAGTGAAGTCTCACATGTTTCCACCCAACAATGTAGAGAATGATATGGATGCCCATACAATGCTTCAAACGGAGCCATGTGTATCAATTCTTGACAACGTTTATTGTATGAGAACTCCTCTATGGGTATATTCTCCTCCCATGATCCATTAAAGTCCATTACACAATCCCAAAACATGTCTTCCAATATCTGTATCGTCCTCTCGGATTAACCATCCATTTGAGGATGATACACTGTGCTCATAGTCAACTGAGTCCCAAGGGCTTGTTTTAAGGATTTCCAGAAACGAGATGTGAATCTCGGATCTCTATCTGATATGATAGACACTGGTACCCCATGCCTCTTTACCACTTCTTGGATATATATTTTTGAAAGATCTTCCACAGTATGAGTTTCCCGAATTGGGATGAAATGGGCCGACATGGTTAGATGATCCACTATCACCCAAATGGCATCTTGTTTCTGGACCATTCATGGAAGACCTGTAACAAAATACATTGCGATCTGCTCCCATTTGTACGCTGGGATAGGTAAAGACTGTAACAAACCAGCTGTTCTCTGATGCTCTACTTTAACCTACTGACAAGTTATGCATTGGGAGACGAACTCAGCCACCTTCTTGTTCATGTCGCTCCACCAAAACTGCGCCTTCAACGCCTTATAAATCTTCTGTGTACCCGGATGTACATCCCATCTTGAATGGTGGTAAGCATTATGGTGTTGTTATTGACAACCCACAGGTACAACCATCTGGTATCTAAAACAGAAAACTGAACTCCCATCTAGCTTCCATCCCTCAATGGTCTCCCCGCCATTGAGTTTTTAACTCATTGCAACACAGTCTACATAGGATGCCTGTGCATCCTTTAATATCTCCACCAAATCAGGACCAAGCGCAACTGGAACGAAAACTGCAACATCAGTTTGGTCTTCACATTCCATACACATGTCTTCTAGGACTGACATCAATTGCCACTCATCAAAATGTTCCTTTTCCAACTGGGCATACGACTTCCTTCTTAATGTGTCGGCCACCGAATTTCACTTACCCAATGTATACATTAAGTTAATGTCGAACATTTGAAGATACTCCATCCATTTACTCTTCCTCAAGTTCAAATCTCACTATGAGTAAATGTGTTTCAATCTTTTTTGATCCGTAAACAATGTAAATTTCTCACCAAAGAGATAATGTCTCTATGTTTTTAAAGCATGGACGACTTGAGCTAACTCCAAATCATGTTTTGGGTAATTTTTCTCATGCACTCTCAAATGCCTTGATCAATAAGCAACCACATGGTCTCCTTGCATGGGAACACAACCCAAACCTATTCCCAAAGCATCACAATACACCACATACCCCTGTCCTGATTCTGGAAAAATCAATATGGGTGATGATGTAAGGCGAACATTAAACTCTTGAAAAGATCTCAAACATTCTTCATTCCATTGAACTACACTGTTCTTCTTTGTCAATGCTATTATAGGTGAATCTATTCATGAAAAGTCATGGACAAAGCGTCGTTAATAACCAGCTAGACCAAGAAAACTTCGTATTTCAAAGAAATTCTTCGGAGGTTTCCACAAAAGAAAAACTTCTATATTTTCTAGATACACTAAAAATCCTTTCTCAGAAACAACATGGCCCAAAAAACATACAAGTTGTATTTAAAAATCGCACTTTGATAATTTGGAATACAATTTATTGTCTCTCAAGATTTCCAACACTATCATCAAGTGTTTCTCATGCTCAACCCTTGTTTATGAATACACCTATATATCATCCACAAACACCACAAAAAAGAATCCAGATATCACTGAAATACATGATTCATCAATTCCATTAAGACTACAGGTGAATTCGTAAGACCAAAAGGCATGACTACATATTCTTAGTGGCCACATCTGCTTCTGAAGGCTGTCTTCGGAATATCCTCCTTCTGAAAACGCAAATGGTGATATCCTGACCATAAGTCAATTTTAGAGGACCAATGAGCTCCCCTCAATTGATCAAATAGGCCATCATTGAGTGGAAGTGAATATATATTCTTTATCATAACTTGATTAAGTCTACGATAATCCACAAAAAGCCTCAAAGTTCAATCTGCCTTCTTTATAAACAAAACAGGTGCTGCCCACAGAGACATACTTGGCTGAAAGAAACCCTTGTTTTCCAGCTCCACTAATTGATCTTTCAATTCCTGTAACTCTATTTGTGCCATCCTATACGATTGAAGTGAGACATGACTGGTCCCCAGAAAGAGATCAATCGTACACTCCACTTGTCCTACGAGTGGTAACCAAATGATTTATTTTAGGAAAAACATTAGAAAATTCATCCACCACAGCTGGATATTTATTTTCCGCGATCTCTACTAATGATGCGAAATTCAACACTGCTAAATAGTAAGAAATTGTTCCCACCATTTCTGCCAACAATCTCTTTGCATATTTCATTACTATCCTTTCTCCTCTAAAGATATGGTAGATATCGTCCTCTATCGTGAAACTAACTGTTCTCCTATAACAGTCGATGTGAGCCTTTAAGCATGCCAACCAATCCATACCTAGGATTACATCATAGACATCCATATCTAACAGGGATATTTCCCATTCCAGCTCAACTCCAACAACAGTTATATTACTTGCTCGACACACTATATCTTGACATTATCATTCACCAAGAGGAGTTTGTAGATTCAACACAGAAGGCATCATTTCCAGTTTTAGACATAGAAAGTCAACAAAATGAGAAGAAATGAAGGAGTGTGATTCACCAGTATCAAAAAACACTTTAATAAGGGTATAATTCAAAATAATCGTACCTCTCATCATATATGGTCCGAAATGATCATTGACCATCATCTGTTCAACTCCATAAAATTGCTTCGTCAATGTGATGCCTTCTTTGTTGCCTTGCTGAGATTGCCCTGGTTGAGGGGTCATGGTATTCTTGGAATCACCATAACTAGCTTTGTTCTGTTGGTGAGGCTGATTTTGCTGTCCTCACCCTTTCGAGGTATAAGATGCTTGAGACACTTGAGAATTGTCACGAACACCTGACTGTGGAGCACTCCAACAATATCTCTGAAGATTCCCCATCTGCTTGCAATTGTGGCATGCTCTCGGTGGTGCTATACATTCTCATTTCATGTGATAAGTCGAACCACATTGAAAGCAAACTGATTTAATCTGGGGTCATGGAAGAAGGTTGACTGATCCGGCTATCTGGTTCTGATTCGTACTCCCACCTTGGAATTTGGTTTCCCTCTTCCACTTGTTCCCAGCATTGGAGTTCCCAACCGTTCTCATGGGTATCATCATGCCTCCCATTACTGATCTTGAGATATCACGTTCAACAACGCTTTCACTTTTCACCATCTCTGTATAATCTATAATACATATCACATCTATCTTCGAGCGAATCTCCTGTCGCAACCCTGATTCAAAGATGTGTGCCTTCAGCGACGTACTTGCAGCAACTTCCAGTGAAAAGTGTACTCTATTCATGAATTTAGCCGCATTTTTCATGACTGAGAGATTCTCCTGCTTCAGGCTGAAAAGTCTATTGTCCTCTGGATGTCGAACATGTGAGGATAGAATTGTTTAATGAACAAGTCCTCACATTCCTCCCAGCCCAGGCCTTGATCCACCTTAGCCTGCAGCACTAGCTCCCACCACTATCGTGCAGGATATTCAAGCATATATGTCACCAACTTTAAATTCAGTTCTGCTGGTGTACCGATGAAATAAAAGATACGATTCATCCTACTCAGCCACACCTTCGCCCATTCTGGTTCAGAATCACCACGAAAGATGGGTGGATTTTTATTCTGGAACGAGACAGAATGATCTATATGCCTTGACTCATCCCTCTGATTCCTAGTGTCCATAGCCTGGAATGCTTGAACGATACTCTGAACCGTCTCTTGGTTCACACGTGGTTCATGTGAAACCACATTCCCCGCAGCTTCTTCGGGTTGGTTTCTACGATGCCTAACGGGTGCCATTTTCAATACAAATAACTCACACAGCTAGTCTCACTTCCTATCAATTGAAGGCTTAGAATTTAAATTTATATCACATCAACTATCACATCATTGTTTTCCATCCATCAAGATTTTCCACATGTTCAACCACTATTGAAAACATCCCATATACTTTTTGAAAATCCACCCGTTTTCCAAATATAAAAAATATCCACTTTTCAAAATCATTCATTTGAAATTGAATATCTACATTATTCAAAAACAAATAACCTTGCCCAAAATCATAAATCATTCTTCACAATGAGATATGTAATCCTTGTGGGAATTCATTCCTCTAATGCATGTCATGCTCATCTCATTGGATTAACCCATGATAATGAGAATTGAAACATTCTAAAAGTGTATCCAAAACACTTATGTACCCAAAAACTAGGTAACTTGAAGTTCAGCATAAATGGGTTAGATACGTCATATTATGCTATACATTTCATGTTTTGAAAATCCTACTCCTATTATTATGATCACCCATGGAATAGAAAAGATGGAATTTCAACTCCAGGACCAACCACATCGACGACAACTTGATAGGCAAGGACCGAACAAGCTGATACCATTTTTAATGACCCGAAAATTCTCATTGTCTTGAGAGATCAATGAGTCATTACTAGGCCTTAAGCGATATCCCCAAGGCACCAAAGGCTGGAAATAAATACCTAAGAGTTTAAAACAATAGGGATATGATTTACCCTTTTTGAACATTGATAGAACCAATAACCATAACCAAAAAAACAAATAAATGATACATGATAAAAGCTAAGACAACTCAACCATTTATTTTATCAAAAACCAACCAAGAGTACCACAGTGGAAACCAACACTCAAACATCAGAGTAAACTGTGGAAAAATAACTCAAAGACTACAAGACAACAATCCAACTCCATGCTCCACAACCTCCAAGCTCCAACATCTTGAACCAGCCCAAGTATCACGAAGCCGTGCTCTAAACATGTGACACTTAACCTTTGCCAACATCCCGGTACAAGACATCTGCAAAAGCACCAACGTGCCAAATAAGGGGGTGAGTAATTAAACTCAGTAGGTTTTCCCCGATGACATCCCAACTCATGCCTCTAGGATAAAACATGTTAGCAAATTTATATTAATCAATTTATATAAAACAATTAAAAAAACAGTTCACAATATAACAAGTTCTATGTCAAAACCATTTTCTAACAAAACCCATCCTTCTCAAGAAAAGAAGTTAAGAAAAGTTCCTAATTCCCTTTAAATTTCTATTTGGCACATCATTCAGTTTCACCAATCTTCCCAACCAACCATGCATGCAACCTCGACCTCCCTACACTCGCAAGTGGTGAGTTATCATTCCACTAAGTCGTCACTTAGTGAACTACCTTGACGAGGGTACTTCACGACCATATTCATACCACCGTAACGATGGGGGATGTCTTTCCCTTATCCATCCCAACCTTTTTATGGGGGACTTCTCACACTTATAAATCCCAATGCACACGAACACACACCACAACCCATGAAAATGTATTACCAAATCCATGTGTGTTAAAAACCTTTCAATAAAGCATCAGCTTTTTATTGAAAACCATTTCTTTCAAGAAACAAAACCATAGCCAATATAAAATCACTATTTTAAATTTACCTCAACAATCACTTTCCAAAAACACACTATTTCCATCACCCATTACTAAAAAGGGGTTTCAACCATACTTTCACAGTAGATAAATAATCCATTTCAATCAAGGAAAACAATTCGAAACTATGCCTTCAAGTTCTATGAAAGTGGAATCGAGAGTGAATCCACCTACCTCAACAAATTGGGAAATACCAAGCCACAGACGAAGAACGCTCCAGAACACCAGATCAAAACTCCAAAAACTCTCCTTAGATCTCTTCTACTAACACAACTAATACCAAATCTTGTCATATTTGGCATCCACACCCTTATATCTACCAATAACGGGCATATATCTAAGAAAATGAGAGAATAGGATATATAGATCTAAGTAGATCTAAGGAAACAATCAAGAATGATCACATACCTTAAGAATCTGGCTTTAATTCACCAAGAGAATCCTTCAGATCGCCTCCGAAATGCATGGGAGAAGTCTTCCAACTGTAAAGGGAGAGTAATCCCAAGTTAGGGTCTCTTAGGAGGTTTAAACAAGGAAATTAAAGTAAAATCGAGTTAGATCCACAATTTTAGTATCTAACATTAAGTGACCGCATAGATAGTCTGCACGGTTTGACAAACCATGCACTAAAAGTGTGTTAGATTCTGCCCCAGCCATCCTTCAAGCATGAACAAATCAGATGGCTTCCCTTAACCATGCACCGACCATGCAGAAGCCACTTCCTCCTCAGTCAGACACGCACGGTTTGATAAACCTTGCGCCGACCATGCACTTTCCCCTTTGCTTCAAACTTCACTCCAGGATCTCTCGATTCTCCCATACATCACCCATAAGTTTTGAAACCAAGAAAAGCACTAAGAAAGGGTTACATACCAGAAACCGGGGGTACTACATTCTCCCCACCATTGGACTTTCCGTCCACAGAAAGTAGAAAACTATCGCTTTCCTGAAAGAGTTCTGGCCACTGCTCTTTCATTTCTTTCTCGCGTTCCAAAGTCTCTTCTGGAATCTGACCATGCTGCCATAAAACCAACACTAGACTGATGCTTTGTCAATGAAATACTTTCTCTTTCCTATCCACAATCTATTCCAGGATATGTATCAATGAAGAAACTAGATCTACATCAACATCATCCCATCTGAACACATGGTCAAGATTGGGTTGATACTTATTTAACTGAGATACATGGAACACATTATGCACTACACTGAACCATGGTGGTAATGCCAACCGATACGCCACATCCCCAACCCATTCCAATATCTCAAAAGGGACTATATATTGAGGAGATAATTTTCCCTACTTCCCAAAATGACTTTGTCCAATCCTTGGAGAGATTCTCAAAAAGACATTATCACTCATCGCAAACGACAACGGTCTTCGGCGATGATCTGCATAAGATTTCTAATGACTCTAACAAATCTACATCCTCTTTCTAATCAACTGGATCTTCTCTGTTGTTCATTGGACAAGGCTCAGCTCAAATAGTGAAGTCTCTCCAGTTTCCACCCATCAAAGTGGAGAACGACAAGGACTCCCATACAATGCTTCAAACGGAGCCATGTGTATCAAGGCCTGATAACTGTTATTGTATGAGAAAACCACTATGGTTATATGCTCCTCCCATGAGCCACGAAAGTCCATTACACAATCCCACAACATTTCTTCCAACATTTGTATCGTCCTCTCAGATTTCCCAACCGTCTGAGGATGATACTCCTTGCTAATAGTCAACTGAGTTCAAAGGGCTTGTTGTAAGAATTTTCAGAAATGAGAAGTGAACCTCAAATCTCTATCTTAGACGATAGACACTGGTACCCCATGACTCTTTAACACTTCTCAGATATAGATTTTTGAATGATCTTCCACCATATGAGTTTCACGAATCGGGATGAAATGGGTCGGCTTGATTAGATGATCCACTATCACCCAAATGCCATCGTGTTTCTAGACCATTCTTGGAAGAACTGTAATAAAATCCATTATTATCTGCTCCCATTTCCACACTGGGATAGGTAAATACTGTAACATACCATCTAGTCTCTGATGCTCTGCTTTAACCTATTGACAAGTTAAGCATTGGGAGACGAACTCAGCCACCATCTGTTTCAAGCCGCTCCACCAAAACTGCACCTTCAACGCCTTATACATCTTTTGTGTACCTGGATGTACAACCCATATTGAATGTTGGTAAGCATTTAGGATTTGTTCTTGAAAACCCACTGGTACAACCATCTGATCTATGAAACACAAAAACGAACTCACATCTAGCTTCCATCCTTCAATGGTCTCCCCACCATTGAGTTTTTAACTCATTGCTACACAGTCTACATTGGATGCATGTGCGTCCTATACTATCTCCACCAAATCAGGAACAATAGCCACTGGAAAGAAAACCAAATCATCGGTTCAGTCATCACATTCCATACGTATGTCTGCTAGGACCGACATCAACTTCCACTCATATGAAGATTCCTTTTCCAACAGAGCATACGACTTCTTGCTTAATGTGTCAGCCATCGAATTTCCCTTACCTGGTTTATACATTAAGTCACAGTCGAACATTTGAAGAAACTCCACCCATCTCCTCTTCCTCATATTCAAATATCACGGTGATTAAATGTGTTTCATGCTTTTTTGATCCCTAAACAATGTAAATTTGTCACCAAAGAGACAATTTATCCATGTTTTCAAAGGATGGACAACTGTAGCTAACTCCAAATCATGTGTTGGGAAATTTTTCTCATGGAATATCAACTGCCTTAAGCCATAAGCAACTGCATGATATCCTTGCATGAGAACACATCCCAAACCTGTTCCTAAATCATCACAATACACCACATACCCCTGTCCTGATTCCGGAAAAATCAAGATGGGTGCTGATGTAAGGCGCACATTCAACTCTTGAAAATATCTCTGACATTCTTCAGTCCTTTGAAATGCATTCTTCTTCATTATCAATGATGTCATATGCGGAGCTAGTCATGAGAAGTCATGGAAAAACTGTCGGTAATAACCAGCTAGACCAAGAAAACGTCATATTTCAAAGACATTATTCAGCGGTTGCCAAGAAAGAACTGTTTCTATCTTTTTTGGATCCACTGAAACACCTTTCTCAGAAACAACCTGGCCCAAAAAACGTACTTATTGTATCCAAAAATCACACTTTGATAATTTGGCATACAACTGATGTTCTCTCAAGATTTTCAACACTATCATCAAGTGTTGCTCAAGCTCAACCATTGTTTTTGAATACACCTATATATCATCCACAAACACGACAACAAAAGAATCCAGATATCACTGAAATATCTGATTCATCGATGCCATTAAGATTGTTGGTGTATTCGTAAGACCAAAAGGCATGACTACATATTCGTAGTGGCCATATCTGCTTTTGAAGGATGTATTCAGAATATCCTCCTTCCGAACTCATAATTGGTGATATCCTGACCGCAATTCAATTTTAGAGAACCACTGATCACCCTTCAATTGATCAAATAGGTCATCAATTCCTGGAAGTGTATATCTATTCTTTATTGTAACTTGGTTAAGTTTATGATAATCCACACATAGCCTCAAAGTTCCATCTTCTTTCTTTACAAACAAAACTACTGCTACCCATGGAGACAAACTTGGATGACTGAAACCCTTGTTTTCCAACTCCTCTACTTTATCATTCAATTCCCGTAACTCTGTTTGTGCTATCCTATATGATGGAAGTGAGATAGGACTGGTCCCCGAAAGGAGATCAATCGTAAACTCCACATCACTTACAGGTGGTAACCCTGAGATTTATTTCAGAAAAAACATCAGAAAAGTTATCCACCACAGCTGGAAAACTATTTTCCATGATCTCTTCCAATGATGCCAAAGTCAACACTGCTAAATGGTAAGAAATAGTTCCCACCATTGGTTCCAACAAGCTCTTTTCTCCTATATTTACTATCCTTTCTCCTCTAAAGAGATATTTGATGATTTCCTTTATCATGAGACTAACCTTTCTCCTATAACAGTCGATGTGAGCCTTAAACCTTTCCAACCAATCCGTACCCAGGATTACATTATAGACATCCATATCCAACATGGAGATCTCCCATTCTAGCTCATCTCCTACAATAGTTATCGTACATGCTCGACACACTAAGGATTGACATTCTCTTTCACCAAGAGGAGTTTGAAATTTCAACACAGAAGGCATCATTTCCAGTTTTTAACATAGCAATTCAACAGCCCGAGAAGAAATGATGGAGTGTGATGCACCAGTATCAAACAAAACTTTCATAAGGGTAGAATTCAAAATAATCATACCTCTCACCATAGATGGTCCAGCCTGATCACCGACCATCATCTGTTTAGCTCCATACAATTGCTTCGTCGTTGTGCCACTTTCCTTGTTGCCTTGCTGATATTTCCCTGGTTGAGGGGTCATGGTATTCTGGGAATCACCATAACTAGCTCTGTTCTGTTGGTGATACTGATTTTTCTATCCTCGCCCTATCAAAGCATAAGATGATTGAGACACTTGAGAAGTGTCATGAACACCTAACCGTGGAGCACGCCGACAATATCTCTAAAGATGACACATCTACTTGAAATTGTGGCATGCTCTCGGTGGTGTTGTACATTCTCATTTCATGTGATCAGTCAAACCACATTGAAAGCAACCTATTTTACTCTGGGGTCGGGGAGGAAGGTTGTCTGATCCCGCCGTATGGTTCTGATTCGTACTCCCACCTTGGAATTAGGTGTCCCACTTCCTCTTGTTCCCTGCATTGGAGTTCCCACCCATTACCGTGGGTATCATCATGCCTCCTCCTACTGATCCCGAGATATCTCGTTCAGGAACCGTTTCTCTGTTCACAATCTCTGTATAATCCATAATACAGAGCACAACTATCTTCGAGCGAATCTCCTTTCGCAACCCTGATTCAAAGATGCATCCCTTTAGCGATGCACTTGCTGCAACTTCCATCTCAAACCGCACTAAATTCATGAATTTAGCCGTATATTCCATGACAGAGAGATTCTCCTGCTTTAGGCTAAAAAAGTATGTTGTCCTCTGGATCATGAACGTTTGAGGATAGAATTGTTTATTGAACAAGTCCTCAAATTACTCCCAGCCCATGCCTTGATCGACCTTAGCCTGCACCACTAGCTCACACCATTGTCATGTAATAATTTCCATAATATACGTCGCCAACTTTACTTTCAGTTATGCTGTTGTGCCAATGAAATCAAAGATATGATTCATCCTACTCATCCAGCCCTCTACCCATTCTGTTTCAGAATCACCCTGAAATATGTGTGGATTTTGCTTCTGGAATTAGATGGAATGGTCCATATGCCATGAATCATCCCTCTGATTCCCTGTGTCCACAGCCTGGAATGCTTGAACGATACTTTGAACCATATATTGGTTCAAACGTGGTTCAGGTGCAACCACATTCTCCGCAGCTTCTCCCGGTTGGTTTCTACGATGCCTAACCGGTGCCATTTTCTATACAAACAATGCACATCATTAGTCTCACTTCCTAGAAACTGATGTCTTATCATTTTCATTTCAATCCCATCAACATTCGTAGTATTTTTTTCCATCCATCATGATTTTCCACATGTTCATCCACTTTTGAAAACATCCCACAATCTTTTTGAAAATCCACCATTTTTCAAAATATACAAAATATCCACTTTTCGTAAACCTTAATTTGAAATTCAATTTCTTCATTTTTCAAAAAATTTCACCTTTCCCAAAATCATAAATCATTTTTCGCAACTAGATATTTCATCCTAGTGGGAAGTCATTCCTCCAATGGATGTCATGCTCATCTCATTCGCTAAACCCATGACATTGAGATTTGAAACATTCTAAAAGTGTATCCAAAACACTTATGTACCCAACACCATGGTAACTTGAAGTTCAGCATAAATGTGTTAGCTACGTCCTTTTATGCTATACATTTGATGTTCCAACAATCATACTCCTGTCTAAGATGATCACCCAAGGAATAGACAAGAAATAATTTCAACTCCAGGACCAACCACATTGATGTCCAATTGTTAGTAAATGACCGAACAAGCTGATACCATTTGTAATGACCCCCAAATTTTTATTGGCTTGAGAGCTCAACGAGTCATTACTAGGCCTTTAGCGACATCCCCAAGGCAGAAAAGGCAGACAATAAATGCCAAAGGGTTTCAAACAAGTGGGGGGAAGATTTACCATTTTTGAACATCCACACAACCAACAACCATAACCAAACCAACAACTAAATGGTGCATAATAAATGCTAAGACAACTCAACCATTTATTTTATCAAAAACCAACCAAGAGTCCCACAGTGGAAACCAAAACTCAAACATCAGAGTAAACACCAGAAAGGCAACTCAAAGACTACAAGACAACAACCCAACTCCATGGTCCATAGCCTCCAATCAACAACATCACAAACCAGCCCATGTACCATGAAGTCGTTATCTAGACACGTGACACTTAACCTTTTTCCAATGTCCCAGTACATTACATCTACAAAAGCACCAACGTTCCAAAGAAGGGGGTGAGTAATTAAACTCTGTAGGTTTTCCCCAATGACTTTCCAACCCATTCCTTTAGGATAAAATATGTTAGCACATTTATATAAAACAATTTATACAAAACAATTTCAAAAAAACAGTGAACAATATAACATGTTCCATGTCAAAACCATTTTCCAACAAAACCCATCTTTCAAAATAAAAGCAGTTAAGAAAAGTTCTTAATTCCATTCACATTTCCATTTGGAACATCATTCCATTTCACCAATCTACACAACCAACCATGCATGAAACCTGGACCTCCCTATACTCGCGAGTGGTGAGTTATCCTTCAAATAAGTCATCACTTTGTGATCTACCTTGATGGAGGTACATCAGAACCTTATCCGTCCCAACCTAATCATGGGGGGGACTTCTCTCCCTTATCCATCCCAACCTTTTGATGGAGGGACTTCTCGCCCTTATCCATCCCAATGCACAAGAACACACACCACAACCCATGCAAATCTATTCCCAAAACCATGTGTGTTCAAAACCATTCAGTAAAGCATCGCTCTTATATTGAAAACCATTTCTTTCAAGCAACAAAACCATATCTAGGTTAAAATCACCATTTTAAATTTACATCAACAACCACTTTCAAAAAACACACGATTTCTATCACCCATTACTAAAAAGGGGTTGCAACTATTATTTCACAGCAGATAAATAAACCATTTCAATCATGGAAAACAATTTGAAACTAAACCTTCAAGTTCTAAGAAAGTGGATTCGAGAGTGAACCCACCTACCTCAAAAAATTGGGCGAAACCAGTCTATGGACGAAGAAGGCTCAAGAACACTATGTCAAAACTCCAAAAACTTGCCTTAGATCTCTTCTCCTAACACAACCAATACCAAATATTGTCATATTTGGATCCCACACCCTTAGATCTAGCCATAACGGGAGTAGATCTATGAAAACAAGAGAATAGGAGAAGTAGATCTAAGTAGATCTAAGAAAATGATCAATAATGATCACATACCTTATGAATCCGGCTTTGATTCACCAAGAGAAGCCTTCAGATCACCTCTGGAACACATGGGAGAAGTCTTCCAACCTTAAAGGGAGAGTAATCTCATGTTAGGGCCTCTTAGGAGGTTTAAACAATGAAATTAAAAGACAAACAAGTTAGATTCAGAAATTTAGGATCTAAATTTAAGTGACAACATGGTTAGTCCACACGGTTTGACAAACCGTGCACTAACCGTGCGTTAGCTTCTGCCTCAGTCATCCTTCACACATGACCTCATCACACGGTTTCCTTTAACCGTGAACCGACCATGCAAAATCCACTACCTCTTCAGTAAGACATGCACGGTTTGGCCGCATGGTTTGAAAAACCGTTCGCCGACCGTGTGCCTAACCCTTAGCTTCAAACTTCAATATAGGATCTCCTGATTCTCCCATACGTCACCCATAACTTTTGAAACCAAGAAAATCATCAAGTAAGGGTTACATACAAGAAACTAAGGGTACTACAACTATTATCTTGGACTCCGATTCATTTGGAATGATATCTATGATCTTGTCAACAAGAGCCTCATCATCCAGATATTTTTCTCCCATAGATTGTAAACTATTCATGATTGTCATAAACCTTTTTTGTACTTTTCTTATAGGTTCTCCATAAGTAATGTTAAAGTCATGGTATTCAGCTATCAACATAGCTCTTCATGTCTCTATGACAATAGATGTACCAAAATGTGCAACTTCAAGTTTCTTCCAAATACTATTTTCAGCTTCACACGATGATATTTGACTATATATGTTCCTAGTCATGGAACATAACAAAGTATTTATAACTCTGGTGTTTGTTTGATATTATGATTTCTCCTGATTCGTAAAGGTTCTCAATTCTTTATCTGGAATCTTATAATCTCTAGTCAACATTAGATAGTTATCAACTCAAGTATTGCTAACGAAAGTATTCATACTATCTCTCCAGTACTCATAATCATTTCCATCAAAAACAGGAGGTCTGGTAGGATTTAGATTATCAATAGAACCAACATTTAAACCGGACATCCTTAAGAAAATATTTTTCACACAAACATGTTATTAGTAAGAGTATGTAAACAAGAGAAAATATCCTAAGCAAGGAACTAGATATTGTATCTCTAAGCAGTAATGAATACGAACATTATGAGTCCGAATAAATGAATCCAAAACTATGAAAAAAAGTATGAATCTGAAATTTCAATTAAAAAAACACTGACCAGGGAAAAACTTATATGTGGATATAAGTATTTCAGAGACCTCTCTCTAATACCAACTGTTGAGATGGTATGTCTGAGTATGATATACTCTATAATACTAATTGTAGGATCGAATATGTAAAATGAGATACAAATACAAGAGGGGGGGGGGGTTAATTGTATACTTTAAAAATCTATAAGGAAGTTTTGAATAACCAAAATTCACAACACATCTATGTTCTAATAAATTGATTGATTCCAAAAAAGTTATTCCAGAAATAAAACATAACAAAAGATTACAACAAATAAGATTCTAACTTAAAGTATATAGAATCTACCTAAATAAGAGTACAAGAATAAGGATGTATAAGAAAGTTATACTTTCCTCAACAATACAAATGTAGTGGAAAAAATTTTAACAAAAAAAGTAACAACGTAAATCATTTAACCTAGAGAGAAGGGTATCCAACAACCTTGGATAAAGGTCCCTTGATTTATACTTTCAAGAATGTCTGTCTTACCCACACCAGGGTAAGCCCTCGATTAGAAGATCAGAGTTTTTCTTGCTATCCTCGCAAGCCCTCAACTATCAGGTAGTAGGAACCTCTATCTTCCTATCCCTAGAAGCTCTCGATTTTACACAGCATCAATCGGAGTCGCACGAAGAAAATTTGTATGAAGATTAGTTTGAAAAAGCCGTTCAAACTTTCTGCATGTAGACTGAGAATTTATAAGAGCCTTTCTCTCTAGAAATCACTTCTAAAAGTTATGAGCTTCAAAAATTACAAAACTTCCAAATTTCACCATTCCAACGGTCGGCTCCCTCCTCCCATGGTATTATATTTCCTTGAATTTCGGAGGGTCCTGTACACATGTCACTCAAACAACGGTTAGTTGATAACTGAACGCACGACATAGTTTTTTAACAAAATGAGTGTATGTATAACTAAAATCTGATATTCGGAAATTAATGAAATGACATTTTGGAATCTAACCAAAATTGAATTCGGAGTATATAGTACAAGGATATTCAGATTTTGTTTTCTAGGAATTCGGAACCAGAATACTATAGAATTCTAGAGTCTGAATTTCAAGGAAATTCTGAATCTGGTCTCTCAAGAATTCAGAACCTGAATGTACAAGGTTTGGAATCAGAGTTTATGCGAATTCAGAGTCAGAACTCAAATGAGTTCAGAGTCTCAATTCAAGGAACTCAGATTCAGAACATAGATAATTTCATAACCATAATTCATAATCATAATTCCGAGTCAGAACTCAGACGATTTCATATATAGAATCTGTAATCACAATTCTTTATCGAACTTTACATAAGTTCATAATCAGAATTCGGAGTCGAACTTCATAAATATTCATATCCAAAATTCAGAATTGATCTTTATAAAGTTCGTATCTAGAATTCGGAGTTTAACATCACGAGAGTTTGTATCCAGAATTTGGAGTTGAACTTCTTGGGAGTTCATAAACCGAATTCGGAGTTGAACATCATGGGAGTTCGTAACCGAAATTCTAGGTCTTTAACAGAATGCTTCATATCTAAGTATTATATGATTCTGAGGTTTGGTCTCAATCCAAATTTTACACTTAAAAAAATATGAACAATAAAAACGAGGTAAGGTATCTTTCCTTGGGGAAGGCAATTTTTCCTTATAGAAGTAAAACAAGGTAAAACAAGATTTTCCTTGAGATAAGGTTTTTGGGATTTTCAAAACAATAAGGAATCGTGATGTCATAAGGAAAGCCTAATGACTCAACAATCTCCACCTTGAGAGAAGGAATTGAAAAGTCATGAGGAAAACCTTATTGACTCAACATATGGATATTTCTAAATATTTAAATCATTTATTAAAATTTCATTTTTTTTAAAAATAACATTAATGAAATTTTGACATAATATATTCTATTTTAATTACCAAATATAAAAAAATTATGGTAATTTAAATATATTAATTTAATATTTATATAGCCTAATATATATATGTAAATTTTTTAACATAATAATTCAATAAATTTTCTATAATTTAAATAGATTTTACACCATTTATATTATTTAATTATTAACTAAATAATCATAGTTTCATCATTTACAAAGTGTTTAATGTAATTATATCATCTAAAAATATTAATGTTATGTAACCAAGGTCAAATAAACATATTTACCTTTAGAAATAATTTTTATAATTGAAACTATAAATCCACATCCATACTCCTATGATTTATAAATGTTAATGGTAAGGAATGATCTTTTTTTTTTGTGTTTTTAATTACATATCTTTTTATATATGTGAAATTCTTGTAACTGTAACACACTAACTCATATAATTAGAACCAAGAGATGATATTTTCAAAATATTTGTATCCAAAGGATTTTGGAAATGTTTCTAGGCCATTTTATCAATTAAATATAATTTTTAGTCCCTTGTTATGAAAATTATACATTAATTACTGTAATTAACTTTATTTACTTTCCATACTATTTTTTGTAAAAAAATAAGATAACCTTATTAGACTATAAATATTTTATATATTTTAACTGTGTTTTTTCATCTTTCAAAATTAAATTTCTAAAATTGGAAAAATTATATTTGAAGATAAACCCGCCAATGTGGTGAGAAAGTGAATTTTGATAGTCAAAATTCTCAACAATTAATTAATTTTTTATCTCTAAATTAAATATAAAAATTATTTAAATATAATAAATTTGATTAAAAGATATATAATTATTCTATTTTAATTTTACAAAAATTAATAAATTACTTTACATTAATAATATATTAGATGAAAAAATAAGTTTTCAAATAAAATCATTTATTTTCAATATTCTTTAAAAAATTAAACTTCTTTGAAAAAAACCAAAAATTCACCCTAATATAATTTTAAAATTATGAACAGAAAAATAAATAATATTTTTGGAATTTTAAATTATAAATGTCGTAGAGTTTAGTTATTAATTAGTGGACCATTAAAAGGTTGTAAGGCATGGTCTAATTTGTAACCCAGTCTAACTCATTATTGTGATTCAGGTAAGAATAAGGTTAAATTGAATATAAATAAAGATATACATAAAATTTTTTGATTATAAAATGAAAAGAGTATAAATTATTGGGGTTTTACATGAATGATTTTTGACACATACTCAAGGTGTGTCATAATCTTCCACAATAGTACAATTTTTTTGGATATGTTTTTAATAAAAAGTATATTTTAATATATCTCAATAAGACTTACCTTATTATCTAATTTATAAATATTTCTATCTTAAAATAATCAAATATATACTAAATAATCAAAATAAAATCTTAAAATATGAATATAAAACCCATTGAAATAGTCAATATTTTCATTTATTTGGATATATATCTTTTTGGGTCTATTTCAACCTCTAACTGGATTCTACATATTTTTGGAATTGTTTGGGGCTCCCTTGTTCATAATCATTATAGAGGTTTCATCATATTCAATATCATATTTTCTCAAAGTTCATGTCCATTGGGACGAGGTAATTTTTTCCCTCTCATTAATCATGTTTTCATTTCATTTGATTAGTACTATCTATAAGAGATTAAAATAAAAAATTCAATTCATCATTAAATTTAGGATTTCCATTGGAATTATATTTCACCATTACATTTTTTAATGACTCCAGTTCATATCCCTATTTTTGAATGTTTTGAGAACTATATTTATGTTTACATGTATACACTATCTTTAGAGTCTTACAACTAGTGAAATCACCTACAAATTATCGTTATAGTTTTCCTCATGCCACTTCTCTCCTTTATTTTAAAATTAATTTGATCAACATAATCATTAATATATATATTCTATTTTTCTATACATTGATTATGAGGTACCCGTTCTGACCGGTGTGTGACAAGATTATCATTTCAAGCAGCTGAATTATAAATTTATTCTTTAGTCAAATACTACCACTTGTCATTAGCATTGTATATTTTATATTCTTTAGCATGGTAATCAGTAATATCCCTTACGGCTATGCCCATTTCAAATATGTATTTTAGTTAAATAATTTAGATTTATTACATCAATTTCCTGCACATGTTTGTATATTTCTTTATAATTTTTCTTTTCTTCCTATTTATTATCCAATGATTTGGTTTCATGGAAAATTTTCAATTTTGGATTATTTTAAAGGTATTCATCACTAGTAGTTCAATAATAACATGGAATATTATTATATTAACCC
This sequence comes from Viscum album, assembly GCA_963277665.1. Classification (NCBI taxonomy): domain Eukaryota; kingdom Viridiplantae; phylum Streptophyta; class Magnoliopsida; order Santalales; family Viscaceae; genus Viscum; species Viscum album. Next base: position 303,676,208 of record OY728141.1, on the reverse strand, counting down.
ATTAATATATCATCATTTCATGTGTATATATTTTCATTATTTTATTTATAAAAAATCTTCCTTTGTACATTATTGGTTTCCTTTATTTGAGTTCCACACTTTCTGTAGATTCTTTCTTACTAAGGTATACTAATGGTCTTATTCTTATAAATTTATGTTATATCTTCTTCCATGGAACACCATGATAGTATAAAATGGAAAAATCAGTTATAACATGTAAATAATCTAGTTCGAGAAAATAATTCCAACAATATAAACCTCTAGTATGATTACAATTATCAGGAATAAAATAGACATAGATACCCTATAAGGGAGGTGAATTGGTGTTTTTATATTCATTACTAACATATTCATTCCCCCACTAGATCATGGACTTATTTTTATGAGGGTCACATATTTTTTTCATTAATGACTTTATTTATCTTATACCTTCCAATATTTTCAAATTTTGACATTGAGAAATTAGAGAGATAACTCAAAAATGAGGAAACATATATTTTAACATGGTTAATCCTTTATAAGATACATCTATGGGGCATACAAAAATAATGTAAGGATGTACCAAATCCTCTAAATCTCACTAATATGAAAATTTTTATAGAAGACTCACATTACATCCACATTAACAACCAATTAGAACTTGAAATCTCAAATCACTTTCAACTGATGTTTGATCCCTTGAGCATCAAAGGAATATTATTTTGATCTATTTAATTGATATATTTTACACCACATTTGTTGCATCATTATTTTCCACATTCATCCACAAGATGAAAACCACTTTAGGACACATTTACTAAGAAATAACTTTTGGTTTGAAAAATATTTCATTTTATTGAAACACATTTTCCAATCATCATAAAACATAAAAATTATTCAGGAAAAAATATTTGTTCACGGGCACCATCTATCATAAAGTTCACCGCATTCTTGAGGGTGTATATATTTTCAATCCTCACATCTTTTGTGATGAACTCACCTCTCATTAAGCTTATGTATCATTTTATAACTATTGTTATATGCAATAAATGTGATCTTATAGAAAACATCTCATACAAAATTACCTTATAAAATATACATGTTGAATTTTTATTCCTTTTATTTTTATTATTTATTCCTATATGAAACTAATGGAGGTATATGTATATCAAATGAATTTTACCCCCTTTATTGAATTTGTTAAACGAACCAAATATTTATCATGAATATCCTCGGTTTTTATTCATGAAGATCAGTACCTTCAAAAAATATTTAGGGAAATTTCCCATTTGTGAATATTTTTATAATCATGAACCATAAAATATTTACATCATAAATAAACATTTTTTGAACCTCAAAACCATCTTGAAACACTCATCCATTACAAAACTCCATTCCATTGAAAAACAAAAAACTATTTAAAATTCATTGCCTTTTCAATATTTTTATGAGGCATCAATGGAAATCACTCTATCATGATGTTTGAGTAAACCTCCAAATTTTGTACCTATAAATTGAGAAATCGCTATGTATTGACACCACACTATATTCATATGTTAATGAAATTATTCTATAGGATCCATTTGATTAACTTGGATCTTTGAAATAATACCATTCTAACAACCATGTAGGAACACCACAAGTGACTCTTTAAACATTATTTCTCATAAAACATTATAAAACTGAAAACACTACAAAGCTATAATGATGTAATTTTCCCCAAAAATCCACTACTATAGTTGTGATAAGTATAAAAATCTATTAGGTAATTTTAAAAATCAAATAAAAGATAATTATTTGACAGCTTTTAGAATATAAAAGATCGATTGCCTAATAAAGCAAGGAGATAACCTTCCACTCAGTTTCAATGTTTTGACGGAGTCATAATTGTTTTAAAATAGAGTATCCTCACACTCAACATAAGAAAATAGGTGTATGATCAACTATTAATATGGAAATTTTTAAAATGTTTGAATTTTGGTTGATCAATCCAATGATATATTCAAAAAATGGTGTTGTTGATATATTGATGTAGAATGGTTTTCTCCTACAACTATTTTACGTTAGAAAAATTCCATCTCACTAGAAGATTATTTTTTCATTGGGAAATTAAAATGAGGATGTCCATGAAAAAAACTGTGTAGACCAGAATGAATTCCTTTCAAGGTTCCATAGCAATACTGTGAGGAGAAAATAATGGAATTACATAATTGAATATAAATATAGATTCAAGTATAATGGTTCAATAAATAATCATGTAAGACTTGGTCATCTGACTTTACAGGATCATTCCATATATTATTAAGAACATGAGGTTTTAATAGGTAATGCAATACAGAATCTCAGTCAAATTTTCATAGGTACTTGTGAGATTTTTTGGTAGGGGGGAAATGTAGTTTTCAATCAATATTAATGTGTTGAATACATGATCCCAAATGATAGACCTAGTACATATATATTTATCTCTGCTATCCACAACATATCCTACTAAAATATCAACAATTTAATGAAAATTGATGATGCGACTAAGAGACTGTTAGTGAATTTCCATTACAAAATAAAAATATATTTTTTATTTTATTGGAAATATAAATGAAAATCCATTACATAAATAAATTTTATTTGATGGTTTATTACATAAACGTACATATAATATAATTCAAAATGATCATGACTCCAAGTTTCATTCAGAAATTAAATAAATATCATAAAAACATGTAACATACATATAACACAGTTACTGAAAACTTCTATAATACGCTCTTATAATTCCATTATTCTCTAAAAAATGTTAGTGATAACCTAAGTACATATACAAGAATGTGGTGATCAATAATTCCTAGTAGGGTAAAAATAAAATCATATCATAATTTAATGAAATTCATTTGACTCAAGATTCCTATCAATGTGACATAATATGGGTGATATTCATATTTATAAAAATGATTCCTTTTGTAACATGATAAAAAATGAAATATGACAACCAAGATACAACATTAATCATAAAGTAAAAAAATTATTCAAGGATACCCCACAAGACAACATATCTTATTATTCTAATAATAACCTCACATTAACAATAAATGATATCACATTATATGGAAACATTACCCAATGAATTTGATGGATATATAATTCTGGCCATACCCGTCACTTTTATATCATGTACTTGTATAACTGTGCCACATCCTCTATAAGATTAAAGAGTGAAGATAAAATAAATCGAAATCCCTTATGAATTTATAATGGATATAACAATTTTACTACCTTTGAGTATAAATCTATATGGTTATTTATGAAATAGATGTTTTTAATGATGTATACATGTCGTACATAAATATTAAATCCAAAAAACCCATATTCATCACATAACATCAAAATAATCATTATATTAATTTTTTTCCAATGCATTTGGAATCCTGGAAACATAAAAAATTTGTTTATAAGTGTTATAGAACATATACCACTTTGTATCTTGTAACTATCACCCTTCATAAAATTTTTACTCGTAATCACTATATATATAAACTGGATAGAAATGGTATGAATGGCTTAGATCAAAATGTTAGTAATTATAAGAAAACGAAGATATATATATATATATAATTAGATTAAGGTTTTAAATATATATATAAAAATTTATTTTTGAATTATACCCTTTATATCATAGGATATAAATTTGTGACATGAAAATAATTGGATGTTCAAAAGACATAAATCATAAAGGTATAAAAAACATGAACCATGAGAACATAACATAAGAATAAGATATAAATTTTTGGCATTCAAATAATCATAAAAAATAATTTCCTTAGTATTCAAGGACCATTTCCAAAACTATCAGAGTGGAATTGGATCACTCCATAAGAAAATTTATTATTCAGGGTTCTCTACCAAGATTATAATAATTGATTTATTTTTATCCCCAAACCATCATAATAATCATTGTTCGTTATCATGGCTATCATAGTGGATCAATTTCCACACTAATCTTGGTTTACGTCCCATTATAGTTAGGGGTAGTGCATGAAATATCTATATTTTTTCAATTCACTTGAGGGAGATATTATTCACACCTATTACATAATTAAAATCGTACAGATTTTCTCCACAACATAAAATTATTTTATCATATTAGACCCCATGAAATGAAATGGTATTAAAAACATATTTATCATTTTAGAACCCACTAAATGAATTGGGTTTCATTAATATTTCGTTATTGAATAATATTGGAAAAAGAAATGGTTTTCATATATAGTGCATAATTACATAACCCCCTAAAATGAAATGGTTTTTATAATAACATTACCCTCACAAACATAAATTGTACAAATAAAGAATAAATATTTTATAATTGGATCATATCCCCCTTAAAGCGTAAATAATAACAAATTATTTTAACAGAGATGGAAAATTATTTTTAATGTAAAATCCCATGAGATAATACTAGAGGGAAATAAACTTTCATTTACTATTAACTTTTAAATCTATACATTCTTAAATTATTTATGAAAAAATTTTCATTTGAAATAACATTAGAAATTTATAAATGAAGATTTAAAAATAATTTAAAATTTCCATGAAGGAAAATAGCCTCTCTACTTTGAAAAACTAAATTTTAAAATCAAAATATTTTTTTCAAATCACTTTTCATTGATAAAAACCTAATAAAAAATTAAATGATGCATTAAAGGTCATATATAAGTGTTCTTGATGAAAATATCCATATCAATGTTAATAAAAATTGTTCGAATAAAAAAATTGAAAATCCATTTCTCTAAAAATAAAAATTTAGTCATATAATGTAATATATATAAACATATAATTATAATGACATCAGAAAATACCATGGTATTTATACACAATACAACAACTATTACTATTAAATTTTCAGTGAAATACAAATTGGACATGTTAGAAAACAAATATTTATATTCTGTTTAAATAAAATTTTAAAATATTAATTAAAGGGTAAATTTTCATTAAAAATCATATAGGGTATTTAACAAATTCCTGAATTTTTATTTAGAAAACATGGATTTGAATGAAATGATATTTTTGGTAGAGGTGTTGAATAAGGTTTAATGTTTTAATGAAAAATTATTTTATACTATAGAATTCATAATATAAGTAAAATAAAGGGGAAAATGTATTTTAATGACATATTAAGTTGATAATAATTTTCATTATGTAATTTATAAATCGATCATAAAATTTCATCAAAAAAAGAATAATCATAATCAATCCTAATAAACATTGAGATTGTAACATCAATCCATTAACAGATTGTTAATTATTGAATAATAATCACCATTAAATTATAAAATAAAATGAAAACATTAATATAATTAAAAGATTATAATTCATGGTATAACATTTTAATGGCTTTGTGTATACTCCTTATAAAATAAAAAATGTTCATAGCATTCCATATAACTCATTGTAGTCAAATAGAGAAAAAATAACTTACCTTAATTTCCATGTTCCTTCATACATGTTTGAACCTAAAATCTAATTAATAATTTTTTCATTAAAGATAAAATGAGGATCAATATTAATATATTAAATACAATAAATTATTCTCATTTTTCCTTTTATTATATTTTTATTTATTAATCCTTGTTAAAATTACATTTCAAGAAACAACTGGTTCATTTTTCCTGAATGTTTTGATTTTGTATTTCTAGGATACTTAATTTGACCATGGTTCAAAAATATATATAAGTTTATGAATTATATAAATATCATTTATATTTATTTTATATCAAGTTACAGAAATCTATCACAGCTAGTGATAAAAAATTAAATACACCATTCATTGAGACCACTGACCGTATGTATGCACAAATGTTGTTTAATATTTTTAAACAGATGACAAAAATAAAACTAAAAATTATTATTTAAATAATTATTAAATTTTCATATATATCACATATATTTTTTTTAAATTCAACCTTATTACCTTCCATTCAAAGATGTTGTAAATTATGAATCACATTTTTTCATCTTGCGTTATTCCACCTAAAAAACCAGAGACATTAACATATCCACCATTGAATGGAATGAAAGAATATATATGTGATATCATAACAATATATGTATAATTATTTAATAAATTATACATATTCAGATAAATCTCACTATTACCATCCATGTACAACATAAATGATAAAAAAATCACACCATTTTGTGTTTGGTGGTTATATGTACACCCAAGTTGTGTTTTTGTTTTCTGATGGGTTAGGTGTTAATAAGGTAGATGTGAAATTGTAATTAGTGAGGTTTATTTTCATTAAAAATATCAAATATATACTTTAAATAAATCATTATATCATTGTTTGATATGTAGTGATGAAAAATGAATCACATAATTTCCCGAGGTAGTAGTCTATTATACATAAGATTGACAATTTCATTACCCATTTGATAGAAGAGAATATAGCTCATAAAATTATATTGACATAATACAACATACTAAATCCTAGATACTTATCTTATTATATTATAATTAATGAATAAAATTAGATTTATGTGGTAGGATAAATAATTCAAAAACACAAGTTTGACAATTGTACCAAATTTTCAGAGAACCTCTTCTGGTTTATTCATAAACCCATTTTAGGAGGAAATAAAAATAAACATAAGGAATATAAGTTGCAGGGATGGAAGTAAGTAATATATTTGATATAATAGACTAACTTGAATACCCTCAAAAACTAATAACCAATCTGACATGAAAAATACATGAAAGGGGTTATAAATCACCATAGGATGGAGACTATCATCTGATCGTCAAAACAAAATCAGAGAATAATTTCTAAAAACATTAAGAAACAACATGGATCATATATATAAAAAATAAAATGATGTAAATTATTAATATAATTCATAAATGAAATAAAGAAAAAAAACATATAACCCAATAGTAGAAACAATATCTAAGTAGAAGTCTGGCCATAAAGGAATAAAAAGTAAAATAAAAACCATATAATTCATCTTATAGTGTTGGAAATATACAACCATCTGACCATCAGATACCCATGTCAACTGACAGAAAACCTGAACCCCTCACTCTTGCACCTTGCATGTCCCTTAATCAAAGTATATAACCATGTATATCAATTTATAATGGGGTGCATAAGGTGTGAGCAAAGATGATCAGCAGGGTCTCACCCATGTGTCACATATTATCCCCTCACCAATAATGCCAAATTTCCCAATATTAAATAAAAACATTCATAATAATTTTTCAATATTTTTTATATCAATAGCAAGTAAAAAAGATGTATTTGCCTTTTTTTCATATTTCCAAATTAAGAAGGTAAATATGTTTCAAATAATTTCATATCCATATATTATAGTTGATATATCATATCAAAACTATTCTTAAATAACATTTTATATCATATTCCTCGGAGTAAAAAAACTGTATAAACCAAATAATTAACATAGGTATCAGCACAACCGATAACACACTTGGTATGGATAACTAAGAGTATCATAAATAACAAAGAATATCGAGTACATATCAATATAATAGACATATACATCAAATATTGAGAGGAGAGGGACTCCCTAGGAAGTATGCCTCCCAATAATTCTAACAATTCATTAGAACAATGGGAACTGATAGTAGAGGAATGCCCCATGTGAAAAAAATCAAATAATGGATTGGGCATGTTACTATAACTTGAACCTAAGAACCCATGGTTATCGATGTAATCTTTTTAAAAATATTTTCATCAAACCATTTTTCAATTTCAGGCATTGAAAACAATTTCAGGAAACTAATTATAATATTTGGAAAAAAAAATCATTTACCTAAGCTTGGGTTAAACCATATTTTTTAATAAACCCATTTCCAGAAACACAAATATGATCAGTATCATCATTCCATGTCATTTAAAAAACAATTTATAAAAAAATGATTATTTATGTTCACCAACATGGGCCAAAGACGGATCCAACAACATCCAAAATTGGGTAGCACACGCCTGTAATAGAAATTAACATCAAAGGATACAAAAATAACGACAAAGTACTGTAATAAAATATACACATTAGAATATATCCAATTTAATAAAAGAAATTTTGGTAAAAATATATCATCACATTCTACAACAACACACACTCATCACTCCACAACCAACAATGTAATGACCCCTAGAACAAGATTTCCCAATGAATCTATAAGGAAACAAAAAGAAACATCACAAAGGGTAAAAAGATGAAAAAACACAATGAAAAAGGTGATATCCAGATAAAATAAATATAAAAGTAAAAAGGATCACACATCCAAATGGATGAAAACCTACCACAATACAGATCAATCCCCAAGAAAATTAATTCGGATCAAACTGAGGCTCTCCAAATCATTGTAGAAGGGATCAACACCAACAAAATGGTGTTTTGGAAGAATGAAATAAAATTTCTATTGAGTGAAACCCTAAAATCCTTCACTAATACATTTATATCGAATTTAATTCATTTTACATGTTGTGTAACCCTTGGGGATCAGATATGATAAAAAAACCAATATCTATTTTATTAATAACCAACCATTTAACATTACATGACAAGAAATATTTAAACCACATATACTCATTCCACATTGTGTACTAGGTTAATGGAATATTCCATGAATACTATATCTACATGGTACTCTTATTACAAAATATTAATTTCTATTGTAATCTAAAAAAATTATGTTCATAGAGAAAAATACAAATCACCCTTGGAATTCTATAAACATAGGGATAACCCCAAGAATCTATTGGAAAATTTATACCCAGAATCCATTAATTCAAATAGATATATTTCTCCAAACAATAGATCATTTTTCCCATAAATGTTATGTAACATTGAGATTCCCAATACATAACCAATTAAAGAGGTAAATAATTAAATAGAATTAAATTACCAAAATGTGGGTACTAAGATGATATAAAATCTACACCATAAGAATTTTTATCCGTGAGAAGTTATTAGGAGGATTTATTTTTATTAAAATTGTGAGGACATTATTCCCCCAAAAATTAATTTCACTCCCATGTCTCAAGATATTATGATCCAAGATTTCATGACACACTAACAAATAGAATCAACATCCCATGCAAGGATTTCATGTGAGATTCAACGCTATCAACTAGATGCTCAAAAAAACATATGGATCAAAATCCATTGATTCCCAATTCCAAATTTTAGAGGTATTATGATTATATGTCCTAATTTGTGATATTTAGAAAACATCATTAATAATTTTCAACATAATTAGAAATTCTGACGAATAGGAATCACTCCCAAGCCGCTCATTGACATCAAATAGTCAAACTTATCTCAAATCAATAACTCATTGTCTTATAATCTAATGATGAAAAAAACTATAACATTATTTCATTAAAATAATATCATAAATAATAAACTCCTATGAAAAATTCTTTTGACCCACCTTTGATTTCTAGAGGCCAAGATAAATAACTAGATGTCAACATATATCTTGAATCCTTATGGATATCTTTTATTCCAAACATAGTACCACCAAAGAAGATCCACACACATCTAGCCCACAAATAGGTGATCTTCTGTGGTGACCATACAAAGCCAAAAATTGATCCATTCTTATTGAATTCTAATAACTATTATTTTAATCAGACCAAAACAGTCCTAGATGGATTTACCGTGATCCAAAAAAATTCAAGAAATAGGAATGGTGAAAACCCAAGAGGGTCATAATAGCATGATTTGTCAGGCCGTATGTCTATGGATCAAAAGTTTTAGATAATCTATCCTAACCCACATCACCTCTTGGAGACTCTATGACAATCTCTAGGTAAATATAGGATCCATTTCTAAAACAATGGTAGAAGGAACCCTCTGTAAGACCAATTTTTGTGGCACATAAAACATAACAAGATATTTAACGTTTTTAGTATATTGGGTTATAATAAAATGATATTTCACATAAAATTAACAAATCATCACACTAATATAATTCCATGATTTTGGAATCCATTTTAATCTAAAATATTTAGTTCATGGTTACCTTGTCCCATTCCCAATCTAGAACAAGAATATTCTTAATCAAACTATGAGGTTTCCAAATAATTTTCATTATCTATTGCTAGGTGTAATGGTGTGGAATATAATAAAAAATGTCAGACTTCATAATAAACTACTAAAACCATAATATAATGTTATAATACACATCTATAGTTCCCATATGAATGGTTCAAGAGGAACTTTGAAAATCAAAAAAACTAATCTCTTTATATTTTTTTGGAAAACAACCTGATCCCTAAAAATAATAATGCAATATGACGATAGATACCAACTAGAAATGGTAACCCCACCATATTTGTTTTCATTAATTCTTCTTAAATCATCATACTGAAGGTGATTCTATATAATGGGATTAAAGGGAGATGGTAGTAACTGCACATAAGTTAGAATCATTCTTGTAACATCTTCCATAACATCTAGATGCAACTGAGAAAAAACCTAATAAGGGACCACTATTCCTTTGATTCATAAAATTCATGTGATTTTACATTCCATATTTGATCTTTTATAGTTACACTCCCCTTTCCTAGGTTATTAGAGATATCAAAGAAATCATCTGATGGTATTCCAGCCACTTTTGATGTCAAATATCCATGTACTTCTAGGAAATAATATAACTCAAACTAATAATATTGGAAAATACTCTGAAACATTCTTCAAAAAGAAAATTCATACAATAATTAAGTACATTCATAACTATAGTTATCTAAAAAAAATAGGTGGTAATTATCCTCATTATATAGAATATAAAGAGATCTGTAAGCAACCATAGAACCATCGTACATGATAACATAACTCAAAATTGAGCTCAAATTATCAAAAAATACATATTTGTTATTATAATTAGTTAAGATCAAAATATGAGCTAATATCCAAATTATTTTCATCACATAAAAATTTGGATGACACATTGCATCCAATGAATATTTTATCCCTTTCCATATTGGAATAATAAATGTTGACACCAAATATCAAAAATAGATGATGAATAGTCTTTATTATCTAGAAGGACCAATTTATCTTTAAATTTCAAGGAAATTATGTGGAACCTATCATGAAAATATACCTTTTAACATATCTGAATTAACTGATAATCCATGATTTGAAATTACATTCACCATGATTTTATCTAATTTAACTGGATATTTTATTTCTAAATATTTCAATATATATGGTGACTCCTCAGGATTTCCAAAGAAATTGTCAGATGGATCTTGTGATCACATTAATATCTTGAAAAAACTAAAAATATCATATATGAAAAGTGGAAAAATTTTGTATTGATTCTGATGGAATATTTGATTCATTAAATCCATCAAAACTGATGCATTATTAATAAGACCAATCAATATCACTATATATTTTTAATGGAAATAACTTATCATGAAGGCCACTTTGGTATGTCACACTACCAAAAATTTACCTGGTGACTATTTTAAAATTAAAAAATCTTTTAAAACCCCACTCCCCCCATTAAGAGTGAAAAAAATCCTCCACCCATAGATATTGATACCTTTATTAAATATTACCTTGTTTAAATTATGATACTCTAATAAAAATTGGATTGAACTCTCTAAATTTAAGGAAAATGGAACTGGGGAAACCCATGGATAATCATAGGGAGAAAATAACCCATTTACATTAGGCCTTCCAACTAAATATTGATCCCTTTCTTCTCTGATGGTATAATATGATAAGAATGTTTTCAAACTAGATGTTTCCTTGTAACTAGATTGATTTTAAACACAATCTACCACAGTATAGTAATCCTGGAGAAATCATTTTGGAAAACATACAGAAAACCATGAACAAGGGAAGGAAGATTAAAAAAAATAAGAAGCATCCTCAGGAATAACTATAATAGCAAAAAAAACTCATGATCTCTTGGTAGTAAGGTAATACATAGACATACCGTGGATCTATGTCCTCCCTAAAACCCCTATAGTCTCCCATCATCCTTAAGAAATTATAAATTACAATGATAACAATCAATAATCAGATGATAAGCAACAAGACAATCCATATCCATGAAGAAATCAAACAGATATATATAAAGAAAAAAAATTTTATAAAAAAACACGTAGTAAACTATTGATAACATACAAAAAGGAAATTAAAACCCCACATCATTCCTCATCTAAAATTATGTCACTAAATATTGGAGGAAAGAAATTAATTCCACTGTATGGTTAATTATATCAAACAAATGATCAGATATAAATGAGCATGAAGAACCAGAATAAAAAAATCAACTTCTACTAATGGTGAAATAAAGATGATAACTCTCACTATCTCACGACACTAATATACCTATGTTATAAAATCATATAATTGAGAATTTTCTTCCCACTAGAGGCATGTTGATCTATCTATATTGTCTTCCAAGCATGATACTATGTCGTAGTACACTATACAGATAACGATCCCTGATCATATTGATGATTTGAAATATCTTTAATGAAACTCTAAAACTGAACATATTTATACAAATATTTCACATCATTAAAAGTGAAGTTGAATAACCCTGATATTTTAAACCTTACCTAACTAATGTAAACTAAAATGCACACCACTAGCATCAACTATATGTCCTTATGAGATTTGTTATCGAGAACTACCTCCACGGCATTTGTGATGATCATGCCATTTGCTATTGATCCCAGGTGTGACATTGAATCTTCCAGTAGGTGCAATAGAAAGAGATTCATTTCAACACCTTCATATTATATTAATTTCTACCGTAATATACATGTACACTCTCATTTCAAATGATGAATGCCTCAACGTAAATAACTATAATCTGATATTCGGTCTCAAACCATGTAGGTACTTCTGATCTTTTTGTTGGTCATTATTCATAGCCAATAATGAATAAAGAACTATCTCAATAAATATAATTTTATACACTGATACTGAACTATATCCTTTATTCAAGGAGAATAAATCCATAGGATTCTCCATTATCACAAACTATAGAGAAAATTGAAGGAAGAAGAGTGTTTTGAAACCCATTATGTCCAAATATATGTTCTTACCTAAATGTACCATGGAATTACACCAATATGTTAAGGGAACCTCATGTATTAATTTTTCACACAATACCTTGATATTTTTAGATGTATATAATATGTAAAAGATACGATAATTCTTCTTAATAATTCCCTCCACCTATTGTGGTTCATTTGAACATTTAATGTATGGGGTTTTACATGATAGAACTCATGTGATAAATACCTTTCTCATAAACCTCCACGACGAACCTCAACAACTATGTTCAAATATTATAGAACATTCTGATCTATAGAACATATTATTCATACAATATCCTCAATATGGTTCTCATCCATCAAAGGATTATTTTGAGGTGGATCTCCCACACCATCCTAAAGAACTCGTAGAACACTTCTCTATTGAATACTTCTACATATCAAACAAAAATTTTATTCAATTGAAAAATCATTGTTTAATCTAGAAATCCAATAAAATACTAAAATTAAAATCTAGAACACAATACAAGATACACACATCCAATTATCCCATAGTTACATGACACTCATTACAAAAAGATCTGGCCATGAACTCACTAAATTATACCTCCAATATCTGGAAAATCCTATATATAGTTTAACAAATGTCCCATGGAATGAAATCTTAAGGAAATACTGTCTCTAATAAGAAACTATAATGAACTTACCCGAACACTCTCTCAAACATGTACCTGACTTGATAAAACTCATACACGAAGTGAATTCCTAATACACATGGGCATGATACTAGAACGTGTTCATAAACCCCCTACCAAGGGAATGTTTTTCCCATTAATATGGAACTAAATAGAACAAATATATAATGGGGGAAATAATATTAAAGAGTATCAGATTCCATAATAGGAGAAATGTGTCTGAAACTAAAAAACCCAAGAGTAGAAAAAATCATTATTTACAAGTCCTATCATGAAGTTCTAACAATAAGGGAAAATATTGAACTCCACATGGATGAATTGGAAAACTCTCACCATCCCACAACAATCTACCCATTTCTATATAGACAAAATATCATATAGTCACTTGAATGCCTTACCATTCCCAATATCAAGCGATATTAATAGCTTTATGAACCTCTAAATGGGAATAATGGGATTAAGATAACAAAGCACAACGGGGTCCCACCTAGGTGTTTCATATCTAGTATATGAACAATAATCATCATATTTTCTTCATTAAAGAAACCATGGAAATATGATAGGTTATCAAATTTATATCAATATCAGGGAAAAACATTTTAATTTCCTCTTTTTTGAAATTTCTAAATAAATCCAGTAAATTAGTTTCACAGACATCCATATCCATATATCACATAAGATAAACCATATGATACCAAATCATTCATCACATATCATATCAAATCCATGATAGTAACAAAAAAAGTACAAACCACAATAAAGTACATAAATATCATTTGATTTTTGATCACACTATGTCAGAATATCTAGGACACACATACCTAACATAGACAATCATGTATGAATGAAGATAATATTAATATGAATGTATTCTAGAGAGTAAAGAAACATCAAAATAAGAGAACCTTCTAATAGTTCAATTAGTCCCTTAGATCACCATTCTTAGGGAGAAAATTAAATCCCCATGAGACCCCCCCCATATAGTGGACAATAACAATTACTATACCTTCTACTTAATTACCCATGTTTTTTAATGTTCTCTATTTTCCAAATCATTTCGTCAAACCATTTCACTACTTTATGGTTTGAAACTTTTAATTGAAACCATTTCATAGTTCTCTGAAACACCTTTTCCATTAGCAATATTAAAGGAATACAAGCCTTTATTAAAAAACTAGATCCACACACCCAAATATAATCAATCATATCATAAAATATAAAATAATAATTGAATTTATCAAATATTAGAGAAATGTGGTTCACCAACAGAAGATATCGACAAAACCACCTATCTCAAAACTCGGGTCTCACATTCCCACAATGGAAACCCCCACAAAAGGATTCAATAATGACAATAGAATAAATTAGACTAATCTAAACATTAGAATAATTTCAATTTAAAAAATATATCATAAGAGAATATAAATCAATACAAACCTCAAGAATTCTCACCCACCACCCCACAACCATCAATGGAAGGGACCCCAAAATAAGATCACACAATAGATTATGATGGAAAAAAGAAATGCATCATTGAATGTCTATATATCTAATAATTCTATACAATTATGATACCATGATCAATGAAATGAATATCGAGAAATGATCTGACACCCAAAAAGAAGAAAAAAAACTATATATGTGGTAAACACCCAAACAATAAGGTTTGGATCAAATGGATACTTTCATAATCATTGGATAAGAGATCAAGGGAAGGAGATAATTTAGCATCTAAAGAACATATTAAAATTTTCAGCGATCAGCACCCTGAAAGCCACCACGATGAAATTGACGTGGAATAGAAAACCATTAAACATTATAAAGTAATCGGAAATTAGATATTCTATGAAACCATTTTATTTTTATTAAAAACTGATATTTTATCATTACATGATGTGTAATAATTTCTCTCATAAAAGATTCTCAATCATTAATAATCCCCAGATGAACTAAAATAACGAGGAAGATAAGTAATGAGAAGGTAATAAAAAATTCATGTAATATAATGTTACATTTTGTCTTGTCTTGGCCAAATCAAAGGGTTTTGGAAGTGTGGATATGATAGGAGATAGAGTGGACTTTTATTGTTATGAGAGTGGAAGAACATGTTATTTTTGAAATGAATAATGTTTAACCACAATTTTATCATAAAACCATGTTCCTAAATGATTCATTATAAAACATTATAGGATATATGTTCCAAATATGTCAATACATTGGGTGTTAAATTGGTTTCAATGCAATTTTACCCCATATAATTTTAGCTTAACCCATGATAAACCCACTTTAAACATAACTACTATAAATAATTATTATAGTGTTTACTATCCATTTTGGGAAAAATTTAATTTGACCATTGTAGATAATATTATTTATATTGATTCCAATTAAACAATAAATTTTTATTAATTACATTCCCATATGTATAATGTTTTATTTTAATATTTAACCTGCATATGCGACAAAACAACGGTTATATAATGAGAAAATTTATAGATTTTTTAAAAAAATTATAGAAACATTTAAGATGATATTGATTTCAACAGACTAAATTAGATTAATCATTAAAAAATTGATCAAAATTTTCTTATAAAACCACTTTTTATTATTTTTATATTTTTATATTCCTTAAGTGTTGTGTCATTTACTATGAAAAACTAGTATTTTCACTATTCACTGATTTTTTTATAACTTTTTAGAAATTTATTATAAAATAAAAACATGATAAATTTTATATGATTATTTAAAAAATAATTTATTTTAAAATAATTTCCAAAATTATTTTTAAAATTTTGCACAATATGAAACAAAACGTATTTTTGGGAAAATAAAGATTTCAGTGTAAAACAGTATTTATTCATATCTCAGGCATAGAAACCACTTATATAAAGGGAAAGTTTTTTATTGAATTCATAATACATAAATTTAATTTAAAAATTTAACGAATTTTTTTGATTAATTAATTATGAGAAAACATGATTTTCACAGTAAAATAGTTTTTCATAAAAATATTTTATTTACTTTCAAATTGTTTGTATATTAATTTTTAATAAATTTAAAAAAAATTGAAATTTATTTTAATTTTTGAAACAAATATTATCATAATTTACTTAATTCTTTTTAGACCCTCAAATATAATGGTTGGGAAATATTAATCATCTTAAATTTGAATATTTTAATAGTATTTATTTTCTTGTTAAAACTATGGTTTGTGTATAATGAATGATATTAAATAAATTAAATTTTTTTAAAAACAAAACAATAATATTTGGGTGTTACATTATACACCTTATAAAAATATTTTTTCCATAAAAATTTATTCACTTTTTCTAATAAATTAGGATACATGTGCATCATTAATTCTTGAGGATCTAACATACTTTCATTTAGGTGTGGTTTTTTCCAAAATGATTGACCTTGTGAGAATTATTTTTTTATAACACAATCTTCACATGGTATCGAATATTTACCAAATTTTTCCTTATATGAAAGATGGTGATTGAGATAAATGTCCTCCATTTTCAATACATGTGAAGGATTAGTTATGTAGTTCCTTTGGAGATATAAATAGAATACATCATAAACATGTGATATGTTCAGTGGGAGTATCCAATGATAAGCTATTATCATGATATGATTATTAATTTGAATGAGAGACCACTATTTAGAGATCAAATTTCAATTATATCATATTCATAATTTCATCCTTTGCTTGTGCGTAGATAAATTCACATATTCCTCATTAAATGAATTGTCATAAAAAATTAGACACTCCTAATAAATAAAAAACACCATAAGATCCCTAATTCATACCTTCAACCTATAAATATTTTCCAAAACATGAATAGTTAGAACATGTTATCTAATGAAATCATATTTTAATATAATCTATTTAATGAATAGTTATTCATATGGACCCTCCATTTCTATGAAAAGTTAAAATCCAAAAATTTATCGATATGGTTAATAAATTTCCCAAATCAACATATTATTAATCCCACCAATAACATGAGTTTTTTCATAATGTCACAAAACAGATATGTCAATAAAATGGTAATATAGTAATCCTAAAAATGGTAGTACCCTAAATAGACATAAAAACATAATGAAAACATAATTTCATTAAAAAAACCCTTTTCTCATTCTTTAAATAAAATCATAAAATTTTAATATATTTAAAATATCCAATAAATAAATAAACTCCATAAATTATTACATATAATTTTTTTTCATTAAATCATTAATCAATTTCATTATAATAAATAATATCCAATTTTACTTATCCATAATAACAATCATATCTTCCCAACATCATTATATCAACATAGAAATATATTAAGGGTTATAATTCACTTAATCTTGTGTTCAAAATAAAATATCAGCATTATATTAACTCTAAATAATCATATTCATGAAAACCATTAATAAAAATAATGTTTAAATAAATAATTATATCTTTTATTATTTATTTAATTCCCTTAAAAAACACTTCAATAATTCATCATTATTCTTAATTCATTAGTGATTATTTTCCGTCTTATTACTTAAAATGTTATTCCATTCATATATCATTCGTAATCACTTTATTATCAATAGAAAACACATTAGTTTTACTACCTCACTAGTCCTCTTCATTCTCTTCCCCTGAATAAATTTATTTGAATAATGGATATACATTAAATATTTATAACATTAAACCATTGATGATTCAATTGGGAAACTATAATTCTAATCCATTTCATTAACTGGTCATTTTAATTTTAATTCAAAATTTCTTACTCTATTACATTCTTCACCACATAAAAAAACATCTCATTCCATAAGGAAATTATATGGTGATATTCTTAACAAATTATAGCCATATAGGGATCCAAATACATATTAGATCACGTTCTCTACCACTAGACCATTCAAAAGACTTTATACTTATCACTTTTTCTTAGTCAAAGAGTTGGTTTAGGTGCATGTTGTTAGTTATATATCACGATATCTGATTAAGAGTTATCAAAATATCACTCATTACAATTATCATCATATTTTTTCCCATTAACCAATTTTCTATCACAATCATTTTATACTATATTCCTTAAAGTTCCCTCTACTAAATATAAACAAAAATCATAGAGTGGGTAATAAAATGCACAAGACTAAAACTATATAATAATGAGAAATAACATATAGTATGTATATATAATAACACATTTTTTTCCTTCTATGAATACATAGACTTACCCTAGGTAATTCATGGTTATTATTTGACTCATTAATGATGGTAAGTAATTAGTTTGGGAATTTACATAGCATATCCCCCATGGGTTTATACTAGGTGTGTAGTAATGCCCTTTTTCTTAAATGTGTATATGCTATAGTCAAGCCTGATTTATCTATACCAATATTATTAACCATAGGTACATATTTTCTAGAACCAAAAACACTTTTATTATAGATAAAGGGAACTATTTCTATAAAATACCATAATCTCTTCATTAACAAAACATTACGATGTTATAAAACAATTAGTAACATCTATGTGTTATAACTAAATTTATATATTCCTAGTATTAAATGGTTAAATTTATTTACTAATACAAACTGTAATGAACCATAGTATTTGTAGATAAATATTACATATTATAAATGGAATATTCATTACATAAATTAAAATCCATTCTAGAATCATTTAAGAATGTTCGATTTTGAAACATGGAATCCTAATCAACTGGTTTATCAGATTTCCAGGTCATATCTCACATGGTTTATTGTAACTATCACCATATTTAGACTTATCACATAAAATACATATCATCATAACATGGGAAAATGAAACAAAGGAAATATTGAACTCACATTCCCAATAATGTTATCAGAGGGATATATATATGACATGATCATAACGGTATGAGAACATGAGAATAATATTTGAAAACCAAATCCTACATATCATATATCGTAAATTTGAAAACTAAAAAATCACGGTAGTTCAAAAGAAATTAATAATAAATGAAACATAGTATATTATACACGATTAAAAAACATTATAATAAGATATATAATTTTTTTGTACACCGAAGAATATAAAATCATTTCATTAGCATTAATGTCTCATTTCCAAAACTCTCAGATTGGAATGAGTACACTCTCTAAACCACCAATGTAGTATAGGATCACTATAAATAATATCATAGTGGATTGGGTTCAGTCCCCAAATTATCATAGTAGTTATCATTCACTCCCATGGCTGCCATAGTTGACAATTTCTCATAATAAATAGAGATAATATACAATTATGTCAGGCTTATTTCATTTGATCTCAATATTTACCTAATTCATAAGAAGGATATATAGGTACAACATATCACATAATGAAAATAATTTGTAAATATACCACAATATCAAATAAAAATCATATCAGGGCAAATTATAATAAATCAACTTCATAACGAAATTTTCATACTAGAAGCCATTAAATGAAATGGCTTATATAAACATTTTAATGTATCATAACTCGTGGAAATTACATGGTTTTGATAAAAATAATTTAATCAAAAACATAATCTATATCAAGAAAAAATAAACCTAGTATCATTGTATCATGTCACTAGTAAATCATAAGTGACATAAAAAATATTTCATCTTAAATGGAAAATGATGTTTAAATTAAAAGTACTTGGCACATTTTTTGAGGATAATACCTATCATTGAAAATCACCATTTTATAACAAGAAATTCCAAATAAAATTGAAATTATTTTTTAAAAATAACTAATAAATTTTATAAATAATGATTTATATATAATTTAAAACATTTCATGAAGAAAATATCATTTATTCTTTGAAACAGATACTGTTTAAAACATAAAACATTTTTTAAATTCAATTTTTAAAAAATCACTTTTGAATTGTATAAATTTAGAGTTATATATCATTATAAACATTTAATGGGGAAAATAAACTTCACAAATTGAAAAAAACATTTCAAAAAATAAAAATACATCAAAATAATTTCATTGAAAAAACCTTAAATTTTATAAATCAAAATTTAGAAACACTGGTTGTTTATGAATATTTATTTTTTTAACATCGTACACATTAAAACAAAATTTTCTTTTCAATTTATGGTAAAATAAATAAAAGTAATGATTTAAAAAGAAAAAATAATTCCTTTTCTAAAATTTGGTAAAAATATAAAAGGTAAAAAAATAATTAATCAACCATATAATAACGTAAAAACATTCTTGAAACCATTATTAATAAACTTGTGTATCAACAAAAAATGAATTTCCAACAGGGAGAGAAATAAGGATGATATTTCCATAAAAAATATTAAAAATTTTGAGTGCAAAAAGAGATGAAAATTATGGGAAGAATTTTATTATCATAAAATAAAATTAAGATAATAATTTTCATGAAGTTCTTTATAAATTGATCATAAATTTTCATCATTAATCCTAAAATCATAATAATCTCCGATAAATAATGAGATTATAACATTAAAAACATGCCACTTTTGTAAAATTTGAATAATAATACATTATAAAAAATAAAAAAAATGAAGCATTTAATATCATTTGAATACGGATAATTTATGATATAAAATGAAAATGGGGAAGTATATAAACCTTACAGAAGAATATAGGCTATTAAGTTAACATTTGTCTTGCTGACAACTCTCTGAGTAAAAAATAACATACCATGATTCTCGAATTCCATCACCCATTTAAGATCCTCTTAAAGAAAAAAGATATTTTTATTATAAATATATTACATAAAAAAATATATTTCATAATATATACTCTTTAATTATGACAATTTATTACATTTTTATTCACAATTCATTGTTAAAATCTCATTTTTGGAAATAACAACTTGATTTTTCCAGTATATCTTTGTTTAGTATTTCTAGTACTCTATCATTGATCAAAATTAAATCAGGTTTCCAATTCTAAAAATAATATAAATATCTTCTATATTTACTATATATATTTTTATATAAATATATAAAATGTAGGGATACAACATGAAATACACCATTCATATATATAGTAGGTTGTACGTATGCACAAATGTGGTTTTCATTTTTCTAAAGGATGTAACATATAAAAGCTGAATAATAATTATACATTACAGAATCATTATTATTACATATATATCATATATATTTATGAAGATTTTCCTTTTTATCTTCCATACATATTTATTCTGAAAAATGAATCACATTGCTTCCTGAGGTGACATCACATCGTACACAGGTGCAGTGTTATAATACCTAAAACGAAATGGAATGTAAGAAAGTATACGTGATTTAAAAATTATATAATTATAAATATTTTAATAATTTAAATAATTTAATTTAATTTTTCATTATTTCCATCAAATTATATCATATAAAATCAATCATATCAGTTCAAAATGTGGTAGTCCACCATACAAACGTGCGTCATTATTGATTTCTAATGGGTTGGGTGGTAATGAGGTAGATGTGATATTATAATTAAATTGTTTTAATTAATTCATAAGTATCATATATATACATATACACATTAAATCTATAATTTTTTAAATCTATGATAAGCGGTGATCTAAAAAGAATCACCTTAATTCATGAGGTTGTAGTATGCCATACACAGGATCTAAGATTTCATTTCCCATATGATGGAAGAAGAGATACATTTTCATAATGGTATTTAAAAAATTACACCTCATTATATTTTAAATATTAGTGTTATTATATTATCATTGTTTAACAATATTTTATTCTTTTTGGAATAATTCATAAAAAACATGAGAAATAATTTTACATCTTCTTTTGAAATTTTTTTAGGTTAATAAGTAATTCCTTAAAAAGAGGGACTAATAATTAAATGAAAGAAAAATATGATTTAGGGAGGGAAATGGGGAATATATTTGATCAAGTATTTGCTGAACCAAATGAATTTTTAGGTGTATAAATGAGAAGAGATAGGGTGGCCTTTTTCGGGCTAGAGAGATGACACACATGGAATTTTCATAATGAATAATGTGTACCTATGTTTTCAAAATACCAAAAAGAAAAAAAAATTAATCATTATAGTGACTTGTAGGATATATTGTTGAAATATGTACATAAATTATGTTTTTTACATGTCTATTGGTCATTTTTTTATAATCTACTTAGTTTCACGAATGGTAAACTCGTATTTAAATTAGTGGTGATAGTGAAATTTATTATTTCTATTATTTATTATATTAAAAAATTAATTTTAAAAAACTAAAAAATAATTATTATTGTGATGTAAAATATGGACAGTATTTTAATACATCCAATTCACATAATTTGACAAAATTAATTTAAAATTAAACACCCATATGTGATGAAAAATTGTGTTTCCATTGAGAAAACATTGAACAATTTTATTTTATATATCAAATTAAATAAGAAATTGACTTCAATACAATAAATTATATCAATAAATATATAATTGAAAATTTTTTAAATTTAAAACCATATTATAACTTACTTATGATTTTATTTACCTTAAACAAAATGAAAATTCGTAATAATAACACGTATTATTCACTATTCAAAAAAAATCTAATATTTTCAAAAAATTATCCGAAAATAAATATAAATTAATATTGATATAATTTTTTAAAATATAAATATAAATTATTAAAATAATTTATCAAAAAATAGAAACAATTAGTTTTAAAATAAGTGTACAAAATAATATAAGAGTTGTTTTTAATAAAAATAATGTTTTTAAACTTATGATTGGATTTATTTTAATCACAGTCATATAAATTATATAAGTGGGACTATAAAAATTAAATTCGAATATATAAATATTTTAAATTTAATTAACTCATTCAACAAAATATTTTAGTATAATTTATTGTTGTAAATTATGTTTTTCACCAAAAAAATACATTTTTAGAAAAACATTTCCTTAATTTTTTAATTGTGTTTATTTATATTTAAAATCAATTTTTAACCAAATAATTATTTTTATGTTAATGTTTAAAAGATATTTGTTAAAAATTTCATAATTATTATTTATGACATCCATTCTAATATAAGAGTGATGACTATCATATTTAATAATATTGTTTAAATTGTATGTTTTATTTGGTTAAAACTAGATATTTCTTATAATGTATTTTGTTGATGAAATAAAAATTATTTTTGAAAATTATATCCTAAATTATTAGATTGTGACATATATTGAATGAAAAATTGGAGGATAACATCATTAGCATAATGGGAGTACATCAAGATTCTTGAAAAGGATGTATGAGAGTGAATGGGGTAAATCATTATATAGACATCATAAGGATAATAATAAGGATATGTGAATAGAAATCCAAATACAAACAATTAGATATTAAGTGGCATAACATATTTAAGGTTCTTGAATAAATTGGTAATGGGTTGGATACCATACTTTAAAATATTAAAAAAAATATTAAATTTTACAAAATAAAGATATAAATGATATATCACAATTAAAAAAATAATGGGATAGTAAATGAATATTTAGAACAATGTGATAACATAAGTCATTTGGTTTTAAAAAGGTAAAAAATATGTTTTTTGAATGGAAATGGAAATTGAGATATCCCTTTCCTTGAGAGTACACTTATTATAGTCTTGTAAGAGCTTATTATTAGTTAAGTGGATACATGGGGGGATATATTATCAATGTTATAAAAATATATAGTGTTTTGAATCAAACAGACAAATTTTTCAAAAATAAACAATATATTTTATATTTTTTCTCTAAAACCTTTATTCTTGATAATAAATTCATTCATTTAATAAGTTTATTTCATTTATTAATGAATGGGTCATTATAATACATGGTTTAATTATATAGTTAAAATATGATGAAATTACACATATGTAATAATGGTGTGGATTGAAAAAGTAAAAACTAAAGGAGCAATTTATAAAATGACTAGATATGTCTTCAAGAATAATAACTATAACACTATCGAAAAATGCTCTTGTTGCAGGAATGTACTTGACTTCATCTTAGAACTAATGATGTTTTTTTGTGCACATGGTAATTCCAAATTTCATTTGGGGAGAATGTAGTATACATATATAGAAAACATAATTCATATCATGACCCAAACATTTCAAACATAAATATAACATCTAAATAAATGTATATTAATTTAATAATATAATGATTCATGCTAAAATAGTATAGTTCTACTTCCTTCTAAATGTGGGGAACATAAAAAAATGGACTATACATGAAATATATCACTCCAACGTTGTTATACAAAGAAGTAACACTTATTAAAAATATAATTTCATAAAAAATCATTTATTTATTGGGGAATTGAAAATAAAAACATGTGAGCTAGATTCCTAGTAAGTGTAAATAAATAAGATATCAATTATCACAGAAGTATAATATGATAATTAGGGTTCATGAATATGAACATATAATTTTAAATTTATTCTATTTATATAAAAGATTATAGTAATTATTCTTGAAATAAATCGTACCATTTCATAATATATTAGTCCTAAAAGAATCAAGGATCATGATCTATGAGAGTTTAACATTAACATAAGACCCGGAATTGTGGTATACACAATATCTTATTTATTGTAAATTTATATAGAGAATATTGATCACTAATTAAGGTATGGAATCAAATTTGGACCACTCATAATCTAATATACATGAAACTGTGACCGTGACTGATCTTATGGATAAGAAATTTAGGTCCACACATAACATATGGACATGAAAACCAGGTATATGCATAAAAATATAATCAAGAAATCAGGTTCAGACATAAGATACTTACCTCATGAATTATCCAAAATTAATCAATTAATTATATAATTATATAGGTCATAGAAATCATATAAATGAAAAGATAAATATTTTTTATAGAAGTTCATAAAACATTAATAATCTTAAAACTCATGATTCTAAAAAAATTTCATAAACATTTTATAAAATTATAATTAATACAAATAGGAACTATCTTCATAATCATATATTCATAAATAAAATAAACAATCTATATAATTTATATGGATGGAATCATTGAATCATAAACCCCATAAATATAAATTATATAGAATTGATGTTTTCATTGTAGAATATAGATACCATTAAAATATCATTAAAGTATTTAAGAGGAAGATACACATTCTAATTTAAAAATACCCTTTAAAATTGTAAAATGTGTGAACATAACAAATAAATAATTTTCTTTGAAAGGAGCCTCTTAAACCAAGAAATTAATTTTTAGATAATTATGTCTTTCTGATGGTGTATTTTTTTATGTTATATTGGTTAAAATAAATAGTCACTTAATACTTTTATCGTAAATAAAACAAATTAGCTCATTTAGAAAATAAAAAAGAAATTATTTTCAATATATTTTTTAAAATTTAAAACAAGGGTTAAAATGAAAATTAAAATTTATAGGAGAATATTCATAACCATATTTAAGACATTTTCTTAAAGCATTGAGATGGATGAAAATGTGTTTTTGACTAATGAAATAAATGATGTTTATTTTCAATAAAAATATATTTATATTATATTGATATCATAGTGGGAGTAAAAAAATAACACATAATTTATTTTGATAAAATGAGAAGATTATATGATGATGATCGAGATTTATCATATAAGAATCATAGAATTTCCTTATTGTAAATTCAATCATAAAAAATTCCAAAATTATTTATATTAAAACATAAATCCCTTACCATGAGTCTCATCTTTACTCATTCACATTAAAGCGTTACATATCATAAATATGAGTTTGTTATGATTTTTTTGCATTCTAATATACATATCTATAATAATATTTGTGATATCGTTATGACATTTTTTTATATATATTAATATTTTTTATTAAACTAACTGTTCTGGGTGATAACTAATTGTGTTTCCAAGCAAGTTTTAATTATGTAATCATGATCTATATAATTTCATAATTGAAATTTTTTTATGAAATTGCAATAATGGTATAAAAATTATATATATTTAATTTTTTATTAATTTTTAATAAATTTTTGAGATAGATAATGAATTTTAATATTTATAGAGATAGAAATTCATATGTTTGTAAGAACACTATTATCATTTTTTAAATATAGAAATGAAATAAAGGTACATAATAATTAACATTAAATTAATCATTATTATAAAATATATATCCTATTTTTCCATCAAATTCATCATAATTTTCATGTTACATACATATAAAAGTAAAATGAAACGCTTCACTTCGTGGAGGTGGTAGTACATCCATATGCACGTGAAACCTTATTATTTTACAAAGGAATGGATGATAATGAGATAGAAATGATATAATCATTAATTTAATATAAATACATTGAATATATATTATATAAACAATAAACCCATAATAATACCTATCCATAAAATATGGTATTGAAAACCAAATTGTATCATTGTGTAATGATGGTAAGTTGCACCTATGGACAAATGATACTTTCACAATTCATTTTCTTATAAGGAGGGTGTATAATTGAGTTTTCATAAACATAATAAAAAAATACTATATAATATAATTAATTTATTATTTAATTATGAATATAATTGATTTAGAGGAGGTAAATAATAGTAGAAAATAAAGTGATTTGTTAAGGCCATTACATCATCTCTGATAAAACTACTTTAAATCTCCAACTAAGGTCACTAGGATTGGTTTTTTGGAAGAGGAACACATCTAGGGTTTGGAAATTAATGTTAAGAAGGGAATTTATAGGATTTTTTGTTATATCTATCAATATGGTTTAATTAATTAAGGGAGGAGATTCTCTTTTATAATTGAGGTAAGGGGAATATTTACGATTTATTGAAATAATAAAATATTATATGACACTTTTTGAGATAAATACTTCTTTATGGTCATGTATTTGAGAATATAGTAAAATAAAGTTCTACTAAAATAAGAAACTATAATTTTATAGGTTCCTGTGGGGTTTTTAATTATATATATTTGTTTAACCTCTTAGTTACCCAATTATAATGCAAAAAACAATAAAACATTTTTCAATGTCAAATGGTTATAATTTTACACAAAAGGTAAAAAAAATTATCATATGTGGAAAATTATAGAAATTTAAGGCTATATAATTTTTTAATTTTTCACTTTCAGTTTTTATAATATTTATCCAATTTAATAAAATATATGTTTTATAAAATATTGTGAATGAAATTTTTTAAATTATTCATTTAATATGAATTTAATGCCATAAACACAATATTTTAATTCTTATATCCTAAATATAAAAATCTCCAAATTTTCATTTTTATTTATATAGTAACTATAAGAAATTAAATCTTTCAAATTTAATAATTTTTAGTATATTTAGTATCATTTATTTTATTTTTCTATTAATTAAATTAATGATATGTTAACTTTGTGAAATAAATTATGGTATTTATTCAATACCTAGAAGTTATAAATAAATTAATATCCCAAAAGTAAGAGCAATATTATGAATATAACCTTTAATATTCATTCAATATGTTTTTTACACGTATCTCGGTAATGAAAACATATTTAATATATTAACATGGCATTCCTGGCCTTGCGCAAGTATTTCAATAACATTTGTATACACCACTTTTCATATAATTGAAAATTTTGTGTCTAACCATAAAAATATTATATAAGTAATTATTTTTAATACAAAATACTAGTAAAAATTATTCCAACTCAAATTTTATCTTTGGGGTATACAATTTTACTTTTCCAACATTGTGCTGACACTTCATCAGCACTAAAAATTATTTTCATTTAATTCATAGAATAAATTATAAATTATATGTTTTATATCATTTTGGTATGATAATTATATTATATTATATTATTTTATTCATTCCATATGTTTCTCCTTTTTTATATTATTTTTATTTCTTCGAAATATCAAAAATGAAACGTTATTTTATAAAAACTGTATTTTTTAATATTCCCCAAAAATCTAACTTCATACTAAAAATTTGTAAAAAAATTCCTATAATAAATATTTAATTATAAAATTACTTATTAATTTCATTTAATTAAATCAAATTCCAACAAGTTCTAGAAATTTAATTTAATAAAAATTCATAAAATGCAAATAATATGTAAATTTTAAGAAAAATTGCCTTTTATATATAAAAATGTTTTTATAATAAATTATACCATAAAACTGATTCCAATGAAAATAATTTGATTAATAATAATATAATATATATTATTTTTTATTTAAAATATATTAAATGAAAATTTTAAATTTTAAATAAAATTTAGTATTATCCACGATTAACTGAAAAAAAAATCTTTTAAAAAATATGAAAAAAACCCCTAAGAAAACTTTGATATACTATTTTAAAAATTTTAATATTTAATTAAAAAATATTTCTAAAATTAAGTGAAATTATTATTATTTTTATGAAAATAATTGATAAAAATATTTTTTTTAACAGAACAAATATTTCTAAAGTATAATAAATTTATTAAAAAATGAGTGACAATTTAAAATGAATTTATCAATATATTTATATTGATTAATAAATTTAAATATAAATATTATAATGTAGTTAATTATTTCACTTCACACTAAATTATCTTATATGTTATTATTTTATAAAACTAATACTTTAAATATTTACTATAGTTCTTTTAATATCCATATTTCATGAAATACATGCTACTATCGAAAATAAATTGTTTTAAGAGAAATATTTTTAAAAATCTAAATCTATGAAATCCCACCATAATAAATTTTGTCTTCACTATTTGAACTTTTCCTCAAAAAATAATGGACTATATTTGAGAAATACCTTGAAGAAATCCCTTATAGGATTAATGGTCAACCAAAATCCCTCTTTAATGATAGAAATGCATGTAGGACAGTCATATGGAATAACACATAATTAGGTTTTAGAATTAGATAACATATGCGGGAAATGAAAATAATGTTAGTGCATGAATTATATTACACCCAAGGAATAATAAAGAGTGGTAGAGAAGATGGTCAGGAGAAAGAGAACTATCAAAAAACCATCAATCAAGGATATATTAAAGGATGATTAATTTCTTAGTGTAAAAAATAAGTGGATAATGTTTTTATTCAAGGAACTGTTCCTCATGTCTAGGATTTATTTTAAAATATAGGTAAATAAATCGATGAAATAAATAAATTTATTTCTTTCAATGTCATAATCAAAATCACATCATTTATTTATGCATCGTTCAATTTCAAATATTTTTTTACATAATGAGAAGGATATTGGAGGTTAATTCTTCATGTGCGAATAATGTTTAATGAATCTTCAGATCTAGAATCGATTCATTCAGTCAATAAATATTTACTAAAATCAAAATATTTATTAAAAGTTATGGTAAATCAAAACATCAAATAAAATAATAACATCTAACGTTCAAGTAAACACCAAACAAATGTTATTAACCTTAATAATAATGAAAAATATTACCAACTATATTCAAATTCAAAAAACGATTTTACCCCATACCCATACATGATAAAAATAACATTAAATTTTATCACTCATAATGTATCACAAAAAATTAATATACAATTATCATATATTCATAAATTTTAACTAAAAATTTACAAAATGGTAAAAATAAAATATTATACGAAATTAAAATATAATTCACACCTTTTACTTAAATATTCTTTTATTTTATTCAAAAAAATATTTTTATTTTTGGTTTGGGTACATCCTTTCACGGACAGATGATATTTGGTTGATTTAGAATATAAAATATTATTTTTTTTTATTAATAAATTTGGACTTTTCATAGTGATAAATAATCAATTAGTGGATACAAATAAAATTTAACTAAAATATAACAACTTATATGGGATTATTTATTCAAATTTCAATATTGAATTCCCTTTTATAATGTTGCAGATAAGTGTTCCCTAACTATCATGATTCAAATTAACAATTTTAATTCCAGATGTTTTCCATTTTTACTTTGATTTCATAGGTTTCTCTAGCTTGTTATCTTAAATAACCCTTGTAATAGGTAAATGATATTTATAGTTCCAAATATATTTGAATTTATAGTATTGTAGTGTAACAACACATACATTTATGAATAAAAATTCTTCTTGATCTGATTAAATATATTATTATGAAAAATTTCAAAATAAAATATGCACTTCCTTGGTTTTATGTTTTATGATTTTTATATACCGTAATGAATTGTTACCATTTATAATGTAGTAATTGAAAAATGGCCAGATGATTAGTATAAATATTGTGCTTTAAAAAATCCAATTAACTTAGATAAATAATGTGATGGCGTCGCCGAATATAATTTCTCCACACTAAGCCCATTTTTTAGATCTCGGAAAAGAGGTGGCATCACTAGGCTTTTCCTCTTGACCAAGCTCAATCTGATGTTCAACATGTTAATCTTTAAAATAACTGCCTATGGGAGAAGTGGAAGTTAATAGAGAATACCACTTGAGCAATGTTATCTGTGACACCCCAATAGTCTCTCACCATCTCATGCCTTACCCTTGGGTATTATGTGGGTATTATAAGGGGTTTTGTAACAAGATCATAACACTATGATTATGTGAATTATTTTAATATATTATAAGGAATATTTATTTTATTTTATTATTGTTACTTTGTAAATAGTTTTTAAAGAACAAAAATTATTTGTATTTAGTATTCAATTAAGAAATCTGTTTTGATTAATTGATGGATTTTTAAATTAAATAACATTTTAATAAAATATTACTCCTAACTAAAATTTTATTAAATATAAATCATACAATTATTTTTATTAATATAAAAGTAATTTTTATTAAGGATTAAACTTCATTTTCGTCAAAACCCATAAATTTTCCATAAATTCCGGTGTTTATTTTTAAAAAATTTACATATTTATAAAATTATTTAGATAAAATTAATATAATTCTCCAAATAATTATAATGATATTATCAAATGGTGAATTTTTCATAATTTTCTTGGATATTTGATTATTTGGTTAAAAATTAAATACTGTTTAAATATATAATGTGTTTTATGAAATTAAAATGACCAAATAGTGATATAATAATATACTATAAATCATATTTTATGACAATATATTTTTTTATTTTAAAATAATGTGATTTAATATTAGTTTGGTTAATTTTATGGTGCCATAGTGGACCCTCCATGTCTTATAAAAAATTTTATCTTTTAAAATGATTTCCTTGATAGTGTGACTCAACTCCACCTATGAATGCCAAATATTTTAATAAGATATTCCTTTAGAGTTAGAGAATAATTTTATAAACTCCCATTTTTCTAAAAACACCTCCAAAAACCATGGGTTGTTCTATGGTTTTTTATTAGTTTAATGCGTGGTGTCCAAAACCTAAATAACAATGAATTCCCTCCCTTTTCCTATATAAACCCACCCAAGATCCCACTTCCTCTTCACTAAAATCTATTGGAGCTCGGCCAACATATACCCTTCTCCCTCTATAATCCTCCAAAGGTTCCCCACTCTGCCATTCAGCCTCTCTCAAGCCTCTCCCAAACCATTAGGATCACACATCCATGTAAGGGATTTATTCCATTATCATTTTTGTCTAAATTTCCATATATTGTTATGTCCATTTATTTTTAATTAAAAATTTTTGGATATGATTTCACACCTACCCCAAGCATTCCTACTTAAGTTTGAATGATGGGAGACCCCTTTATCTCTCATTTAATCCTCCCATGTACACATGTTACAATGCTGAAATTTCATAAGGGATTTCTCTATCCTCATTTACATTCAAGCCATTCTTTTGTTTTATGAATCTAAATTACATTACATATGTTGGGAGATAAATATATATGAACCCCATGTTTTCTATTTCATGTCTATATTTTTATACAACCATTTATCTCTTATGAACCATTTTTATTAATTCTTATGTCACGTCGTTATGCTGCCGAAATTGCACTGCAGTTTTCCAATCCATAGTCATTGTGTAGTGAATATAATTCCCATTTATCTATTAAGGGTATTTAATAATAATCAGATTTACTTATTTTTTATAGAGTTTAATTTATGAATTACACATTCTTTTATTGTGTTATAAATGATGATGTTTAATAAATCCATGTTATACGATCCATTTGGAAGATTTATGCATTAAATGAAATGATTAAGAAGGGTGAAACCTAATAGCGCTTCAATGAATTGGGTAACAACTAGTATCATGATAGGTTATGATAAATGAGGATTTACTCATTCTAATTTTAGTGAAATGTGGGTTTACTCATGCACCATGTGCATTGAGCCTTTGTGAAAGCAAAAATCATGTTAAATGTTGTTTCCACATCTCCATGTTATGAAAATCATGCAATATCATGACATTCGGTTCATTTTTCTCTTATGCTCCATTGATATTAAAATGTCATAACATGTAATATATTTTTCAATTTATGCCTTCATTACTCTCTTATTGGGATTTATAGCTTATCGTTTTCTTATGCATGTCTTTAGGCTACCCCATGAAATGCAATGTATGATAGAATGTGTGTGGTCATTTAGAAGATGTTTTCAATAAAGATGTGTATTTCATGTTTTATGATGTTATTTAATTTTCATAATACAAAAATAAAATAGTCCTCTCTATCTTCTATGTTGTATAAAATAAATATTTAATTAAACTAATAATGATTAGGTGTGAAATAAAGAGTATAGTTGTTATATGCAGCGTTAGATGTTATTTATTTTGATCTCCATCCCTAATCATTTCATCAACATTACTTTTTACACCACTTAAATTTTATTTTCCTTAAATAATAGGATTATAACAGATGAAAAGTTTTCTTATTCATTTTCATAATTCACCTTAGTTACCTTTCAATATTTTTTCAAGTATTTGTTTGATACATCATGTTCATTAAATCTGATAGACCATATATATTCCTTGACAATAAATAGTTATTTTCATATCACAATAATTATGAGGGTTTATAGATCCCACATACACATTAAATGTGATTTTATCTTTTTCATTATAACGTATATATTAAAATATAAATAATTCCATTCATGGATTTGGTCTGAATAACCACAAAAAAATATTACAATTTTTCATTTACTATTGATGACATAAACTAATTCATACATTTAATGTAAAATTAAATCTCCAACTTATGAGCCATTTGATTCATTAACCTTTTGATTTTTCTAATATACGTAATTATCTATTTTCATAGAACTAATTACTGAATGGTATTCCCTACAACTCATCCCATTCCATGGATCCAATTTCATCCAATTTCATTATATTTTTAGTATTATTGTACTATTTATATACCTCACCTTCAAAATTATAAATATTTAGGAAATCATTTTCATTGTCTCATCACTGATCAAAGAAAATATTTTTTCCATTTCATTGATACACTTCTTAGCAACTAGTTTCCCAGACGACCCATAGAATGATAGTTCTCATTTTCAGATAAAATATTAAATAACATATATCTCCCCCATAGTTATTCTGTAAGACTAACATGATATATTCTACCACTATTAACATGGGTGAGTTGAGCTTGGATGCTCACGATATATTTTTTATTATTTTTTAACCCATCCAGTTTCTTGTGAGGATGATCCTAGCAATGGACATGACATTTATGGTTCACATGATTCAATTGGGTTCTATTAATTGAATAAAAGAAAAAAGAATAATTTGAGAAATTATAATCAGAATGTAAAAACACATAATCATGAATCATTATTCATTTTATATTTAAATCAAGAAAAAATCTTTTCAATATAAGGAATCTAAGTTTTAAATTAGGAAATATATGATCCTTAACATAACATTCATGTTTTATCATAAACACAATCATATTCGTTGGATTCTTACTCATGATTTCTTATCATGGTTTCCAATTGTTAAAAAAACCAAGATCTGATTCGAACTACAGTGTCTTGAACATATCATACATATTTATTACATCTAAAATGGTTAAATTTAATTACAAACATAATGATCTATATTAATATATTATAGGTCTAGTGCCTTTGGAATCATTTACCCATAAACAAATGATTGATAAATGTTATATACCATAACACACAATTTTCCCCATAATTGGCCCTAATATTAGACATATCATTTCTAAAACTGTTCTTCATATCATTAGGAATGGAAACATAAGAATATGTGTCAGCATATGCTCAATAAGGGTTAAAAATGGATAAATATGTGATTAAATAAGAATATAAATATCATAAGTGTAAGAGAAAATCATCTAAACCTATTGAATATACACCATAGATATCATATATTTGAATCACGAGTCACGATTTAAGGCCCACCTATTCATAAGGAATGAATCATAAAATAATTTAATAACATGTACAATGATATCATAACATTATAATATGACATGGTATAATAAAATAAACAAAAATTTATTATTTTTAAAACATGTAAAAATAGAAAAATTTTCACTCATTAAAGATAATGAAATGAAATCAATCCCTCAAAAACACATGAAGATAAATCCAATTCCCTGAATGAACTAATCGATATGAAGAATAGGTCCACACATAATCATATGTAAATGAAAAAAATTCCACCAATAATATTATTATCATGATATAAGGTTCACGCATAACAAATTTACCTCATGAGTTATACATTTTTTCCAAATACATTTGAGGGATATGTAGGTACCAAAAATCACATCAATAAAATCATACATATTTATTCCACTTGAACAGAAAATATTAATCATCTTAGAACTCATGAAAACAAATTAAAATCATAAATATTTTTCAAAAATTATATCCAGTGGGATAGAGAATGTATTTCATCGACATATTTTCATCCTAAATAAAAACTACACAGAAAAATATTATGTATAATATAAATGGACCGTAACCCCAGAAAATCATACATGGAATAAATGGATGTTGTCTTTTATGAATTTAAATACCATAAAAAATATAAGTAAATCAATCCAATGGAAAAAACAATTGAAAGTTTATATACCACTTATCAAAATATAAATACTAAAAATATAAACCATTTTCATATATAATAACCTTTAAAACATGTAAAAGATTCGTTA
The DNA here is from genome assembly GCA_963277665.1 of Viscum album. Classification (NCBI taxonomy): domain Eukaryota; kingdom Viridiplantae; phylum Streptophyta; class Magnoliopsida; order Santalales; family Viscaceae; genus Viscum; species Viscum album. The sequence goes on along the minus strand of OY728141.1, from coordinate 303,640,385 downwards.
AATAATTGAGGCATCAAGATGGCATGAAATTCTAATCATCTTTAATAATTTAAGAAAACAATTCATCAATAACTATTTTGGAAAAATCCAAATGTACTCATTTGGAAATAGGGAAAATGTTCTATTAAATAAATTTCTAAAAAATTAAATCATGTGTAAATTGGTATTTACAAATCATTTTTAAAATATATAAAATCTATTCTAAAACGATTTTTTTAAAAGGATATGGAATCATAACTATTCTTGAGCGAATAGAGAAATGATGTAAGTTTTCTATAATGAAAATATTTTTGAATATTTTGAGTACATAAAGTGAATTATCTGAAAAAAATTATTTTATTTTTATGAAATAAATATAAGAGATAAAAATTAAATGGATACATATGAAACGTTTCATATAATTTTTTTCAATGGAGATTCAGGAATAAATAATCCTAAATAATATTGGATTGAAACATAAATCCCTTACATTAATTCTTTGCATTCATAATTCATGTTCAAACATTCGATGAGTTATGAATGGATTTTTTATACATGTATTACATATACATTGTTATATCTATCATACCAGGGATGATTTATTTATGACATATTATCACTAATTAATTAATTAATTGTTTTTAAAATAACTTTTCTGGGTGATATCAACTTAATTTTCCAAGAATGATTTGATTTTGAAGTCCATTTCCAAAAACAATGTCAATTATTCCATTATTTACATAATCTCCATAAATAAAGTATTATCATATATATTGATTATATGCGTATATATAATCATTCATAAATTTTAGATACAGAAAACTAAATTATATTGTTCATGGAGTCGGTATTTCATACGTATAGATTAACCATGTTTTCATTTTATCTAAGAAGAAGTTAAATAACGGTAAATAATAATTAATCTTTAAAAAAAATATTATATCATATATATATAATTTCTAATCATAAAATTTATCCTAATTACCATATATGTAAAATATAAAATAATATTGAATCCCATTTATTAATGAAGGTGGTAACCCACACAAATGCACGAGCGAGGTTTTCATTTCGAATAGGATTTGATGAAAATAAATTATAAATTAAATCATCATTACATAAGTATATTAATTTCATAAATATCAAATATAAAATTTCAAATCATAATAATACCAATCCATAAATTTTGGTGATGAAAAATGAATTGTATCTCTTATTTGATATGTGAATTCATATATGCACATGAGGGATACTTTCACATCCAGTTTGATGGGATATAAGGTGAATAATGGGTTTTCAGAAAAAAAAATAAATGTCATCATATTTTGAATATGAATTTTTTTAATTATAAATAATATATATTTATATGTGTTAATGAAGAGTGGAAAATAAAGTGATTGGCTAAGAGGGTTACCACAACATTGAGATGACTACATTATATATCCTATAATTGAATATTGGGTTTGTATATTATGAAGAGAAACCCCACTAGTATGATACTATAGAATTTTATATAGAAATTATTTAGGTTTGGATTAATATATAAGGCACAATGTGGTGTAATAGAGTGAGGGTGGAGGTTTACAATTATAATTGAGTTGACGGTAACCCTTGGAATTTCATAAAACTATTTAATTATAATAAGACAAATGAAAATACATATTATTCCAATTGAACATGGATTCCATGTTAAGATAATATAGTGTTTTAATAACATCAACCATTAAAATTTCAATATGGTTATTAGGTGTTCTAAAACAATCTTCTTGTTTAAGAACATTGATCACCAATTTTTAGAATAATTATAGAAAAATCATTTTTACTTTTAATGGGTTATAATTGTACATATATGCTGAAAATGTTCTCATAGATGTAAAACAATAATATTTTAGACCAAAACAATTAGGATTTTTCAACTTTCAAATTTTTTAAAATTATTATCTGATGCAATAATATATTTATTCGATAAAATAGTATTAATGTAAACTTTCAAAATATTAATTTAATAATAGTCAATCAAAATAAATTAAAATTTTTAATTTGAATATAACACATATAAATATCTCTAATATATCATATTAAATTAGAAAATTTATGCGAAACATTAAATTATTCAAATTTTATTACATTTTAATTTTTTTATGATTAATTTAATACATTTTTTTCTAGCATTGTACAAGAAGTTATGTTATTTATTTAATAGATAAAAGTTATAAATAAATTAACATAAATAAAAAAACTTTTTTAATATAATAACATCCTTTTATAATGAATAATATATATTTTATATCCAAAATATGTCCTGAAAACTTATTTAATATTTTATTTTTATTTTTCAGACCTAAAAAGCATATGGATAAGACATGTGTTATATAAGTCCAAAATTCAAGTATAACTTCAACAACCCACCTTTAAATAGAATAAGTTTTTTTTCATATTATAATTTTTTAATTAAATTTTTATATTCATTATGTTTTGTAATTCATAAGGAAAAAGAAATCTTGAACTAAATAATATTATTAAACTCGTTACTTATATTATTATATATAAATGATTATTTATAAAATTAAATAATTTTAATTTAAAAAATACAAATTTAATTTTTGAATTATTCATGTCACAATTACATGGGAATTTATTTTATTGAATTTCAGAAAATGTTATTTGTTTTGTGAATTGTAAAAAATATAGTTTCTTTAAATATAGATTGTTTCTCACATCGTCAAAACAAGAATTAATATATGCTATTTTTAAAACATATGGAATAACTAAATTATAATATTTATACACAAATATTGTAAAAAAATAATAAAAAAATATATTTTATAATTAATTTCATCATAAAGGTGAAAATAATTTTCAACGTCGACGCAGTCCACACACATTGTTGGAAAAATAAAATTTGGTTTTTTATACATAATTATAGACTGATAAAATGTTCTTTATTGAATTTTATAATAATTATAATGTATTATTTATATTTTGTCTGATATTTTATAAATTTATTGTTATATAACATGAATTTTAACTAGATTCTCATGCAATGACTTCGCAAGGAAAGAAATGTAATATTAAAAAATTAATGACGTTTTCCTAACAAAAATAAGCATAAATATAAATTATTAACAAATATAAATGGTTATAATGAACCATATTAAATTAATTTTGTGTCATAAATGTATTATTAATTTTTATATTTGAATTAATTCATCTAATATCCCGACCGAAAAGCAACTATACCAGGGCTCCGAGACGAATCGCCACAAGGCATCAAGCCTACCTCCTCATATACCGAAGGTTGATTACTAGTAGCCTGGGATTATAGTGTGATTGTGGGGAGACTATACCCTCATACCATAGTAAACAAACAACATAAATAACTATATATCAAACACATCAAAAAGAAAATGGATTGCGAAAGCATTAGGAAACTGAAATAGAACAAGTTGTGATAGTAAAATGTTATAAAAGACCGAAAAACTATGAAATTTAATTAAATAATGGTCACCCATTTGGCTGACCATACATATACAAGTATAAATGGTGATGAAAGTAATTGTATAGGGCTTAAATACTAACAATTATCCCACCAAACATACCCGATATCCATACACTGTCGAACTACACTAGCCCAATTAGTAGAACCACTCGTGCATTTGTGTTCGATCATGAAACACTCGGAATCAGCCCTATCTACCATGCACCTCATGTTCAACCTAAAAAAGTAGTTATAAATTCTACACATACACAAAGGTACACATACTAGGGTGATAAATCATATTAGTAGGCCACCCTTACTAGAAACCTATAACTGTGCTACTAAATGTGTATGAAACAACAACATGCTTAGCCTAAATGGAACATAACAAAAGGATGAAAACCAAACATGAATCCCATGTCAACCATAGGGTCTGTAATCCGAGTCAACCAGTCATGTTCCACCATGTATTTCCATATCTATATACGTATACATGTATATTCTCATACCTATAAACATATACAAAAATCTGAAAATCCATGAGTAAGTGAATAAATTATCAAGAAACCATATCAACAATCGATCCATGGGACCATTATGTCGATCACCTAGATATCATGTGTAGTGGAATTGATTTTGACATCGTTCCACTCAAAAAGTTTATCATTTTGTCACTCTAGGGGTCTATAATCCCATTTCTATATACCAACTTCAGCCAATGCCATAAGTATATCTCTAAGAAATATACATCACAACATGGGGATACTCGTCCTACACATCTGTACACTCGTAATCTCCTAAAATAATTAAATAGGATACCATTTACCGATATTCATTCCCACAAGGAATGATACTGTATACGTTTGGTCAGTCCTCTAAAAGGTCACTAGTTAGAAAAAATAGCTCCAAATCCCATTAATCAAACTAAGAATCCGAAAACCTTGCCCATAAGAATATCAAAACCATGCCTTAAGTCATATCAAAACCCTCCCACATTCATATTAAATCTTTTCCCTCGTGTAAATCAACACCTTTCCATCAGGAATATTAGAACCTCGCTTACAGGCATATCAGAACCCACTTACATGTGTATCATTTTGTTCATGAGTCTGTCCAAGGCATTCCTACATTGAAAATCCATGTATCACTCAAGGAATAAAATTAATCATCTAAGGCTAAACATTTGGATTCCAAGAAAGAAACTCTTGACATCACAACAAAATTTATATCACAATATATGTATATATACATGTACATTCAGGATCAACAGCCAAATCCCTGGTAAAATTTGTAGGTATCGGTAACACATTAGAAATAATATGGAATAGATGTAGGTTCCCAGGAGAGCTCATCTGAGAATATCAACAAACAAGAATGATGCATTTCATCATTATCAGCAACCACATACCGGGAAATACCTTTATTAACCACTACTGCATCAAAAAAACCATTTCAGATATAAACAAATGAGTGAGGGTAGCACGAATTCCCAACCCAACAAAATATCCAGAGTCCCATGGACATACAAGTTCAGAATAGGTTCTAGGTTACACTCGAACACCATCTCTGCATAATCCCAACAAAATAGCTCAGATTTAGTCAAACCATGACCACCCATTGTGTCTCTCAAATAATCACAAAGAGGTATCGTACATGGGATCTTCTAGGAAATTCGAGCAGCGTTATCTTATACAAGAACCATAGAATCATCAGGTCTCAAGGCCATGTTGTCAAGAATGGAACATATCACAATGGAAACATATGCAAAAGAATAGGTTATAGAAGATATCTTATATCTCATCTCATATCAAAGGTCTCCACTAGGTTGGTCTGAACACCCAACCTATTATATACACCAAGTCTCAATCCCAGGTGCCAAATGAACTTGATAATTGGAGGAAGAACCTATTCATTTAGATATATCCCCCAAAACATCATTTCTATTACCTCTAAAATTAATGTTGATTTCCCCATTGCAATCTATGAAGAAAAACGCTCAGAAAGGACTTCTCACTCCCCCCCAAATAGTCAACCAGGTGAAGAAAGTAAAAATCACTGCAAAGATCTTGAGGGCGTACCACAAATGATTTTAATTTCTTTCCCATGAAATTAGTCTCTATAAGTTCATAATTAAATCACATTTACAATGCTGTAGAAGATGCATTAAATGGACATTGGACACTGTAGATACATCAGATTCAATAATTTTAAAATAATAATAATTTTATTATTATTATTTATTTGGATGATTCATAGCACAAAGAAACTTATACAACACAAAAAGTACTCAAAATTGAATCAAATGGTTTTGCTCAAATCAAGGGTCGTGTGGCCAAAAATGGAACATGAAACACACCCCTTGAGTGCACCTTACAGGGGTTTTAACAACCCCTGGAAAAATAGCCTTGAAAAAGTACATGACCTATTCTTTGGAGTACATGGGGTCTGCCCATGTTAAAGTACACTGAATCTATATTAATGTAAATGGATTATACTATTAACATAACACCACCCCATGTGATTTTTCACTCAGACGCATTCCCATGTTCCGCAACATGGTGTGTACACCATGTACACAGCATGTAATATTCAAAAACCACTATTCAGTGTTTATTTTGTCATGTCCAGACACACGAACAACCACCACACAGAATGTACTAAGAGTAGGCATTGTGTACTCAAGAAAACATTTTATTCCATGAAAAATAATAACACATGTAGTTTTCCCCTGGAACACACACCGTCTATCCTGGGTTTCCTATGGGGAAACTCTAAAAATGCCCACAACACCCGTTTTTTCCCCAAAACAATAAAATTGGCTTTAAGAGGCCAAATGAAAACATATAATGGCTTTAAAACAAAAAAATCATGTTTAATGGGGATCTATGGTGAAAACATAATTGTCCATACCTTTGGGTGGAAACCGCTGAAGCTTTAATTGGTTTCACCATCCATGGATGCCTTACGCCAACTCAGCATGCTGAGAGTATTGAAATGGTACCTCTATTGCTTTATATATTTCTCTTTCTTTCTCCCTATCTCATTTATCCCATAAAAAATGGCCATATAGAAGAACATAGGATGCATTCATAAAGAGTATGTGAAAATAAAAATAAGAAGGAAAATAAAACCAGAAAAAAAGAAAAAGGGGTCAGGTCCGGCCCCATCGCCAAACTCATGTTTATGCCTTGCGAAGGCTAAACTCCCAATTTCGGGCTCAACAGAAGAGATAGAATATAAATCCGACACTCCATTTAAAATTTATTTCAATCCAAACCTGCATGAATAAATTAATATTTAATTTAATAATATTAAATATTCATTATTCATAGAAAATTTGAACAACTCATATTTTCACCAAACTCATATCCTAAGATAAACACCCTATTCTGGGACCAACCGAGTTGTTAGAAAAATTATATGATGTCATGTAGTTGAGGAATAATACCATTTTACCCCTCATGAGAATTCAACAGTGAATACTCAAATTTCTTGCTCATAATAGTGGTATGAAAAAAAATTCCTTACTAACTCCCTACTATAAACCTTATCATAACTGAGAAGCCTACTAAAAGGACCCGAAACCTTGCTTCCAACATAATAATCTACAAAAACAAGATATTTTTACTATCCAACGACCATCCATATAGCAGCAACCACTATCTTCTACCTAGAAGATGTTTAACTATGACTGATCTTGTACTCCCAAGCATTAGAATACCATTATATTCAACTCTCAACAAACTTATGATCCCAAAGGCCCAAGAAAAACACCATAGAAGAACTGAAAATGAGGGCCACCACCCTCAAACAAAAAATGGTTCACATTCCACTATATGGATTACTTTACACCTCTCCTTGAGAACCAAAACAAGTTCCCTCCTCAATTGGGAATAATATTAAGAATGAAAAAGGATAACATCATAGGGATGAATAACTCTTAACATACTGATGAGGAATCAAGATAGTTCATGATTGTCTCTAACATTAGTACACTGAGATTCTAAAAAAAGGTGTGTCTATCTCCCTCCAATATATGGTCACCATCTTGTCAAAACCTGACCAGGATTCATCCACATGTCAACCATATTATGGTATGAAACTTATTCCACAATGTCACCTCAACCATGAAGGGACATTACAAGACAATGCTTGGGGTCTAACCCATAAAAAGTCTTAAAACATTGGTCCTCAGGTCCCACTCGGCAACTCACTGATTGAGATTCAAATGATACCACATCTAACAGAAATCTGTCTTCATCACCCAACATGTACAGACAATTTCATTTTAGTCATGATCATATACCCATACTCTGACTACACTAGCAAACACATAAACACCGGAGACCAAGCCAGGCTCCCAAATAGTTTTTCCAATCAATCCCAGTCTTGAAAAGAAATCCCATGAGTTGCCTCAATCAAAAGAAAAATACATCAACATTCATATATCAAAAAATTTAGAACATATCATACCTTGATCTCAAAACATGAATAATCCATGCTTACTAACGAAAAAAGTCGTCAAAAAACATAGGTCAACCTTTCATGAAGTCTACCCAATAACAATACAGACCTCGACCCACAAGGGTTTGATTAAAAAATTCTAGTTATCCCACCCAGGACTACTAGAAAATCCACACAACTAGGTCACAAGGTCCAACCTCCATGCCCCAAGGATCCAAATCCTCTAAAAAATGTAATATCACCATGACCAATGAAGTTGAAAAATGAAAAGAACATCCTACGAAGGACATGATCCTCACCAAGTATCCTTAGAATAAAATTATCATTGGATGTAACAACCAAAGAAGAAGAGAAACTAAATTAACACTCATCAGGTATCCTTATAAGAAGATACCCCTAGAAGGTTGCGTTCACATGAAAATACATGGTATCTATAGGCATCTTACTCAAAAATAATACTAGATAAACCCGACCCAAGAAACAACACCCAACAAAGGGTTAAACAGAAAGGCATAATGTGCCATATTTTCTTACTCGGGTCACTACACCACATGTGCATGAGCACAATGTCTCATCCTCACAAAAAAACACCTCAACGTAGATCCACATAACCTACAATACAAGTAAAAAAATCATGTATAAGCTGAACCAAAGGTCTCGGTCTTCAGTAAAAACACACACCCGCAGGCATATATGTTGTGAATCCTACGTGCTTAGTATGATGCATGAGAAGCCTCATGGATTTTCTAGAAAAGAGTCAAAATCCATTTATGGCCTCTAACTAATGGCCAATAGCTATAAATTCATTGTAAATCAAATCACCCACACAAAATGTGGGTTGATCAAGGATAAAATCATATAAAACTACTACATTACAAAATCTGAATAGCAACCCCATACCCTGACAAAAAGGACTTAATATTTGAACAGGTGTTCTCAACGCACCATTCTAATTTCCATAATAGGCTCCAACACATTCCTTATACTCCTACTTACCACATCGCTAATATTAAATATGATATAAAGAGAACACCATAAGTGTCCCACTCCATACTCTAGAGGCTTCCGACTAGTAGTGGGGGACTAGGGTGGGATAGTGGGGAGACAATGGCCAAATATCAAAGGATGAATATAGTAGGAGAATCTAAGTATCTTACATAGAAGAAATTAAACAACATATAGAAGGAATAATCATCTGTAATAAAAAAAGAAATAATAGTAAAATGTTGTAATTTCCAGAATAACTATGCAATACAATAAAACACTGGTCAACAACTAGGTTGACCATATAGATAAAATTACAGAAAAATATTAAATTAAAAGCAAATGGATCAACTACTAACTCAGAGAAACCCAACATATATGATCTCCAGACACTATAGAACTTTACTTTCCCAATTAGTAGAACAAATTGAGCAACTGCACTCAATCATGAAACGCTAGGTCTCATCCCTATCCACCATGCTACTCGTGATTAACCAGAAAATCATATATATGGTCCACGCAGACACCAAGTTACTTGTGAAGGGGTGAGAAATAATCTCAGTAGACCACCCCGACTAGCCACCTATTGTTGTGATACTAAAATTGTATACAATTGTAACATGCATAGCCTAGTTGGAACACAACAAAAATAATTAAACCAAATGTGAAACCATAGTCAAACTCGGGGTCTGTAATCACTTCCATTTGGTAAATTTCCACCATGAATTTTCATATCTATATAAATATACATGTATAGTCCCATACCTATAAAAATATACATAAATATGAATATTCATGAGGAAGTGAATCCAATAACAAGAAACCACATCAGTAGTCGATCCTTGGGACCATAGGCCTAACCTCTTGGACATCATATGCAATGGAATTGAGATGGATGTAATTCCACTCAAGTCATGTATTATTAATTCAATCTCTGGGTATATAATCCCATCGATATGTACCTTCTTCTTCCAATGCTGGAATTATATCTCTAATAAATCTATGCCACAAAAAGGAGATACTCTTCCAACCCATTGGTTCACCCAAACTCACCTCCGATCACAAAATCAGATACTGAATATCTATCGTAGATATTATATGGAAGGATACTGTATGTCAATAGTCAATCCTATTAAAGGTCATTGGTCAAAAAGGATTTGATGAAAAAAAATTCTAAATTAAATCATCATTACATAAGTATATTAATTTCATTAGTATCAAATATAAAATTTAATATCATAATAATACCAATCCATAAATTCTCTTGATGAAAAATAAATTGTGTCGCTTATTTGAGATGTTAAGTCATTTGTGTGCATGAGTGGTACTTTCACATCCAGTTTGATGGGATAGAATGTGTATAATGGATTTTCAAAAAAAAAATCATCACATTTGGGATATGGTAGATTTTTTTAATATAAATAATATATATTTAGATGAGTTAAAGAAGAGTGGAGAACAATGTGACTTGCTAAGAGGGTTACCTCAACTTTGAGATGACTCAATTAGATATCGTATAATTGAATATTGGGTTTTTATTTTGTTAAGAGAAAAACCACTGGGATGTTACTATATATTTTTATATGGAAATTATTTCGGTCGGGGTTAATATATAAGGCTCAATGTGGTGTAATGGGGTGAGGGAGGAAGTTTACTTTTATAATTGAGTTGAGGGGAACTCTTGGAAAATCCGAAAATTATTAAAATACAATAAGAAAAATAAAAATACATATTATTCCAATTATATATGGATTCCATGTAATGAAAATATAGATTTTTAATAACACCAACCAATGTAAATTGGGTATGTTTATTAGGTGTTCAAAAACAAACTATTTATTTAAGAACTTTGATAACCAATTTTGACACTAACTATGGTATAATTATTTTCAAATTTAGTCGGTTATAATTTATTATATATGGTGAAAATGTTCCCATAAATGTAAGACTATAATATTTTATTCTAATCAAATTATGATTTTTCAACATTCAATTTTTTATAATTATTATGTGATGTAATAAAATATTTAATCGATTAAATAATATTAATGTAATATTTCAAAATATTCATTTAATTATACTTAATATAAATAAATTAAAATTTATAATTAGAATATTACACATTTCAATATCTTCAATATATCATATTAAATTATAAAATATGTGTGAAACAATAACTTATTCAAATTTTATTACTATTATTTTATTTTATGATTAATTTAATAATTTTTTTGTCATAATTGTAGACGAAGTTAAGTTATTTATTTAATAGATAAAATTTATAAATAAATTAACATAAATAAAATTATTATTTTTTATAATAACATAATTTTAGTATGAATAATACGTATTTTAACTTTAATAGATGTCATGCAAACTTATTTAATATTTTATTTTTAAATTTTCATCCATGCACAAGCATCTGGATAAGTCAAAGTTTATATAACTCAAAAATTAAATTATAACATCAAGAACCCACGTTGAATTTGAATAAGTTTTTTCATATTAGAAATTTTTAATTAAATTGTTATATTCATTATGTTTTGTAATTCATAATGAAAATAAATCTTGAAATAAATAATTTTATTAAACTCATTTTATATATTTTTATATATAAATGATTAATTATAATGTTAAATAGTTTTTATTTAATAAAATAATTTTGGAATTCTTTACGTCAGAATAATATACGTATTTATTTTTTTGAATTTTTGACAATGTGATATATTTGGAGAATTGAAAAAAATATAGTTTTTTTAAATAAAGAATGTTTATCACATCGTCAAAACAATAATGAATATATGATATTTTTAAAACATATGGAGTGACTAAATTATAATATATATACATCAATATTGTCCCAAAATAGTTAGTAATATATATTTTATATTTAGTGTCATCGAAAATATAAAAATAATTTTCAGTGCAGATGCATTGCACGCACATTGTTGGAAAAATCAAATTCGGTTATTTATAGAAAATAAAAGACTGATAAAATGTTCTTTCATAAATTTCATAATAATTATAAAGTATTATTTATTTATTTTATTGATATTTTATATATATATAATTATATAACTGGAATCTTATTTATATTCTCATGCCATGATTGTGCAAGGCAAGAAAAGAAAAATTGAAAAATTAATGAATTTTTTTTGACACTAATATGCGTAAATATAGATAATTATGAAATGTAAATGGTTATAGTGAACCTAATTAGTTTTATTTTATGTTATTAATATATTTTTTATTTTATATTTGAATTAATTTATATAACTTCCCGACCCCAAAGCCACTAATCTAGGGCTCCGAGATGGTTCGCCACAAGGCCTCAAGCATGCTTCCTCGTATACTGAAGGCTGACGACTTACAACATTGGATTATAATGTGATATTGAGGAGACTATACCCTCATACCAGAGTAAAAAAACAATATAAAAAACTATTTATCAAACACAATAGAATGTAAACATAGTGTAGAAGCAATAAACTACAGAAATAGAATAGTTTATAATAGTAAAATATTGTAAAAGACCAAACAACTATGAAATACAATACAACACTAGTCAACCACTAGGATGACCATACATATACAAGTACAAAAAAAATATGAAAGTAAATGTATAGGGATCAAATACTAAAAATGATCCTGCGAACATACATGATCTCTTTACACTGTTGAACAACACTAGCCTAATCTATAGAACCACTCGAGCTATTGTGATTGATCATGCAACATTGTGTCTTTGTCTTATCCACTATGCAACACATGCCCAACCATAAAATGCATATATAAGGTGTACACATACACTAAGGTACACATGCAGGGGTGAGAAATCATCTTAGTATGACACCCTAACTCGAAACCTATAACAGTGGTACTAAAAGTTTATGAAACAACAATATGCTCATCCAAGAAGGAACACAATAATAGAAAGTCAACCAAAATTGAATCCAGAGTCAAACATAGGGTCTATAATCCAAGTCAACTGGGCAAGTTCCACCATGGATATCCACATTTATATACATATACATTTATAGTCTCATACCTAAAAACATATACATAAATTCGAACATTCATGAGTAAGTGAATCAAATAACATGAAACCACATTAGCAGTCAATCCATGGGACCATTAACCCAATTTTCTGGACATCCTGTGCTAGGGAATTGAGCTGGATATCATTCCACTAATGTCATGTATCATTAAGTAACACTATGGGTCTATAATCCCCTTGACATATACCTCCTTCGACCAATGCTAGAATTATATCTCTCTGAAAGCTACCTCACCATAAGGGGATACTCGTCCTACACCTGAGTTCACTTTTACTCTCCTCCAATCAATAAATAGGATACCATATACCGACAAGCAATCCTATAATGAAGGATATCATATACTGATGTTCAATCCTATAAAAAGACATTTGTCGGCAAATAGAGTTCCTATGCCCATGAATCCATGTTAGACTCATAAAACCATGCCCATAAGAATATCCAAACCATTCTCTAAGTCATATCCAAACCCTACCAAAGGAATATCAAGAACCATTTCCTTAGGAAAATCAAAACCATTCACTAAGGAATATCAGAATCTTGCCTATAGGAATATCAGAACCCACTTGTAGGCATTTCATTTAGTCCATGATTCTGCCCAATGAATTCAAACTATGAGACTCTATGTATCACATAAGGAGTAAAAGTAATCATGTAAGGTTCCACATCTTGATACCAAGAAGAAAGTCTGGACATCCCAACAAAATATATATCAATATATATATATATATACACACACAAACACACACACACACACATACATTCAAGTTCAACAGCCAAATCTGAGGTTATTCTTTTAGGTACAAGTTAAACATCAGAAATAATATGGCTTAGATGCAGGATCCTTGGAGATCATGTCTGAGCATCTCAAAGAACAAGAAGCATGAATCACATCAGGATCAACAACCATAAACTAGAAAGAACCTCTATTAATAAATTCTGCATCAGCAAAACCAAGTCAAATATAAAAAAACAAGTGATGGTGGCTGGAACGTCCAACCCAACACTATATCCACAGTCCCATGGGCATAAATGTTCGGAACAAGTTCTAGGTGAAACCCAAACTCCATTTCTTCATAAACCCCATGTATCAATTTAGGGTTTATCAATCCCTAGCCACCCACTGGGTCCCTCAAGTCTATACAAAGAGGAATCCTACTTAGGATCTTCTAGGTAACATGGTAAATGGAATCTTATACGGGATCTATAGAAGCATCGGTTCTCAGGGACATGTAGGCCAGAAGAGAACATCTCAGAAGGGAAACATCCCAAAAAGCATAGGTCATAGAAGATATCTTATAGATCATCTCATATCAAAGGTCTCAACTAGGTTGGTCTGAACACCCAACCTATCTTATACACAATGTCTCAACCCTGGGTGACAACTGAACTTGATAACTGGAGGAAGAACCAATCCATTTATATATAACCCCCCACACATCATTTATATAACCTTTAAATGTCATGATGATTCTAACATTGGGATCTATGCAGAATAACTCTCATAAAGGACTACTCACACACCCAAATAGTCAACTACTGAAAAAGGTACTAATCCGTGAAACGTTCCTAAGTGGATCCCACTCTTGATTTTGATATTTAGCACCTAAAATTAGTCTCAATATGTCCAAAATTAATTCAGGTTCACAACACTGCTGACGGTGCATCCGATGGGCCTCAGATAGAGACGATACATGTGATTTAGTAATTGCCAAATAATAACAATTATAATAATAATATTATTTATTTGGACGATTCATGCCAAAAAAAAATCATGTCCAACACAAAAGTTCACCAACTAGAATGAAAAGGATTTTCTCAAAAATAGGGTTGCTTGGCCACATACGTAACATGAATTGGAATCCTGGATTACAACATACAAGGGTTTAAAAGACCCTTGGACAAAAATAACATGTACAATGTACATTACATGTACTTTGGAGTACATGGGGTCTAACCATGTTAATGTACATGGAAATTATGTTACTGTACACAGAGTTTTCTATTAAAATAACAACACCACATGTGATTTTTCACTTAGACACACGCCCATGTGCCACAACACAGTGTCTACTCCATGTACATTGAGTGTACTAATCCAAAACCACCTTTTTGTGTTCATTTTATCATAGCCAGACACATGACCAACCGCCACACAGTGTGTACTCATAGTACATGGAGTGTACTGAAGAAAAAATCTTATTCCTTGAATAAGAAGAACAAATGGACTGTTCTCCTAGAACACACACCGTGTATCCTGGGTTTCCTGTGGGAATACCCTCAAAATGCCCCAAACACCTGTTTTATCCCCCCAAACAACAGATCCATCCTTAATATTCCACAAGAAAACATATAAAGTCTTTAAAAACAAAAACAACATTATTAAAGGTGATCTATGGGGAAAACATAAATTTCTATACCATCAGGAGGAAACCGTTGAAGCTTCGATTGATTTCACCATCCACGGATGTCGCACGCCAACTCAACGTGTCAAGAGCATTGAAACAGTACCTCTATTTCCATACATCTCGTTATCATTCTCCCTCCCTCATTTATCCCATAGGAAATGGACATGGATGAGAACACATGAGGCTTGAATAAAGTGGATGAGGAAATAAAAATAATAAGGAAAAGAAATGAAGAAAAAATAGACAAAGGGGTCAGGTACGACCCCAGTGCTCGACATAGGTTTAGGCCTAGCCTAGGCTAAACTCCCCATTTCTTACTCAATAGAGGAGATATAATCTCAATCAGACACTCAATATAATATTTATTTCAATTTAAACCTTTCCAAATAAATTAATTTTTAATTTAATAATATTAAATATTAATTATTCATCTAAAATAAGAACATCTCAAATTTTCACCAAACTCCAATCATAAGATAAACACCCTATTTTAGGACCCACCAAGATGTTTGAAAAATTATTTAATGTAATCTGGTTGGGGAATAATACAATTTTACCCCTATAGAGCATCTAATTGTGAAAATTTTAATTTTTTCTCAAAATAGAGGTCCATAGAAAAACACAAGTCCTTAATAACTCTTCACCATAAACCTTCTCATCAGTGAGAAGCCTAGTTAAAAGACCAGAAACCATGCATCCAACCCTAGAATCTACACAACCTAGTTATTTAGACTGTCCAAAGACAATCCATATGGCACCAACCACTATCTTCTACATGGAAGACCATTAACTATGACCGATCATGTACTCTGCTGCATTGGAATACAATTATCTTCAACTCACAATAAACTTATGAGCCCAATGGCCTAAGAAAAACACCAAATATGAACTGAATATGAGTGCCACTACCCTCAAACAAAAATGGGTCCCTTCCCACTATATGGCTTACCTTACACTGCTCCTTGTGAACAACCAAAAGAGGTTCCCTCCTCAAGAGGGAAGAATATTAAGAATGAAAAAGGAGCACAATATAGGGAAAAATCCCTCTCAGCATACTGAAGATGAGTCAAGATTGTGCATGATTGTCTCTAACATTAGTACACTAGGATTCAAAAAAAAAGGTGTGTCCAACTCCCTCTGAACCACGGACACCATCATGTCTAAACCAGTCCACGATTCATCCATGGTTACACCATCTTACGATATGAAATTTATTCCACAATGTCACCTCTACCATGAAGGGCCATTCTAAGAGGACGTTTGGGGTCCAACCCATAACAAGTCTTAAAACATCGGTCCTCACCTCCCACCTGGCCACTCACTGATTTAGTTTCAAATGATACAATGCGTAATAGGAATGTGTCTTCATCAACCTACATGTATAGACAATGTCGTTCCAGTCACGATCATCTAAACATGATATAAATACATTAGCAACCACATAAATATTGGCGACCATGTCAATCTCTTGAATATTCCTTCTAGTCAAACCCATTCTATAAAAGAAATCACCTAAGGTGACTCAATCAAAATGTAAAGACACCATCATGACTATAACAAAAAATTAATCAATTACCATTCCTTGATCTCAAAACCATAATAAACCATGCTCACTACTGAAAAAGGCTTAAAAACACAGGTCATCCATTCAAGAAGGATACCAAAGAACAAAATAGACATCAACCCACAAAGGATCTATTCAATCAATAGTCTCCAGGTCTCTTAACTAGGACTACTGGAAATGCCTCACAACAGTATCACAAGGTCTAACCTCTTATGCCCAAATATAAAAAACCTATAAAAACAAGGTATGATCACAATGACAAATGATGTTCAAAAATGAAAAACACATCCTACAAAGGCCATGATCCTCTCCAACTATCCATAGATGTAAATTATCCTTGGATGTAACAAACCAAGAAGAATAGAAACTAAACTAATAGTCATCAGGTATTCTTATATGAAAATACCCCTTGAAGGTCCAGTTTACCTGAAATGATTTGGTACCTATAGGCATCAAAATCAGCAATCCGAATAGATATCCACAACCTAAGAAACAACAACCAAAAATGGTTTAAACATAATGGCATCAAATGCCATATTTTTCTACTAGGGTCACTACACAACATGTGCATGAGCACTGAGTCATCATCCTCACAACAAAATTTCTCAATGTATATACACATTACCTACCATCAGAGTAAAAAATCATGTGTAAGTAGACCCAAATGTCTCAGTCCTCAGTAAAAACACACACTAGAAGGCCTATAGGTTGTGAATCCTACGTGACTAGTATGATGCATGAGACGCCTCAATCCTTTTCCAAATGGGAGTCAAAATCCATCTATAGCCTCTTACTGATGGTCCAGAGCCATAGATCCCAGGTAAATCAACTCACCCACACAAATTGTGTGTCACTCAAAGAGAAAATCATATACAACCAATACATCGCGAAATATGATTAGCAACCCCATAACTTGAAATAGAGGATTTTTTTCTCGAACAAGTGTTCTCAATGCACCAGTATGATTTCCATCATAGGTTCCAACACATTCCTAATACATCTATATACCAAATCCAAAATATCGAATATTATATAAAGAAAACTCATCTCATACCACTTTGTAACATCTTGACTCAAAATCTACTAAAAACGTGATCTGAGCTGCTTGCCACAAGGCCTCAAGTGTTCTCACCCATATGCTAGAGGCTACCAACTAGCACCGATGGACTAGGGTATGATGATGGGGTGACAATGAACTCATACAAGAGTAAGAAAATAGCCAGAATAACTATTTATCATACACATTGGAATGTAACTAGTGTATGAAATCAATGAACAACTATAATAGAACATGCTATTATAGTAAAATGGTGGAATTTCCCGAAACAATATGCAATACAATACAAAACTAGTCACCCATTAGGATGAATATATAGATAAAAGTACAAAAGAAAATGAAATTAAATGTATATGGACCAATTACTAACTTAGAGAAAACCAACATACCTGATCTCTAGAAACTATTGAACTTCACCAGCCCGATCAGTAGAACCACTTGAGCAGTTACGCTCAATCATGAAACACTGGTACTCATCCCTATCCACTATGCAACTCGTGATCAACCTTAAAATCAGATATAAGGTCAACACAGACACCTAGTTATATGTGATGGGGTGGGAAAAAATCTCAGTAGGCCTCCTCTACTTGCAAACTATAGTTGTGCTGCTAACATTATATACAATAGTAACATGCTTAGCCTAGCTGGAACACAACAAAAAGAATTAAACCAAATGTGAAAGCATAATCAAACTCAGGGTCTGTAATCACTTTCAATTGGGAATGTTCAACCATGTATTCCCAAATCAATATACATATACATTTATAGTCTCATACCTATACAAATATACATAAATATGAATATTCATGAGGAAGTGAATGAAATAACAAGAAACCAAATCAGCATATGATCCTTGGGACCATAAGCCTAGTTGATTAGAAATCTTATTTAAAGAATTGAGCTTGATGTTAAGCCACTCAAGAGGTGTATCATTTAGTCGATCTATGGTTCCATAATCCCAATGAGATGTACCTTTTTCAGAAAATTCTAGAATTATATCTTTGAGAAATCTATGCCACCAAAGTTGGATACTCATCCTACCCCTCGATTGACCCGTAATCACCTCCAATATTTAAATTGGATACCGAATAAAAATATTAAATATTGTATGGATGGATATTGTATACCAATGTTCAATCCTATAAAAAGTCACTATTCAGTAGACACAGTGTATAATCCCATGAATCTAAATGAGACTCACAAAACCTTTCTTGCAGGCATTTCAAAACAACGCACTCACGAATATCAAAACCCCCAGCAGGAAGATCCGAACCTTGCCCTCAGGCATATCAAAATATTACCCTAAGACATATCAAAATGGGTGAGGTTAGCCTAAACACCGAACCCAACACTACATCCACATACAATGGGCTTACATGTTTGGAACGAGTTTTAGTCGACAACCAATAACCATCTCTACCCAAAACAAACGTAACATTTCATGATCGATTAAACCCCAGGCACCGACTGGGTCCCTCATGTCTACACAAATAGGGACCCAACATCGAATCCTCCAGGTAACACGAGAAAGGTGACCTACATGGGATCCTTAAAAGCATTTTTCATCATGGCCTCCTAGGCAAGAAGTGAACATCTCCCAAGGTAAACCTCCTCAAAATCATTGGTCATGGGAGATAGGTCATAACTCTTCTCATATTAAAGGTCTCAACTAGGTTGGGCGAAGCACCCAACCAATCATATATGACATGTCTTTCTCCTAGGTGAAAAATGAGCTCGATAACATGAAGAATAACCTCTCCATTTCGGTAAACCCCCTAAAACATCATTTAGATGACCATTAAATTTCCAGAGGATTACACGATTGTGATCTACAGAAAAAAATGCTCCGAAATGACTACTAGCATGCCCAAAATAGTCAACTAGTTAAAAAATTACTATTCATCGAAATGATCTCATGTGGGGACCACATATTATTTATGTTTTTATGACCTTATATCATTTCCTATACATTTTCCTTTAAATTTAGGTCTAAATTCTAATGATAGTGTGTCAAACGGAGATCAGATTAAGAGGATATGTCTGATTCAATAACCACCAATTAATAATAATGAATATATTATTATTATTATTATTATTATTATTATTATTATTATTATTATTATGGACGTTTCATACCACCAAACATCATGAACAACAAAAATATTTATCCAACTGGCCTAAAAAGGTCCACATCAAATCATGAGTCACATGGATGCAGACATCATTTGAAACGAACACCTGAATTGTAAATATCGGGGCTTATAGAACCATCAGATGAAAACAGGCTGGATAAATTACATGGCATGTAACACCTTGACACCAAAATCCTGAATCCAGTCCATTATTATAAAAAATCTGATTGATTATAATGATTCATATCTCGAAGGACTAATTAGTTTAGTAGTCTTGGAAAATAGATTACATACATAAATGTTAATTTACACATTCAAACATAAAACACAACATTAAATAATCCTTTGAGAATGACATTATTCCATTATCTTAACCCTACATAACAATCCTAACACACTTCTTAGAATCCAGGGAAAACAAAACATATGAAAGGGGTGAGCTCAAATATTCAGTAAGTGTAAATTATTTAACAGAGGGTATAAATTTTTTTAGAAATATGTGTAATAAAAAACAGATTTTTGAATAAAGCATGAACAAAATATAGAAAAAATAAATCAAACATAACCATATAAACATGCATTTTGATATTCTACTAGTCGAATAATCACATGTAATAACTAATTTTAGAATGAGAGAATGCATAATGTTGGACATCATAACAACATAGTCAAGACCTCATGCCATGAATACAAATAGAAGTTTTTCAATGCCATATGCCAAGGCACTAAAATGTCTCATGAGACATTCCGATGCATCGAAGGGGTATATAGGGCCCCTCATGTCACTAACTAATTCCAATGTATTCCTCATTTAAAAATGTTGAATGATAACATTATCACTAGTTCTTAAACTTGCATAAAAATGTCAATTCTTTAACCACAAAAAATGAATGGTATAAAAATAGCACATCCATAGTCAAACATATCTTAACTTATTTAATACAATATGGATGATTCTATTAAAATAAATCTACCTCAATAATGAATAATATCCATTAAATGATGTTGACATAGTTGAAAATGATTAGTAAATCTCTGAGAGAAATATCCATTTTTGTGAAATCATTTAATAGTTGCAAAATTTGAGAAAGAAGTAATTTAAAATATATTTTTGAATCAATGTGTCTCTTACCAATTTGAAACTATTGTATGAAATTGGCTCTTTAAAACAATCATGTCCACATAAATAAATCCTTTAAATCAGTTGGAAAACCTGTTCATTAAATAAAATTATTTAGAAAAATATGTCATCAAAAACATTTAAAATGGTGATCTAGTTAAAGATACCCTTCCAAAAAACATTAATTGATTCATTTTTAAGACATTTTAATGAATCGTGGACATAGATGATAAATATATCCCCGTATATACTTACATATAATCAATCTCATATATAATGAGATTGAGAAAATAACCCTTACATTGTACATTCCTTTGGCCGATGGTTTGCCTATCCTCTTTTATAATGACCATTTTATGTTATTATATTATAATAAAACCATATTAATATTTATTATATCATATTGGATTCATTAATTTCTTTATCTTACCAATTTAATAATTATTTCCATGTTAAGGTAACATTTCGGGTAATAATCCCTTTCTTTATCATACAAGTTTTTTGTTTTTATTCTTGATCATATCACTTAGATCTTGATTTACATAAATATATAATTTAAAACATAATTTATATATTATATATATTCAAAATAAAAAAAAATTATAATAGATTGATATATGAAATGGAAACACTGTTCATGGAGACGGTAATCTGTATGTACTCATGAACGTTGTTTCCTTTTTTCTATTGTATACTGTGAAAGTACATAAACAACATATATTTATATAAATAAATATATATTATTAATGTAATTGTATTATTCCATATTACTCATAATTAATCAATATATATGTATATATATTTATAAAAATTCATTAAGGGTGATCGTTGAAGATGAATCTCATCACGTCGTAGAGACAGTAAGCTTTACGTATGCACGAGCAACGATATCATTCTATCAGTGGTGACATAATATGTAATTTGATGGTATATTATACATAAAAAATTGTTAAATGTTATATTTATTATTTACATCGGTTATACTCATTATTATACCCATCCAAATAATGATGTTTTGAATAACAAATTACAGCACTACATGGAGACGGTAAGCCGTACGTATGCACGTATGGTGACTTTCCCATTTATAGGATGGATAGAAAATTGAATAATTTTCTAGCATATTTATAATAATATCATAGTATGTATAATTTAATGGATTTATTTTTTATGTATGGAACCAACCAAGAATGAGGAAGTGGAAGACGAAAAAAACATTGAAAGAGCTGATGAAATAATTCCCTCTTCTTTGGGTGCTTCCTTTTGATTTGAATAAAAGGGCTCTTTTGGTTGTATTTCTAATCAATTTAATTCATGTAGTATTTAGGGAGTATAGTTTGGAAAATATTTGAGCATTGGTTGGCTAACCTAAATGAATTTGGACCTGTGAATTTAAGGGAAGGGGAAGTTCGCTTCTATAAGAGGGGGAAGGGGTGCTTTAAGAATATCATGAAATATTAATTTATTCTACCATAATTTTCGGTTTATAATATCTCTCAAAGGATTTATTTAGAGGATAAATAGGGAATGGGTCCAAATCATGTCAACCCGTAGGATTTAGACAAGTTTAGCTTACCCTATTAACATTATCTTTTAGATTTAAACCGTAGTTAAATAGTTTATGTTTTACCGTGTCATCTTGTATTATTAAAATATATGGTTAATAAACATACAATAAAATGCCAAAAGAAACTCAAGTTGTTCATCAATGACATATATATCATTATATAAGTCCTTTGGAGGACCCTTATATTTTTAAGAATAATATATTATTTAATAATATAGTGTTTTTTTAAAACACGTATGTCCATTTTGATACTATTTAGTATTTGGTTTTTCTTAAAGTCATAACAAGTTGATTACATTATAAAATTACATTAAATCAAACCTAAAATTCTATATTCACCAAAAAAATTCATGGATCGTATCAAAAGCCTAAATTTACATTTATTTGTATATTTATAATATCAGTTATTTTGATCTTTCATTAATAAGGTAATCACTGCATCATCATTGTCTCTTAAA
The DNA here is from genome assembly GCA_963277665.1 of Viscum album. NCBI lineage: Eukaryota > Viridiplantae > Streptophyta > Magnoliopsida > Santalales > Viscaceae > Viscum > Viscum album. The sequence goes on along the minus strand of OY728141.1, from coordinate 303,617,119 downwards.
TAAATTTAATTATTTAACGTATAAAAATTATAAATAAAATAACACAATGTAGGAATTATGTATATCTTTCTAATTTACATTAGTAGTCTAATTTATCCTATGTGTAACATCATACTAAAAATGTTAAGGTATTAAACATGGAAGTTAACACTTTTAACTATTCATAAGATAAAATATTATAAATGTCCTAATCTAACCCAAATGGATCAAAAAAAATTTGGGTCGTAAGGTTTACTTTGGTCAAATTACCCATAACCAATAGAATTAGGACATGTGTTAGTGTAATTATAATATTATTTTTACATTTTATTACCCTATTTACTTTTAATCGTGGTAAATTAAATTCAAATGTTACAATTCACCAAAAAATATTTTCATCCTATTGAAACAAATTTTAATTACAGATTTCAACTGTGTCTATTGGATTTTTGAAATTCAATTCACAGAAGTGGTAAAATTAAATTTTACGCTAATTTGTTGATGTGGAAAGAAGATGTGTACAGTACATTAAATAGTTCAATAAAGTTATATATATCTAATATTATTATAATATAACACCAATGAATTTAATTGTACTGATATATGTATTATGTATCTTTTTTCATATTAATAAAATTAAATAAAAATATTAATTATTTAAATACAAAGTCAGTTTTAAACAGTAACGCAGTGTTTTTACTATTCATCAAAAATTAATAATTGTCAGAAAAATAAAAAAAATAAACCTAAGATAATTTTTATATTCCAAATTAAAAATTGATTTCTATTTTTACTGAATATAAAGCATATTGTTTTTATTACTTAACTAAAAAATAATCCCTGTTGTCATAACCTGAAAGTAGGTTTTCAAGTTGTAAAATCCATCAAAAGATTGGCATGTGTTTATGTCCAATTTAAATGTGAAATTACTTAAAATGAAATAAATTATATTAAATGAAAAAATATAATCAAATTATAATTTAAAACCACTCAAATTAATAATTTAACACTATAAATTATTTCGATTAAAAAAGTTGTTTTCATTACATGTTTTATATTTTCCTATATTCCTCCAAATAAGAAAGTTATCAAAAAACTACCAACAATTGATACAAAATTAATTTTTATGTTATTTTTCTAATGAATAATTTAATTTCATTAAATTGAAAATATGAATGTGTAAAATACTATATTAAAATGGTGTTTTCCATTAAAAGGTAAAAACACTGCATTTTGACTAATACTTCTTTTATTTGAAAATATAAATATGTCCTTATATTATGTTTAATAAAAATGAAATATGAATGATAAAATTATTCAAAATATGGTTGATATTATTCATAACATATTTCTTAATGGCTAGTTTGATATGTCGTGATGCGCATGAACTCAGTTTCCCATGTAGTGCCGGTTATTGAATTACTTTTAAGATATAACGTTCTAGGAAATAATGGGATGTTACATTCTCCCCTTCTTCAATAAATTGAAATCACTCAATTATAAATTCTTCATTGAAAATAAAATTTTGAAAATAGAAAATACTTTTGTGGAAAACTAGCAGCAGAAATAGGGTTAAAAAATTTTAGTTTCAATAAGAGGGAAAGGAAAATAAAAAAGTCACAAACAAATTAAGATTTTGAATAGAAGAACATTTCTAGAAATTAGAGACACATAATTGGAGTAAAAACGTAAATATTTATATGGGTGATTGAGGTCCTCAATCACAAACAAGTGAATAGTAAATATAATATTGAGGTCCTCAAATTGATCAATCATTAATGATTTAATGTGTCATCGGTTTAACAAAACATATGGTATTAGGATAACTGATTTTTGGATTTAAGTTCTTATCCATAATGTTTAAAAATTAATTTCTTTAGAGAATTGTTAAAAAATAATACATGAAAATTGGTGTTCCTTCATTTAAATAATTTATACAACAAACTCATCTTTCACTCCAAAATATAATAGGACTAAAAAATATTCTATTTAACCTAATCATAGAGGATTAAAAAAATTAATTTATAATTCATCTTTTATAACGTATTAAAAAAACTACATTAAACAGACTGGGATACAATGTTTTCCAGTGGTAGGTGATGCACCCATGTCATCCTTCACTTATGGGTATAAGTCGTGTGTCCATGTCGGACGTGACAGGTTGTCTCCCGACCTCTGTGTTGTCATTTTAAAATAATCCAAAAATTATGTTATGAAATTTTTGGACAATAAAAAATAGTATCCAATGTCAAACATAATTCATTACAACCATTAAATTTATCCAAAATAATTCTGTTTAATCTCACTATACAAAATTTTTAAGGATGTTAAACAAATGGAATATCTCTTTCTCCACGTAATATAATGTGAATATCTTCATCATTTATTCTATTGAAACAAGGTATCACCCTTAATTACCATAAAACATTATTAAATACATTCATGCACCCTTATTCATTATAAAATCCTAGGAATACTTTTTATATTCAGAATTGTTGTAAACTCCTACAATGATATAATAAACAAAAAATAAATTAGTTTCAAGGTACTCAATAATATCCCATATCATTTGTCCAAATCAATAATATACTACTTCAAAATGATTCTCTCAGTTTCAAAAACGTATTAAAGGTTATATTTCACCAAACCATGAATTTTCCAAAATAATTAACTTGAAATAGTGTAACTTTACTTGGTACCATAAAATCTCAAATCCTTAATGAAAATGTACTGAACTACCATCCTTATACAAATTATAATTCTTATAAATTATACATCATTAATACAATACTCAAATAAAACAATTATTTAATAACATATTAAGAACAATAATCATTCCTCTTAATCTATAGTAGTATCATAACTTGATTATTATCTAATAGTTTCATTTTGGGTACACACTGAGGTTTGGTACTTTGATTCATGTGGTGTTCCAACTCCTTATAGATGAATAATTTTAAATTTGAAACATTTTTTAAAACCCTTGTAATGATGGACTTTGTGTAATTTTTTCAACACTTAAAACAAACTCACATCCCCTTCAATAATTTACCAATGTGATTCTTTCCACAGTTATCACATGTGGGAAAATCCTTCATTCCCTTATTCCCTTTATCTATATTTTTCTCTCTCTTCTGCTTCTTCTATTTCATCCAATCAAATCCATATGACTCAAATAATTCCTTACTTATCTTATTAACACATGACACCATTTCATCATAAGTTGAAAAAAATATGGAAGGCTATTTTCCTTCCAAATTTTTGCTTAAGAGCATGAAACATATGATCCTTCTTACTCTTTGGATCATGAAAATTACAAAATTTTTCATTACTTCTACAAGGAACCAAATCTAAATGGTGACATACACTTGGTTAGATCATATAAATATTTATAATCCAAAAACTAGAAAAACTCTCAACATAAAAATATGATTTTCACAAATCTTGTATCATAATCACAAAAATGGTTTCATTACTAGCTTATTTACACATAAATCTTTCATAATGGTTTGTAATTAAAATCTGAATTATCATAAACATATCCCCCATGAGTGTCAATCCTGGTGCACAGTATGGCCCATTTTTATGTCCATAATACCCCAAGTCAATCCCAAAACTCATTGTTAGAGTTTTCACTCCAAGGTACATCAGTTCCAGAACCACATCCACATTTAGTATATAGACAGGTATGTATTGGTTGGAAAACCCACATATTATCTACATTAAAAAAATATGGATGGTATTCTATACTAATTGTGAATTCCCATATTTTGGTAATGTTTAAAAACCAGAGTTTATATAAATCCATCTTCCGAAGTTATTTCTATACTTTCTCTGATACCAACTATAAAAACCAGACCCTAGAAGCTTAGAGGGAGTTCATTATTTTAAAACATTTGCATGATTTCAAGGAATAAAGTCTCAAAAGACCGATTAGTTTATCAGACATGTAAAATAGATTACTTACATGATTGTTACATTCCACATTAAATAATAAAACAAAAAATAATAAATCAATTGAGAACACAATTATTCCCTGAACATAAACCTGCATAACAATCATAATACACTTCTTTTAATCCTAGGAAAACAAAAAATAATAAAGGGGTGATCTCATATGCTCAGTAAGAGTAAATTATTTATATTTACCTATAAACATTTATGTAAACATGTTTAATAAAAAGAATAGACTTTTAACAATAAAATTGAACATAAAATTGAAATAATAAATCAATAATTACCATAAATACATGAACATTAATATTCTACTAGTCAAATAATCACATGTAATAACTAATTTCATAATAATGAAATTCATAATGCATGACATGTTAGCCACATAGTCAAGGCCTCGTGCCAAGAAAAGAAATAAAATTTTTGTCAAGGCCTTGTTCCAAAACCAAATTTCTCTAATGAGTCATATCGATTCATTGAGGGGATATAGAATGCCCCGACTATCACTTAATAAGTCCAATGCATTCCTAAAATGAAAATGTTGATTCATAACATAATTTTTTTTATTTAAAATAGCATAGAAAATTTCAATACTTTAACAATAATCCATTAATGGTATAAAAATAGAATATCGATAGTCAAACATATAAAAACTCATTCTATACTACATGCAGTATTGTATTATAACAAATCTCCCTCAATTATTAATAATATCTATTAAGGAATGTTGAAATAGTTGAAAATGACCAGGAAAACTCTTTGACAGAAATATCCTTTTTTGTGAAATCATTTAAAAGTCTCACAATTTATAAAGTAAGTCATTTTAAAGCGATTTTTGAATAAAAGTGTCCCATACACCTTTGAATCTTTTGAAATAAATTAACACTTTAAAACAATCTTGTCCACGTAAATAAACCACTAAAACCAGTTTGAAAATAAGGACCTCAATTAAAAAGATTTAGAAAAATAATTCTTTAAAAAAATTTAAAATGATGATATATTTAAAGTGACCCTTAAATAAAACCATAAAAGATTCATTTTTAATACATTTAAATGAAACATGGTCATATATTATAAAAAGTTCCCAGTAGAAACTTACAGAATAAGAATCTCAAATAATAATGATATTAAGACAATAACCCTTACCTTGTACGTTCCTTTGCTCAATTGTACGTTTAACCTCTTGTATAATGACCATAGTATATTATTAAATTATAAAGAAACGATATTAATATATATAATATCGTATATAATTATTTATTACTCTATACTACCCATTTAATAATAATTTCAACATTAAAGTAACCTTTCACGTAATAATCACTTTCATTACCATACATGTTTTAACTTGTTATTCCTGATCATATCACATAGATCATGATTTAAATACCTATAGAATATAAACATGATTTATATATCATATATATTCAGAATAAAAATATGTATAATAGATAGATATATGAAATGAAAACACCATTAATGGAGACGGTAGTCCGTACATACGCATGAATGTTGTTTCTGTTTTGTTATCGTATTGTATAAAAGGAAATAAATGAGATATATTTATATAAAAATATATATAAGATACATTATATATATTATATCATATAACTAATATTAATCAAAATATATATATTCTTAAAGTGTGATCGTTGAAGATGAATCTCATAGCATCCTGGAGAAGATATTCTGTACATACGCATGAGCGACAATATCATTCTATTTGTGATGAAATTTTATGTAATTGGGTGGAATATTATGATTATAAAAACTAAATGTTATATTTATTATTTTTGATATTTATACTCATTAATATTCTAATCCAAATGAGTTGGTGTTGAATAACAAACTATACCACGACATAGATACCGTAAGCCATATGTCCGCACGTATGGTGAATTTCTCATTCATATGATGGGTTATAAAAATGAATATGGTTGTAAAATATTTATAATAAAATTAAAATATGTAGAATGTAATAGATTTATTATTTTATAATGGAAAAAACAATAAAGAGTTAGTGTAAGAAAAAATAACAATGAATGTGGTGATGAAATAATTACCTCTTCTTGGGGTGATTCTTTTTTATTAGATCAAAAGGGATCTATAGGTTGTATTTATGATCAAATTAAAGACACTAAGATAAATTGAGGATAGTAGGGAGGAGATTTTAGTACGGTTTGGCCATGGAAAATGGTATTGGAGGTGTGAAATTAAGAGAAGGGGGTGTACCCTTTTATAATAGAATTCAGGGGCACTTTAGGAAAAGAATGGAATATTATTTTATTTTATAATTACTTGAGGTTTATAATAGCTCTGAATGGATTTATTTATTGTAAAATTGGTGGTGGTTCTAAATCATCTCAAACAATTGGTTTTATACATGTTTAGGTAACCACAATAACCTTGTCTGTTAGATTTAACCCTTAGTTAAATAGTTTAACTATTACCATGTCTTCTTGTATTACTACAATACATGGTTAATAAACGTACTATAAAATTCCCACAAAACCTCAAGTGGATCAGTAATATCATATCTATCATTATATAAGTACTTTGGGAGATCATTTTATTTTAAAAAATATTATATTGTTTAATATTATAGTGTTAATTTTAAAAACTTATTTATGTCAATTTTTACACTATTTAGTATTTGGTTTTTTTGAATGTCATAAAAACTTTATTATTTTGAAAAATATACATTAAATAAACCCTAACATGTCATATTCACCTATAAAAGTTTTTTATGTCATCAAGATTCTCAATTTACATTTATTATTATCAATAATTTTAACCTTCCATTAATAAGGTAATTACATCATCATCATTGTGTCACAAAAATATTTTGTTATATAATATCTAAATATTATAAATAAAATAAAAATATGAAGGAAATATTTTTATATATCTAATAAATAATTATAGTTGAATTTATCTTATTGTATCCCTATTTTAAAAATGTTTTATTTATTAAACATTGAATTTAATACTTTTAACTCTTCTTTAAATAAAATATAATAAATGTACTAATCCGACCCAAATGGTTAAAAAAGATTTAATTTTTGTCCTATGGTTGAACTTGTTTGAATAAAACTTATCTAATTGAATTATTACATGTGTTAGGGTAATAATATTATCATTCTTAACTTTAATTACCCTATTTACTTTTAACTGTGGTAAATAAAATTCAAATGTTATTATTCACAAAAAATATATTTTCTTCCTATTTAACCACATTTTACCTACTTATTTCAACTGTGCCTCTCATATTGTTTAAATTAAATTCATATAAGACATAAAATTAAGTATAATGCAAATTTGAATACGTGACTTGACGATAGGTAAAAGACATTTAATAGTTCAGTAAAATTACATATATCTAATCTTATAATAAAATGACTCCAATGAATTAAATTAGAATAATACAGGTATTATGTATTTATTATTACATTAAAATAAATTTATAGATAAATATTAATTATTTAAATAATAATTCTAATTTAAACAATATTGCAGTAATTTTACTATTCAAAAAAATAAGTATTTTCCGAAAAATACCAAAAATTCACCCTAAGATAATTTTAATATTCAAAATTTAAAAATTATTTCTATTTTTAAAAAATAAAAACATATAAGTTTCATTAATTAATTTAAAATTAATTCTCATGGATAAAACTAGAAAGTTAGATTTTAATAAATAAAAACTATCATAATATTGACATGTGTTCATGTACAATTTAAACATGAAATTATATGAAATTAGATAAATTATATCAAATGATTAAAATAGAATCTAATTAAAATTTTAAACCACTAAAATTCATAATTTAACACCATAAATTATTTCCATTAAAAAAGTTGGTTTTCAATTAAAATTTCGTATTTTTCATTATTCATCAAAATATGAAAGTTATAAGAAATGTACCAAAAAATTATCCAACGTTAATTTTTTATGTTCTGTTTATAATTAATAATTTAATTTCATAAAATTTAATATATAAAATTGTCAATTATTGTATTTAAAAGGGTTTTCAATTAAACGGAAGAAAAACTGCATTTTTTTAAAATACTTCATTTATTTGAAAATTTGTATTTGTCCTTATATTATGTCTATGAAACACAAAAGATGAATGTTAAAATTATTCACAATGTGGTCAATACTACTCATAACTACTTTTTAAATAGCTAGTTTGATAGTTTGTGATGCACATGAACTCGGTGTTGCATGTAGCGCAAGCTATTGAATTATTTTAAAGAGATATCATACAATGAAATCATGGGGTGTTACATGGAATGTAATATGGAGTATATGGGGTACCCCATGTAAATTACATGCCATTTAAGTTACTTTACAATGATTTTACTATTCATAAAACACCATCCCACGTGATGTTTCACCCGGACACACACCCATGTGCCATGACATGGTGTGTACTCAGAGTACATAGTGTGTACTATTCAAAACCCACCATTCCATGTTCTTTTTCGCACAAACGGACACATGACCAACCACCACATGACATATTCTCATAGTACGTGGTGTGTACTAATGAAAACTACTTCTTCCCCAAATGGGAAGAACACAAGGCATGTTTCCTTAGAACACACACTATGTAAACTGGGTTTCTGATGGGAAAACCGTCAATACTCCAGAAGCACCATTTTTTGCCCCGAAAATGAAAAATCCGGACCTAAAAGGACACAAGTTAGAATAATAAGGATTTAAAAACATTAAAAATCTTGTTTATATGAAATATATGGTGAAATATTAAATGGATATACCTTAGGGTGGAAACTGCAAAAGATTCGTTCAATTTCACAATACACGGTTATCGCACGCCGAGTTAGCGCATCAAGAGATTTGAAATGGTACCTCTCCTACCTTACATATATCCATATTTATCCCCATATCTTTTCTAGCAATGGACATGGCCAAGGAGTTTACATATAAGTTATGTTCAAGGATGATGAGGAAAGAAGAAGAAGGAAATGAAAATAAGTAAACAAAGAAAACAAAAAGGGGTTGGGGCCTGCCCCAGTGCCTGACTAGAGTTTATGCCTTGCCTAGGCTAAAATACACTTTTTTAATCAATGGTGGATAAAATATATTAATATGACTCACTGTTTAAAAGACATTTCAAACCGAACCTGTGTGAATAAATTAATATTTAATTTACTAATATAAAATATTACTAATTCTTCTAAAGTTCAAATAACTCATATTTCCACGAAAACTCTATTCCTACGGTAAACACCCTATTCCGGGACAAACAAAGTGTTCAGAAACATTATCTGTTTTCATCTAGATTGGAATTAAATTCATTTTACCCCTAACGAGTATACAATGGAAAATTTTTAATTTTTTGCTAAAAAAAGTGTTCCGAAAATAGACATAAGTCCTCAAAATTAACATAAATTTTGTTTCAATAGTGATGTAGTGTTTGTTCCAGTAGAAGAAAAATGAATAAAAATATTTAAATTAATATTATATAAACCAGTAGATCAAAAAAATTGACTATTTTATAATGGATGAGTAATGATTATAAATATTATTATTTTATTAAAATTTGGGATATTATGGATTAAATGTGGGTCACTTTTGGTCCTTTATACGATTTTATTTAAATGAACATCATGTTATTCACACTACAATTTTTAATTAGTGTAACATTTTAATATATGGAATTCCAGAAGATATTTTTGACCATTTATAGTATTTGGAAATATAATATATTTATATTAATCTTGATAATTTTTTTGACAATATATTCGAATAAAATAAATACATTTAGGGATTTCAAAACCACGATTCTTGAATTGTTAATTTAGTGGAAATATAAAACGAATGATATTAAAAATATTAAAATAAATATAATATGAGATAGTTAATATAATCCTTGAATTATATAAGTACATTTGACATGTATAATATATAAGAATATTTTTGGTTTTATTTATAATCTTTTTTTGGATATTTTCATGGTCAATGTAATAAATAATGTTGAATTTAGTAAAAAATATTTTAAAAGAATAAAATAATTTATAAAATTACATAAAAATCAAATAAGTACAATAAGATAAAAGTGAATTAGTTTTCTTCTAAAATGTAATTCGATGATATTTTTGGACCTTTTTTAAAAATTTACCTTTGTATTGGCCATATTATATTTTATTATTTTTAGTAATTCCAAAATTTCCTCTCACCTAACTTATAAAAAGATACCCTTTCCATCACTTCATATCATCACCTTTAGCCTTCATGATCCACTATCCCCTATTGAATTATCTTCCCCTCACATCATTACAAATTATGTAGTTTCTAATATCACAAAATACAAATTATAAGTTCCATAAAGTGGTTCTCAAATAGATAAATACTAAAGTGTTCTTTTTCCCATTTAAATGTATTCTCACATATACCTTAACCTCATACAAGATCCAATGTTTCATGAAATCTCCAGTAATAAAATATATAATTTAAAATTTTTATTTTGATGTTATATCCATAAAATCTTTTATTTTCCCAATTCATTCTTATAATAGATATAGTTTTCAATAGAGTGTCAAGTCACTATCATAGAAAATGTTGATTTTTCATATCCCACTACTGCATTCACGCAATGTTTATATTAAAAAATATTATTTAAAATTGACTCAATATATATATATATATTATATGGACATACATTATAGAATTAAAATATGACTATAATATTAATGAAAACTAAACTAACACATGAATGTTGAAAACGTTCCTAATAAACAAGACACATATCATAAAATTTTATCAACTAAATCAACCTCATGTCTCAAAAAATTGATATTTGAGACCATTTAAATATATTTTACTATAGTAAAACTATTTACATCCACTTATATATTATTATTACCATTTTACTGGAAAATTCACAGTGAACCAACCAAGAAACACTAAAACGAACACAGCCGAAATAATTGAAATGAAATAATATTATTAATCAATGGGTAGAGATCAGTTATAAAAAGGTAATATAAGTTATTATAAATATGAATATAGTTTTATAATAAATTAATATCAGTATTTAAACTATTATAAATGAGGTTTGAACATGTTTTATAGAATTCAATCATAAGACAATGGGAATTCATTTTTAAAATCCTCTTTAATGTATATTTTTATGAAATAAAAAACAACATTAACTTTTACAATATGAGATAATTTCCAAATTTCGTGAATCTTTAATATTTTTATTAGTTCATTATAAGAATTTATGGTTATTTTAAAAGACTTGTTTTCCTTCATATGTGGGAAGTATTCTTTTATAAAAATATATTTTCCTCATGAAATTTTTTAATGATGTGAGTATACAATTTTGGTTATTTTGTTTTGGTTCAAGGTAAATACATTTGATAATCTGTGGTTATATTATAAATCATATATGGGTGGGTATATGACATCTGTTCTAATCATTGGATATGTTGTATGTTTCGTGTAATTGGTATTCCATGTGTAACTATGATATTTACATTATAATGTATATACGAAGGTTACATTGTAATGTATATGAGAGTGTTACGAATCATATGTTATCCATGAGGTTTTCAATAATATTGAATTATTCTATGAAAATAATGAACCCATTTAAAAAAATGTTTTATTTATTCATTATTATTTTCTTTGAAATTTCATGTTCTAACAAATTAATTATATTTTACTATCTAGGGTAAGAAGTATATATTTCTTGTGTTTATATTTTTAAAGGATTACCTATTTATTTCTTTTTATATGTCCCTTAATATGATATTTCTGTTCCTTACATGTTATAAAATATTTCTCAGATCGTTTATGGTCGGTTAAGGGAAAAGAAATACCCAATATTTATTCTATGAAGATTTTATACTAACAAAATAATGTATTATTTTTAATGACTTTTCTATTATAAAAAATGGATATTATTTTATTAGAATCAACTATGTATACATTTTTGTTTTTATATATGAATCATAACATAATTATCAAAAACCTAAAATAAAAAATATCCTTATGAATTTAAAAAATGGAATTGTAGATTAATTTAATATGTTATATAATGTTTAAGGTTGGGTCCTTATAGTTGAAATTAGAGGAAATTTTAAATATCATTTTAGTTTTGTATTATGTTAATATAATAAAATAGATAAATTTTTTACTTATAATTAACTTTATATAATATATAATTTGAATATTTCTTGGTTTCATTAACTAAATTATCTTTATTTACAGTTTTTTTCTACAAAATAAATAAGGAAGCTGTAGTATAATAGCACTAAGTGAATGATCACTATTCAAATAAAGAACATAGAATGATCTAAATTGAAATTGAGAAGTTTTTAACAATAATGGTTTATTTGACACATGCATTAAATGGAGGTGTCATCAGTGCAAGAGAACAACTATATCTACCACAAAAGAACATGATGATAGATGAACATTTTTAGGGAATCATCTTATACTATTACATTGATCAGTAGAACTTGTGTAGCTGACGTGTGTATTAATCATTTTGAATAGATATTTTATTTCATATGGTGATTATATAATAAAAAGTTTAGTCTTTATATTTACCATTTTTAATGGGGAATCATACTAGTGGTGGTCTATGGTATTGAATATTCAGGAATAAGAATATATTAAATCACTGCATTGGGATAGATTCAATAATCATTCCCTGGTAGAATATTTTTGCAAGGTGGTTCAAATTATGAAGGAAAATAATTTCCATTATTTTAAACAAAAGGAGGAATATTCAGTGTATGTGTATGAGGAAATCTTAACTCGATTGGAATGGAATAGTTGGAATTTTATTTGGGCTCTTGATAGTAAAATGAATCATCTTTTACTCCTGATTGAAACCTAGATATAAAAGTGAATTGTATTTTTGTGAATTAAAATGATATGAGAAAATTTTTCAATGTGTTGAGATGATAGAAATAGATTTTGATGATGATCATGTGTACATTGAAAAAAAATGTATATATGGAATGAAATGTGTAAGAATATGTAACATCCCGAAATGGGTACAACACATCGATGCCCAGAGCCAATTTACTACATGACCTGAGGCACACATCACTGTATTCCATAGGCTTTCAACTAGTAGATAGGTTCTAGTATCAATCATTTTGATACTACACCATATTTATTAGAGTAATACCCCACAAAAATACATAAGAAATAGCCAAATGATAAAACCATAATTTAAAAAATTCATGATTCAATTGATTACAAAAAAGGGAATACAATATCCCTAACTAAATAGTAGATAATTCATGGCAATTTTTTTCATGTCTCAAAATGAGAAAGAATAAAATAAATAATGTCACTCAGTACTTCTAAATGGATAGTAAACTAGGTCTGGTTACCTCATCCATGATTCATACCAAATCAACTATCTAATATAGGTCCCTTGACCTTGAACTATCCTACAACCATGATATCATTTTGGGTACAAATTATGAATCCTGAGTATGGTGTGAGTACAACTCAGTTGTGCACCACCAATTAAATCTAAAAGCACATCAAGTCAAAAATATTGTACACATATTTATTAATAAATAATTATAATTCATAATTAAACATTTATCAAATTACTAAACATTTTTAATATAATTATGTAAACCCCTGTGTTCTCAAGGACATCTGAACCTCAATACCTGCTTGGGACCATGCCAGATTCTGAAAAATCCAAAAATGGTTTCATATCTTAAAATTTCATTATTACTGTTAATTATCTCAATACATATATCTCTATTAAATCATTAATATTCATTATCTCAATTCATATATCATAATTTCATTATTTCCATTCTTCATCTTAAATCATATCTCAAAATTACATTGTTATAAATCTTGACCTCAATTCATATATCATAATTACATTGCTACCGTTCTTCATCTCAATTAAAATCTTATAATTCTAATGATTCCATTCGGCATCTCAATTCATATCTCATAATTCCAATGTTACCATTCTTTATCGTTTTTATCACTATGGGATTTTTATGTAGTAAACCATGTCCCAAACACTTATATCACATTTATCACAATGTCACCATTTCACATGTATCACAATATCACATGTACCACAACAAATCATTAATCTAGTATCCAATTAATCCGGATAATTTAAAATATCATTCAATCATCATTCTAATAAATATATCAATATATAAATAATTACATCATTACTTCTAATTATGTTAAAAAATAATTAATAATATGAATTCTCTTTATTAACTCATCAAATAATTAATCAAAAAAAATTAAATTGATACAATTATTAATTAGTCATATAAATCCATTTCATGAGGACAATATTTTCAACTAATTTATTCAACAATTAATGAAATCAAATTCTCAAATATAAATATAATAATAATTAATTAAAAAATTAATTATTCCAATTCAAAAATGTCAATATAACAATAATTATTTCAATTATTGATTATTACTATTAAATAATCACAATATCACTTGAATTAAATTTGTAATTAATCATTCTAGTTTAATAATCTCAATATCACTATATTTAATTCAAAAAATAAATACTCCAAATGAATAAATTTAATAATCCCATTCATTTAAATTAATTAATTAAAAAAAAATTAACCATGTTAAATAATCTACATATCCCTAATTTCACAAATCCATAATTAAATAATTTATTAAATTAAGTACTTCAAATCATGAAAATCAATGTGTAATCATAAAAAACAAATTATATAATTACATACATGTGACTGAAATCAAGATTTTGTGATTTGAATAATAGACCACCTACCTCTAGTTTGAGGATGACTAGTCATCAATTGATATAACTAATTTGAAGTGTCACAATCCAAATCATGATGATGAACATGATCTATATATGAATCCAGGATCCATGATTAAACAAATAATGATAAAAAACCCTGATCTACATCTATAACAACCATTTGATAAAAATTGCTCTTTTATCATGAAAGGTATGAATGGGAGATATATATATATATATCTAAAAAGGAATAATAAAATATGAAGAGTGTATATATATTCAATCATTAATTCAATTCAACAATAACATAGTTTGGGAGTTTTTTTAATCCATCCAAGATCCTCAAAAAATGTAAAAAAAATACATTCTCTGAGTTAGAGAATTTTTTTGGATTATATGGTGGTTCATTAAATTTTGAAACCATTTTTTTGTTTAATTAAAATACCCACAAGTTTTTCTAGTTATGGGAGCATTGTTTTCTAAACTATACACCTCAACCAGGCACAACTTCTTGGTTTTTCATGGTTTCTCCTAAGAAGATTCACATTTTGAGAATATATGCAACAACTGTGTGAATATGCTTTGTTTGGGATCCAAAGATTTGCTGGGGTGGGTTTCATAGTTTGGGAATGATGTGCTCTAACCATGTACTGCCTCCACCCATTTAAAATTTCTCAAATATTACCCCAAACACCTGAATAAATAACCCAAAAAATAATCATAACTATGAAAAATTGTATTGATAAATGATCATGAGATTTATTCACAAATGTTTGGGATCTTATAGTATACATGTCTTTTAACTGATCATCCCTGAGCAGTACTCCCATGAATCACTATGATTCAGTGTAAAAAATATCTTTCCATTGAGCCCCCATAACAACTTATCCCTCCCATGATTCTTTATGAACAAGCCCATGTTGCTACAATATCTGAACTATCATCACTGTATTTACCTGCAAAAATTTCTCACTATAATCCATGACACATATTAGATACTCTTCAAAGTATTCATCTATATAAATATAAACCTAAATCTAATTTATTAAATAATAAGTTTTTGGGTGATACCACAAATTATTGACACATGAAAAATGTCATGTGTATCATTATACCTCTGTCAAAGGATCTAATCAGTATGCCACCAACCATATTTGATTCATAACCTCAAATGGTCTAAAAAATGGGGAACCAACTATTCATGTATCTATATCTATTAGGGGACCAACTTAGGGGAAACCAAAATGAATACATGATCACTCTCTGGAAACTATAGTGGTCATCGACATCTATCACCAAATGACATGTGTCTAAATTTTGCTATAGCCATATACTTATGAATCAAATAAACCTCATTCGAGATCTTCTACACGAGACTCAATCCCAACTGTTCTGACTCACCTATATCCATATAGAAAAATGGGTGATCTACGTGGCCTACCATACAGATCACAGTATGGTTCCATCAATATAGATTCCAAAAACTATTTTTATAGCAGAACTCCCCCAAATCTAGGTACTTCTGCCTAGACCCACAAATTTATAATATACACACCTAAATCATATCCTCAAGGACATGTATCATATAATATGACTTCCCAACATTCTATATGAGGAATTATATACTCATTAAAACCATTCTACCAAGATCTTTTAAAAATACTTTATTTTTTCATGAAGTAAATTTTGAGTCATGGTTTGAAAATATTTATTATGGCACTCTGTACAGACATACTATTCGTGAACATAAAATACCCCCAAATGTTTTGAAGAGAAAGTCTCCCATTTCAGTAAGAAATTTAATTCTTCAGTCATTGGGTCCTCATACATCCAAAAAGAGTTATTATTATTAGGAATCCTCAGACAACTAAGTATAAAATCAATGGTAATAATGTCATATTTCCATTCCAAAATGGGATACAATTTTAGGCACCAATAGCTTTTTGTTTTTGGGACCTCAACTATTTGTATGTTTTTCTTCATGTCATGAACCCTAATATCCCATTTTAGAGAACCATCCATGAAAAAAATTAACATATGTCATGGTAATTTTTGGTCACACCTAGATTCACTACCCACTTCAAGGATTGAAATTCTCACACAAGTTCCACCCGCATGCTTGTAGGTACAAAAATTGGATTGCTGATATTGATGATCTCATCATCATCCATGTTCCAATATAAAGTTGTTTCCCCACCTTTAGTTCATTCCCATGTGGTCAAAACTTTCAAATCCCCACACTTTCTTTCCATAATCCATCAAAAATATTTAGAATCCACTAAAATTGATATTATTATCATCTTATAATGAACATCCTAAACAACTACATAAATCACAACTAGTAGTGTCATCACATTCCAATCAGAACATGACTCCTAAATAGAATGAGCCTGAGATTTCTTTCTTAAATCATTGAAAATTGTTTTCCCATTTCCAAGAATATATTATTGATCAAATTAGAATGACTTTATATACTAAACCAATATCCACTATTTGAGGTTAAAAAAATATTCTAAGAAGATATACTTTATTATATTGTGATTAGTATACACTATAAGCATATAACACAAATGATAATTCCAAAAAAATAGTAATTCATAAACCACTATATATAAATCATGGTCATGCATATAGTAGTTCCGCTCATATAGCCTCACCTTATAAGGCCCTTATTACACAACTCAGCCAGCTGGAATGAAAACCACTTCATGAAGAATTCCAAAAGAGTTAAAAAAATAATCGTACAATCACCACCTAGATCAAGTTGGATCTATATTGTTGTCGTTGTCAAGGAATTATTCAATTACTATATTGCAATTTCACATTCTCCTAACCATTAAAACATTAATCTCATCTTTGTTAATCCCAATAATGGTTCTTATAAATGGGAAAAGTCTTAAATGAACCACCAATAATACCCTACCAACTCCAAAAATATATGGATATCAAAAAATTTCTTAGGCTACTACCAGGATACAACTTTCTGTACTTTTCCTAGGCCTATTGAAAAACCTTTTTAAAAGATGATGCAACCTAAGATTTTTACCCGATTAATTTAGAACTGAAACATATTAGATTGATGTATAGATGGTGATATTTTACAGTACATAGAAAGATGTGTAAATTTTTTTAATGATCATCCGTCTTATTAGAATACTCCAATATGTAATCCATATACACTACCATAAACTAATCTATGTACGGATAAAAGATTCTGATCATCAAGGCCATAAACACTACATGTCATTTTATCAACCCAAATGATATTATGATGATATCATATAGGACATACCCTCTTATGAAATTTTTTCAAGGTATTTTAGAAGTGATAACATTCAATATATGATACATTGATCGAAAGTTAATCTTGAAGAAAACACAAGATCTTATCAACTAGTCGAATAGATTTTAGATAACCAGAAGTGGATAAAAATTCATCACTATTGCCCATTCCATTTTTCGGTAACAGAAATTAAATAATAAGTCATTTTTTCTTTCTTAGAAAATAATGTTAGATAACCCCAAGGGGATGTAATAATTTGGATAAATACCTAATCCCCCCCAACTCCTCTAATCGATTATGATTTTCCTGAATATAAACTAGTGTCATAATGTACGGTGGAATAGAAAATAGATTATCCCCCGAAACGAGAATATTTCAAAATTAAAAATCCATCTCAAGTGTTAACCCTATATGTCCTTATGAAATATATCTTAAATCATTAAACTACCAGTGAAAAGAAAACCCTCATTATAAATCCATCATCTATAAAAAAACATGCATCTTCGGTTTAATTATCCCCCGTTTTCTTGGGAAATGGACCTACACAACACACCATGATATCCCACTTCTGATGGTGACTATACATGTTACCCTATGGAGATCCAAATATAACTCTGCTATGTTAAAAATAAATGTGTTCTTGGTATGATACTAGCTAGTCAAAAACCACAATAAGTTCAAATCCTGTCGTGGAATCAATGTAATGATCCCAACTAAAATTATACTCCCCAACCATGAGAGAACCTCCCATGAATAAATAGATATAACTTGACTGAACTACAAATGATTTATATATATTTAACAACATGATAATTAACCCCACCACCGGGTTCAAACAATTTTATATTTGTGAATAAATAAAATAATGTGATGAACCACTATTAATTAAAGAACTAACTATTATAGAAACCACAATAATAGAACCTATAACCATTGACATTCCAAGATTGATATCCAATAATGTAGGATGAACCTATTGTAATTTTCTTTCCCCTCATACATGTGATTCAATCTGAATCCAATGAGATTCATAAAATTTTATATATGTGTGTTCTTTACCTAATGTATCTTTTCCAATAACTCTATAAACTTGGCCTACAGAATACCAGCTTCCAGACTATTAAGGGGTAGAATATCCACTTCTCACACTTTGGTTCTGTCTCACTCCACTCTCACTACCCATCTATCATGGGTCCCAATAGAAATCATGTTGATTTTCAATTTGTTCACAGGATTCAAGATCTAATAGATTTCTTGGACTGTCTCCCCAATATTGGCCCGATCTATCGCATTCGCAAAAAATAACTCATCTAAGATGCCATGTAACTAATCCTTACCACTAACCACTCCTCCTGTTTTCCCCAATCTAACATTCTTTTTGTGATACTTCCATCTCCCAAAATTTGTACCTCCCGATCATCTATCCTCAACCATCTTTCTTTCACTAGAAGTCCACATCATGTTCCCCATAGTTATGAGTGATTGATCCACCACATCCAAAAACATCCTTATCTGAAAATGTTTATAATGGGGCTTAATATCAAATTTAATAACTTCCTAAAAATGGCTCCCGTATAAATATCTTCCCCATCCACCACTTGAGAAAATTTCTATAAATAATAAATTCATCCAGCATAGTCCCTCACTAACATACTCTTCTAAGGAAACCATATGAGATCAGTTTCTCTCTTCATCCTCCACAACTATGGATAGATGTGATCGAGAATATTCTTCAATAGGTCCACCTTTAACATATTAACATCACATCTTTTATGAGTGTGAATATGCCACCATCACTTCACTAATCCGCAAAGCATATATGCATCCATTTTGACCCACATATCCGGAAGAGCCTCCAAATGGTCATGTATTAGTTAGATAGACTCAATCCGATACTCTACTACTATAGGTACTCAAAAAAATGTAAAATATGGTGGGTCACAGAATTTAAACACGTGAATCAAGTCAGACATACTCTTCACAAACCACTATAGGTCTCATTCCATAGACTATATGAAGTGAGAATGTTCACTTGGACCTTGTCTCCTACTTCATTCCGCATTATTATCGGTACCTCTAGTTCCACTACTGGTAGATCATGTCCGTCCATATCCTACTGTTATACTATAAACAAGAATCATTAAAGAGACATATATTTACAATGCCAATTACACGTCTCTGAAATCTAGCACGCCATAATCAATTTACATATGTGAAAAACTGAATGATGTATAATAGGTCTTTTTCCACAAACCCCTCTGCATTGAAAAAACATAGGCACTATCCCTACCCTTAACAACTCAACATATATGACATGGTTAACAGTGGGTAAAATCACTCTCATATTATTGTTTTTTCATTAGACCCCATTTTATTCACATTCTTCATAATTACTCAATTTTAATAACATATATGGTACCTTTTTCCATTTCAATTTCACTACCAATGAATACATTTGAACTTTATGAACATAACAAAAACCAATTTTCACCTGTGTACCTAAAATGATGCAAGCATACTCAAATCCTATTTCATTATTGGCCTTGAGTTAAATATCAAAAAATAACAACAAAATTAATCACATCACACAAAAATTTCCTCAAACGAGGTGAAATACCTACAACAGTAACAACACACATCAATAACAACAATACCACCCTGGGTACATGGATTTTATATTCATAAATGGGTCAGTAACTCCCATGAATGAGTTCTTATCCAAGACCAAATCATCCCATTATTTATCTACCTATCCCAAATATTTTGTAAAATTAAAAGAGGCCTCCACTAATACCTCTTTGTAACATCCCAAACCCATTTCCTCCCTCTGTTTCCTCGAGACAACATGCTACATGACCTCAGGTGCACCTCCCTATATGTTATTGGATATTGACTAGTTGTGGGGGTCTAATATAAGTCATGGGGAAACAATTACATATTTATTAGAGTAATAAACTAGTAGGAATTAATAATCAATATCCAAATGTTATATTCATAACAATAACTATATGAGAATCAAAATTTGGCCAAAACATGAAATAAATTAACCAGAACTAACCTGAATATATGTAACAATAATATGTGTAAGGTGTAAATATTAAAGACAAAAAAAATAATAAAATACACTGACTAATGGAAAGTTGGATCTGAAGTACATCTAGACCCATCATCCATGCTCCATACAAAATAATCCATTTAACACTAGGACCATTCCCTTGACTTGTACTAATACAATGAAATTTATTTAAGTACTAATCAGCATATGGAGTCGGGTGTGAGTTCAACTTAGTATGCCATCCCCAACAACATCTAATACAATATCCTATCACTAATATTGTATGAAGTTATATAATGAAATAAGTAAAATGCATAAATAAAAAGTTATCACATTGTTATACATTCAGTATTTAACCACATAAACCCCTAGGTTCTCATTGACACCCAAACCTCAATTTATTAAGCCCATGCAGATGTCTAAATTATCCAAGTGGGATACAAAAACTAACAATTCCATTGTTATTATTCATTACCTCAATTAATATCTTAGACTATCATTTTCATCATTCTCCATCACAATTAATATATAAAAATTCCATTATTAGCATTTTTTATCTCAATTCATATCACAAAATTCCATTTTTTGGATTCTTCATCTCAATTAATATATTATAATTCCATGGTTACAATTATTCATCACAATTAATATCATAGACTTATATTTCAACCATTATTCTTCTTGATTCTGATAGCATAATTCTTAGTTTACCACTATTTATTTAATTTATCACAATGGGATTTTGATACAGCAGACCATATCCTACAAAAATATATCACATATAACAAAATTTCACAATTTCATATGTAACATAAAATCCCAATTACCACAAAAACTCATTAATTAATTTACTACGAAATCAATCCAATTAAATATTTCATCCATACATCAATCCATTAATAAATTAACCAATTAATTAAATAGAAAATTATTTTTAATTAATTAAACAATAAATTAAATGTCTTAATTAAATTAATTAACTCAGTAATTAATTACCCACCTTATCCCTATAAATTAAATCAAAAAATATTTAATCATGTCATTTGAATTCATGAACACAATAATATCCATTAATTAATTCAAAAAATTTCCATTAATTTGTGTGATATTCATTTATAACATGTGATTTTTATGGAATGTTTTTCTGATGCAATTATTCACATTTTTTGATTACGTTATTATTCTTTTAAAATTATTATAGTGATGTTTTGTTACTTTATAAACCAATGATGGATCAGTCCATGATATACATCCAACGAATTATAAATTTTGGATGTTCATCATAATAGTTATTCCAAGTGTATCTTTGATAGATATATTATAAGGTTGGTGTGATGGTCACATTGTAAGGAAGCTGCGAGGGTTTTATATTATATTGTATCCATGATGTTTATAATAATATGTAATTATGGTTAAAAAATGATTCCCCAAGTTACCTAAATATTTTTTATTCTTTCCATGTTTTAGGGTTTCTTAGGTTGTCTTCATGGGGAGACTATGCCCCCATTACCAGAGTATAGCACAATTGAAAAATAATATGACATTTAAATAATATAACTGTAACAATAAATAGATGGATGAAATGATGAAGATATAATGGATAAAAAACGAACAACTTACAATGATATTAAAAATATTATTATGATACTAGTCACGTATATGTAACGATAGAAAACATGGATACAAAGAAGCAGACAATACATGTTGTACTAATGTAGAAAAAATGAATATGAAAAACATTCCAAAATTCCCACTCCCCAGATCAGCCATCTACTGCTATATCGAAGCTAATAAAACAATCAATCAAGTGTTTTATGTGGTAAACACCCATTTTTCAACACATGCATACATATATTCTACTCGAGTACTAATGGAGGAACATATAGGCTTTTAGATAAATCTATGTTGACCTTTTCCAATGCAGTTTATAACATATTGTCCAAGAATTACAAACTGAAAGAATGTGTGAGCATGAACATTTTAATGTAAAGTAGTACAGTAACATAAATAATGAAGTACACGGTTCATCCCTTAGCTGTTGTCTGAACATGTAAGTAGTTTATTTTATATAATTAACTACCAGTTTATATATAAGTCAAATAATGTATAACAAGGAATGACATCCTCACATGATAATAATAGGGAAGGATCCAATATGAACAAGGAATCCATGTTTACATTAATAATGAAGATGTTCCCTGTTAATAACCATTATAATTATGGCCTCAAGCTTCGAGCCATCCCAGATAGTAAACATTAGTCGTTTTATAAGGTTAAGTGTGTAATTCTAGGAGAATCATCCAAGGAATTCAACAATAATGAATCTAACTACGTCCAATGAAAAGATCATATGTAAAACAAGATAAGTAGTGACTCGGCCCGAGGGTGTATCCAAGGTTCCCCATGTCCATATATGTCACAATATATCCAAATAGATTTTCCAAGCCATCATCTAATAGTAATAATGTAGGGACCATATGGTGACATACCACACATCCAAAAGTATAAAAAGACTTGTTTATAAGGAGTGTCTATCACATGGAAACCAGCATCCTAGGATAAGATAGGAGATCATGAGTTCCCAAACATTTCCCTCAATAATCCATGGAATCCTCACGTCTAACAACTCCTAGAATAATGTCAAGGTCCATAAACAAGGTAACATAATTTTTTTTCATTTTATTAATTAAGGCCTATAAATTTCTCATGTCATTATATTATTTAATAAGTTTATTCCATGCCATTCATATAGGTGACAAGGTATCTCCAAGAAATGAAACTATTATTTAATTTATATATTTCAAAGTCACCAAATAAAAATAATGTTCATTACACAACATTTAATTAATGTAAATAGTCTATAAGAGAATTCCAACATTTATGTCATTTTAGATAAAATTACCTGGTTACCTCCTTCACATTTCATAATCATGAAAATGTTTCCTAAGGAAAAGCAATAACGTGAAATTCATTAATAATATTCTAGGACCAGTGAAATCAAATTTATATATATATATATATATATATTATAATTACAATATATGGTCCATTGAATAATTTAATACACATTCCCTAGAAGGGTCAAGTGGATTTAATATACAAAAAGACATTCGCACCCCAACCAAATAGTCATTTAATAAATTAAGGTCTTACCATTATAAGAGTAAAAAACAATCACACCCGAAATGTGGTGCAGACACACAAAACATGATACTAAATGCATAAAGTATTGAAACACACTATATGGGGTCATCATCATTGAGGTAGAAACCTCCGACTAAAGAATTATTATTCAGTAAGAGTATTAGAATACCATACTAATTACTTTAATAATGACACATTAATGAAACATATAATGCCTTATGAAATCATACCACCCACTTGGGATATTATAAAATTACAAAACATGAGGGATGATATATAGATAACCTACCTCATACTACTATGAACCTCCACATACAATAGTATCCTCTAGAGTGGGCCAGATACGAAGACATATAAATAACATACAGACACCCTTAAAATATAGTATATGTCCATAAATCTATATATAATTGTCTATATAATGAAAAATGATGATGGAATAAATAGTAATTAGGTACTTACAAAGTAACATACAATATGACAATCATCGATTGAAATGGGAGCCCAATTAGATATCCATATCAATTTCAGAATAAATCATCAAAAGAGCTCAAAGGAGAAAAGAGGGGGAGGTTCTGTTATCTAGAAAAGAAATAGGTAGAAAATGGGTAAAATTTAAAAAAATTAATTGATTTTTCAATAATTAACCATAAAATGGGATTCACATTGTTTGTCCACACAGTTGGAAAAACTATGTTCCAATTATTCATGAATAGAATTAGGGATGAAAATTTGGAACCGCTGATCTATATAGTTAGGGAAAATGTGTGATGACTATTCAAAATATCTATTAAATTTGACTTCAATTTTTCACATGGTTGTGCAACCCCAATAACATTGTCTAGGAAAAATGTGCACCTTACTCCAACCAATTGTATAGGCTATCATGATTATATATAATGGAGTGGCCTCCCCACATAGTTTCTATTAATCATTTATCCAACATATCTTCTCCACATGATAGGGATTTGAGATCTAAACAAGCACTGAACACCCCCAAAACCATTGTGAACTCATTAGGAATAAACATGTGATATAAAATAAATAATTATAATAAATTATAATTGATCTATACCTATGTGAAAAACCATGTTCTTATAGTATCACCATATAGGAACACACCCCATAGTTCACCTTCAAAGGGTGATGAAACACATTATGAGAATATCTATGTCCACTATGTATGTATGTGAGCCTCCTACCCCCATGTCTCATACTCTACAGGGCCATTCTTCCATAGAAACTATATTAAAGGAATAGGCTGAACTCATATATCCCTTTTGTTTTAGTCAAAAATGCTTACAAGATACTCATAAAATGTAGCATCAATAACTAAATCAATATCCTCCATATAAAAAATATGATATGGGTCATATTAGATCCCACCAAGCTCTAAAATGTGGATGAAATCTTGTATTGGAAAATACCTCTGATGTAGTAGCAACCTATTGGAAACTAATTAGACTAAATTTAGAAAATAAAATTCCCCAATAAAAGATATGTGGAAGATTACCTTGCCTTAGTATCATCCTATTCACTATCTTGGGATACACCAAGAAGAAAACACAATCCCGGAATTTGACCTCCCAAAGTTATCAATGAATATGAGTATATGAAATATGTCTAGATTGAGTAGTAGACAATAGCTTACTTGTCTGCTGAACCATCCCTATAGTCTCCTATATGAGACAAGAACTAAGTAAAGATGTCTCTCATGTTTTTAGATATCACAGGGGTAAATGTAATGGAATATAATAGAAGGCCTCAAAATGATCCATCTGAATAATTTCCAAAAATCTATTATTATAGGGAAACATGAGGAGAAAGATATGTTTCTCCAAATATCCACTAAAATCAATGGTGAATTCCTTTAACATGTACTCTATAAAATTTATCTACTATTAAATATATCCATTGTTCTGAGGGTGAAATGTTGTTCTCATAAGCATTAACGCACAAAAAACCTTCTGTAACCATTGTCAGAGGCACGACATTTAGAAAGTGTCCCTATATGAAACAATTGAATGAGGGAACTTGTGTATTCATATAATCTCATTGACATAAAATCATCTAATATCATAAAAAAAATATCTCCTATATAAGAAAGAAGTGGGATAATTTTTTCAATCTTCCAATGAATACTAATAAAATGTTTCTACCTCAAGGATACCTTGATAAGTGCAATAAAAAGTACATGGAAACAACTTCCCATTTCCATTCCAGGTGAGGAAGATACTGTAACAATCATGCAAGTCCCTAGTTTTCTTACTTCACATGTTGACATTTTTAAACCCTATTTTTAAATCCTACTATATGATGATTCATCCTAGGTCACCAATATTTTTATTTTATATCTTGATACATCTTGAATATTCCAAGATGAACCACCCACTATGAAATATGGGACTCCTGCATCCATTACTCTCTCATATCTGTATGAAACCAGACTCATGTATATTTATGTAGGATGTCATCTCAATCCACAGAACAATATGAAGGAAGGTATTCTCCAAAAATACAATCACATAGAACAAAACCTTAAAGATATAAATATGGAAAACTCATCAAATTCTCAAGGATGTATGTGTTAACTGTCTGGGTTGAGATATATGACTACTTTTTTCTATTATGAGACTCCAAATTCAACTAATATAAGTGTTACATCAATTTCCATTCACCACTAGATTCCATTATGTCATTTTCCTGATTTTTTCTTCTCTTCACATTAGCAACATCATTTTTTCCCTAGTATATAGGCAAGGTCATAATTTAAGGACTGATGAAATTCAACTCATTTGTGTTTTATAATATTCCAGTCACAAAATGTATAGTTATATTTGAGGCTCTTATGATGTGTATTCTTGAAAATGTTATCACTCATATGATAGTGTGTCCAAATAACATAAGTAATGGAAACTTATTGAAGGCATAAGTTCAGGAATTAGGTTGTTTCTATCATGAGGCTACAACAGCTGAAATATATTTGTAATATCTCTTTCCTCTTGCTTCAACAATATACCTAGAACTCTACCATATGCATCACATAACATTTTATAGCCTCTACCATTCTATTGAAATATTAAAATTAGTGTCTATACATTCATTCCCTTCATCATTGGAATGGATATATCACACAATTTTGAAAACAGGATCTTAATATCCTTCTTTGTAGTACTAGTAAGACGATAAAAAATGGTGTGATAAGTTTTTTATGAAATTTATATAATAAATATACATCCTCTAGAAACTATATATATCAAACATTTTCTTGGGTTGTTTGTAGGAATCTATAACATAACCCATCTCTAGGTCAACAAAGACTCATGTGTTCAATATAAGCTGCACCAAAATGTAAACTATGTTGATCCACAAGTGATAATAACCAATATTTACATCAATTTGATGCACTCACCATGTACTAAGAAAATTTTAAATATTCATATCACATTATTTATGAGTGTAATAATACAGCATGTTTTAATTCATCAAGATTATAAAAAAGAATCTGGATAGGTATTTCTCACAATATTCAATAGTTCCATGAAAGTGGAAGGAAGATTTGTAAGATATAGAATCATAAAATGGCACTTATAGAGTATATACCAGTTAAAAAAGATGTAAAAGTAATTTCTAATGGCCTAAATCACATATGATGAATGACTGATCTTAGTTTGATCATAGAAAACACAGTATATTGTCAGATCTTGTTAAATACGTCTCCAATATAAGGTACATGATATCAATTCATGAACATAAGAAATTTCAGACATCAATAATATATACATATATGAATGGTTACATCCACCTTATTGGAGAAAATAATGGGTGAACACAAATAATAATTATTAAATAATATAAAACCTTCGTCATCTAAATCCTCTAATTGTTGCTTGAGAAATTAGAGATTAGTATGTTCCATCATGGATGGAGGAATGGCCACTAGAGATTCAATCGAAACAAGATCAACCATATACTCAAACACTCTATCAAGAGGTGAGCTATAAAATATCTTCTATAAATACTTCATTAAAATTATGTACTTTTGGTGGGAATTCAGCCTGATATATATCGTAATTCTCACTGAAGAGATTGGATATTTGGATGGTCACTCCGCTTAGAGCATTATTCATTGGTTTATCCCCCAATCTCTGAAATACCCCTCATTATAATGTATAAAACTACTACCCTCTAGTGATGTTTAAGTGACCTTATAATGATTGTGTCTTATAAAGGTGTGAATACGAACGGACCAATACCTCCAAATAATGAAACCAAATCTTATCTTTTTATGAAAAAAGTGGTTCCATGAGATTGTTTAACTTCAAAACACAAGGGGATAGTAATACGATATTTTCATAATTATATTTTCATTGATTGATAATGAAATGATGGATTGTAAATCACCATATGAAATAAATCAAATTATATAGTGGAGAATACATGAATATTAATACATACTTTAGATGGTCCAGCATCTTGATCCCAAAGTATTAGCTATTGTTTATTAAACTACCCAGATCCAAAACCATGTGTAAAAAATAAACTACCATGATCATTACCACTCTTCTCGTGCTGCTAATAATTTGAATTCTGCCTATTATAGAAATAAAATATTACTTGGCTAGTCCCACTAGTTTAATTCCTACTCCCTACAAGAGATGGTCTAAAGGAAACTACCCCTAAGGTTGAGCTATTATATGTCTACTTTCACAAGGATTTGATGTAAATGTCTGATAGAATATTTTATGGATGCCCATATGGATGCAATCATAGTACTCCAGAGGATCTCAATCAAAATGAGGCTTCAATGGACAATGTCGTTCACATAGATGGCATAGTATAGAACATCCATTATGGGTTCTTTGGATATCCCGTCCAGGAATAGAAACCTTGAGGGGCCACTTCTTTCTATCTAAAAAATCTACTTGAATATCTAGGTATTGATACTCTTTTACCCATGTGATCACAATACTTTAGGATGTTCTCAATAATAAGAGTCTGATTGACTATTTCAAAAAAATTAGGATGTTGAAATACATTCACTTAACTATAGATAGAATACACAATACATTCATTGAAGCGTCCACTAGGAGAGAGATCATTAATAGCTTTAAGAAGTGAAATGAGATTTAACTCAGTGAAACACACTGAATACTCCATGACTAACATAAAACCCCACTCAATATGCATAAACTCTCTATCTTTTATTTCTCTTATCATCTAAGGAGGGAACTGATCATCGAAAGCAGTCTAGATTTCAGCCCACACAATAACCATATTGTGATGAACATAAATAATAAAATCCTACCATCACTTGAGAAAATAATACATCATGTAAGATGAAAACACGACCCTCCACATTAAATGAGTCTCCAGATGCTAAAAGATAGAAATTGTGTCTTCTAGATATGACTCATCAGTCTTTGAACCACCATACCCTGAGATAGTGGGAAGATGGAAGTTCTATAACATATGAGTCTGATAATCCATCATAGGTGCATGTCATAAATATTTTTTTTGACTACATCCGAGGTAGGAAACCATAAAAAAAAATAGTGTCAATTCCAAATGTATGTATAGTAAGTGGTTCCTCATGGGGGGATATAGGAGGAAATGTTGGGGTCTAAGGTCTCACCATGTCTAGAGTATGTTCATCAACACCCTCCTAGCATATGAAATGAGGACTTCATAGCAACCTTGAATTATACAATCCATGGACATGGCTAAGATAAATCATATATTCATATAGATAGTAATTGAGGATGTTAAATGTATGTAGATGGTTCGCTACCCAAGGAATACTACCCACACTACCTTCCTCAAAGGCTATGTTTTGGTAAGTAAAATTAGTTTAAATTAATGGGGTTCTAGAAGATGATATTCCATATATACCTTACCTCATCATTTACTAGAAACCATTTCTTTTTGTAAATTAGATTCCACATTTATATATTGGATTTTATTATATCCATATGTCAAGGTTAATTTAAAATTGATCTTCATTACAATTGAACCAGTTCTTATGCAACATATCACTAAAATCGGCCCCCATTTAATTTCAAACTAATTGCTCTACTTAGTAAATTACCTATCACAATCCACAAGGTCCCATTAAAACTCATGATTTGAAACTAGAAATAACTCCACCATAGATTAGGAAAATAAGAAGAATATTATACCTACCATAACATCACCCAAAAATAATTTTCTTATCATATATATAAAGTAGTGAAATAAACCTATTTGGATTGTTAATATGCATGCCTTGTGAATTATAGGTGCTTATAATGATGCATGAAACATTCTCTTTACCATCATATCATTGGGATAAGGATGAAATAAAATGATCAATCCGAATAATAATATTAATAACAAAATATCATGTGAGACAACCAATGGTGAAATTATATAATCCATTATAGGAAGAATAGAAAATTTATTATAATTTAGGAAATAATGAATTTACCATAAACATGGGTTAGCTATTCCTGAGAATGACTCATTACCATGTTCCACAGTTTTCCTAATATCACGTATATTTTATTCTAAACAGTATACCAATATAGGAACCCTTATGATACCACTTTATAACATCCTAGACCTAGATTCCACTTAGAGGTTCCCTGATCATGACAGTCCACATGGAATCAAGTACATCTCCCTGAATGATAGAGGCTATAGAATAGTAGTAAAGGCCTACGGTGTGTCTCTGGGGAGACTAGGACCTTATTACCAGAGTGTACCACACTAGATAAATAACATGATATTTAAATAATATAAGTAATATAGTCAATAAATGGAATAGTAGAAGTAAAAGATAATAATAAAAAATCGAACAAATGATAATGATATATAAAAGATATTGATGATATATGTCATGTATCAATAAAGATATTAAAAATGTATATAATGAAGTATATGATACATTTTTTAAAATAGAGAAAAATGTAGTTACAAAATCTATCCATGCAACTTGAGATATTTCATGTTCAGTTACTACATGATCCATCCTAATAAAACAGGAAATCGAGTGTATGATGCGGTACACCTCCCTTTGTCCACACTTGAATACATGTAATCTACCCATGTTCCAATGGAATACTAGGTAGGGTATGAAATAAATATCAATATTCTACCACCAATGGTGACTAAAACAAATAATGAAGTTAAAATGACATCAAATTGCATGTTATTATTCATATATAAAAGTAATTCAATACAATAATGTAAATACCAAAGTACTTGATTCAGCAACTCAGCTGGTGTCTAAACATATAATCAATTCATTTAATTTAATTAGTTTTTGGATTATATATTATTCAAATGAAGTTTATACAGATCTAAAATCCTAACATGTACATAATAGTGAATGATCCATTATTTAAAAAGAATCTATGATTATATTAATAATGAATAAGATCCTTGGTAATAAACAAAACATCCATGACCATAAGGATATATCCAACTCATATTGTAAATTTTCACCTAGATATAGTTGTATGATTTTAATACAATAAGGGTCATCCAAATAATTCAACTATAATGATTCTAATTGAGTCTAAAGAAATAATCCATGGTAAAATAGGATAGGCAATGACTAGGAACAATGGTGTATCCAAGGGACCTCATATCTATAGAAGCCATGATAGATACATTGAATGTATCCAAGACATCTTAAAATATTAATGAAGGTAGAGTCTATGGTTTCATACCTGGTATCCATATGTATAAAAATATATGTTTCTACAGTGGGTGTCGCCCTTGAAAACTGAAATCAATGAATTGGATTGGGATTAATGATTTCTCTTGGGATTCTATAAAGAATCCCCTAAGACCTCATGTTTGACCACACGTCGTATAATTTCAATGTCCACATGAAAAGAATCATAAAATTGATTCATTTAATAAATCAAGGCCATGTAATTTATAATCCCATTTTATAATTTAAGGGGTTTTTCCATGCATTTCATAAAGGTGGAAAGGTATCTCATGGGAATGAAACTATTCCTCAATTAATATATGTTCTAGTAACTTAATAAGATGTATGTTCAAGGCATTTAATATCATTAGTGTGACAAGGATAAAGGGGAATTATATAATTTAAATCATTTAACATTTAATTATATGGTTTCATACATCAATTTCCATAAACATGACAAGGATGGATACAAATGATAAATGATGCGAAATTAATTTATGTTCAGCTAGGGCAACTGATATCAAATATATTTTTATTCGTTACAATTACCATTTATGATCCTTGTATTTATTGAAAAATGCTTACTTCAAAAGGATCAAGTGTCTCTAACATACACAAGTGTAGTCAACTCCAATTCAAATGCCTTTTAATTAAGGAGGCAATTTCCATTAGAACAATCATTCCAAAGACAACTAAATGGTGGTGCCGACCAACATAACATGATACTAAAAGAATAAACAATAGAAACACCCTTTGTGGGGTTTTCTTCATTGAGGTCACAACAACTAAAGTGGTATTTAATATTCAATTGGAGTCATAGAAAATGGTTCTAATGACTATATGAAAGACATATTATTTAAACAAAAAATTCCTCATGAAATCAGATGCGTACATTGTAAATTATGAAACGATGAATCATGAGGGATATGTAATAGAGAACACACCTCTAAAAAATAATATTACCCTCATCCATTATTATCCTCTAGAATATATAGGATTAGAATATATCTTATTAAAGTATAAATTCATTGATAAATGGAAAATTGTCCCACATCTAAATATCTTCATTGGTAAAAATGATAAAAAATATATAAAAAGTAATTGAGTACTTAATTATACCAATCCACTTTGATGAACAACAACAAAAAAACTAGATTAGAGAACTAGAATATTTCATTTAAGATAAAATCAAATAATCCCAATGAATAAAATATGGGGTGTTCTATCTTCTAGAAAATGAATAGGAAGAAGGGGTGGGAATTTTAACATTTCAAGGGAATTATCATAAATTTACACAAAGTATGTATCACATGGTTTAGCCTCGTGGTTGGCTAAACCATGCACCACATATACATGAGATTCTCTAGGGAGGGTAATTATATATTTTTAGGCTGCACAATTATAAAAACCATTCGCCAACCATTGAAAGAACCTCTATAATCTCATATAAATTTTTTGCAAGGATGGAACGACCCTAGATCATAGTTTGAGAATACTGTGTACCATAATCCAGCCATCTATAACACCTCATATATTTAGATGTTACCAATCAACCTATCTTTCATTGTTTCTAATAACCATTAGGAAAACCTATTATCTCCCCCGATATGGGTTCTGAGTATCAAAAAAAATTTCGTTCACCCCTAGAGCCATCATTAACACTTTAAAAATCCATACTTGGCCCGAAATAAAGAACTAGAAAAAATTTAAATACATCGTAACCTGAGTGAAAAACTTGTTTCATACATTATGACATAATAATTATTGTAATAGATATGGAATCACTGAAAATAAATGATTGCCAAAAGGGTATAAAATTTCTTCTTGAGTTAAGTGACGCAAGTCAACAGGTGGAGGTGATCTTATTTTCATACCTACAACATAGATATATAACACGAATGACTAAAATATTTTTAGACAATTTGGGAAACAATGAAATTGGATATATCAATATTTTAATAATTAAATATATTTTCTTTAAATTGAAATTTTTGACTAACTAATCTACAAGTGGGGTAGAATTTATAAAAAAAAATAGGGCACCCATTTAAAATAATAAGATGAAAAATGTAAATTATATAGTTATAATTAAGTAGTGAATACATTATAATATATATAAAAATTTTATTTATTGAAATATTTCTCATTGATTTTTAAACATATAATCACTCAGATGTTAAATAGAATAGATTATTTAGATGATATATACATGAATCAAATTGTTGTAAACACTAATTTCATTATCCAAAATTTAAGGGGTAATTAAAAATAAATACACTAAAGCTTATTTAAAAACAATTAAATGATTTAATTGTATTTAAATTTGTTTAAGTACTCTTTGAAATCACAAAGGAACCTCAATATAGGATAAATATGTGTTACCATGTCCTAACTTATATGATTTTCCATGGGGTGAGGCTATGATCACTTTTCTTATCAGATGTTGGGGAATGATTAGACATACCTAATACTTCTATAATATGTGCCTGATATTTTTGAATAATTTCTTTAGGATTCACGGAGTTTGGATATGAAGTTCACATGTTATGGAGGTTTGTAAATTAATGAAACTTTGTAAATTTGAAAATCATTGGTCATGAATATATATGTATAGAAACGAATTGGTTTTCTAGTTTTCCTAGAATGTTTAGATCTATAATGGCATAAAAAATTCCAATCACAACATGTACTCTTATCATAACCTCTATTTTCATATGTTCAATTTATCGATGGAACATAAACGTACATTGAGATATAGGGCATATTATATGGGGAAATATTATTTTAATATGTTGTCTAATTTGTTTTGTATATGATTATTTTTATATTGGAAAACATTTTGTTCTTAGATTAATTGTGTTAAAATATTATACATAATAAGGGAAAGCTTGATTTTCAAAAAAAAATTATATCCATTGAAACATAAAATATATATTTATATTAAATATTTAATTGTATAAAATGATCCTTTATAGAAATTTATAGATGTGAATTTTATTGGGTATGAAACCACGTCTATGTTCATTATAGGTAGTTTGTCTATATTTTGTGGAATAGTGGATGTTGGATTTTTATACAGTAACATGAGGTTATGTTACTTAAGATAAAATAAAAAAACATTATATCTATAATATCAAGAAATTTATTTGGTTCATGTTATTACCGAAGAAGCTAAAAATGTTATGAAAGGTGGATTTTAATTCTGTATAAGTCAATGTTAACTCCACATTTATTGGAATTAGATATTTCCTGAAAGAATGTGACACATTACCCATGAATTCAATTTCATCATGAATCTAGTAATAAATGAGGTGATAGAGTTAAGAAATATATAAGAATTGAAAAATATATTATATATGTTCCTGGATGTCTTATTCCCAGAATAACTAATGCATCACTCTACCTCAATTATAATTACATGAATGGAAGATGATGTAAAAAATTATTTGCATGAGAAAAAGTTTGAGTTTTTCAAAAAAAATTAGTGTATATGAGAGAGGTCAATTAAATCTATATTCAACTGGAAGATTAATGGGATTGTGATTATTTTCTTCAACTCACCATATTATTTTTACTATATGGTATAACATCATTCAACCATTGATAATTTCAAGGATTTTGTATCTAATGACATCAGGAAACATGTATATATGTTTAAATATGGTGATCTTTGGATGGGTTGTAAAAGATGGTTTGGGGTTTAATAACTTTTACTATGTTGGAATAAAATTTTCAAATTTGGTTTTATGAATAGTCTATCAATTTAAATGGAGTTGTTCATTTTAGAAATAATAAAGAATAGGTTCCATAAAGGGTTGACCAAAAGTCTTGGATAGTGGTGATACCAAGTCAACTGGATGAATTCTAATAAAAACTAGTGGAGGGATTCTATTTTGAATATAATTTTGAGAGTAATTGATAAATCCCTAATAGTGACTAAGAAAAATTATGGATCATAATACATAGTGATTATAATCATCGTATTTCTTATCAAATTACGTTATGGATGTTTTCTACCATGAAAAAAGGAAAAATTTATGAACTGCATAATATTTTCTTATTAACATTCATTTAACAATTTTTTTCCTTTAATGAATTTTTATTAGTGTGTTTCTCAAAAACCTATATGATATTTTAATTGTATTTTAGTTATTAGGTTGAATTAAGCATCCTAACATAGGTTGTCAAAGATGTTAGAAGTTATGTTTGTTTTAATTACATAGTAAAAGATAACTGATATATACAATCATATAGTGGACTAAAATTTGATCATTAAGTAGTTTTATTGATTGGAAAATTCTATACATAATGATAAATGAAAATATTATGTTGAATGCTAACTAAATTTTTTCTCCCATTTAATGGTATAAAATAAAGTTTTTCTTAAGGATAATTAAATAAAATTAAATAATAAATGGAAAATAGTTGTCTTATAATATGTTAAACTAATTATTTTGATCTACATGAATCAAATACAACCTGGTCATAAAATATTGTGGTTAGATACAATAATACTCATGTTACATAAAATGATATGGTTTATTTCACCATGATAATTTATGAAAATTTTATGGTGATTAATATAGTAATACTGGTATCAATAGATTAAATAAAATTATGTAACTCTTTTAATAAAACACTATTTGATTATCAAAGATGTTATATTCTAAATAAATATAATATGGAAAATGGGAATAAGAAAATTGATGTTTTTAATAGAAACTCTTATAAAATGTTATAACAGGTATTAGTATTGAATGTTAAATAATAAGTAAACAATGGTCGAGGAATATATGTATGAATCTTCCCGATTTTGAATATGATGAATCCATTATAAGAGGAGTTATGTAAAAGTGGAAATAGAATGATTATTTATGAACTCCTAATTTCTTTGTGTTGAACAAAATCCTAGAAGCCACGTGGATGTGAGAAATACGTGGTGGGGATGTATTAAAAATAAAACTTCAATCTTGAAGTGATATTTTAATGGATTATTTACCCATACAATAACTTTTTGCACGAATTTGTAATTCTACATGAGAGGAAAATCAATTTGGATTCAACAATGTAGGATAAAAAATATTATTCAATATAAATATGAAATAATTTTTATATATATAATTCGATTTTTTAACTTT
Organism: Viscum album; assembly: GCA_963277665.1. Taxonomy (NCBI): domain Eukaryota; kingdom Viridiplantae; phylum Streptophyta; class Magnoliopsida; order Santalales; family Viscaceae; genus Viscum; species Viscum album. The sequence continues at coordinate 303,580,095 of OY728141.1, read as the reverse complement.
TCTTATTCATGAATAACAATTATATGTAATGATGTCATATGGAATACACTAGTTAAAATGAATGTAAAATTGAAAATAAAAAATCTAAAAATATAAATTTATATATCTATTTTTATCAAGTGGGTGAAAATGATATAAAAAATTATGAAAATGATATTATTTGAAGCTACCATATGTCTCAACTCAATAGGAAATTTAAATGAATGAAAATATGAAGAAAAATAAGGTAAACAAGGTAGAAAAAGGGCATGAATTTTATTTAATAATAATGGTATATTTGATATTATTACAAAACAATTATAGAAATGTTTTCTTTTAATATAAATACTATAAACATAATTTCTAATGCTATTTACCATTAAATGCATATATGTTTATTTAAAATTTTTAGAGGGTTTTTTCAAAAGATATGTTTTTCATTAATATTTAGGAAATTTTTAGATTATAAATAAGGGATTACAAAGTGAAAATGGTATTTTATTCAAGATATTACATATGTGATATTTTAATTTATTATCTTCATATTTTGTGTCATTCATAAGGATAACATAAATTCATAATTGGAATATAATCTTCTGAAATCAAAATTATTCATTCTATTGATTGTATATTATTTTGGTAAAAACATGTTTATGAAACCCAATTATTTTTCAAAGGATATTCCCTAATGAAATGATAAAATTAATGAGAATCATGTTCCCTCTTTATAGGATATACAATACTAAAATGATATCATTATTATTAAATCTATTTAATTTCAATGGGTTATGTTATGATGAAATATTTATGAAATATATTTCATTTTCCTTTATATCGATATAATGAATGTTTGATGATCATGTGGTTCATATACGTTTGATTTGAATTATGTGATAGGTGGAACAATAATTATATATACATAATTTTTTTTGGTGAATATAGATATCTCATGAGATAAATGGGTCTAGAATGGAGAGAAAACCAAGATAAGAAAGGGTCTCTACCCACATTGATAGTCTTTAGAGTCAACCTCACTTATTATGATGGAATTCAAAGTGATCCCAATCTCCTATGTTAGTTTTTAAATTGACAATTTTCTACTAAGTAATTTATATTCAATACTTATTTCTATGACAATAATCTTATTCTCGTTCCTATTTTATTATCTCATGTATTATGTTCTTTGATCCAATTATGATTCATGTTATACAAACTATAACAACATTGAATTGAGTAACCTAAATCCAGTGAGTGAATTAAAACATTGATGTTGATGAAATGTGCCAAATCCTAAAGGATCATTCCTATCAGTTTTTTCGGTGAACTTTACATATATATCATACCAATTTACAATTGAATAAATAAATAAAATTAATGGAAAACATTTGGGGTTCTTGAACTCATTCCATGAATTCATATTCAAATCCTGGGTCAAGGAAACAATGTAATGATGAGTTCAAATTCATAGTAAGAGAAACATAAAAAATATATCATGAATCAAAAAACATTGATAAATATAATAAGGGACAAAATAACACACTTTCAAGTTAATTAGTAACTTGACTATCATAACTAAATAAGTCATAAACAATATGATAAGGTTGCAAACAAAAAACACATTCAATATAATCAATAAGCATAGAATGAAATGAAACCATAGATAATTTATAGATAAAGTATAATGGATAATAATAATAAAGGAATTATCAATGATTGAAATTCATAATTATAGGACTTCACAATCTCCAGAAACATGATAATTCTAATGTAAATTCCAATAACTTGTTAGATTAATTCTACTAGCTAAAAAACATATAATTTGGACCCGTAATTTTTATATTGATTCCTATCAATCCATCGATGAGAAATATATAATTGGGAACCACTCATAACATTATTAACATATTATTCCTCTTATATTTAATAATCAATTTAATTACTAATTCAACATGAATTCTCATTAAATATTTGTAGTGTGTATGAATTAAGTTTTACAAATATTTCCTCAGTTAATTAAATAATGTATAATATAAAAAACATATTAGAATATTTTAAAAGTTTTAATAAATAATCATAATATCCTATAAGAATATATATATTTAAAATAAAATAAATTTAAAATAAATAATGACCCCATGAAATTGATTATTTCAATGGAAAGTAAATAATCAAAAAATAAACTAATATTTAATAATAAATTTAACATATTCGATAAAATTCTAATTATAAATCCATGATGAATAAATATGAAAGGATACATTAATAATCTGGAGTAATAATTTATTATTGTTACATTCACAAATTGGGAAATATATAAACCACATAAAATTTAATAGGTTATTATTGACAAATATGTCTCAAAAAATGGATATGGAGATGAGATACCATAAAATGATCATAACATTGAAGTGAACATTAATCAATGAATTTATTATTTGTAACAAATTTAAATGATAAATAAGATGTTGAATTATAAAAGAATATACTAAATAATTAATACAAAGACAATCTAGAAATAAAAATGGAGATGATTAATTAATATAACCCAATTAAATTAAAATATGTTATGTTATCAAATTTACTAGTAGTTGTTAAATTTCAAAACAAATACCCTTAGATGAACTTTTTAAAATTGAAAAAAAAATTAATTCCATCATATTCAATATTTCAAATGTAAAAGTGGGATTATTTACATATTATAAATTAAATTAGGTGGATAAAATATCAATATTCTACATTGATTGAAAATTTAAATGTTGTCATCCACCTTGAATTTCCTTTTTGATGAATGTGATTTCCTATAATTTAAAGTTATTCTAACAATGTTAATAATTTATAAATATCCATAATGACATGTATAATTTCATATAGTATCCCCTAATAAAAATTTATCATACTTTTGTTAATAATAAATCATTATTTTCATCTATTCAAGTGTTAATTTCCTTGTTTTATCATGCATGTCTTATCTTTAAGGGTATGGTTCATTCACATTTTATATGGCCACATAATCTGTCAGAATGATATTGGTGTTGTAAACATAATATTTACACTATATACACATTTTTATAATCATTCATCCATGTTGGGATTGGAAAATGAGTCACATCACATAATCTAGACAGTAGGTCATACGAATAGACAATGGACAATATCACTAGCCTAATGGGTGATGATGATTGGTAGAGTATGATATATTAATTTTATATATTTTATATCAAGATATATATATAATATTTTTTTTTATTTTTTTTATTAACTTACATGTAAATATATGTGAGAAAATGAATTACATCTCTTCTCAAAGTAGTAGTCTATCATAAGCACGAGCGATGTTATAAACATTTAAATGGATTAAAAATGAAGAATAATTATCTGATATTATAATTACATAATAATAATTCCCCAAATATTACACACGCACAGACACATTAAATCCATCATTATATACAATTACATGATGTGCTGATGGAGAACTAGTCACATTGGTTTACATGGCGATAGTTCTACATACACACGCTTGATGATTTCATTTCTCATTTTTTAAAGGAGGAGATATATATATCGTAAACAATTAAAATAATAAAACCTAGTATTATTTTATATATTAGAGTTATTATACTATAATAATTTAATAATATTATATATAGGTGGATGAATAAATAAAATAATAATGATTGTTTAGGAACCTTACATGTTCATCGGATGTCCTCTTTAGAATTTCACCTAAATTCTTAATAGGATGGATCTATTATAAAAAATGGAATATAGGATGTAAATAAGTAATTTTCAATTTTATTGATGTGGGGAGGTTAAAAAAATGCCGGTGTTTGTGTCTAGAGAGTTAGGGGGAGATGATGTGTCCTTTTATAAGTTGGGATGAGGACACACATAAATGTTTTGAAAATATTCAATTAGAACCACTTTTATATAAGTTAATAACACTCAAAAATTATTTATTCATTATTATTAGAGGTTAGAATGTATAAATATGTCATGTAAATGGATTTTGGTCTTTTTTGGGTCATTTTTAACCATTATGATTTTAGTTTAACCCTCGGTAAAATAGGTTTTACCATAAACATGAATTTTTATTTTTTTCTTACTTTACCATTGATAATGTTTAAAAATTATGTTTATATTATTGGATAATATGAAATTTTATAATTATATAAACATAATCCATTAATTTAATTTCAATTATTTTATGTGGGACAATCCAAATTAACATCATACCCATAGGCGTAACAAAATTGCTCGTTTCTAAAGGGAAAATTATAACCATTATAGAATTTTATTATATAAAAATTAAATATGAAATTGATTTAAATAACCTAAATTAGTTAGTTTTTTATATAATTTAGATATTATTTCATCAAAACCAATTTTAAATATAATTTTAAATTTTAAATTTACTAAAATAAAAAGTTGATTTTATGTAAATATTATATATGTCACTACTAATCAATAAATAATATATTTCAAAAAAATCCCACAAAATCATTGTTAGATATTTTATATATAATTATTTTAAAAATTATTTTAAAATAATAAAATATATTATCTAAAACTGGAAAAGATTAATCTAAAATAATATGTACAAAGCCAAACATAATGGTATTTTAAGAAAATAATGCTTTCCAAAAAAAACATTTTTTTCATTTAAATGATTATAATATTATTTATAATCACTTGATAAAAAATATATTTTCGTATAAATTTCTAAAAAAAAATTTAATTATTTATTTATTAATATTCAATCCTTAATATTTTATAAATGTGTTGTAACAGTATACTATATTACTGTTCATTTAGACTAATGGTTTCAGGTTCATAAATCTATCAAATATATTGAATTTATATTAAAAATATATGTCATAAAGTATTCCAGTGTTATAACCTCATCAATTTTTAGTTTTTTCATTTTAAAGTATATCATATTAGATTTTATTATTTTAAAATATCTTTCTCTTTACTATCCCCACTTTCAATTATAAAAACCGTGGTAATTATAAAATAATACATTTTTATATCTATTAATATTTATGAAATAGATATTAAGATTACATAAAATATGATGTTATTTAATATATCATACTTGACACACAACAATGGGTTTCTCTTAAATCTTATGTTTCACATAGGACTGAGGTATATCGAAAAATAGTACATTTTTAGTATTATTATTATAAACGGTATCTAATCCTAGTCATTGTACATGAAAGAATAGAAAAAACTAAAAATATTATGTTTATACATGTTTAATTAATGTTTTCTCTTTCATCTAATGAATTTTGAAGGATTAAAGTGATAATAAATCCATTTTAAGCATAAATTTATTAATGTTTTAAAAAGGCAGTTTTACCTCATATTAATGGAAAACAATTTTAATATCTTGTTTTAGTTAATTTTATATTTTATATTTAAAAAAATAAACTTTTTATTTTGAATTAGTACAATAAAATTTAATTTGGTTTAAATTTGGTTATTTTATTGATTAAATTCATATTTTAATGAATAGTAAAAAATACTGCATTTTAATTCAACCCTAACGTTTTATCTAATTTTATTGTATTATTATATTATCATTGGAATTAGTTTTATAGTATAAATATATTTTTTATCATTTTATACATTTTTTTTCTTTTTAATTAATTTCACATTATAATTTGATGCAAACACATATAAATCTTTTGGTGGGTTGAACTTTTTAAAAATGCGTTTTCTCATTCTGACAATGAGATTTATTTTAATTATAATTTTTACACTTCAATGAATTTATTTTTCAAATAATAACATATATGGTTGAAATAAATATGAAAAATATGGTTTAATATGATCAAAATAGTTTTTGGTGAATATTACATTAGTATTTTATTTACCACATTTAAAAGGTAAATCATGTAAATAAGGGTAAAAATAATATTATAAAATTATAAAAATATACTAACACATGATATTATTTTATTTGACGAGTTTTGGCCAATAAATAATACCCTTGGAATGAAATATTGTCATTAGGAACCACTTGGCTTTGATAATTTCATTATAACATTAGATTTCAAAATAAAGGGAAAAATATCATCAACATTGACTCTAATTACTAAAATAATAAATATGGGGTTATATACAAAATATATTAGACTATACATATTTATCATAAAGATAAACGTATTACCTATATCATGATATTTTATTTATAATTTTTAGAAATTATATAATTTAATTTAATTTTGAAACAATGTTGATGAAATGATAGACTTAATAATGATATAATCAAATACATGATATTATAAATATTAAAATAATTATTATTTAAAAAAATTTATATCATCCCATTATTTGATGGTTACATTTTACATGTTGTTGATGATTTAGAAAACTTTTATTGAACCAATCTTCCTAATATGTTATTTTAAAAAATAAGCTAACGAATGTTGTCTAAATTGACTCTATTTTTATTATTAAAATATAAAATATAGTCTTTAATTATATTAAATTTATAAAATCTAATAATTGTCCAAATTTTTAGTCAATGTCTTAATATGTCATAAATGTCACTTTTTTGGCTCGTTTGATATTTTATGGTAACTACATTATCCCACAAATTGTAAATAACATAATATCATGGTAAGATTAAACAAGGTATGGTAAGATTAAACAGGGTAAAATAATGTTTAAACCAGGGACATAAGGATTGAAAAATATTAAAATGTTGTATAATATTATTTTTATGATTTTTATTTTACCCAAAATCATCTTAACTTTGAAATAAATTTATTTGGGACAATTTGGAACCGAAATTAAATATATTTTAATTTAATAGTTTTTGAGTTTCCAAGGGTACCCCTCCCGTCTTCAATAAAAAGGTGTCCACTCTACTCTAATAACCACACATCCAAATCCATTGGTTTCATCCAATATCTAGTCAAAAATATTTCTAAAACCCCTCCCCAAATTCACGAGGCCTTATTTTATACAAAATACCCCTTTTAGATGTGTTAAAATGTATCATTATTGATGATCAACCATAATAGATGTATCGTTTTTTAAGTGTTTCGAATTTTTCGATTCCCACTTCCATTAAATAATTTTATTTCTAGTCAAAATAGTAAATAAAATATCTTTAACATAAAATTATTTTATTATGCAAATACCATCATGTGAATCCATCTCTTCTTCCATCAAATGGGAATGGAATTAACTGTTCCTGTGTATGTGTGAATTATCACATCCATCATTTTCCATTAACAACTACCAAGATTGGTTAGAATTATATAATTAATATTTATATGTAAAATTCATGACATATTTATCATTTTAAAATAATAATATCTCAATTATGTTCTTAGCTTCTATGTACATAAAAATACGAATGTCGTTTATGCATACTTGCGAACTATCACCACCACGAAGCGATGTGACTCGTTTTTTTTAACTACCCACTTATAGGATGTATATAAATATATAGAATTTATTATTATGATGATAATAATATTAGGATCATACATTTTATACAATATAATAATCACCTTATTTTCATAATGATCAATGAAAAACAAAAATGTTACTCATGTGTACATTTGACCTATCTTTTACATGAATAAAATGTTTTTCATTTTTCAAAAACATTATTAATGATTTGATTTAAAATGTATTATTAATGTATAAAAGTGATTATTATGGCTTGAATAATATAATGGAGATGATGGACATAGGACCACATGGACTAGTGACATCAAATCCGTGTTCTTTTCTGACTTAAGTACTCAGTGTAGAAAAAATGTCTGATATGAAGTTAAATAAATATGTAATTTTTATAACATGGTAATCAGTGATACAAATTGAAAAGTAATTTTGAAAATGGTTCTCAAGAATTTATAAATTAACATATTCTTATTATTTAGGAATATAAAATTTTGTGTGATGATTTAGACTCGTAGTAACATACTTCATCTCATTATCCTTTCATTGAGGGATATTTGGATAATAATCACCACCTTATTTTATATGGTGTATAATTGACCCATTAAAAATTTAATGTTTTCCAATAGTTTTAAAAGAATGTGTTTTATACTATTTTTTTAATAAATGAACAATGGAATTTTTTTTAATATATGGGTTGACAACGACATTTCCTCCCACATGACCATTATTTGATATTTGGCTTCCTCTATAGGTTGTAATGTTTTTAAATGAAATATAAATAACATATTCTTATTTTAGGTATTTGGGTATTGAAAATGGATTATATACTGAATTGATTATATCAATATATTTAAATTTTATCTTATGATTATAATGTGGGAATGTTATTTTTATTTTATATTTGGTTTATGTGTTATGATTTTGTTATGGTTTATGGGAATTGTTTATGTATATGGGTAGTTCCATGATATATCGAAGATGGGTGATCCCATGATAACTCTCGAATTCTTTGGTTAATGATATGGAGTTAGAAAATAAATTTTCTCTTAAGAGATATATGGAATATACTATGATGTAAATTCTAAATGTAACCATGAAGGTTACTCACTTTTTATTTGTGAATGCTACAATGTAAGTATGATATGGATTCCAAATGTTATCTTTATAATTTATGATTTATATGAATTTTATCAGGATTATTTTGATTACAGGTTATTTTATATTTTCATGGAATAACATTTTTATTCCTTATTTTATATCCCTGAATGAAGTTTTTGGGCTCATCCCATGTTTGATAAATGTTTTTACATGGTATAAGTATGGGTAATAGAAATGAATAAGTAATGAATATTTTTATCAAAAAAAGAAATAAATGTTATTTTGAAATTTTTTATATTTTCGATGAAATGGATATTTTTTTAGTGATATCCACTTTGAATTTGATTCATTTATAATGTATTAATTATGTCATGATTTTAGAAAACAATTAACCTAAAAAGATCCTCAATGTGAAATTTTAACTTAACTCAAGATTATGAAATGTTTAAGGTTGTAGCCTTATAGTTGGAATTAGATGTAATTATTGAAAAATTTAGGGGTTAGGATATTGTTAATAGTGTTTCGATAACTGATTTTTACTTGATGGTCAAATTGACATGATGTAGAATTTGCTGATTATCGAGTTTCCTCATAAAGTTTATGTATGTTTAGAATTTTTATCTATACGGGAAACATGGAAGCATTTTCAGGACAACATCAAGAGGAAAAAACCATCTAAATCAGAAAACTATGATGTCTTGATTTGGAACTGAATAATTTGATGTAGTTATTGCATAGTTGACACAGACAATAAATGGTGGTGGTATCCCTGCATGAGACTAGCCAGATCAAACTCTGAGGAACATGTCAATAGTGGATAATTTCATGAGGCAACATCTTCCATTATTCTGAAGATCATATGACTCTGTGCTAGATATCAATAAATTAAGGCACTATGATTTTTTTTGTGTCAGGGGGTGTTTAGAAAATAAAAAAATTATTCTTACTATTTACCAATTTGAAGGTGAATCCAATTAGTGGTGGGAAATGGTTAAGAATATCAGAGTCATTGAGGAGCTTGATGAACTGGATTGGTATTAATACCAAGGTATATTTCCTGAGAAATATTTTCCTATGGTTGTTTGACTTAATATGGAAAAACAATTCTTAGAATTGAGGCACGATAACAACTTTATGGATGCATAAAATGTAAAATTCCATTGGCAAGAATGGTATTCTCCAAATTTCATCCCATATCTTGATTGTAAAATTATTCTTTTTTTTAATAAGGATGAAAACAAATTTATTAAAGGATGTTTGATTCTCTTGAGTTCAAAAGACATAAAAAAATTGTACAATGTGTTTAGAAGGTGGAAATAGAGTATTATGATGATCATGTGTTCTTTGATAATCTACAGAACAAATGGATGAGGAGGCATAAAAAGGGTATAATTCTTCAAAAAAGTTTTTTGGTAACAAAATTAATGTCATAGTTTGTAAAAATTATGGTAAAAATGAAACTATGGAATGCCTTTTAAATTTTGGTATATTTTTCTGATGTGGTTAGATCGTACATAAAATCATAATTTCACTGAAAAAGATAATGATAGTGGTAATAAAAACCCCTTATTTAAATATAGAAAAACTTTTAATGTGAAAGGATATTGATCATTATGAAAATGGGTGTTAGATGAAGAACCTGAATGAAGGGATGCGATTAGACTATAACTTGTGAGGTGTCGTTAAATCCTTAGAAACTACTTTAGAAGATTTTGGGAGATCAAATGAATTGGTATTAAGTAAATTGTTTATTTTTTCATATTATTCCAATGCCTTATTTTATTCAAGGTCATCACATTCTTTCATTTCTGATAAATTTTATGGTAAAATGGAAATTAAACCTCAAGAAATGAATCTAAAACATATGGTAAAATCACTTGGGGGAAATGATGGGGAAAAATAAATTATAGGAATCATCATGATCTTGTATTTGGAAAGAATGTACCATAAAACCTTATAGTATTTCCTCTAATAGAGTTTTATATTATTCTTGGTGTGATTTGTATTTTTTTAGCATGATGAGATTGAATATAGAGATAAAAAAATTTCCTTCCAAATATTCATTCATTTTTTGTATGAGAATGATCCCTTGTTCGTGGTAACATATCCACAAGTTGAAAAAAAATTAAAAATGAAAATAAATGTTACTATGAACATATTGTTGAAAAAATGGAATTGTTCAGATTAATTATGTGCCAGTGGTAAATTAGTATCTTGATGTTTTTTCTTCACTTGTTGACACGTACTAAACCAAATCAGTAATTTTAGTTTATTATTGACTTATTTCCTGATGCTATGCTAATTTCAAAACCTCTTAATCAAATGGCTCAAGAATGATGTTTTATAATTAAAGAAGCAATTTTTGTAGTTTCATATATTGGTTTCATTCAAATTGACAAATCAACATGTGGTTCTCCTATCTTGTGTGATAAAATTAAATATGGTTCAATGGTACTTCGCATTGATTACAAATCATTGAATAACATCACTGTTAAGATAAGTTTCATTTTCCTCATATCGATTATTTTATTGATCAACTCTACAGAGAGAAATATTTGTCGAAGGTTGACATTAGGTCGGAATACCTTCAGTTGAACGTAAAATAATAAGACATTTAGAAGAGTATGTTTAGTATTACATATGTCCATTATAAATTTGTAGTTATTCCATTAGGGTTAACTTATGAACCTCTGGTATTCATGGATTTTATGGATAAAATTTTCCCAAAGTTATTAAATAAGATTTTGGTTGTGTTGATTGATGATATTTATGTATATTCTAAATGTTAAGAGGAGAATGAAAGTCAATTAATTATTTTCATGAAAAACATAAAATAAATTTATATGTATGGAATATTTAGCAATTTTGAGTTTTGTTTATAAAAAATTTCATTCATATGTCACATTTTTTCCAATGATGTCATAATTATTGAACCTAATAAAATAAATCTTGGTGATGAATGACCAAGACACACAAATATAACTACAATTTTTAGTTTTATTGGTTTATCATGCTATTACCAATGGTTTGTCAAAAAATAGCATTGTTGTGTGGCCAAATGACTAAGTTGACTCGAAAAGGTGTTAAGTTCATCTGGACAAACGAATGTGAAGAATTTTTTGAGGAATTGAATTGATGATGGGTGAATACTCTATTTTTTTCTCTGACTTCTATAAATTGTGAATTTTTTATTTATAGAGATTAACTTTTAAAAATAATCAGTTGTGTCCGAATGTATAGAAATTAGGTAAATTCATATGCTTCATGTCAGTTGAAAAACCATGAGCTAAATTACCCTACATATGATTTGGTATTAGATTTTTTTGTTTATTGTTTAAAAAATTGGAGGAATCATCTGTTTGGAGTAAAATGTGAAATATATAGTGATCAAAAAAAATTTGATGTATATATTCAGACATACATAATTAGAAATGAGATAGATAATATGGTTGGAAATAATCAAGGATTATGATTGTATGATTCATTACCATCCTATAAATGAAAAAAAAAATTAATCAATTATTTGAGTTAGAAAATTTAATCCACATTAACCATGATAATATTGGAAAAGGATACATTGGTTATGGATTTGAAGAATTTTATCTTGGATGATGTTGGTGAAGAAAATTACTCTATTTTTATTTTAGTTGGTAGTTAAATGACCTCTATCACACTAAATTTGTAATGCATATAAGGAATAAATTGAGTTGTAGAAAAAACTATATTTTGTTCATAAGGGTATGTAACTAGAATTTACCATTGATAAAGGTTGTTTTTTATATTTAGGAATAGGTTTAATGTTCCTTCCGATTTAGAATCGAAGAAAGTGATGTTTTGTGAATCTCATAGGTCTCCATTATCAATTAATCCTATATGTACAAAGATGTACAAAGACAATAGAGCGTATTACTGTGGGGAAGGAATGAAAAGTAATATTAATTCCATTTGTGTGAAGTGTTTTACTTGTCAGCAGGTGAATGAAGAACTACAGTTTCCCAAATGGATGCTTCAAACCTTTTCCAATACCAACATGGAAATGGAAAAATATATCCACATATTTCATAGTTATATTTATCAATACTTCTAAAGGTAACAACCTGATTTGGGTTTTTGTGGATAGATTGACTACATATTATCATTTTCACCCTTTTAGAGATATACTTCATTTAGATCAACTTTCTAAATTATAGCTTTGAAAGATAGTTATGTTACATTTAGTTCATATATCCATGGTATCAGATCGTGATCCCAAGTTCACTTATAACTATTGGAAAGTACATAACATGTTATTGGAAATTTAATTGAATTTTACTACATCTATTCATCCTCAATAAGATGGGTAGTTAGAATGAACAATTTTGACAATTAAGTATATGTTATGTACTTGTTTAATAGATTAACAACGAATTAGGGATCAACATAATTAATTTGTTGAGTTCTTTCATAATAACTGTTTTCATTCCAGTATACAAATGAAACTATTTGAGGGATTATATTTAATGAAGTGTTTATCTCCATATTTTTGGGACAAATTAGTTCAATGGATGTTGACAGGACCAGAATTTGTAGAAGAGATGGATGAAACTGTTCAATTTGATTAAAAACACATGTGTATAGCTTAGACCAGGTTGAAAAGTTATACAGACAACTAAATGAATTATATTTCATTAAAGGTAGGTGATCATGTATTTTTGAATGTTTTAGAAATGAAAAGTGTGATGTGTTATAGTAAGGGGATGCTGATTCCATGGTTCATTGGACCTCATGAAATCATAGTTAATGTTGGATTAGTTTTCTAAAGAGTGGATTTACATCCAAATTAATCACATGTAAACTATGTTTTTCATCTTTTAATGTTGATAATGTATTTTTCATATCCATCTCATGTTTTTATTCTAGAAGTAATTCAGTTGGAAGAGAATAATTCTTATGAAAAAAACGAGTACAAATTCATAATAACTAAGAGAAAGAGTTACAGAATAATGCGATTTATCTGTATTTGGTTTTATGGGAAAAACATACTTTTGGAGAAATGACATGTGAATCAGAAAATTCTATAAGGGAGAAATACCTCAAATTATTTGATATGTTAATAAAATTATGAGGATGCATTGTCTAAATTTGGTGAAAGATGGAACATCCAAGGTAATTGAAAAAATAATATATTTTCATATCTATTTATATTTATTTTTAGGATATCATGTTTTCAAAAAAACTTGAATAAATTTATATTATCATACTTGAGACGCAATAAGAGGTTTCTCAGAAATCTTATGTCTCACATAAGACGGAGTTATACAAAAAAATAATACATTATTGGTATTATTATTTTAAATTGTAGTTATCAATTACCTATTGTTTTAGAGGGAATGAACATAACAAACTATTTTATTTTTATACATGTTTAAAAAATGTTCTTACTTTCATATGATAAGTTTTGGAGGCTTAAAACGAGAATAAATTATATTTTAAGCATAAAATAATCAAATATTTTTAAAATATAGTTTTACCACCTTTATATAGAGAACACTTTTTAAATCATGTTTTTTTAATTTTACATATTCTATTTGATAAAATGTTTTCATTGGGATTATGGACATCAAAATTTACATTATATGAAATTTTGGTGTTTTTCTGATAATATTTATATTTTAATGAGTAGTTAAAAATACTACATTTTAATTCAAAACTACCATTTTTTAAATTTATTATTATTTATTAATTATTAGTTTAATAGGTTTTTAAATTAAATTTTCATTATTTTTCATCATTTATCAAATTTAGGCCATTTTAATGAATTTTATATTGATTTTTGATATAAACACATATCAATATTTTGAGAGTTTTTACTTTTTTAAATCATGTTTCTCATTCTGAAGAGGGGATAAAATTTAAATTAAATATATACAAATCAGTGATTTTAATTTTATTAAACTGACATGCATGTTTAAAATTAGTTTGTAGAATTTTTATTAATGTGATCAAAATAATTTTTGATAAATAGTAACTTTAGTATTTTATTTATTGTGGTTAAAGGGTACATCATGTAAGTAAGGGTAAAAATAAAATTACAATAATATGAAACTAAACATAAACATGATATAATCTTATTGGATGTGTTATGTCTATCCAATAAACCCTTGGGGTTGAATTTTGTCCTTTGAATGTTACTTTGTTGTTATAATGACATTTATAACATTTAATTTTAAATTAAAAAAATATAAAAAACATGACTCTTATTACTAAAATATTTTAAATATATTGTTTTATAGGTGATATATTCTAAATTTAATAGTAATTATGAATATAAAATGATTACATACATCATGGTATATTATTTATAATTTTTATAAATTAAATAATTAAATTAAATTATGACACAATGATGATGCCATAATATACTGATTAATGAGAGATTCAAATAAATGATTTTATAAATACTAAAATAAAAAATATTTTGCATAATTTTTGTCATAGATGATATTTAAAGATAATTTTTACATGTTTTTTATCAGTTAAATTATTTGGTTTAAATTTTTGTTCATGTTATGTTATTCCAAAAAAATCAACAAATTAATAGTGTCAAAAATGAATGTATTGGTATTTCTAAAATATAAATCATTTCATTAAATTATATTACATTCAAAAAATAAAATATTTGTAAATAAGGTTAGGATATGTCTATATATATCATAAATGAAACTTTTTTCGTCTTTTGACATGATATGGTAATTAAATTAACCCAAATATATTAAACAACATAATATCACGATAGGATTAAAAGGTGTAAAATAATTATTAAAATAAAAAGATAAGGATTAAAAAAATTTAAAAAAAATTCTACTATTAATTGGATGATATTTATTCTACCCAAAATCATCTTATATTATAGATAAATTATTTTGGACCATATGGAGCTAAAATTTAATTTATATTAATTTAATATTTTACGAGTTTCTATAGTTTCCATTCACCTATCCTATAAAAATGTACACAATGTTCTCTAATAATAACACTTAAGATGAATTTTGGTTTGTAACATATCTGCCAAAAACAATTCGTAGAATATTTCCCCATATTCTAGAGTTTTTATTTTAGGTATAACATCCTTCTTATAGATTTTGATGTTTTATTAAAGGTGATCAACCGAAGAAGAGGTATTGTTTTTTAGAGTTTCTATTTTATTTTTTTTACATTCTGTTAAATATTATTCTTCCAACATGAAATAATAACTAAAATATCTTCAATATAGTGAGATGTACTTTTTTAATATCATCCCTTAAATACATCTCTACTTCCATCAAATGAGAATGGAATTAATTGTTTGTGCATACATGTGAATTATTACCTCCACGAACCGATTTAGTTCATTTTCCATTACCGTCTTACAGGATAGGTTAAAATGATGGAAATAATATTCATATGTAGAATTTATTATATATTTGTCATTTTAAAATAATAATATTTCAATTATGATCTTACCTTAAATAAACATAAAAACAATAAATTCATTTTAGCGAATTTGGGAACTATCACCTCCACGAAGTGATGTGAATCATTTTTTAACCAAGTTACTTGTATGAAATATATAAGTATATTTAATTTATTATTATGATTTTTATTATATTTTTACTATTTTGGAAAAAAATTACCATATTAACATAATGATCAATGAAAAATAAAAACATTCATCATGCGTATGTATGACCTACTGTCTCTATGAATGTAACGATGTTCATTTTTCATAACGATAATTAATGGTTTGATTTAAAAAAATTCATTACCTAATAAAAATATATTATTATTTCATGAATACTTTTATAGTGTTTATGGACTTATGCCTACATAAAATAGTGACATCAAACCCATGTAAATTTTCAAATCAAGTACTGAATGTCATCAAAACTTCTGATATGAACATAAATAATTTTGTAATTTTTATAACATTGTAATAAGTGATATAAAAGGAGTAATAAACATGAAAACCGTTTTCATGAAATTATAAAATTAACCTATTTTTGTTATTTTGAAAAATAATGATTGTACATGATGATTCATTCTCAAGGAAAGAGACTCCATCTCAAAACCATTTTGTTGAGGCATATTTTGTTAATATACACCACCTTCATTTATATGGTGTTTAATAAACCCCTTCCACATTTACATTTATTCCACATTTTTAAAAGAAATATTTTTATATTGATCATTTTAATTAATGAAAAATGTAATTTTTTAGACGTATTCGATGACAAAGACATTAAACCACCTAGATAATTGTTTGGTATTTGGATTACTCTATAAGACGTAATGATTTTAAATGAAAAGTAAATATCATATTCCTTTTTTAGGTATTTTGGTATTAATAATGTGTTTGAAAATTAATTTATTCTTCAATATCTTGGAATTATTTCTTATGATTGCAATATGGATATTTTGTTTTTATATTTATGCATGGGTTATGTGTTTTGATTATGTCATGGTTCATAGGTATTTCTTATGTATACGGGTGGTTATGTGATATATAGAGTGCAGGTGAGCCTATGATAGATTTCCAATTCATTGGGTAATGAGACATAATAAAAAATTATCTAATGATATTTAAGGAATATTCTATAATGGGTATTCCAAACATAAAAATGAAGGTTACTCTCACTGTAGAATTGAAACATAAAATCCAAGTATAATATGGATTCTACATTGTAACATTTCTATTTATGATTTATATGATTTTTTTGAGGATTTTTATGATTTCATTGGTTTATAAATATTTTTGGACTAATGTTTTGTTTGTAATTTTAAAACTCTTATTGTTATTTGTTTGATCATACCTAGTTTTTAAAATTTATTCAAAACGTAGAAGGATGGGTAAGACAAAGGAAAAAGTCAATTATATTTTTATCATTAAAAATAAATCATGTTACCATTTTTGAAAAACCCAACTGGTAAAAGTGTTTGTAAAACAATATATTAAATTAGGAAAATAAAACTACGAATGGTTAACTAGAATTTAAAATAACTAGGTTCCCATGTTGGAAAAAATTTATTACAAGTTATGATATGGGCGTGAATAAATTTAAGATTCCTAAATAATGATAGAGTTTGATAGATTCCATTGATCACATGAATTTGAATGATCAAGATAATTTGAAAAAACCCAAAATAAGAAATCAATGATGTGTCAAAAGGCCATAAAATAATAAGATATGATGGAAATGGGATAATAATCTGATCAATATCAATTTTTTTAAAGTTTATTAATTCATTTACATACTATGAATACATGTAAAAAAAATACGAAATTGATATCCTTCTATTCCAGAATAAAAATTTCACTATTTGGTTAGGCTTTTATAAATTTTCACTTCGTCATACACTATAATAAGTGAATATAAAATGGAATTTTTATGCCCAAATCCTCAATGGAATTTTCTAAAAAAATTTGAAATCCATAAAAATGTGTTAAGTTTTTCCACCTATTTCAAAATTTATTCTAAAACCACTATGATTTTTAAATATTACCCAATATAATACATTATACTCTAAAACAAAATATGAACACTACATGTCATCATTAATATTTATTTATCAAATCATTTAAGTAAAAATGATGATATATTAACCAAAATATCATGTATTCTAGAGGTCCGTAGAGAACCATTATCTCCCTTTAGTTATGGGTTCATTTCTTATTATCTTTCAAGATGTAATGGTTTTTCACTCAGTATGTGGGTATACATTTTTTAATTATATATTTATTTCCCTACTATAACCTTCCCATTAATTTTTTGGCTAATAATTACTAAAACATAAAATATAACATAATCTATAATGATAATCAATACATTTAAACATATGTATAATAAATTTAAGTAATTATTCCTAAATTAAAATTTTCTTCCACCAAAAATGGGTTTTATTCCAAAAAAATTTTATCTAAAAATATATTTAATTGTGTCACAATTTAAGCTAACAAATTATGAAAATATTTGTATAATAATTTTAAGTAATGATAAAACATAAATTCATAATCCAATAATGGAATCCATAACTCTTAAGTAATGATGACATATATTCTTCCAGGTTGTAAGGGTTAAACATTAACATACAACATTGAATTTGATAATTCTCATGTTCCCTATAGTTACAAAAAATTTACATGGATCCCTACGAAGGGATTTATTTCCTTCCATCATACTATTCTTCTTTCTATGGAAATTCATAAATTATTCTCTACTTTTACAAAAAATAAAAAACAATTATTAATTCATTTAGATACATTTCATGGAGAATCATTACCCATTACATACATGAATAAAATAAATCATTCTTTCTACAATGGTCTCCATCAATCGATCACCCAGATAACTCCATCCAACTGTACATCAGTGATCATAGAAGTATGATATGGAAGGTTTTTTATCATAATTCAAGATAACATATTAGGAATAATCATGATATCATTAATTTTAGTCACCAACATAATTGGTTTCTTATAATCACCAAATTTTTCATCTTATTCTACATAAACATTACTTTTTTAGGGTTTTTCCATTGAATAAAACTGCAAAGTAAAGTGTGAGAATGAATAATTACATTAGAAAAATTAATAAAATAAATCATACAATATCTAAATGTTGAAGCATTATTTTTAATATAAGGTACATTAGTTTTAACCTAAGCCAATAATTATCACCATCTTCTCAAATTCATTATAATGGGGTTTCAAGGGGGTTTCAACAAAATGGGAGTTCTCCAATTTATAGCCCATTGGATTGTCAAAATGGTTTATAATAAGGGAAATTTTCATCTACCATGTAAATATCGAGTCAAGAATGACACAAAATATAAAGAGTTATTACCCCTTGGAACATTCTTTCCAGAACCACATCCACTTCATGTTTCCATCTAGGGATGTATTTCATGAAAAATCCACATAATTTATACCATACACAAAAATTCAAATATTCTTCTATACATATCATAAAAGCACATTATAGGATTTTTTTACATACTCTATGTTTTCCTAAATCTAGTTCCATGAATTCTTCTAAAAACTATAAGATAACAACTATGAAAACCCCAACATAAAAAATAGGGAGTCAGTGACAACATTATTACATTTTCATGGATAAAATATATAATATACCAGTGGATGAATCTATTTAGATCTTTTGTGAAAAAATATACATATATGATACCCATTTAACATAGGGTTTAAATTTAAAATCATAATAAAGGAAAACATTTGGAGTCAACCAAATCTATCTACAAATTAATTTTCAAATAGTTGATAATATAATATAATCATCAGAGATTTGAAATTCACATTAATGGTTAGAAACAACCAAAACTATCATGAATCAATAAACAGTAATAGATACAGTAAAGAAAATAACGGAACACACATCCCATTTAATAAAAACAATAGTATCTTTATTTGATAAATCATAATCAATATTGAATGTTAAATAAATGAAAATAAATTCCTTTTACTTGGAAAACCTAATTCTAAAATGCATCAAACAATAATATTGTATAGAAAATATCATGGATAATTATAATTACTAAATTAATAAAGTATAAAATTCTTAATTAATGAAAATAATTATCTTGAGGATCAAGATACAATTATTATCATGTATTTTCATAAGATATGTTAATTCTACAATGTAAAACCCCATCTGATTGGTTAAAATGATTTATCTCAAAATAACATTTCATGAATTATTTGGCTATCAATAATTGGGACACACTGATAAAATCATTTCAAAATCACTATTTATATATACTAAAAGATTCAAATCACGAAAAAATATTTCTCATCATCTAATATATGTATTGAGTAGGGATACCAATTCTTCTATACTTACATAATTAATAAATAACATTATAAGTAAATGATGTTTGTGAAAATAAAATACAGTTTATGAAATAATAATTTTAATCAAACAATAATATAAGTATTTAAGATAAATCTAATTTCTAGTTAAACATTTCTAAAGAAAGTTATTATTTTATTTGAATGTGTTTAATCATAAAATAAATTGATGTTGTATTAAAATCATTTTGTCTTTGGTAACCACTAAATCGAGACCCACTAACGAATTAACATGAAAAGAAATTTCAATAATCAAGAATAAATTTTTATTCATTTTTGATATATAAATGGTCTAGTATACACAACACATAAATTATAATGTGTGAATATTAAAAAATATGTCTCAATGAAATAGAAATTGAGACAAAATTTCCTACAAGGATCTTAACATTAAAGTAATAATTAATCAACAAATTGATTTTGTGCATAAAATTTCAATCCATATAATATAAATTGAAATAAAAACTAAAATATTTAGAATTCATTACACAAATAATATAAGATAATCTAATACGACTAATAATTAATCTAACCCAGTGAAGAGATATTTTGTTAGGAATTAAATTACCACATTGTAAATTTCATGTCAAATTATATTAGATGAAATAATAGTAATTTATAAATAACATTAAATGTTTTATGAATTATTCATGATGATACATCAAAAATTGGATTTTATACACCAGAAAAAACCATTTATGTGTATAAAATTAAAAAATTCCTTAATGAATGGAAATTAAGAAAAAGTACCTTACCTCATGCTTCCATTTCATTGAACATTACATGATCTAATGTTTATTTTTTATAATAATGTTATAATCTAATAATTAAATTGTATTATTATTTAAAATATCATATATGATACCCTTATAATAGTTTGTATCTATTTATTAAAATAATTTCATTGTTTTCATTGTTTTGGGTATTAATTTATCGGCTTTCTCATGGAGGTTTTTTCATGAACGTCCCATCTCATGTTCATATTATATACATACACCAGATCAAAAATAAAATTAATATTTTAAATATCATATTAAATCATTATATATATCATTCAAATCATCTTGAAAGTTTGGTATGAAAAATTATTTTCATCTCTCTGGGAGACTGTAGGCCATATGTATTCATGAGTGAAAATATCATTCCCATAAAGAGTGAATTTGTAAGGGAGCATATGATATAATAATTTCTATATAATTGTCATAATATTACCTATATAACAAACATTAAGTAATTCAATCATTATTAATGTCCAGAAAAATATATTAGGTGCTTTGGGTATCTATTATATTTTTACACACACACACCTCACACACAAGACAGAAATTAAATAATGAAAAACATCTCTGTAACACCCCGATATTTTATGAAAAATATTATTTTTAATTTCATTGATGTCTTGTGTTATACTCTACACCAAAATAAACTTGCACTACCCTGACATGGCTTGCTTTACACGCAATCACAACCTTCCTCGATAGCGTGTGTTGTACACAATACCGGGTTTCACTAAACAATGATATATGGTTACAATATTATCACGAACTATCCATTATGAATAGTATTAACTTAATTTTGAATTTTATAACATTACTATTCATATTACTCATTTTCTAGAACATGGTATGAGAATAAAACAAATTTTTTGGGTAAAATAAGTATTTTTCTAAAAATGTAGTTTTTCCGCCTTTTAATGGTGCACACAAATTAAATATAGTTTTTGAAATGTTTATAAGTTCAATTATACAAAATAAAATTATTATTTGGAATCGGGATATAAAATTTTTCCTTGGATACATTTTTCATATTATTCTGATAACTTTCTTATTTTAATGAATTGTAAAAACACGCTATATTTTAATTAAAAACAACTTTTTTCATTGAAATAATTTATGTGGTTAAATTATAATATTGAATGGTTTTAAAGTATAAATTGAATATATTTTTACCATTTAATATAATTTATGTCATTATCATTGATTTTACATTGAATTCATTGGTTAAATCATTTCAATCTTTTGCCATGTTTTAAACAAAAACATGTATTCTTTCGACAATAGGATTAATTTTAATTTCATTTCTGCAGCTTCTGTGTATTGAATTTGGAAAAATGGATTCCATATTTGGAATCTGTGGGTATAAATTATATTAATAGACTAATTTTTATTTTTGGGCATTATGAATAGTAACTACGGTAAATTTTATTTACCATAGTAAAAGGTAAATCGGGTAATTAAGGGTATATATAATATTATAAAATTACACTAACAGTTTTCTTAATATAATTGTATGATTAAATTTCTTCTTAAGTCATATTTTTGTCGAAATGGAATCAATTATAACCCACTTGAGGGTAATTAAGACCTTTAGTTTATTTTATTTAAAGGAAAGTGAAATTTGTCTCACTCAAACGTTAATAATTAATGTATTTTTAATATAAGTTTATACACAATATAAATTCGGTTATAAATACTCATTTGAAAGATAAACTTTTTTTATTTATCATGGTAATTTATTTGTAATTTTTAAGAGTTATTTAATTACCTTATTAGTTTATACAATAATGATGCAGAAATTATTTATTTAGTAAAAAATCAATAATATTGTTTTTATTGAAATAATAATACCCATTAAAATGCTCACAAACCTGAAAAAAGTTTATTTTTAGTGTATATATACACCATAATCATCTAATTACTGAATATATTACCGTTTGGAGTCTTATAAAAATGATTATGACACTTATATTATTTTATTTTAAATGATGACAAAGTTGTCACCTTCATAATTTAATAAATATAACATTTTAAAATTTGGGTTTTTGAGAAGATAAATCAGACTAAATGTATTCTTATGGAATATATAATATATATATTAATCATAGTATTTTATTTTTATTTTTTATGCAACAAATAAGTATATTTAGTAATTATAAATAAATGTTGTAGTAATTGTTTTATTAAGAGACATATCAAATAAAAGGTTTTACATATAGTAAAATAAATATCATATGAACTATTGAATGTGATTCACTAATTTTAAAAATTACTATGACATGTTAGGAACCTATTAAATATTTTATTTTGAATATATCCTCTATGTGGATTTAATTTAAATTCAAATAAATGAATAGTTTCAAAATTGACACTATTGTTATTTTATAAAAATAACATATTATTAAATTGTTTAAAAATCAGAAATATATTTAAAAATTATAAATTGAAATTTATATAGTCGAAACATTCATAAATTATCTAATTATGGATAATTCATAGCACATAAGTAATTATTTATAACAATTTAAAATTCAGAATCTTATTACCACAAATAAAATTTAATAGATTAAATAAGGATAAATCAAGTTGATAATGTTTAAAATAAATTCCCTACTTTTCTAAATTTTATTTTTTGATGTTATTAAAACCCTGTCTCATCTAATTTTAGAATATGATTCATTTTTGGATGTTTTTTTAAATGGGGTTAGATTTATTATAAATTAATATTTTTAAGATTTCCAAAGGTACCCCACTCCATCCTTATAAAAAGGGAACCCCTTCCCACTTCTCTCCATTCCCTTTTGAGCCATGAAGCTCAGAAAAACCCAGCCATTTCCCCTTATAAAACTCTCTAGTTATATCATATAGGTTCTGGTCTTCTAAAAAGTACAACCCTAGTTCCCTAAGAAAAAGTTTAAAGGATGTGCGTTGAAGAAGAGGTAATCTCTTCAACTGATTATTTCATGCTTCTTTCTTCTTAAACTTCTTCTTCATTAGTTTTTTCATTATAAATTAATAATATCAGTATCAATAATATACTGATATTTTATTATAAATATGAAACAAACCCATTTCACGTTCTATCCATCCTGTGTAAAATGAAATCACCGAGCATTCGTACGTACGGAATACCGTCTCTACACCGCGGTGTAATCTGTTTTCTACCACCACATTACTTGGATGGGTATAATGGTGTAAATAAAAAACTATATATGATTATTGTAAATTCATATTGATTCTGAAATATTATAAATACACTTCAATACAATTCCACGATCATGGGAATGATATCATCGCTCGTGCGTACGTACGGACTACCGTCTCCATGACGCGATGAGATTCATTCTCCATGTAAAACATTCATGAATGATTATCAAGTATATATAATTAATAATAATGAAATATATGACATAATAATGATACTGGATTTATTTATATATATATATATATGTATGTCATCTACTTAATTCCATTCAATTAAATAATGAAACGAAAACAGCGTTCATGCGTACGTACGGCCTACCATCTCCATGAACGGTGTATTTCATTCCATTTATCGATCTATCATATATATATATATGTATATGCTGAATATATATTATATATAAATCATGTTTTACATTCTGTAATTATTTAAATCAGTATATGAGTAATAATATCAAGAACAACAAGTCGAAACACGCATGATAAATGAAACGATTTTACCAAAAATGGTGATTTAACATGGAATTTACAAAATAACGGGTAATATAAAGTCATAAGTGAACCATATATGATATCATAACAATGAATATGATTCTGTAATAATTCAATGACATTGTGTAAATCATTATATAGGATGTTCGGATACATAAGAAGCATATCAGATGTAAGGTAAGGGATAACTATTCCAATCTCGTTCTTATCCGAGATTTTTTATTCGTATGTATTTACTGGGGTTATTGTTATCATCCATGTCGATGTTTCCTAAAAATGGTTTCATTTATGTTTAATGTCATATTTAACCATTTTTGACTTTTACTACATGGTATGTAGGGATTCTTTCTTTTTTTAACATACAATGTACTTTTTGACATTTCTGACAAAAGTACGAGGAGAATGTTATTTTTATCTTATACGATGTGAACGGATTTTTATGGTTTCATGAAGCCTCATTTTCATGAAGATTCCTATAAAAGATTTCATGATTATTTTCAACAAAACCCTTTTATTTTAAAATTGCATGGAATTTTTTGAAAAGAAAATGATTTTGAAGAAGAAAGGAAATTTTCCTCTAGAATTCATTTCAAGTGTTCTATCAAAAATATTTTCCACCTAAACTGATATTATTTAATATTTTTATGTTTCAAGTAAAATTTATCCATTATTAACATGTTTTGATTCTTCTAGTGATAAAATTATATCCATTTTTATGGATTATGTTATGATGGCATGATGTTTAAGAATCCCATTCTATTACATGGGTTATGCTATGATGTATAATTCATGATTCTGTGGCACACAAAAAAATAATTTCATTATGAGATGGGTGGGACCTATATCTCCCTACAATGCATTGGGTAAAAATTTATATCTCATGAGATAGACATGGCTGGAATGGTATGTTAATCTGGTTCAGTAATACAGGATTGAAATGGGGAGTGAACTCGATTCAAAAAGGGACATTGTCCACTTAGATGGTCCTGGCAGCAATGCCTTAGCTACTATGGAAATCATATCATGTGCTTAATGGTTTCCACAATAACATGTTTTATTCACATTCTATTTTATCATTTTTAATGTTTCTCTATGATCTATGCCTTATGTACTGCCATGTTTTATTTCATTGCCCAAGATTTTGATGTTTAAACATTATGTTCATTTTATTAAGTTCAAATGTATATGTTTTGTTTTATTTTATCCATGCTTACCCTTACTAAGAATTTGACATCACCCTTTATATGTTTTATTTTCACTAGGATTTAAAGAAAGGTTTTAGGTAAGAAAGAAAAAAGAGGAACATCTTTATGGGATATGTTGATTATCTATCACCACAATTAGAAGATTATGTTCCGAGTTCTAAAGACACTAACCTATTATGGTCCTTATGTGTTTGTTTTTGTTATGTATTAATTATTCTGAAAAAGTAAGGTAATGTCCATGTATGTCAATATTTGGGTCCCTACAGTTGGTATCAGAGGCAAAGGAGGTAGGAATGAATCTGATCCTTGGGAACTCTCACTTGTGAGTGTTAGACGAAGCATGGCTCTCTGCCCAAGGGCTTCATGAGGAAATGGCTGCCACTTGGGATGGTGGTCTGTCCCACCTAGGGTGTGTAGCCGCCCATGGATTTCCCTGATAGGTATCGATTATAGTCTAGTGGAAGTAATTCCAGACCGTTACAGTTGGTATTAGAGGAAAGGTTTTGTTAACCTTTGGAAACTAGGATGTGAAAACTTTAGTGAGATCCCTAGAGATATTTCTAATGTATGTCTAGGGATGTCCCTAAGGTTAAGTATTAGTATAGGTTATAATAATAGAATTATAGTAAAGATCTTATAATTAAACCTAAGATGTTATATATTGAAGGTACCCCCCCCCCCCTTTATTATGTTGTTTTCACTTGCATGATTTTAGCCTTTCAAGCTATTCTTTTTTGGTTTTAGACGATGGTTGGAACCCGAAGTAACAGTGTTGATCAATGTAATGGACAATGCAATGATTTTACTCCTAACCAAACAAATGTGATGGGATATGGATTACAAAATCTTATTGCTATACTTACACAAGCTATGAATTATTATGGACTTCCTAATGAGCAGAGAAGGGATCAATATTCTGTTGAGTCCTTCATGAAGCAACGTCCACCTTCTTTCAGTGGGTCTTCTGATCCACTTGTTTCTGAACAATGGATCATTACCATTGAAAAGATATTTACCATACTTATCTATTTAGAGCATGAAAAATTCATTGTGGCTGTTTACCATTTAGAAGGTGAACCATACCAGTGGTGGACTCTAATTAAGAATAAAAGGCCCCAAGATGAAATTGAATCCATGGAATGGGATGAGTTCAAGAACTTGTTTTCATTATGTACTTCCCCTGTATTCTTCGAAAAAATATGGAGAAGGAGTTTCATGAACTAAATCAAAAGGATGATGAATCTGTTGGTATATACGAATCGAATTTTACAAGGCTTTCAAGGTATGCATCTGGCTTTATAATCCAACCTGAAAGTAATGTTGATCGATTCCTTAGGGGCTTAAAACCAAGTCATCAAAGGGCATTAGCTATAAGATACTTCAGTAGCTATGAAGATATTGTGAGTTGTGCTATCAAAGTATAAATAGATGTTGGTGTTACATATTCATCTCATGGTTTTGACAAGAAACGAAAGATGGAGTTCAAGGAGAAATCTCAGAACAATGGTGAAAAGAAGATGAATGTTTCTTTATGCTCAAAGTGTGGAAGGAAGCATGGTGGAGATTGTCTTAAAGGGACTAGAAAATGTTTTATGTTCGGAAAAGAAGGTCATCAAGCAACTGAGTGTTGAAGTAATGGAAAAAGGGTTGCTAATGATGTGAATAAAGAAAATACTATAGAGAACTCACCCCCAACACTTCAATACATCAAGAGAAATGAAATGGGGCATTATGCTAATCAATGCCCAAATCCAAGGGTTAATGATGATCGACATGAGCAACCACATAAGGTGAAGGACAAAGGGAAGTCACATGCGATCACTATTGGAGATGTTGAATATAAAAACGATGTGGTGGAATGATTAAGTGTTTATGTAATGGGATTGCAAAATAATGTTGTATATAGTATCATGGAATAGTGGAATAATTATGTATTGGTCTATTGTGGTTTTCAATAATTTTATGGTACCGGTAACCATGTAAAGTGATTGAGATATTTTTGGAAAGAAGATGATATCTGCATAATGAAGGGATAAGGATAAAATGAAATGTTTGAAAGTATTCATGATCTAATGACTAATATAAGGACAAAGTTATATCATGGTTTGAGTATATAGAATTTTTGGATTTTGTTTTGTGGAAAGAGTTAACTTTTGACAACATTCATGTTTTGACTAAGGTTCAATGGGTATTCATTTTTCAAGAGAATACATGATTAAGGTATTCACAGGATTGGAATGTGACCAACAAGATATATAAGGGATAAATGATGGTATTCACATGCTTATTATAAATCCTTTTTAGCAATCATTCTCTTTATACTATGAGTTTGGAAAGAACTATTTTGGATAATCCTAAAGATTCAAATGGATTATGTTGAACATAAGTTTTTATTGTATAAGGCTAGAATTTTTTTCTATATTATTGATAGAATGTTATAACAGTATAGTTTTAGAAAAAGGACAACCGATGGGACGGGCGACAACCCGTCACGTTGGACAAGGATGCTGGAATCGAACCCACAACAAAAGTGTGACATGCCTTTATCGCCTACCACTATCCTAAAGGATGTCCCTGGTTAGTAGAAACTAGTTTAATTTTATTAAGAGCTATGATAGCTGAAGTAAATGTCCATTTTAGAAGCCATATACGATTAATCTCAGCATAGATGGACTTCTGTATATTTAATAAATTGTGCTAAAATTTTTGAGATACAAATAGATGTAATGACCTATCATTCTATCACATAAAATGATAACACTTCACATAAGACAAATTCAAATTCATTTCATTAAGAGATGATGTCGATATTGTTTGAGGCACGAGCATCGGTGAGATGATACCGAAATAAAGTAAGTATTTCTTCTAATTAAAATTCTTCAACTTTAGGAAAATAATCTTGAAAAAAATGATGCCTAAGTGGTCTCATATCTGATGAATTGGATGGTACCTTATATCATCACAAATTTATGGATTTGTTATTGAAAGATTTTTTATAGCCATGTCCTCTACCACTCTTTATCAAGAGTTTATGGTTATATTTCTCTTCCACATCCATATTTTCACCTATGTTCTCCTATGTGGAAACCCAATGATTAGTTAATTTGGGTGACCATTATGTTTCATACTTGAGTTTTTAAAGTCAAGTTTTGGTATTCCTTTTTACGATGTGGGTTTCTATGAAAGAAACTTTTAAGTAGTAAACCATTTATAACCCCAATGAATTTCGAGGGTGAAATTCATTTTAAGGGGGGTAGAATATAACACCGTGAGATTTTATGAAAAATATTATTTTTAATTTCATTGATGTCTTGTGTTGTACACTACACCAAAAGGATCTTGCACTCTATGCATCCCTGACTTGGCTTGCTTTACACGCAATCACGACCTTCCTCGATAGCGTGTGTTGTACGCAATACCAGGTTTCACTAAACAATGATATATGGTTGAAATATTATCACGAACTGTCCATTATGAATAGTATTAACTACATTTTTAATTTTATAACATTATTATTCATCTTACTCATTTTCTAGAACATTGTATGAGAATAAAATAAATTTTTCGGGTAAAATAAGTATTTTTAAAAAAATGCAGTTTTGCCGCATTTTGATGGCGCGACCACATTAAATATAATTTTTGACATGTTTATAAGTTCAATTATACAAAATAAAATTATTCTTTGGAATCAGGATATAAAATTTTTCCTTGGATATATTTTTCATATTATTCTGATGACTTTCATATTTTAATGAATAGTAAAAACATGATATATTTTAATTAAAAACAACTTTTTTCATCGCAATAATTTATGTGGATAAATTAAAATATTTAATGGTTTTAAATTATAAATATAATATATTTTTACCATTTAATATAATTTATGTCATTAGTATTGATTTTACTTTGAATTTGTAGGTTAAATCAATTCAATATTTTGCAACGTTTTAAACAAAAACCCGTTTTCTTTTGACAATGAGATTAATTTTAATTTAATTTCTTCCACTTCTCTGTATTGAATTTGAAAAAATGGATTCAATATTTGGAATCAGTGGGTCCAAATTATAATAATAGATTAATTTTTATTTTTGGTAATTATGAATAGAAACTGCGGTAAATTTTATTTACCATAGTAAAAGGTAAATCATGTAATTAAGGGTAAATATAATATTATAAAATTACACTAACACTTAACTTAATACAATTGGATTATTTTATTTCGTCCTAAGTTATATTTTGGTTGAAATGGAATCCATTAGATCCCACATGGAGGTAATTAAGACCTTTAGTTTATTTTATTTAAAGGAAAGTGAAATATGTCTCACTCAAACTTTAATAAATAAAGTACTTTTAATATAATGTTATACAGAATATAAATTCGGTTATAAAAACTCATTTGAAAGCTAATATGTTTTTCTTTATCATGGTAATTTATTTTTAATTTTTAAGAGTTATTTAATTACTTTATTAGTTTATACATTAATGATGCAGAAATTATTTATTTAATAAAAAATCAATAATATTGTATTTAATTAAATAATAATACCCATTAAAAGGCTCAAAAACCAGAACGAAACTTATTGGTAGTGTATATATACACCATAAGAATACAATGAGCAAATATATGACCGTTTAGAGTCTTATAAAAGTTATTATGACACTTATATTATTTAAATTTAAATGATGTCAAAGTTGTCAACTTCATAATTTAAAAAATATAACATTTGAAAATTTTGGTTTTTTAGAAGATAAATCCAACTAAATGTATTATTATGAAATATATAAGATATATCTTAATCCTAGTATTTTATGTTTATTTTTTATGAAACAAATATGTATATTTAATAATTATACAAAACTGTTGTAGTAATTATTTTATTCAGAGAAATATGAAATAAATGGTTTTAAAAATAGTAAAATAAAAATAATATGAACTATTTAATGTGGTCCACAAATTTTATAGATTACTATGACATGTTAGGAACCTATTAATTATTTTAGTTTGAATATATCCTCTGTTTGGATTTAATTTAAATTCAAATAATTGAATAGTGTCAAAATTGACACTATTGTTATTTTATAAAAATAACATATTATTAAATTGTTTAAAAATAACAAAAATATTTAAAATTATAAATTAAAATTTCTATAGTCGAAAATATCATAAAGTATTTAATTATGGATAATTCACAGCACATAATTAATTATTTATAACAATTTAAAATTTATAATCTTATGACCACAAATAACATTTAATATATTAAATAAGGATATATCAAGTTGATAGTGTTTAAAATAAATTCCCTACATGTATAAATTTATTGGTTGATGGTATTACATCCCTATATCATCTAATTTTAGAATATGAGTCATTTTTGGAAGTTTTTTTAAGTGGGGTTAGATTTATTAAAAATTAATATATTTATGATTTCCAAATGTGCCCCTATCATTCCTTATAAAAAGAGAACCCCTTCCCACTTCTCTTCACACCCTTTTGAGCCATGAATCTCATCCAAACCCTCCCAATTCCTCTTCTCAACCACTCTTGTTATATCATATAGGTTCTGGTCTTCTCAAAAGACCAACCCTAGTGCCCTATGAAGAAGTTTAAAGGAGGTGCGTCGAATAAGTGGCACTACTAGAAAATAGGTATATACCCACGGTTTTGCAAAAAACCGTGGGTATAGAGTACCCTTATGCCCACGGTTTTCCAAAACCATGGTATAGGGATATTATGTGAACCTATTCCCACGGTTTTTCAAAACCGTGGGTATAGGTCACCTATACCTACGATTGTGCCAAAAACCGTGGTTATGTTTTTCTTTTAAGACCTATACCCACAGTTATGGAGAAAACTGTGGGTATAGTGTATTTTCTGAAGACTTATACCAACGGTTCTTCAAAACCGTAGGTATTGCAGTTCTTTTTTGAAGACCTATACCCATGGTTCTCTAGAACCGTGGGTATAGCTTTTCCACTTTATGGCGGGAAAAAAACATTAGGCGGGACATGGAAAAAAATTGACGGGGAGACATTTTTTCATGGATCATATTAATATATAGAAGCAGATGAATGTGTAAATAATAAGTAACAATGTCAGCTCGGTTGGTGCTTTACTAAAATGAGATGTTGAGTCCCATTGTGAGACGTCGGTTCGAGTCTCCATAGCAGCGGTTTTTGAATTTAATTAATGTTTATATTAATATATATAGGATGATATATGAATAAATAACAGATGAAATTAACAGCTTGTTTGGTCCGACGTGGGGAGATGGCGGGACATTTTGCTGGAGGCACGTGTTGGAATCCCCGTGGCTGCATATTTTGAATACGTGATGTGGAGCCGATTAATATATATGATCTTATATATGTATATTTAAAATATAAAATTCCTAGCTCAGTTGGTTCAGGGTCTCGCTCTCAGGTATCAGTTGCAGCGTTCAAACCTTGCTGGAAGCGTTTTTTTAAAATGAATATATTCCCCACAGTTTTCAAACCGTGTGGAAAGTGCCTGACACGGTGTACACCGTGGTGTTGCTGTGTGACACACCTATACCCAGGGTTCTATCTAACCATGGGTATAGGTCAATACCCCTATACCAACGCATTTCCATCCCACGGTTCGCAAAATCATGGGTACAGCCTATACCCACGGTTTTGGGGGCTATACCCACGGTTTTCAACCATGGGTATAGGACCTTTTTCCAGTAGTGAGGTAATCTCTTCAACTGATTATTTCAAGCTTCTTTATTCTTTAACATCTTCTTATTTAGTTGTTTCATTATAAAGTAATAAAATCATTGTGACTAATATACTGATATTTTATTATAAATATGAAACAAACCCAATTCACATTCCATCCATACTACGGAAAATGAAATCATTGCGCGTGCGTACGTGCGGAATACTGTCTCCACCCCGTGGTGTAATCTATTTTCGACCACCACCTTACTTGGATGGGTATAATGGTGTAAATAAATAACTATATATGATTATTTTAAAGTTATATTGGTTCTGAAATATTATACATACACTTCAATACAATTCCAAGATCATGGGAATGATATCATCGCTCGTGCGTAAGTACAGACTACCGTCTCCACGACGCGATGAGATTCATTCTCTATGTTAACCATTAATGAATTATTATAAAGTATATATAATGCATAATAATGAAATATATGAAATAATAATGATAATATATTTATGTATATATATATTTATGTCATCTACTTAATTCCATTCAATTCAATAAAGAAACGAAAACAACGTTCATGCGTACGTACGACCTACCGCCTCCATGAACGGTGTATTTCATTCCATTTATTGATCTATCTTATATATATGTATATTCTGAATATATATTATATATAAATCATGTTTCAAATTCTGGAATTATGTAAATCAGTATATAAGTCATAATATCAAGAACAACAAGTCAAAACACGTATGATAAATGAAACGATTTTACACAAAATGCTACTTTAACATGGAATTTACAAAATAACGGGTAATATAAAGTCATAAGTGAACCATATATGTTATAATAACAATGAATATGATTCTTTAATAAGTCAATGACAATATTTAAATCATTATACAGGAGTTTCGGATACATAATAATCATATCAAACGTAAGGTAAGGGATAACTATTCCAATCTCGTTCTTATCCGAAATTGTTTATTCGTAAGTATTTACTGGGGTTATTGTTATCATCCTTGTACATGTTTCCTAAAAATGGTTTCATGTATGTTTAAAGTCCTTTTTAACCATTTTTTTACTACATGGTATCTAAGGAATGTTTCTTTTTTTACCATACGATGTACTTTTTTACCTTTCTGACAAAAGTTTGTGGAGAATGTTATTTTTAACATATAGGGCATGAGAGGATTTTTACGGTTTCATAAAGCCTCATTTTCATGAAGCTTCCTATAAAATGTTTAATTATTATTTTCAACAAAGCCCTTTTCTTTTAAAATTGCATTGCATTTTGTGAAAAGAAAATGATTTTAAAGAAGAAAGGATATTTTCCACAAGAATTCATTTCAAGTGTTCTATCAAAACTATTTTCCATGTAAACTGACATTATTTAGTATGTTTATGTTTCAAGTATAATTTCTCCATTATTTAAATGTTTTGATTCTTCTTATGATAAAATTATATCCATTTTTATGGATTATGTTATGATGGCATGATGTTTAAGAATCCCATTCTGTTACATGTGTTATGATATGATGTACGATTCATGATTTTGTGGCACACAAATGAATGATTTCAGTATGAGATGTGTGGGACCTATATCTCCCTCTAATGCATTAGGTAATGATTTATATCTCACGAGATAAACATGTCTGGAATGATAAGTTAATATGGTTCAGTAATACAGGACTAGAACGAGGAGTGAACTCGATTTAGAAAGGGACTTTGTCCACTAAGATGGTCTTGGCAGTAATGTATAGGATACTATAGAAATCATATCATATGCTTAATGGTTTCCATAATCACAAGATTTATTCCCATGATATTTTATCATGATTAAGGTTTCTATATGATCTATAGTTATGTACTGCCATGTTTTATGTCATTTCCCATGATTTTGATCTTTAAATATTATGTTCATGTTTTTATGTTCAAATGTATATGATTTGTTTTATTTTAACCACGCTTACCCTTACAGAGAATTTGATCTCACCCTTTATATGTTTTCTTTTCCCCAGGATTTAAAGAAATGTTTTAGGTAAGAAAACCAAAAGGGGAAGATCTTTATGGAGAGATGTTGAAGATCCTTCACCATTATTACAAGATTACGTTCTAAGTTTCCAAAGACACTAAACTATTATGGTCCTTCTGTGTCTGTTTTTGTTATGTATTAAGTATTCCAAAAAAGTAATATAATGTCGATGTACGTCAAGATTTAGGTCTCTACAATCTCTTCACGAGTTGCAATTATCCAAAGACACGATCGATGTTATTATAATATAAATAGCATGGAAAATAAGAATTCATATTTGATATTTTAATTAATATTTTAGTTTATATCATAAATTATATATATATATATATATATTAAATCAATAAGTAAATAAAAGTATGATATTTTTTGATGGAAAACAAGTTATAGCAGTTCAAGAGGTGGTAGTGCATTGTACACACAATCAAAAATATCATATCTTATCTCCTGAAGAATTATATGGATATATTTTATATAATTATGGTAATAAAAGTACAGTATATAGGATATATTAGTGTAATTATATTATTTCTAATGAATAATTTTTTAAGGATGTGGATGAATAAATATACTGAAAATTACCGTTTAAAAATTTTACTTCTTCTTCCAATGACATCATATATTTTTCTACAATTTACATCCAATAATAGATTTTTTATGAATCAATGGGATAAATGATTTAAATAGGGGAGTAAGTATGTAATTCGTGCATGAGTTTCTTGATCCAAAATTCATTGTATGTGTTAATAGGGGAGGAGAGGGGGTACCCATTTATAAGTGTGGAATGTGAGAAAAATTGAATCATTGAAAACATTAAAATATAGACACAAATGATTCAATAAAAATTCCTAAACACTAGCACATTATCAAAAAATAAATGTAATAAGTTATATATATATTTCAATGATATAAGATTCAGAAAACTTTTATCTCATTTTTAATCCTCACCTTCTTAGATTAAACCACCTGGTAAATTTATTTTTACCTTGACCACAATAATTAATTTTTTACAGTATTTACAATTCCTTATGGTAAAAAATTAGGATGATATTATTAAATAATATAATTTATTCATATTCAGTATGTGGAATCCATTTTTTCATGTTCAATTCACTAGAGTGGTATAATCCAAATATATATTATATACACATTGGTGATAAAAAAGCACATTCTCAAAGAGTTGTTATCATAAATATAGATTGTTTTAAGGTGAACACTCAATATTAAATTGATTAAAATTATATATTAATTAGTTAAATTTAAATTAAATTTAAATAATATTTAATAAAAATAAATTTAAAATTTAATATAAATTGTTAAATCATTTTAATGAAATTATACATTTCCATATAAATTATTATTTTTGACAATATATCTAAAATTAATCCATTTTAAAAAAATTCAAGAAGTTAACAAACAATTATTGTTATTATATAATTTTTAATAGGAAGTAAATATTTTGGATTATGTTTCTAAAATTAATAAAAATTATTTTTAAATTATTTTTTCAAATTATAATTTGACTATTATGACTTAAAATACTGTTTTTCGAAAAATATTTTTTTTCATTCAAATTATAATTATTTTTTATTTCATAAATAGATATTCGTTAATTTTTTTAATAAATGTGTATATCATATTATTTTTATAATTTTGTTTTTACTATCAATAACAGCTAATTTAATGGATAGGTTATAATATTATACTCCATTTAAATTCATTTATACTCAAGGTTGAGTGTTTGTGAATATATTGAATAGATCAACATAATTTAAAATTAAATATATCATAGTCTCTTGGGGAGTTAAATCATTATCTATTAATGGTATTGTATTCTATATACACTATGAACCATAAATTTTTTCTTTTAAGATCTTTTCTGTTACATGTACTTCCATGATTTGGTCCATTATTCACCATTATAATCTAGGATAAATTGTATATGGTTTTAAAATGTTTAAATAATATTATTATACCCTTATACTCATTCTACTCATAATGGATCATTAATATCTCCATTTTTACCCTTAATTACCATTTTAGATTATCATTTTTTATATTTCAATTTTCCTATGTTTATATTAATGATTTTATATATGCTATGTTTGAGAATAATTCAATTTATAAATAACATTGTGGGGTATTTTGTATAATTCATGTGAAGAAGTGATTTACACGACCAAATTTCAAAATGTACATGATCAATATGTTTTTTGTGGATAGATATATGTTATAATGAATATTCATCTAATAAGTTGTACAAAACATGTATGAAAAGTACGTTTCACTATAGATGTTATGAGAGAAAGTGTTATTTACATTTAGAATCTAGCATGAAGACAATTTAGTGAGAACATCGGGGAAAAACGTATTATAGGATTACTTATTAATGTTTTGGTAATGATAATAAATTATCTAGGTTAAAACATTGGTATCATGGAATAAAAAAATGTGTCTTGATTTAGATATCCAACAAATGATTCTTTAGGATTTGGTGGCTACACAGAACGATAATTGTTTCTCAAACTATTCTTTAGGGCTATATTTAGTGGATGGAACCCAGATAAATTTTATTAATGCTAAACTAAATAAATATTGAGATGATTGATATCATGAAAAACCAAATGATATTAGATCTAGAATACAAAATATCACAATTATTATTACAAAACATTTTCTAATATATCAATATTTCTGTGATCCAAATTTTAAAATGAGGATTTAATGTTCCATTAATACCTTAATAAAAATTATTTTCATCCTATTTGTTGGTATCCTATTCCACAAGTTTATGAGTAATGTATCAATATGAATAGAAATATTTATTAGATTATCTATTGTTTGTATCATGAAAATGTTATTTTGGTTTCTTAATATTTTTTATGGTGAATAAGATCAATGGTGGTATTATATAAATTAAGTGAGGAAACATGATAAAATCGAAACCCTAATATTGGATTATTTCAAGATCTTTTATTTCAAAAATTAGTCTTCCTTAATTTATAATATGATATTACAGAAATAATTTCATGAGATAATGAATATGTATATTGAGTATATTTTCAGATTTTCACAAAATTTGGAAATAATTTCTAGACATGCTTTATGTAAAATCTTATTAATTAAATGTAATTTTGATCGATTCTTCAGTGGGATGAAACCAATATGGAGAAGTTAATTATGCATAAGATACATCAATATTATTGGATAATTATTTCAATCTTCAATAATGGAGGATATATGTATTAGGGTGTCTAATATATCTTATAGTTTTTATAAAAACACTAAGTTGTAATTCAAATGAAATTCTAAAAATCATAGAGAGATTAAGAAGTGAATTAATTTAATATATACTTTTTAAAGAAAATAATTTTGAAATTATATTATGGTGACTATTAAAAATTTATGTACATAAATGGATACCATCATGTAATAAAATTTCATTTTTATTGGAAGAAGATATCCAATTTTTGGAAGAAAATAACAATATAATGAACTAGTCACACACTAGTCTTACAAATACAAGGATTTTGGGTATTATGATAACTGGTTCTCATACTTTAAGGTAAATAATTGGGAATTATTTCAACAAAATATTTTTCCCATTGACAATGGTAAATTTAATGTGATCATTTCTACATATGTGGATTAAAAAATGAAGTGGTAATGTGTATACCAATCAAACACTTTTGAACATCTAATATCTTATTTTATTCAGGATCTAAAAAATCATTTATATGTAAAAAAAATTTCAATGGGTATCATCGTAGAACATCTGATATTATATATAGAATTGGTATCGAAAACCTCAACTGGTATGAGGATTTCATCACAATTCTCTTAAAATATTCTTGTTGATGTTTATGGGAATTTTAATCGGGAAAATCTCATTATTCTAGCTCAAGTTTTATTTTGATTTTATTTTGGTCATAGATTGGATTTAATTACATAAAGTCTAAATAAATTTTCATGGAAGGGACCATGTTGGATATTTCAAACCAATTTATGAGAAAATATCATAGTGAAGATAAATATCAACAACCAATGTAAATTTCAACAATTTTAATGACAATGTTGCACATTCAAAATGGTTTTTTATCTCAAATGGTTTAGGATGGACTCATCATAAATGATATGCCTATTATATGGGATTTTTTGTTGTCTTTCTAGAAGATTGGAAATTTACTTCACAAAAAAATGAAGTTTATTTCTAAATATAACTCATTACTATTGCTACAACTCATTCAACGTCTCTATATCAAATGGACCTGATTGAGTATTAGGATTTCAAGAAGTAACATAAAGAGAATATTGAAAAGGTTTTTTTTTTCATTTATATCACCTTAGAGATAAAATATTATTTTTTTATAAATAATTATAAATCAATGTGGGTCTATTTTAATTATTTGGAACCTAACAAGATCACAATCATGAATAAGTATCCACTACTTTAAAATGATGAATTTTTTGATCAACTTCACATTTCTCAATACATTATCATGGTTTATATTCATTCATTATATTATCAATTGAGTTTCATGCAGGAGAATATACCCACAACAACATTCTATAAAAGTTATAAACAATATGACATTATAGTAATGAAATTATATCATACATCTTCCTTGGAAAAAATAAAGGATTTAATAATCATTTTCTTTTTATATGATATTGATGTTTTTCTAGTGATCTTTGTTGAAAAAAATATTATAGATTCAATGTTAATGGAATCGATAGAATATCACATCAGTATTATAATGAAGACTCAAAAGAAGGAGTTGTTTTATAAAAATATTACAATGTACGGAATTGGAAAAAAAGTTCAATTTTTTGTTTTATATTATCTAATAATAGGATATTTCAAAACATCCAACAAGGATTGAAATTATTAATTATTGGGCCATAAAAACCACTATGAAAAATATATATAATATTTTATTGTTTCTTGGGTATTATCTCTATATTATGGATGACTTATCATGATTTTCTAATTCAATAAATATGATTAATCAAAAGGGAACCATATTCCTCTGAACAGTTGAATGGGATGAAAATTTCAAAGAAATAAAAAGATATTTTTTCAACATAGCTATGATTACTTTACCCTATAGTGTTGAATGGTTTGTAATCTATACTGATGGATTTTAAAAGAGACATTGATGTGTTCTCAGATAGTGTTACATAATTATAGCTTATTTCATTGAAAAAATTAATGTTCATTATACAAAATAACAACTTCTTGATTTAGAGTAAGTTGTAGTAATTTTAGAAATAAATATATGCAGGAAATAGAATTATTATGAAATATGTGATACATATATTTATTATAATATTTTAATGTATATATTTATTCATAATGAGTTGAATAGTTCTATAAATTATTGTTTGTGTTCCTTTAATATTGTTATTTCTAAACACATTACTATTTTTTGAGATAAAAAAAGGTGGAATATACTCTATGTTAAATGAATCATATTATAATATAAATGGTGAGGATCAAGAAATAT
Organism: Viscum album; assembly: GCA_963277665.1. Classification (NCBI taxonomy): domain Eukaryota; kingdom Viridiplantae; phylum Streptophyta; class Magnoliopsida; order Santalales; family Viscaceae; genus Viscum; species Viscum album. The sequence continues at coordinate 303,539,796 of OY728141.1, read as the reverse complement.
AAAATATTAATATTTTTAATATGGAAAAATTAAAAAATATTTTATTAAATGGATTATTAATATAATTTTTACATGAGGGCCTAAGTATCTATCTATTTGATGGTTAAATAGTTGAAAAAGATGACCTGGAACATCAAAATAAGTTCATAAATGTTCCTAATTTATTCCATGACAATGAAAGAATGAAATGTTTTAGGAACAATGTATGTGTTACCCCATATAATATTTGAAGAATGATATATTTTATTAAACTCATAGTTCATCATTAAATATTCCTCATTGAACTATGAATGTGTATTTAGATTTAATAGTGTATTTTTGGTTGCTACCATGATGATAGATATTTCTAATTATATATATCCTTTCATGGTATTCCAGAATGTTTATGTTGAGAGAAATATGTCTATATATATTTTATAACCATTAAGCATACCAAAATGGAAATGGAAAAACTTCTCCATGTATTTACTTTTCTTTTGAATCCCAAAAATAGAATAATAAAATACAGCTATTTCGATTATATCCATTATACTTAATCTTCTTTAACACATCATTACTATCTGGGAATATTTATCTCTTATTCAGATTTCTATAATATATACTCATAATTTTTTAATATTTCTTGTAGTACCACATTCATTTTTTCATGAGGATCAAATATTTTCCTTGATGATCGAGAACAATATTCTATACAATTTGAATAATGATTTGGGATTATGAAGTAATTATTATACTAAAATAGATGGTCAGTTTGATAGAACCATTCCAAACCAAAAGGAAATTTTGAGATCTTGTTGAATGGAAATCAAATTTTGATCTGACAAACACCTACCTTTAGTCGATCATTCTGACCATAATATATTTCTTTCAAGAATCAAAATGTCTTTTATGAGTCCATCTATAGAAAAAAGAGGTGAAATCCAATTTCTTATGAAATATTTTGAGAAATAATGTTATTGAGGCCTTAGGTATGATTGTAAATGTATGAGAAATTCAGCTCTATCTAGTAATATATCATATGAACTCAATGTCAAAAGAAATATTATTCATACAATCATCGGTTAAATATGGAACAAAAAGTTTGTGAAATTTTTTATGTGATATTATATATAGAATAATGTTATGAGATTCATAATGGAATGAAATTTTATATCTATACATTATTTTTCTTTCTCGATTCTTGGTTGACTTGGGAAAAAAATTTCTCTTTGTACTTCCACTGAACCTCCCTCAAGATCGTGACGTCATCCATGTATCTCTCTAGATAAAGTAAACACCTAAACCATAACACGTACTTAGCACATTTTTTTACAACATGTGAGTCAAATTTTTTATGAATAAAATTTGATAGATATATTTTACTGTAGATATAAAGATCTACATACCCAAACTTCTCACATCATAAATGTTCCATGGTAGAATAAAAAATTAAGAGAAGCAATTTAGGAAATCAAGTATGTAATGAAGCATATATTTTATAATATTTTCATATAAAATTAATGTAACATGAAGAAAAATTTTCATTTTATGGGGGTATCATGTAACACCTTGAGATTTTGTTTTACAAATATCTTTTCTAATAAATTTAATTTCTTTGAAACCTTATGATAAACATGACTTTAGTTATGATAAATGTAAAATTATACACCCTCCCAACCTTGTTGTAATGTTTGTGGGTAAGAATAATACTTATTCAATAATTTTAACTGAATTTCTTTACACATATATAAAATTAATTGACTGGTTATAAAATAATTAGGAATGAAGATAAAATTCATTTCAATGTAAAAGTGATTTTTTTCTAAAAATTTGTTTTAATGTGAAAAATTTGTTTCTATATAAATAAATTAAATTGATAACTATTTTATAATGATTAAATTTATATTTTATGTATTCATATATCTATTTTAAAATTCATCTTATAATTTTTCAAGGCATGGTTTAATAATAAATCAAGTCTTATGCTTAAAAGTCAATTTTCCTGAAAAATGGTTTTTTCTCTCTTTTTATGTTATAGTTTTGAAATTAATTATTAAAAATTATAAAAAATGAATATTAAACATTAGATAAAGTATTTGGAATTAGGTGGTAAATTTTTTCAATAGGTCTCTTTTATTATTTTCCAATATGAATAATAACAATAGAACTGTTTTTTCCGCCTATTAATGGTAAAACTGGTAAAATTTGGTTGTAACTGTGGGATAAGTAATTAATATTTATAGAAAATGTCCCTTAATCCTATTAGATGACGGGATTTCAACTATTTACATACTATCCTAGACTATATGGTCACTCAAATAACATATTTCTTCCATTAATATTATTTTATTTAAGATAAGAATAAATAAAAAGACACACTCTCTTGACTTTAGTATCATTAAAAATTTTACAAATGGATTAAAAGATGTTAGGTTATGTTTTAAATATTAATATAAAAATGAGAAATTATTTATTTGTAAAATATTAAATTATTTTTAATTTTAATTAATTTATTAGTTACATTAAATTCTTAATCAAAGAATATCGAGTATTTATTCAATTAACTAAAAAATAAAATAAATAATTTTATAAATATTGAGAGTAATATAATATAATATAAATACTTTTTTAAAAAAATATTTCATTTACATATGTAATATTAGAGATATTTTAAATGATTATATTATAATTTCATGGTTTTCTAGTGTTACTTATATTCAAAATAACAACATAGTTTTGAAGTTGATATCGAAGATATTTTAAAATAAATAGTTTTTAAATTAAATGATTTGAACATCATAAAAAACTATCATCATACATGTTAATTATATATGGTTTATCAGGTCATACATAATTCATTTATTACCAAATTTTATATTTATCATAAAATTCATAACCCTTTATGATTAAAGTAGTTGTAACCGTAGTTCAAGAAAAAAGAGCTTAAAAGGGTTTAAAAAACATAAATTATAAAATGTCTCTAAAACATGTATAAATTTGGACTTATGAGGTTAGTTTGTCCTTAGGTTCCATATTTTTTAATCATAGATAATTTTTAAGAATATTTTGAGAATTAATTTTATATATTCAAAAATTATAAGTAATTCATAATGTGTCCTATACCCCATTTAAAAAGGAACACACATCCATTCTATACATTATACTACATTATGCCCTATATATAAATAAAACCATTATAAATTATATTTTTAAATTAAATATCCACATTATATTTTTGATTTTATCCGCAAAATACTAACTTGATTGTTCTTAAGAGTAGATCAATATGACTTCAATCAAAGGATAGGTACCCCCCTTAACTGATCACTTTAGTTTAACTTCTTCTATTAAATTATTTAAATATATGGTATATATAATTAAATAATAACAAAAATATTATTACTATAGTGATATGTTATTAATATTATTTAACCATAAATATCAACCTGATATTCAATCAAATGTGATGTTAAATAATTACTTGTTCATATGTGTGGACTTCAAATGCTAAATAGGGAAACATATCTTTTTTCATCACCATAATTCAAGAATAGTGATTATGAAGGTTACAAAGTTTATATACTATAATAATGAAATAATTATAAAATTTTCATTATATTGTCACATCTACCTTATAACCTCCCAATCTATTGTAAAATGAAAAAATCGATTGTGTATATGTGCAGATTACAATCCCTCAAAAGAAAAATGATTTTGTTAAATATCATTCAATTGGTATGTTAATAATGAATTATTTAGTGAATATATACCTATTTTTTATATATGATATAATAATTATTCTATAATGGTAAATTATTATTTAACATTATTTTCTTCTGTCCTTTTATAAAATAAAATTTTGTTCATACATATGTATAGCCTTTCATCTCCATGAACAGCGTAATTCATTTTTTGTATCTACCTTTTATGGTTAAACATATAAATTTATATATAAAATATTACTAATTTCTATACCATGATTAAAATTATTTATATTATGGAACAACGATAAATCTACATGTTCCATAATTACTAAATCGAAATTCTTCAAAAGAACAACATATTTATCACATAAGAAAAAATTATTAAGGATTCATTAATAAAATGATGTTGAGATGTTATAAATGGATAATATATATTATTAGAAGTATTTTAATTTTAAGATAATATATTTAGATAAAATTTAAATTTATTATTTATGAGTTTATATTTCATTCATTTAATGTGTAACTATAAGTAAAGGTATTGTGTTGTAAACAAATTATTTATTGTTTTTATTTATGGTCATGTTCTGAGTGATTAAAGTTTTTGATTTAACTCTTGCAAAAATAATTTCATAAAATTTCATATATTTAATTATTTAATATTTTAAAAAATATATTTATTTAAATTCTATCACATTAATTACTCATGATACATATAAAACATTTTTATGGAAAACTGACATTATTTATTTATTTGATCAAAAAACTTTTTTCTTATATAATAATGTCTTATAATGAAAATTTGAATAATGTTTTTAATAATAAAATTTTTTTTAAAGAAAATTTTACATTGAGTATAACTATTAAAAATGGTTAAAAATTATTCTTATTTTTTTATGAATTATGTTGTTTTTTACATTTTTTTAAAAAATGTGAAATGAATGTTCAGTTTTAACAAAATTGTAATAATAAAATCCATCCATCATGAGCATGAAATTTATTGAAATTAATGTTCTATTATAACATAAATGTAGTGAATCAAATTCATCTATCATGACCACGCAATTCGCTGAATTTTTCGTTCCATGTATCAATGATTAATTTCAAATAAAAATTTTTCTAAAATATTTATTAAATGTTTTTCTATTTTAAATTATTGATTGAAAAATGAGTAGGATGTTTTCCTGGAGATAGACTTCACATGAAATTTTAATGGAATATTCATCCTTACTGACATCCTTTGATAACTAGTGGAAAATGGAAAATTTTCATCACCTATTGTTGTTTTTTAACACTAGTGAACTCATGATGTTATTTTACGATATGTTGTAAATATTTCTTTCACAACGGTTAATGATAATCAACATTTTAAATATAAATATTTAGATGTGTTATCACAACTGGAATTAAAACAAAATATGATAATATATGTATAACATAGGAATTTAAATATTGTCAAAATTATAAATACATAATGACATAAATTTCATAATAAATTATTAGAAAAGTTATATTAGATCAATATTTTAACAATGTTTTGTTTTTTTAAAAAATAATTCTTTTTAAAAGTAGACTAAAAAATCATCTTTTGGAGATGATTATTGATGATTCCTATTAAAAACAAAGACGTGGTAAACACATATTATTTTTGTTTTAATGAAAACTAACATCATACATGGATTTGTTTCGATTTATAGATAGTTGACAAGGAAAAAATAATAAAAAGTCACGTTTTGGTGTGGTTTTCACAGCAAGTATGAAATAACTGATGTGGAAAACCTTTTATAATGTTGGGTTTTAATTAAAAAAAGTTTTTATGTAAAATATTTGTATTATTTCACATGGTTAATTTAATAAATTACATAAAAATAACTCAAAAATATTAAATTTTTATTTTTTTAGGTTGGTTAAAAAAATTGACTTCAAATACAATTTATAATAGTGTTTTTTGTATAATCTAACCTGATAAATCTTTATTTCACATTTTTCAAGTCTTTTATGAAACAACTAACATGAAAAATAATGTTTTTTTAAATAATTCAATATATAAAATTAAACTACATTATAGTTGTATACCATAATTTGAAAAACAATAGCAGTAACAACAAAAATAAAAACATTTTGTGCTTTAAAATTTACATTGAATGTTAAAAATAAACTAAATCACAATGATACTAATGAAATAACTAACTCATAAACATTGCATGTGTCTGAGATCATGTATAATATTTGTATAAGGGTTATCAAAAATATAAAAAAACAATTTAAATAATTTATCATGTATCATGAATGAAATTAATAAAAATTGAATATTTATAACAATATATAACATTATTGGATTTTTAAAGTGTTTAGGTGAAATTATTTCAATAAAAAATATTATAACATATTATACAAATTGTTTTACAAATTATTTTTATGAATCATCTAAAAAAATAGTTTTTCAATTTATAATAAAATTTTATTACTTTATCCAAAATATTAAAATTTTAAAGAACAAGCAACCATTTTATTTCCACATTTTTTCATTTCAAGATTGGTTTCTTTCCACACAAATAAAATATCATTCCCTTTAAGAAAATAATATGTATGAAATAAAATTAAATATGCTTATTATATAAAAACTAAAATAAATATTCAAACATATGTGTTTAAGATGTTCTCAATTTTATCTCTCACTTCACTATGGATAGATCATATATAGTATGTTTCTTGTCTCTTTGAAAAAAAAAACTCCAAAAATAAAACACTGAATAATTATAGTGCTTTAATTGTTTCAAAAATATACACTATTCTTTCTAAATTATTCATTTTGGTTTCCATGGGTGAAATATTTTATTAGTCCCTATTTATATATAATTATTCTCTGTAATGATTTACAAAAATTAGAAATTGATACAAAATACAAAAAAAACATAACTATAATATTTCAATAAAAACATACATAATATTGTATGATAATTTATTAATATTGAAATTACATGAATTATATTAATAATCAACTCATATAAAGTTATAATATTAATGATATATTTTTTAAAAAATTTCTAGAGTCATTTCAAACTGAAAAATTACTTCTTCTCTTGGAATACCATAATCAACCAACAAAAAATTGGAATTTGATGTCATTTAGTCCAATCAAGGAGAAGTTGTATATGAAGTCATAAAAACCTATATTTAGGGTTTTCTATTAATTAATAATTTACCTTTAAATAATTCTTATTTAAATATTCATAAATATTTAAACATTTAAATATAATAAATATAACACAAATATAATATAAAGGATAAAATCTGTATATTCTTCAGTTTTAATTTGTTAAACAACTATAGATGGCCATACTAAAACATGGATGATTCTCTTTATTCATATGATAACTTCATTTGTGAGAAATGATACTCTCAATAATCTATCTATAATACCTAGTATTATGATTGAATATTATCAATATCAATATCTTGATGATTAGTATTATCCTCGATATATTATATAATACCATATGACGCACTATGATGTTGGTGATTTTAAACATATACCTGGAAACATATGGGATTATGTGTAGAATTATTTTTAAGAGTTATATATGTAGTAGGAACTAGAGGTGTGGTATTTCTATGTGAATTTTGAGTGGGAGGTTCTAGTGGGGTTGGGTGAGTTGTATCATCACCCTAAAACTACCATTGCTTGTCCGAAAATATAGACTCTACTAATGATTTTATCCTACAATCCATCGTGTCACACATATTATGAAATGTAGATTCAAAAGAATACATTTTTTATAAAAATCATCATTTAATGAAGATTCATAATGAGAAACACATTTGTAAAAATACACTTCTCAGGTATCCACATACATGACCCAAGTGGAGAGGGTTTCCAAATAGTGTAGCTAAAATATCCATCAAACAGTTAACCCCAAATTTTCTCTATGTGTTCTGGTCTACAATGTAATAATTTATTGAGTATTGGTAAAATTATATTGTGAATAATGGCATATAATTATTTTATATAACTTAAATTACAAGAATAAAATAAATAAAATGAATAAAATTATACAATACAGTAAACTACAACTCCTGATCTTGTTTTAAGATATTTTATTTCTTTTCCTATTTTAGATCAACATACATTATTTATTTTTCTCTTGGTGTAGTAGGTCATCTTCTTTATATCCTGATGACTCATCTCTCATCTCTAGAAATTTTTTGGACTTCATATGTTATTCCACTAATTTTATTAATGAGGTAAATTATAATTTTATATGATTTTTATTGGATATCTTAATAAGATATCTTCATTTTAAAAAAATTATGAATAAATATATAAGTAATAATATCATAAATTTAAAAAAATTTAAAATCTATCATTGATCCAACAAACAAGAATGAATTTCATCTATATTAAACATATTTGTTCCATGAATATCTATCAATATATTTATATATATAAAGTTGATTTTTATTTCTTCTACCCCAAAAATAAATTTTCTTTTTTGTGTTGATTTAAAATAACTCCATCCACTAAAATCCAAAGTTAATAATTTCTTCTTGGATCATCTAGAATAATTTATATTATATTTTATCTAATAATCAGGGGAAAACGTATATAAGTAAAATCATTTACTAATATGTAAAATATTAAAAAACATGAAACCTTAATTTTCTCCAACTAATAAACTATAGTAAAATTTTGAACACTTATCCAATCAGAAATAAAAATTATAAATTTCCAATGATCATGAACTATAATAAATGTATTAAATTGTTCAATATTTTGAAAAATGTGAATATGATTATCATTGAAATAATCTGTAATCCTCTCACCTAGGATATGGAAAACTACTAATTTGATAAATATGTATACCTACATTTAACAACCGTTGAACATTTTACCACATAGAAGTGTATGTCTCCAGTCAAAAAGGAGGAAGAGGTGCCTGGATAACAATATGTGTAAGGTCCTCCTCAAAAATCATGTGTAAAAAACTCCTCAAAATTATGTATTGGATCATATTTATGATATTAAATCATTTTATAAATCATTTTTTTAAACAATTAATACCAAAATACAAAAATAAAACTATTATAAATAAATATAGTAGAAAATTATAAATTTATCAACAAAATATTAAAATAAACTAAATAAATATGTATTAATATTTTTTAAAATAACAAACTAAAATTATAAAAAAATTCATGAGGGATGAAATAATATGCATGGAGAAAAGTACACACAAGAATATGGTTGTGAATAACGAAATATTAGTACTGAAATTTAAATATCCAACAATTACATATAAATATAAATAAAAAATGAAAAATCATCTAATAAAAGGTAAACTATTCATAACACATTTTTCTTCATATACGTTAGAATATATAAATACAAGGATAAAAATTAATTATATTTGAAATGAAATAAATGACTCAATACATATCAATCAAATGAACCATGAATATAAAAATGCTCCAATTTATTAAACAATGTTTTACACCTAAATGAAATTTTTTTAATATACTTTTTTATAAATAAATAATATATTTATTTATGATATTGGATTAAAATTAAATTTCCCCATAAAATCAACAAATACAAAACATAAATAATTGTATAGAATTTGTCTAAATAAATCTAATCTAATTTAAAAAATATTTTTTTTAACCTAATAAATATATTCTTTTTTCCATAAAAAAATAAAACTAATAAATAAAAAATATTATGACATTAAAAAATTATAAAAAATAAATATATATTATCCTTAATATAGAGAAAATAAAAATTCATTGTTTTCCAAAATTCCTAAATCATGATCATTCTATTTGTCAAATTTCTTATCTAATACATATGTATCAACATTATTTATTAATCTATCCATGTGAGTTGTGATATCAAAAAATTTAGTATCATTGCCATTTTCCCCACTAACATACTATTCATTTCTATGTAATATAATAGACCACTGAATAATGTATAGATAATGAACATTAAAAATTTGATATCATTTTTTCCCAAGAAAAAAGGATAAATTGTGTTTAATAATAAATTATGATTAAATAATAGTCAAACCAAATTCATTATGTTTGAATCTTTTATTACCAATTACCCTTCTGTAGTTAAAAAAGTCAACTCTAAATTTATTGTAATAGACCACCCATATTTCTCCAGTGACATTGTAACATAAAATTAATGTAGAGAATGGTGTTTTTTCTTTTTCTCTTGAAAAAAATAATTTATTTGATGAGAACCTATATAACATTATTCTGATACATTGTTTTTTTATCAAGTTTTTTTTGATGAAATATATATCCAAAAATTTTATACAAGGACCATTTTATTAAATTTAAACACGGAATTACCAAAAATAAAGTAAATTTTTCTGATGCATTTGCCATTCCTTGGATGATATCTTTAAAAGATGTATAATATGTTTTTCTATGCTCATTGAATTTCCATATATCATTCGTCATTGGAACAGTAAGATCAGCCAGAAGCTAAGCTTCTGACTATTTATTTAATAAAGAAAAAGGTACAAAGGAGGTGGGTGGGGTGAAACAAAGGAACCTGCCCTAATCCATCAAAAACAATATTACAGATCATAATAAGACATGTCATTCCCATAATCAGAGTCATCAGCAGTTTCCCATTCAGAGTGAGACTTATCCTGATTTAGGATCTTGTGAACATCAGAATTGAACGCACCTGAAATCGTAGAAGATCGTGTAGACACCGTATGAGGTATGTTAGAATAATCCTTCATTGGTCGTCTCTTTGAAGGTGCAAGATCTAAGACTAAGCAATCATTGACCTTCCTTTTCCCAGAAAGAAGGGAATATTTGAAAGTGCTAGGTGCACCGCAACCCATCGATGTCTCCTCCACCTCATATATGTCACCCCACATCCCAGAAATCTTAGAGGAGATCAAGAGATTCTGAATTTCCTGATGACAATCAACATTTTGAGAAGTCCCAGAAGGTGCCAACTCAAAAGTATCATCACGTATCAAGGCTGCATCAGGACTATCATTTATACTTATATTTGGAGGATCAATGCAAGCATGGGATCTAGAGATAGAGAGGCTGGGAGTATATCCAGCCTCAACCAACCCAGTTGGAGTAACAACATGACCATCCTTCGATGTGATCTCCTTGTGATCAGCCCAAACATTAGAGGGGCCACTCATTGGAAACGTATCCACTATCATCCCTTTCTCTTTCACATGATACACAGGTTTTCTGGAGGCCAACACCTCATTCGGAGTGCCAGATGATTTTTTGAGAGAATCCCTTTCATGATTTGACAACTCCACATGATTCCCCTGAAGTCTCTTTCTAAAGAGAGTAGTCAGGTGACCCTTTATCCCGCATCTCTCACAAGAGATCTTCCTCCGACATAACTCCAACAAGTTCCCAACAGGCATGCATTCGGTACAAAAGAGTGGTTTCCTTTCATACTCAAAATCAATATTAATGTTATCAGTGGGGGTGGAAAGAGTTACCTTATCAATCAAGGTGGAGCTCAATTAATCTCTCAAAAAATTACTTTAAAACCATTGATCAACTTTCCCCCATAATTTATGTCTTCATAGAGAGATTTTAGAAAACTGATGTGCTATATAACCAAAAAATACATTGTACAAAACTCTTAAACCACGTTTGAAATATATTTACCAACATTATTATTATGTTAAAATGAATATTTAACAAATCCCATCAAAATAATCTTATAAAATTTAAAAGGATATAGAAAATTTACGTATAATGGTATCAAAATAATTATTTTTCAAATAAAATAAACAATTTGATCCCTGAAGATATCAAAACTATATTGTGAAAAATACATATATTGTTTAAATAGTATATAAACTGCATTATTTTTCATATTTTTCATTGATTTGAAATCAATAACATTTTAAAAAATATAATTAAAAAATAAAACACCTTCATGATAATCAGTTTGATAATAATGGGATATATATTGTGTCATTAAACTAGTGGGAATTATTGCTTCATAATATAAAAATCATGCCATTTCATGGATGTCAACATGATATTAGTTATTGAAAACATTTAAATTAAAAGAAAACTCTTATATCACATCAATACAATGGGGACATTAGTTAATATTAATTTTATCTATCTTGGATAATGTATGAAAATCTGGAGGCTAGAATGTACACATTCCATCAGTTGTAAGAGAAAACCCCACATGTAATATCTTAGAGATTATGTCAAATATTTTATTTAACTCATCTTTAGCCTTTTCAAAACAATCTAACAGTTTTCATGAAAAATCATTCAAATTATTCCTTACATGAATGAAATAAATTTCATGTTTATCCTCATGATATCTCTAATACATAACCTTAAAAAATAATGATTATTTTTTTCAAATATTATAATCATTATCATGTTTTTTCATTGGGAATGTGTCATTAATGGTTTTCACCCTCTCAAAATATTGAGTACATTATAAATATTTTAAACAAAGATTTTATTATTTTTAAACTTTTAATTCCTTCTTAATTCATTGATTAAAGTGATCCATACACCAAAAAATGGTAGTTTATCCATGTATACTATTATTTACATTATTTTATATGATAATATGATGTCTCTTTACAACAAATTAGATAATATTTATTCCCCTTAACACTATATCTAGACAAATTTCCATATTATGGGAAGAGATTTATAGGAAACATAGTCGTGAAATGTAGTTGAAAATGTTCCATTTTTATATTAATCATACTCATTAATCCATTTCTCTATTTTTTCAAAAAAATTAATTAACAGACATAGTATAACATCAATATCATTTCTATGCTATTTTGTTCCATAGATCAATATAATCAACTTAACATAATTTAACATCATAATATATTCTATGGATAAGTTTTAAATTACCAATAAAATTATCCATGACATATGTGGATACTAATGATTCAATATGGATTCATTATATATGTTCATACTCTACATTTGAGATTTCATACTTCAATTAAAATATTAAGAAAATGTTGATCAATGTTCTTCCATATTGGAAAATAATATGAATGATTAAATACTCTGAATGATTTCTGATAATCTTTATTCCATATTAACATTTTTTATTATTTAACTTTGAAAATAAATGATTCAAATTATTAATTATAGGATGATAATAACAATTAATGGATAAAGTCTTTGTAACTGATAAATCATTCTATGAGTTCTCAGTCATCTTTTATGACTACGACCTATATTTGGGACACTCTTATTGAAATTTACATTCCCTCGTATATAGAACCAATTTATTAGAGAAGGCATAAATTTTCTTATACCCCAAACCAAATCCCCTATAATATTTTATTCTCTTTTTAATGTAAATCTATGATATCATTGTATTTACGAAGTATTTCTTTTATTAATTGCAGAAACACCATAAAATTGTAGTACCATGGACAATTTTTCAACTCCATGATAATCAATCAAAATATCATTAATGATATAATAAATATTCTATGACATGGATTCAATGGATTTTTAGTATCTCTATAAAATGATAAATTTATTGTTTATTCTCAATTAACTCTCCTTCAATATCATGAATCATTTATTTAATCTGATCATAAATATCATTATAGAAGTCCCCACTATCAATAATTATTGAATTTTTCATAGTTTAACCACTACAAATCCAAGGTATATAACTCATATTAAAATAATGACCAATTAAATGATAATTGATCTCTCTAAATATCAACATCCTAATATTTAATCATTTTATGAATAGATTAAAAACATATTTTATGTAACATTTCTCTTTGAAAATTCCAAAAAAAGAATCAACACCATTCTTATATTAATAACTCGTTCATAGTGTAGTAATCCATCTTTCACTTTTTATTATATATTAAAAATAACTAATATTGAAAATATTTTATTATATATTAAAATTTCATTTCATATTTACATTTAAAAAAAATGAAAAAAATTAATAAATTATTTCAAAGAAATAAAATATTACATATTTGATAAATAAAAGTATTACAATTTAAATTTTCTGGTTTATTCTTTAATAATAAACAAAAAACCTCATACTAAAATTAACCATTTAAAAATGAATATGTAAATAATATGTTATAATAATTATAACATAAAATTAATATAGTAAAGATAAATAGGCTTCAATGGAAAATTGGAATGGTATATCCAAATTCAAATACATTAGATATACACAAAATAAGAAAAATAATCACAAATCAAAAATTGTTATTGTACCAGGTATGATTAAGAGAGAAACACATAAAAGAATAACACAAAAGTGTTTGTTGATGATGTTTGATTGTGGACGGATGTGGTGGATTCCAACTAATTGAAAATGGAACATAAATGAAATATTATAACCAAAAATATAAATGAAAATAATTTATATTCACAGATAATAGAAATAATAAAGACAAATTGAAATTCCATGAAAGAATAAAAATTGAGATAAAATGTAAAATGTAAATAGAGATAGTAACTAAAAGATAAATAAGGAGAAAAAAAAGTAGAATAAAAAGAAATTTAAATTTGTTAATGCGTTTAAGTGGACGAACTACATTGGTGGATACTAAATGGAATATATTCAGGGACATGAATTGAACAACGAAGAAAATTGAAGGAGTAGATTAATATTAATGATATCAAAATAACAGATTAAATTTATTAAGGGAATGGAATTTATATTTGAGAGGGAAATGAATTCAATCCCATGATTGAATGAAACAAAATCCACACATTCCAAACTGAATTAAAATTACAAAGGTTTTGCATGTCATTGATTTGATAAATGATGAAAAAACATTATTTTCCATATTTATTATTGAATAATGGAGGCAAAAAATAGTTTTTTCATTTTCCAAGGTAGTTATTAAATAAAAATATGAAACATTATTCTTTTAATGTATTTAATAAAGAATCTATGGAGAACATTACTACAAAAAAATTTCATGTGAGTTCTTCAATAATCAATATAAAAAGTAAATTTTTCATGTTTTCAACTAATGAACATGTTTTAAAAATAAAATAAAATATTTTTTACCTTGTTATTTGTAGATAATAAATTCAAAAAACATATCAATAATATTGAATTTGGTACTAGTATAAATTATGTTAATTTTTACTAGTAGAATGGCCTAATGATACCTTATTCGTTCATTGGATGAGACAAAATGATGATCACAAGATGATTGTGAATATTCATTATATTCAAAGGGGATTTCGATGTTTAAATGAGGAAATATTTATGATACATGTATCTTTTATGAAGGTTATACAATGTGTAATTCATGAAATAATTATGAAACCCATTTTATTTATATGGGTTATTCTATAACTAAATTATTATGAAATCAGTTTTCTTTTTCCTAGGTTATGATCTGATGAATGTTTTCTGACATTGTATCACACATATGTATTATTTTATTATGTTATGGTTGGGAATATAATTATATTTTCCTCAAATACATTGATTAATGATATATATATCATGAGATAAATTTAAGCACACTAGTGATTTAACTCATTTTACTAATTGAATCCTCCCACTATGATTGTCTTTTGAGTAAAACTTTAATACAATGATAATATAGGGAGTGAACCAACTACACTATAATGGTATTGGTAGTGATCCTTGACTATGAAGGAAACGACTTTATAGGTTTATTATAGTTAAAAATATTGTTTTTATACATAATTTTTTCGATCATGTCTTATGTTTTTTATACCATTAGGATTCATTTCCTATGAAAAGCCAAAAATTTCCAGGACTTCATTTAGTGATTTTTTATATAGAGGGTTTGTATTATCATTGTTAGGGTTGTTTTTTTGAATTTTATAATCAATTTTGTTTTATCTTTATCATATAGGATCTTTAAATAAATAAATAAATAATCTACAATAATTTGAAAGAAGTTATGTAATAATTATCCCTTTGTAATGTAAGTAAAAAATTACTAGGGAGGTTTTTAGAAGATATACATACCTCCTCAGTAACTCTATTATTTTCAAGGGTATTAACTAGAGAGTGGAATTAATTAAATACACGTGTGATGATGTAATTCATTGCCAATAATTTGTCAAAGAAATTCATTCATCTTGCTATCATCGTCCAATAAGGATGGATCATTCCAGTTCTGATATCTTAGGTGATGATACTAGAGCCCCATTCGAACAAGATTTAATTTAAATTACTTTTTCTTCCATTAATTCAACATTTATAAACCTAGTCATCTCCACTTACAATGTAGTTTCAAATCCAAAATGTTAATGATAATGTTATAAAACATCTCAAATATAATCCTTAAAGACCACTCCAAAACTAGTTGGCTAAGAATTTATTCTTGAATATCTCTATGATTTTTATTCTATCCATTCAGAAAAGGGGGAACCAAAATATATCATGTGTACCAAGTGGTAGGGTTAATTACCAGATACCTTCAAGCACCCATCACTATGATATCCTTCACCATGTTGTTACAGTGGGAATGTTGTAGTGTTATTACATTATATAGTTCCACCATGATTTCAGAAAAGGAATATCGAGTATTTAAGTGTCATGACCCGTCCTCGGGGCTCGTGTCGTGATAACCCCAAGCCCACCTTCCATAAGCCAGCGGCTCGCGACTAGCACCAGAGGCATAAATCCCGGAAAAAGGGAAGGCATTGCCTTTATAAAGTAAACAAACACATTAGAGTACGCACGTGAAGTAAACACTGAGTAAAACATGGTACAAAGTAAGTGCTAAAAAGAAAATGGGCTAGTATACAAACCCAACTGAAAATATAGTACAACTAAAAAGAAAGAACAACAGTAAGGTAAAAAAGAAAAACTGAGTCATCCTCCGTAAATCCCACATGAAGGGTGGGTATAGATAGTCTCCTCATCTTCTTGGGTCCGACCGTCCGCTCCGTGTACGTCCTTCCATGTGGTCCACCTCCGGGTATCGTCCAACTCCACAAGCCTCCACCTCGATTAGTGCTATCCGTTGTCTGTATCCAACATAATGTAGTATGGGCATAGCCTGTGTAGGGGTGAGTATACGATACTCTGTAGAGACCCTGAGACCCTCAAAGGTCTCCCATAATCCACAAAGGATAAACCACAGGGAAAGATAAAACATGAAGGATCAACCAACTCTACTTAGGTATATTCCCATAAATATACCTAAGTCATCAATTCTAGTTCGGCTCCAACTCACGAGACCAAGTACAACCTAGCCCACACAGGAAAGCACAACCCAATCCACACAAGAAACCACAACCCAATCCACAAAGGAAAACATAATACAATCCACACAGGAAATCAAGTTAGTCACATCGATGATAATGGTTGAAGTCAAGACTCAGATCACATAAGAATACATCATTCGTATAGCGATATAAATGATCAGATTTAGCCACTGATTCATCTGAGCTATCAGACCCACACAGGATACAAGTCCAGCTAAGCTGTCGGACCCACACAAGATACAAGACCAGCTACTCTGTAGGACCCACACAGGATACAAGTACAAAGGTCAAAACGTCCAAACCCACATAGGATAAAAGAACAGTAGTCATCACCGTCGAAAACATAGAGGATTCTAGTACGGTAGTCGTCACTTTTGAACCCACCGAGGATTCCAGTACAGTAGTCGATGCGGTCGCAGCTAGCTCTAGGGTTCCCACACATAACATGCTCGATTCCGAGAGGGTCTGCTCCTCGAGTAAAAGAGTCAATATATCTACTGTCACTAAGTACATAGTTGATGTATCCCAAAGTTTCTTCTGGTCAAAAGAAACTCATTACGACAGATGGTGCGTCAATCAGACACACGTTCTGAGAGTTATTGGGTTTTCCGTCCCAGGGGCACGGTTTGTTTTTTAGCTAAAACCAACCTGACCGTACTCCAAATACATCCAAACCCCAATTGGAGTAAGACAAAAGGAACGTCTCATCAAGAGGAATTCAATGCAGTTCACGGCACGTCAAATGGACGTCCGGTCCATAAGTTATAAGTGATTCTGTTCCAAGGGCCCGGTGGTTACGGGTTCGAACCAACCTGTCCATACCCAAAAATTTTAAAAACATTGACTGTAATATACCCAAATGACGGTCTCAGTTCATGGATTCCTACACAATAGACAGTGCGTCGATCAGATGTCCATAGCTCATGTTATGGAAAAAGACCGAAAATTGTCCGAAGTGGGGGTCTGGGCCTGGTTCGACCTGGCCCAACCCCCCCGGGGTCTGCCCGAACCGGGTCTACCCGACCCGAGTATGGGTTCGGCCCGGTAGGGCGTGGCCCAGCACGGTCTGTGCGACCCACCCTGGCCCAGCAGGGGGTGCGCTGGCTGGGCCAGCGAGCCGGGCAGGGGGGTGGGGGGGGGGGGGGGTTCACCCCCTTTGTGTTTTGTGGATGCGGCGCACGACGCAGCGTCTCCCCTGGATCCCACGTGGCTGCGGGATCCAATACATCGCTGCAGCACCTAAATCTGCGGCGGGCTCCTGCCGGCGACGCACCGGGGCGCCGTTGCCTCTGGGTAGCCGGTTGGTGCCGGAGACTTCTACGGGCCACCAGAGTCATTTCGGTAGTCCGATTTTTCTCCCGTCTGCGCCTACGGTCGCCTCGGGACCCGCACATCACTGTGAAGGCCTCCAATCTTCATTTCAGTCCTTATTCGTCATCTCCAATTATTTCTCAAATCAAAAACAAATCATCGGTGGGATCATACATCTTCGTTAGTCCGCAGCCTCCACGTCAGTGGTTCTAAACATGACCAAACAATTTGCATGCAATGCCGAGGGAATAAAATCACATAATGAAATTTATATAAATTCTCCTACCTCAACAGTTAATGTTGGAAGTCAGCGTCGCGGTAGACAGCGTCATGGGGAATTGGATCATATGCCTCATCAGAGCGCGCTGAGGAGGAAGTGGCATCTCCTCTCTTGTCACGGAGAAGAGAATGGGTGGCACGTCGTCGATCTTCGAGGAACCATCGTTCTTCGTCGTTCTTCCTCTGGGACCATCATTCTTTCAAAATCTCCAATTCGCTCCTGCACAACAAATGTTCTTCCCCAAATTAGATAATAGGTTCATCCTATAATTTAATTACACACCCAAAGAAACTCCCAGAATTAATTCACCACATTTAATAACGTAATGACAATTAAGTTAAGAAGGGAGAGATAAGGTTCCCCATTATTAAACCTGTTGGCAATTAATTGGCAGTTTTTCCAATTAATGGGGGGTTTAGTAATGTGTTTTGAGGGAATTAAATGGTGGGGTAGTGTGGGACCCTCTTCTCTAACACCTACACTTGGGTATTTAGGTTGCTGTGGGCCCCACCCTTAACTACCCATGGGAGGGAATAACCACCTTACAAAATAAAAAATGTTCTTTCAATTTTATTTACTTCTTGAATAAACCCCCAAAATTATCTTCTCCTCCTTTGCGAATGCAACTACGGTAAGTGTCCCCTTATGAAATTACCGGCACTACGGGTTCATTGGTTCCCTCAAATTTTAATTCTAAGCACTGATTCAAAATTTAGAAAAACCTGCGCGTTTGATCATTGAATGTACCCAAGAAAAACATTGAAAATTGATTCCGGGCACACCGAGCCTCTGAATCAAGTGCCGTCAGAAGCCACAGACTCGTAAAATTTGAAAGAATTTTAAAAAATAATTATTTGAAATTTCTGGGTCTTTATATTACTCCCACCATAGGGATTTTCATCCCCATAAATCTACAACATAAACTAGGTGAACAAATGAGGGTACTGAGCATGTATCTGAGCCTCCCGCTCCCTTGTGATCTCCTAGAGGTTTTGGTGCTACCAACGAATGCGCACCAGAGTTATCGACCAATCACGTAGGACCTACTCCTATCGATCCACGATCTCCACCGGGACCTCCACAAAATTCGCCCCGTCATCGATGTACAGCTCCCCGTGGTCGATGATATGTGTCGGGTCGGGAACATATCTCCTCAACTGAAATACGTGGAAGACGTCGTGCACCCGGTGCAATAGTGGTGGAAGGTCCAGGTGGTACGCCACATCACCTACCCTGTTGAGGACCTGAAAATGCTCGATGAAGCGTGGAGATAACTTTTCTCCCCGGACAAATCTCTGCAATCCACGTCGAGGTGAGTCTCATAAGAAAACATGGTCGCCATCCTCGAACTCCAATGGTCTCCATCTCTTATCAGTATAGGACTTATGTCTGCTCTGTGTAGTCCTGATCCGCTCTTGGACGACCTGAACCTTCTCTGTCATAGCCCGAACTGTCTCTGGTCCTACGAGTACTGACTCCCCAGGGTCAGTCTAGCATAGAGGTGATCTGCAAGGTCGGTCGTACAGTGCCTCGTATGGTGCCATCCCGATGGTGGAGTGGTAGCTGTTATTGTACGCAAACTCCGCCAAGGTTAGGTGATCCTCCCAACTGCGACCAAAGTCAAGGACACATGGACGGAGCATGTCCTTGAGTGTCTGAATGGTCCCCTCTATCTGGCCATCCGTCTGAGGGTGAAAGGCAGTGCCCAGGCGTAGCTGCCTCCCAAAAGCCTCTGGTAACCCCTTCTAAAGCCGGGAAGTAAAGAGAGCGTCTCGATTAGAGATGATAGAAGATGGAATACCATGAATCCATACGATCTCTTGAACATAGAGGTGTCCTATGATCTCTACTGAGCCCTGCTCTCTGATCGGTACGAAGTGGGCCGACTTGGTGAGTCAATCTACGATAAACCAGATGGTGTCATGTCCTCTGGATGTACGCAGAATCCCTATGATTAAATCCATGGATATCCCATCCCACTTCCACTCTGGAACCTCTAAGGTCTATACCAAGCTTGCAGGTACTTGGTGCTCTGCCTTGACTTGCTGACAAGTGGGGCATCGAGAAACGAACTCTACCACAACCATCTTCATACCCGGCCACTAGTACTGATGTCTGAGGTCCTGGTACATCTTTGATACCCCAGGATGTACTACTAGAGGGGAAGTGTGGAACTCCCTCAGCACCTCCTCTTGTAGTGAAACTAGTACCATGGTACATCCCCGGAAGAGAATGACATGGTCCCCGCCTTCAAAAAATCCAGCAGGTGCTTGCCTTGAGGATATCTGAGTACGGCGCACCTCATAGTCAATGTCTCCACATTGTGCCTCTCTGACCCGCTAAAGTAGTGGAGGAGTGATTGTGAGGGACTATAGATAGGTTTCCCCATCTCTATCCATAAAGGATATCTGCAAAGCGGCTAACTACTCAGTCGCCTGTTCAAGTAGCTGAATGCACGATCTCCTACTTAGAGCATCAGCCACAACGTTCCCCTTACCATGAGTATAGACAATCTCAAATTCATAGTCCTGGAGGAACTCGAACCATCACCACTATCTCAGATTTAGGTCCTTCTGTGAGAAAATGTACCTGAGACTCTGGTGGTCAGAGTAGACTGTAAAGTGATCGCCCATGAGATAGTGTTGACACATCTTCAGGGAGAAGACCACTACTGATATCTCCAGGTCATGGGTAGCGTAGTTCTGCTTGTGCTGCCTCAACTGCAGTGACCCATAAGCGATCACTGCTTTCTCTTGCATCAGGACACACCCGAGTCCGGTCCCTGATGCGCCGCAGTAAACTACGTACCCTACGCCCTCCTCCGGTAGCCTCAAGATGGGCACACTGGTCAATCTCTGCCTTAGCTCTTGGAAGTTCTAATGACTTCTGTCTGACCACACGAAGGCTTTCCCCTTCTTCATCAATGCTGTATGTGGTGCTTCAACTCCGAAGAAGTCTGGAAAAAATATCCTATAGTACCCAGCCAGACCTAGGAAACTCTACACCTCTGTCACGCTCCTGGGTAGCTCCCAAGAAAGTACTAACTCAACCTTCGTTGGATCCACTACAAATCCTGCCTCTCAGACGACGTGCCCCAAGAAGTGAACCTCTCGAGGCCATAACTGACACTTCGAGAGCTTACCATAAATATGGTGTTCTCATAGTGTATCTAGTACAACCTGTTAGTGGTATGTGTGCTCCTCCTCAGTGGTCGATTTAATCAGTATGTCGTCAGGGAAGAAAATGAAAAAACGATCAAGGTAGGGCGGGAAGATCCTATTCATGAGACTCATGAACACTACTGGAGTTTTGGTCACACCGAAGGGAATGACCCAGAACTCATAGTGGACATACTGACACATGAAGGTCATCTTCTGCACTTCCTCTTCCCGAACTCAGAGCTGATGATTGACTGACCTATGGTCTATCTTTGAGAACCAACGTGCTCCCTTGAGTTGATCGAAGAGGTCATAAATACTCATAAACAAATACTTGTTCCTCACGGTCACCTGGTTTAGGTGACGGTAGTCGACACACATTCACAACCTCCCATCCTCTTTCATGGAGAACAGAATCGGAGAAGCCCAGGGTGAAACCCTGGGTCAGATGAAACCTTTCACCAGTAAGTCCTCCAGCTGTACCCGCAGCTCACGAAGCTCGACGAGAGCCATCTGATATGCTGGAGTATATATCGGTGATGTCCCAAGGTACAAGTCTATATAGAAATATACCTCCCTGAGAGGAGGTGATCCTGGAACGTCATCAGGGAAAACGTCCACAAACCGATCCACCACAATAGGGAAACATTGACTTTGCACATCAACTGCTCTGAGGATGAGACTAGCCAACTGATGTGTGATCATCTTCCCTCTACTCTGCGTAAGTCAATCATGTGCTGTGAAGGTTCCCTTCTCGCTGGTGAAGGTGAACGTCATCCCATCCGTGAAGACACACCGCACATTGCACCCAATATAGTTGATCTGAGCATGGACTGTAGATAAACAGTCTATAACCAAGATTACGGCGTAAGGCCTCGACGTCGCTACAAGAAGATTTCAGCCGAAGCTCTCGCCTCATAGAGTATGCTCAAACTGCAGGAACCAGTGCGTGATCGTTGAGTCTACTCCCGTAGGAGTCTCTAGTCGTAAGGATCAAGCCAACGGCTCCGTTGAAATCTTCGATCTCCAAACAAGGGAAGCAGTAGTAAAATAATGACTCACACCTGTGTCTATAAGAGCTGCATCTAGGGTGGAGTAGACACAGAAAGTACCTCGAATCATCTTGGGTGCTCCATGGTCATAAGCCTTTGCTTCCTAGAGCAGAGCCTGCCTCTGCCCGCCAGATCCCTGTGGTTGGGGTGGACCTCCTAGTGTGGTAGTGGTAGAGCCTCGAAGCGTCGTCCACCACGCGCTTCTTGGCCAGCTCCTCTACCTCATCTACCTGCTCCCTAAAGACCACCATGGTCGAACCTCTACCTCTACATGGGAGGTTCCTCTACTGCCTGCTGCTCGTCTGCATGGCGGTTCGGGAAGTCATGAGCCATGTGGCCCTACCCGCCGCATGGATATCATTGTCTGCTCCTCGTAAGGTTGGACCTGCGCCATGTGCCCCACACAACCAAACCTCTATCCTAAGGTCACCCACCTATCGGCCTGGTCCGCTTGAACCCTTGCGTCGTCTGTCGACTGCCAGCCGCAGAAGACTCCCCTCTGTTCCATCCTAAAGTGGGTCTCGCTGCTGATGGCTACTCAGCGAGAAAGATCCCCACTGACAGGGCTCTCTCTAGCACCCCCACCTGCACCGGGATGCTGAGGGGAATCTTCAAAACTCTGATCCCATGCCTCAATCCCTGCTCGAAGGTCCGGGCCCTTAAGAACAGGTACCGTACCATATCTTTGGAGTAGCGCGAGAGGTCGATAAATCTCGCCGAGTACTGGGCTACTGACATGATGCCCTGTCGTAGTTGCAGTAACTCCTGGATGCGTACAGCACGGAGGGCGGCTGGAAAAAACTCTGAGCAGAAGAGGCTCTCGAAGTCCATCCATAGAAGAGATGACTCATCATGCACCTGGAGCATCTAGCTCCACCATCTACCTGCTGCCGCATGCAGAAGACTCACTGCAAGGACCACCATAAGATCTGCTGGTGTCCTTACTAGTCTGATGACTCTGACGATGGCCTCCATCCAATCCTTGGCTGCCGGAGGATCTGTCTCTCCGTGGAACCTGGGCGGCCTCTGTCTCTGAAACTCATGCAACGCACTAAGGCAGCATGCACACTACGCCATTGGGGCGAGTATCATCGGTGGCTCAGTGGGTAGAGGTACCGTTGGTGCATCCGCTGTAATGTGGCCATGCACCGAGGCCTCGTCACGCGGTGGGCTGCCATCCGGCACGTAACTAGGAACCCTATTTGGCTGCCTTCGTGGGGCCATACTGAAAAGAAACATTTGCACCACGATTAGTCAAATATACCTGGTGAGCTGATACAAAGTAATCACAATGAAATCTTTTGAAAGGAAAAATGCACGCAATCAGTGTTTTTGTCCACTGAGTCGGAAATCAGAGGTCAGGGTCCTGGTGTATGGATACGTCAGCTGTCGCACCAACATTGGACTCCCTGGACTGAAACCCACAGTCAATACTCTTTACACTATTTCTTCAAAGAGAATAAATTATCAGAGTCAAGAGTTCTGTTGTAGAACCGACTCCTCTGATACCAATCTGTCACGACCCATCCTTGGGGCCCATGCCGTGACTACCCCAAGCCCGCTTTCTATAGGCCAGGGGATGGAGACTAGCACCAAAGGTGTAAATCCCAGAAAAAGGGAAGTCATTTCCTTTATAAAGTAAATAAACACAACAGAGTACGCAAGTGAAGTAAACACTGTGTAAAACTGGGTACAAATTTAGTGCTGAAAAGAAAATGGGACAGTATAGAAACCCAACTAAAAATACAGTACAACTAAAAAGAATGTTCAGCATCAAGGTAAATAGTAACACAGAGTCATCCTCAAGAAATCCCACCTGAAGGGTCGGTATAGATAGTCTACTCTACTTATCGGTTCCGACCGTCCGCTCCGTGTACGTCCCGCCAAGTGGTACACCTCTGGGTACCATCTAGCTCCACACGCCTCCACCTCGATCAGTGATGTCTGTCGTTTGTATCCAACAAAACGTAGTGTGGGCATAGCGCATCCAGGGGTGAGTATACGATACTCAGTAGGGACTCCGAGACCCCTGAAGGTCTCCCAGAATCCATAAAGGATAAACCAGAAGGAAAGATACAACATGAAGCATCAACCATCTCTAACTAGGTATATTCCCATACTTATAACTAATTCATCAATTCCAGTTCGGCTCCCACTAACGAGCCCAAGTACAACCCAGTCCACACAGGAAAACAAAACCCAATCCACACAGGAAAACACAACCCAATACACACAGGAAAACACAACTCAATCCACACAAGAAAACACAACCCAATCCACCCATGAAAGAAATTCAATCACATCAATGATAAGGATTGAAGTCAAGAATCATCTCATACAGGTATACATATTTCGTATAACGATAAAGATGATTAGATTTAGCCACTGATTATCTAAGCTATCGGACTCACACAAGATACAAGTCCAGCTAAGCTGTCGGACCCACACAGGATACAAACTAGCTACTCTGCCAGACCCACATAGGATACAAGTACAGAGGTCAATATTGTCGGATCCACATAGGATACAAGAAAAGTATTCATCGTCGTCGAACCCATGGAGGCTTCCAATATGGTAGTCTTCGCTGTCGAACCCACTAAGGATTCCAGTATAGTAGTCGATGTAGTCGCAGCCTGTAACACCCCGAGCTTCCACGATACGCTTCTCATTCAATAATGCAATAGCTTGCATTGTACACAACTTCGAGTTCTAAAACACCGCGACTATCAAAGTAGCCATTATGAATAGTAATAACCACTTTTTAAAATTATAGAAATTTTATATTTCAAAATGGACTTCATTTTTGTATTCGTAAAATCGAAATTAGCCTATGTTGAATTTTTGGTATTTTTCTTAGAACTTCTAATTTTTTTATGGATTGTGAAAAATACTTAAAAACCACTTTTTTAATCAAAATAATTTATAGTGATAAATTATACTATTTAGTAGTTTTAAAGTATAATTAGAATATATTTTTACCATTTTATCCAATGGTGGTCATTAGAATTAATTTAACATTGAAATTGGACATAAACAATTGTCAATCTTTTGATATAAATTGTTTCTTAAAACACGCTATTTGTTGTGACAGCGGGAATTAATTATAAAATTAATTAATGCAACTTATATGTTTTTATTTTGTAAAAAAGACATCATTTTTGAATTAGGAATATCAATTATAGCTTAGGGTGAAATTTTGGCTTTGTTTTGAAAAACTTCAATTTTTGATGAATAGTGAAACCACTATGTGGTAGTTAAATAACTGATTTTTCGTTTAAATGAAATATTACCACTTCTGTGATTTGATTTTCAATAATCCGACATACATGGTTGTCATTAATATGTAAAATGTGGTTCAATGAGATTAAAATAATTTTTTGTTGAATAGTAACTTTTAAGTTCTTAATCGCGATTAGAGGTAATTAGTGTAGTTTAAGGTACAAATAATGTTTTAATAATATGAGATGAGCATGACACTTGTCCTACTCCTATTGGATGAGTCATGGCAGACCAAGACAACCCATGGGTCAACTTGGGGACCCCATGGAGCCACTTTAGTTGGAAAATGACATTAATATATATTTATTTAATGTTAAAATTAAATTGACACAAACATGAGTTGTTTTACTAAAACAGTTTTTAAGTGGGGTTAAACAAGTCCAAATTTTAACTATAAATATTCATTAGAAAGCTAAAAATATTTCCTACATAATAGTAGTTTTTTTATAATTTTTAGACATTAAATATATTAAATTATTTATGACATCATTATGATGAAGCGATGACCTCATTATTTAACGATTTAAATAAAATGAGAAGATAATAAAAAATCCAAGGCATACACTTGTCCAAAGCCTATTGGATGAGGAGATTTCGAACCCTTATCACCTTAGCCACGAATTAGTTAAGTGTGGGAACTTTAGAATCCGAAAAGCATTGTGTAATAATGTAACATTTCAATCATCCCAAAAGAGCCCCTCCTCTCCACTTATAAAAGGCCCCCACCTCTCCCACATTATTCACACCTTCAAGCCATTTGGGTCGGCCAACCTCTGCCCAAATACTCTCCCAAATTCCCCCTCTTACTCCTAGAAGCCTCAATTTGGGCAGAACTCTTCTCAAGTAAGCCTTTTGCTCAAATCAAAAAGAGTTACCCGATTTTGAGTTAATGTCTTATCTAATGTTGTTTTGTTTTATTTTTCCTCTCCAACCCCCTAAACTCTTTTTATTCATTTCTTTTGTAACAACACCAGTATCCTAAATATACTAGGATGTTTTTATAATAAGTATTCGAGCTACACTTACACACACCTACATCTAATTGTTATAGACCATACGGTTTCTGTGGATGGCGAATTTCTGCCTCACGAAACGATGATTGTTCAACACTCATATAACACCTTCAAAGGTGGCCATTAAGATGTAACTATATTTATATATGATATATAATGTGTTTATGTTTTACTTATGCTTCTGTATTTCTCATTTATGGCATACTTTATGATTTCCATTATGGGTAAAACGCGATAATTTTATTTTAGGAAGTGCGGACTACCGCCCCCTAAAAGTGATTTGAATCGTTAATACCATATGTGGGATGTATAAAGGATGGAGTAAATGGTATTATATGCTATATTATACTGGAATTATATTATACATTTATATCATTATGATTTCATTACATTAAATATAAAATAGAAATGAAAGTAGCGTTCATGCGTACGTACGGCTTACTGTCTCCATGAACGGTGCATTTCATTTCTTACCTCTAAATGTTAGGTAATATTATGAATGAATATATATACTGGACATATATGATATATATTATATCTAAATCATGAAAATAATTCTTGATATAATGGATATATCACCACATGAACAACTTGTAATTATAAGAATTTTATTTTTGACTCAATTACCTAAGATCGACCAAATGACCGTTATAAACTTAAATAATTACATAATGTTCATAACATGGTAATAAGGGATATAAAAGGAATAATGAACATCAAAAAGGTTCTTAAGTAAATAGAAATTAACTCTAGTTTATTATCCAGGAGGTTAAAGAACGGTCGAGTCAGGACAGGACGCAAGGTAAGGGAACTTCTTAACCCAACTTCCATTCTTTGGGTTAATCTCCTAATTTCAAATTATGTCATGATATTATTATGTTTTATTTTTTATTTTTTCTTTCTTTATGTGTACATATAGTGAATACACATAATTGAACTATTTTATTTTAAAAATGATCTTTTTAAGGACTTCGTCTCAATCTCCTTTCATTGAGGCATATTTGGTTTTATACACAACTTTATTTTATACGGTGTATAAACCACCTTTGACTTTTACGTTTATTCAAAAGGAATCGTTTTATATGAAGCGTTTTGCTAAACGACAAAAGGGAATGTTTTTCTTTCCGTACGTATGTGGCGACAACGACTTCTCCACCGCCGTGACCACTATTTGAGTTTCGGCTTCCTCTACAAGCCATACCTTTTTTAATGAAAAATAAATACCATGTTATACTTTTCTTTTATTTTGGTATTGAAAATGGTTTTGAAAGAATTTTTATTATATCAATGTGTTGTATTGATATCTTGTGATTGAAATGAGGAAATGTTATGTTTCCTTTATCCATGTTTTATGTGATACGATTATGTTATGGTTTATGATATTTCTAAACCTATTCATATGAGGAATGCATTGGACTTAATAAGTGACAGGTGGAGCCCGCTATAGCTCCTTGATGCATCGGTAGGTCTCATGAGACAACTAGACGTGGAATTGGACGAGGCCCTTTCCCAATTTGATTTATGGATTTGGACGAGGCCTTAATCATTTTAGACGTCTTGGCCGAGGCCTTGACAAAATGTTTCAGAATGTCTGGCATTATGCATTCCATCATTATGAAAGTGGTTATTGATATTGCATGTGATTATTAGACCAGTAGAATATCCATGTAAAGAAGTAAATGGAATTATTCTCATTTTACCTTTTCCATATTATGTTGATGTTCAAGTTTAAAAGGCTTTTGTTTTAGTTATACATTGCCTTAAATGTTTATGTTTATTCATGAAAGCTTCCGCAATATTGTTATCCTGACTGAGCATCTGAGCTCACCCCTTTCAATGTTTTAATATTTTCCAGGATGTGAAGAAGTATTTTATGAATGACCTGCAGGGATAGTCAGAAGAGGATATGAGTGTGGACTATGATGATTTTGTTATTGTAGTTTTTCACCTTATGTTGTAATGTAACATTTATAAATGTATCTAGTGTTTCCAATGCTACTAAACTAATCGGTATTTCGAGACTTGATCTTTTGTGATCATGCCAATGTTAGGAAGTAAAGCACCGGCTCTGGGTAGCTGGGGTCGGGGCGTTACAGTTGGTATTAGAGTCAGTTTAGTACTAACCTTGGAAGCTAGATGTAGATAAACTCTGGTTAGAGCACATATCCCAAAGATAGACATTGAGGATTAGTATAGAAGAACTTCCTAGAATTTTGTTATTATAGAGATGTTATGAGTTTTCCGAGCAATACATCCCTGTCTGGATACGAGCAGGTAGAGGTGGATCTGGCACATATGTACCTAGGGGTAAAACCCAAAAACACCGCTTTGAGCTAGACTTGAACGAGAACTGGTGCACGACAACGGGCCTTGCTGCACTCTTGGTTACGACACTCCCGGGGGATATGCTTAGGATAATTCTCATTTTATTTACAAACCACTATGAAGGGTTATGAGTATATACATTCTCAAAGAAAACATTTCTTTTTATGATTATGGATTATATCGATAAATAGTTCAATTTATGTAAAGTGTTTTACAAGTATGGAATTATGTATTTTGATTCATAAACTAATCTAGTTTATGCCATTGTTTAGAAATGGCGCCTAGTGGAAGGAATGGAAACCGTATCAATGCACGAACTCCGTGTAGGGATTTCCCTCCAGCTCAAGATAATTATTGTGGATCTGGAGATACAACTGGTGCTGATCAACTTATTACCATACTGGGACAACTCACTCAGGTTATGAATAATAACCTTACTCGTATGGAGCACCCTGATCCGCAACGTGGATGATCAATGCTAGACCGTTTCATGAGGCAACAACCACCAACCTTCAATGGGAGTATAAATCCTATTGTAGCTGAGCAATGGATAAATTCCTTAGAGAAAGTATTCCATGCCTTGGGGAGTAGTGAAAGGGAGAAGGTTGTCATGGCAGTTTACCGCCTCACTGGAGATGTCGATCAGTGGTGGTCTCTGATTCAAAACACAAAGGAGGATGATGACGTATCGAATATGGAATGGAGGGAGTTCAAAGAGCTTTTCTTAGAAAAATACTTTCCTCATGACCATAGAGCAGATATGGAAAGGCAATTTTTGAGTCTGAGGCGGAAGGAGGATGAGAATGTCACAAAGTATGAGGCTAACTTTACAAGGTTAGCGAGGCATGCTGCCGATTATATACGTAACCCAAGGAGTAAGATTGATCGTTTCCTTGATGGGTTAAAACCATTTCTCCGTCGAGCTTTAGTATCACAATCCTTCTCATCATACGAAGATATTGTCTCATGTGCTATCAAGACAGAAAAGGAATTCTCTAAGTATTATGACAACAAAGTAAAGCAAGAGAAGAAGACAACGATGGAACAAGAGACAGATAAAGGGAAAAAGGGAAAGAAGTATTTTCCATTATGTGATAATTGTGGGAAGAATCACCCTGGTACTTGTCTAAAAGGAATGGTAGTTTGTTATAAATGTTGGGAAAAAGGTCACCAGGCGCGTGATTGCAAGGGAAAGAAAGAGTCTATCAATGTTGAATGCTACAATTGTAGGGAAATGGGGCATTATGAAAAAGAATGTCCTAAGCGTCAGGGAAACTTACCTCAGAAAAGGCCAAGGGATCAAGGACAATCTTATGTTGTTACTACAGTTGAAGCAGAATAACTAATGTACTGGTGCTTTTGGACTCATGGATTATATTCTAGTTATTAGAATAATGTGATATATATATAAGGATTATACTGCAGTACTTGTTGATTTCAGTAAGGTTTTAATATGATGAAGGTAATTATATTTTTAGTATGTGACAATAAGAGAAACTTTACCTTGTTTGGGGAATCTGATAAATTGATTTTGGAATTAAGAGACCTTTTAGAGGAAGTCTGGACAGAGGTATTTTGGATAACTATAATTGTTGGAGTGGATTAAGTTTATCTTTGGATTGTATTGTTTAAGGTTAAAAAATTTATGAAGATTATTTTTGGAATATTATGATACTATAGTTTTAGGAAAAGGACAACCTGCATGGTGGGGAATAGCCCGTCGCGTCGGACAAAGATGCAGGAATCAAACCCACAACCATAGTGCGACAAGCCTTTATTTCCTACCACTAGCCTACAGGAAGTCCCTGGTTATTAAAAAATAGTTTTACTAATCTAAATGGTATGTGTTAATATTTTGAACCTTATAAAATTAGGATAAATAGAATATTTTTGAGTTCTATTACCTTTTAGAGTGAAAGATGGGTTTGTGGTAAAAATTTATTAATGAATGAAAGTCTACATAACAAGTATGTATATTCCCTTACAATCTTAGTAAATCTCATAAATAAATTCCTCAACTTTATAAAAGGTAACTTAAAACAAAAATGTTGTCGGTTAACATTTCCTACTGGGGAATCAATGATCGTTTAACCAATCACATGTTTGTGATTTCCTTGTAGTTAAACTTTCTCCTAATACTATTTTCTATAATTCTCCATCAGACCTTGATGGTTTGTTTCTCCTCCATATCCATATTTTCATAGAATCCTATTATGGGATATCTTGGGTGACCTTTGTACTTATCTTGCTTTATTTTAATGTTATATATTTATGAACCATATTTCCGATGTGGGTTTTCCTCAAAGGTATTTTCTATTTTCAACCTTTTATTTTCAAAGAAAAATTTCAAATTGCGAGGAAGTAATTTATTGAAGGAGGGGAGAGTGTAACACCCCGAGCTTCCATGATACGCTTATCATTCAATAATGCAATAGCTTGCATTGTACACAACTTCAAGTTCTAAAACACCGCGACTATCAAAGTAGCCATTATGAATATTAATAACCACTTTTTAAAATTATAGAAATTTTATATTTCAAAATGTAATTCATATTTGTATTCGTATTATCGAAATTAGCCTATGTTGAATTTTTGGTATTTTTCTGAGAACTTCTAATTTTTTTATGGATTGTGAAAAATACTTAAAAACAACTTTTTTAATCAAAATAATTTATATTGAAAAATTATAATATTTAGTGGTTTTAAAGAATAATTATAATAGGTTTTTACCATTTTATCCAATGGTGGTCATTATAATTAATTTAACATTGAAATTGGACATAAACAATTGTCAATCTTTTGATATAAAATGTTTCTCAAAACACGCTATTTGTTGTGACAGTGGGAATTAATTATAAAATTAATTAATGCAACTTATATGTTTGAAATTTTGTAAAATAGACATCATTTTTGAATTCGGAATATCAATTACAGCTTACGGTGAAATTTTGGCTTTGTTTTGAAAAAGTTCAATTTTTGATGAATAAAGAAACCACTAAGTGGTAGTTAAATAACTAATTTTTCGTTTAAAGGAAATATTACAACTTCTGTGATTTGATTTTCCAAAATCTGACATACATGGTTGTCATTAAGATGTAAAATTTGGTTCAATGAGATTAAAATAATTTTTTGGTGAATAGTAACTTTTAAGTTCTTAATCGCGATTAGAGGTAATTAGTGTAGTTTAAGGACAAATAATGTTTTAATAATATGAGATGATCATGACACTTGTCCTACTTCTATTGGATGAGTCATGGCCGACCAAGACAACCCATGGGTAAACTTGGGGACCCCATGGAGCCACTTTAGTTGGAAAATGACATTAATATATATTTATTTAATGTTAAAATTAAATTGACACAAACATGAGTTGTTTTACTAAATCAGTTTTTAAGTGGGGTTACACAAGTCCAAATTTTAACTATAAATATTCATTAGAAAGATAAAAATATTTCCTACATCATAGTAGTTTTTTTTTAATTTTTAGACATAAAATAAATTAAATTATTTATGACATCATTATGATGCAGCGATGACCGCATTATTTAACGATTTAAATAAAATGAGAAGATAATAAAAAATCAAAGGAATACACTTGTCCAAAGCCTATTGGATGAGGATATTTCGAACCCTTATCAACTTATCCACGAATTATTTATGTTTGGGACCTTTAGAATCCGAAAAGCATTGTGTAATAATGTAACATTTCAATCATTCCAAAAGAGCCCCTCCTCTCCACTTATAAAAGGCCCCCACCTCTCCCACCTTATTCACACCATCAAGCCATTTGGCTCGGCAAAACTCTACCCAAATACTCTCCCACCTTCCCCCTATTACTCCTAGAAGCCTCACGTTGGGCAGAACTCTTCTCAAGGAAGCCATTGGCTCAAATCAAAAATAGTTACCCGATTTTGAGGTAATGTCTTCTCTAATGTTGTTTTGTTTTATTTTTCTTCTCCAACCCCCTAAACTCTTTTTATTCATTTCTTTTGTAACAACACCAGTATCCTCAATATACTAGTATGTTGTTATAAGAAGGATTCGAGCTACACTTACACACACCTACATCTAATGGTTAAAGAACATACGGTTTCTGTGGATGGTGAATTTCTGCCTCACGAAACGATGATTGTTCAACACTCATATAACACCTTCAAAGGTGGCCATTAAGATTTCACTATATTTATATATGATATATAATGTGTTTATGTTTTACTTATGCTTCTGTATTTCTCATTTATGGCATACTTTATGATTTCCATTATGGGTAAAACGCGATAATTTCATTTTAGGAAGTGCGGACTACCGCCCCTAAAAGTGATTTGAATCGTTAATACCATACGTGGGATGTATAAAGGATGGAGTAAATGGTATTATATGCTATATTATACTGAAATTATATTATACATTTATATCATTATGATTTCATTACATTAAATACGAAATAGAAATGAAAGTAGCGTTCATGCGTACGTACGGCTTACCGTCTCCATGAACGGTGCATTTCATTTCTTACCTCTAAATGTTACGTAATATTATGAATGAATGTATATACTGGACATATATGATATATATTATATCTACATCATGCAAATAATTCTGGATAAAATGGATATATCACCACATGAACAACTTGTAATTATAAGAATTTTATTTTTGACTCAAGTACCTAAGATCGACAAAATGACCGTTATAATCTTAAATAATTACATAATGTTCATAACATGGTAATAAGGGATATAAAAGGAATAATGAACATCAAAAAGGTCCTTAA
Source organism: Viscum album (assembly GCA_963277665.1). NCBI lineage: Eukaryota > Viridiplantae > Streptophyta > Magnoliopsida > Santalales > Viscaceae > Viscum > Viscum album. Next base: position 303,505,667 of record OY728141.1, on the reverse strand, counting down.
GTAAATAGAAATCAACTCTAGTTTATTATTTAGGAGGTTAAAGAACGGTCGAGTCAGGACATGACGCAAGGTAAGGGAACTTCTTAACCCAACTTCCATTCTTTGGGTTAATCACCTAATTTCAAATTATGTCATGATATTATTATGTATTATTTTGTATTTTTACTTTATTTATGTGTACCTATAGTGAATACACATAATAGATCTATTTTATTTTAAAAATGATCTTTTTAAGGACTTCGTCTCAATCTCCTTTCATTGAGGCATATTTGGTTTTATACACAAATTTATTTTATACGGTTTATAAACCCCCTTTGACTTTTACGTTTATTCAAAAGGAATATTTTTATATGAAGCATTTTGCTAAACGACAAAAGGGAATGTTTTTCTTTCCGTACGTATACGGCGACAACGACTTCTCCACCGCCATGACCACTATTTGAGTTTCAGCTTCCTCTACAAGCCATACCTTTTTTAATGAAAAATAAATACCATGTTATACTTTTCTTTTATTTTGGTATTGAAAATGGTTTTTAAAGAATTTTTATTATATCAATGTGTTGTATTGATATCTTGTGATTGAAATGGAGAAATGTTATGTTTCCTTTATCCATGTTTTATGTGATACGATTATGTTATGGTTTATGATATTTCTAAACCTATTCATATGAGGAATGCATTGGAATTAATAAGTGACGGGTGGAGCCCGCTATAGCTCATCGATGCATCGGTAGGTCTCATGAGACAACTAGACGTGGAATTGGCCGAGGCCCTTTCCCAATTTGATTTATGGTTTTGGCCGAGGCCTTAATCATTTTAGACGTCTTGGCCGAGGCCTTGACAAAATGTTTCAGAATGTCTGGCATTATGCATTCCATCATTATGAAAGTTGTTATTGATATTGCATTTGATTATTCGACCAGTAGAATATCCATGTAAAGAAGTTAATGGAATTATTCTCATTTTACCTTTTCTATATTATGTTGATGTTCAAGTTTAAAAGGCTTTTGTTTTAGTTATACATTGCCTTAAATGTTTATGTTTATTCAGGAAAGCTTCCGCAATATTGTTATCCTTATTGAGCATCTGAGCTCACCGCTTTCAATGTTTTAATATTTTCCAGGATGTGAAGAAGTATTTTATGAATGACCTGCAGGGATAGTCAGAAGAGGATATGAGTGTGGACTATGAAGATTTTGTTATTGTAGTTTTTCACCTTATGTTGTAATGTAACATTTATGAATGTATCTAGTGTTTCCAAGGCTACTAAACTAATAGGTCTTTCGAGACTTGATCTTTTGTAATCATGCCAATGTTACGAAGTAACGCACCGGCTCTGGGTAGCTGGGGTCGGGGCGTTACACAGCCAGCTCTAGGGTTCCCGTAAACAACATGCTCAATTCTCAGAGGGTCCACTAATCGAGAAAAAGAGTCGATACATAAATTGTCATGAAGTCTAGAGTTGATGTATCCCAATGTTCCAACTCGTCAAAAGGAACTCAATGCGATAGACGGTGCGTCAATCGGACACCCGGTCTGTGAGTTATTGGCTTTTCCGTCCTAGGGGCCCGGATGGTTTTTAAGCAAAAACCAACACGACCATACTCCAGCTATGTCCAAAACTCAAGAAGACTAATCCAAAAGGACCGTATCATCAAGATGAATTCAATTCAGTTGACGGAATGTCAAACAGAAATTTGATCCTTAAGTTTTAAGCGTTTTCGCTCCAAGGGCCCGGTTTGTTTCGGTTTCGAACCAACCCGGTCGTACCCAAAATTTTCCAAAACCTTGTGTGTAATATACCAAAACCACCCTCTCAATTCAAGGATTCCTATGCAACTGATGGTGCATCGTTCGGAGGTCTGCTCCTCATGTTATGGCCAAAAGACCAAAAACAGTCCGAAGTGGGGGTCTGGGCTCGTTCCGACCTGGCCCGACCCCAATGGTTCGGCAAGAACCGGGCGACCCGACCCGGGTCTGGGTCCGGCCCGTTAGGGCATGGCGCGGCCCGGTCCGTTCCACCCTCCCCGGCTCGGCTGGGGGGTGTGCTGGCTCGGCCAGCGAGCCAAACAGGGGGGGCGTGTTCCCTCCCTTTGTGTTCCGTGGACGCGGCGCCCGACGCCACGTCTCCCGTGGGTCCCGCGCAGCCCCAGTTGAAGCAGCGGCAGGCTCCTTCTAGCGGTGCCCTGGGGCGCTGCCACCTCCAGCTGCCACGCTAGTGTCCCGCACTGTTGGAGGCTTCTGCGGGCTACCAAAGTCACTCTGGTGGTCCGATTTTTCTCTCGTATGCGCCTACGATCGCCTTGGAACTCGTACATCACTACGAAGGCCTCCAATATTCATTTCGGTCCCGATTTGTCATTTCCAATTATTCCGCCCATCAAGAACAAAGAATTTCTGGGTTCAAAATTCTTTTTTATTCCTCACCCTCCGCGTTAGTGGTTATAAAGATCACCATACAATTTTCACGCCATGCCGAGCATATAAAATCACATAACGAAATTTATAAAAATTCCCCTACCTCGACATTTGATTTCAGATGTCTGTGTCGTGGTATATGGCATCGTAGGGAAGAGTATCGTAGGACTTTTTGGAGTGCGACGAGGAGGAAGCAGCATCTCCTCTCTTATCGCGGAGAAGAGAAAGGGTGGCACGTCATCGATCTTCGAGGAACCGGAGTTCTTCGTCGTTCTTCGTCGGAGACCATCATTCATCTAAAAGCTCCAAATCTCCCCTACACAACAAATGTTCTTCCCCAAAATAAATAATAGGTTCCTCCTATTATTTAATTACACACACAAAGAAACTCCCAGAATTAATTCACCAAATTTTATAACGTGATCACAATTAATTTAAGAAGGGAGAGAGATGGTTCTCCATTATTAAACGTGATGGCAATTAAATGTGGGTTTTTCCAATTGATCTGGGGTTTACTAATGTGTTTAGAGGTAATTATATTTTGGGGTTCGTGGGGGTCCCACCTCTCTAACACCCACTGTTGGGTAGTTAGGTGGCTGTGAGACCCACCATTAACTACACATGGGAGGGAATATCCACCTTACAAAATAAAAATTGTCCCGTCTATTTTTATTTACTTCTTGAATAAACCCCCAAAATTATCTTCTCATCCTTTACTAAATAAACTATGGTAAGTGTCCCCTTAAGAAATTATCGGCACTGCGATTTCATAGGTGCTCTCTTATTTTAATTCCGAGCACTGGTTCAAAAGATAGAAAAACCCGCTTGTTCGTTCATTGAACGTACACGAGCTAAACTTCAAAAATTGATTTCGGGCATACCAGGCCTCGGAATCATGTTCTGTCAAAAGCCACAGACTTGTAAATTTCCAAAGCATTTAAAAAACAATTTCCTTGAAATTTCTAGGTATTTACATTAAATGACTCTATTCCTAAATAAAAAAGTTATTTCCATTCCAAATGATGTATTAAAACTCCTTACAGACCACCCTTAAATGATTTGTGATCTTATTTGACATCTGAATGCTGGTTAATATATGCAGGAAGTCCTTTTAAAGATTCTTCCTGTGGTGGATGATCCAAATATATAATGGATAAAATTATTTCATAATGAGGAGGTAGTTTTAAAATAAAATAATAGGTGAATAACATCCTTATAGTGCTGATGGTGAAGAACATATCTTGAGAAAATAGATCTGCCAACACATTGAAGGTTTTCACGAACATGAGTTTTGTTTAACGTGAGTCTCTATATCATTGTAAAACTGGATGGTGTTTGCTAATTTTTTTATAGAAATCATAAATCTACTTGAGAGGCCCATAAAATATTATTTCACGTTTCCTTGGAGTCAAGAAAATTGTTAGAGCCTGATTCCAAAAAAAGAAATTCATTTTGATTTAAGAAGTCATCACTCAAGATAATCCAATTTATTTCATCTATTAGATCATAAATGTTATACATTCGATACTCAATTGGTATTTTGTAATCAATATCCTGGTCTACTGAACTGGACATGTCCATTAGGGGGCTCCATCCCATTTTTCATTCAAGAATTTATGGGAGGAATTGGCACTGACGAGCCAATATGAGTGCCTGATGATTTTATGGAAGACTGATTTTAGACCAGCCCATACCGAGGACACAATATATCATGTATTCCTTGATATCAATTTTTCATGGAACCAAGATTTTAGAAATCAAAAATAGTACTATTTATAGGATATTTGGAATTCATTTATCTTGTATGGAAATTTTTAAGAGATGTTTATTTTTGAATCCAATGCCTTTAATAGAATAGGGTATGTAACATTTCATCCATGATACTATATCAATTTTTCTTTCAAGTATGTTTCCACATCAAATTAAATTTCTCGTGAATGTTTTAAGGGATTTAATTACTGAGTATGATAAGGATTTTATAATAAATGAGTATACATGATTAGAAATAATCACTTTTTATAAGGCAATCCCTTCATCCCATTGAGTGGTATTTAATATTCTATGATTGTAGACATATTCTAAATGAGATGAAAGCATTGATGAACTGGGATGCATGGTTCCATCCCTAAAACATAGAAACACATTGATTGATTAATTGATGGGAACCTTACCTTTTTCCCATATCATTGAACATTCAAATTTTCCTTGAGATTGGGATATTATTGCCACATTATATCAGTGACTTGAGAATACACATTTCATGTCTTGAAACCCATTCATAGTTTATAAGGGAATTAATTATCCTTATAATATTCCTCTAATATCTCTGAGTAAAGATACTAATATCATCCATAATAATAGTTTAGAGGCATTAGAAATAACTCTTTCCCCTTGATGGTTTTCAAGTCACAATTGTCAAGCATATGAAGGAAAACCCAACTAATATAGTTTTTTGTGATAAAACATTATAGTAGAGAGGGGTCTTTTAGTATAACCCCTATTGAAAAACTTAGGTATCCATCTAGGGATCTATTAGTTAATATTGATATGTGAGAATACCTATAAAATAATTTTATCTAAACAATTAACCTTGTGTTAAAACCAAATCATGAAAGAACATTTCTATTAAAACAATAGCCTTTTGTATCAACAGTTTTTTTGATGTTGAGATTGAGAGAATTGTTTAATCCCCTAGTAGGACTCATATAAATATTCACAAACACAGATATGGTTGAAAAATAGTTCAAAATGTTTCACTCATTAACAAATCCTCATTGATTGTAAGAAATGATTTTGTTTGAGATTCAAGAATGTATGTTTAAAAAAATATGTGTATTGATTTGTGTATTGTGTAAACAAGGGAAACTATTATAAATTGACTTATGTTATGTAACTTTTCAACTTTTTTAATGATGAAAATTAATTGAGAATGCAATCCTTGAGTTGCTGATCTGACCATGAAAAATCCATTACAAATTCGAAAACAACAATATGGATGACCTCCTAATAGTCTTGAATGGAATGTTTGGTGAAAATATCTGGTCTAGGTGATATTACCTAGTTGAGACCAAAGACTAATTCCTTGATTTCATTATCCAAAGGAATGGAGGTTTAAAAAAATACCTTCTTTCTTAGTGATCAACCTTGTAATAATACATTCTTTTAATTCTACCTTCCTTGGAATGATATTTAAAAGATTCTCATAAAAAGAATCATTTTGTTTTGCAAGGGTCTTTCTATCAATCCAAATTTTGTCTCCCTATTTAAAGTGGAAAAAATTATTATTGTTAATTCTTTCCCATTGTAAGGAATTGAAGAACATGGTGCTCCTATCTCTATCATTGTGGAATATAATATTGAATACATCCTTTTGAATATTTTCTTTGAGATTGAGGAAATTTCGTAACTAGAATGACATCTCTGTATATTGACTGATTCCTCAAGGGAGGATTTTCATAGTGATTTCTTCTTGATTGGAGTGTAGATAGAATTCCAGGGAATCTTTTTCATCATCAAGGTGGAAAAATATTTACTTTCTATATTCCAATATTTTATTCTTAGGAATATTTAATTTGGATATTCATGATATTACATAGTCATTATATTCAAGGATTTCAATGTTTATAGAAAAATTTGATAACATTATTGAAGAGAAGTATAATAATTTTCAACCCTCAAGGTAATGGGTTTCCTCTTATTAATACCAGGAAAAAAAAACCAATATGGGATGATGACCAGAGTTGTATTTTTTTGGGGTGACACATGAAATGGATATACAAAATTCATGTGATACATCATTAAAAAAGATATTTCAATTCACATAAATCCCATTAAATTATGATGAATTCAATATCATGTGAAATTGGAACCAATAAGATTAAATTATGTAAAAATTTCTTCATTAATTTAGAATCCAAAACTCCTTGATGGAGGACAAGCTAAAAATAGGTCCAATTGTCTCATCTGAATGAAGGATAGAAATAATGGTTCCAATTATAACCTAGGTCTCATAGATAAATCTATAGAGGACCTTAATTTTAATCCACAATGTTCTTCTGTCAACATAGTTATTATGGGAATAAGAAACTATGTGTAAAATATTACTTATAGACATAGAAAAATTGAAGATGATGAGATGATCCCCCTCTAAGACAATTGAAGGGGTTTTCAATGATTTATCAGGTGATGATAAGATCTCCTTTTTCATTAATATTGTTCATTAAAGCTATATAACCTTTTTAAGTGTTAGATACCACATAAACATGCATTGTGCAAGACTCATATTTTGTATCCACGATCTTTTGGGGACCATCAAAATAAGGTAGATCAAAATGCATGGTCGAATTTAGATAATTTGAAAAAAATTCAAAAAAGAAATACATAGTTTGAAAATAAGAGATGATGGAAAAAATATCTTGTCAAATACATAATATTTGATCACTTAAAATCTCAAAATGGTGCACTTCCTATCATATATATTTTTGGTTTTTATGAACTCTTTATTTTCAACTTGTTGAAGGGGGTCTGATGTTATTCCTTTTCATTTACCAATGCATCCCATGATGTACTTGTACATTTATTCATGTTCCACTTTACACATTTAACCTATTCTGGTATATCATTTATAAATTTTTCCACTTTTTATCATATTTTTTCTTGACACACCCTTTGAGGTCATGGTTTTTTATGTTGGTCTAATTAGCTTATGTACCAATATGATGTTTTTAATTGCATGCCCCACTATTTTCCAGGGGTCAAAGTACTAGGAAATATTCTCAAATTCAAATATAAATTCAATTTTATGTTCATTTTAATTATAAGAGAAATGATATGGTGGTGGTGACTCCATTTTCATCTCAACAACTACCATTTCAAAAAAGGCGAACATCTCTATTGAGAGCGTGGATGTATATTATAAGTTGATTTCCATTTCTAGTGTCCAAGTCATTGAGAAATTTAGTATTTCAATAGACCCATGGGATACCATGAATTTTGGTCGACACCTGTGAATTCAAGGGATTTTGATTTAAGGGGTTGAAATTAGCCTCCAATTCAGACAAGTGAAAATTTCTAGGTTTCAGGTTGAGGTTCCCAATGAGTTAGGTTACATTGATTTCTTCCATCCTCTCCATAATGACTTAAAAGATGACATTATCGATCTTTATAACCCTACATTTAGTGACATTGTACTAGTGTTAGATTATGTAGACCACACAAGAGGGTGATATTTAGGAAGAACCATGTGGCAGATTGTGTAGACCTCAAATAAAAAAGTTGATTATGTTTCAATGTTTCTAATAACAGAAAACCTATAAGATTATAGTGTTTATCACCATGTTAGTCAATAAATATTCATTTAATAAGATGTAATATATAATTATGATAGTAATATTTCATTATAGACTAAGCATATTATAAATATTGACATTTTTTGAGGTATCTACCATGGAACATCATGTATTTCATGTAGTAGTTTTCATTTTAATTAGATGAGTATCATCCCAAATATGAAGGTTAGCATCTAGTGAAGTTGTATACACATATTTATTATTTGTAAAACATGGAAATGAATCTTGGTTATAGGGATATAAATATATTTTATTTTTGAGTGTAAATGAAAAAAATTAATTTAGTTTTATATCTTTTATTTTCATTTATACTATGTTCTTATATTAGTTTATTTTAACAATATAAATAAAAATGATCTGTTATCAACCCCTACATTATATTTTTTGTAATGCAGTATCATTGAAAAAGTAATATGAGGATGTCCTAGATCACTGCCAAGTGGTACATATACACTAATATATGTACTATAATTACATTTATTATCATTTGAACTTCTCTCAAAATAATGTTACCTTTTGTTATATATACTTTCTCATACACACATAATAGATTTTTACAAAATATATTTAACTGTAGGTGTGTGTAACATTTAAATAATGGGAAATTTTCTAAAGCATGTTATTTATTATTAATGTTAAATTTATTTTACATTGTAAAATATGTAGTTATATGTTTTGATTCCATCTTTAAATTGAATCTCAAAATTAAATGTTAATCTGTTAATAATTTAATGAAAATAAAGTTCTATATTAAGAAATTATAACATAAGTTTTCTAAATAGATTTTATAAAAAATAAATTTTAAACATTATGTAAAAAATTCTAATTGATATTGATGTTTCTCATATTTTTATATTTAATATAAAAACCATACATTAAAATTTCCACATACGGTCTAGAAAAATATGTTTATAAATAATGTAATATTAATCTTCTGTTAAATCCATCGAAAAAATATCCAATGATATATGAGATCTATTTTTTCATATTAAATAAATTTTATTGAAATTTATATATAATTTAGTGTTACATTTTGTTTTAAATACTTTATTATATATTATCAAAAATCATTCTTGAATAAAAAACGTGTTGTAGATGCAACACTCAAACACTACTTCAATTAAATATTTTACTGTTTACTATAGTGGTTCCTTCTTTCTAGAAGGGTTTAGCTGCTCACATTCTTGATTTATGTTAAATAATAATTTTTAACAATACTTTATTGTAAAATAGAAGAAAGATTTTTTTGTGTGTACTTAAAATAATTAGGGATAAGTGAATATAATATTGTGAATGAATCAAATAAAGAATTAGGTATGTGCCATCAAAAAATCATCTAATTTGAAAATTTATTGTTGAGTTCAATTTCATTATATTAGTTAATGAGATATATTATAATATTATTATCCATTATTTTTTTCATAATTAATAAAAATATATTTTTTATATTGGGAAGATGATATGTGATTATTAATATTATTTGATAGTGATTTCCATTTTCATAATATTCTTCTTGTTTGGATTCTACATCTATTAACCATTTGATATAATATGTTGTGATATTTGAGTATTTTAATTTTTAATTTTCATAAATACTAAAATTTTATCTTAATTTAATTCTTTATATATATTTATTTTTATTCAATATCATTGAAATTATATCCATCATATTAAAATATATTTAATTGGTCAATTTTTCTTTTATAATTTTTATATTATGTTAATAATTTTTTATTTATTTATTCTATGATTGAAATATTACTTAGATACCATGTAAATTAATATAATTATATAAATAAAACATGGAAATTGTTACGTTAAGTATATATTCTTCATCAGAACACAAAAACATAACAAATAAATAACATTGTGTGCATCAATAAATAAGAGTATGATAATGGGAGAGAACTATCAACCTCAGACATGGAGATATCATCATATGAAAACATTTTTATTGGACATCCAAGGATAGAAAAAAACACAAGAACACATCATTTTTCATGGAATAATACATCATTTAATTGAAATAATTGTAGAAGTTTGATACCCTATTTTGGAGGAATAATTAAATTTAAGATGACATTATTTGTAACATATCATGTAAATATTCTACTCTAATTAAGATAACATCAAAATCACATAAGTACATATGACACTAACATAAATCAAATTAATATCTATTACAATCTATGATCATAATGTATAGAACCACACAATCTAATAAATCAAGCATCTATACCACACAAATAATTACAACAATTTCAAACTATACAAAACAAAATAGTCATATCCTCATACAACTATCACATTAAGCATAATTCCATTTCAAAATACAAATCATATGCATTTTTAATCATTAATAAAAGATGAATGATGTGAATTTGAGTATGAATTATTCATTTTATACTACATTCAAGTGGATAAATCACAAAAATAAAATAATATAAAATATTTCACTTATAAAGATACCATATAAAATCGCATAAAATGATTTGAAAAAATAAACTTTGGAGAATATAATATAAAGATAAGGAATATAGAAATCATGTGAGTGTGGAACTAAAATGTCAAACATACATGGAATCATTATGGATCAACATGACATGAAAAAATTAACCTGGTGATTCTTGTATGGTGAACCTTAGGATTGATTTAATGTGAATGAATTATATGATAATTTCCATTGATACACTAAAATATAGGCTAAAGGTTCGTATTGATATAATCTATTAGAGATTTAATGTATTATGAAATGAATATTGATTACGACATCATAAATATTGATTATGTATGATGGGAGATTTATATATTATTTCCCAATATATATTTTCTATTTTTTCTTATTTAAAAACACTATTTATTATTTTTTAAGGATGTCGTAATTTTTATACTGTAGATATTGATTTTAGTGATTTTTATGAACTATTATAATAATTATAAACTATAATATTTCACTCTAAAAAGGTAAAACACATATTTTTAGGTTAATTTATGGTTTTATGGTGTTTATGAGTGAATTAGTTGGAGTAGATGATTAAACAAGGTAGTGGGAGCCTTCACACAACTACTAATATTAAACAATGAGTAATGTTGAAAAAATGAGTTGCTCATATAATAAATCATATGAATTATGACTTTAGTTTACATTATTATGATTTTATAATGTAGTTATACCTCAAACATGTGATATTGGTACCCACACGTATTTTTGATAGATTAACCCAACAAAAAACCAATGCATAGAAATAATATTTTTAGTACACATAAAAAATTAAGGTTTATTCATTAGTTTAATTTTAGGGATAATATTGAATATTTTGATGAATTTATTATTTATTATAATACCTTATACAAAATAGGGTATATTAACCAATAGTATGCTAATATCATATCTAATTTATACAATAAATCCAACTAGAATAAAAATGAAAATTTGGTTGATTTCCATATTCCTTATAATTGTTCAACATGCTATGTGAATGTCTTCTCAGTCAATGTAAAATTCATAAAATGTTACTTTTATCCAAGAAGCCTATATATACAATAATTTGTCCCATTAATAATTAATGTTTTTTTCTTTTTTATTAAAATAAACAATGATCTGATGTATTAAACCCGTATCCTTGATTATATGACCAAACTCTTACTTCTACCTATGTTTCTTTGGACCCGATATAGTACATGATGTACTGTCAGGTAAACTAAAATAAATTTAATCCATCAACCAAACACATTTTTATTAACCAATTCTTATCGTCCCATGAGATAAGCTGATTCTCATTGTCCTCATATAGCCTCCTTAATGCTTGAGTCAATTGAGTTCTAAAATTACAAATTTTTTACTTTTTAGAAAAAATGAAGAAAACTTTTATCGTTGGTAATATCCTTTATATATCACTTTATTGAATTTTCCAAATTTAATACCTTTACACAATAGGTTAAACATATTAAAATCATGGAAAACCCCAAAATGTAAATAATCCTCTAAATCCTGTATTTATATAGAATATTATTGATTATAATATCAAATAAAAACAATACAATTTTTTAAAATTACTTTTATAATTTATATAACAAATGATTCCTAGTTTTAGTTACAATAACCCCAAAAAATCTAACAATTACATATTTTATGATATTACTATAGTGAAACCATCCTTTTGAATCAATTTATAGGGAAATCCATATGCCAAATTCATTAACATTTATATCCCACATCTCATTAGTTATTCCAAAATTATTATAATGAATGAAATAAAACATCAATATCCTAGTATTATATAAAAATTCAAAATATTTTGTTATTCCCCTCCATCAATTTGTTATCATCGTTTACTCTATTTTTATATTTAATAATTGGAGTATTTTTTCTCTAAAACTAATAGAATTTATCCCTATACATATTTCAGTAATGGTTTATTATATTTCAATGAAATTATATTTCATACATTATCCTAAAAAATGGTTTATTAAGATATTATATATTCCCATATCCTTCTATAGAAAGAAGTAATCTATCTAGAGGATTGTATATAACAAAATCAAAATAGTTATTAAATAATAAATTAAAAAAATCTCAATAATTATAAATATAAAAACGTTATATTTTTATATGTATATAGAAACACCGATATATATATATCTTTGTCTCTATTCACCATATATGGAACAATCAATTTCACGTGTTTTGTCTAAAATAAGAAAACAAAATAAACTTCAAAAAATTTATTTTCTAAAAATAATATTATCAGTGATGATTGAAATAAATTTTAAATATTTTTCTACTTTATGAAATATTTTTAAAAATTATATTATTATACATGTTACCTTATTAAAATCCAACCTTGGATATAATATCACTATGTATCCTAACTGATCAAGGATATTGATAACAACATGTCAAACCTGACCAACGTCTTACAAGGGATCTTCTTATCTTTCATCCTATAAAAAATCAATAGTAACTCAAGGATCACCATAATTAATTTTTTTAAGGATTTTTATTTGTGAAAAATGAATTAATATAATTATAAAATCCAAGATAATGATAATGTGAATTAAATCCCAAAAAATACATTAGTTTATTCCTTATTAAGTATAGGCTGAATATTAGTGTTTATGGATACGATAAAATCATTTTTAAAGAATTTTTAAAAAATTAAAATGTATAGATATATGAAATTTTAAATTTATTTCAATTAAAATATAAAACAAAAACATCACAAGAAAACACTTTTTATTGAACATGAAACAAAAATAGTGATATAGAAACATAGTTCAAATAAAGATGCAATATGAAATGAAATTTTGTTATATGTGATCCCAATCAATATGGAGAGTATATATTATTAAATAATTCATTTTCAAAAATATTCATTGTCATGAACCATCCCCCAGGGCTAGTTCTGTGACATCCCCTTGCCCGCCTTTCATAGGCTAGGGGCTGGAGACTAGAACTGGAAAGGCATATCCCAAAAAAGGTAATGCATTGTGTAACACCCCGAGCTTCCATGATACGCTTCTCATTCAATAATGCAATAGCTTACATTGTTCGCAACTTCGAGTTCTAAAACACCGCGACTAATCAAAGTAGCTGTTATGAATAGTAATAACCACTTTTTAAAATTATAGAAATTTTATATTTCAAAATGGACTTCATTTTTTTATTCGTAATATCGAAATTATCCTAAGTTGAATTTTTTGTAACTTTCTGAGAACTTCCAATTTTTTTATGAATAGTGAAAAATACTTAAAACAACTTTTTTAATAAAAATAATTTATTGTGATAAATTATACTATTTAGTGGTTTTAAAGTATAATTAGAATATATTTTGACCATTTTATCCAATGGTGGTCATTGGAATTAATTTAACATTGAAATTGGACATAAACAATTGCCAATCTTTTGATATAAATTGTTTCTTAAAAACACGCTATTTGTTGTGACAACGGGAATTAATTATAAAATTAATTAATGCAACTTATATGTTTGGAATTTTGTAAAATAGACATCATTTTTGAATTCGGAATATCAATTATAGCTTAGGGTGAAATTTTGGCATTGTTCTGAAAAACTTCAATTTTTGATGAATAGTGAAACCACTAAGTGGTAGTTAAATAACTGATTTTACATTTAAATGAAATATTACCACTTCTGTGATTTGATTTTTAAAAATCCGACATACATGGTTGTCATTAAGATGTAAAATTTGGTTCAATGAGATTAAAATAATTTTTTGGTGAATAGTAACTTTTATGTTCTTAATCGCGATTAGAGGTAATTAGTGTAGTTTAAGGTAAAAACAATGTTTTAATAATATGAGATAAGCTTGACACTTGTCCTACATCTATTGGATGAGTCATGTCCGACCAAGACAACCCATGGGTCAACTTGGGGACCCCATGGAGCCTCTTTTTTTGGAAAATGACATTAATATATATTTATTTAATGTTAAAATTAAATTGACACAAACATGAGTTGTTTTACTAAAACAGTTTTTAAGTGGGGTTACACAAGTCCAAATTTTGATTAAAAATATTCATTAGAATGATAAAATGATTTCATACATCATAGAATTTTTTTTTATAATTTTTAGACATTATATAAATTAAATTATTTATGACATCATGATGATGCAGCGATGACCTCATTATTTAACGATTTAAATAAAATGGAAAGATAATGTAAAATCCAAAGCATACACTTGTAAAAAACCTATTGTATGAGTCTATTTCGAACCCTTATCACATTATCCTCGAATTATACAAGTTTGGGACCTTTAGAATCCGAAAAGGATTGTATAATTGAATAACATTTCATTACTTTCCAAAAGTGCCCCTCTTCTCCACTTATAAAAGGCATCCACCTCTCCCACCTCATTTACACTTTCAAGCCATTTGAATCGGCCAACCTCTGCCCAAATACTCTCCCAACTTCCCCATCTTACTCCTAGAAGCCTCACTTTGGGCTGAACTCTTACCAAGGAAGCCTTTGGCTCAAATAAAAAAGAGTTACCCGATTTTGAGGTAATGTCTTCTCTAATGTTGTTTTGTTTTCTTTTTCTTATCCAACCCCCTAAACTCTTTTTATTCATTTCTTTTGTAACAACACCAGTATCCTAAATATACTAGGATGTTGTTATAAGAAGGATTCGAGATACACTTACACACACCTACATCTAATGGTTAAAGAACATACGGTTTCTGTGGATGGCGAATTTCTGCCTCACGAAACGATGATTGTTCAACACTCATATAACACCTTAAAAGGTGGCCATTAAGATGTCACTATTTTTATATATGATATATAATATGTTTATGTTTTAATTATGCTCCTGTATTTCTCATTTATGGCATACTTTATGATTTCCATTATGGGTAAAACGCGATAATTTCATTTTAGGAAGTGCGGACTACCGCCCCCTCAAAGTGATTTGAATCGTTAATGCCATATGTGGGATGTATAAAGGATGGAGTAAATGGTATTATACACTATATTATACTGGAATTATATTATACATTTATATTATTATGATTTAGTTCCATTAAATATGAAATTGAAATGAAAGTAGCATTCATGCGTACGTACGGCTTACCGTCTCCATGAACGGTGCATTTCATTTCTTACCTCTAAATGTTATGTAATATTATAAATGAATGTATATACGGGATATATAAGATATATATGACATCTAAATCATGAGTATAATTCTGGAGATAATGGATATTCTACCACATAAACAACTTTTAATTATAAGAAGTTTGTTGTTGACTCAAGTACCAAAGATCGACAAAACGACCATTATTAACTTAAATAATTACATAATGTTCATATCATTGTAATAAGTGATATAATAAGGATAATGAAATTGAAAATTGTTCTTAATAAGGTATATATTATCTCTAGTTTATTATTCAGGAGGTTAAAGAACGGTTGAGTCAAGTCAGACACGAGGTAAGGGAACTTCTTCACCCAATTTCCATTCTTTGGGTTAATCTCCTACATTCAAATTATTTCATGATATTATTATGTCCTATTTTGTATT
This sequence comes from Viscum album, assembly GCA_963277665.1. Classification (NCBI taxonomy): domain Eukaryota; kingdom Viridiplantae; phylum Streptophyta; class Magnoliopsida; order Santalales; family Viscaceae; genus Viscum; species Viscum album. Next base: position 303,489,856 of record OY728141.1, on the reverse strand, counting down.
TTTACTTTCTTTATGTGTATCTACAGTGAATACACATAATAGATCTATTTTATTTTAAAAATTATCTTTTTAAGGACTTCGTCTCAATCTCCTTTCATTGAGGCATATTTGGCATTATACACAACTTTCTTTTATACGGTGTATAAACCCCTTTGACTTTTATGTTTATTCAAAAGGAATATTTTTTTATACGAAGAGTTTTACTAAATTAAAAAAGGGAATGTTTTTCTTTCCGTACTTATGCGGCGACAACGACTTCTCTGCCGCCGTGACCATTATTTGAGTTTCGGCTTCCTCTACAAGCCATCATTTTTTTTAATGAAAAATAAGTACAATGTTTTAACTTTCTTTTATTTTGGTATTGAAAATGGTTTTTAAAGTGTTTTTATTATATCAATGTGTTGTATTGATATCTTGTGATTGAAATGTAGAAATGTTATGTTTCCTTTATGCATGTTTTATGTGATACGATTATGTTACGGTTTATGATATGTTTAAACCTATTCATATGAGAAATGCATTGGACTTAATAAGTGACGGGTGGAGCCCGTTATACCTCCTCGATGCATCAGCAGGTCTCATGAGACAAACTAGTGTCTTGGCACGAGGCCTTGATAAAATCTAATTTGTGGTCTTGGCACGAGGACGTGGCTAAGTGGTTATGATAGTCTGACATTATGCATTCCATCATTATGAAAGTGGTTATTGATATTGCATGTGATTATTCGACCAGTAGAATATCCATGTGAATAAGTAAATGGCATTATCTCATTTTACTTTTGCCATATTATGTTGAAGTTCATGTTTAAAAGGCTTTTGTTTTAGTTATACATTGCCTTAAATGTTAATGTTTACTTATGAAAGCTTCCACATTATTGTTATCCTTACTGAGCATCTGAGCTCACGCCTTTCAATGTTTTAATATTTTCCAGGATGTGAAGAAGTATTTTATGAATGACCTGCAGGGATAGTTCGAAGAGGATAGAAGGGTGGACTATGGAGACTATGTTATTATATTTTTTCACTTTGTGATGTAATGTAACACTTATGAATGTATCTAGTGTTTCCAAGGCTACTAAACTAATCGGTCTTTCGAGACTTGATCTTTTGTGATCAGTCCAATGTTACGAAGTAATGCACCGGCTCTGGGTAGCTGGGGTCGGGGCGTTACAGTTGGTATCAGAGGCAGTTTAGTACTAACCTTGGAAGCTAGATTTAGATAAACTCTGATTAGATCACATAGCCCGAAGATAGACTTTAAGGATTAGTATAGAATAACTTCCTAGAATTTCGGTATTATAGAGATGTTATGAGTTTTCTGAGCAATACATCCCTGTCTCGATACGAGCAGGTAGAGGCATCTCTGGCACAGATGTCCCTAGGAGTAAAACCCGAAAACACCGCTTTGATCTAGACTCGAACGGGAACTGGTGCACGACAACGGGCCTTACTTCACTCTTGGTTATGACACTCCAGGGGGATATGCTTAGGATAACTCTCATTTTCTTTACAAATCATTATGAAGGGTTTATGAGTATATACTTCTCAAATAAAACCTTTTTATGATTATGGATTATATCCATAAATAGTTCAATTTATGTTAAGTGTCTTACAATTATGGAATTATGTATTTAGATTTATAAACTAATATAGTTTATGCCATTGTTTAGAAATGGCGCCTAGTAGAAGAAATGGAAACCGTATCAATGCACGGACTCTGTGTGGGGATTTCCCTCCTGCTCAAGATAATTGTTGTGGATCTGGAGATACAACTGGTGCTGATCAACTTATTACCATACTGGGACAACTCACTCAGGTTATGAATAATAACCTTACTCGTATGGAGCACCCTAATCCGCAACGTGGAGGACCAATGTTACACCGCTTCATGAGGCAACAAACACCAACATTTAATGGGGGTACAGATCCATTAGTAGCTGAGAAATGGATAAACTCCTTAGAGAAAATATTCCACGCATTGGGGAGTAGTGAAAGGGAAAAGGTTATCATGGCAGTTTACCGCCTCACTGGAGATGCTGATCAATGGTGGTCATTGATTCAAAATACAAAGGAAGATTAAGAAGTATCAAGTATGGAATGGAGAGAGTTCAATGAGCTTTTCTTAGAAAAATACTTTCCTCATGACCATAGAGCAGATATGGAAAGGCAATTTCTGAGTCTGAGGCAGAAGGAGGATGAGAATGTCGCAAAGTATGAGGCTAACTTTACAAGGTTAGCGAGGTATGCTGCAGATTATATACATAACCCAAGGAGTAAGATTGACCGTTTCTTTGATGGGTTAAAACCATTTCTCCATTGAGCTTTAGTATCAAAATACATCTCATCATATGAAGATATTGTCTCGTGTGCTATCAAGACAGAAAAGGAATTCTCTAAGTCATATGACAACAAAGTAAAGCAAGAGAAGAAGAGAACGGTGGAACAAGAGACAGATAAAGGGAAAAAGGGAAGGAAGGATTTTCCATTATGTGATAATTTTGGGAAGAATCACCCTGGTACTTGCCTAAAAGGAATGTGAGTTTGTTATAAATGTGGAGAAAACGGTCACCAGGCTCGTGATTGAAAGGGAAAGAAAGAGGCTATCAATGTTGAATGCTATAATTGTTGGGAAATGGGGCATTATGCAAATGAATGTCCTAAGCGTCTGGGAAACTTACCTCAGAAAAGGCCAAGGGATCAAGGCCAATCTTATGCTGTGACTACAGTGGAAGTGGAATAATTAATGTATTGGTACTTTTGGACTCAAGGATTATATTCTGGTTATAATATTAATGTGATATATATAAGTATTGTACTGCAGTACTTGTTTTTTTAAGGTTTTAATATGATGAAGGTAATCATATTTTTAGTATGTGACAATAAGAGAAACTTTACATTGTTTGGGGAATCTGATGTTACAATTGATTTTGGAAATAAGAGACCTTTTAGAGAATGTCTGGACAGAGGTATTTTGGATAACTATAAAGGTTGGAGTGGATTAGGTTGATCTTTGGAGAGTATTGTTTAAGGTTAAAAAAATTTATGAAGATTATTTTTGGAATATTATGATATTATAGTTTTAGGAAAAAAACAACCTGCAGGGTGGGGCATAACCCGTCGCGTCGGACAAAGCTGCAGGAATCGAACCCACAATCATAGTGCGACATGCCTTTATTTCCTACCACTAGCCTACAGGAAGTCCCTGGTTATTACAAAATAGTTTTACTAATCTAAATGGTATGTGTTAACATTTGGAACCTTATACAATTATGATAAATAGAATATTTTTTCCATTACCATTTGGAGTAAAAGTTGGGTTTGTGGTAAACATTTATTAACGAATGAAAGTATACATAAAAAGTATGTATATTCTCTTATGTTCTTAGTAAATCTCCTAAATAAATTCCTCATCATTATAAAAGGTAACTTAAAACAAAAATGTTGTCGGTTAACTTTTCCAACTGGGGATTCAATGATCGTTTAACCAATCACAAGTTTGTGATTTTCTTGTAGTTAAACATTCTCCTAATCCAATTTTCTATAACTCTCCATCAGACCTTGATGGTTTGTTTCTCCTCCATATCCATATTTTCATAGAATCCTAGAATGGGCTATATCGGGTGACCTTTGTACTTATCTTGCTTTTTTTAATGTTATATATTTATTAACCTTATTTCCAATGTGGGTTTTCCACAAAGGTATTTTCTATTTTCATCCTTTTATTTACAAAGAAAAATTTCAACTTGCGAGGACATAATTTATTGAAGGAGGGGAGAATGTAACACCCCGAACATCCACGATACGCTTCTCATTCAATAATGCAATAGCTTGCATTGTACGCAACTTCGAGTTCTAAAACACCGCGACTAATCAATGTAGCCGTTATGAATAGTAATAACCACTTTTTAAAATTATAGAAATTTTATATTTCAAAATGGACTTCATTTTTGTATTCGTAATATCGAAATTATCCTAAGTTGAATTTTTTGTAACTTTCTGAGAACTTCCAATTTTTTTATGCATAGTGAAAAATACTTAAAACAACTTTTTTAATAAAAATAATTAATTGTGATAATTTATACTATTTAGTGGTTTTAAAGTATAATTAGAATATATTTTTACCATTTTATCCAATGGTGGTCATTAGAATTAATTTAACATTGAAATTGGACATAAACAATTGTCAATCTTTTGATATAAATTGTTTCTTAAAAACACGATATTTGTTGTGACAACGGGAATTAATTATAAAATTAATTAATGCAACTTATATGTTTGGAATTTTTTAAAATAGACATCATTTTTGAATTCGGAATATCAATTATAGCTTAGGGTGAAATTTTGGCATTGTTCTGAAAAACTTCAATTTTTGATGAATAGTGAAACCAATAAGTGGTAGTTAAATAACTGATTTTACATTTAAATGAAATATTACCACTTATGTGATTTGATTTTAAAAAATACGACATACATGGTTGTCATTAAGAAGTAAAATGTGGTTATATGAGATTAAAATAATTTTTTGGTGAATAGTAACTTTTAAGTTCTTAATCGTGATTAGAGGTAATTAGTGTAGTTTAAGGTAAAAACAATATTTTAATAATATGAGATGAGCTTGACACTTGCCCTAATCCTATTGGATGAGTCATGTCTGACCAAGACAACCCATGGGTCAACTTGGGGACCCCATGGATCCACTTTTGTTGGAAAATGACATTAATATATATTTATTTAATGTTAAAATTAAATTGACACAAACGTGAGTTGTTTTACTAAAATAGTTTTTAAGTGGGGTTAAACAAGTCCAAATTTTGATTATAAATATTCATTAGAAATCTAAAAAGCTTTCCTACATCATATTATTTTTTTTTATAATTTTTAGACATTAAATAAATTAAATTATTTATGACATCATAATGATGCAGCGATGACCTCATTATTTAACGATTTAAATAAAATGGAATGATAATGTAAAATCCAAAGCATACAATTGGAAAAAACCTATTGGATGAGTATATATCGAACCCTTATCACCTGATCCTCGAATTATACAAGTGTGGGACCTTTAGAATTCGAAAAGCATTGTATAATTGAATAACATTTCATTACTTTCCAAAAGTGCCCATCCTCTCCACTTATAAAAGGCCCCCACCTCTCCCACCTTATTTACACTTTCAAGCCATTTTTATCTGCCAACCTATTCCCAAATACTCTCCCAACTTCCCCATATTACTCCTAGAAGCCTCACTTTGGGCAGAACTCTTCCCAAGGATGCCTTTGGCTCAAATAAAAAAGTGTTACCCGATTTTGAGGTAATGTCTTCTCTAATGTTGTTTTGTTTTATTTTTCTTCTCCAACCCCCTAAACTCTTTTTATTCATTTATTTTGTAACAACACCAGTATCCTCAATATACTAGTATGTTGTTATAAGGACTCGAGCTACAGTTATACACACCTACATCTAATGGTTAAAGAACATACGGTTTCTGTGGATGGCGAATTTCTGCCTCACGAAACGATGATTGTTCAACACTCATATAACACCTTAAAAGGTGTCCATTAAGATGTCACTATTTTTATATATGATATATAATATGTTTATGTTTTACTTATGCTTCTGTATTTCTCATTTATGGCATACTTTATTATTTCCATTATGGGTAAAACGAGATAATTTCATTTTAGGAAGTGTGGACTACCGCCCCCTCAAAGTGATTTGAATCGTTAATGCCATATGTGGGATGTATAAAGGATGGAGTAAATGGTATTATACACTATATTATACTGGAATTATATTATAAATTTATATCATTATGATTTTGTTCCATTAAATATGAAATTGAAATGAATGTAGCGTTCATGCGTACGTACGGCTTACCGTCTCCATGAACGGTGCATTTCATTTCTTACCTCTAAATGTTATGTAATATTATAAATGAATTTATATACTGGATATATAAGATATATATGACATCTAAATCATGAATATAATTCTGTAGATAATGGATATTCTACCACATAAACAACATGTAATTATAAGAAGTTTATTGTTGACTCAAGTACCAAAGATCGACAAAACGACCGTTATTAACTTAAATAATTACATAATGTTCATATCATTGTAATAAGTTATATAATAAGGATAATGAAATTGAAAATGGTTCTTAATAAGGTATATATTAACTCTAGTTTATTATTCAGGAAGTTAAAGAACGGTTGAGTCATGTCAGACACGAGGTAAGGGAACTTCTTCACCCAATTTCCATTCTTTGGGTTAATCTCCTACTTTCAAATTATTTCATGATATTATTATGTCCTATTTTGTATTTTTACTTTCTTTATGTGTACCAATAGTGAATACACATAATAGATCTATTTTATTTTAAAAATGATCTTTTTAAGGACTTTGTCTCAATCTCCTTTCATTGAGGCATATTTGGCTTTATACACAACTTTCTTTTATACGGTGTATAAACCCCTTTGACTTTTATGTTTATTCAAAAGGAATCTTTTTTTATACGAAGCGTTTTACTAAATGAAAAATAGGGAATGTTTTTCTTTCCGTACTTATGCGGCGACAACGACTTCTCCGCCGTCTTGACCATTATTTTAGTTTCGGCTTCCTCTATAAGCCATCATTTTTTTAATGAAAAATAAGTACAAAGTTTTAACTTTCTTTTATTTTGGTATTGAAAATGGTTTTGAAAGCGTTTTTATTATATCAATGTGTTGTATTGATATCGTGTGATTGAAATGTAGAAATGTTATGTTTCCTTTATGCATGTTTTATGTGATATGATTATGTTACGGTTTATGATATGTTTAAACCTATTTATATGAGAAATGCATTGGACTTAATAAGTGACGGGTGGAGCCCGCTATAGCTCCTCGATACATCGGTAGGTCTCATGAGACAAACTAATGTCTTGGCACGAGGCCTTGACAAAATCTAATTTGTGGTCTTGGCACGAGTTCGTGGCTACGTGGTTATGATAGTTTGACATTATGCATTCCATCATTATGAAAGTGGTTATTGATATTGCATGTGATTATTCGACCAGTAGAATATCCATGTGAATAAGTAAATGGCATTATCTCATTTTACTTTTGCCATATTATATTGAAGATCATGTTTAAAAGGCTTTCGTTTTAGTTATACATTGCCTTAAATGTTAATGTTTATTTATGAAAGCTTCCGCATTATTGTTATCCATTCTGAGCATCTGAGCTCACCCCTTTCAATGTTTTAATATTTTCTAGGATGTGAAGAAGTATTTTATGAATGACCTGCAGGGATAGTCCGAAGAGGATAGAAGTGTGGACTATGGAGACTATGTTATTATAGTTTTTCACTTTGTGATGTAATGTAACACTTATGAATGTATCTAGTGTTTCCAAGGCTACAAAACTAATCGGTCTTTCGAGACTTGATCTTTTGTGATCATGCCAATGTTACGAAGTAATGCACCGGCTCTGGGTAGCTGGGGTCGGGGCGTTACACATTGCCTTTAAACCTGTACAGACACACACACGTGCAACCACATCCCAACACACTGAAAGGGGAAAAATGTATACAACTAAAACAATGTAGAGTTTATGTAAAACTGAAATTATGTGGGTCAAAATACAAACATAACAAGGAAATGAATAAAGTCAACTACAAAAGAAATATCTAATAACCATCTACAAAAAAACCACACCTAATCTTGAGAGTAGTGAATCAATTAAAAGATAATTTAGTATGTCTTTCCTATCTAGTTATACTAGGCCACACCATGTCTTAGGACACCAAGTCCACCATCATATAATCTGTTAGTCTCATCCCCCTGAGCATCTCTATCAAAATGTCGAACATCTACACCAGGAAAAACACATGCAGGTGAAGCTCGTGCATAGGTGAGTATAACAATACTTAGCAAGGACTCGGAGACCCCTGAATGTCTCTTACTAATCCATGAATGAAAACACCACAATGAAAATACCACAGAGGTAATACCACCATGCCAGACCTCAAAAACATAACAAAATGTAAAATATGCATCTCACATAGAGAAGCTCTCCATCGTTGGCCTATCGTGTACCCCAAAGCCACCTACCACCATGTCCAAACTAAGGTACTCTTCCTATCAGGTACCGTGGAACTTCTAGTTCACATAGATCCACTCCCCCCCATAGGCCTTCTGGGTCGAACAGAGTTTCTTCTCATTGGGATGTCATCGATCTGTCTTCTGGAATCATCCAACTGTAGGGTTCTGTACGTAGCACGCATGGTAAAACCGCTCCTCAATACATTCATTGAGTCTCTTCATCCCTGGAAGTCACAATAGAGAAAGAGAAACGATTTTCTTCATAAATATGGTTCTGATGCCACACATGACTCACTAATCTATCGCATGGTTTGCATGATAACAGTTTTATAGTAACCAAGGGGCTAGTTGAGAGAGGGACCGGTTCAACCTGGTCTGACCGACCCAACCAACCCACCCCGAAAGTGCCACATACCCCAGTTTAATTTGATGGAATCAAATTGATATGGTTTGGGTCATGATCAGTATGGTTTGGCCTGGCCATTAATCTAGGAACAATAGGCCTTGCTAGCCCTGACCCAGATTGGCTGGGGTCCTGCCCGCTGGGTCCCCAGTGAACCTGTTTAGTCTGGACTGACCCGAAGGGTCCAGGTGTGGACCATTAAGTGTGGCTATGTCACTATCGACATGGGTCCAGCCGACCAGTGTAGGTTCGTCCCATTGGTGGCTTCTACCTCAAGTTAGGAACCAACTACTGGATTGGAGAGTGGTGCATCACATAGTCGGGACACGACGTCCAGCCACGTCCATCCCCCTTTCCATGCCTGATGCTTCTTGGGCCTCCATCTCCATCCACGGTCCATGGACAACAACTCCTCCAACCAGTAGGGTATCCCGATCATGGGACACCCCTCCACACGACGTCCCACCTGTTTCCACATCCTTTACTACTGCTGCCTGATGGATGCGGTCTCCAGCCATCGTCGTCGCACCGATTGGTGCACCGCTCCACCCAGCCGCCGACATATACGATATCCCTCTATCCCACTAACCGACATGTGGCAAGTGCATTCCGCTACGGCCTCCAGTGCCTGTGCGGTGGAAGATAAATTTATGTACCTTCGAACATGCTCTAATGGTCTATTTTTCACACCACATGCATTTATAGCCTCTGATGTTCTCATTATTCACTAAAAAGGCCTTAAATCCCCATTTATGTCATTTTTGGAATGTGGCCACAAAGAACACACAAGAGGAGGTGCTCGGGACTTGTTCATGTGAGCCCATTCCCTATGCATTAGATGTTTATAATAAAGGGTGAGGCTCTGGGATTAGTTCTTGATCATTCAATAATAATGTTAATCACAGATAACGAAATGCCCAGTAGTTTTACCCTTCCACCTAAATTCTCGAATTGGGGGTCAACCTATTCGTGGGTTGATCCACGTTAGTCATTTCTAGAAATGAATGGGGAAGAACTTAAAATTCATATAAGATATAATGACCCAGCCTTAAGACATTACATAATATTTAATTAAATGAATAATTCACATTGAGGATCTTTTCCGGTTTAGAGTTTTAGAAAATTAGGACATAACTATTACATATCAAAAGATTACAAATTGGACACATCTACTCAGTTTCAATTTTTTTTCGTAAAATAAAAACTCTTAAAATTAAAAAGGTCTATATAAATCTTTTAGATAGCATGTCTTTCCATGATCCCATCCTTGACCCTATTCATCTTTATGACCTATGGAAAACATTTCAAAAACGTGTGATGAGCATAAAAATCTCAGTAAGGGTTATAAAACAAGGAAAGAAAACATTAGTTCATCAATATACACATAACATAAGATTTTTAACATTCCTCTTGAAATCATAAGATTTATGAATAAATCATAGAAATCATAATAAATAAAGGTAACATGAGGAATTCATAACATTATTATATATGGAGTAACCCTCATGGTTACATTTGGAATACACATCACAATATATTATTTAAATATCTATGTAGAAACCATAGTGTTTAACTCCTTCAAATTACCCAATTCATTAGAGAGATATCCCGAGCTCACTAGCCCTTAGTTTATAATGGAACCACCCAACTTCAGGAACAATTCCCAAGAACCATAACATAATCGTATCGCATGAAACATGCATAAAGGAAACATAACATTTCCACATTTCAATCACAGGATATCAATACAACACATTCATATAATCAATACATTTTCAAAACCATTTTCAATAACAAAATAAAAGAAAAGTAAAACATGGTATTTATTTTTCTTTTAAAAAAAGTTATGTCTTGTAGAGGATCCCGAAACTCAAATAATGGTTATGACGATAGATAAGTCGTTGTTGCCGTATACGTGTGACAAAAACATTCATTTTGTCATTTATTAAAATGGTTCATGATAAAAGATTCTTTTTTAATGAGGTTAAAAGTCAAAAGGGTTTATTATACAACTAATAAAATAAGGTCATATATAAATTGAACTATGCCTCAATGAAAAGATATTGAGATGAAGTCCTATAAAAGACAATATCTTTATATTAAGGATAAATCAATTACATAATTATTTGTGACAAATATAAATACACCCAATATATGTGGTTATTAATTGTAAAACAATCAGAGGTCATCCACACATATTCATAGTAAAACATAATCAAGAAGTAAAGGTTTAACCCAAATACTTGAAATTGTATTAAGAAGTTCCCTTAGTTAAATTCGATAGCCTAACAATGTCTCTTTAAAATTCAGAAACTGAATTGATGAGAGATAAAAAGGTTATCACATCACTTGGAAGCAAAATTGGCAGCATTAATGATATATAAGAACATATCCCAACAGAAGAATATGTTAATTTAAAGACCTAACAAAAATAAGTCTTTTAAAAATAAGTGGGTGAAAGGTTTCCTTACCGATTTGGGTAACTTTTGAAACGTACACACCATGAAAGAAGAACTGTAAAATGTTGATGTAAATACACATAAATGAAATTATATTAAACAAATATTAGTATAATGGGAATTACATACACCACTAAAATTAGATAGTGGAAAATATAGCATGAATCTCATAGGAGTAAAAAGTGACATAAAAACCCCTTAACTCGTTGTAATAAATCATGTCGTATGACCAAAAGATAACAAGAACCAAATGAATCACATAATACAAATAATATACATATAATCATGATAATATATATGAAATGATAGTACACAATACACCACAGGAAACAAATAAGTGGCGAACAATGGAAATCTCATGGAATTAAAAGTGAGATAAGAAATCCCCTTAACTCAAGTCCGACTTGTCTTATTCGTTTCTTTATATTCATGAATAATAAGCCTTATTAAATTTATAATTTCTTAAGGAAATCCTTTTAAGTTTATCATTCAATTCATATCACATATTATCATGTTATAATACTTAGTTAATTATGTGAGTTCATATCATAAGCATTGTGGATGTTTGGTACATGAGTCAAAAATGAACTTGTTTGAAGATAATTGTCCATGTAGTTATAATTAAATCATATCTGTAATTTCTTTCATGATTTAAATATCATATATATCCATTATATATGTATTTAGTAATAATCCATAATGTTTGGAGAAAAGAAAAGAAATTTACCGTTCTTGGAGATGGTAGGCCGTACGTACACATGAACGCTACTTACATTTTATGGTCACATTAATGGAATTTTAACCAAAATTATACATAGATATATTATAATTACATTATAATATATATGTTATATAGGTAAAATAAGTTCATTAGTTTTATTATTTATAAATTTTATGTTTGGCATGAACGAGTCACATCACTTGAGGGGGTGGTTATCCACACTTCCTCAAATGAAATTAACGCATTTGCACAACATGAAAAGCATAAAGGTATGTTTGAAATATAAAATACAGATGTATTGAGAGGAAATAAATATAATATATATCATATAAAAATATATTTCTATCATAATGGCCATTATTAAGGGTTTTAAAATAAGATTGAACAATCATCGTTTCGTGAGGCAGTAATTCGCCACCCCCAGAAACAGTATGTTCATTAACCATCATACTGAGGTGTGTGTAAGTGTAGGTAGAATAGTTATCATAAAAACATACTAGTATATTGTGGATACTAGTTTTATTATGGGATAAAATAATATGAAGATAGTTCTGAGTGATGAAGGAAAATAAAATAAAGAAACTCGACAGAGGACATTACCTCTAAATTAGGTAACTCTTTTTGATTTGATCCAAAAGCATCCTCGGAAAGAATTCTGCCCAATGTGAGGCTTCTAAGAGTAAGATAGGGATGTATAGAGATAATATGAATAGATTTTGGACGAGCCAAGGGCTTGATATGTGTGGGTAAGAGGGTAGAGGTGGGGGGCTTTTATAAGAGGGAGGAGGGTAACTTTTGGAATGTCTTGAAATGTTACTTTATTATAAAATTATTTTCAGATTTTAAATGTCCCACAATGATATATTTTTAGTATAAGGTGACGAGGGTTCTAAATACACCCATGCAATAGGTTTTATAAAAGTTTATGTCTTAGATTTTACCTTATATTTTCATTTTATTTAAATCGTTCATTAATGAGGTAATCACTTCATCATCATGGTTTCATAAATAAATTTATTTATTTAATGTCTAAACATTATAAAAAAATCATTATGTAGGAAATATTTTTATCATTCCAATTACTATTTATAATCTAATATATCATTTATTTAAAAAAAATTAATATTTCTTTACTTAAGATATACAATCCTTTGTTTTATTTCTCTTCTTTTTAAAAAATAATGTCATAAATGTCACTATTACACCCATGTGATTCCATGGGCCCTCATGTTCGGTAAAAAGCATCCCATGGTCGGCAATGTCTAAAAAAAGAAGATGGGGACACATGTTGTGGTGTTTTTATATTATTATAATATTTTATTATTACCCTTAACTACCAGATTACTAATTAATCAAGATAATTAAAGATAACTATCGTCGTTACTATTTATAAAGTCCAAAAACAAAAAAGGTCTTAATTAGATAATTTGGACGTTCTGATTACTAACATGGAATCCATTTTACCAAATTCCTAACATAGAAATTGTAGTAATTAATTTAAATATAATTCCCATTGTCACATCAAAAGATGTGTTTTTAAGAAATAAAATTTATCAAAAGAATGACATGTTTTTACAACCAATTTAAAAGTGAAATTACTTCCAATGAAAAAAAATTTATTAAGTGATAATAAAATAATTCAACTAAACTTTAAAACCAAATAAAAAGGCAATCTAAATATATAATTAAATTAGATGAAAATGCAGTTTTGAAGTAAAATGCTATATTTTTCACTATTCATTAAAAGTAAACATTTGTCAGAAAAATACCAAAAATTTATCCAAAGTATATTTGATATTCCAAATTCAAAAATGATTTCCATTTTAACAAATTCAAAAAATATATTTTTCATTCATTAATTTTATAATCAATTCCCTCTGTCAAAATAAATACCGTGTTTTTAAGAAACAATATCTATCAAAAGATTGTCACTTGTTTATATCCAATTTCAAAGTGAAATTAATTCCAATGACAGACATTGAATTAAATGATAAAAATATATTTTAACTACACTGTAACCCCAATTAAAAAGATAATATAACCATATAAATAAATTAGATTAAATGGAGGTTTTAAATTAAAATACATTTTTTCTCTATTCATTAAAAAATGAACGTTATTGGAAAAATAAAAAAAATTATACAAATTAAATTTTGATATCCCAATTCGAAATAAGGATTTTATTTTTTTCAAATATAATATATAAAACTGAAAAAATTAGTTTCAAAAAGGGTTCTCCATCAAAAGGTGATTAATTGACCCTTTAAAGAATATTAGAATATTTGTTCTTAAAATTGGATTCATTCGCATTTTAAGCCTCTATCATTTATTGTTTAATTGTTAAAATATTTAACAAAAATATATAATTATTTGGTAGTTAGTTCTGTTCATTCCATCCATTACAACATCTACGCATTAACTACCAATTGAAATAATATTATTATATTATAAGTGTGCAATGTAAGATTTCAAAGAAACTCGTTGTTGCGTATTGGGTACAACATAGAACATAGAATTACCATTAAATTAATATTAAAATTTTATTCACAAATATTAATAAATATGAAAATTTCATATTCTTTATTTACCTGAGGTGTTACATAAAACCCCTACCTCTTTAATGTTGAATGCTGAAGTGTCGGTTCTTAGGAGTACATGGCATCGATGTCATCACATCTGGCTTCATTCATCATGGTTTGTCGAAGAAGATGATGATCCACTGGTTTTCATCATTCTTTGTGTGAGGGGAGATTCACCATATTTTCTTTATAGAATCCTCCAACTATAATTCCCAGACCTCACATGTTGGATTATTAAATGAAAACACAAAGAACAACAACGCTGCTCCCATTATAGAGGCTCATTAAATTATCCATATTTAATGAGTCATTATGATAACAACTTCATAGTTTTATACAAGTCATTATTAACCCTCCATTAATGATCGTCATCAAAACTTCATCGTAGCACCAAAGCATCACCATCATCCACTCACTAGCAAAAATGAAATAAAAAAATCTTTTAAATGATTTTATTAAATTTCTCAAAAAGTACAAAAAAATAACATTTTAGATCGACCGATAATGAATGAAGTTAATTAATTTCTATGAAACTCCTGCTGCTCCATGTTCAACAGTGCACTCAACATTTTAATCTGAGCACCTACTTAAATTATAGAAAAACACTCTTGCATGTTTACTGAATTTACATTAATAAAGTTCAAAATTCTATTCCAGGATCTTTGAGCCACAGAATCATGTTCCTTTATAGCACATGGTCTTAGAATAATTCTATATAATTTAATATGATTACATAGAATTTACAAGATATTATGTTCTCCCCACTTTAGGGATTTATATCCCCAAAATCCAAAAAAACGTTTGAATAAATAGATGGGGTACTTAGACCTAATCCGAGCCACATGCTTCTATATCCTCTAATATATATTTTCATGCTACCACCAATCTCACACTAGAGAAATCGACCGCCCATGTAGGACCTTCTTCTATCGATCCTCTCTCTCCACTGAGAACTCTATAAATGTCTCCCAATTATTAATGTCCATCTCACACCAGTCAATGATGTGGGATGAATCATGAACGTACCTCCTCAGATGCGACACTATTGGAACCATGGTCTTTTATACATTATTTAGAGTATGGTTTGTGTTTGTTGTCAATCCTCAAGGGATGTTCAGAATGTGTACCAGTAAAGAGATCATACAGTTCAGGAGGTACCAAAGAGCAGTACAAGGTGGCGTCATTTCCCAGGGTTTGCCAAATTTTTGGGGTCCGAAATTTGGAGTTTGGTGAGCATCGCGAAAATTGGATATCCATGAAGATATTGTTTTTATATGGAAAAGGCATGAATTTCTCAAAGGGAGGATGCATGGATTGGGTTTTGCGAAGAGCAGAAAAATGGAGGTGGTGATACTTCGTGATTACGTAAAAGCTTCGCGAACGACAGAGTTGAAGTGCATCGCGGCGGTGAGGGGATTTGCGAGGAAGCTTCACGGAGAAGGTGAGAAATAATGTGGATGGTAATTCTCTATGATTACGACGAGCTCCGCCATCAAAAATTGATGAGGTGTTTTGCGATTTGGACAGAATTCCGGCGGAAACATCGAAGCATCGTGATTAGCAATGACATGATGATGACTTTGCGTGGATGGGTTGAGGGTCGGTGGAATTGCCTATAAATTGAGGTCGACCCCCTCGAGAGAAGTAGATAGTTTTTTCTTCAGTGAAAATTCATTGATCTTGTTTCGCGAAGGATGTTCGTGAAGGAAGTGTGCTTTACGAAAGAGGAGCACCGCGTCGAATATTCTAGCTCCGCGAAAGTCGTGTACTCTGTGTTGGCTCAGTGAGCTTCACGAGGGAATTCGCTTTGA
The DNA here is from genome assembly GCA_963277665.1 of Viscum album. Lineage (NCBI taxonomy): Eukaryota > Viridiplantae > Streptophyta > Magnoliopsida > Santalales > Viscaceae > Viscum > Viscum album. The sequence continues at coordinate 303,473,796 of OY728141.1, read as the reverse complement.
GATGACTTGAGCTCCGCGACGGACTAAGAATTGCGAAGGCATGAGCTTTGTGATGGTCTTATCTCAGCGAAATTGTGAGCTTCACGAAAAGGAAGGATCTTCGCACAAGCTTTTTTGAGCTTCGCGAAATTGGGAACCTCGCGATGTACGGTGCTTTGCAAAGGTACTTCCCAAAGGTAGTTTTCCCGTTGTTTAAGATACAAAGGGGTATTCATAAGTGGATGAACATTGGACTTCAATAGAGCATCTACATACAATGAAGGATGCATTCTTATGCAATGATGAATAGACCTTCATGTCTATAAACTGAGTTTGGCTTCACCAAGGCCAGTGAGCTAGGGGGAGTCAACGGGAGTGACCCGAGGGAAGCAGTGAGTTGTCCCTGAACATTTCTAAAGGAAGTGAGCCTGGGACAGAGTGACTATGCCCGAACCTCTGTAATCCACAACTAGTTAATATTAGTGGAATTTGGTATGACTGACAACTTGTGGGTGTATTCTCCTTGGACGTAGCCCTTAGCGGTGAACCAAGTAAAAAGTGTTGTGTCTTCTCTATACATGTGAATGTTTTCTTTCTAATCATATTCATCATGCAGTTTAAACAAAATTCCAACTAACTTGGGAACAAGATCCATTACATTAAAATAAAAATTTGTCACCCTGATTCACCCCTCCCCTCTCAGGGTGTCCTGGGGTCCTTCAAGTGGTATCAGAGGCAGGTTGCTGGTGTTGAATTTGTCCTTTAGCGTCATGGAGAATGCAGTCAATGTTAGGGGAGTCCCTCACTTCGATGGAAGTAATTTCCAGATCTAGAATAATAGAATGAGATCTCATCTAAGATCTCTTGGAATGGAAGTTCTTTTTCCTACACTGCAAGGAATACAAGTCACTGATCCAACATGCATGGTTATGACAGAAACAGATATGAAAATTCTTGATGCAGATGCTAATGCACAAAATGCACTCACTATAGCCCTTTCTGATTAGATATACCTAAAGGTAATGAATTTCACCTCAGAAAAATTCATGTGGCATTAACTTGATAATATTTATGAAGGAGATAGCAACGTGAAGGAGGTGAAACAACAAGTGCAGCACAATCAGTTTGATGATCTGAAGATGCATCCAGACGAGAATGTAGACTCATTCTTCAATCAAATTACTAAATTGGTTGGAGAAATTTGGGGTCTAGGAGAAGAAATCAAAGACATTGATATTTAAAGAAAATATTAAGAAGACTCCCACCTCTGTATAATGAAAAGGTGTCAGCTCTTGTGGAAATAGATCTTTCCAAACATTCTTTGGATGATATACTAAGAAACTTGGTAGCATATGAAATGAGAGTCAATACAGAAGATGCTACGACTCGTGTGAGCAAGGAAATGGCATTCAAGGCCATGGATAAACTGAAAATATCAAAATATAGTGGTCGTGAAGATGACGAAGAAAAAAAAAATTCTTTCTCTCATTGCAATGAAGTTCCAGAAGGGAAAAATGAAATTCAAAGGGAAGTTACCTCTCGCATGTTTTCGTTGTGGAAAAGTTGGGCACATTGCCTCTTAGTGCTCATGAAAGATCAATGATGAAGATAATGAATATAAAAGCTTCGAGAAGTCTCAGAGAAGGTTCTTCAAAAAGGGAGACTTCAAATCTGGAAAGAAAATGAAAAGGAAGAGTTTTGTCTGTGAAGAGGAAGATGATGATAATGAATTTTGTGAAGAAGGAGAACCAGAATTCAAAACTGGGAACAATGCTTCCATGATGGCCAGTAGTGAAAAGTCAGAAGATACTAGTGGAGAAAAACAATTGAGAACATGTGTAGATCCTGAGATGCAACTTAAGGATGCTTTCAATAAGCTTAAGACTAATTGTAAGAGTTGCAATAGGTGGAAATCAATTGTTGAAGAATCAACAGAATATGTTGGTCAACATGAAGCTGAAATTGAATGACTGGAAGAAGTTGTGAAAGTACAGTCTAAAATAATTAAAAGCAATGATGATGTAGTGGATCTGAAGCTAAGAATTGAAGAGCAGGAAAAGGTCATCAATGACCTCACCTCCAGACTAGATGAAAAATCCAAGACTGCTGAGGGTCATGAGGAAGAATTTGTTACTCTAAATAGTAAACATGAGACTGAATCAATTCCAAATGAATCGAGGAAGAAAATACAGTTTGGAAGATTCTCATATGCAGAATTACTGGAAAGAGCCAAGGGAGGATCAGATGGGGTTGGAAAAATCATGAGTGATCAAAGACCCTCTTGCATGGGAAAGAGTGGAATTGGCTGTGAAGCTGAGACATCAACTACTGGAAGTGTAAATATCCAAAAGAAAGATAAGATGAAATATGAACATGTTGAAATGTTTCCTAAAGTACTGAAAAAGGAACCCTCAATCCAAACTATAATGAGAACTGAAAACTATCCTCAAACATTCCTAAATGACAGACAGTCTAACTATTCTCCCAAGGAAGAAGGTATGAGGAGAAATTCAAGTGAGAAGACATTTCCTCTCATGAAGTTTCAGTTATTTGGCTATCTGGGCCATACCATGTCTTATTGCAAAGAGGAAAAAAGCTATCTGAATGGATAATATATAGAAGTTCAACAAAGGAGAACAAATTCATATCTTAATTCTTATAGAAGAAATAATTTCTATGGATATTGTTATCATTGTTCTAACTTTGGTCATAAGGCTGCTAATTGCAGGCAGAGAAGGGACATGGAAACCTCATACCGAAGTTCAAGACAAGTAAAGTCTCGACAGAAATACAGTGTTGCTCTTTCAATCATGTTTTCTCCTCTCGAAGAAGATTTCGACAATGAAGAACCTAGGTATGCGGAAGAGAAAATTGAAAGGCCATCAGTACTATATACTCAATCCAATGTATCATGGAAGGAAAGGAAGAAGATTGAGAAATCCAACCTTGCTGATGTGTCCCTCAAACCTACAAAGAACAATTGTACCTGGATTCTGAATAGCGGTTGTTCATCTCATATGACAGGTAATTCCGACCTGCTAACAGGTATCAAAATGAAGGTTGATGGTACAGTATGATTTGTTAATGATGGAGCTCCGAAAATCAAAGGAAGTGGAATTACTGAATTAGCTAATAGAGAACTGAAGAAGACTTAATTATTTTAAGTATATGGCCTATGTCATAATCTACTCAATGTGAGTTAACTCTGTGACTCGTGAATTATAGTTAGATTTAATCAGAAAGGCTGCACTTTCATGGGAAAGAAAGGCAATTCACTTATGGAGGGATGCAGAATAGAAGGCAACTTGTATCAGGTAGATAGTGAAGAAAATGTTTGTTACATGACTGTTGAAGAAGAAAACAATTTGTGGCATCAGAGACTGGGACACATCAATCAACATGACATGGAGAAAATATCAAAATTTAGAATTTTCATGGACATTCCCAACCTGAAGTGTGAACGTGAAAAATCTTGTGATGCTTGCATTCGTGGGAAGCTGGTCTGCAGTTCATATCAGCCAAAGAAGAAAAGGGCATCTCACCTTCTTGATCTGATTCATACATATGTATGTGGGCCGAGAAATGTTGATGGAACTCATGTAGAAAGGTACTTTGTCCTTTTCATAGATGATTACAGTAGAATGGCATGTGTGATGTTCATTCATAGGAAATGACAAGTCCTTGACTACATGAAAACATATCAGCAAATCGACAAAAATGAAACTGGACGAACAATAAAAGTGTTGAGATCTGACAATGGAGGATAATACACGTCCATTGAATTTGAAAATTATCTGGAAAGCATGGGATACAGCATGAGGTAGCTATTGTGAGAACTCTAAAACAAAATGGAGTTGTTGAATGTAGGAATTGACAGGTGAACAACATGGCATGAACTATGCTGATTAAGAGTCGTATTCCACGACATTACTGGAAAGAGGTTGTTCAATCATTAGTGTACATTCAGAATCGAACATGACTTTATATGGGTGTGATGAAGACACCATATGAATTGTGCCATGGATGGAAGCCCTCTTTAAAATACTTTCATGTCTTTGGATGTAAATGCTTCATCAGCAACAAAGAAGAAAATCAAGGGAAGTATGATGACAATGCAGATGAAGGAGTTTTCCTAGGTTACTCAATGAACAACATAGCCTACAAGTGTTTCAACAAGCGTTTAGGAAGGATTGTGGAAAGCAGTGATGTTAAGATAATTGAAGAGAAAACCAAAAATTCTCTAAGGAAATCATATGCTGATGTGATAAAAATTCAGGAATAAAGTGAACATAAAGAAAATACAAATGAATAAATAGAGAAATCTGTACAAAACACTCAGCAGTCACATCATGATGTTGACTCAGAAGAAGAATCTAAAGAATAAACTGTGGCTGAATAGAATGCAACTGAACCTTACAAGATAAATCGAATAGCTGAGATTGATCCATCCAACATTATTGGGGACAAGAGTGCACCCACTCAAACATGAAGGATGTGGAATAACCCGCAATCTGCATTTCAATCAGTTGTAGAGACATCCTCATTCAAAGAAGCTGCAAATGATGAATCTTTGGTGAAAGCCATGAATGATGAATTAGATTAGATTGACAAGAATCAGACATGAGATCATTTCCAGAGACCCAAAGTTCACATTGTGATTGGTACCAAATGGATCTTCAAAAATAAGTTTGATGATCATGGAAGTGTCATCAGAAACAAGGCATGACTGGTATGTAAAGGATACTCCCAGATTGAAGGCATTGATGATGATGAAACCTTTACTTCTGTGGCTAGAATGGATTCAATCATTCTTTTCCTTTCCATTGAACTTCAAAGAGGATCTAAAGTATTTCAAATGGATGTCAACACAACATTCATGAATGTTGTACTCGAAGAAGAAGTCTACATTGAACAACGGGTGGGCATTGTTTTGGGTACTGCTGAAACAAAGGTCTGCAAACTGAAGAATGCTCTATATGGTTTGAAGCAGGCAACACAGGCGTGGTACTCACGGCTGTATTCATATCTCAAGAAGTTTGAATTCAAATGAGGAGGAGAAGATCATAATCTCAATGTGAAGAATTCTCCAAAATATCAATTCATGGTTCTTGTCTACGTTGATGATATCATATTTGGTGGCAGCAGGCAGAAATCAGTGGATAAATTTTCCCACCACATGAAATCAGAATTTGAAATGTCTATGATTGGGGAGCTCACATATTTCACGGGGATGCAGGTGATTCAAAATAAGGAATACACTTTCATTTCTCAGGAAATGTATGCAAGAGAGATGCTGAAGAAGTTTAATATTCAAGACTCCAAACCAATGTCATCTCCGATTGCAGTTGGAACTATACTTGTAAAGCATGAGGATGGGGCCCTTGTTGATCCCACCATGTACAGGAGGATCATTGGGATCCTACTGTACCAGACAGTGACATGACCAGATATTGTCTTTTCCACATGCCTTGCGGCCCGCATTTAGAGTAATCCAAAGGAGGAACATATGGCGGCAGTAAAAAGAATCATGAGGTACATTCAAGGTACACATAACGTCGGGTTATTTTTTTCTTCAGGCAGGGACAGTGAATTATCAACATTTACTGATGCTAACTGGGCTGGTGATGTAGTAGACAGAAAGTCAACTAGTGGTGGAGCCTTCTATATTGGGCAGAAATGTGTTTGCTGGTTGAGCAAGAAACAAGAAAGTACTTCTCTTAGTATGGATGAAGCTGATTATATCTCTTCCACAAAGGCATGTACACAACTATTATGTATGAAGCAACAATTAACAGATATTGGTGATGAGGTAAAGAAACCAATGGTGATATACTATGATAACAATAGCGCAATTGATCTTATGAAGAATCATGTTCAGCATTCCCATACAAAACATATTTAAATCAGGTATCACATTACCAAAGAAAAAGTTGAACATAGGGTGATTAGAATGGATCATGTGGGAACTGATGAGCAAGTGGCTAATGTCCTAACCAAGCCACTGCCAGCGGCTGTGTATGAGAAGAATTGGTTGAACCTCACTGTTCAGCCACCTCCAAATGTATAAGGAGGTTACACATTACCCCTCTCCCTGATTAAGATAACATTTTTTATCTGTTTATGGATGTGATTCAGGTTTGTGGGGGAGATACTTTCCAGGGGGAGTATGGTTTGAGCTGAATGTTTAAAAAATTACTAGGATTTGGGTTCATTGTGAATGGGGGAGAAAGGAATAAATTTAGGCATGTTCTGATAGGATGAGAAGGATAAGAAGGAATTCATCAGTCATGTAATGATTCTTGGGCATCATTGAGAATTCAGAAACACTAGAACCCAATTAAAGTCTCCTCTCTTATTTTCTACACCGATCATTGCTCACGTAGACTTAGAGAGTTGGATTATTTGATTCTTGAATTTTTTGTTTGCACATGGATGTTGAGCTATTGAATTTTTTTTTCTGATTGCCAACAAACCCAAAGGGGGAAGTTGTTGGAACCATGGTCTTCTATGCATGATTTGGAGTATGGTTTGTGTTTGTTGTCAATCCTCAGGGGATGTTCAGAATGTGTACCAGTAAAGAGATCATATAGTTCAGGTGGTACAAAAGAGAAGTACAGGGTGGCGTCGTTTCCCAGTTTTTGCCAAATTTTTGGGGTTTAAAATTTTGAGTTTGGTGAGCATCGCAACAAGTGGATAGCCATGAAGATCATTATTAATATGGAAAAGGCATGAATTTCGTGATGAGAGGATGCATTGATTGGATTTCGCAAAGACCAGAAAAATGAAGGCAATGATACTTCGCAATTACGTCAAATCTTCGCAAACAACAGAGTTGAAGTGCATCACGACGGTGAGGGGATTTGTGAGGGAGCTTCGCGGCGAAGGTGCGAAATAGTGTTGACGATAATGCTCCACGATTACGACGAGCTCCGCGATCTGAAATTTGCTGAGTTTCTTCACAATTTGGACAGAATTCTGGCGGAAACATCGGAGCATCGCGATTAGTGATGATGTGGCGCTGACTTCATGCGGATGGGTCGAGGGTTGGTGGAATTTCATATAAATTTAGGCCGACTATCTCGAGAGAAGTAGAGGGTTTTTTTTCAAAGAAAATTCTTTTCTCTCTTTTCGCGAAGGAAGTTCGCGAAGGAAGTGTGCTTCGTGAAAGAGGAGCTTCACGGCGGCTATTCTAGCTCCGTGACAGTCGTGTGCTCCTCCTTGGCTCTATGAGCTTAGCGAGGGAAGTCGCTATGCAAAGACTTGAGCTCTACGACGACCTAAGCATTGGGAAGGCTTGAGATTTGCGATGGTCTGAGCTATGCAAAATTGTGAGCTTCATGAAAAGGAAGGAGCTTCGTGCAGGCTTGTTTGAGCTTCGTGAAATTTGGAGCCTCACGAATTAGGGTGCTTTGTGAAGGTACTTTACAAACGTAGTTTTCCCGGTGTTTAAGATACAAAGGGGTATTCATCAGCAGATGAACATTGGACTTCAATAGAGCATCTACATACAACGAAGGATTCATTCTTATGCAATGATGAAGATACCTTCATGTCTATAAACTGAATGTGGCTTCACAAAGGGCAGTGAGCCAGGGGGAGTCAACGGGAGTGACGTGAGGGAAGTAGTGAGCTATCCCTAAACTTTTTTAAACGTAGTGAGCCTGGGACAGAGTGACTAGGCCCGAACCTCTGTAATCCACAGCTAGTGAAGATTAGTGTAATTTGGTACAACCGAAAGCTTGTCGGCGTATGCTCCTTGGATATTGACCTTAGTGGTGAACCAAGTAAAAAGTGATGTGTCATTTCTGTGCATTTTAATGTTTTCTTTCTGATCATATTCATCATACAGGTTCAACAAGTTCCTACCAATGTGGGAACAAGATCCATCACATTAAAAGAAAATGTTTTCACCCTGATTCACCCCTCCCCTCTCAGGGTGTCCCAGGGTCCTTCAGACACATGGAAAAAATCAGGCATCATGTTCATCTATGGGGGAAGGGATAGGCGGTATGCCACCTTGCCATCTCTGCTCAATAGATGGAATGTCCATTGAACCTATGCAATAGATTTCATCCCAGGCCAAATATCTGAAATATTCATCGAGGTGAGACCTAAAGAAACATAATGTCTCCCTCCACAAACTCAAAGGTTCTCTGTCTCCTGTCAGAATAAGAATTATTCTTGCTATGTCCAGTCCTCATCCACTCCAGGGTGATCTCCACCTTCATATTGTAGCGTGTATTGTCTTTGGATCCATGAGTGCAGACACCCCTGGGTCTTTACAACATATGGGTTATCGGCATTGCCACCCACACAAGGCCTCAAATGGTTCCATGCTGATGCTGGAGTGATAATTGTTATTGTATGTGAACTCCACTAATGGTTGGTGGCCCTCCCAACTAATATTGAAGTCAAGTATTAATCCCAGAAGATTTTTCCGAACGGTTTGTATCGTCTTCTCTATCTATCCATTTGTATGGTGATGAAAAGATGTGCACAAGCACAGCTACATCCCGAAAATCTATGGTAATACCTTCCACAACCGGGATGTAAATCAGGCATCATGATATGAGATCATCGTCAAAGGCACTCCATGATGCCGCACTATCTCCTACAAAGAGAGAAATCCTAATCCTTTTACCAGTCCCTATTCCTGGATGGGTTGGATGTGATTTTACATGGTGAGTAAGTCAACGATCACCCAAATATAGTCTTGTCCCCTCGACGTACGTGGTAACCCCATCATGATGACCACCAAGATACCATCCCATTTCCACTCATGTACCACATGTTTTGAGTCAAGACTACTGGAACCTGATGTCCGGACATCACTTGCTGACAAATGAAACATTGTTAAATGAACTCGACAATAAATATCTTTATTCCCGAACAACAGTATTAATGTCCATGGTCCTGGTATGTCTTCACCACTCTGGGATATACCACTAAATGGTACATATAAAACTCCATGAACACAACCTCTTTCAATGTCGCTGGTATTAATGTGCACCCTCTGAAAATGATGGTGTGCTCCCCACCTATTGAAAATCAATTTGGAGCCTATCCTAAGGAAAACTGAGCACGTTCGTCCTCGCTGTCAAAATCCACCAGTTCTGCCTCCCTAAATCGTTGTAAGAGTTGGGAAGTAATAGTCATCAACTAAAGTTAAGATCCTCTATCATCGTCCATAATGGATATCTGCATAGTGGAAAATAGCTCTGTTAGCTCATTCAGGAGCTGCAAATCGGTCCTTCGGCTAAATTTGTTTTCCACCACACTCCCTATACTATGACTAAAGACTATCTTGAAGTCATAGTCGTAGAGGAACTATATCCATTGTCATTTTCTCATGAACATGTCCCTCTGCATGAAGATATACCTAAGACTCTTATGGTAGGAGTAAACTGTAAACTGTTCACCCATCATGTAGTGCCAACACATCATCAAGGAGAAGACCACTTCTACTAACTCCAGGACCTGGGTCACATTTTTCTTCCCATGGTACCTCAAATAAAATGCATTTTAGGCAATAAATTCTTGCTTGTGAATCATGAAACAACCCAGTATGGTCCCTTACTCATTGCTGTAAACTTCATACGCAATGCCTTCCTCAGGTAGTCTTAATATGAGGGAACTACTCCGTCCCCTACTCAGCTCAAAGAGAATATGGTGGAATTTCTCCATCTGAAAAAAGGATTTTACCATCTATCTCAAATACTATAAATGTGCTTCCACTCTGGAAAAGTTGAGTATGAACTTATGATAGTAACCAGCCAACCCCAAGCTGCTCTGAACCTCAGTCAAGATCTTGAGAGGATCCATAGAAAGTACCACCTCTATCTTCCACAGATCAACTTCAAATCATGCCTCTAAGATGATGTGACCCAATAAGAGGACCTATAAAATCCCTAACTAAAAATATGACAACATTCCATAAATCTGGTGCTCTTTCAGTATATCTAGGACTATCATTATGTGTGTAAAATTCTCTTTCTCTAATGTTGAGAACACCAGGATATCATTGATGAAGACCATGATGAACCGGTCAAGATATGGTTGGAAGATCGTATTAATTGGGACCATGAACACTACCGGGGCATCGGTAATGCCAAATGGAATCACTAGGGACTCATAATTTTCATATCGGTACATGAAGGATGTCCTCAGTAAATTCTCATGTTGTACCTAAAGTTGGTCATTGAATGATCTGACGTCTATCATAAAAACCACTTCTCTCCCTTCAGTTGGTCAATTGGGTCATCAATTCTCTATAGTGGATACTTGTTATTCATGGTCACCTGGTTCATGCACCATAAGTCCACGCACAACCACAAACACTTATCTGTATTTTTATTGAAATGTATCAGGGTTTCCCATTGTGAAACGATGGTCCTTACAAACCCCATATCCTACATGACCTCTAATTGTACCCACATCTCTCAGAGCTCTGTTAGAGACATCTGATAGGCTAGTGTGGATATCAGTGTCATCATGAGGCATAGTTCAATTAAAATGTCTACCTCTATGGGAGGAGGTAGTCCCGAAACAACCTTAATAAAAACATCCTTGTACTCGTCCACCACTATAAGAAATCTTGGACTCCTCTCATCCACTTCACTGTGGGTGTGGCTTGCTTGTTGGTGAGTTATCGGCTTCACCCTCCTCCAAGAGAGTCTGTTCTGCACTTCCAGGGCTTCCTTTTCATCGATGAAGGAATATATGGTATCGTCTTCGTAGACACACCACACTATATGCCTAAAATAGCCAAGCTGAGCATGGACTTTTGATAACGAGTACATACACATGATGACATCATAATGCCTAGACATCGCTACTAGGAGATCCCAATTGAAGAACACACCTCCTAGAGTAATCTCACACTACCATCACCATTGTGAAATTTTCAGATCGTCTTTTAAATAAGTCAGTAGCCACAAGGATCGAGCCAACAGCTCCAACATAATCAATGAGCTCCAAACGAGATCTGTGGCAAGAAAAGAGTGACTAGAACATATGTAAGTAAGAATAAAATCATGGATGGAGAAGACACAGATCATACCTCAAATAATCTCCAGAGAATCGTAGTCAAAAGACTATGCTGCTTGGAGTTGAGTTCGCCCATGTCTGCTTACTCAATGAGGTTGGGGTGGACCACATAAGGGTAGTGGAAGTAACACCTCAAACCTTCTCCCATCTCCTTCCACTTGGCCAACTCCCCCACCACATCTGCCACCCTACGAACATCCTCTCTCATATTATTGTCACAAACTCGAAAGCCCCTTGACTGTCTGATGGTCATTTGTATAAGAGATCAGGAAGTCACGTGCCATCTGTCTATTCACACAGCACTTGAATCAACTCCTAGCACCCTGTTTTCTCCCCTGGATTGGGATCCCAACACTACTTAACCAGTGTCTGGAGTGTTTCTTCTGAATGAACTATCCAACATGGGCCCGTGTGTTTGTTTTCTACTACTGGTTGAAGACTCCACCGCATAGGGTTTGCTTTTAGATCTAAATGTTACCTCCTTCTCTGGTAAGAATCTCCCAACAAAAATGGATCTCTCTTGAACCCCAACCTATGTAGGGATTTTGGGATACAACATTGATGCACTAGTCTCCTTCCTTAGTCCCTCCTCAAATGATAAATCCCTGACAATAGGGTCTCTCAACATGTCTATGGAGTATCGAGATAGCTCAATGAACCTCAATGACTACCCGGCTACATTCATGCTACCTTTCTATAGGTGAAGAATCTCATGAATGCACACATAGCGCAAGGTCACAGAGAAATAATCCTCCTTGAAAAGCTGATTGACATCTGCCCATGTATGGGTCCCCTTGTAATGAGTATGGGTGGTCAAGCTCCACCATATCCCTATCGTGCCATGCAAAAGGATCGTTAAAAAGACCATCATGAGGTCAAGAGGTTTCCTCACTAAGCGGAAGAACAACATCACAGCCTCTACACACTTTCATTGACTTTGGTATCTATCTCTCCCATAATCCTGTGAGGTCTCTATCTCTTAAACTCTTGTATGATACTTATTTTATGCACGCCCTCTGCTAGAAAATTTGTCCATATTTCTTGACCAAATGGTCATGGTAGTACTAGTGAACATCCCAGTGGTTCCATCTCTATAACTGGTCCCTAAATAGATCCCTTTTCTCTAGGCGGTCTATCCTTGTGACCTCGTATCAGGAGGCATCCCGAAATTGATCAAGATGTACCACGGTCAGAAGTTAATATCTAGTGAGATGAAATTTATTAAAAAGTAAAAATTGAGAACGTTATGAACCTAATGATTTCATGTACTGACCCAAAAAAAATTCACGGCCCTCATGTATGGATACATCAGCCGCCGCAACAACATTGGACTCCCTAAATCTGAATGTCGGACTCACAACACTTAACAGTATTACACCAAAAAAACATAGACTCTCATTCGTTGTGGTAGGACTGACCTTATTCGATACCACTTGGTGGAGACCCATCCCCTTGGGCCCATTCTGTGACTACCCCAAGACCACCTTCCATAGTCCAGGGCTAGTGACTAGCACTAGAAATGCCTATCACAAACAAGGGAAAAAATTACCTTTAAAACCATACACAAACATGGCCCAACCTTATCCCAACACACTAAATGATTAAAAAATTATACCAATAAAAAAGATAATAGTGCTTGTAAAAGTGAAGGTATGTGGGCCAGAATACAAACCCAAAAAAGAACTAAAAACTATAATGTACAAATGGAAACTCTAATAAAAATCCATGGAAAACCCCACTTGATCGTGAGAGTAGTGAAGTTACTAGAAGCCAAAGTAGTATGTCATGCCCACCTGATCCTACTAGGTCCCACCTTGTTCAAGGACACCATGTCCACCATTGTAGAATTCATCAGTCCCATCCCACTGAGCACCTTTGTCGAAACATCGATCTTCTAACCCAGACACAACACATGTAGGCGAATCCCATGCAGGGGTGAGTATAATAATACATAGTAGGGGCCGAGAGACCCCTGAAGGACTCTCAGTAATCGACAATAGAAAATACCATAATGAAAATACCATATAGGTAATACCACCAAGAAAAACATCAACTACATAGAACAATGTAAAGACAGAGCTCACCCCAAGTATGTTCTAGGTTAGTGATAGTAGCATCATATGTCATATAATAGAACTCCTCGACTCCTGGAGAACTCATTCTCAGTCGAGTATAGTGGGCCAACCAGGTCACATAGAGCCACTTCCCACTAACCTTGGATGTTTTTGGTACTCATCCCTAATGAGTTCTGTAGGTATGTTGGGTCAAATATAGCCTCCCCACTCTGTGGGCCTTCTGGGTCACATTTAGCTGCTTGCCACCATGGATAAACTGAGGTAATCCTTCTGTCGAGTATTTTGGTTCTTTTGGGTCACACAGAGCTACTCCCCACCAATGTTCTGTAAGGTCACTCAATGCTATATCCCACTAGGCTGTCATCGAGCTATCTTCCGGTCTCAGCCAACCGCAGGGTTCTGTGAATAGTGGGCTTGGGAGAACCTCTGCTCTAGCCATTAGTCACATCTCATTGTCCATTAAAGTCACCAAAATTCATTCCAAATGATTTGTCTCCTCAATATGGTCTCAATGCAGAAAACAGCTCGTCCATCGAATGCACGGTTTGCAAGATATGAGTGTTTTAGTAACTAGGGGATGGGTAGCGAAGGGGCCTAGGAAACCCAGTTGGGACTGAACCAACCAACATGGCTTGGGGGTGACCCATAGCCCAATTTAATTATTTAGACTCGACCTAACATGGTTTCGGTCGGGGTTGGTCTGGTCCGTCCTGGCTAGTGGGGCTTGCCCAATAGTGCCCTCTAGGGTCAGACAGGTTTGGTTAGGGGTCATGCCCGCTGGGTTGCTCGACAACCCAGTATAGTCCGGCTTGGCCCAAAGGGCGTGTGTCCGGACTGCCATCATGGGTCTGGCCTGTTGGGTGAACGTTTGAACATTCTTCAAGGGTTCAGACAGCCAGTGCAGGTCTGACTTCCCAACACGGGTCATGAAAATTGCTGGCTTCCAGCCGCCTCCAGCCCATCTTTCCTACGGGACATCCCGAGGCCTCCACCTCAAGCCACAATTAATGGACAGTGTCTCCTCCAGCCATCTGGGTGGTGCGGTCGTAGGCTACCCTTCACCATGGTGCCCCGCCTGGCATCGTTTCCTCCACTACCACTTCCTGATGAAAATGGTTTCCAACCACCATAGTATACTAACAAGAGCACTACTCCACCTAGCCTTCTTCATGGGGGACATCCCACCATTGCACTGACTGGGATGTGATAGTCATGTACCACCACTGTCATCGGTGCCTATGCGGTGGAAGATTCATCGGTAGAGCACCAGACATGGATCAATGGTCCGTTCTTCATGCCTCTTGCCTTTATTGACTCGGGAGTTCTCCTTCCTCATTACGAAGGCCTTAAATCTCCCTTTTCGAGGTTTTGAGAATATAGCCTTTGAGAATGCACAAGTGGAGGTACTTGAGCCTTGTTCGTGTTTTTCCAAGTCCTATATGTTAGATGTTTATAGTCAAGGGAGAGGATCTGGGATTATTATTTGATCATACATGAATTATCTAAATTCCAGATAGGGAAATACCCAAGTGTGTTACACTCCCACATAAATGCTTGATGTGAGGGTCAATCTATTCATCGGTTGATCTGTATTCTTTTATATTAGAAAAGAATGTGAATGGAAATAAAAATAATAAAAAATCCCTACCTCTTTGACATTTTTTGTTGGAGCGTTCATCCTTAGGATTCCAAGGCATCAACATCATCACTTCTTGCTCCATTCATTGAGGAGCATCGAAGACGATGAAGATCCACCAACATTATTTGTTCTTTATTAGTGGAGTGATTCTATGAAGATTCATTAGTGAATCATCTTAGATTAATTCTCAATACTCCACATTTTATATTATTAAATGAAAACTAAAAAGTGCCACAATGTTGCACCCATTAATGATTTATTAAATTATCTGTATTTAGTGACACATATTTAATGATTCATTAAGACAACAACATAATCATTTCAATGGAGTAATTATTGACCCTCCATTAATGTTCCTCAATGCTGCCTCATCACTGAATCGTAGTGTCTCCATCTACCACTCAATGAAGAGAATGAACTAAAATAATTATTTTTAGTTCTTTTATTCTTTTTCTCAAAATTTATGAAAAACTACTTTTTTTCTTGGCCATTTCCAGGTGAATTTAATTAATTTATTGGTGAATCCAGGCACTTTGAGTTAAATAGTGGACTCATATTTTTTATCCGAGTACTGGTTCAAAATATAGAATAACTGGCTCATACATTTACTGAATGTATCATAAAAAATTTAAGATTTCATTCCGAGCTCTTCAAGTCACATAATAACGCGTTGTCTGAGTGTGTGTTCTCAGAATAATTACATATAATTAGAAAAAAATTACACGAAATTTCCTATAAATTAAAATCATTCTTATAATAAATGAATACAAAATGATCTTCTAATGACTTTTGTAGACATTCCTTTTCCATCATCATAAGAATAAAAGAATAGATAGACAAAGATGTGCATGTGGGTGTGAGTATAAGAATCCCATCTTGGATTGACCCATAAAAAACCTATGAATTTTTTTATAAAATTTATTTCATATCGTAAAATTGATTCCATAGAAAATAGTTTATCATAGTAAATAAAATTTATCATTTATTTTCTAGTAATTGTGAGAAACAACCAAAAAAATCGCACAATTATTCTCATAGAACCACAATTATCCATTCCTAGTTCACCCCAACATTAATAAATTTATTATCTTGTATATTTAAATGATCAATGAGGAATAACAACAATATTCAAACAAAAAATATCAACGATAATAGAATTAACACATTTTGGATCATCAATAATATAAGTGTTTTATGAAGATACATAATTAAAAAATTTATATTAGACTCTCAATATTACTTCACATCCAAGAGACTTATTTAATTCATTTATTTTTTCCCAGATCATTCTGACCATTTCTTAGATTTAAAATCATATAATTGTTTTATCAAATTTTTATATTGGAAAAATTTATCTAGATATATTAATTGATAACCATAATCATTAATTAATAGTAATATAAGGTGTTGATAAATTCATTAAAAAATTAATATAAAATTATAAAAATAAAATTTATCAATTCAATTATTACGAAAAATATAAAAATAACCAAAACATCTATTTAGTAGAGAATCATTTCCACCACAAAATATGAAATCATAATCCACATGTAAATTAATATGACACACATTCCACAAATAATGACTATTATGAGACCCTAAAACTGGGGAATCTAATTCTATAATCCAGATTTTTTCTTTTAGAACCATTAATAACAAGACTATTTTCATGAATCTATTATTATTCTAGAAGACTACGAAAATATAGTCAACATAAACCTATATAACGTAATAGTTATTCCTAGAGAGAGAGATAGAATGTGTGAGGAAATGAGATTGATCCATTAACAAATGAAATACTAGATATTAAACTATTGACTAAAAAATTATTCATTAATTTTTTTAAAAATATTGTTTCTCAATAGTGGAGAATTTATGAATTCACTTTTAATTAAGATATATTAATTAATATAAATAATAGAATATTAATGCTGGTGTTATGGATATATAATGTGTTTTTAAAACAAAAAAATGAAATCCTAATATAAAGGATATGATACATGATATTTGGAATCATAACATATAATATGTAAAATTTATTCCATAGAATACCTAAAATACAATATCAAGATACACTATTCTTATATAGACCATAGACCATGTACTTGTATATATTAGTTCCTTTATTAATTTGTTAACAGTTACCTGCATTCTCATCCCAAAGGACAATATAGTAAAATAGTTTTGGATAAATAGATAAATAAATAAATCAAACATTAAATTTAATATAAAATAATATATAGTATATTCATTGAGGACATAATTATTCCCTATCGATATCCCTATATATTAATAATTATACACATCCTCACATCAAAGGGAGTGAAAAAATAATAAATCAATGTTCACAAATTATCATTAATGCTATGTGTATAGTGGTGTATGACATGGGATTAATAGGTAATGAGGAATATGGTGGGAATAGTTCACCATAAAATAATTCCATATAAATTATCACAAGATCATTTGTAAAATCCATGGATATAATTACAATTAAAATAGTCACATGGAAATCCATAACTTATTTAATAAATATGGAATGAATAATGATAGAAATTATATACAAATTGACTAGGCCTCATGAAAATACATCTACATAAATGGGTAATTTCACAGACAAATACTCAACATATTTTTTCTCAAGAGATCTATCAATTCATCAAGGGTATATTAATTTTTTTCCCCACTCCTCACAAAATAATTATAAAATATTCACCATTCTAATAACCAATAAATCTTAATCAATATTCCATAAAAATAAATGACTTTATATATATGAATAAATACACTACAGAATGTCGATACTTTACAAATAAATACCGATCAAAAATAATTTATATAATTATAGTGGATGGTATCATAATATTATATCCTCCTTAAAAAAATAATCATGAAACAATATTATAATTTATGAAAATAATTTTAAAATACCACTTGAAATTTATTTAAGGTAAATACCATTTTCACATTATAATCAATTAAAAAAAATTTAAAATTTTCCAAGTGCTGTGGAATTTTATTAAAGATAATATTAAATATTTCATGGAATATTCCAAACATGTAGATTTCATGATTATAAAAAATTATGCTTATATCGTGTATGATAAAACAAAAATTCTTTTCACATTTTATGCGTAAAGATAAAATATCATATTTTGAAAAATATAGGATAATTCCTTTTAAAAAATATTTTTAAAATTATAAAAAAGATAAGAAATTAATTAGTAAATAATTTTATAATATCGAAAAAAATATTTAATTTACATTAATAAAAATCTGGTTATATCTACAAAAATTCCGTAATGAGTAGAAAAAATGCCACTTTTCTTTAAAAGAATAATTTCACTGTATTGAGTACCTAAAGAGTAAAAAATGAGAGTAAACCGTTTAATATACTAGAGTAACCTTATTATAATCATGTATTATGTGTTTTACGTAGAAATATAAAATTATATATGTAGAGGATACTTAAATATAAACATTCTCGAATAACGACTGGATTATGAAATAAACCCTTCGCTTAGGTCTGACTTCCTCCAAATGTATTTGAACATCCTATATGATAAATATACAATTATCATACATATATTATAAAACATTAATAATATATATCTATATATCTTTATATTATATTCTTATAACCTTTTATCAACAATATTTTTGTACTCATTATTATAATTATTATTCAAGGTGATAACTACTTCGTTTTTCATGTATATTTTGATGTGGTAGTTTTGGAATTCATAATTTGGTCATGGTACCTTAAACTATATAAATTATATAATGATATAAATATAAAATAAGTTAATTATATTTAAATATAATTAATTATAATTAAATTTTAGGTATATATAAATAAATTACACCATAAATGCAGATGGTATGCCATTTGTCTACATGAAAGTTGTTCTCAATTTTCAAAGGATGGAATGAAAAAAATGTTTATAATTCTTAAAAATTATAGAATCATTATAATCATATATATATATTAAATATGCTTTTATTACTATCAATTTAATGAGAAAATGAAAATTAATCACATGTCTTCATGGAGTTCACAGTCCATACATATACAAGAGCGACGTTATCACATTCTATCTAATGGGAATGTAAGAAAGAATATATGATATTATTATTGGAAACCCACATTCTAATCATAAATATAAAATATATACATTAAATATATTAAAACAACAATTAGTGGGAGATAACAAAGGGAAATGATTATATGACTACATTCAGGTGGTAGTCAACACATAATTTTGAGTAATACTTTTAGATCCCATTTGATGGAATAGATAGTGGATAATCTCTATTTCATAATCATAATAAAATTTATTTATATTTTGGATAATAAATATAAATTTTTTTGATAAATAAAATGTATTATAATGTCTTCAAAGAGTAAATAAATATGAAATCTATCCCATAAGGTCATTACATATTTTTCCGAGGAACCCATTTCTGTCTTTTTTCAAGAACCCCAGGGATTGTCTTTTGGAAAGTTGAGAAATTTAAAAATACGAATTTTGATGTTGTTGGTATATTTGGTGTAACATCTCGGCCTTAATTAGGTGCGGACCATTTTTACTTTATTTTAGTCTAATTAATTAAGAGAACCAGGGCGTGCACCTACGCACCTCACTGCAGGTCCTAGGCAGCTTCATATTTAATTTATACAATTGCAGACATTCCCTGAAAAATGTCACATCGTGATTTGGTGCGTTTTTCCGGTTTAAAATTATTAATTAAGGATTTTAAAAGAGTAATAACATATTTAAATAAGATTTAATAGAAAGCAATAAAGGATAAAGGAATTCTGAAAAAAAAATAAATAGGGGGTTATGGGAAAAAAATTAAAATAATTAAATTGGGGGATTCCCATTTTTAATAAATTTTATTATTTACCTTTCCATAATTTTGTTTTATTTTAACTTTTTCTTTTATTTCCTTTTTATCATTATCTTTAATTTTTCCTTTATTTTTATTTTCTTTTCATTTTCATTTTTTCTCTCTTATCTTTTTTTCACTCCTCTCTCCCTCTCACAATCATCATGTTGCACCCCTCAATCCCTTCACACAAACAAACATCCCCTTATGATTATAGCTTCTGCTCCATCCAATGTACTATTCCTTCTCCTCTAGGTGCACAGTAAACCTCATGGAATGAATAACGTTTCCCAAGTAGAATCGTTCGATTCCATTGAGTATTCGGTGTGTTGTTCGTCAGGGAAGATTCTTACCCTCTTTGGGGTTTTTCTAAAATCCTTCAATTTCATCCGTTTTAGGTCATATCAAAGTCTACGGAAGCTATTAGAGTAATCTAAGACTACAAGGTAGGTTGACTACCCGCTTTCCCCCAATTTCATTGCGATTTATAAAAAATGCACCATTATGTCGTTAGTTAGTGCATACCAGAATTGTACAATTTTTACACATTTTAATAACTTTAATGGATCTGTTTAATTTTAGTAGCCTTAATCATATTAAATTTATTCTTATGAATGCTTATAATAAGATCGATGACCCATTTGGGTGTGCCGATATAGTTGGTGTATTTTTTCCGTTATCCGGGTTATTAATTTAATAACCTGTGGGTATTGCATAGCCCCTTTTTATTGTTTTTTATTAAAAAAATAGTTGTTTGAAATATTGCAACAAATTTAGACACATCTTTGGGAGTGTTGACATGATTGGTGTATTTTTCCATTATCTGTGTTTATTGTTTGATTAATTTCATGTGTTGAGAAGAAACTTTTTATTGTAATTAAATTAAAAAAATTGTTTCCTGAACATGAACATCAAATGTTGAATCAGTGAAACTTGTTTTGATGAACTTTTTATTAGTTAAATATATATTATCTATAGAGGTTGTTATGATCTGTATATTTCCTCGTATTTTTTTGTGTTGTACTATTAAATTTATTCCTTGTGATTAACGAGTGTATCTGGTTTGTTTTCAAGATGAGACTTTACATGCTGATTAATTCATATCTGCTGCTATAAAAATTTTAATTAAATTCATGTCGGAGAAAGGATGAAGGACCTATATTAAGGGTCACACTTAGATCCTACGTTCCTGATGGGTTACCTCTGTGTTACAGGAAGCAGTGACGTTGGATTTTCCGGACTGAGACTTCCCTGGACTTTGTATTACTTTTGAGTGATACCTTTTACAAAGGGACCATCAGGACGGATCTGTTGGAAATGTGGCAAAGCCAGCCCTAGATGACAGTTGAACTGTTTTTTTAAGATCGAGATGATC
Organism: Viscum album; assembly: GCA_963277665.1. Taxonomy (NCBI): domain Eukaryota; kingdom Viridiplantae; phylum Streptophyta; class Magnoliopsida; order Santalales; family Viscaceae; genus Viscum; species Viscum album. Next base: position 303,452,792 of record OY728141.1, on the reverse strand, counting down.
ATAAGTTAATGCCATGCCTCGTGCGATAAATTTTTTTTCGAAAGATTTCCTTGGACAGGCTCAGTAACATTAGATAAATTGAAAGATGATCCATAGAAATACCTTTAGTACTGGCTCAGACTCAAAATCCAAACGTGAACATTAAATAATGATGCACGTAATGTTTATGTTATTACTAATTGAGTCTATTTAGAATTGATATATTTCCACTGATATGTGGAAGTGAGCCTGGTTGACACTGGACATGAACTAGATGTTAAAGCACAAGCATGAAGTATACATTTTTCTGGTTTTACCTTGCTTTCTTGGTTATATATATATATATATATGCGTGTTTGTGCATTTATGCTGACAGGTACCCTTTCATTTTACCAGCATAGGATGAAGCAGGTGACCAGGCACGAGTACCATTTGGGACCTGGGCTGACTTATATATTTCGTTTCACATTAATTAATTTATTCGAAATTATTATGTAATGGCACACTGCATTTTCATATTTTTCCATGAAATGGAACGTTATAGACACTGTGGGTTCCTGCCAACTAGGATTTTATCTCACACCCTTCTCGGGAATTTTCTACACCCAAGTAGATTTCATGCTCGCATGTATTGACAAGGGGAAGTGTTCTGCTTCCTATTCTTGACTATTAATTAATACATAGGATGGATAATGGGGAAGAGGATCGGGCCTTGCTCGTGATGCAGTTGCTGCTTGTGTATTTTTCTTTTAGGTGACTGTGTGTTTGAGTTCTGTTTTCCGTACTTTCAGTTTAGACTCATATCATGGCATGACACTCATTTGTGAGTTTCCACACATGGTTTTTTTATTCTGATGGATTATTTACATTGCTTCTACGACAGATTATTTATTCACATGATTTAGCTACTTATTAATTGTGGTCGTTTACTTTCAATGCGATATTATCTGTTACCTATGAGATCATAGTCTCCCCCACAGATATAAAAAGGACCCTCACTGCTAGTGGACAACCTTTGGTGTTTGCGGAGATGCGATTCAGGTTATGTGACCTATCGTTTTTGCCACCGTCCTAGAGATGGTCCGAGGTTGGGATTTAACAATGTGGTATCAGAGGTGTTTTTGGTCTTATTGTTAGGTTTAGATAGAAGACTATGATATAGGGATTTGGGATGTACACTATGCTTGGATGTAGCTAACCGATGAAAATGGGAAAACACAAATTCGTAGATTGTGATTATAGTTATTGATAATGAAAGTTACTGTTGATATGATTTATCCTTGGGTGACTAACTTTTATTGTGTTGTTATTGTGCTGGTATTATTGAAATAAGGGGTTTACCAATGCAGCCTAATGATACGAGGGCAAAAAATACCATGCATCGTGATAGGAACTATAGGATTTAAATTCCATGCATATTTCCATGGCATATCTACATTCAGCATGCATTTTCCTATTGCATGTGAGTGCTTTTATACCTAGTCGTAGAATTTTGAAATGTTTGTTTATTAAATATAAGGTTTTGTTATTCTGTTATATGTTATCCTGACTCATCCTAGGAGTGGGTTGTTGAACTGTTTAGTAATACTTTTTTTGTTTTGTCTTCTATATCAAAACCCATCTTTTGAGACAGGTTGTCTTTTGTTTAGTGCTTAGAGGCAGGCTATGTACCTCACCTCTTCTGCACCCTACATGTTTTTTCACCTTATTTACTCCTTGTATAAGGGTGTGTTTGGTTTTTGAAGAAAAATTTCACCTCGAAGTCTTTATGTTGTACATCAAGAGAGTGGAAATGAGCACATTCGAGAGATAGTGGGTCCTGAACCACCAGTTGTTCCTCTCGTAGAGCATCCTGTGGAACTACCTCCTGTCAATCTTCTAGGGGACCCTGACACTCAGTTCATGGACATTCACCTATGTTTTATGCTTTCTATTTAGAATATTCCTAGACCTTCCCCATATATGGAAGACATTATGTAAGACATTATACAATAGCACCCTCCCACATTTTCGGGGAGTGGCGGCCCTCATGCTGCAGAATCATGGATAAAAGTTGTATGGTCTATCTTCGACCACCTTGAGACACCTCTAGAAAAAAGGGTCAAGCTTGCATTATACATGGTTCATGACACTGCGAAATACTAGTTGGACGTTGTTTCTCAGGCTGAGTAGGCTAGTCACATTTCTTAGGAGGATTTCCAAGAAGCCTTCTACAGTCACTTTTTTCCACAAACTCTAACATATGATCATGCACGGGAGTTCCTACATCTCCAACAGGGCTCTATGGCTATGTTAGAGTATTCTACTCACGTCATGGAACATCACTGTTTTTCCGAAACACTGAATTGTGGCACACAAACTAATATAAGGCGTTTTGAGGACAGACTTGAGTATATTATCTGCTCACAGGTTTACATCTTCCATTTGGCCACTATTACAGTGATCATGAATCAGGATCTATTCTCACCACGACATGTCCGGGAAAGTAAACCAGTGAGACAGGTCAATTCAGTTCTGAGATATGGTGATGGGTCTTCTGGAAGCAAGAACTGCCATTTTGAAAGTGCATGTATGGTGGGGATTCTAGCCAAACAACACATCTCGATAGTTCTTTCACTTGTTATCAGTGCATTAGGGATGGTCACAAGAGGCCGTAGTGCACGACTTATCCAAATGAGTGCCGAACTTGCCGCATGATGGGTCACCTTCAGTGTTTCTGTAATTCCTTATTTTTATCTTCCAGTGGTAGAGGATCTGCATGTGCACCTATATCAGGTATGGGATCTATGACACCATAGGAGGCTAGAAGTTATCTTTTCCACTAGTCAATCAGGCTGAGGAAATGGTGGAGGTCGTGGTCAAGGAAATCAAGTTCTAGACTATCAGTGTCAGCAGAGTGGATGTACCCAGGACAACCAGGCAGCATATCATGGTCATGGCTTAGGTCCCATGTATGTAGTGTAATCAACACCATAGGAGAAAATTTTATGGCCATATACAGTTAGAGGTACTATTCTAATAGCCTATACATTAGTTTCTGTTCTTTTTTATCTCGTTGCATCACACTCCTTTATATCTACTGTTGTTTGTAAATGTATTGGGTTTTGAATTGAGTACCTTTGCAGAATCATCTATCTCAACACCCTACATGAGGTTTGGACAGAGGGTATATGCCAGTTCCAAGAGTGCACCCTCGAGATAGGTGGGTACTGCTTTGTTTGGAATTTCTATATCCTTGATATGTCTGGCATCAAAGTCATTATTATTATGAACTGGATTTCTCCTTACCATGACCATGTGGATTGTTATCATCATCGAGGGTCTTTGACATCAACTAAGGGTGACATATATCTTTTCAAAATAGAATGGTATTTACAACAACACCATGCTAAGCCTAAATACACAGGGTTGGGCAGAGAGATAACTCAGTTGACATTTCTCTTCATGATCGATCAGGGAACACAACTAGTTGAATTCCCTCTAGTGGTGGATCTTTTCCGGGGTGTCTTCCCTGATGATTTCTCTGGAATACCTCCTATAAGAGATGTAAAGTTTACTATTGAGATCATCTAGGTGTGGCACCAGTGTCTATTTCTCCTTATTGGATATTACCAACAGAGCTACAGGAACTCAAAAAGCGGCTTGAAGAACATGAGGCTAAGGGTTTCATTATACCTAGCACATCACTGTGGTTCTCACCTATCCTTTTTTCCAAGAAGGAAGATGGTAAACTAAGGTTATGCATGGATTATCATCAACTCAACCTACTCATGGTAAAGAATAAATATCCATTTCCTCATATAGATGATCTCTTTGACCAGCTCCGGGGAGCCACTATTGTCTCCATGATTAATCTGAGGTCGGGATATCACCAAGTGTATGTGTGACCATTTGAAATACCACGTACAACATTATGAAGTAGGTATAGCTCCTCCAAGTATCTGTTTATGCCATTCGTCCCCACGAATGCGTCGGTAGTCTTCATGGCCCTGATGAACTGGGTTTCGGTATCTTGATTCCTTTGTGGTAGTCTTCATGGATGACATATTAGTGTATTCACGTTACAAACATGACCATGAAACCCATATTGAGATCTAGGTGAGTACACTGAGAGGGAACCAATTATATGCTAATCTCAGTAAATGTCACTTCTGGATTGATAAAGTTCACTTCTCTGGTAATATTATATCTGAAGCAGGGGTATCGACTGACCTAGAAAAAGTGAGTGTCATGGTTTTATGATAGCAGACCAAGAATGTCTTCCACACCTATAGTTTCTTAGGAATAATTTTCTGTTACAATCGATTCATCAAACATTTCTCCCACTTAGGAGCAACTCTTACAACCCTGACTAAGAAAGGTGCACAGTTCATCTGGTCAGAAGCTTGTGAATGTTTTTTAGGAATTGAAAGGACGACTAACCTCAGCCCCAATTCGGATTCTACCTGAACCTGGTAAGTGCTATAAAGTTTATTGTGATGCTAAAGAAATTAAACTGGATCCAGTTTTGATGCTGGGTGATGGAGTCATGGCTTATGGATCCCGGCGGCTGAGACCTCGCGAGCAAAACTGTGCTACACACAACCTTGATTTAGTAGCTGTGGTTCATGCTCTATATTTTTGAAGACATTATTTATTATGTGAGAGATTATTTGTTTACATGGATCATAAAAGTTTGAAATATATCACCAATCAATGAGACATGAACATAAGGCAATGGAGGTGGGAAGAATACTTATAGTAGTTCGATTTTGATCTTCTTATACCCTTAGTAAGGGAAGTTCTATAGAATATTCTTTAAGCCACCCGACACAGACATAAGCCATATGGGTATCCACTAGTGAGTGGGATATGATGGACTTGTTTTCCACGATACATCAGGAGGTTCAAGAGTAGAGAGTACAACTACTTCTGGAAACTCATACAGTGGCATACTCTCTTCTAGAGAAAGTCCATTGGAAACATTTGATTTACCCTATGGGTCTAATTTTGAGGGAAAGTGTTGTAGGAGAGAAGCCACCACCGAGTTGTGTTATTTATGGAAGGGAATGACTCTTTTACTGTGGCCTTATATGGTTACCTTCAGGTATGCTGGAAGATATGATGGAGGAATCATACACCTCTGTTTGGGATGTTTATCCTGGGATGACCAAGATGTATAGAGACATGTGTTGACAGTATTGGTGGCCTGGTATGAAAAAGAAGATATTAGGTTTCATCACTCGGTGCACCACCTACCAATAGGTGACGGCAGAGGACCAGATACCTCCCGGACTCTTACATACTCAATCCCTTCTTGAATATAAGTGGTGTGAAATCACCATGGGTTTTATAATAGGATTTACAAGATCTCCTCGAAGCAGTGATATAGTATGGGTTTTTTCGATAGGCTGACCATGGTTGTGCACTTCTTTACTATCTGAGAGACCTTTAAAATTGATGAGCTGCGAAGGCTATATATCCGAGAAATTGTACGACTTCATGGTGTACCTCATTCTTTTTTCTCAGATATGGATTCCCATTTTACTTCACGGTTCTGGCAGGGGTTTCAAAAGGCACTCGGCTCACAGGTACTTCTGAGTTCTACATATCACCCCTAGACTGATGGCCAATCTGAGAGAGCTATAAGAGTGTTAGAGGATATGTTTCGGGCATGTATCGTTGATTTTGGAGTTTCATAGGAGAATAAATTACCTATTTCCAAGTTTACCGATAATACAATATTCCAATTGGCAATCCAAATGGCTTTGTATGAGGCCCTCAATGGTAGACCATTTTGTTCGCCTTTATACTGGCTCGAAGCAGCTGAGGTAGCTATGTTGTGTCCTCATCTAATTCAGGATACTTCTGAGCTAGTTCAGCTGATTCAGAAGCATATAACTACAGCTCAGTCCAGGAAAATTCCTTATACTAATTGTCACTGTAGACCACTGGAGTTTGTGGTGGGAAATCGAGTCGTTCTGCATGTTTTTTCGAGGTTGGGTCACAGGCGGATCATGAGATCGGGATATTTAACACCAAGGTATGTCGGTCCATTCGAGAAAGTGGAGAGAGTTGGGCCGATATCCTATTAATTACTGCTATCTCAGAGGCACCATGACATGCATGAAATTTTCCATGTATCTCAGCTTTGAAAATATCATCCAGACCCACCTCATTATTTTGACCCTGATGACATCAAGTTTGATGATGATGCATCCTTTACGCAGCATCTAAACTGTACCGTCGACCATAACATGAAAGTCCTCCGAGTCAAGCCAGTCCCACTGGTCCAGCTGTTATGGAAACACGGACACGTTCTGGACGAGTCCTGGGAGTGAGAGACAGATGTACGCGAACAGTGGTCGAAACTCTTCTCTAGTGACATTCCACCACCCACAAAAGGGAAACTCAAGGATGATTTGTCTTACTGAATGGAGGTTGTAAAGTCTTTTCCATAATCAGTTATGGAACGTTTTTAATTTATTGTAGTCTAATTAATTAAGAAACCCGGGGGGCGTGCCTGCGCTCCTCACTGCGGGTCCGAGGTAGCTTTTTAATTAATTTAAATAATTACAGACGTTATATAAAAAAAGTCACGTCGCACTTTGGTGCAGTGTTCTAGTTGTAAAAAATTTATTAAGGAATGGAAAAGAGTAATAAATTATTTAATGAAGTTTTAAATGAAAACAAGAAAGGATAAAAAGATATTTTGAAATACAATAAAGAGGAGGTTATGTGAAAAAATGAAAATAATTAAAATGGTGGATTCCCGTTTTTAAATATTTTTATTATTTTCCATTCCATTATTTTGTTTTATTTTATATTTTTATTTTATTTTATTTTTTTTATCTTTAATTTTTCTCTTATTTTTATTTTATTTTGTTTTTTGTTCTTTTCTCTCTTATCTTTTTTTCCTCTCCTCTCCCCCTCTTCAACTCATCACGTCACACCCTCAAACTCATCACACCCACAAAAAACACCTTTAGAAGGCCATTTCTCCTCCGTCCTGTATCAGATTCCTTTCCCATCATGTGTGAAGTAAACCATAGGGAAATACTAACGTTGCGCAGGTGGAATCATTCGATTCTATTGATTATTCTGTGCACAGTTCGTCATGGAAGATTCTAAATCTATTTTGGGGTTTTTCTAAAATCCATAGTTTTTATCAGTTTTAGGTCATATCAAAGTCTACCACGGATCTTAGAGTCATCTACGACGGCAAGTTTGGGTACTTACTTGCTTTCCATTAATTTTGTACTAATTTATAAAAAATGCACTGTTGTACCTTTAGTTAGTTACAACCAGCTTTATGAAATTTTTATCCATATTAATTACATTAATAGTTCTGTTTAATTATTTCAGCATTAATCATATTAAATTAATTTTTTTAAAAGTTTGAAACTAGATTGGATATCCCTTTTGATGTGCCGATAGAGTCGGCATATTTTCTTCTGTTAGTCTGGTTATTAATTTAATTAGTTGTGGGTATTTCTCAGCAACTTTTTATTGTTTTTAAATTAAATGAACAGTTTTTTTAATTATTACAACAATGTTGACCCCTTTGGTCATTCCCACAAGATTGGTGTATTCTGAAATTTTCTGAGTTTATTGTCTGATTTATTTCATGTGTTGTGAAGCAACTTTTTATAATAATTAAATGAATTAAATTGTTGTTATAACATGAACTTCAATTGTTGGATTATTGGAACTTGTATTTCATAACTATTTATTATTTAAATATTCATTATCCATTGAGATTGATATGATATGTATATTTCCTTTCTTGTTGTTGTGTTGTACTGTTAAATTTAGGTCGTGTGATGCACGGGTGCATCTAGTTAGTTTTAAAACTGCGACATTACATGATAATTATTTTATATCTTCTTCTGTGAAAACATTAATTAATTTTAGGATGGGGAAAGGAAGTGGTTCCCCTATTAAGGTCCATGCTCAGATCCCATGTTCTTGATGGTTTACCACTATGTGGTGGGCGGTGGTGTCGTTGGCTTTTCTAGACCGAGACTTCCCTGGACATTCTAATACTTTTCAGTGATAGTAGTTCCCAAAGGGCCTATCAGGACAGATCCATTGGCATTGTGGCTAATCCTTCCCCAGATAACACTCATCCCCTTTTTGAGATATATGGACAGACTAAGGATAAATCCATGCCTCGTGCGATACTTGGTCTTTTGAAAGATTGCCTTGGATGAGCTCAGTGGCATTGGATAAATTGACGAATTTTCTATAGCGATACCTTCGAGATGGGCTCGGACTCCAACACTAATATTGAACATTAAATAATGATGCACTTAATGTTTATGTTATTTCAAATTGAGTCTATTGAGAATTGAGATATTTCCCCTGATATGTGGATGTGTTCCTGGATGACATTCGACTTGACCCCATGTTAAATCACAAGCTTGGGGTATAATTTTTCCTAGTTTTACCTTTCTTTATGGGTTATATATATATGTGTGTGTGTGTGTTTGTGCCTTTCTGTTGATAGGTATCCATTCAGACTGCCAGCTTAGGCTGAAGCAAGTGACCAACCACGGGTTCCGTTTGGGACCCAAGCTGACTTATATATTTCATTGAACTGCAGTTAATTTATTTGAAATGGTTATGTAATGGTACACTGCATTTTTTATTTTTGCATGAAATGGAAAGGCTTTGACATCGTGGGTGCTAGCCTACTGAGATTTTATCTCACACCGTGCTCAAGAATCATCAAAACTCGAGTATATTGGATGCTCTCAGTTATTGACAAAGGGATACATGTTTCTTCCAAGGCTTGACTATTCATTACTGCTTAGGTTAGAGACTCAGGCAGTGGAATGGGCCTTGCTCGTGATGCAATTGCTGCTTGTGTCTTTTTGTTTTAGGTGATTGTGTGTTTGAGTTCAGTTATTTGTACATTCATATTAGACTCATATGATGGCATGACACTCTTTTATGAGTTTCCGCACTTGGTTTTTAATATTCAGTTGGATTATTTACAGTGGTTCTGCTCCAGTTTATTTATTAACATGCTTCCGCTACTTATTATTTGTTCTGGTTTACTTCTGCTATGATATTATCTATTACATATGAGGGCATAGTCGACCCCACGGGCACAAAAAATTCCTTTGCTGCTAGTTGATAGCCTCTGGCATTTGGGGAGATGCGCTTGAAGTTATATGAACTACAGGTCTGGGCACCGTCCTAGAGGTGAGCTGAGGTCAGGACGTTACATTTAGGTAGGGTCTATTTCATATAAATTTCTCATTATGATTTAAATAAAAGAGGTTGTCGGTTCATTTTATATGTGGGAGAGAGGACGCATAAGGGAATTCATTAATGATTAAAATATTATAATGTATTTCTCAATTAAAATTCTCCAAAATGGTTAGAGGATCGATTGTTGTATGGTATGAAGTTAAAATATTTCCATCTAATGGGATTTGGTTTTCTAAAATTTGAATACATATCATTATCTCTTTACTTTACTCCCCCAGTAAACACATTTTTACCTTAGCCAAGGTGAAATTGTATTCCTATTTTTATAAATCATTAGAGAAAAAATTAATGTGGCCTCATAATGAAATTTGGAAAATTTTATTCCATAAATTGATCTATTTTATTAATTTAAATTTAAATATATTTTTTTAATTTAATATAAACTAAATCCCACCTCACATGATGATGAAAATTATTTAATAAAAAATATTTTCTTATGTATTGAATATTTTTAAATGAATATAAACATAAAATATATTCTTCTGACCTAAGTTTGATAAAACATAATATAAGTGAACTAATTATTATTCTAAATAAATTTTAAAACATCATTTTTCAATGTAAATTATTTACATGAAAAGATAGTTTTTAATAAAAATTATAAAATTATAATATTAATAAAAAATAAATATTTTTTGAAAATTATCAAGGTTTCAACATAATATTATATACTAATAGTTATATAAAAAATAACCATAATTTGTTAAAATGAATTATTTTAGAATGTGAAAAAATTTAAATATATTTTTTAGTTCAGAAATACATAAAAATTATTTTTGAAGAAAAATGTATTTTAATGAAAATAGGGACATCACATAAAATTGTGACATTATTAATTAATACATTAATAATTTTTAAAAATTATTATCGCTATTCATGTCACCAATATAGTGGTAATTATATGATGGTAAACTATATTACCATTTATTTATTCTTGGCTTCTTTTTTATCAAAAATTATCAATGAAATTTAATTTAGTTAAATAGAAAAATATCATAAAATATCGATGTGTTACATTCAAAACTGATAAAATGAAAATTTCCCATGATATTTCATCAAAATGATACAAAAAATCTTGATATATTTATTTTATCACATCCTCAGGTTCCCATGAAGATGCCTCAAATTTATGGTTTCACAACAATACTATTCCCGGGTTGGTGGTCTTATTTCCTATATCATTTTACCTATGATTGAAAATATCCACCAAGTATTCCTAAAAATATGTGGATTTCACTCTTACGGTATTCCCTCTATGTTCAATAAATGTTAAGGTTATTTTCTGTTCTTCCCTTAGAGAGAGACATGGAATACATCATTATCTCTGGATAAATTAGATTAAATCTCTAATAAATAAGCTACAGTCCAAAAAATGCTGAATTTAGAATGGATCATTAAATCAAGGGATTATAACCCCTTATTTCCAAATTTCATATTATTTTTAAGGGATGTATTTATAGTAATAACTTTTCTATAAATTTTAACTCATCTTTTCATTACAGATTATTGACATAAGTTTTTTAAAATTATATATTCCAAAATTTGATGGTGAATGGACCAAATATTATCTACCATTTCATCAGATATATTAGGTACTAATAGATTACATTCTCCAAATAAATTCGAGCATGTTTTATTTTTTCACTTACAACCATTGACATAATAAAAATGATCTATATGAATGCATGGGTGAATGTAAATATTATATTAAAATTACACCAAAGAATGGGGTTTCTCCAAAAAAAAATGGATCCATATAGAAATATATCAATATATATTCCAGTTTCATGGGTCCCCCAAGGTATAACATGTACCTATGAATGATAATAATTCATAAAAAAGAACTCCATATCTAGACGCCGATAAATACATCTCAAAAACATCAACGTGAACCTAAAATCATGATAAGATACTCTAGGGAGTTATACTACAATGAACATTAATTCATAATGTATAATTGTGAATTTTTATCTTGAGATAAATCAATTTTAATATCAATATAGTGTGTTTATTTGATAATTGAATTGACTGTAACCAATATATAATTGTGGAATTTAGATTTTTTGGGGAGTCTAATGAAGAAATACATGGAAATGTTTTCCAATTTTCTTTTTAGTTTTGGTAACAGTTATAGAATCCCATTTGATTTGTATCTATCATCCTTAACTTCATGACATCCTATACATTATGATACATACTTTTCCATATCCATTTTCATGGTAACCCACTATTTAAGAACACTATAAATCTTTTTAAATCCCAGATAAATAGAGAATTAAGAACTATCAGATTAATTTAACTAATCCTAATTCAATTCTCTAATTGATTGGATGTATAATTTTTTGGCAAGTCTTTTCATTCTGGCATGATCATAGTGGAATTATGAAAAACTACTCACCTTCAATTATAGTCCCATATCTTTCTCCAACACCATAGTATTCCTCTCATCTGTCAATGATCAATGATTATTATGATAAAGATAATATCATTCCATATACCATATTATTTCAAGATCTATCTTCTATATGTCTATAAATATTATATCTCTTTCAATACAAATTTGGGAAAAAACTAGAATCATCTTTCTAACTCAGTAAATTAACCACTTTTCTCCTTATATGGTGGTGATGTATTATGAAATAATATTATTTTATCTACTCCAAACATATTATCTAGCTAATATACATCTATTTCTATGAAAATATACACATCAACCATTTGTGATAAATATATATATATATATAAACAATCACCAGAAAAATAATGCATCTGTATATAAAATAAAAAATTAATGATGCAATCTCAAAATCCAGTGTCTTGTAAACATTCTTATTAATTATTAATTGGAATGATTTATATTTTAACACCATTATATTCTAAATGAGTAATCATCTAAATAAATTTATTTAGGAATCACAACAGATCGAAATCACTTCCCCCTACAAGGTTGTGTAATAATAACTTCTTTAACAAACCATATCATTTGTTTATTAAAATTATATTCCCTTTAATTTTTTACTAATAATTTAAACCCCACATATTTCAATATAGTGAGTAGATCAGATAGTAATAAAAATAATTAAAAAATAAATACTAATATCAATCCCAACTAATAAAATTTTATACATTTTTTCCCATGGATTGTCTAGGAAATTTCTCATTAGCAATTGACATTTAAGGATTCACTGATATACTCTAAATTAATATTATATGACCAAATAATGAAATATTCTAAATCCAAAATTCAAAAATGGTAAATTTATCATACATCTTCTCCTTCATCAGGGTATTCGACAATATTTGTAAATGATATTCACGATCACACTTTATCATCTAATATATATATATGAATGTCTTCTATTTATACTACAACCAAATGATCTTGGAAATATATAACAACTAGTTTAATTAAATATGTGAAAATTAATGGAATTGTTAAGTCTAATTTCTAATTACAAAAAATAGTTAATTACTATACCTAATATAGAAGGAATCCTTGGGTATATCTACATTATTTATCCCAATATTTTGGTGTCTATATTATAGATCAATTATGGAATAATATATAGATAATTATAATTGACCTAAAATATCATAAATTTTGGGTTGAGGATACTTACTCATGATTTTCATATATATTAAGTACTAATATTCAATGAAGAGTTGCAATTATAAATCAATATTCATTAAAAAAAAGTTTATGTCTACACCCATGGAGAAACATTAAGATAGATGAATAATTCATCTAGATTATCCTAGAGTTTCTTCTTTAATTTTTTTAATACTCAATTGAGGAAATTACATATGGAGTCATTAAAATTTGTGTATCATTATTGATGATTACTACTAAAAAACATCACATTTTAGGGGTGGTATAATAAAACCCTCCATATATAAAATAATATTTTAAAAAATATGCACATTTTAAATTTTTAGTTTATCCCCAATTATGTGAGTAAAATATTGTTCATGTATAGGTATAAAAATACACATAATTAATGTAATTTCCATTGGTTCATTAGGTTTTTACTCATAATAATTGATGATAAATGGTTTATTTCGAATGTAAAGTATAACTACGCTTTCTAAATAGTTGATATATGATATAAAATTGGGAAACCAATCTGCAACCAAAATGACATCAAATTCAATTATATGACAAATAAATATACTCTAATATAGAATATTCCGTCAAGGTTCTATCAAATAATAAATATCAAATTGACATACTGTCATCGTACCATTATGTGTTTTTATAACCAAATAAACATAAAATCGTTGAGGTGGTCAAATGATACCCATATAAATTAATTCATATATAAAAGAGTGGGAATATCTAGAATACAATAATTACAATCGTGGAGTGATTCTAAGTATAATACTTACAAAATCACTAGGAACTTCTGCATTATACATTGTAAGTGAATAATATTAGACTAATTTCCATGGAATAATTTCTATCACATTCCCTTTACATTTTGTGTCCCAATTGTAATAATTCCCTATATAATTATATATAATTTATAGTAAATTTTTGGATTCTACCATACCCTTTCATTAATGTGCATATTGCATATATTCTCCATTTAAATAAAATACTCTTTTTCCTGTTAAGCATGCACCGAGGTGTTTCCTTCCACAACTATCACATATTAGAAAATTTTCCATTCCTTTATTCTAATTATATTTAATTTCTTAGAAATGAAGTTATTTAATTTTATTAACAGTATCAATAATTCATGAAGCGTTATTTCATTATATTTATAGAATAAGGGAATATTTTTTTACATGTAAAAATATTTTTGAAATTATTTCTGTTTGAATGATTTTTTAGTTACTTAAATTTAATTATCAATATTTAAGAATATGTTTTAGGATTTTAAGGTAGCATTACTTGCTATTATAGTAGTTAACATTTTATACTGACTCGTATTTTCCAATCCATTTTTTCTTATACCCTATAATTGTCTCTCTATATCCACTTATTATTCAATGGGAAAATATTTTTCCAAGCAAACTTACAAAAAATCCTTTATGTCAATAATATTTATTTATTATTCATACATAGTTTTCTAAATCAATGACCACCATGGATCTCCATAACCTTGATACTATAATGTAACTTGAAAACCTTCCGTCTCTCATTTCATGACAATGGGAGAAGAAAAATTATAAGGGACTTATCCATTTATTAGTTACAAATGTATATCTTGTTCCATTGAATATTTAAGGTTTCTATCACATGAAAATATATAAATTTGTTACATCAAATTTTAGATCAATGTGGAACTCTATATCATAATGTAAACTAGCCGTAACCTGAGTCATGTTTCACTATATTAATATAATTTTTTTTCTAGGATAAACTCAATCTCCAACATCATTATTTTTCTAAGGAGGGAAATCCCTACTCATATTGTGTTCATTGAAATGGTTTAAATTCCATATTCAAGGGTTCATTTTTAAAAAATTAAACACACTATGTTAGATCATAACATTATGAATTATTATTTGTAATTTTAAAACTAGTTGAACAATTAATATAAATAGGTAATTTAATCATAAAGAATCTCATACTAATTTTTTTTACAATGGGAATATTATCAAATAAATAATAAATTTGAAAATATTTCATTGTGATTTGTAATAAAAATATGTATTATCATGATAATATCCCCTTTTATTATCATACCATGTGTACAGAAAGGAAACACTCATCATGAACCAAAATAATGGCAACTATACACTCAACCTACTCATTTCATGGTTGTTATTCCAAGATGTTTTTTTTTCAAAACAACATATAATAGTACTAACCCTATAGGTATGTACTTATATTGAAGACCAAAGATATATATGTCCCCAAAACAATAATATGTTATCCTATTTTTATAATAATCTTTAATTTCTATCATTGTGTTATGTTTCTTAATATATATTTCTGTAAATTTATTTATGATTTTTTCTACTAAACTAGATGTAAAAATAAATTTAAAGTCTAATTATAGTATACTAGAGCTAGTGGTTACTATATTATACTTTTACTATATATATGAAAATTCATCAAAGTGATCTAATATTTATAATGTCTTACTAAACTTATTATGTAGATAAATTTTTCAAAACATTTGATAACATAAAATACAACAGGGTATTTTTTACATTGAACATCAATATTACATATAGAATATTCTTATATATTAATTATACTACACGTTTATAAATATAGTTTTGTAAGAAAATTTATAAATGGGTGAGAATATATGTTCAACAAGGGCGTTCATACAATGGATTTTTTGATATCTATAGTCATAATTATCAATTAAATCATCGTTTATTAAATAAATATACACATAAAAAACCATTAATAATGTTATGTTTTGTTTATTTTGGAATTTGGATCATATAATAACATATTTATCTTTACAAAAATTTTCAATCTGAAATTTTTTTTAAACATGATCTTAGAAATCATTGATCTTCTAAAACTGCATGGGAAAACCTGGGGACTAACATAAGGAAATGCTGATATAAAAGTCCAAGTAAGGGAATAAATATAAAAAAACATGAAGAAACCATGACATGTTACACAATAAGAATTAAAATGGTACATAAAAGGGATGATTATATTTATCATGAACAAAGAGGCTTGATATATCTTGATAACATTAACACTACTTCAGAAAGTGGAAATTACTTATAACCAGAAATTATAAACTTATTTCATCGCAAACCACAAAAATATAATAACATGGTATAAAAGTCTCACGATTGATTAAGTACACAACCTAATCCCTTTAATGGAATATTATTATACTAAAATATTTCTAAATGCATAGCATCACAATATAATTCTAGGAACACCAATCGATTTTATATCGTGTACATGCATAAGATATTAAAATAGATTAATCATCATAGGATTATATTTCATAAAATTTAATTTAATGATTTAATTTTTGTGAATAAATATATTGAATTCCATGTTAAATAATTAATTGGAATGTGTAGGTGAATACACATGAGAGGAAATACTGATGGTATTCATTATTAAAAGGTTTTTCCTAGAAAAACCACATTATAATTTCTGCATCCTAAATACTATAAATAAAGATTCAAAATTTTTTATTGAGATAGAAAGGGGTATCTCATCATTTTTAAATCTATAGAAATTTAATGGATATTTTTATATACATATCTAAAAAATTTTAATTGGATATAAAAGGTATGAAAAGAAGAATATGCTTGAATAAAGAGTAGAGGGAAGAGAACCCATACCTTGAGGGGTGTTCCACAATTAAGTAAGGATATTACAAAGATACTATGGGAAACATGTGAGGATTCTAGTGAGGTTAGGTTAGATTAAGAAAACCCACTATGGTTTTTGAGTGAAGATTAATTGGGTCATTGGTGGATTTATATAGGTAAAGTAATAGGGGTTCATTATAATTTCTCATACATATGTTTTGGATGCTATATAATAAAGTAATAAAACAACACATGGTTTCTACAAGTGGTTTTTATAGAGGAGGATTTGTTTTCATTATTTTATGTGTCCATGGACTAAAATTAATAACATATTACCCACGGTGATGTACGAGTGAGTCATGTGTATAAATAATTTTTTTTAAATCAAATAAATTATTATATGTGATGTAGGATTCATAAAAGCATCATAGAATTATAAAAAAATCTAAAAATAAAATCTTTTTAAATGGAAACATATAGTTGTTTTTTAAGTTTATTGAATATATTAATTGAAAGTTTTGTCATCAAATGTCCATAATACAACCTATAATTTTATATATTTTTATATTCTGTTCAAAAAAATTGATTGACACAGAAAATTTTGTAAAATTACAAGAAAAATAATTTAGAAATTATATTTCCAAAAATCATATTTATTTTATCAAAATAATTTTATAATATTTTTAATATTTTACATTTTTTACCTTTATATAATAAAAAAATGCTTTTTACAATAATTTTTTAAACCCTTATAAACATTATTTTTGATACGTAAAATTATAATATCAACTATAATTATGAAATTTTATTAATAATTGTATTTTAGGACCAAATTATTGATTTTAAAAATACCTAAATTAATCAAAATGAAATAATTAATTGATATTATACATTTCCCAAAAATATAATTTGTGATTATCTAATAAGTATAAAAATTATTTGTAAATTAATAAAAATAAGAAGTAATTATTTTCATTTTTAAATTGAATAAATGATATGCATATTCCAATTAAAATGGTATTGATATATATCCCTATATTAAACATTAAAACCTTTTATGTATAATGCGTGGATATTTAAATTTTCAAGTGTTGGTTTGGCCTACATAGTTCGGTCCATGCTCATAGTGATATAAAACTTCTCTCATGAACGGTTTCACATGACGTGTAGTTGTTGGATATCAAGATGGTATTATTCAAGGGAAAATGAATTTCTCTTTCATGAAAGTTATGATAAATTGGATTTATAGTCCACGATCATACACATTGTTGTTATCACATACTCTTTTTGTGTTAATTGGATTAACAATAAACCTATATTTTTATGAATAATATGATCAAAGTTAAAAAACAATATATTTATTTTTATTGATGATATAAAATCATTTAAATCTGATATGATATAATAAAAAAAATATTTTCACCTTTTTATATAACCATATCAATTTATTTCAATCATAAAAGTAACATTATTTATAAATTATCAGTTCATTAAAAAAATATAAATCATAATAAATAATTTGTGAATAATATGGAAATAATAAATGATGATAAGATAATTTAATATAAATTCATATATGGGAATAAAAATTATCCATTGATATCACATCTAATAAAATAATCATGTAGAAATTTATAACTTATTTTATAATAATGGAATGCAAAATATTGGACATCTTAAACGTTCCATAAAAAACTCATTCTCAGACATCTAAATAATTGGTTTAGTACTCAGAAAAATACCAAACATGTTTTTTCTCATGAAGTCAATTTATGTTTTGAGGTAATATTTAATTACAATCCCCACACATCACAAAATAATTCCAATTAATTAACCATATAAATTATCAATGAAACATAATCATCCTACATTAAAAATCAATAATTTTTCATAATAGAAGAACTACCTTAAAATGGAAGGAATATTTGAAGTGAAACTAATCATAAACCATTTTAAAAATACATATGGTAGATTCTACCTTTATTTTATATTCTTAATAAATCATAAGATTAAATGAATTATTTTTATGTAGATAAAAATCATTTAACATAATCACTAGGAAATATCGTGATGAGAATACACTATTAAAATTAAAATTAGTCATTTAAAATAAAAAAAATCTCAAATATTAAGGAGTTAATTTCATTTTAATGATACATTGAAACTTTATATTAATCTTTAATTTATTGGGAGGTTATGATTGTAGTATTTTCACTTCATTCTCTATATGATAAAACTATTATTCCTTTCACATTTTCAAAAAAATTTATTTTACCTCATTTATAAAATTACAATAAGATCCATTTTTATAATTTTTTAAAAATTAAAACATTTATAAAAAATACTTCAGTAAAGGACTTATGAATATTGAAATAATTTTTTGTTATATATTATTGATGAAATGGATGTGGAAGAAAAACATTCCTGACCTTGTAGAAAAATGATGTACGGTTTTCATTAAAATGTTGTTTCAGTATCATGAATAAATATATTTTTATCATTCTACCATCATATTCAAAATTTTATTAATGATATAAAAATCATAAATATTAATTATATATATAAAACTATATAAAATGGTGAAGTACAAAAATGAATTCCACTATTTATAGAGATAATAGATTTTATGTACACTGGAACTTTATTTTCACATTTTAAAGGATTTTAAAATGAATATTCAATAATAATTCACCCTTATATAATAATTATTATGTCATATATGTCATATATATCATATATATTTGTTGAATATATCTTTATTTCCATTAATGTAAATTGATAATAGAAAATGAATCTAATCATTTCGTTGATGTGGTAGTCCAAACATATATTTGAACAATTTTATCATTTTTAAATGTATTGGTGTGTAAGAAGGTAGACATGATATTAAAATTACAAAATAATAATTATTGGACATATAATGTATATATAAAAATCAAAATAATCATAATTACCATCTATAAAAGATAATGAATGAAAATGAACTGTATATATTTATTGATGTAGTAGTGCACATGTAGAGATGCGAAAAAAATTCAATCCCCATTTGATGGAATATATGGTAGATATTAGTGGTTTTATAATAATAAGAACATTTAGTTTTATATGATAAATATTTTATTGTTTTATGATAAATTCCATTTATTTACATGATGTAAAATAAAAATATTTAAATAAGTTTTTGGGTATAGTGATTACTTCTTCAAAAAAAACTCATTAAGATAAAATCCTAAGAAAACTAGGGTTGGTTGTATTAGAATACAATAATATATATAATATTAATAATCATGTTAGGAATATTTTTTTACATTTTTTGGGATTTAAAATGTTCATATGATGTAATAAAGGGAGGTATTTTTCCTTTTATTTCTTAGGAGAGGACAATCATGGGATTCCTAAAAGTTCAAAAATATTATAATGTCATTATAAATTAAACTTTATATAAATGCATAGTGTTTTTAATGTGTTATAAGTATTGGTAAATATTATTTCCATAAAATATGATTTATACAATTTTTATTCACAAACATACCCTTATATATTACTTTTACCCCCTGTAAACATGTTTTAACAATAACCATGGTGAAAATTTTTACTATTTATTCTAATCGTTATGAAAAAAATCAATGTTTCCTAAGAAAAAATTTATAAATTATAAAACTAAAAAATCGATCCATTTTGTCTAATTCAATTTACATAAATTTTTTAATTTCATTTTAAATTAACTTCAAAAAATGTGACTAAAAGTGGTTTTCTCTTTTATATTATTTTTTAAAAATAAGACGTCTTTATACTAAAATCCATATGAGATTAATTATAATGAAAATAATTATATATTAAAATAATTTAAATTAAATAATTTTACAGTTAACACATCATTAAAACAAAATCAAAATTTTTAAATGATTGAGTTAAAATGAAATTTTTTAATAAAAAATGCAATTTTTTCTATTCATTGAAAATTGAATCTTCTTATAAAATTACCAAAAAATCACCCTAAGAAAAATTTACATGCAATTTATAAAACTAATGTTCATTTTTTCCTATAAATTTTTTGGAAACTGTTAAATGTTAGTTTTACTATTTCATCAAAATAATAGAAAAAACATTGTTTTCAGGGAAAATGTATTTTTGATTCAAATAATGACATTATTATAAATTGAGTACTTATTTTATTATATATTTTAATTGTCTAAAATATTTTTCAAATTTTTTTAATATTCAAATAAAAAATTTAACTAATATTTTATTAGGGAAAACTATATTATAAAACATTTAGACTGTATTTTTCATTAGTCACAAGCTATAAAATAAATTAAATTTTTTAAAATTGGAAAATACCATGAAAATGATAGGTACTATAGTGAATATTACCATGATCCCACCCAAGATAATCTAATTATTCACCCATATTTCCTTTTATATTTGGTAACATATTCCATGTTATATTCAACCTAATTTTTCAATTATCACTGGTTGATAGAAAATACATCATTTAATCCACAAAAATATAATTAGTCAATTGAAGAAATACACAAAAATTAATGTGATTTCTAAAAGATAATATGAGGGGATTTATTAAATATCTAAAAGGTTAAATTATCAACTTTATGTATTTCTAACTAACTACCTAGTTTGGAATATTATTATATATTATTCCAACTAGCCTAAACATTTCATGATAAATGCAAGACACTATCCAACATTAAGAGAAAAATCAATCGAAAATTTATGTAAAATTTTACTGATAATTACTCAATAACAAATGGAATTGATTAATAAAATATAAATCAATTTAAATGGATTTTTCATATTATTATAACTTATGTATGTAAACAACAATTTAATATTTGATAATTAATCTTAATTCTAAAAAAAATTAAACTGAATAAATAATATAAATATAAAAACATAATGTAATAGTTTGAGATTAAATTATATTTTTACTGAATATAGTTTTCTTTAATAACATAAAAATATTAATTAAATTATTTATAAGTGAATTAAAAAAATTCCATTGAGTTATTTTTTTCATAATTTATGAATTATAAGAATATTAGGGTTATGATTAATTTTAATTTTGACGGAAGTAAAATTTTTCATTAATATTTTATAGTTTTATCCATTTATTATATATAATATTTTTCATTTTAGTTTTGATTAATTTTTATTCATATTAATTATCCACATTAAAATATTCTAATTTAATTACATCATTGATGTATTGATGATAAAATTTATATGAAATTTAATTATAAGTGGGTTTATGGATATTACATGTCTTCATTGAATATTATTGAAAAAAAATAAGTTTATGATAATAATAATGATTTATCCACACTAGTTGGTATGATGTATAACGAAATGTGATCCTTCCAAAAACTCATGTATTGTTCATGATAATTTATTTAACTCATTTCATCAGAAGTATAAATATTTTTTGAGTTTTTTGAGAATATATATATATATTTCATCTGAGGGATTCATTAATTAAATATATTTAAAAGTATAAAAAAGTTATTATTCATAAATTATACCACCCTTCAGAGTAATTTGATGATTTTTTACTCATTAATCCATATTATACTAATAGGGTTCCTCTGACGATACAATAGAATTGTTATCATGGTGATTCAATAATGTAGTGGTAATTTTAACTAAATATGTATAATATTAGTTCAATCAATTACTAAGGAAATGAAATAGGTACTCTGAAGTATTATATTATATGGATGGATCCTATAATCCCATACTTATGTTTGAGATTGGATATTATTGATTCAATTAAAATGGGTTTTATTTTTTATAGATTGAGGATTATAGGGAAACAAATTCAATGTCATCAAAAGTAATATCAAGGTATTTAATTACCTTATTTGAATAGTACTTAAAAATGGTATTACAATACAGTCACATAAATATATAAATGAAATATTTCAAAAAATATATAAATCTATATATTGAGATCAAAAATTGATATTTTCAATTAAATTATTTTAACATTATTAGTAGAATATATATTATTTATATTTCCATTCATGGTTAAATGAGATATTTTTTCGGAATTATGGTTATCAAAAAAATATATGTAAATTCTCATGAATTATAATGAAATTACTTTTTGTAATATTTTTCTTATATCAAGTGAAATTATTGATTAGGTATTAAATTATTCACCTCTTGAATAGAATCATATATTGTTAAACTATAATGATATTTGAAAATGATTAACAAAAATTAAAAAATAATGATTCGTTTTTTTCAATTTTAAATCAATGATGACATTTATAATTTTTATTAATAATATTGAATCAAAAATAACATTAAAAAAATAAATAATGAAACATATTATAAATATAATATGTACCCTTTTAATAAAATTTTAATATAATTAATGCTTTTTGAAACATAAATAATTATTATAAAATATTAAAATATAGAAATGAATAACATTTTATTAAAATGAAAAAAAATATAAATTACTTTTATATCGATTTTCTAAAAAGATATTAGGCCTTTCCCAGATAAGAAGGCCTCATTTATTCAATAAAATAAAAAAATTATATAATTCTAAAAATGGGATTCTTATCACAATCCCTCTTAAAAAGATGTAAAAACTCATCAGGAAGTTGGTCATGCCAAAAGAAATCAACTCCACTAACCCCCTTGTCAACAAGGCCAGCCACCACCAAATTAAATTCTATATAAGTATGAGTAATTATATGATTAATAGAAATAAGGGAGTCTAAGAAGTTGTCCCAACAATGAGTGAGTATCCTAGATAAGTGGGAAGATCCCAACCTGATAGCAGAAACAATAATAATATAATTACTTTCAAGCCAAATGTTATTCCACCATGTCTTTTTTCCTACTCCACAGAAAACAATAACGCCAAACATCTCATCCTCAAGAGTAGAGGTGAAGCCACAAGAAGAATGGAATCATCCAATAACATTTACTTCAGGATCTCCCAAGATGGATCCATATTTGGGGCGACATTAATTTCCATGAGAAGCTCAATCACAATTTCTATTAATCCAACCATAAACATGGCTGCTTCCAAAACAGATACAGTGTACCACACAGTGGTCATAAAGCACCATTGATTTCATTTCATGATAAAACAGTATGATCATGAATTGAATTGGAACAAAAATTCTTTTTTGGAGCGGAGGCCCCATGAACAGCAATGAGAACTCAAGATATAATAGTGTGGGCCAAGAAAGCCTCAACGACATGAAGAACCTGGTTTCAAGCATACCAAGTATATTGTAGTTGTTATATAGAGGAAATCATAAAGAGGTCGTGCAACTGCCTAGATAGGGAAAGAGACCCCCAGCTCTACAAGATGTCACTGATGAAGATAATCTATGGTAGAGAGACTTCAAATAGATCTCCAATGGCTTTCTACATCGTTGTTGAAGCAACAAGACTGTGTAAAAGATGATCTACATCCTCCCCATGTTTGTGGAAAATAACACATATGGAACAAAGAGATATTCCAAAAGACTGAAGATAACACTTGATTGGAATTTTTTATGATAAAATATATAATCCAATATGTATTTGGAGGGTCTAATATAATTTTTGTGCAACCCCTCCATCCCTCGCGAAGCCAATTTGAAGTGAAAAGAAAATGTGTAACACAACATGGGGGAATGCCTATAATTCTTATCAGGCTACCATGCCCAAAAATCCTCCTTGTTAGAGAGGCATTATCTTATAAAATTGTAAACAATTTTTAATAGAAGGCCCTCCATGCTACCAAGATGATCGTTGATATAAATATTCAATTCCAATAAAGTGTCATCACGTATAATCAAATCACCAAGAAGAGTACCGGTCCAGTTATGTTTCCAAAATTCATGAGATTTATCCTTGGATACTAACCACCATGAGTGAGAATCAGTTGAGACAAAGATGGATTTGAATACAACCTACATAGAGGAATCATGATATTTAAAATCACCAATCTTTAGCTTATTCATAATATGCTCCGAAGTAACAGAAGAGTCTCAGAATTGTTGTTGAAGAGTCTTTACATAAAATAAGATTTCAGAGAATCATAAAGAGTTGATGATTTTTGATCCTCAATCCCCCATGTCATACACCTTGCAGTAAGTATTCCATGGAACCTTATCCAATTTCTTTTATATAATTTTTCCTCTCTAAATGAAATTCTTAAGATAAACATTGAGATTCATAATATGAGAAATATGACACTTATAAACCATAAAAGACTCAACAAACATGGATACAATTAAAATTAATTTTAAAAAAATCAATTGATATTCTCTATGATACTTTATCTGATTCTAAAAAATTAATATTTATTTAATATGTATTCTTGAATATAATAAGAAATAAAAATTTAGACATTTTTTAAAAAGTTCATAATTTATTACGTGAATAATGTAACAAATATATCTATATAACGGGGTGTAATTTTTATCAAATAATAACTGAAAATATAATGGTTATTTTTTTATTTAGAGTTTTATGAAATAATGAAATGAATTTTCATAAATAATATTCAATTTTTATACTATGATGTTTGAATAGAGAAATATATCCCATTATTTTATTCAATGAATGATAATTTCATTGGGACCATCAAAAAAATATAAGTAAAATCAAAATTTCACTAATCCTGATGAATGTTCCATTACAATTTATTGAAATCATGTTCATTTCATCATAAAATAAAATAAAATCATATATTTTTCTAATATATCATTTCATAATAATGAATTTTTTTCATAAATATTAGGGAAATATCATAAAAAATCAGAAAAGGTTATATTAATAAATTCTAATTATATGATTCATGGGATAAATATGTTTTATTTACATGATGAAATTATAAAAATATGTGACCAGTGGTGTTAAAAAAGGGATAAATATTATAATTTTTAATAAAATAGTCTAATTAAAATCTACAATGATTTATAAATATTTAATAAAATCTGATTAGCCAATCCTCATAGTTGATATTTCATAAAATTCTACAAAGTGACAATTTTTTTTCTTGGATATTATTTTTCACCACACATGATTTGTGGTAAAACCTTTATTAATTTTATATATAGGTTTGATAATGTTAATTTACTTTATTGAAATATTTTTATCAATTTTTATTATTAAAAATGGGATAATAACTATTGGATAAGAAAATTTAATTTATAATGATTTCTAATATATGGATAAATTGATATAGAACTTCTATGTGAATTGAATTTTTTAAAAAAATAAGTGTTTTTTTAAAAACTAATAATGTTTATATAGTTTAATTATAGATATTTTTTAATTTTTATTCAATTTAAAATGTAAATATACATTAATAAATTATTATACTGAATTCTTTTTTCTTAACATAAATTATAATAACATTACCTGTATATTGACAATGTAAATATTTATAATATATATAATAATAATCTTGCATGGTGTTTTTTGAAAAAAATCATATATTTAAAAGAAAAATAATTTAGTATTTTTAAAATTAAATGAAAATTGAATTGGAAAAAATAATTTATAAAAAATATTTGATTCCAAGGAAATGATGACTATGACATATTAACATTTTTATGTGAAGTAAATTGATGAAAAAATTGGACCATGGAAATAGGTGATATATTTAATTAATTTATTAAAATATATGAATGATATTTATAATTTATATAACACATATACCAAAGAATCTATGATATTAAAAAGATCTAGTGATTATGAATATTTTATTAAATAATAAAATAGAGTAAAAAATAGTGAAATGTAAATATTGTTGATATATGCATGATATAATTCATAACTTTCGATCTCTATATACCCCATAAAAATTTTGAAGATTAAAATTAAATGAAATATCAATTGATATAGGAACAACTATGTTAGAAAATTTGGACACATTAATATTGTTCAAATATATGAAATCTAATTATTGTTTCATAATTAAAATTATTTATAATTGATAAAAAATATAGAAATTATTCCTTATAAAATGTTTTGAAGAAAAAAAATAGATTTGTTTTTTAACAATATTAATAATTCTATAAAAATCATACTAATTGGAAATATTAATTAAAAATAATGAACATGGTAATGAACACATATTCCATATAAATCACCTAAATTGAAATGAATAAAAGAGAAACAGATTACAAACAAAATTATTTAAATTATTTAATGAAAATAAAAAAATATCGATAATAATTAAAAAAACAAGATATGTTTTATATTTGGAAGATAAAACTGGTAACATTTTTTGACAACATCAAATCAATGTTAAAAATGATGAAGAATTCAGTATAAAAATTTATAAATGATGTTATTAATATATTACATGTGATGAAGAATAATATAGATAATATATATATAAAATCAAAAATAAATAAAAATTCAGTGTTTATAAAAATAAATAGTGTAAAAAAATATGTGTTTAAACATGAATAAATGTTATCGACCCTAAGCCTTATAATTTTTTATGGAGGATCCTTTGAAAAAGTTACATGCTCTTATAATGTATTAATAACTCTTTGAAATCAATAAAAAAATAATAATACTTGATTTTCAATTCATTGGAATTAAAATCATTTATAATCAAAATTTCCATGATTTAAGAATCATAGTGTAACTAGTAAAATTATATGAAATTGGGGGGGGGGGGTAGTTTTGCAATAATTATTTAAGTTTTAATGAAATAAAATTTAAGGATACCAATTATTGATAAGTATCTTTATAACCTATCAATTTTTTTTATTTTCATACAAATAAATTCAAACCATTGAAAATTTTTAAAAACCTCTACCATTGAATTTCACACTTCAAGAAATTGATATTCTAACCAGAGAAAAATCCATTTTTGATAACATTTAATTGATATAAAAAAATATCATCATGTTAAAACTAATGGATACCAATAAATATAAATCATGGGTCATTCTTTCTCTAGAAAAAAATAATATATAGCTAATGTAATGACCTGACACAACACGGCCCGCCTAGTCGACAATAAGTTTAGTATGAGCACCCAAGTCCCCCTTTAATATGCTAGGGGATAGTGAACAACACCGAATAGGCCTAACATTCATATGGGAGGCCCTATCCTATCATTATTTTCTTATTGACACATATCAAATTCCTTAAAAAGATGAAATTTAATATAAGACTAATACCAAACACTTGCATGCATGTAAATCCTAGTAATAGAGTACAATAAAATATGAAGATGTAATAATTTCTAAATACTATCCCAACCGAAACTATAAATAAGTCCATCCTAATAGTGAGATAAAACTATAGTCAACTATGAGTCTTTTAATGAACCACTTTTTTTCTAGGAAATTTCTATGCATTCCCTTCTCCTAGTTTACCGAATATCTTATCAAACAATCAGTTATCTACATTAGACATGGCACATGAATGTAAAGACCATGATAGGGTGAGTATGGAATCACCTAGTAGGATACCCAAATATAAGTAAGTATAAATCATATAGAGTATTCATTGTATCATTGGATATTACAATATTTATAAGATACACATAATAAATCAAATATATATACTCATGGTTGATAGTAATTCTCAAGACTATGTCACAACTCTATTGAAAACATATGAATTTTATGAAGCATCCCAATACAAACTCACCTTGGATAACCCACACCCTATGTCTGATATCACTAATAGTTTCCTATCAACTTTTAAAGCACATCATTTATCACCATAAAAAAGTTAATTATATAATATTGAAGAATTTGATACATATATGTGCATCTCATCCAAATATAGGGGGTATAGTAAAAATCCAATCCATATTAACTTGCAATGTAATGTATCGATGGTGGTGTACGGTTTTTCATGTACATTATGAGAACCCCACCTCAGGAATAAGATGATATGGGAATATTTATTGATTCATGCGGTATATATTAAACTAAATCCATGAATAATCATATAGATATGATCATAATAAACTATATTGGATGAAATAGAAAATTTTACAATAATGAAAACAGGTCTGAAGAACTCACCCTTAAAAAATAAAGTCTATGTTGATGATAATAATGGCCCCAGACCTATGATGTAAATGATCATGGTGTGTCTCACTAGCCCCAGGTATTCTCCTTTTCTCCAACCCATACTCATGTACTCAATACAGTGCATTTGTAAACCGGGTCATGTCTATGAACCTTATGTCTTCCCCATGTACTTATCCATGCCTAAGTACACAGCTATACCAGTGTGCTCTTTCTATGTCCATGTACATGGATTAGATCTGGTACTCAATTCATACCAATAAACATAAGGGTATATAGTGATTCACCTTATCATGTCACATATTGTGAAAAAATTATCGCATGAAATGTGAAACTTTATTCCATGGAGAAAACCTCGCCCCACTTCCAGTTCCACACAATGTGTATCTCAAGATTTCACACCATGAAGTGTGGGATTTTCCACAATCTGACGGTATATTTTAATAATCATCAACTATAACTCAAGCCTCTGATCACACCAGGAATCATTATTTTAGACATGGATATTGGGTTTTTAAGCCATTCTTTCAAGACTTTTTGAAATCTGAACATCTAATTAGATCAAGAAACACCATCATTTCCCATGTTAATAATGTGTTCCGAACTAGGGTTTGAGAAACCTATGATATAATTTTATATACCTATTTTAAAAATAAACAATAACAATACCTATAATTTATTATCAAAATTCATAAATATGACATTGACCCATTGGTCCAAAGATCATTTGTTAAATGATCTAGTACAGTGTATTCATCTAACCATGGTCCAATGTAATCACCTAGGATGAATGAGTGATCAAATGGTGGATAGATCAATAAATAAATCATAGAGGAATGAACATCCATCATATTTTTTATTGATATCAACGTGTTTTCATTATAATGATGAATTTATAACCTAAAAAATTTATCAACAACATGAAATCCCCAAATACATTAAAATAAAATAATACTTACAGAATGATCGATCCGTAAATCAGAATTTTAGTTGATTTGAATTCATTAAATCCTTTGATGATCAAACATAGTAAAATACATAAAAAATATTGTCATTACACATGTTTGTTTTTGTTTTTGATGAAAAATTTAAATTTTTTTAATTCATTGGAGAGATCTAATAACACTGTTGTAGTAGAGGATCCTTATAATATTAACCTAATATTATTATCAAATGATGTTTTCCAAAACCACTCCAAGATCTAATCTCTATGAATCTTACGCTATGTGGATATCCATAAGAATCAACCATAATGTTGTATTTATATGAGATTCTTTAGACCCTACCTCAATAAATATAAATAAAATAACTAAATTAATTTATTTCATTAATATCACCTCAGATTAATTTTTTGAAAAAACCCACATTGCCAAAAAAATATTATAATGTACCTAGGAAAAATCAATCATTATGAACATGAAAGAAATTTTATATTTTTTTAGAAGACTAAATTTACGAATTATTCAACTTGTTTTGTAAATATGCATGCGAATTATATTAACATATCTACTATTTTTCAAATACCAATTATGGGCTCACTAGTCTTCGGAATCTCACCTCGCCATACTGAATTCAACTGAAAACATTTACAGAAATATTTTAATGAATAACAAAGAAAAAAATTAGAAATAATCTTATACCCTCATTATGGATTTTCATCACTAAAAGAAAGAAGCATTAATAAAAAGGGGGTATTAAGTTTGCATGTCAGTCTTTCTCTTCTAGGTTCTCTCATTAATATTCATATTCTATCATCAAACCCTCTCCAAATGAATATCTAGTGCATAAATGACACTCTCAGGTACATACTCAATGTCTATTGGGTACACTTCAAAGGTATATATATCCATGATGTATATTTCTCCCCATTTGATAACATTAATTTGTCCATTATCATATCTCATTAGTTCTAACATGTTCTATACATCGTTTTCATGATCTAACTATGGTATTAGTGTAATGAAATATGGAACATAACCAACTTCGAACAATGTTTAGAAAACAAATTAACATCACAGATAACGTGTTTCCCTAGATAATATATATATAGTTAATATCAAGGTGAGACATTCATAAACACATGTATTTCCAACATGAAAAATAATGTAATTATTCATCAACCCACATAGGAAATATAATGGATTTGAGAATACCTTATATATTCTTATATGATCATAATTGACTCTCTTATATATCACACCAGCACAAGTTCCATGAGTTCTGACTAAACCAAATATTTTTGAAAATGTCCTTTCCTACAGGGATACCCATACAAGACCTCAAATACTGAAATACTATTAGTGAAATGGTGGTTATTTTTGAATGAAAACTCCACCTATGGTAAGTTATTATCCCAACTCTAGAAAAAGCCCATCATATAGGCCTTCATGTTTTCCCTGTGGATTGGTTTATTAATTTAAATCCATTTATATAAAAGAAAACATCTTCCCAATAATAAATAAGACTCTATGAAATCTGTTACTGTTTTTAGCACATGAAGATCAACTTTCATCATACATCATGTGTGTAAATTATGATTAAAATGGACCAGCACACTCTTTATGGTGAGTTATGTTTATATGATCATATCCATATGGATTCCAAGATGGATTCCCTATTTTTAAAGACTCTGAATCACATAGAAAAAGATAAGATGGTTGAATTCAATGTTCAATATGAGTATAAGATAAAAGAATATAATATATGTAAAATTCTCAATAATTCTATCTCCAACATTAGATTAATTAATAAACAAGTAAAGATACCGCCCTAAGATAAAACCTATATTGTTTTGGGATGAAACCGAAAAGAAAATTTAGTTAACTATGAGAAGGCTGAGCCTTCTGGGAAAGAAATCACTAAGATTCATTCTGTTTTCCTTTTAACTATAAATGATTATAAATATGGTTCTTCTATTGTGCATTTTTATAAATAACCACCCAATGAATAGATTAATGTTGTCCCTATGGATTCCTCAATGTATTCTTTTCAAGATGGAATTCTATTCTATTCAACATCATCTTTGAGTGATTCTTTCATTGAGGGTACGATTCATTGAAATTATTCTAGGTAAAGGGACTACATTTTATATGCTGAGATAACATTTAAAAGAAGTGTATCAGATACTCCTACCACTGTGACTGATCATAGTAATTATTTCTCCATTGTTGAGATCCTCTAGCAAATCTTAGAGTCTCATTTATTAAGGACTGTGAGGTCCTCATCCTATACTGGTCAAACTGATCTAGAGACCTTGGAGTGACACTTAGAGTGTCATGTATTGTTGTTCCAGTGGTCTCTGAGGGTGGAATTAATAAATCCCCTTACATATCACCTAAGGGTGTTGGGGGTTCATTTGAGATAACTATGTGTCCTCATTCACATGGATAAAGGATGTTTACATATTTTAATATTTTAGCATGCATTGATGGGAAATATCCTCTAACTTTAGAGTGTCCTATGTCAGTATCTCGGCTACCTTCTGCTTTTATACAACATGTAATGGACCGACTGAACTCTAAAACCAACAAAGATTCTATGGATTTACCCTCTGGTCTAGATTTCCCCCTTTGAAATGATACACCTATCACTTTTGGTAAAAAGAACATATAGAGTAAAATGGATGAGGAGGAAGATTATTGTAAGGATTTTCTAACAAACTCTTCCATTTATTAGCTTCCCAGAATAAGATCACCTTTAAATAATGTAAATAATGGTGAGGGTAAGACTCTATACCCCCCATTAAATGGCATCAATAAAAATGTTGTTGACTCTTATATTTAGACCAGGGGTAGAAATAAAATATATTAGCACTCTGAGTATGTGCTCCAAAAATAAATATAGAGTGAGAAAGAATAAGGGAAACACTAATTCAAAATACAGTTTCAAAATGACTTTTATTTTTTTATAGTTTTCAAGGATTGGAAAACTCTGAAATGGACAATTATCTTCATAGATACATGTATATACACAATCCCAAGATCATGAGTATGTATGAAACAATGAAAATTTATTCTATTATAATTTTCATATTGGAAAAAATTGGAAAACATTTGATTGGTGTGAATAGATGTGTTTTCCCTGGTCAAACCCATTAGGGTTTTTCTTAATTATCTATTGGTAATGACTTTGCGCACAATATTTACATCATTTAGTTATTTGTGACGTTTACATTTATGATTTACACATGTTCGTTTCTTTTTTCTATTATAAAAATATATATAAAGATTGAAGAGACCCATGGAAGTAATTTAACAAACATATTGGAATCATTTCTGAGACATGAGTAGTTCTTGGGGATTTTAACACAATACATTACCCTAGTGAAAAAATTGTTGCTATTAACCATACCATCTTAATTAGGGAATTGATACCATGTGTAGAGCAGAATGAGATAGTTGAAAATAGTTTGGTTGGAGCCAAATTTACCAAGTATAATAAAATTTTTAATTATGTAGTGTCCATAAATAATTTTCATTCTTTTACTAATGCCAAGGACCTTGATTGGTGGAATTCTACATCTTATGTCACTCTAAATAAGATCATTTCTGATCAGCATCCCATTCTGGTCAATTTTGTGGGAAGGGGTGAAAATTCTTCACTCTATTTTCATTTCAAGGGTGTTTTTTCTTCTAATAATGATTGTGAAAACCTCATTAATGAGTTCATGAATTAAAATTATTGGGATGTGGGGTTGATTCTTTTCTCGTGATGATGATTATCTTGAAAATCTGGCACCATTAATGGAGTATAGAAATATTCAGAAGCATTGATAATTAAATTACCTTTCTTGAAGACATTCTTAAATAGGTATAGAAAGATAATAATCATAATATATAAATTACACTAGAACTTTATCATGATATCACCTCAGCTTCCAAAATGAATTATTTACTCACAATTAAAGACAAAATAAATAAAAATGGAAAAATTCAAAATCATGCAGCTTAAAATGGGTAAAAAAAATTAAAATTTATATAATTTTTTTATTATACCAGAATGATATTAAGCCTATTTTATTTTTTATTATTTTTGGAAATATTATTTAAGATAAATAACATCCTACTGATCACATTTTATCCTACTATCGCAACATGTTTAAAGGAAATTTCAGTGAGGGAGATTTCATTGATAACATCATTCCCGCGTTGGTTATTCTCTTATAGAATTCTTTTCTTACCAGCATGCCTCCTAAAATAAATGTCAAGAATAATATTTTTATTATAAATCCGAAATGTTATCATAGGCTAGATGTATTTTCTAATTTTTTGGAGATATTGGGATATTATGCAATATGATATTTTTAAGTTGGCGACATCTTTTTTGTTATATCATATTTTCCTCATGTTCTCAATGCCCAATTTATCATCATCATTCAGAGATGGATAAAGACCATGAGAACATGTTATTCAAGACTATTTCCCTTTTCAATATAATATACAATATTATTATAAATATCATTTCCAATTGGGATTACTTTAGTTCTAATAAGATCATATCATTGAATCAATTCTGATTTTTCAAGTCATCTACCTTCAACAATGTATTAGAAAATATTTTGAGTTTCTCAACCTTTTCATAATGTCTAATAGGGGTGGTAGTACTACTCTTAAGATGACTATCAATAATTCGTCTAAAAAATTACAGAGGAACATTATCTACAATGTGTCGTAGAGTTTTAGATTCAATCACACTTTCATGGGATGGGTGAAATCCCTATTTAGTTCATACAACATTTCAGTTCTCATTGATGAATGTTCTAAAAGACACATCATCTGATGTCATGAGGATAGGAATGGTGACCATCACCTAGTTACCATATTATAAATTTCTAATGACTATATCAATAATATTCTCTCCCATATGGTAGCTAAATCTATGCTGCGACCCATCAATTAATATAGGGGTCTTGCTACTCCTACCCATCATCTTTATGTAGATGATATCATCATTTTCGTACAAGGTGAAAAGAGGATAGTTTGGAATCTTTTTGGTATTATTTAACAATATAAAAAAATTATCATTTCATGTTATAAATTGTGGTAATTAATTCATATATTTTTCGAAGGGTTTGCTCATTCTCAAAAAACATGCTTTCATATAGAAATTGGTAACAGAGATGATTTCATTCCCATCAAATACATTGGTGTTGCTCTCTTATAGCACATGCCAATAGCTATCTAATTTGGGAACCTTGTTTATTATATTAAAAAATAACATTCATCCTGGTAAAGAATGACACTCTCCATGGTTGGGTGTATTTACCTTAATAAATATAACATTGTCTCAAAGTTGGGGCACTCTTTCATGGAATATATATTAAGAGCATAAATGTATGGATTAGAAACATTTTTTGGAGTGGTATTATTCTTCAGCATAAAATGATCATTGTCTCCTATAAAAAAATGATGTTCTCCAATCTCTAGTGGTTGAATTATTATTAAAAATATGAAACACATTGATGATTATGTTCATAAATGATTTACATTGTCTTAGATTAACAATTGTTCAAAAATTTGAAATTTCTAAGACACATACATTTGGTGAGATTGATGTAGGTCTATATTTGTTACATGTTTATCATCTCTGTAGCCATGTATCATGCACTCCAATTTTAATTGCATGAATTATTCCAAATGGATTAGAAGAAGGTCATTTATCCTTAATTTTAGGATGGATAATGGGATTGGTACTCTTAAAATTTCCAATTTATAGCCTCCCAATTCATCTTTAAGTCTGAATATTATAATAAAA
The DNA here is from genome assembly GCA_963277665.1 of Viscum album. Lineage (NCBI taxonomy): Eukaryota > Viridiplantae > Streptophyta > Magnoliopsida > Santalales > Viscaceae > Viscum > Viscum album. Next base: position 303,417,516 of record OY728141.1, on the reverse strand, counting down.
TGTTTCCTTGAAGACCCTCCTATATATTTATACAAATAATTTTATTATATAGTCATGAAATATAAATTTTCACATAATGATGATATTCTCATTTGGGAACTAGTAATAAATGTTATTCCTTACAACCAATGTTATTACCAGTCCATCTCTAATGGAGCCAACCATGATTTTTACAGGGAACAAAGTTTCACTAAAGGATGGATTAATACATCCACAATTACATTTATTTGGTGTTTGAATCACATCCATATTCTTAGGGGATCATGTCTCAAATCCTTTAGTTTTTACCCATGTTCTAGATTCATCATCTAAAATCAGCATCTGGTTGATGTTTCTCACATGTTTCTCAGATGTTCTATAATGTTAGCACCCTGGAATTCCATCTTCAACCAATTTTATTTGATGAGACCAATAATTAACTCATTCATTCTTATTCTTCATCAATGCAATATTTGGTCTCCCTCATCACAGCTATCCAATCTCTTCCATGTGCCAGTGACTGAATTTTTTCCTTTAATATGTAATTTTTTAATCTGGTGGTTCATAGTAACATTGTTTTTATATTTATTTAGTAATAATAAGTATTATTATTTCAATTTGGGAATCATATGAGCTATTTAATGGTTTATAATTCAACAAAAATCATGATTTCATTGCCTTTAGAAGGATTTATATTTTGGTAAATTTTAATCCACTTTCAAGTAATTTTGATGTTTTCTAGAATACTCTACTCTATAAATGAAATGAAATTAGTTTATATGGTGATTTGAATTGTATTCATGGAACCTTGGGATGTGGTGTGGTTTTCTGTGACCATTTGGTGTGTTTTCTTTATTTTCTGTTTTGTTTATGTGGATTAGAATCAGCATTGGATGATTATATGCTGTGATTCATTCACATGTGTACTTTTTTTAAATCAAAAGGAAGGAACAACACGTGGATTGAAAGTGATTCCCAGAATATTATGTTAGACACCAAAAATTCCATGATTTATCTTTTTTGGTGACTCAAAGATTAGTGGTTGAAATGCATGAATAACCTTTTGGAACTCTACTATATAATCACTAATTTTTATTGATAGGGGAATCATATGGAGTATGGTCTTTCCATTAAAGGTATTGATATGAATATTATTTGGATAGATGATCATCCATTTGATTTTAAGGATTATCTAGAGAAGGAATTTCATAAAATTAAATCCTATGTACTCATGTAATTATTTCATTTTTTAATAATTTTTTTCCTAGCCTCTTTGGTAATGGACCCCCCAATGAAAATTAATGACATCTAAATAAATCTATTGAACTCTTTGGTCGATTACCTATAATGTGTCCAGACATGGTGGTTTAGTCTATGATCACTTTTATGGGATATCATACTCTCTCCATATGTGGTAACCATTTGGAAAAGTACAAAGATATTTCATCCAACATAGACTCTAGCACCACATGGGGCTAAGCTAATCATTGTGGAACATGGTTCTCTTCCCTCGCCTATTGAAATATGAGGCATCGAGACATAAATTTTACTACACAGTACATCAATCTAAGACACCAGAGTTGATGTTGAAGATCCAATTACATCTTTATTACATCATTATTTTCTTTAAATGGTGATGTAAATAAATTGTTCATCACCCCCCCCCCCAATTTCACTAGTTCCATCAGTCATCCTCTAAAAATTATATCATCCTCTAACATTAATAAAATCTCCCAGGATATCTCCCAGTGGATATCTAAAAACATATTTCCTCACAAAAAGTATCTCCAGAATAAGCTTCTATAACATGATGTAAAACTCAAATAGTGAAAATCATTAATTTAGGATATGAAGATCCATACATGTATTATAATGATGACGAGAACAAGTCTAACTTATCCAATGTCTTATCTAAAAATACAGAACATGATCTCCAATAGGTTTCTTCCACCACACCCCCATCACACAATTATGTACTATCATGATTTCATGGCCCTAGAGGAAATATATCCATGTCCTTTATCTCAATTTGTGATCTTTAAAAGGGGAGATACACTTGATACTACAGTTTTCATAATATATGATACACTTCTCACCGATGAGGTATTTTATCTATATAAATGGGGGAAAACAATTATTTCTAACTAAATATCATGAGTCTCACTATTATAATTATGTTTTAACAATTGTTGAGACCTTTATAAAATCATTCCCCACAATAACATCATCACACAAGCATTTAGGGTCCGTTATATATTGCGGATCACATCATACTCGATACCCAGCTCTGAAAATATCATGATTAGGAAACTTTTACACCTCTTATGAAGACACTAATAATTATTTTTTAACCTTTTCATAGACATTAAATTAAACTTTTACTATATCTAATAAGTACAATTTTTTACATCATAAAGATACCAGGCACAAGTCTCTGATAGTAGCCTTCCAACATATAGAAGCTCTACCGCTTTGTCACAGTCTTTGGTGTCTCTTAGGATAACACTTCATTTTCTTTTTTTGGTTCTACTATAAAAAAATATGTTATGATAACATGTATAAAAAATTTGATTTATTGATCTCAGAATAGTTGGTTCCTGAGCTTCCCATATAGCCAGTGCACTCTAAGTGTCTCCAGAACCATCCCAGTGTGTCTACATGCTCCTCCATGGACACAAAGTATATTAATATATTGTTGATTATGACTATAAAATAATGATATATTAATGGATGGAATATCATGTTCATGATTCCAATATCCAATGATGGTGAATTCATCATACCAAAGGTATCACCAAGTAATTATAGTCACTTTATGGACATCTAAACACAATATTTGTTATTTTATTATCTTATATTCGAAGATGGTGATATCCTGATCTAGGTTCAATATTCATGATCCATGATGCCACTCTAAAATAATAAAATATTTCACCAATACCTAGCACTAGATATTTTTTTCTCAATCCATTGGTTATGAAACTGATAATCTACATATAACCTCAATCTCTATTATTCCTTATTGGAGAAAAATACTAAGGATTCCCCTGGGGAACACAATGTATCCTTAAGAACATCCTAAACAATTCCTCCAACTACATTTTCATCTTATTTTTATCTGTGGGAGATATCCAATATTAGGGTGTCAATTTTATTTCATTTTCAATGATAAATTGATTGTATAGATCAAATTATATTTTTGGATGTAATAAAATAATTCACTCTTGAATGAAGGCCTCATAAAATCCACTAACACATTATATTGATAGCCCATATATTACACATTAATAAGATTCATGCAAGATAATTGGTTTCTATCCATACGCACCAACAAATTAATGATTCCATCTTTCTCTTCCAAGGTCTCATTTTTCCTATAAATGAAAATATAAGCCCATCAACATAGAAAAACCATATAATCTACCTAAAATAGTAAATATGTTCATGAATGGTGTATATTCATTCTATGCATAATATGATGTTTTATATACTTATCTCCAACACAAATAGATCCCTTGGGAAACTATATTCTCCATGTAGCAATTCACACCCTTGAGAATACATTTTGATCGTTGAGTCATATTCAAAAATAGTCTCCAAGTTTTGGGTCGAGCCAAGGGCTCAAATGAAACCATAAGTTATCAATCTAGGGATGTAAGAAGAAAATATTTTCTTATTATTGTGTCTATAAAAACATTATCTGCATTATAAATGACATAGATAATACCAATAATAATATTTGGAGCCTCTAGATCATTAACCTCTATGACCTAAAGCTTCCATCACCATTTTCCAACAACACCAATATCCTAGTGGTTAATACTTGAGGGTGGTGGTGGTAATAAATTATACTATATGTGACATCCCACAACCCTCCCCCATCCACGTTCATGTCCTCCATCCTAGTTACCTACATTCTCCATTCGATGCCTTTACCTAGGCGGCCCATCCACTATCTCTCTATTATCCATAAGGTGGGATATAAATTCCTAGATGAGATATATTTGAACATAATAAGAGTAACATCACCTCTAATTATGAATATTATCCCCATCTTGAGAACCTTGAACTATACCTTTGGTCCTATGATTTCCTCCTGAAACATCTCACATATATATATCCTTACATTTTCTTAGGCTGCATACATGCAATATTTCATCTCTTTTGTGGTGAATTCTAGAATGCACTATTGGTATATGGTTGTCCTAAAACATCTATATCATCATGTAAAACTCTTGTATACCATCATTTGTTGGAATGAATAGATAAATCAAATTATCCTGGATCTCTTTGTATAGAAATGAATCAATAGTGTGTACCCAAAACAATGGTTCTCAATCCATATAAATTTTGTTTCATTCAAAGTTGTAAATCCCTAATGAATACTCATCCATACTAATTTTTCCTTTCTATTGCTTTTTAATATCCTTTATATACACTAATCAAATCATAGATAGAATGAACTCATTCCTTGAGAGACACTCCAACTCTTTCCATTAAAAATCACCTCATTATATGAAATAACCAAGAGGATCCTCCAATTCCATGTGGACCAATGAAGATGGCTTTCTGCTTGGACCAACATCTATTTTGGAGGTTTCGTGATGGGAATAAATACTCAAACATCAACCTTAATCCATTACATATCAACCAATGTCTATAGATTACCACTGAAAATAATGGTTCTCTAAAGATGACACCCATGAAGCATGTCTTTACTATAAACCTCATCCCATAGTTCTCTGGGTACCATCTTCTTCTCTGTGAATGGAGGTATACTTGGAAACCCAATTTGAAGAACTACCCTTTAAATAGGTCCCTACTTCAATTTATTATTAAATAGGGTATTCTTTTAAATACCATTATTCTAAATCTTAAATTAAAATCATGGTGGAGGCATCCTAAATAATCAATATTCTATATTAAATGATTATATCATGATATATGACTCAATAAGGACCTCAAAACCGAACCCATTCCTATATGATGCATGTACCAGCGATTTTTTCCTGAAACCAATAACTATATGTACCGAGTTGAAAGGATGGTGATCAAGGTAATAGTTTGTGGAAACATTGGCCACCACACTAGCACTTGTGTCCTTGTGTTATGAGGTGAACTCCTTAAACTAAAAAAAGTTTCGATAAAACCCAATCAAAATTTTCTTCTCTAGAATACACCCAAAAATATTTTTAAGATTGGTCCTTAGCCAATGATACCAATATATAATAGCCTAGACCATCATCTACTACCATGATATAAATAATAAGAATCTGACTAACCTTAGACCACCTCTAATATTGAATGGGTTGAAGACTAGTGATGAGTACACAAAACACTCACATGGGAGTCCTTATGTTAATGTAACTGTGAACACATAGGCACATGCACATCTATATTTTCCTAAAATACTGAAATGTAAAACAAAACTCATATCAAATGGATTCAAAAATATAAATACCATAGTAAATGTTGAAATAAAAACTAAAAAATGAGGAGGTCTTAATATGATACCACAAAAACAATAATGAAATAAAAACTCATATTAAGAGGGGGTTACAATCAACAAGGACCTGTATAATAAACCATTATCTATTTATCCCAATTATATGTTTGATCTACTCTAGGTCCATGAAGAACCCGATCGAATGGTCGGTAATCTATATAAGTCATGACAATTGTGGGCATAGGCAGTGTAGTAGTGAGTATAAAAATACACTGAATGTCTTCCTGAAATCATTATGAATAATAAATCATGAGTATTCATATCATATTGGGATACGTCAGTAATAATATGGGACATATAATAAAACATCTAGATATACTCATGGAAGACACATTGTCTCAATGTAATGTCACAAGTACAATATTATCCTGATGTTCTATTCGATGTTCCATTAGAAAACACACCCAGGGGTGTTCGCTCATTGATACTGATAGTAATGATGGTCTCTATTAGATATGTTCTTCTTTTCATATTTCTCTAAATGGAAGTACACAATATACATTTAAAGAGTTTGATACATAGATGAGGATCACACCCAGGGACATTTAGAATACCAACAATCAAATCTCCATTACCCTACTAAGTTGGGGATTTAAGCTCATATATAGTTTGTCATATTTATTCTATAAACCCCACCCAGGGAATAAAACGATATTGGATTCCACCCTAGGACATGGTTTATTATTTCAACTCAATATTATAAAAATCCCTTAGGGAGGATCACAATAATTTGTTTATAATCTAATAGAAGGATATAACCTTCTATAGAATGATCAAGATAACCATCATTAAAGAAACAAGTCTATGGTGAAGACAAAAAGTGCCACAAACCTCCCATGGAAAAGTTAATAGTGTCCCTGAGTAGTATTCAATTTGTATTACTAGAATTGGGTTTTCCTATTGACTTTTTCCCATTCCCATGTTCTAGGGGTCATGAATGGGTAACACAAACCATGTACCTATACCATTGTCCATTAACATGTACATGGTCATGTCCTAGTACATGGATATACTTTCTGATCTGACTGAGGCCATTTACATGGTTAATTCAATTTATTATTGTCATGCCCTTAGACATGATATCACATGGAGAGATTATTTGTAAATTCAAATGGTGTGTATCTTAATTCACCTGATACACAAAACATTATTTTATAAAGAAATATTATATTCATATCCTGGTCTGCACAAAACATGTATCTCTGGATTTAATATAGTTTTATGTTGTATTTTCCCTAAACTAAAGACCAACATCACAAATTTCCACATGAAACATTGACCTATTATCTCTTGAAGAATCACCCTAGTAAATGTGGATTAGTTCCATCTATGCCTTATTATCTACACTCATTGGAATCCTACCATCTGGTTCTATTTGGAATGGAATGTGTCTCTTCTGTAATCATTTTGTGCCAAACTGAGGAGTAAGGGACCTCTAATGTGGTATGATCTACCTTAGTTGATCCTTCATGGTCATATATCTTCAATAAAAACCTCAATAACAACTCAGGACCATGAATATACCCTTTATATTGATGAATGGTTTAGTAACGTCTTAATACTAGGTAATAATGTAACCACAGACCAATGAAATTTTATTCGATGAATGTTTGTCCATATGGGGGATAAATCCAGAATACATCAAATATGAACATTCCTGGTCTATTTTTTGCAGTTGAACCCAACCCATTTTTTATGAACAACAAATGAATAACCCAAAATAAAAATCTCGAAGGGAATATCAACAAATACATGAAAATAAACCCCTACACATAGAACGATTGACCTAATAATAAATATGATGCTTGATTTTATTTCCATTAATCATTGGATAATAAAATGTGGTGAAATACATACAATACAATGTCTAATATAATGTTGAAATAAATTATTGATGATGAATTATCATGAATCATAGTCTTCAATGGATTCATGATCATTTATGTTATTTGTGATCATTGTGAAATTGATTCAATCCTTTGATCATATTTTATTCACAAATGTCACTCAAATATCACATATTTATGTATCCAAGGACATGTAGCAAACCCTAATACTCATATATATTTGTGGTATATATGGATGGGTCATTTTTCAATGAATCAAAATTAATAAATAAATAAATTTTATTAATTTATTAAATTATCTATCCTCATAAAGACAATTTAGTGAACTCTCAATCAGGACAGTGATTATTCTAGAACCAGCATAAACACAACATTTTAGACACAACGAAGGACTTATTTTTATAATTTTCAGATCTAACTAATATTTGTTTTACCATTTCTGCAAAATATTCTATGCATGATTATAATATTATAAATATCCTTCAAATATCAAATTCATTTTCACCAAGCCATATTATATCTGATTGTCTCATTGTTTGGATATAAAAATATTACTATATATTTCAAAGATTTACATTAAAAAACAAAGACATTACCTCAAAGGATATCTCTTTTATTTTCTTATTTTTTAGTGGATATTGATATTATAATAAATAAAATTTAACAATGATTATGGTCAAGATAACTAAGAGAACACTATAAAAGGATTCTAGGATAAATTTTTTCTAATCTTCTAAATGATGAAGAACTTAATTTGATCCCAATATGGGTATCTGATATATTTTTCAGGTTTCAACTATTTTCATAGGTAATTTTATATTTTAATACTATGATAAGAAACATATTCTTTAGACTATAAGATAAGTTCATTTGTTCATTAATAATTTAACATGGAATCATAATTACGAGTTTTTTGAGTAACATCACCTGAGTGGTAAACATAAAAAAAATCTAATATAGGCTAATTTTCTTAACTTTCTACTTCATCATATGAGTGAGGGGTCTTATAATTATATAATGGTTTATTTGAAATTTTTTAGGAAATATTTAATCACTATATAATGGCCTCAAAATATTTTTACTCTAGTGTGTATCGAAATCACCCATGATTAATTCGTTACTAAAAATATGATACATTAAAATCATTCTATAATAGATTTCATTATGGTTTATTTGGTTTATAGGATCTTGAGATGTATCTATGGTATAAGTGATTTAGTTATTCCCTTAAAAAGGGAATCATTTATTTGATACCCCCATACAATTGGATTTTAAAAATACAAAAAAAATGTAAATATGATTATTTTAAAATAAAAGTTAAGGAGAGAGAGTACTACATTAGAATTGTATGTTCAACCATTATCATTGATTCTAGTGATTCACCTATGAATAATATTTTTTAGAAATAATTATTTGTATCCAAAACACATCATCATAATTGAAATGATGTTTTTGGAGGATTATTCTCTTTTATAACTGTAAAACACATAGTGGAATCATCCTATTATGAATTCTCTTCCCTTCAATTTCAAATCACCAAAGAAGAATGAATAATTTTATTTCTATTATGTGGTGGCTTTAAATCCCTCCAAATGTTTTAGTGATCAATATATTCTGACCACATAAATCCCAAAATTAGAAAACATGATTTGTAGAATGATATTCGAATTTCAAATGTCTCCATTTAATAATTTGAGTATTTTTGGTATTTAGGATAAAAAAAATTTATTGATTTTAATTGTTTGATCATTAAGGGTTACAATAAACTATATAAAATTTATCTAAATTGGTTATGAATCCTTCGATATTGGTTGATTGTTATAGCTATTTTAGATTCTATTATTTTATTAAGTAGTTATGAATATATTGATTTTTGTATATTCATATAATTTTAGGGTGGATATATAGAACCTTCTTCCTGTATTCTATGAATAGTTGATTTATGATTAAATGTAATTGATGAAATATTACCTAGAATTAGTTTTAATTGATTTTCATTAATTTCTCTAGAAAGTTAAATATAGATTCCATTATTATTATATAAATTTTTTTCTCTATTTAATTATACAAATTTGGATTAGGGGTTGTTTTCAAAATCGTATAATAATTATTAAAATTATCCAAAAAATTTTATAATATTAAGTTATATTAATTTACATAGTACAAACGATGATATCCTATATTGGATAATGGTCCCTATGATGGATCGTGAGGAGTTAAATATTTTTAAATATTTTGTCAATGATGAAGGGTGTCGCTATTATTGACGATTATTCACATGGTCCATTAATTAGTAGGTTGAGAAATTTATTTTTTTAAACAACCTTGATTTTTGGTTATTAACTTTTAATTTCACTTTTCCAAGATATCATATATCTGTTTCCCCAATTATAATCTCAATCCATAGTCTATGTGTGATTACATATATTATTATGACCTTGATTAATTTTTATTTCTTATACACTATTTTATACAATAAGTACGAGGTGTTTCATAATCAATTTTATTATATTTGGTTTTTTTAATTTCTCCTCCCCATTTATATATTGTTCTAAAAATTCATTTACATTCATAAAAAATTGATTTGATGATTTACATTATCACAGTTTATCCTAGTGTAAAAATGATGGATAAAAGTTTTAAATGTATGATTTCTCCTATAAAAATAAGTACATTAGAATTTCTAGGTATAGAAAACTCGGAATAACAAACATATATATTACATAATGTTAGATGAATATCCATTACATTACACAACAACACAGCTGAGGATCATAAAGGTGTAGTGCCTTCAGAGACTATAAAAAAATCAAATTATTTCAAGAAATTTCTTAAGAAAATCCAATAAATATCATTCCACATATTAATCATATATATACACTAATTAAAAAAATCGAAATGTTTATTGTGGAAACATAATAATGTGTGATGGGAGGGTTTTCAATGGATGACTGAATGAAGTACTATTTTGATGATGATTCTTTGTTAGTGTTTGGTTTTGAAGATCTCAGTGGTGTGGTTGGTGATTATAAAATATTTATGTAATGGTTGTATTTTAATATCTATATTTTTTTGTGGTTTTCATGGTTCTATTTTCCTTTCTGGATGATATTAATTAGTGTGTGGTGGTTTCATCCTTATTGTATTTGGATAGTTGTTCAAATATTTGGTGGTTTTTCTAGGTGGGAAGTCTATAAAAAGGATGGGTTTAAAGAAACCCATTATTCAACCATCCATCATCACTTTTGATATATGTTTTCATAATATGAAATTAAATCATTCTTAGTGTTTATCTAGTTTTTTCATTGTATTAGTTTGACAAAATGTTGTTGTCCTTGAATCATTTTTTGGTTGGGTGTCTTTAAAGAAGGATAACTACTCTGGAATCATTTATCCAACTCTCATCAACATGTATGTGTATGTTCGAGAGGTTCTCTTATAATTTTATATACCATCAATGTGAAACATCTTTTTATAGGGAGTCAAAACCCATTTAGAGTTTAGTCACTATTGTGTTATCTATAGGGGGATTATTTTTATTATCTTTTCCATGATGTTTTATTTCTTTTGGAAATCTTTGAGGTCATGTTCTTTAATAAAATTTACACTTTTGTGAAATGGGTCTTCTCTTGTCCCAGTTTTAAAATATTTATCCCTTTTATGTTTAATAAAGGGTGTTTTATCCTCATCCTTATTAAAAATAACCCGATCATTTAAAAACCATACCCTCTATATAAATGTGAATAAGCATTAGTCATGGCATAGATATATATATTTCATAAGGTTTGGATCATATTGAAATCAATTAAAATGATCCATGAGAGGCTGACATTGGAATAAGACAATGAATTGTGTCTTCAAAATAATAAAAATAAAATAATTTTTGTAGTATTAATAGATCCCTTCCAAGGCTATAATAGAGGAATATGTTCATACCAAAAACCATCATAGTAGTCATGGTTCAATTCTATGTCCATCAAATCAGAAAAAGTCATTAACAGAACCAGGATCACTACCAATTCTAGTCATATCTATCTCATGAGATGTAAATAATTAAATAATGAATTTTAGGGAGATATATATATCTCACCCTTCACACAATGAAAAAAATAAATATTTGTTCCACAATATTATAAAACAATAATCAAATCATGGACCATAAAATGAAATGGTTTTCATATACATTTCATCATATCTTATACTAGGGAAAAGAGATGTGTTTCATAATCATTTAATAACATCATAATTTCATAACAACTCAAAAGGAGGATGATTCATAAAAATCATGCCATCATAAACATAAAACACTAAGTGAAATAATAATAAATATATATATATGGATCTTGTCCCTATTAAGGTATATAGAACAAAATTGGATGTTATATTAGATGAAAATTTATTTTAAATATACTTGTGGAACATTTCAGGAGGAAAGTAACATTACAATAAAAAACACTTTTTAAATTTTATATTTCATAAATAAAATTGGAAATAAATATATTATATATAAAACATGAGAAATTATTAATTAATAATTAAAAATAGTTTATTTAATTTATTTAATAAAATATCTTTTACATTTTAAGAAAAAATTTTAAAACATAAGAAATCATTAAAGTACTATTTATTTGAATATAATGTTGGATGGACTTGAAACTCAAGAGGGGGTAAATTGAGTTCCTAATTAAAATTTCTATTAAAAACATTATTATAAAGGTCCCCCAAATTTTGAAAACATACCAGTTAATTTAGGCAGTAGAGATATTGATGTCTAATTGGTTCACAAGATTCTCAAAGGGTGATTAGTCATCGTTGAATTTGTGTATAAAACTTCTTCATCTTTTGGAACAAGATTAATGAATTAAACACATATAAAAACTTACCTAAAATAACTATCTATGTGAATTAAAAATATATTTATGATTTTCCAATAATCAATAGAAAAAATATAAAACAAAGTAAAACAAAATATTAGGACATAAAAAAGTTAAACAAGAGGTTCAGTCCCAATCCGAGACTAAATCCACTCTACTTGGTGATCACCTTCCACCAAGAAATTAATATTAATAATAAAAATGATACGCAGCATGTATCATTCGTTACAACAGTTTTTAAAAACAATCCAGGTTTCAAACCCTCTACCACTATTCATTGTGGGAAAGACAAACAATACAGACCACACAAGATGTCTTCCATATAAATATGTGGGAAAAAATGTATGTGAGGTTTGATGAGAGGATATTATGTGTCCTCTAGTTTAAGTATAGTGACCATGTGTGTAACATAAAAACACACAAACTTATCACAATTGTAAAATTAAGGAACAAAATAGAGAAAATATGATGATATAGAGTTTAGAAGGATCTATGTGTTTGTAGTTCATCTCTTGACTCCTTAAAGTGAAGAATTTGAAGCTGGAGTTTTTATCTAAAAGTTGACTCCAAAAGGGAGTGTCTCAACTCTAGATTCTAGCTTTCAAGAATTTAATATTCTACTTTTTCAGTGGATTGAATGTTTATGAGTCACAGAAGTTATCCTCATGTTGTTTTCCTGAATTGATCATCTCAAAGTTCTTGAGGTTTATAGTGAAGGTCCTCAAATGGTTCTTCCTTGTTAATCAGTATTTTCTACCTAATACATTTTAACATCTGGACTTTCATTGCTCGTTTTTACCTATCCCACATTGTCTATTTCTCCTATGGTATACTCTTTTATATTTGAGGTCTAATAATAAGAGTAAGTACAACGCATGCAATCATTCCCGTAACACATATTGTCATGATATGGTCTCCTGATATGTCTACATTAATCATTAATTAATGTCAAAAGCATTAATGTTAGAAAATATGACCGTTAGAATAATCTTAAAAATTTGACAAATTGTGGAGTAGAAGAGTATGATAGAATGGTAATTGTATCATTTATAATGTTAGGCAGTGCACATTGGTCAACATTCATCGGTAACTTTTACTATGATAAACATCCATCAATAACTTCTTTGGTAGCCTTTCATCGGTGACTTTCCATCGGTAAATGTTCATCTTCAGACTTGTATCCTAAACTTTCCTCAGTAGGCTTGAATCCAAAACCTTTTATTGATGAATCTCCATCAATAACCATTTATCAGTTGGCTTGCATCAGTAGCCATTCATCAGTGACTCTCCATCGGTAAACACTCATCAGTGACCCTTGCGTCGGTGACCTTTCATCAGTAGGCATGCATAGGTAACCATTCAATGGTAGGCTTGAATTGGTAACCTATCATCGCTGACTATCCATGGATAAAATATCATTGGTAGGCTTGTAATGGTATCCATTAATCAGTGACTCTCCATCGGTAACCTTTCACCAGCTACCCATGCACATAGATAAATTTTGCAGTGAATGCTTAAACTGAAAAGCTGTAAGATTAAATGTATATGAATATTACATTGATATAAACATGATTTTCACATTAATGATTATATTGTAAGAGAAAAATAATTATCACATAAAGAAAACATGATGTAATATTCTCAATAATTATTTGGGATTATCAAAACATGATTTGGAATTATCAAAATAGGTGAGTCCAACAATCACCCCCTTTTTAATAATCAGAAATTATGTTAGTGTTTTCTGAATTTGCGTTAAACACATCTGCTAATATCATTAGTAATGTTAGAATACACATACTATTATATCATTAAAACTAAATTGAAGAAAGACTATAGAAACACGAAACACTTCTCCCCCTTTGTGAAACTATGAGATTGAAGATTCAAGTCTAAGTATTTCACCCCCTTTGTGACGAACAAAAATCATACAAAAAAATGAGAGAAAAATGAGATTGTATTTATTAATAAATCAGTAGTACAATATACAAAAAAAATACAATGATCTCTATCAACTGAGATAGTCCACACTCAATCCACATCAGATATTTCCATTTGAGCTTTGTCATTGGAAGCGGAGGATACAAGTTCTGAAGGTGGGGGGACATGCCAAGGGATGGAAGTTAGAAGAGTAGGAGGATCTACAACATAAGCATTAGTATACCTGTAGTGAGTAAATATAGGAGGAATAGTGGGGGGTCATGCTTCTAATGGCCTATGCAATAGTCATCATAGGTGAAACAATAGAAGATCATGAGGCACCTGAGGTTGAAGGAAATGCTGGAGGAATAATGAAGGAACTGTAGTCCACACGGAGGAAGGGTGAAAAATGATTTCTAAAATCCATAATAATACTTCATCCTCCTTCCATGGTAGATATAAAATCATTCGTATTCTTTATAAATTTATCCAATGTAGGATTATTCTCTTTAATAATGCTCAATTTATCCTGAAACGCATGAGTGACAGGAGGGATTCTCATGTTTTCCAAAAGCAACATAAAGTGACCATCCATCTGATGCTTAGTTTAGACTGACTTATAGTAGAAATCCCCATTCTCTTTGATGGCCTTATATTCCTGGGCACCTTCCCTTTGATAATTTCCCACAAGGTTATGAATTTATTTGATAATGGGAATGACCTGAGAGTCTATGCTACAAGCAGCAGATAACTTTTCCACTTCATCACTAACAACGGTCCCGAAAGAATTATTGTCAACAAGAGGAGAGGCTGAAAAAGATGCAGATGAACCCAGAGGTTCCATAGTAAAATACATAATCTCCTTAAATGATTTGATTATCCCACTGATCATCCTTTTCACATCATCATCTTTTCCTTTGACATGTGTTTACATGGACTTCTTAAAATCATCAATCACTGTGACCATTTTCTGAACCACACATTTAACATATCTATGATCTCTGTCCACCTGAGCCCTTGAAGCCGTATATTCTTCTCGGCTGGCAATAGACTGCTTCCCAAATTCTATAGAATCTTACAATGCGTGTAACTAATTCCGATATTCCACGATATCATGTAACAAAGTTGAGTGAGAGGTATAAAATTCCATTTCCATTGTATTTTTTACAACTTCATGAGTTTGAGTTATTAACATCTCTAAACCAACCAATATCACTTTAATGTGGCTCTTTAAATCTTACTTTATTGATTCGAAATCTTTCTTCTTCACATAGTCTCGAGGTAAAAGAACCACTATCCACACAATGGTAGTTTCTAAAATAGTAGGAATTAGAGGACTTCAAATAGGATGGTCATCTTCATAATATCCATAATCTAAACCTATGACCACAAATCATGTAGCTTCTATCTAATCCTCTATTCGAATTCCAAAAACAACTGACCCTGTAGCAACAGGTTCCTCCCCCTCACATGGATCATTTTCCTGATTATCGACCACCATTTCTACCAAACCTCATTGAGAAAATTCATCAATAAGAGGATCTACTACATCTTATTATACTGAATCCTCAACTACATAAATTTCAACTCTATCTTCAACTGAATCAGCAACACCATCATCTCCACTTTCTACCCTTTCTCAGTATCTTATTAGAGGACTAAGACATAGTCATTCCTCTTCACTTTTAGAAGCAGTGGTCTTAAAGTCATTATGACTTGAATCATTGTCCTAATCCTCATTTAAGGTTCCTCTAATGTCTCTTAAGACATTTTCTACCCCTTCTTCATCACTAGTATCCTCATCATCATTGTACCGTAGGACAATCTCCCTTCTAAGCAATCATTTTGGTGGTCTGGGCTCACAAAAGGATACAATATTAACACTAGTACCTGAGGGATGCTCTGGATCACTCATATCATCTATAGGAGAGTCCTCTCTTTCTAGCATAGTAACAGGTTCTTCTTCTTTATCTGAATATAGAAGTTCTACTTCACCAGGCTTAAGACCCGATCTCTCTTATTTTTAGGCCTAGTAGGATGAGAAACAGGGTTAAACTCTTCATATATCATATCTTCATCATTCACCCATCTCCTCAACCATAGATTACAGTTAATCTACATCATCTTGAAAACCAATTTGGTGATGCAATGGTTACCCCTCACAAAACAGTTTCTTCCTTAGCTCCAGCAACTCCTTTCACTTTAAACATAAGGTATATCAACTTCGCATGAAATAAATAATTTGACTAGGAACTAGGCATGGACATATCTATTAGTTGAATCATATATATCCTATATAAATTGATTTTAAATATGTCCATTAACAGATACAAAAAAAAATAAATCCTGAAATTTTAGTGTAGCAGATTCCCCTCTCCTGGGACTTATGACATGCTAGAAAAACTTGAATAGTAACTTATCTTCTACTTTCATCTCAACAACAATGAATTTCCTGGGGTCCCACTCCGTGTCAGCTCAATATAGGATTCTTCAAAACAGGAGAACTCTATCATGGGAGGTACCACTCTTGAGTAGTATCCACAAATCTCTTCATGTGGTACGCTCAGACATTTAGCCCATTAAATAAAGGGGAAGCTCACACATACTCCACTTACTCTAGAAGTCATCTAGTTATCATTATTAGATTTCTCAAATCACAGCTATTCATTAAATTCCTTCACAAGCTTTGAATAATAAGTTCCATCATTGTTTTCAAAGAACTCAACCCAACCTTGAGCTTTAAGTGCCACATTATTAATGATTGGCTCGTCATCAGCCATTTTGAGTTAAGCTCCTTCTGAATCACTATTTGTCTCATCGATAAATGCTGGTTAAGAAACATTTCCACAATCTTCCTTCCATTACTAGAATTGGCTCTAGGTCTCTTAGGATCCAATGTGTCTCAATCATCAGAAAGCAACAACCTATTCACTCTTCCATCGATCTGGAGTGGTTCGGCGGTTTCAGAGGAGGTTTAAGATCAGGATTAGGAAAAAAAGGTTTGGGAGAGAGTTTGAAGTGGATCAAAATGGGGTATATCTTTAAATTATATCATTTGTGGATCAATAATAAAAATAATGTTACAGAATAAAAAATAGAAAATGTTTCAACTTCCGATAGAAAGAAAACATGAAGACCTAGAAAATATCGACTATCGGTCAGACGTTATCAGTATAGTACTATTGATAATGTCCAATAGTGAGGTCCAATAGTAAGGTCCAACAGTGAGGTTCTATCAGTAAGTTTCGACAGTGAGGTCCAAGGGTAAGGTCTAATAGTGAGGTTTTATAATAAAGGTCCAACGGTGAGGTTCTATCGATAAGGTCCAACGGTGAGGTTCTATCTGTAATGTCCAACTGTGAGGTTCTATCGGTAAGGTCCAATTATGAGGTCCTATCGGTAAGATCCAATGGAGTGGTTCCAACGGTAAGTTCCAACGGTGAGGTTCTAAAGGTAAGGTCCAACAGGGAGGTTCTAACGGTAAGGTCCAATGGTGAGGTTATATCGGTAACGTCCAACAGTGAGGTTCTATCTCAACAGTTTATCATACCTAACTCATGTTTGATGTAGTTTAACCATTCATAATTCAAATTCTTTGTGAATATATCAGCCTATAGGTGTTCATTTCCAACGAATTCAACAGTTATATCCCTACTATGATAATGATCTATCAAGAAGTGGTGTCTAACATCAATATGCTTTGTCCTAACATGAGAATTTGGATTTTTAGAGATGTTAATAGCACTTGTATTATTAAAATTTATATAGACACGTTAAAATTGATATCCATAGTATAGTAAAGTGTGTTTCATTCACACAATGTGAGCACAAAAACTACCGGCGGCTATATATTCAGCTTCGGTGGTAGTTAACGCAATAGAATTTTGTTTCCTACTACACCATGATACTAATGATTTTCCTAAAATGTGACATGTTCTAGAGGTGGTCTATCTAACTAACAACCAGCAAAGTCAGCATCTAAATAACTTATTAGATCAAACAGTTGTCCTCTTGTATAAAATATTCTTTAATTTATAGTACACCTGAGATATTTAAAAATTATTTTAACATTAGTTAAATGAGTCTATTTGGGCTTGGCAAGAAAACAATCACACAAGCATACACTGAACATAAAATCTGATCTTCTAGTAGTAAGGTATAGAAGACTACCAATCATACCTCGGTAATTGGTTTGATCCACCGGTTTACTAGTTTCATCAGCATCTAACTTACAAGTGGTACTCATAGGTGTATCACTACCTTTATTACTATCCAAACCAAAACGTTTTAGGAGATCCTTAGTGTATTTACATTGATTTAAAATAATGCCATTTTTATTTTGAAAATTTTGAAATCGAAGGAAAAAATTAATGTTCCCGCATTAAACACATTTCAAATTCCACTTGCATCATTTTTGTAAAAATAGTACATAATGAGTTTTTAGAGGATCCAAAAATTATATCATCTACATAAGTTTGTACAATTAAAAATACTTTGAAGATCCTTTTAATAATAAAATTATGATCTATTATTCCTTCAGTAAAGCTTTTTGAAATATGGAAAGAACTAAGTCTATCATACCAAGCTCTTTGAGCTTGTTTTAGACCATATAAGTCCTAAAATAGTTTAAAAACACAATTTGGAAAATTGGAATTTGTAAAACCGAGGGGTTGTTCAACAAATACATCTTCAGCTATGTACCCATTTGAAAATGCACTTTTGACATCCATTTGATATATATTGAAAGTCAGATGATCAGCATAAGGAAGTAGTGTAGTAATGGATTCTTGCATAGCTACAAGAGTAAAGGTTTTTTCATAGTCTATTCCTTATTCTTGACTATATTATTGTGATAATATTTTATCGTTGTTTCTTACTATGTTTCCAAATTCATCCACATTATTTCTAAACACCCATTTAGTTCCTATAGTCAATGTGCCTTTAGGTCTGTCTACTAATTCCCAAAAAAAATTCTATCAAAACTGATGCAATTCTTCTTGCCTAGCTATCACCCAAAATTCATCACTGATTGCATCATTAATATTTTGGGTTCATCCTGTGAAATAAAAGCTTGATGTTAAACTTGTTTTCTCAAATAAACTCTAGATTGTGTCCCTCTATTTAAATCACCAACTACAGCATCCACGGGATGAGTATTGAGAGTTATAATACCTCTCGAAAAAGTTTAACTAGACTCCACCTGATTGTCTATAGGGTCATATTGACTTGGCTCACATTCTAGAAAATATCCAGAACTGGTTGTTTTCAAAGGGATATTACTTTCTTTATTATCACTATCCAGAATTGACATGTCTTCCTCAAGATTTTCAAGAGTGGTTTTGGGTTCATGTTGATCAGTCTCATCAAATTTTACATGAATATATTCATACACATATTTTGTTCTCTTATTAAATACTCTATAGGATTTACTAGAGATTAAATAACCTAGGAAAATTCCATCATCATTTTTGGAAGAAAATTTTCCCCTATTATCTTTAGTGTTAAGGATAAAGACATTGAAACCAAAAACTCTAAATTAATTAACCATAGTCTTCCTATTATTCCCAAGCTCATAAGGGTTCTTCTTAAGAACAAGTCTAAATAAGACTCTGTTGATATTGTAACATGTTGTGTTAACAATATCACCCCAAAAACAGATAGTTAGATTATACTCAATGAGCATAGTCCGAGAAATATCTTGAAGTTTCCTATTTATTCTTTCAACAACTCCATTTTATTGTGGTGTTCTAGGAGTATAAAAATTGTGATTATACCAATTATGTTAGTAATAGGAATTGAATTCCTGATTTTCAAACTTACGGTTG
Source organism: Viscum album (assembly GCA_963277665.1). Classification (NCBI taxonomy): domain Eukaryota; kingdom Viridiplantae; phylum Streptophyta; class Magnoliopsida; order Santalales; family Viscaceae; genus Viscum; species Viscum album. The sequence continues at coordinate 303,397,565 of OY728141.1, read as the reverse complement.
TGATCACTTCTCATGGTCTTAATTCTATGTCCACTCAGATTTTCTACAGACTTGGAATATTTAATGAAGTAAGAACATGCTTTACATTTTTCAGGTAGAAAGTATACCCAATTATATCTAGAAAAATCATCTACATGAACATAAAAAAAGTGCTTCCCATTTTAACTTGAAACTTTTGATGGTCTGAACAAATCAATGTGAAACAACTCAAGTGGTTGAGAAGTAGAAACTTCTCTCTTTGGTTTGAAGGAAACTTTGTGTTATTTCCGATTTTTATAGAGATTACAAACTTTGATAAGAGGGAATTCCAATTTAAATAAGACTCTAACTAAACTATTCCTAGTCAGTTTCGTAAGTGAGTGCACATTGTAGTGTTCTATCCATATATTCCCAAAATAGGATTCCTTGTGAATCACATTTAATCAAGAAAATTTTTTCTTAAATAAAGAATCTAAATCAACAACATATACTTTCTCATTTATAATATTAGTAAATATTAAGTCCTTATTAGAATTAAAAACATTACAGGCATCATTTTCAAATTTAACATTGAAACCATCCTCACACAGCTGAGAGATACTTAAAATATTGTATTTTATCCCATCAACAAAAAGAAATATAGAAATTAATACAACATTAGGGTTACCAATTTGGCCAAAGATGATGATCTTCCATTTTTCATTATCATCAAATGTGACATGTCCACCATCAAATTTAATTAGGCTCCTGAAACACGAATTGTATCCTATCAGGTGTCTTGAACATCCACATTCCAAGTACCATAGAGTTTTAAAAGAGCACTTCATACAATTTTCCTACAAGACAGACTAATTATAGGGTAACTTTGGTGCCCAGATTTTCATGTGTCTAGAGAGGTTACCAAGTAAAACTTTTTGAACCCATTCTTATCTCACATATTTTTTATTATCAATAGATATATTTTGAGACATAAACACTTTGTTTGGTCCTTTTGTGATATTTTTTTCAAGAAATGGTCCAAAACCTGAACTTGTAGTAAATTGTCCAGATTTTGGAAGAGATTTGTTCTTAATAGTTCTTCTCTGTCCTCGCTGATATCCCATACTATTTGTATATTTTGGCGCAATCTATTTTCCTAGTAACTTATTCAAGGTATCTCTCCCTGTAGTAAACTTCTCATAAGATATCTTTAATTTATCATTGGATAATTTGAGTTAAGTATGTTTATTTAACAACTTAGCACATTTTTCATTCTCAATATTCAAATCAAACTTATAATTGGAATTTATATCTTTTTGTCTTTTCAATAATTTATAATTATCCTTGAGTTCATTAAAGGTATCCTCAAGCATTCTATAGTATTCAAATAGTTCAACCTTTGTCATATTTTTGTCATTGATTGATTCAATTTCATTCCCAGAATAATAACCATTAGGTATAAGGTAATTAGGTGATACCTTAGATGTTTTTATTCTGAAACACAGATTTTCATGTTTGTTCTTCTCACTATCAGAAGTGTCAGATCCTTATAATCTATCTTCTTAGGCACTCCAAGTATAATTCATAGCCTTTTTATAACCCTTTCCATTGTCATCATACATTATCTTAAATTTAAGCTTGGTAAAATCAACCATCACATGGAATTTCCATTTACAATCATAACAAACTATATCAGTAGTGTTATAATTCAATTTTATTTCCATTTTCCACTGTCCTTTATTATCATACCTTCCTTTGTAGTTTGATTTTCTAAATAACTTTCTATTTCGATAGAACTTTTTTAATATCCATGAAAGGTGATCCATCTCTTAATTACTATTATAGTATGAGTCTTTACTGGTGGAAGTGTCTATATGATCTAGAACATTTATTTTTATCTGTTCTTTGAGGTAGCAGTCTTGAATGCTATAGAGTTTTTCCTTGGTTCTTCATCTACTTCTTGATTCTATTTAAGTTCTTCTTCATACATCGTAAACATTCAAATAAGTTCCTTCACTAGTATCTTGCCTATGTCACAAGACTCTCGGATAAAAACATAAGTTCCTCTCCATATTTCAGGTAGGCATCAAAGAAATCTCATAACCTTTTCTTAGTTGTCCACTAGATTCCCAAGAAGACTCATGGTATTCACAATTTCATTGATCCTGAGATATATTTCAGAAATAATTTCTTCAGGCTTCATTTAAAAATTATGATATTTAATAGTATAAGTATTTATTATCATTTCTTTAACATTAGTTGTTCCCTCATGAGAAATGGCTAAAGTATCCTAAATTTCTTATGCAGTTTTCCAATTAAATAATTGATGGAATTATTCATCACATTGAGAACAATACAAATATTTCATTTATTATTTTTATTATTATATGTAGCTTTAGTCAACTGAGACCATGTGTCTCTAGTAGTAGCAGACAATACATGTTGTTCCTCAATTGTGTCCAAGAATTCTGGAACCATGCTTTCTAAATACATTTTCAATTTTAATTTCCACGGAGCATAGTGATTACCATTAAAGGTTGGTGGCATATTAGTAACGAAACCCTTAATTATGTTACCATAGTTAAATAAAATTTAATGAACTGAAAATTTAGATAAGAAAAAAATCTTCAGATCTTCAAGAAACAATAAAAATCATAAATGAATAATCTGACAGGTTTAATAATATTACAAGTATTAGTTAAAAGAGACTAAACTAACTCCTATGATACAAAATATTGGTCGGAGTGAAAACTCATGAGGGGGGTGAATTGAGTTCCTACTTAAAATATAAATTAAAAATTATATTATAAAGATCCCACAAATTGTGAAAATGGCCCAGTTAATTTGGGAATTATATATATAAAGGTCTATTTGGTCAAGAGGTTTCTCAATTGGTGATTAGTCCTCAGTTGAATTATTGTATAACACTTATTCAACTTTTGAAAAAAATTTAATCAATTAAACACATACAAACACTTACCTAAACTAACTATAAATGTGAATGCAAAACAGATTTATGTTTTAGCAATATGCAGTTGAAAAAATGTAAAACAGAGTAAAAAAAATATAGAGCACATGAAAGTAAAACAAGAGGTTCAGTCTCAAGCCAAGACTTAATTATCTCCACTTGGTGAAAACCTATCACCAAGCAGTTTATATTAACAATAAACTTGATATGCCGCATGTATCTAGCTTTACAAAATTTTTCACAAACTGTCCAAGGTTCAGACGTTCTACCATAATTCGTTGTGGGAAAGAAAAACAATACAGAACACACAGGGTCTCTTCTATATTTATACGTCGGAACAAAATTTAAGTGACGTTTGATGTGATGATATTCATTATCCTCCAGTTTAAGTACAGTGGAAATGTGTGTAAAAGATAGACACACACACTTATAGAAATTATAAAATGAAAGAAAAAAATAATTCTAATATGATGAGAAATAGTTTAGAAGGCCTTATGTGTTTTCATTTCAGCTCTTGAATCCCTGAAGCATGGATTTGAAGCTAGAGTCTTTCTCTGGAATTTTTCTCCAAAACAGAGTGTCGCAACCCTGGGTTCTAGCTTTATGGAATCAAATGTTCTGCTTATTGAGTGGATTGGAATTTTATGAGACACAGATGTTAGCCTCAAGTTCTTTTCCCAAAAAGATCTTTTGAGGTTCTTGGGGTTCGTAATGAAGGTGATCAAACGGTACTTCCTTGTTCTTCAGTAGTTTCCTCCTTGTGCATTTAACATCTCGAATTTCATTTCTCGTTTTTATTTGTGCCTCGTTGTCTATTTCTTCCTCAATCATATTTTTTATATTTGAGGTCTGAAAATAAGAGTAAGTACATCTCGTGAAATCATTCGTGTACCTCATACCGTCAATATATGGTCTCTTGATATGTCTACAATATTCATTAATTAAATTCAGAAGCATTAAAGTTATAAAATATAACTTTTAGAATAATATTATGATTTTTTCAATGTATAGAGTTGAAGAGTATGGTAGACTGTTAATGGTATCCTTCACAATGGTAGGCATTGCACATCAGTCAGCATTCATCGGTAACCTCTCCAATAACAACATTCCATCAATAACACCATTGATATCCTTTGATCAGTAAATTTCCATCAGTAACCATTCATCGTAAGGCTTACATCTGTAATCTTTCATCGGTATGCTTGCATCAGTACCCTTTTATCGGTGAATCTCCATCGGTAACCATTCATTGGTAGGAATACATCAGTAACCTTTCATCGGTGACTCTCTATCAGTAACCTTTCAACGATGACCCTTGCATCGATGACCTTTCATCAGTCAGCTTACATCGGCAACCATTCATCGATTGGCTTGAATCAGTAACCATTCATCAGTGAATCTCCATCGTTAACCTTTCATTGGTAGGATTGCATCGGTAATCCCTCATCAGTGACTATCCATAAGTAAAATTTCCTCGGTGACCCTTTCACTTAGATAAATTTTTCACTATAAGCTTAAAAAAAGTAAGGAGATTAAAAGTATATGAATATTACTTTGATATAAACTTGATTTTTAAATAAATTATTATCTTGTAAGAGAAACATAATTATCACAACAGAAAATATGATCTGAGATTATCAAAAATTGATTTGGGATTATCAAAACCTGATTTGGGATTAACAATCCATGATTTGGGATTATCAAAATAGGCGATTCCAACATAAAACATTGAAAAAAAAACAGAGGAATATTCAAAAAAAATATTTTCATGATGATGGTAAATTCACTTTATTTAATTCATGTTAAAATAAATACTTTGTAAATATTTCTTGTATAAAGTAAAAAAGATTTAATGTAATATGAAATGAATATTCCATTCAAAAAATATTATAAAAATTAAGTCATAGGTAAATATTTATTTAATAAATCATTTAAAATTTATAAAAATATTTCTCAAAACTTGTTTATAAAAAAATTCTTTTTTAGAAGAAGTTTATTCGAATAAAGAGAGAAATAATAATTATTTTATGAATATTTATTTTGAAATCACAAGTACATATTGAAATTAAAATGAAGGGAAAAATGAATTATCTATAAATAAATATAGTATAATAAAATAAATTATTCGTATTATCTAATTTTCAAAAGACATCATTATTGGAATCATATTCATGATAAATCCTGATATGAAATTTGATTGTAACATATTACTCATAACACTTAGGTAACTATTATTTGTAATCCAAATGAAAGAATAAAGTTATGTGAAACAAATAATATCATATGGATAAATAAATTCATGATATTAAATGTATAATTTGTTTTATATAGTCTTAATAAAATAATAAATGTTTATAACTAAACATATGTCTAAAAGAAGAGAAATTGAGACAAAAATACCTTTTCGCATTGGAAATGTTTGAACCATAAACCCCATGAATGAGAAATCATAAATGGATTTTTAAATCTCAATAATTTTCAGTTAAAAAATATTAAAATATATTCTCGGGCTGTATTTAAAAAAACAAAAATGAAATATTTGGTAAATATTTCATGTGTCCTACAAAAGTAAGCAAGTGAGACAAAATCATATATTATGAGTCTCAACATCCCTATTAGAAATTTAAACCTTTTGGATAATAAATAAAATTTTATTGTAAATATATTATGTATATATATATCACACCTATATTATTTACTTATGACCTTTTATTACCCATTTATAAAAAATTTCATTTTAATGTCATGTTTCAGGCAACAACTTGTTTGATTTTCATTAGTGTGTTGATTTTTTTTTTTTAGGCAACATAATTTGATCATAGATCCATAATCTAATGAATATAATCCATGGTAAAAATATAATATTTGTTAATTTTATATTTATTTTGATCAATACATAATATTTTGTGATATAGAATGAAATACATCGATCATGGAGACAATTGGTCGTACATAAACAAGAATTAATTTTCCATTTTTTCTATGAATTAAGAAAAATAATTTTTAATAATTTTTTCCCATCCATAAATCATTTTTAAATAAAATATTTCATTAATTTATATTAAATTTATTGTTAATAGCTTAAATGTACATCATAAGTGAATAGAAATTGCATCTCTTCACAAGGTTGAAGTTCACCCAACAAACGAGTAACGATATCATATCCCTAACTAAATTGAATGTAAGAAATTATTAATGATATATTTATTTAAAAAGTATATAATTTCAATAAATATCATATAAACAGATTAACATCATCATTATATACATCCTTTAAAGGTGGTGATAGAAAAAAAACTACACCATTTTATCTGATGATAATTTGTCATACCGGAGATCAATAGTTTAATTTTTGATATGATGAAATTATAGATGGATATAGGTTATTATATTTAAAAAATAAAATATTATTATATATGGTGTGCCTTTTTAATGTAATTTTTAATATACTACTTAAAGTGGAAATAATTAAATAAAAAAAAGATCATATTGAAGAGAATTACATTTGTATAAAATTGGACTTATTTTTATCAATTTTTTAGAAAACACAAAATTTTTATTTCAATATTTTACCTAATATATAATTTACACATTTAATTAAATATATTAAAACAAATTGGATTGGTTAACTTATTAATTAGAACACAATTTTGAACATTAAAATAGTTTTTAGAAATTGATTTCCCATATTTTGTAATGTTTTTTATTTTAATTTCCAATGAATTGGTCACAAAATAAACCATTATATATAGATGTCTAAACATTAATTTTATAATCTAGTTAATTCTATTGATAACACAACCTTTGGCTAGGTGATATATATAATAAAAAAACTATATTTCAATAGTGTTTTGTGTTTTTTTTAAAAATGATGTTTCGTATAGTACATGTTACACATACTATCACATGAAATGTAAGATAAACATAGTGTTGTGTTTAGTGATTGAAAATATTAGTGTTTCATATTACTGAAAAATACCAATGATACTAAATTTAAATAAAATAATATATATCATATATTCACATGGTGTTACATTGAACCGACTGTAAAATTTAATTCATCCATCAGAATTAGTCTCACAAGTACCTTTAATTGGGGACATTTCTTATTAAATACACCCTAAAGTTACCACACGAAATCATCTATATGGTTGTTTCAACACTAATATTTTTGGGTGGGTGGTATTATTTCGTAGAACCATCTCTGTTTGATCCTAAATTTCTACTGATTGTTCTTTATAATAATTATCACACTCCAATGGAATGACCTATGAGATAAGTTCATGTGATGGATCATGTATGTAAATATTTAGAAGTGGGGAATGGAACACATTTTGATCCTCATAAAGGTTAATTTGAAGGTCCATTTGATATTATACGGTCCCAATACGATCCATAATTTCAAATATATTTGTACATTTTGGGATTCCATTACAATTATTTCGTATATGGAGAAATTCATTGAAAAACATTATCTCAAATGTAAAATTCTAGATTTTATAAAAAATTATCAACAAAACATTACATTCATCATTTTTATCTCACTTAATTTTTTATGAATGGATATAAGATTTTATTCCCTTTCATCATCATTCTTAGTCCCAATATATTTTCTCATAATACTTCATTATAATAAATTCTTGTTCAATACTTACTTACATTTAGGGAATTATATTGATCCCTTTAAATAATCATGATAAATATAATTTTGTATGTGTACCCAACTAGTGGATAGTGACGATGCCAAAAACCATTAAAATACATATAACAATATCTGATCACATCCTTTAGGATTATAATTGTTCCCCTAGAATGACAATATATCTGAGGATGATATATAGTGTAGAAACACTATTATATCTGAAGATATTTCTAAACAATACAGAAAACATAGAAATAATCTTTAGATCCTAGTAAAATAATATATAATATAATACTCCATAAGACCTTACAACTTCTTTAATATAAATTCTGGAAGTAATATCCAGTGATAAATCATTGAAAACACCAATGAAGAATGATGAAATTATATGGTGATAGACTACAAAAAATAATTTTCTAAACATCAATGATAAGATAAAACCTAAAGGTTACCAACACCTTTAATCATATTTCATTTCATTGTAAGGGAATTATTCTTCCAATAACATTTTGACGAAAACATGTAAAGATCCAATGATTTTATTTCCATAAATATCTCATAAAAATTCATTAATATTAATCATGTCCAGTCACATGAATCCTTAAAATGGTTTTCAATGCCATTGAACACATGGTCAATGTTAAACTCTGGAAGCCCTGATGGTATTCATATGACTTATGTAAATGTTATCTGCAGTAATATATGATTCCCAATGATAATTCACCATATATTTTTTATTAAGATCATATCTTATACAGAATAATTTATAGTGGAAGATTGTATTTATCCTTGTACTAATAGAATATACAATGTTAAATCCTTATTATTTAATCTATGTATAAGAAGATAATAAATTCACAAAACCACATGGAATTTCACTAATGTAAGAATGTTTATAATTTCATATGGATAATTCATACAAAATCAAACATGAAATTACCAACATGGGATTAGAGGATAAGTGTTCCATAATTATAATGATTCAATTCGACCATTATGACATTAAACTAATTTCATTTTCCATTTTTCATTGAGGATTGTTTTTAATTTTCATCCTCATTATCCACGGGATTTTAGTACTAATTTACATAATTCACATGCATTTTTAACCTTAATCCTTAGATGTTGAGTACTGTATTCTATGAAAGATTCACCCAATTTCCCTTATTAGAAATCATTTTCCCATAACCGTTAAAATAAATCATTTTATTAACATTATTTATGAAAAAAATAATATATAGTCCCAAAAAATCAATATCCTCCATGTTTCATTACAAAATTCGAACATAAGTTAATTCAAATTTTCTTCATTCCATGGTTTTCAGATTTTCTACAGAATTCCATATTCAAGTTCGTATCCAAGACCAATGATTTTTATGTAACTAAAACCTCCATTTCCACCATGATATAACATGGAAAATTGATTTCATAGCTACTGAAGTATCTTATTGCTAACACCTATTGAAAACATGAATTTAATCCAATAAAGAGTAAACCAAACTTACATTTAGGTAGTATTATAAACCCAAATCATATAACACATGTCCTATAAAATTTTTCTCAATGGTTCCAATATATTCATCACTGGTCAACTTTATCATAAGGGATTAATTCTATTTTTTCATTTGAAGAACAAGAAAAAAGCAATTATTGAAAAATATGTTCACAAACCCATCCCACTGCCAAGAATAAATTTTTCAATACCTAGTTGACAATGAACACACTAAAAAATAGGATTTTTCATCATAATAGACTAAATAGATTTTTGTTTACTTTATTTCTCATTTGGGTGTTCATCATGATTCAAATCCAAATAATTTTGTTTGTTCATAGAGACAAGATGTTTCATTTCATATACCACTAAATTTGACTTATTATGATAACAAATTACTACATTTTCAATCATACATGGAATTAGAATTATTACTTTGTGGCCCATCTATATAATAAATCCCAAAATACATACTATGAGTAACAATAATCATAGTGTGAAATAACTTAATCATTTAATTCTCTAAAAGGATTTATAAACCCCGACACATTATTTTGAATATATAACACCTAAGGAATAACTTATGTGTTTTGTATTCATTATTTAAATCCATCATGATGGATAATAAATTTTTTTTGAACTTCCAATGAATATCCCTCAGGAGTCTAAAACCAATTTTATAGCACAACCAGTTTTCAAGCACTCGGTAATGATCAAGTCTAGTAAAATCATATATTTTTGAGTTATTTTCACGTGGTATATTTGTTTTAGACCAACATAAACATGTTTAATCTATAAATTGATGTAGTTATTTGAAAACCGAACTCTCCAACCTCTAATAAAATTTCATGACAAATTCTATGACTTGTATCATTCATTGACTTTCCCCTAGACACATCCTTAGGGAACTCACTAAGAATTCCTCATTCCAAATTCAATATAAAAACTAAACCTATCCTATGATACCAACTATAAATACTATGACATTGAATACATTAAAAATACTTCATTTTATATATATATTATTTACATTACAAAGATATATTCCTGAGGATCATAATTGTATTGGTCTATGAGAGACTAAAAAATATATTATCATTTATTGAATTATTGTCACCATATCCCATAAATATATTTACATATTAGTGTCTTCATATACATACCATACATAAAACCATTCCTAAAAACCATATAAGAGGATAAAAAATAAAGGATGAGATCATATTATTATTATTGGTAAATAAGGAAGATAACTAAGAATAAAATGATGTTATGGGTATGAGAACACTAGCTGGTCATTTGAAAACCACACCCCCAATATCAGAGATCTTAATCATTAGTCAGGGAAAAAATTTTAGAATTTAATAAGACATGTATCATAATGAAATCAATGATCATGATCAATGATAGAATAATGATTTAGAATAATTGGAACTGTGGAATTCAAAGGATCCTTGAAATCAATATTCAATAAATTTGAGGAACATTTTCAATGATATAATTATCGAATCAGTCTACTCACAAAAATATTAGAGTAGTCAGGGTTTACATCCAAGAAAATCATTATAGGTGAAGTCCATTATAAAATCTAGATCACTCTTTATTCCATTATGATCTATCTCATGAAATATAAATCTTTAACCAATGCATTATAGGGAGATATTGGTCCCACCTATCAAACAATCAAAATCATACATATGTTTTCCATATGATCATAAAAAATTCATAATAACATATACCTTGAAAGGATACGGTGTTCTTAAACACATAATTATGTAATAACCTATGGAAAAGATAAAAATTTCATTGGATGGAGTTGGTTCTCTTGAAAAAAATCAGTGTGTTTTATGTTAACCTCTATTAATTGTTTTCAATATTAAAAAACACTTTTTTATAACATTATAGTTATTTTTACTGAAAGTGTATATGCTAATATTATAATATTAGTTGTCACATTGACTGTTCATAATAGTTTACCTCTATGATAAGACCCCAAAAATTCAATGAAATAATTCTTAAATATATATTATATTGAAATATAAAATAATTTTGTGGGCCAAAATGGTTTAAGATATCGTGGATAGTTACTCATAAGACTTTGAGGAGCCTTCTTATGAAACATTATCATGGTATTATCTTTCTTATGATTCTATAAGAATTAGACCCACCACTAAAAATATAATATTTTATATTTTATTGGATGTTACTTTATATAGATATGTGTATTGATCCCCATACTATAATATTATAATTAATGAATATTAATGGCCACATACAATGATATGTTGATGAAAACTATGATGATATATTTTCACAGAATGGTGTGATACTATTTTTTAACCATGAGTTGTTTTTTATGATTAATTAATAAATAAAGGAATTTTTTCTTTATCATATTATATAAATGTTGATATCTTAGACCCTTTCATCTACATTGTATATCATAAATAAATCCTTATCTATGGTGTTATAGATGAATGTTCGATTATGTGAAATCCAAATAAAGACACATGTATCACAATGGATGACTGCACTAGCATGATACCTAAATGATTACAAATACTATTATAATGGGATAATATTACATAGTAAGAATCTGTATGAGGTATTATGTCATAGAATTATTATCATACTTCTTTATGGAATACTTGGACTGTTTCTTGAGGATATCCTTGGAATTTACAGTGCATCACCTAAGGCCCCTAAGAATGTGATTATGATGATAGTCACAAAAATAATGTATATATAATATCACATTAATAATATATTATTAGTTATTATTTAATATTTCAAAAAAATATTATCCATGAATGTGGTTTAATAATTATTCAAGTTTTCTTGTTCACATATATTTCATCACTACTTGATCCATAGAAAATTATATGAGCAGAATAATTAATTAATATATTATTCAATCTTTTGAATATAATATTTATTCAAATATTAGATAATAATTTAATTATATTCATTTATCAAATAAATAGTGTTTTTCTAAGGCCTGAAAAATAGTTTATAGAATAGTGGACTATGTTTAATGGTATGGGTATAAAAAAATATATGTATTTAAATAATTTGATTATATATAATTATGTTTAATTTTACAATTTAGTGGTTTTCAATAAATATTATTATTATTATCGATATGAGGTCTATTTATATATTAATAAATAATAATGAGAATTTATGGAATAATTTATCTCTATCACTAATGGTATATAAACCAAAAATTATTATATTTAAATAGATCAAATCCTTTCCTTTTTTTAAAAAAATAAATACAAATAATCCTCTTAAATATCTATTGATATCCCGTATATATAAATGATATCAGTAATGGTGAGCTATCTTCTTCCACTATCCACTCTTCAGTTAATGAGATCATGGATAATCCATTAGAAGTAATTATCTTGGAAATCAAAGGTGGATGATGAAACTGATAGGATCTAATGTGATATGATTTAGCTATTACTACGGTGATGTTTTGAGATTTCTTTAACACATATGGATCACCACTTTAGAAAAACTAATCATGATTCCTATAAAAAATGAGGGTACAACATAGATCCATTGCCGTAACAATCAACATACAATGAATTTATCATGAGGTAACTCTTTAATTTCATTAATTATTTATAAAAAATATGTGTCTATCATGATCTTTGTTTAAAATATTTTATATATTGTTTATATTAAAATTTTAAATTCTATTGACGATGAAATTTATCATTGGATAAATACCAAAATGCGTATCACTACTGAAAAAATGCAAGGATAGTCATAATCCAACACATGTTTCTACTACACCTGGAACCATCAAGTGGTATTAGAGCTGGTCAAATAATTTTTTATAATTATTTAACGATTTTTTATTTCATTATGCATAAGTAAATGGTTTTCAATTCCATCACAATCATTCCTTAATTAAAATAATGATATATACTTACTTCTCTTCATGTCTCATAAATATAATGGAATTGAATACATTTTTGAATGAATAAAAATCAAAGATATCTTTCGGTGGTGCTGAGGAATCTAGTCAGATAACAGAATAGTTTACACCATGTAATGTTGAGCTACATTTCATGTACTCATATATAGTTTACCAAGAGTTAATTAACAATTAATTAATGGTGTGAGAATTTATTAAATATGTTTCATTTTGTTATATAATGTGTGCTGATTTGGACTGCCTAGAATGTGGTTTACCAGGGTACATATTGTGTAACTTCTATACACTAAAAATAGTCCTTTATTCAGACATGGTACTTGTATATTCTTACACTGACTACCTTTTTAGTGACTATTTTACATGAAGAATACACTATCTATATCCCATGTATATTCCTTGTACTTCATATTTTTATATGTCATTGATACATGTGGAATCCCGAAGCATGTGTTACAGATATATGGTGAAAAAACAAACACGTAGTTTAGCTCCAATGTACAAGTCAACTAATTTACTAAATTATGGAGAATTAGAAAAAAAATTATTACAGTGTTAAAACAAATCAACATATACTTTTTTGGTCATTAATTTGGTCAGACATGCAATAAAATTTGTTTTAATAAATATAAATCATATTAATTTCAGTTTAACGTTAATATATTATATCACATATTAGTCATGTAGAAGTTATTAGTCAACCTCTATTGATTAATAATATGTGACAGAAAAATAATAATGTATATGTAACCATTAAATTGACACCAAAAATTATGGAAGAATGTGATAATTCATGTATGTCGTATTTTGTAAGAGTAAACAATATTTGACTATAATACATCATGGTTAGTTTGTATAGTTACTCACTTTGTTTCCTCCAAGGTGCATATTATTACTATAAAATGTTAATTTTTAAATAAATTTGATTAATTTTTTAAAAATTATGATTTATGAGAATATTTGGGAATTTTGAATGAGAATTAAAAAAATAATCGATTAATTATAGAATATAATTAACTGATTAGACAACTATTTATCATAAAAATTTATGATTATGAATTAAATATTAGTTTTCTTAAATTCTTAAATTGTTTCATGCATATGAATATTTTGATCCTAGATCCATCCATTTTATCTGATTAGGTTCATATAATTTAATAATTAATTAAATTGTTGGAATGTGTTCCATCTATTCTATTATATTATAGTGGAATTTTTTTCCAATGGTTTATTTTATGTAAACATATCTTCTAACCTATTTGTAAGTAAAAAAATATTCTTCTAATAGAGATTCTATTTTAGTGGGGGAATTTCAGGTTTAGATCTGAGGTGAAATGAATCTAATATTGTTACATTAGAAGAATATGAGAAGTTTATAACAAAAACATCAATTAGTTGAAGTGGTTTTCCCATATGTCAAAAAATTTATTATCATCCTCTAGATAAACTAATGATTAGTACAATATCATTATTAAATCACATTATTGGTTTATTTCCAGAAAGTTCCATGGATATTTCAATTTTGATATTTTTTATAGAACACGTGAATTATTTAATTAACAAGTATACAATATGGAAGTAAACTTTATTATATTATAATTAAAGGATTTTTAAAACATGTTTAATAATGTTTATAAATCCACATAATATTATAAATTGTATATTAAATATAATAATTTTTAATTTACAAATTAAAAACAGAAATACCACATTTATATTTATTATGTCAGTATATCCTTCCACAGTTATTGATAAAATAGAACAATAATTCAATGTGCTTGAACATCCAGTGTTTTAGAGATTTAAATTATCATGTAATTGTAATGTTATGTTTTGGGTTAATATAAATTTGATCACATCATGGGTTGACCACCAATAAAAGACCAAGAGAAATTTAGAGGAAAGGGTTGATGAAAAAAAATTTATGGAATTCATGATTGGAGAGTTAACTCAATATATCAAGAAACGTTGTGTTAATGTAGTATTAATTTATAATTTATACCTAAAAACATTATATTTTCATATAATGAAAATTATAAAGTTATGATTTGTGAAATATGGATATGTTCTCCTATATTGTCGAAGCAATGAGATATTTCAATGGAAATTGGGACTGATATTTGATTTCGATAAAATACTAAGAGATTAATAAATATTATATTTATATTTATAAATTATATCAAAAAAATTATTAAACATATTATCATATTATTTTTTGATGAAATAATATAAACATATTAATTCAAATCACTACAATTCAGACATAGTAATGATTAGTTTTTCACCAACCCAATCTTAAAAGAGATGCAAAGGAACATGTGTGTTATCCTACACCAAAAAATGAAATTACATGTAATGGATGAAACTACTACAGATGTTCCGGATAATTATTATTGTGAGGAAGAGTCATCTCAAAATGAGATACATTTAAACAATGATACAAATTTTCAATGATTCATTCTCTCATCCATGATCAATAAGCTTTTGATGCAGCATGAGGACATGGTTGGATATAACAAGATGTATCACCTTTATGTTATATATCATGAGAATGATAGAAAAGTGAGATATGAGAACTCTAGTTAATTATTTAAATATAATCTTTGATATTCTATGATTTATATGAGTAATTTAGTCAAGTTTATTAGATGCATTGAATGCACCGACATCTTAGGGGTAAAATTACAAGAGTATTTTCAGAGATAACTCATACATTACTCAATACACAATACCTTATATAGTTTAATTATTAATTATAACATGATCAATAATTATACGAGTATTTTCTATCAAATTTCATTTATTCACCATGTGGATACCTAAATGGTTTATTACAAATCTAATGTTCTTATAGTGAATAATAAAAGGACTAACAAGTTGAATGTGCCTAAACCTCATAAAAAGTCTAAAGAGTCTGAGAAAAATACTTTAAAGAAGATGAATATATAGATATAGGGTATGTAAATGGATGTAGTATATTTTTCATGTGGATTTAAAGTCCACCAAAAAGAGAAATTCACGAAAAGTAAGAGAAATATAATTTCTAACTAGTTATCGAGTGTAATATTTCAATTTCTACAAATTGGGTTTTAGTTAGAGATTTTTTTTTTCAAATTATTTTCCAAATGTAGGGAAAAAATACATTCGTAATAATTACTATACCCTAGGTTGATTTCTGATTTTCTAATGATGTGAGGATAGTATATCTATCCATTAGTCACTACCACATTTCATTACCAATGAGACTACAATTATTTTTGAGGGACTCTTATATGTACAAACAGTTTCCATGAATATAATTTCTAGATCATCTATATAGGGACATGTTTTTGTTTTCATGTTTAGGAATAAAATATTTTTCAATACTACAAAACTATGGTTATCCAGCACTAAGGATTTAATAGATTCAGCTAAAAATAATGTTAAATACCACATTTGGTAGCGTGAAAATGACCCCATTTATTAGCAATTTTTTGCAACTACTAATTAAATTTTTCTTAAAAATAATAATTTTTTTAAAAATAATATATTAATATATATGTATATATCAATATATATAAATATAATTTATATTTTCTGAAATATGTTTTAGATAAAGTAAATAGGCATTTAAACTTAATATATAAGTCATCTGTAGAAATGGATATTAAAATAACTAATAAAATATATTTAATTAATAATTTTATTTTTATTACTAAGTAATAATCATTTAATATCAATTTCATGATAAAGAATAAAATTATTAACAAACCATCTTTAAAAATTTAAAAACATAACTCGCACTTTAATGACCATGAAATTTGATATAGGTGTCCCTTTGGGCTCTATAACATATCAAGTCATAACCTAAAATGAGCTGTATACCAATAGTAAACAATGATTCAAAAACTACTTTTAGAGAAACTCATTTTTTCTCATACATGCGTATGGGGTTGAGAGTCATTTTTAATGTCGCATCATGAAAAAACTGTCACACCAGAGCACAAACTATATCATGATAGTGTATCATAAGAAAACAAATGAATACTAGCTATAAAACCCCTCTATGATGAAATTTATTTTCTACATACATGATGTATTTATATATATGGATCAAATACTAAAAAGGGTAGTTGGGGAAAAAATGAATTTGTTGAACTTAAAGCTCACTATATAAAAAATTATGTATAAGAAAAAAATTCCACAGGCCCTCTTTGGACATAGTTGTTCGTGAAACACATGATTGCATATTTCCCCATTAACAATAATAGTAATAGGTCTTTGTCAATTATATAGAAGCTTTGATAATGTTAGCAATGTTGAAGGGTTAGCTTCAATAATTGTTGTAAAAATTGTTGATAAATTCTTGATTTAATAGTGCTAAAAGAAACATTGATAAGATGGAGGCTTTATATGCATTTTTTAGCACTAATAAAGGGGAATTTTTCAACATTCTTTTATCGATGATAAAGGCCACCTTTATCAATGTTTTTTTGGATTATTAAAGACCCCATTAATGGTACTAAAAAAATAACTGATAAAGGCCCACCTATTAAAGGGTATATATTTTCTCATGCCCCCACCATTTTATCTGCACTTCCCACCCACCCCCATTTTTATAGATTCCCCCACCCCTTTATCATGGATTTATATAAGTAAACTCTCTCACATGCTTCTATCCCTCTCATAATTTCCAAACCTGAGACCCCACCTAATACACCATCATTATTTCCACTCCCTGAAATTGTTTTTTCTACCATTTATGATATATCTATCTTTTTATATAAATATTGGTACATTTTTTACCTATATAATTAAATATATATATATATATAATTACATATATATTTATATATAGATTATTCAAAATGGATATTGATTTTTATTCAGGTAGTGTTTATATATTTTTAAATATTTTATATATGTAAATATATTTAATTACTTATTTATAAAATTATATTTTTAGGTGTGAATATAAGAAAATTATCTACATATTGTTCTATTTTTTATTATAAATAAGATTACACTTTGAAAAATGATAAAAATAAAAATACTTAAAATCAATATGAATGTAATCTCTTCGAATAAATTGTATCTCCGTATAAAAATATTTTTTTAATTTCTTTATAATCAATTTTTTCTAATTATCATATATATATTTTGTGTAAATGAATATTTATCCTCATCTAAAACATATTTAGAATTTATATATTATCTTTATATCAATATAACTATATTTATATATTAATATATTTTTGTTAATGAAATATACTTTTTTTAAATGTTTCATTTATTAGTGCTAGTAAAAAAGTGCCGATAAAGGCTGTAATTATCTGTGATTCTAAAAAATTTCTTATAAATCCCCCCATTCATCACTTTTTAACTAACACTGATAAATGACACTTTTATCATCACTTTTTTTCTATCACCGATAAAGTGGGGTCTTTATGAGTTCTTTTTTTATAACTGTTAATAAAAGGCACCATTTTTCATTTTTTAAGTATTTTTATGATCCCATTTAACATTGCTTAAAATTGTTTTGTAAATAAACCTTAAAAAAGTGATTTTTAGAGCACTAACAAGCATAATGTTTAATAGTGGTTTTAGCTAGTGATGTTAAAAACATATCTTTTTATAAAACCAATTTAGTAGTTGTGAGACGTAAACTGCATAAGTATAATACTGAGGTAAGAGATCAAAAACATAATTAGTTTTTTATTCATAGAATATGGTGTCTCATTATTGGTGGACAATAATGAACTTATCTCCAAGAAATGTGCATTAGAGAGATGAAGAACTACATAATGGAATAAATAAATGATTTAGGAAATTGTTTCCATATATTAGAACCATTTTTGGGTTATCATGGGTGAAATAGTTGACATAAATACCATTGGTGAAAATGGTTTTTCAAGTGAAAAACAGACATAAAATGTAATTTTAATACCTATAAATAAAGATTAGTGCCAAAAAGTATGAAACAACATCATGGATGGACTATGGTTGTACAATTTTACTAGTTCCTAGGTTTAAATTCATTGTAATTCTACTTGATAAAAAAGCTTACCATGACTATGAAATTAGGAATATGGATGTTAAAACAACATTACTTAATTAAAACCATTAAAAGATATCTACATGACACAACCATATGGTTTTGTCGATATGGGTGATTCTAAATGGAATTTAAAGTTGCAGATACCCATTTATGGATTGAAAGACCTATCCAAGTCTTGGAAAATTAAATACATTAAATCTATAAAATAATTTCTTTTCATTAATATTGAATGTGATACTTGTGATACAATAGGTTTATTGGGAATGTATTATTTATCCTAGTAGTATATTCTAATGATAAATTACTCATTAGAAATGACATACTAATCTTAT
Source organism: Viscum album (assembly GCA_963277665.1). Lineage (NCBI taxonomy): Eukaryota > Viridiplantae > Streptophyta > Magnoliopsida > Santalales > Viscaceae > Viscum > Viscum album. The sequence goes on along the minus strand of OY728141.1, from coordinate 303,378,190 downwards.
AATTTGTTAACCACTATTAAACTATTTGTTTTATCATAAATGACATAGATGAGGAATATTATATTATAGGGATTAAGTTTATCTTTTATAGATCCAGGAGGCTTTATTTAACTATTAAATGTATAGAGTGACAATAAACTCTTGATATTATGTACAAAATAATCAAAGACAGTATTGGTTCTAATGTCACATTATATGCATCTTACTAGGGAAATATATCCTAAGTCCCAACATGAGATATAGATAAAGAGTGATATCCCATAGGATTCAGTGATAGGATCATTAAGTTATTCCATAATTTGTAAAATACATGATGTTGTATATGAATTGATCATGGAATAAATATATCTATAAGATATAAGAGAATAATATTTCTATGTTGTTAAAACTATTATCATGTATCAGAGAAAAACTAGTTATATGTTTCTGGTGTATGGATGAGATGAAAATATAGTAATCATGGTTTATATTGATGTTTTTATTCAAACAAATCAAAATGATCAAATGTTTAGTTAAGTAATGTTTTCTATCTTAATGTAAGAGCTATGATATAGAATATTTCAAATAAACTAGTTGTCACAGATTCAACAATAGAGACTTGTTATATAGAGGCTTATGATGCATCTAAGGATGTAGTTTGGATATTAAATCATGTCTAGGATAATGATGTGGTATCTATTAGTAATGTCCTTACCCCATTTTATATTGATTTTAAAGTTGTTGTGGCGATTGAAAAAGATCCAATGTCACAGTAATAAATAATGAACCTACTCCAAATTATTTCCTCTTGAAGAATCTTACCAGAGGGGTGATGTTTTAGTAAACAGAGTTCCCATATATGAAAATATGGTGGACCCATTGGCTAATGTTGAATATTATAAGACGTAAGGTTGTATTGTAAGATATAGTGTGATGAAGGTTATTAGTAGTTATCAGTAGTGTAAGTGAGAGTCTGTTTGAGTTTGTTCCCATGAACAATATTTTGTGTCCATTATGATATTATATATTCATTATTTTGAAAATTAGTAAACTTCATATCACATCATGTTTTTTTTTCAATGTGATGTAGTATGTGATAATTCCATAATAGTATATGACACGCTAAAAGGTTATAGAAGTATCTCTCTATGATAATAACCCAAACATTCCCTGAAAGTTTCGTTAAATGTATGTTTCGTAAGTATATGAAATCAATATTGGGGGCCAAATTTAATAGGATATCATGTGTGGAGACTAATAGGAAATTGATGCACCTTCTCATGGTATACTCTCATTTTAATATACAATGTAGTATATTATGAGAATAAGACCCATCAATATGTAATGAATAATTATATTTTTCAATTTATATTCTTATATGTATTTGTTTTTATTGACACTTAACTTTAAGATTATTATTAATGTGTATTATAAGTCATGTACTTTGATGTATGGATAAAAACTATGACGACAAATATTCATAGGGTGGTTTGATACATTGGGTGCATCACGAGTTTTATTTTATTAATGAATATTGTGATAGATGATATTTGCCTTCATTTATATAATGGAAATTAACATCTCAACCCCTCTAATGTAAATTATACAGCCTAACTAAATCCATGGCCAGGGTGCCCTATAGGCAAGTTTAATTTTTGAAAAAAATACATCATACACATTGGTCAATGGAATGATGTTTAATCATACTAGATTAGCGTTATTGAGAAATATATATTATATGAAACATTGAACATCTATATGTGGAATTTTGTTATTTCAGCACATATTTATATTTATACCATGCTTTGGCATGTTTCTAGATGATAATGTTGTTCAATAGTCAGTTTTTCTAAATTCAACTAAGAAAGAGGCCAAGAGGGTCAAACTCTCTGTGTTTCAAAAATATCAATTAAATAATATATTATAATTAATTATTTATTAAGTTGAATAATTATTATTCTAGAATGTGGTTTAATAATTACACATGTTTACCTAACTACATATATTCTTTCACAAGTAATTAGATTAAATATTATATGAGTGGAATATTTAAAAGATATTTATTTTTTATTTTGTAAATATAATATTTTTTATTAAATTATAATGTTTTGATATTTTTTTATTAAATAAATTGTCTTTATTCAAGGCCCAATAAATATTTAGGTGAAATAGAGGACAAATTTTTTTTGTAAACTATAAATAATATACATTGAATATCTTTTTCATTGATAAAATTTAGTATAATTCTTTATTATAGAATTTGAAATCAAATAATAATATTATTATTATTATAGACATTGGAAATTACATGGATTATAAAAATAAAAAAGTGCATTTTTTGAATTTTTTATTTCTAACCCTTTTGGTACGTAAAATATACTATATTATTTTCAAGATATCTCATTCATTTTTGTATTTTTGAACCTGGAAATCTAAAAAATCCTCTAAAATATTTAGATAGAATCATTCTCCATGAATTGTACCAATAATGGAGAAAGAACTTCTTCCACCTTTTCATCTCTATTAAAGATATATTATTTATAATCATTGCAATGTGATTTTATGGGTGATCAAAGGATAATGACAGAAGTGATAGGATATTTCATGCTAGCACCTAGAGATTCTTAAAAAAATGTTCCTAGATTTGTGGATTATAGGTTGATCACCCCTTGATGGGATTTTTTTTTGATTCTTACATTGAAATAATGATATGACATAGATCTGATGTCATATTATTTAATGAAGTAAGAATTTCCTACTGGTTATTTTTTTATTTATTAAATTAATTATAAATAATTAGTAGTGATCTTGGGATTTGGTTTTGACATTTTATCATTTATTTTAATTCAATGATTAAATTATGATTATCATGGTGACTATCGTTGTGTAAAAATTATATTTATCATTGATCATAGAAAAATTGAAATTATGACATGACCTATCACATTCTACTATTGTGCCAAAAACCTTCCTCACGATCATTTAATCATTTCTTCATAGCATAGCATGTGGGAAGAATTAATTTTCATAAATACCATTTCATTATAGTCATAAACCATTAATATAAATAACAATATAGGTATCCTTGGATCATACCCCTTGTAATGAAAATGTGACATCAATGGATGTAATCCTAGATGGAAAATTATATTGTAAATATAGATTAAAATTTCTTGAGGAAGTTATGTTTTTATCTAAAATCAAAATCTAAAACTAAAATTTAATAAGATTATTTGGAAAAAAATTAAATAAACATGAGATCTTTTAAAGGATTCATCAAAAAATATTTAAAAAAATTATTGGATAAAATTCTTTTGACTTTGAAAATACATTTTTCAATTATGAATAATCATTGAAAATGTTTTGATTGAAAATTACGTAAAAAAATTATGATCTATTTAAAGAAAATAGTGGACATTTTTTGTGGTAAATTTTATTCGTTTAATACAAGTTTAAAATTACCATTTTAACATGTTAGGTAAAATCCAATAGGGAATTTTTTCGAAAAAAAAAATAATTTATCTTTTAAAAAAAGTTAAAATGTACAACATGGGTAGAAATGAATTTGATAAATCATTTTAATAATGTTAAAACATGTTATAAGTTTTTATAAAATCAAGGTTATTGAAGGATAGGTTTTATCTAATAAAGAGATAAATAATGATTATTTTTGTAAAGAACTTTTTTTTAAATCCTGAGGACAAAAATAGTGGAAAATGAGATGTAAAAATTGACCTCTATAAATATCTACAAGATAAGAAAATTCATTAGTCTCTGGAGATATATATTAATTAATTTCATAATTTCAAGCATAATCATTTTAAATCCTAATAAGTTATGAGATTATAACATAAAACCCTTACCACACTAGAAAATTTTAAATGGAAGCCCAATAATTGAATAATGTTTTTTAAAACTCAAAATATCATGAAAAAAATTAAGTCTAGATATTACATGTAAAATGGACTTTATATACCCCTCAAAAAAGAAGATAGGGGAAAAATAACATATATATCAAATAATACTAATTAAGACAACAACCACTTACAACTTTAGTAACGTTGAACTATAAAACACATGAAATAGTGATCAAAAATTGGATATGTAAATACCAGGAAATTTCAATAAATGAATCATAAAAATAAATCAGGTTAATTATATACACCACATAAGATAAATAAGTGGTGAATATTGAATATTCCACCCTTAAGTAATAAAGTGATATAGAAATATGGTTCCGGAAGTATGGAACTTCTTTATACACATTTGAACATAATGTATATTAAATATAAGTTAATTATACATATATTATTGCGAAATAAATAAAAATATCATAACATATATGATTTACTTTTAATTTCTCATTTCAAGTTTGTATAAAATTCCCTGGTAATGTTACATTATAGGAAACAACTGCTTTGTTTTTCTTATATGTTTGGATTTGTTATTTTTACTTCTTTTTATTTTATCATGTATACCTAATCTATTTTTTTAAATGATGTAAATATCATAAATATTTATTAAATATCTATTTATACAAATATGGTAAATTTATAGATATATAATGAAATACAATGTTTATATAGCTAGTAGGATGCACCTATAGATGAATGTAGATTTTATTTTTCAAAATGATTGAAAAGAATAAATTTAAATAATATATATTTAACGTATAAAAATTATAATGTCATATATATCATAGATATTTTTTAAATGTTTCTTTAATACCTTTTATATATAGGAAAAGTGAAAATGAATCACATTACATTGTGAGGTGTTAGTATGCCATACACACAAGCGACGTTATCGTATCCACCATAAAGTGGAAAGTAAAATGGAATGTATGATATCATATTTATAAAGGTATATTAATGTAATAAATATCATATAAATATTTTATATCTATCAGTATATCCATCCTTGAATGGTTTGTATAGAAAATAAACTATATTTATTTATAATGTGGTAGTTCACCGTACACTCGATCCGCATTTTTTTACATTTGATTGAAATGGTGATTTATATATGTTATTGAATTAGAATAATGAAATATCATTATATATTAGTATGTTTAGTTATTATATTGTAAAATTTTATTGAAAATTGAAGTTGAAAATGAATAATTAAAAAGAGGGATCTTGGTGAAAACAATATCTTTCATTTGGAAGCACCTCTTTTAGATTCTTTTTTATGGACCATAATATTGGTATTTTAGGATTAAATTTTTTTTATAAAATGGATAATGATTATGGTAATATATTTTTTGAGGTTTTTCTAAACTATATGGACAAATAGATGTCAAAAAATTAACGGTGGTGGTTTCCTTTTTTAAGTGTGGGAAATGAACCCTCTTGGAAACTACTAGGAAATTTTTCAAAAGAATCCAAAATAATGAATTCGTTCCCATGATAAAATCCTAGAAGTATCCTTAGATTAAAATTTGGGTATAAAAATATTGATGTATTTTCATAAATTAGTATTTTCAATGTGTAATAGTCAGTTTTACCCTTATGTTATTAGTTTAACCCATCCTAAACAAATTTTTAACTTAAAATCAATAATTAAAATTTTCTATTATTTCAATATTCACTATAGCAAAAAAAATATGTTTGTCTTATTGGATTATTTTTATGATTTTGAATCCAAATATGTATTCAATTTTTTATAATTTCGTTTACATAAGAGGAGAACATTTAATTATATATTTATCCTTCAAACATGATAAAGAAGCAATTTTCCAAAGAGAAAATGTTCAAATGATTAAAATGTTTTTCAATAAATATTAAATGAGAAGATTATTCCTAAAAAATAAATTTTATTAATAGATATATAATTTTACTAGTTTTACTTATAAAAAAATATTTAGCGATTGTTTTTTAAAATCATTATATAAAATTCAATTTATAATAAAAACCATTATTTTTCACTCTTCATCAAAAAAATTATCTTTTAAAATTATTATAAAAAATTAATTGAATTTATTTTTTTATGTTATGATTTATAAAATGAGGTTTATTTTTACCAATTTAATTTTTATTTTAGAAAATTATAACTTTATTCTAAGTGTTCCAAAAGATTTGTTTTAAAAAAAATACAATTTTTATGCAAAAATAATTTCTTATCTTTATATATTGTTTATAAACCACAAAATATGTATGTTAATTATTAGATTGAATATAAAATATATAAATTTAAATGAAATTAATTCACCAATAGATATTTTTTTAGTTTATTTATGCTAAACAAATGTGTGTACATAAAATTAGATCCTCTGAAAAAAAATTCTTATATTTTGAAAATTATTTTATTTTCATTTCTAAATAATTATTAACAAAGGAATTATTCATTTATCTATATATATAAACAATATTTTCATGATTTTGTTAATTTTATTCAAACATTCCATCCCAATTATAAGGTGTAAATGTTATATTAAATAATACTATTTCAATCGTATGATATGATTCATTTAAACTTAATATTGTGTGTAATAGAAGTTACACTCAATGTTTTGTGTAATTCAAGATAAAATAATTTTTCAGTATAAATATAGATAAATGTTTTGTCCCACATAATGTATAAAATTAAATAGATTATATTCATTTAAAAAATATTATTATCTGAAATCATGAGGAGCTGATTTACAATTTCAAACCTTTGAATTTTAGATTTCCAGTTACTGGTAAAATGAAAAAAGGTCCTCTATTTTATAAAAGATTATATAAATTAGGTGAAAAGTAAGAATGTGAATTTGTATTGTATTGTTTTTGCGGAGGTTATTCCTCAATTATAGTAAAATGAAGAACCTTAATGATATATTATTTCTTTATGTCTAATTTTCATAACAATCCATGGTAACTCAATTGTGATGTTAGATAAATAAAGTATTTATATATTTGAGACAATTTCAATCAATATTAATATTCATTTTATTTTATATTTTTTTATAATATAATCCTAAAAATTTAAGATCACATGTATTTTTAGTGAAATTTTTCCAATTATATTTTTTTAAGAATAATTATATGCATCATATCTCTCAACAATATATGGATTCAATTATTTATATAAAAATTATATTTACCACTTTATTTATACTATAATTATAACACCCTAGACTTTTATGAGAAATATTTTGTTTTTATGTTATATAAATCATAAAATGAATCTTTCACTACACACAAAACTGGCTTGTCTTGCTTTAAAAGCAATCATGAACTTCCTCGATAGCTTGCGTCGTATGAAATACCTAGTTTCACTAAACAACGATATGCTATTAAAATATTATTAAAACTAGCCGTTATGAATATTAATACCCACTTTTTGAAATTTTGTAATTTTTTTTTTCAAAATGGACTTCATTTTTTGATTCTGAATATAGAAATTATCCTAGGGTGAAATTTTGGTATTTTTCTGAAAACATTCAATTTTTGATGAATAGTGAAAACACTAGGTTACTATTTAAAACCCGACTTTTGATTTAAATAATTATTTATTTTATTTAACTTTATTTTAGGTCAAAATTGATACATAATACCTATATATGTTCAATGCAATTCATTGGAGTCATTTTATAATAATTTTAGATATATAAAAATTTTATTGAAATTTTCACCGTCTTTTACCCACCTCCTAGGAGAATTTGAAAATTTATATAAAACGTAATTTTACCACTTCTGTGAGTGGAATTTCGAAAATCCGAGAGACACTGTTAATATCATGGAAAAAATGTGGTTCAATGAGATGAAAATAATTTTTGGTAAATAGTAACTTTTTACTTTTTCTTTCCACGGTTAAAAGTAAATAGGGTAATGAAGGGTAGAAATGTTATTATTATTACCCTAACACATGTCCTGATTCTATTGGATAAGTTTAATTCGACCAAAAGCAACCTTAGGAATAAAATATGACCATTCATCCCGACTTGGATTAGATTAGTACATTTATTAATAATTAATTTAAAGAAGGGTTATAATAGTTAAAATCATAGTTTAATAACTAAATCATTTTTAATATAAGGTTATACATAAGATAAATTCTACTATAAATATTCCTTAGAAAGATAAAAATATTTTCTACATAATGGTATTTTTAGGCAATAAATAATTTAATTTATTTAGGACACAACGATGATGCAGTAATTATCTTATTAATGAAATATTGACATAATTGATGTTATAAATACCCGAATAAATGTAATTTGATACTTTTTATGAATTACAATAATTTTATATGTTAATATGACATGTTAGTATTGATTTAATTATCTTTTTTCGAAATAATCTTTATGTTTTGAGTTTCACAAAAATCAATTACCAAATACTGTCAAAATTGACATTATATAGTTTTTAAAACAAATATTATATTATTAATTGTTATTTTATTCATAAAAGTATAATTTTCGGCCAAATGACTTAGATAAAGTTATATATATTAATAATAAATTACTTGGGGTTTGTTTGTCTTGTTATTGTAAGTTTATTAACCTTATAATGTAAGAAAACATGAAGACATGGTAAACGTTAAATTATCTAACTTAAAGATAAATATAAATGATAAGGTTAAAATAGAAACCTAAAATTGTCTAAATTCTATTGAATTAGATTATTTCTACCCATCGCCACCTTATCTATTAAATAAATCAATTTGGAGCTATTAAAAACCGAATATGACTTTATAACAAAATAATATATTTAGTTTTTCCTAAGGTGCCCCTCTCCTCCCTTATAAAAGGGCACCTCCTCCCTCTCTTCCTCACACCACTTGGAGACTTCAAGCTCGGCCAACCCCTGCAAAATTCTCTTCTCCACTTCCCTAGAAAAATCCTAGAGGTCCTGGTCTTCTTCAAAAACCAATTTTAGTTCCCTAAAAGATGGTCTTAAAGAGGCGCTTCAATGAAGAGGTAATGTTCGTTACCGATTCATTCAACTTTATTTCTTCTTACACTTCTTCTTCCTTAGTTGTTTCATTATCAAGTAATAACATAAGTATCACTCATATACCGGTATGTCATTATAAGTGTGAAACAACCCTATTTCACAATCTACCCATCCTACGGAAAACGAAATCACTGCGCGTGTGTACGTATGGAATACCGTCTCCACGCCGTGGTGTAATCTATTTTCCACCACTGCCTTACATGGATGGGTATAATGGTGTAAATAATAACTATATATGATTATTGTAAAGTGATATTGATTCTGAAATAGTATACATGTACTCCAATTCAATTCCACGATCATGGGAACGATATCGTCGCTCGTGCGTACGTACGGAATACCGTCTCCATGATGTGATGCGACTCGTTCTACATGATATCCATTTCATAATGATTATATAAATGAATTGAACGAATTAATATGATATATATTACACCAATACCATTCTAAAAATGAGGTATCTATAACCTAAAGAGAAGAATAAGAATTTATTCGACAAAACACGCATAAGAACAAAAAGTAATAAACACCCAAATAACAAGTAGCAATGAAATATTACTAATAAGAAGCTAAGAATATGGCCATATATGATATCATAACAATGAGTATGATTCTGGAATAAGTCAATGACATTATTAAAATCATTATACAGGAGGTTCGAACACTTACGAAGCAAATCAGACCTAAGGTATGGCAAAATCTGGAAATCATAATTTTTATCCGAGATTGTTTATACTTCAGAATTTACTGGGGAATATTTATCATCCACATCCATTATTCCTCAATATGTAATATTATTTATATCGTCATAAAATTTTTTAAATCCAATTTTATCCTTCGGTGAGTTTTTAGTAAAAGATATGAAATGAATCTTTTGTCTTTTTTCGTACGAGGTACTTTTTGACTTTTCCGAAATAAGTACAAAAAGAATGTTTTTTCAACTTATACGGAATGAATGGATTTTTAAAACATTATTTACAAGAATCTTCCTTTACATGTTTTCAAGATTATTTTTAATCAACTTATTTTAGTTTAAAATTGTATGACATGTTAAGAAAGGAAAAAAATTGAAGTAGAAAGGATATTTTCCTCAAGAATGGAGTTCAATTGTTTTATCAAAATTATTTTCAATCTAAGATAATATAGGGTTCTGTTTGAATCCCTATTATTAAATTTATTTGATTATGTTGTGATAGAATTATTTTTAGGAATTATTTTATCTTATATGAATTGTTTTATGATGTCATGATGTTTAAGAATCCCATTTTTATTACATGGGTTATGCAATGATGTATGGTTTATGATTTTGTGGAACACATAAGACTGGTATCATTATGAGATGGGTGGGACCTATATCTCCCTCCAATGCATTGGGTAAAGATTTATATCTCATGAGATAGACATGGCTGGAATGGAAGGTTAATCTGGTTCGGTGAAACAGGACTGAAATGAAGAGTGAACTCGGTTCATAAATGGACTTTGTACGCCAAGATAGTCTTGGAAATGAGTCTTGACTACTGAGAAATGATTCTATATGATTATGTCTGTATGACACAAAGTTTCATGTTTTTATTTATGATTATTGGGATTACATTTCACTACTATGATTTATCCCATGTCATGAAATTATGATCTCTTTTTCAGGTTAAGATTTCCAAAATTATATGTTCTTATGAATATGATGTGATTGATATTTATTTTGTTTACCCTTACTGAGCATTTGAGATCACCCTTTTGTATGTTTTCTTTCCCCAGGTCACAAATAATGTTATTAAGTAGGATATTCAAAAAAGGGACTCTAGATATGATGAAATAAATGGGAGACAACGTAGATGATTTATGAACTAGTTTTTTATGTTTCCCAGTTTCTAAAGAAAATATACCTATACGGTCCTTTCGTGGTTTTGTTATATGTTTTAATAAGTATTCTTCAATTATTATGTAATGACAATGTATGTAAAGTATGCGTTGTTATAGTTGGTATCAGAGGAAAGGTATAGTCAACCATTGGAAACTAGGATGTGAAAGCCTTAGTAAGAACCATAAGGATAAGTCTAAGCATAGAACACAATCTTAGTGGTTTAGAAATGTCCATTAATAACCTATGATAAGACCTTAAGTGTAAAATTTTATTCTTGATTATGTAGTTTTCCAATTATAATTAGTGTTTCTCACACTATTCTTCTTGGTTTTAGCCAATGGATGGAACCCGAAGGAACCGTGTTATTGCGGAACGCGGCGAGCAATGCAATGATTGTCCCCCTGAGAAAACAAATGTTATGGGAGCTGGAATGAAAAATCATGTAGCCATGCTCACACAACTTTCTCATGATATGAATCATACAAGACCTCCAAATGAGCAAAGGAAGGAGCAAAATTATGTTGAATCCTTCATGAGGTAGTGTCCGCCTTCATTTAGTGGGTCTACTAATCCATTTTTTTCTTAAAAATGGATTAGTACTACTAAAAGGATATTTTCAGTTCTTCAATGTTCCAAACATGATAAAGTCATCTTAGCAGTTTATCGCTTGGAAGGTGAAGATGATTAATGGTGGAATCTTATCAAAAATACAGGGCAAAGGGATGAAATTGAGTCCATGGAATGGGACGAGTTCAATAACTTATTTTTCAATAATTACTTCCCTCGTATTCTCCGAAAAAAGAAGGAGAAGTAATTTCTTGAACTAAAGCAAAAGGATGATAAATCTATTGGCACCTACGAGGAAAAATTTACAAGACTTGCAAGGTACGCTTCTGGTATTATTATCCAACCTGAGAGTAAGATCGATCAATTATTTAGTGGCTTAAAACGAAGTCATTGAAGGGCGTTAGCCATAAGGGACTTCAGTAGCTATGAGGAAATCGTTCGATGTGCTCTCAAAGTTGAGATGGAGATTGGAGTAACCCATCAATCATATGGGTTTGATAAGAAGAGGAAAATGTAATTCAATGGAAAATCTAAAGATCACAATGAAAAGCAGATGAGTTTTCAATTATGCTCAATGTGTGGAAAGAAACATGGAGGAAATTGTCTTAAGAGGACAAGAAAATGTTATAAGTGTGGAAAAAAATGTCATCGGGAAATTGAATGTCGAAATAATGGGAAGAAGATTTCTAATGATGCAAACAAAGGAAGGGATACACAGAATGACCCTACTACACTTTAATGTTTCATGTGAAAGGAGATGGGGAATTATGACAATCAATGCCCAAATCCAAGGATTGATGATGATGATCGACGTCAACAAACTCTTAATGCCAATGACAAAGGAAAGTCACATGCAATTACTATCGGCGATGTAGAGTACGACAACAAAGTGGAGAAAGGTACACTTACCATCCACTCTAAAGTAGAAAATGTTATATTTGATTCTGGATTCACCCACTCTTTTATTTCTGATGAATTTTTTAAAGGTATCACCGCATTACCTCAACAATTAGATGTTGAGTTAGTTGTGACAACCCCTAATGACACAACAGTCACATCAAAAGTTTATAATTATTTTCCGATTGAAGTTTGTGGGAAAGTGCTTCCTGCAAATCTCGTGATCCTTCCTATAGTGTAATTTTATGTGATTCTTGGCATGGATTGGATTTCTCTATATAGATATCATATCAATTTCCAAAGAAGGGAAGTCACATTTCATATTCCAGATCAATATATGATTGTCTATCGATGAAAGGATGAGCATAACCTTCCATTGGAAATTTATTCCATCTTATGGGTCTTGATTCCATTAAAAGAAGGATATTTATCTCAAATGGTTGGTGAGAAACTCACGATTAAGAATATGCCCATTGTATGGGAGTTTGATGATGTCTTTCCGGAGGAATTGTCGGGTCTTCCACCAAATCGCGAAGTTGAGTTTTCAATAGAACTCGTACTGGGTTCTTTGCCTATTTCAAAGACACCTTATAGAATGGCCTCAATTGAGTTGTAGGAATTTAAGAAGAAACTCCAAGAGAATCTTGATAAGGGATTCATACGCCCTAGTGCGTCACCTTGGGGAGAACCTGTTCTATTTGTTAAGAAGAAAGATGGATCAATGAGAATTTGCATTTATTATCGCGAAATTAACAAAATCACTATCAAGAACAAATATCATCTCCCACGCATTGATGACTTATTTGACCAACTACACAGAGCTCAATACTTTTCCAAGATTGAATCCGTTCTGGGTATCATGAATTAAGGGTCATAAGGGAGGATATAACAAAGACGGCTTTCCGTACAAGGTATGGACACTATGAATTTATAGTGATGCCATTTGGTCCTACTAATTCCCCTGCTATCATCATTGATCTGATGAATAGAGTCTTTAGAGACAATCTTGATCAGTTTGTGATAGTCTTTATAGATGATATTCTTGTCTATTAAAAGAGCAAGGAAGAACATGAAGATCACTTGAGAATTGTATAGAAGACCCTAGTAAAGGAGAAGCTTTATGCCAAATTTACCAAATGTTAATTTTGGCTTCAAATAGATGCATTTTTGGGTCACATAATCTCAAAAGAGGGGATATCTGTGGATCCAACAAAAATATAGGTTATCGAAAGATGGTCGAGACCAACAATAGTAACCGACATCCAACGTTTTCATGGTTTGGCTGGATATTATCGACCTTTTGTGAATTATTTTTCACGATTATCTAATCCAATCACTAGGTTGACTCGAAAAGGAGTTAAGTTTATTTGGACAGAAGAATGTGAAGAGAATTTCCAGGAGTTGAAAAGAAGGTTATCCAGTTCACCTGTACTCACACATCCTTGTAGTGGAGAAAGGTTTGTGATCTACAGTGACGCATCCAATAAGGGGCTAGGGTTTGTTCTTATGAAAAATTATATGGTGATATCTTATTCCTCACGATAGTTGAAAATACATGAGCAAAATTACCCAAATCATGATTTGGAGTTAGCTGCGGTAATCTTTGCATTTAAGATTTGGAGACATTATCTATATAAAGAAAGGTGTGATATTTATACTAATAATAAAAGTTTAACGTATATTTTCACACAAAAGGAGCTGAATATGCGCCAAAGAAGATGGTTGGAGATGATTAAGGATTACGACTGCTCAATTCATTACCACCCTGGGAAAGCAAACAAGGTGGCAGATGCATTAGGTCAACCAGACCATGCTAGCTTATCCATGATGAGGATCAAAAATCATCCAATATTTATAGATTTACAAATGATGGATCTTGGAATTATAATGAAAGGGGAAAATCGTATCTTTATCAAATGAATGTTCAACCATCTATACACGTGAATATTAAAGAGGCACAGAAAGAAGATGTAGAGTTACAAAAGAAGGTGAGAAATGTTCCTGAATTCAACCTTGATTGTGATGGGATAATAAAGTTCTGGAATCCGGTTTGTGTTCCTCACATCCTTGAATTAAAGAAGGAGCTGCTGGATGAGGCTCATAGTTCTTCATTCTCTATTCATCCTAGAAGCACGAAGATGTATAGGGACCTAAAAGAATACTTCTGGTGAGATGGAATGGAAAGTGATGTTGCTAAATATGTCTCTCGATGCTTGGTTTGTCCGCATGTTAAAGCTGAGAGACAGAAGTCTAAGGGGATGTTACAACCATTACCCATACCCAAATTGAAGTGGGAAAACATCACTACGGACTTTGTCACCAGTCTTCCTAAAACATCCAAAGTCAATAATGCTATCTGGGTCATATTTTATTGTCTTTCAAAGTCTGCACACTTCATTGCTATTAGAGAGGATTTCTCTCTGGACCAGATTGCCAGTATATATGTAAAGGAAGTGGTAAGATTGTATGGAGTACCACTTTCCATTATATCTGATCAGGATCCAAGGTTTACCACACAGTTCTGGAGAAGTCTTCAGCATACTCTGAATAAATAGTTGTGTTTCAGCACTGCTTATCATCCTCATGCAGACGATCATTCTGAGAGGACAATTCGAACTCAAGAAGATATGTTGAGAGCTTTCTCTATGGATTTCAAAGGTGGTTGGGAAAAACACATACCTTTGGTGGAATTTTCTTATAATAATATCTTTCAATCCAGTATTCAGATAGATCCTTATGAAGCTATCTATGGAAAGAAATGCAGCACTCCAACTTGCTGGGATGAAGTTGTGGAATGAAAGTTATTAGGACCTGATCTTGTTGATGAGATGGCAGGAAAGGTCAGATCTATTCAACAACACATAAGAGCAGCTCAGAGTCGGAAAAAAAGTTATTCTGATAATTGAAGAAAATACCTAGAGTTTGAAGTGGGTGATAATGTGTTCTTACGAATATCTCCCTGGAAGAGGGTCATGAGATTTGGAAAGAAGGGAATATTGAGCCCTAGATATATCGGTCCTTTCGAAATACTGGATCGTGTTGGGAAGGTTGCTTACCAATTGGGGATTCCTCCAAATATCTCTCAAGTTGGCAATGTGTTACATGTATCTCTCCTGAGAAAGTACATACCTGATCCTTCACATGTAGTCAGCTCAGAAGTTGTACTACTGGAGCAAGATCATTCTTATGAAGAACAACCAATAGAGATTCTGGCTCGTAGCAAAAAAGTCCTACGAAAAAAGACTACTCTCTTGGTGAAAGCTTTATGGAGGAACCACCAATTTGAAGAAGCTACATGGGACCATGAGGATATGATGAGGGAGAGGTATCCTCATCTGTTTGTTACAAAGTGATGAATTTTGACGGCGAAATTCATTTTAAGGGGGGTAGAATGTACCACTAGAGACTTTTATGAGAAATATTTTGTTTTTATGTTATATAAATCAACAAAGGAATATTTCACTACACACAACACTACCTTGGCTTTTTTTAAATGCAATCGCGACCTTCCTCAATAGCTTGCGTCATACGCAATACCGAGTTTCACTGAACAATGATATGCTATTAAAATTTTATTAAAACTAGATGTTATGAATAGTAATACCCAATTTTTGAAATTTTGTAAATTATATTTTTCAAAATGGAATTCATTTTTGGATTCAGAATATCGAGATTATCCTAGGGTAAAATTTTTGTATTTTTCTGAAAAATTTCCATTTTTGATGAATAGTGAAAACACTAGGTTACTATTTAAAAACCGACTTTTTATTTAAATAATTATTTATTTTATTTAAAATTATTTTAGGTCAAAATTGATACATAATACGTATATAAGATTAAATAAATTCATTAGAGTCATTTTATAATAATTTTATATATATATAAATTTTATTGAACTTTTCACCATCTTTTACCCACCTCATAGGTGAATTTTCAAATTTACATAAAACAAAATTTTACTGCTTCTATGACTGGAATTTCAAAAATCCGAGACACATGATTAATATCAAGGACTAAATTTTTTTTCAATGATATGAAAATGATTTTTTATGAATAGTAACTTTTTACTTTTTTTACCACGGTTAAAAGTAAATAGGGTAATGAAGGGTAAAAATGTTATTATTATTACCCTAACACATGTCATAATTCTATTGGATAAGTGTAATTCGACCAAAAACAACCTCAGAAATAAAATATGACCATTTAGGCCCACTTGGATTAGATAAGTACATTTATTATTAATTTATTTAAAAAGGGTTAAAATAGTTAAAATCAAAGTTTTATAACTAAATCATTTTATATATAGGGTTATACATAAGATAAATTCGACTATAAATATTCATTATAAAGCTAAAAATATTTCCTATATAATGGTATTTTTAGACAATAAATAATTTAATTTATTAATGACACAATGTGATGCAGTAATTATCTTATTAATGAAATATGGACATAATTGATGTTATAAATACCCAAATAAATGTAATTTGAGACTTTTTAAGAATTCCAATAATTTTATATGTTAATATGACATGTTATTATTGATTTAATTAACTTATTTCGAACTAATATTTCTGTTTTGAGTTTCACAAAAATCAATTTCCAAATAGTGTCAAATTGACATAAAATAGTTTTTAAAACAAATATTATATTATTAGTTGTTATTTTATTCCTAAAAATCTATGGTTTGGCCAAATGACATAGATAAGGTTATATATATTAATAATAAACAACTTGGGGTTATTTTGGCTAGTTATAGTAAGTTTATTAACCTTATAGTGTAAGAAAATAAGAAGACACGGTAAAATTTAATTATCTAACTTAAAGTTATATCTAAATGATAAGGTTAAAATAGAAAACTAAACTTGTCTAAATTCTATTGGATGAGAGTATTTAGGCCCATCCCCACCTTATCTTTGAAATAAATCAATTTGGGGATATTAAAAACCGAATATGACTTTATAATAAAATAATATTTATTGTTTTTCCTAAGGTGCCCCTCTCCTCCCTTATAAAAGGGAACTTCCTCCCTCTCTTCCTCACACAACATTGAGACTTCAAGCTCGGCCAACCCCTGCCAAATTCTCTTCTCCACTTCCCTGTAAACATCCTATAGGTCCTGGTCTTCTTCAAAGGCCAATTTTAGTGCCCTAAGAGGAGGTCTTAAAGAGGTGCGTCAAAGAAGAGGTAATGTCCGTTACCGATTCATTCAACTTTATTTCTTCTTCCACTTCTTCATCTTTAGTTGATTCATTATGAAGTAATAACATCAGTATAACTCATATACTGGTATGTTATTATATGTATTAAAAAAACCTATTTCACCAACTATCCATCCTACAAAAAATAAAATCACCGCGCGTGTGTACGTACCGAATACCGTCTCCACGCCGCAGTGTAATCTATTTTCCACTAACACCTTACATGGATGGGTATAATGGTGTAAATAATTATTATATATGATTATTGTAAAGTGATATTGATTTTTAAATAGTATACATATACTTTAATATAATTCCATAATCATGGGAATGATATCATCGTTCGTGCGTACATACGGAATACCGTCTCCACGATGTGATGTGACTTGTTCGACATGATCTTTATTGAATAATAATTATATAAATGAATTGAATGAATTAATATGATAAATATTACAGTAATAAAATTCTTGAAATTATGTATCTATAACCTAGATAGAAGAATAATAATTTATTTGACAAAACACGCATAAGAACAAAAAGTAATAAACACCCGAATAACAAGTAGCAATGAAATATTACTAATAAGAATATAAGAATATGACCATATATGATATCATACAAATTAGTATGATTGTGGAATAAGTTAATGACATTATTTAGGTCATTATACAGGAGGTTCAGACACTTACGAAGAAAATCAGACATAAGGTAAGGGAAAATCTCGCAATCTCAATTTTTATCCGAGATTGTATATACTTCAGAATTTACTGGGGAATATTTATCATCCACATCCATGTTTCCTCAATATATTATATTATATATATCTTCGTTCAATTGTTTAAATACAATTTTTCCCTTCGGTGAGTTTTTAGTAAAAGATATGAATGGAATCTTTTGTCGTTTTTCATACGAGGAACTTTTTGACTTTTTTTGACATAAGTACGAGAAGAATGTTTTTTTAACTTATACGGAATGAATGGATTTTTAAAACATTATTTCCAAGAATCTTCCTTTACATGTTTTAAAGTTTATTTTTAATCAACTCCATTTAGGTTAAAAATTTATGAAATGTTAAAAAAGGAAAAATGTTTTTGAAGTAGAAATGATATTTTTCTTCAATAATGGAGTTCAAGTGTTTTATAAAAATTATTTTCTATCTAAGATAATATAGGGTTATATTTCTATCCCTATTATTACATTTATTTGATTATGTTTTTATATAATTATTTTTATTAATTCCTTTATCTTATATGAATTGTTTTATTATGTCACGATTTTTAAGAATCCCATTTTTATTACATGAGTTATGCAATGATGTATGGTTTATAATTTTGTGGCACACATAAGAATGGTATTATTATTAGATGGTTGGGACCTATATATCCCTCCAATGCATTGGGTAAAGATTTATATCTTATGAGATAGACATGGCTGGAACGACAGGTTAATCCGGTTCAGTGAAACAGGACTGAAACGTGGAGTGAACTCAGTTCAGAAATGGACTTTGTCCGCTAAGATAGTCTTGGCAATGAGTCTTGACTACTAAGAAATGATTATCTATTATTATGTGTGTATTCCACAAAGTTTCATGTTTTACATTATGATTATTGGGATTACATTTCACTACTATGATTTATCCCATGTTATGAATTTATGATCTCTTTTGCAGGTTAAGATTTCCAAAATAATATGTTCTTATGAATATGATGTGATTGATATTTCTTTTGTTTACCCTTACTGAAAATTTGAGCTCACCATTTGGTATGTTTTATCTCCCCAGGTCATGAAGAAGGTTATTAAGTAGGATATGCCAAAAAGGGACTCTAGATATGATGAAATAAATGGGAGACAACGTAGATGATTTATGAACTAGTTGTTTATGTTTCCCAGTTTCTAAAGACACTATACCTATACGGTCCTTTCATGGTTTTGTTATATGTTGTAATAAGTATGCTTCAATTCTGAAGCAATAACAATGTATGTAAATTATGGGTTGTTATCATAACATTTAATTATTTTCTAGTGGTTTTAATTATTTCATATAGTTTCTAAATTAATATTCCATTAAATTATCATGTTTTTTGAAATAAGTGTATGCCTGATGTC
This sequence comes from Viscum album, assembly GCA_963277665.1. NCBI lineage: Eukaryota > Viridiplantae > Streptophyta > Magnoliopsida > Santalales > Viscaceae > Viscum > Viscum album. The sequence continues at coordinate 303,358,637 of OY728141.1, read as the reverse complement.
ATTAGTTGGACTACAAAACACTTTTTCAATCATAAAATGATATATTCAAGGTTAGATAAACATTATTATTACCACATTAATATAAAATGAACCTGATATCACACCATTATTCATAATTTCCCATGTTTGATTTTCTTGTAACATCAATGGTTTGGTAGGTCTTTGTTTTCTATTTAATTTCCATCATTTCTCTAACTATGTTTCAAATACATGTAAAAAAGACTTAAATGTACGTCCTTGGCCAATAATATAAATTAAACTCTAACTACTAATTAGATATCTTTTCTATGAATTAATAGCATGTGTTGATTGATTTTTTATAATAGATATTCTTGAAAATTAAAAGATTAAAAAAACATAACTTTTCAGTGGTTCTTCCAATCAATGTACAGTAACAATATGTTCTCTAAATAGATAAGTGAATGTAACACATTTTTAATTGATTAAATGCCAGACTACTTATTCATATTTGAATAGGGATCAATTACATGATCACAGTAAGCCCAGTGGGTAGTAAACCACATGAAGATAACCCTAAATCCTAAAATGCATAATCATTTCCTGGGTTGCATGTATCCACTACCCTGTTGTAACCCATACATAGCCCTTCCTATATATGATTATTGAAGTGTTCCTCCATGCTGTCGTTATAACGCTTACCATTAACTCTATTTCCAACCACTCGAACCTTCCACCCCAGACCTCCTAAAGTGTATCACCCTATCAACACTTGAACTCACCCTCATGACTTCCATTACAAAAAACATGGCCTCATTACACATACACACCTTATACGTGCCACCATGTCATCACTCAAACATTTCCAAATCACCCCCACTTCAAATAGCCCACTAAGTCTCCCCCATCAAATTCTAGAAAGAATCAACAAAAATCATTAAATTGTGTCAATCGAGGTATTGAACCCCATGCAATAGGAAGTATAAAGTCACATTATTTTCCAGTCACCACATTCCCAAAAAAATATTGATCTAGTAGATATTATATTATACCATTTTAATTGTAGAATGATTTATTTTTATAATCTATTTTTTAAGAGGATGATTAGAAATAAAAAAACACCTAATATAAATTCAATATACTGGTATTTTATTTTCCTTTTTTTGTGATTTTTGACCATATATCTAGGTAGGAATTAGCTTCATTTGTAATATTGTTTTAAATTTATTTTATTCATATGTTAGTACATTTTCCCATATTATTTCTTTTAATACATGGTTGTTTTTAGTTATAGTGGTGTCTTATTAATTCAATTTTTCATTGATATATTTTTTAGAGTCTAGGATTCCGTGATATACATGGTCCATTTTCCCTTGAAATATATCATGGGTCTTATAATAAGTTACTTATATGGAATTTTTTCATATCTTTTAAAATAATAAATTTCAATATGTAAAAATTTTACATAAAAATACATACTTTTCAAGAGTAACTGTATTATTATGTTTCTAGGAACAATTAAATTATTTCTCTCATAATTATTATGATAATGATTTAACAAGGTAATGAAGAAAATTTTATGATTTTATAAATACTATAATCTTCATATTTCACGTAATATTACTTATTTAGGTTCTTGGATTTCATGAAGGGAAAATAAGAGGAAAATTTTAATTCCAATTTAATAAGAATTGAATATCTTCTATTTATTATATTATCAAATTATATTTTTATATAATTCAAATTAACTATAATGGATCATTTATTAACTAAAATATATAATGAAATTTATTTTAATATAATTATCGAATTTTAATTCCTCAGTAGAATCTAAATAATAAATTTATTAAATTAATTTTATATGACTAGTGATTTATTATCATGATTCATTGGTACTTTTTAGAAATTTTTCCAAAAAACAATTTCCTCCAAAATAGTGGGGTATGTTTTTACAATTTAGATACATTTAAAGGTATTAATCAATAATAATATAGAATGTAACTCAACAATTTGATTTTTTTTATAAAATCAAGACATGATAGTTTATATGTCTTGACTTTGTGATTGAGACTCAAAAGTGACCCCAAAGAGTTTCATTTATTGGTAAAAACCTGTATTTATATATATATATATATATATATATTCATTTGTTTATATTTATATTTATAGATAAAATAATGTTTAATAAAACATATTAATAAGAATTGGCGGTTGATCATTTTTTTTATTTTCATGGGTGTTGATAGCATTTCATAATTTTACATTTTAATAATGAAAATAAATATGAAGTATACTTTTTTATGTCCCAAAAATATACACAAATTATTTCAATAACATCTCAATATAAATATTTGTTGATTTGAATGAAGAATACATTGCACATGTTGTGGGATAATTAATATATTATAAATTTATCAAGTAATTCATTTAAATATTATTTTACAAATTTATATTATAACATGTCCATGTTTCCATACATTAATTGTGGTGTAAATAGAGGTTCATATACCTCAATAAATCCTCCATTTATGGTAATGGTTACATTACCATCGATAAGGGTTTATATGTTACCGTGATAAGAGTATACCTTATGATATAAGAAACCATAAACCATATATGATGAAATATCAATAAATATTTAAAAATATGACATCTAGAGTATAATTAACACAATATTATATGCATTAAAAAATTTCAAAAATAACAAGCTTGTCGCACAAAGATAAACTGAATCAGCCCTGAAATTATCATATACAACACGCTCTAAACTATTAAAAGTTTTGAGAAAAACTCAATATCCTTAAATGTGTATCTAATTATTCAAAATTCAATAAACATTAATATCTAAACTATAAATCCTTTAAATATTCATCACAAAAGTAATTATCTATATGGCCTTGTAATTGAATATTCCATGAACCTAAAAGTTCAAAATCATATCATGGTGCCCATGATGGGATTACATAAAATGTAAATAGGAAACCACCAACATTTTCCATCAATAATATATACACATATATGGGTGCCTGAAAATCAAAACATGTGGATATAAAAATTTAAAATCCCACACTCCACTATATTCTAGAAAAACAATGTCTGGGAGGTTTATATGCCTTATATAATGAAATATTGGGAGGATGTGCCAAGGATCTGAACACACCATGAAGGTGACCGACCAGTCACACCTCATCCTATAACATGGAAAATGAGTCATAAAAATTATTATAGATTCCTATGTAAATATACATCACCCAAAGTTTCCTCTATGTAAATAATTTATTGTCCTCCAATCAATTAATTTATACAAAAAATATCATTGAAAATATCTCAACCATAAAAAACATCCATAAACACATGACCAATATCCTTGGTTTAACCCACATTATATCCAATGATAAACATTATCAACCAATGTTACAAATCTAATGTGCATATCACCATGATAAAAATTTTCATCACCACCCTCTATTGGACACAAAACCCAATGGATTCAACATTAATAGTGTATAAATTCAACAACATGTTATTTATTTAAACATAAAAACCAATAATATATCATTATTCATAGTAAATATATCACTAATACATAAATTCAATGAATCACATCAGCAACTACGATCCAGTGGAAAAAACAATAGAAGAAACTACATGATCAAGATATCAACCAAGACTTTGGTCAATTGATCACTTCACGATTAATCTATATGAATTTAATTCTATGTAAAACCATTTTCTAAACTAGATACTAAGAGAAAAAATTAATTAAATCATAGATACTTAATCTTATATAATTCTAATATTTTAAAAAAACTCCACCAACAACCGTTTACTATACTAAAACACAGCTAAATTGTTTTAGTATTTAGGACTCTCAATCAAAAACTCACTAAATCACCACATATTAGTTATCATCAGTAAACACAAATATAATTAGTGTAAACTAAATATATATGGTGTAAATTATGAAACAATATATAATTAATTTGAGATAAAGAAACAACACCTCATTTTTAAAAAAGACATATGTGGATCAGTATACCTACCCAGAGTAATCCCATTGGAAATATAACATCAATACTAACCTCTAGTGATAGAGTCCCAACATATGGGGAAGGGTGGAATGAGTGAAAGGGGGAGTTAGGTGAATGGTTCGCCCTAGGGAAATATGGGGAAAAAATTATAAATACTTTGAAACATATTTATTATTTCTATTAAATAAATTTAAAAACTATCCATAGTACCCCCCCCCCCCCCTCTGGAACATTCCCTTCTACCACCAGTTACATGTTCTATGGACACCCGTTTTCATGCATCCCTTGATGACTACAATGTAATCGCACAGATCTTCCCCTACACCATGACAGAATACTAAAAATCATATTTAAATCACATCCATTTATTGATCATGTCCATTTATAATATTGGTGAGAAATATAATAGATTTTTGATCCTATAATTATAATTCATTATCAAAAACATCATAAAATCCAAATTCTCACTCACATGGGCTCGATCCACCTACACCGTCATATTAAGGATGTTCTAAAATATTATCTCTTCAAAAACAATAAAATTCATAAAATCATGTATATAATCATATATATGTACATCAGTATAATTTTTTGGACACATACACCAAACAAATCCATTAAATTCATAGAATATCTCTCTAATTGTAGATGTTAGGAAATGAATCTATCAAATACATAGTATTCTTAGGACTGAACCCCATTAGAAACAATGTAATTTTATAAGACATAAAATTCCATGTTATATATTAAATGGATAGATTGAAACACTGAGACCCTGGACCAATACACAAAACATATAATTCGCAAATTTCCATCAACTGATCATCTAATTTTATTCTTGGATCAATTTCTTTTTCTGGGTCCATTAAAATCTATATATATGATTCATGATCTTACAATATTTGGGGTCGAATAGATACATGACTTAGTAACATATCATTATACTGAATATACTTTTATCATTAAATATATCTTTTCTTATATATCTAAAATTTGGAAATTTTTATTATGTTGTACATCTAATAATCCCACACAGTTCCCTATTTTCACCCTAGCCCCTTACAATCTTTCTGTATAACCCTACATTCCCATCATAGGGTAAATTACCACACCATACACACATGATAATTGTAGTTTCCATATGATACCAGATACGATGATAAAAGGACTAGTTATGTATAATGTATACATTATGTAATATAGTTAAATAATATATTATTTTTTATTGGAAATTCACACCACCATATCATAGTAGAGCGAGACAGTCACTAATGCCTAAGAAAATGAATGTCTGGTGAGTCATACATTCTTAATGTGAATTATGAAAACACAAATACTCTTACATCAATAGAAATGGAGTCCAACCATAAAGAATATAACTATCAAATAAGTATCATTTTTTAAAATCACCAACCCACAACATCAAAAAATGTAAAGGAACATTTTAAGCCCTAGTTTAATATGACATTCCTTACTAGGAGTTATTAATGAACATATGTAGTATTTTTTATTAAAATACATCATATACCTATTTTTATTAATCATAGAGAATGTAATAAAAATCATCTCAAATCCCAATTTTTAATGTCACAGTCTTGGTGCACCTATAATGCAGTAAAACCTACGTTTCAGACACCGTTGGTGAACTACTCTATATGGTAGTGGGTGTGGAGTTTCAATGAAGGTTATAAGTGATCATTTATCGACTATACATTATAATAAAATAAACTAAACAAATAAGTGGAATAAATTTTATGAATCAATCAATATAAAAAACATCTTTTTTAGCGTTAAACATTACCATATATATTCAAATTATGAAACTACAATTTAATGTCAGTCACACATTTTTAAATTAAAAAAGTCATGGGAAAATCATATAAAAATTATTAACAATGTTTATTAAAATAAGGAGAAAAATGAAGATATGGATTGTAGCCTATGACTTAGTAATACTGTGAAAAACAAAACAACCCACCTCTACATTCTCATTACTCAAATACTAACATACACCATTTGTAGGGACCATTAACTTGGTCATGTAATAAACACTAATATATGTATCCACAAATGGGTACCTATTTAGAGTGTGGGTATGAAATTTATTGGTCACCACCAATTATGGACCTATATAATAAATACAAATAAATCAGGGAATGAAAATTTCCACATAAAATAAAAAATATGACAAAAAGACATTTTATGTTGTCTTCTCAATAAACACTGTTCTAGAACTCTATCAGATTCATCCAATTCAAGAATAAGAATATATACCCTTAGATAAAACATAATTCAAGGGGAAAATATATATAACCCATCAAATCAGGAAATAGAGAATAATTCTTCATAATAATAGTATCCTATAAATTAATAATGATTCATGTCATAGTTCATCCAAGTTTATGATATATCACCCTCATATACAGTGAACGAAACCTCATATTCTATGGGAAATAGTATCACCCCTAAACATAAAAATACTCATAAACCAATGGAAAAAATATATTTTTATCCCTCAAAATCAATTATTTTGAAGATAATATCACTAAATTACACGTCGGTGTATGATCTCATAGAAAATCAGTGGTCATCACAACCCTCTCATATGGACACAATCAAATTTACACAATCCCATTAGTGTGAAAAAAACATCCTATATCTAGGTTCGGAGTGTCCAATCATCACATCATCATGTATTGATAAATATAACCACCTAAATATTTTGAAGGATCATATTATCTAAAAGAAGCAAAATCTAATTCTTATATGTATCTATGTAATCAAAATAAAAAAATACATATCCCATTAGAGACCACATGACTCATATCTATCAAAAACATATCAAATATAACCCCTTTACAGTACTCAAACACCATATGATACTAATTTTGAATCATAAATAATATAGTTCTATTCCATTTTCCCAACACACCTCCACCCAATACCAAAAATCACATTCTATAATATATCACATTAGTAATATAAGTATTAGTTAACCACCTACTAAGTTATAAAAATGATTCTTGTCGAGATTCCTGCGAAAAATAATCATTAATTAGAAAAACCATAAAATATTGAATAAATAATAAAATTGATGATATAAAATGATAACATATTAACAAAAAATAAATAGATAAAATCTGTAAGAACCTTTCTATCCTTACATTAAATGATGCCTTAGAATTGGAATTATGCAAACACATCTCCTAATATTAGAGATACCATAATCTATAATGAATGTAATGGGATAGAAATTTAGATGGTTTAATGATTAATTTTGTTTAAATGAAAAAAATAAAATTTAAAAAAAAATTGCGAATTTAATTAATTAATTTTTTAAAAAAAATTAAACTTCTCACTGTGTAATGATCAATATTCAACCTGGTATGTGATGCCTATTTCATAACCAATCAAATTGAACCAATATTCTTCTTTACATTATAGAAACAAACATTCTGTCATGGTTGACCACGTACCTAGTGTTATTATTAAAATTACCCTGTTTCATTTCCATTCGAGGGAATATGACATACATTGGGACCAACTCTATGATACCCAACTTGTTGACACCACCAACATCTAAAACTCCATAAATAGACCCAATTATAGTGGGATAGTCTAGTTTAGGGTCCTATATCCTTTAAATGGACACATAAACCATTGTAACCACCATGCTATAAAACAGTTCTTACTTGAATTATCTCTATCCATAGTAATGGCCAACTAAAACTATACTAGAATTTACCACCTATTGTTCCCTCAATTAATTATGGTGGTATAAAACACAAAAATTATTTCATAATCAAATCATATATGAAATATAAACACATCAATTCCATAAATGGTTAATTCCACCCATATGATCTATTTCCCTCGTCACACCATAGATAAATACTTGAGACATTGAACTTATCACCCACATCTATAAGATTAGATCCAACACTTTCCGGTCACTAGAAATATTATTTCTATGAATAATCCATGATTCAGAAAATTCATCCATTAACTAATTAGTCATATTCACATAAAATATAGTTTGTACATGTACTCATCAATAATATCTAAAAAATATGATCTTGAAATACATCAAACCATCAATAAATTCCCTTTATATTTATGAAGGACCATCAAAACAACATAAAACTAACCTAAACCTATCTCCCTTGATTTATGGAATCTATGTAAGGTAAAAAATGGGTATGGAGTTTCTCATTCTTTTGAAAAAAACATTTATGAATTTAAAGAAGTAAATATAGATGAATCTCAGGGATTAACTCATTGCACTGTATCATGTACTACATAGGATAATTGATTCTGAATGGGCATCATACCATCGACAAACATTGTGTTTTTTTAATAAAATATATTCAATCATCTCTTCTTCTCATATTCTTTAACTTTTTATATGCCTATTAAGAATTAGAATGATTATTCCCCATGTAACAATACTAAAAACTATAATGATGCCCCAATTTGATAATGAAAATATAATCATATATTCTAGATTCCCATTACAGAGTCCTCATACATATTTTTCTTACAACTCAAAGCTCCATTACATGCCACACTAGATGTTTATTTTTTGATGGAATAACAACCATTATTCATATTTATATTTTCAATTATTTAATGACTCACTGATTCTTAAAATCATTTTTTCCTGAATATATTCACATTTACTGGGATAGCATGTTGATTCTACTTCTCAATCGACTACTATATTGTAATCCCATACTAGGTTGTTATAGGAGAAAATTGAAATTTAAAAACAAAATTAGAAGAAATAATCATGAAAAAATTCCCCCAAACGATAACATAAATGAATTGAAATTCTATTTATATCAACAATATCAGAGAAAATAAGTTTATAATGAATTTATTCTCGATATCCTTCAGATATATCACCATGCATCTTTCATCTAGAAGGTATACAACCCATAATTATTTCAATAGTATCATATGAAAATAGAACCCCAATATCATTATCAAGCCTAAGGGATCATCAATATCATTGAAAATCATGTACACATACATTAAATAATAGTAATCTACCATGGATATTCACTCATGTAGGGAATGAATATAATTTAGTGGTTATCACAACATTACTATTTATTATATAATATAATATAATCCTTTATCCCCAAATATCTCATTAATAATTATGTATAATTGTGTCGTCACCTTAAATGATTTGTAATAATTAGATGGATTTTCTGAAGATAACTTTTCCAGAAACTATTATGGTTATTGCTTTCATTATGAAGTTCCATTTCAATATATTTATAATCAATATATTTTTCCAATGATTTGGAAGGGAGAAAAAATTAATTACATATTCAAAAATTTATATAAATCTAAGACTAAAAAAGGTATGCTACCCCACCATGAATATATGTTTTTAGGGGTTTTATTAATACATAATGAACAAATTTCATAACACATAATAATAATAATTTATCTACAGACCACAAAACACAATTAAAAATATAAATTTCCAATGAAAAATAAAACATATGAAATTTATACTGGTTGATATAATTATATAACAAACCTTATTGAATAATACCAATTTAAAATTCATTATAAGAAGTCTCGATGTCTTTTTATCCACCGAAACCTAAGACTCATACATCCTTTTATGTATCAATGTATTGTTGTAACCATACTATCAGACTTATTTAAAATATTTTCATATCATTTCATCATTTTCATTATAATGAGGAACATCTATAACCCATCAATGTGATGAATATTTAGAAGGATTTATTATATTAATATTAGAAAGAATAATCATAAAAATTTTATAAGATATTTATTTGTATATTTTAGTTATCAAAAATATTTATTCATTTATTTTCATAGAACTAAATCCCTCACAAACCAACTAAATACAATGTACATGAATTAAATTATGAAATGAATCAAGATATTTTAAATATTATTTTCTAATAATGAATGAAATATTATATAATTATCATAATGAAAATAATTTCTCTATTATATATTCAAAATTATTATATTAATCAAATATTATTATTTTCGGTAAAAATAGGACTTCATTGAAACTAAAAATAAATATGAAAACCCAAGAAAATATTTATTTATTTTTAAACCAAGATTTATTAAATTTTTTAAAATAATATCATGTTTTTTAACCAAGAAAGTACAAATCTCATGTACTGATGTTTGAACAATAAAATAAGAATTAATCCTACCAATTAATGATAATTAGATAATAAAAAGTTCTAAAATAAAACATTTTAACTTATTACCTAGCCCATGAAAAATATTCTAATTTCAACTAGAAAATACAATTATAGTTTCAAATCATAAAAATAACAAATATTTATATTAATACATGTTACCTAATTATAGATAACAATTATAAATTATAAACAATCATTTTAATTTCTCTACTTAACGTACATTATATATGTATGTACTGGTGGTTCCATGTGACCTCATTCATTCCTCATCATATACCAGAAGATATTGATGAAAAGCGAGGGTCAATGAGAAACTTTTGAGGATAATATACACTCTAAAATATATATCAATGTAATATAAAAATTATTAACATCCATTAGTCAAAAAAATACCAATCATGGACAATATATTAATATAAAAAATAATAAAATCAAATAACACATTAAATAAAAAAATGAGGTACACTATAATATCAAAATAACTTAAATCAAAGTAGAAATATATATGGGATGGTCATATAGAATAATATAACTGAAATATGTAAAAAATGAAATAACAAAGGAAAATATGGGTGTGTGTCCAAGTTTGGTCCTATCACTTAACTTTAAATATTGTACACGAGCCCATTCATCTTGCGTCAGTCCATTTCCTTAAATCTCAGTCTATATTCAAGAAATTTATATACACTTCATGATTACTATACAAGTTGTGTGTGTGAATCATTAGAATACAAAAAAATAATTTCCAAAAAAATCATGAATATTAAAGATCATTATAAATATAAAATGATGATAAGACAATGTAAATGAAAATATAATAGTCTGATTATAATGCACTTAATAGACAAACTCATAAAATACCATTATTTCTTAGTGTAGTTCCATCATGGATTGATGAAACAAAGGTATGAGCTCATTGGATGGTGAATTATTTATCAACACTCAACATATAATCCATGTTCAATTTTATAGTACTATATACACATATTTCAATGTTTAGAATCTATCCACCAAATCAAGTATTTATGAGTGAGAAATTGCCAATACTATGTAGATATTACACCAAAAATCCAAATTCCCAATGGATGTTGAAAAACATTACCCATGCAATATTGAAAATGATATAAATTATTAGTTTGATGACATTCAATTAAAATATATATACGAGCGGATAAAGTAGTACAAATTATGTTCTATGTTAGATACTATACCGCCAGCACATATATGAGGGTGGATGATATACCATAAAAGGAACCATGAGATAAATGTATACCAAAAAATCAATTTTTTATCGTTAATTTTTAACAACCATTATAATTATATAATAAATAATTTTCCTGAATTATACGTTTATATTCCTTATAAAAATATTAATTAAATTTTATATCAAAAAGAGAAATTGTTTTCACAAATCTATTTTAATTTATGGTTTTTTTAAAAAAATATTAAATTAATGAATTTTACTTTTAAAATTTTAATACAATTGTATTAATAAACATATAAAATTTAACATAGTGTAAATTTTTTAGTTTTTTAAAATATATTGAATTTTCAGTGAAAAATGAAAAATATCTTTTTTATATAATTAATTTCTATAATTTATGTAATTTAAAATTCATGTTATGTTTTGATATAATTGTATGAAACATATGTATTAATAAATATTATTTGACCTAGTAAATTTCTTCTAAGTTATTTTATATGTGATTTTAATATGTATTTTTTCATGTTAAAAAAGGGATTTTTAAAAGAATTTTAGATTATAACGATTCTATATTTTGATAATTTAAATTGATCCCTAATGAATAATTATTTAAATAAAATTTATAGATTATATATAATAAAACATTAATTTATATTCTTATAAATATTATTATTAGTCGAAGAGTTTATATAAAATTTTCATTAGCATGAAAAAATTATTTTTTGAAAACACACTTCTTCATCACATATGTTTGTTTGTTTTTAAATAAAATTTGTCCACATATGTGAATGGAATTTAATTAATGATATTATATATTTATATGAATAATTATAATATTTTCTAATGTTGTAAAAATATTTTTTGACCTTAATGATTTTTGAAACCAATAAAAATTAATTATCCTTATTATTGTTAAAAAAGGTCTACCATTGAGTAAATGTATAAATTTAAGGGATTAAATTTCATAATATTTTTCTAATTATATTTTTGAAGATATATAATCTTCAAAATTTCTAATTCATTATAATCTTATATTTGGGAATATTTTTTCATGTATAATACATGGGTACATAATTTTTTTTCATAAATTACTAGTGTGCCACTCACCTAAATTATAAAATAACACCCATCATATATCCTCTTCCCCAAATTAAATCCCATAGTCTCAATAAATAATTACCTATATAGCTTATAAAATTACCTCCACACAACATACATACGTTTTTTATCATAAATCCAACATATGAAGCCTTTTGTTTATTACACATGTAAGTTGTCTAAAGAAGTGGTATTGTGCTTAATCGTGTACCTTTATTTTATTTATTCTTTCTCTTTAATAAAATATCGTTAAATATTAATTATAGAATAAAACCATAATATTCCTTTTAAAATTATGTTATTGGTAAATTTAATAACCTATATCTATGTCCTATTCTATCAAATTGGATATGAAATCATCATTTTAGTGTATGGTGGAATACAGATTCACAAACTGATGTCATTCATCTTCCATAATCACCTCTCATGGATTATTTTAATGATGGATTTAAATATTATACACTATTTCTGTAAAATATTTATACTTATGGAATTATGATTCCACATATATATTCCTGCATTCAATTAAATGGGGGACATGATAACATCGCTCATGTGTACGAATGATTATCATCTCACAAAGCGATGTGATTTATTTTTCCAGAATGATTTACATGGATAGTAATAAAGATAATGATAATAAATATATCTGATATAAGTGAAATAATATTTATATTAGTGACTTATTTATCCTTATAATGTGATAATGTTCTAATTTATTTCTTACACTAAATAATTATAATGTCCTTCGTGCCTATGTGTGAACTATCACCACAACAAAGCGATGTGACTATTTTCCGATCAATATATTACAAGGTTAATCCACAGATGTCTATTTTAAATTTGAAAATGTAATTTATGATTTTAGGATTATTCTGGGATAGTAAAACAAAACAAACCTTTTTTTTCATAAAGATCATTGTGAAATGAAAACGTTAGTCATGCGTACATATATAATAATGTCTCAATGGTCATAATGTCATTAATTTTTCATTAAAATAATTATTAGTTTTAAAAATAATAGTTAATGTATAAATAAGATAATTAGTTCATTATTATTATTCACTATATTCTAAAAATTAACTTCTTTTATCATAGTCATCATTCAAAAGTACTTTTTTAACATATGATCCAAATAACATCAAGACATCTAATGTACACTTAATTGATTAGGTAATTGTATATAACTATGTTATAATTGAAATAAAATAAATGTTAAATAAGATAATTTTCTTATATAATTAGTTAATTAACAAAATATTATTATTTAGGATGATACATAATGAATAGTCATCTTATAGATCATTTGACGTGTTGTATCATTATTTTCTATTTCATCACTATATATAATGTTTTACTAATTTTATTTTTTCATAGGGATTACAATTAAACATTTTCTATATTGGTATGGGACATTTAATTAAAAATTATATTCTAATGTTTTCCCTCAACAGTATTTCCTATACATGTCTATATTTTAATAATGATTTAATGAAATTAATTATAAGTTGATAGTTAATCTATAATGCACATTTTTTATGTCATTTATGTTTTATAAAAAAAGTAATCTTTTTATTCAATGTTATAATTTTATTACAATTTGTAAAATGAATTATCTATATTAACGTGTGTGGTGAAAAAATCATTTCCCACCAATTTAAAAAATATTTAAAATTGTGAATACAAAGAAATCATATTTCCTTCAATTAATACCCCTCTTTTCCTTTTATAATTAATTTTTTATTGAATATAGGATATAAATGAAATGGGTAATTTTTTATTGAATGTGGTTTGGAATAGAAATGTGTATTTTGATATCTAAATTTGATTTTCAAGTGGTATTAAAAGTGTTATTAAGGGGTTTTTTTAATGAAAATTGAAACATTAATGATTTAAGATCATTTTAAGGAATGTGGGAACTTTTTATTATGATGGGTGGGCATACTATGAAAAATTATTTGGTGGATATTCAATTAAATAGGTATGATTGGTTCTAAGATAAACATTGAATGGGTGATTCTATGACAAACCAAGGATGGGTGGTTCCAAGAAAACCAATTATAGCTTGGTTCGTGATACCCATAGAATACATTGGTTACTATGGATATGGGCATTAAAATTTTCATTTATTCTATTTATAAGATTTAAATGAATAATTATTTCCCAATATACCAATTTTATTTATATTTGTTTATAATGGGCTTGAAATGATTTCACAATGAAAATGATTTTTTAATTCATGTGAAAATGATTTTTAAAATTTCTCCCAAATATCAATAATATAAATATAAACATGCTTCCACTAAAATAATGAAAATATTATATTTATGTCTCTTAACACCTTTTTCTAGAAGCCCACATTTTTAAGACATTTCAATAGGTTTAACGATATGTAAGGAAAATGAATAAGTCAGGTTGAATGGATTAAATATTTTCCGGAAATGAATTATTTTTTTACATCAAAAGTATTTTATTATTATAAAATTGATATATATTAAATGTGTACACCTTATATATATATATATATATTATTGTAATATATGAGAAATAATAACATTCTTTAAAAATTAATCTTGAAATGATCATCTTGTTGAATTATTCAATTAAATCAAATGATTGTGAATTTTTTTAGGTTGGGTACTTAATGTTTATCGAAGGTCGGCTAATAAAATATTTTAATGTTTTAAAAAAAACATAACATTTATTTTTAATATGTTACTTCATGTATTTTTAATGATATAAAATTTAATAATTACTATGTTTCTTCATATATTATATGTTATTTAAAGATGTTTATCGATATATTAATCTTAGAATTTTCAATGGGAAGTCACCACGTGGTAACTATCATTCCAAATTAGTATCCTTATATGGCTGGTATTAGGAAATAATAACATGTTATATTGATGGATTACATGAAACAATATATAATTGTTAGCCATATTCATCCTAGATAAGAACCTAATCTAATATGAATGAACATATCCATAGTAGAAAATTTTATGTGTGAATATCTTATAGAATTAAATGCCTCCTCCTATATTCTTTTAGCAAAATGATCAATTAATTCTTGATATCAGATATTTGATATCCTTAGATGTTCAAAACATAAAATGTTATCTCATGAATTTACTAGTTTTGATAGGGGAATCTGATCGAAGAAAGACTTTGGATAATAATACTAGAGAGAAATATGATCTTGATTATATAGAATATAACTCATTTATCAATATTTTTCATGGAAAATATTTCCCTACATTTTCAAAACTATAGATAGAGAAACAATTTATATGATTGAGGGAAAAAAGATAAATTTTCTATGCATGTGTATAATGAAAATTTTACAAGCCATTCCAAATATGTACAAAATTATATATGGTACACTGAGAGTAACAATTATATATTTTATTCAAGATTAAAATCAATTTTATGAAGATATTTGGACACATGAATAATTAAAGGTTATAATAATGTTGTTCTTCATTCTAGAAAAGTGGAGTATGAGTTTTTTTAATAGTTATGAGTCTTAATATGAAAACGTTAAAAAAATAGTAATTGATAGAAGGTAATGGGGAAGCATATGTTTGATTGATATAGAGTATAGATATTTTTTTCAAAACATATGATAATTTTGGTAAAAATAATCTTGTATAATGTATTATGAAGTCATGGATATTCTCATGATGTGGTACATTTAGAAATTTTTCTGAAAATACATGGAAAAATAGAATTCTAATAATATAATTCTAATTATAATATACCTCTGATAAAATAAGTTGGGAAATTATTCTTACTTGTGTACAAATATATTCACACATAGTAGAAATCATCATGTTGGAAAAAATAATGGTCTTGAAAAATAATTCTCAACTACTCTGGGTTTAAGAACCATGACCTAGTATCTTAGAGTCTTTATCTTAAATTATTATATTGGCATAGATATAAAATTCAAATAACAATTTATTGAAAAGTTTATGTATTTTAAAAAACATATGACATATATGATACCCATATAACATTGGTATAAGAAAATAATTCATAAAAAAGTAATGTATTAGCATCCTTAAAAATCATTTCAAGAATTCATCTTCATATCCAAGGGAAAATAAAAAAAATATGTGTGATCTCAAATGATCAGTAATAATTAAGAATAGTGGAATATAAAGTGCATCAATAATCATAAATAATATGGCATGGTAAATAACTAACCCCTAATCCCATAAAAAATATTTAGACAATTAATTTTAAATATGGAAAGTTAAACAACTGGAAAACATTCTAGTTAATCAATAAACAATGATTGTAATGATTCAATAGATAATTTCATAGAAAAAATATCATCGATAATAAAAATAAATAAATTATAAATGATTAAAATTCATAAATATTTGGTTTTAGGTTTCCTAATAATAGTGAACCTTTATTGTCAATTCCTTCTACAAAGACGTTTTAAAAAGTATTGAGTAAAAACCATATGATTTTTCCAACTAATTTGGGTCATTACACATCTGATGAAATGAGTGGATTAAATTAAATAGTCTCCAACCCATTGCATACCAGTCCAATAATTATTAATATGTCAAATTAGAAAATTAAAATCATAAATAATTTTCCTTATCAAATATTATTATTGAGTAAAGGTTACAAAATTATTAATATTTCTCTAGTTAATTGAATATAATTCATAGTAAAAATCATATGATAAAATGGTTTACATTTTTTACAATAATTTTATCCATTTCCTATTAATATTTATATTTAATAGAAATGTAATGTATACTAAATATTATTACCATAATGTGATTTTTTATGAGAAACATAACAATCAGAAAATTAAGTGAGATTGTTTAATAAATTTTACCACTTCATAATTTTCATTTCAAATACCCATTGATGATATAGTTTTAATTGAATTGTTTAATACCATGTGTATTCAATTATTAATTATTTTACATATAACTGGAGATGTATATATACCACATAAAAGTGTGTTAGTGCATAATATAAAATAATCCTCAATGGAAAGTAAATTGATAAAAAATTCCCCTTCCTTATGCTCCCTTTTTGTTGATTGTTATTTAACCTCATATATATTTGTTTTAAAAAATAAATTAATTCATTGAAAATCTATATTAGTATTAATTATATCACATGTTATTCATTTTTAACATCTTACAACAAATTCATTAATAATCATTCATTATCTTCACTATTTTGTGTGTTAATTACCTTTTTCATGTATGTTTTGATATGTTATTTGTGTTCCCCATACATTGATCATGAATTCATCATAAAAATTATATAATCCAATATAAAAATTTAATATAATTTTAGTATATATGTATTTATATTGAACCTTAAAATTTAGTGATATGACAGGAAATACACTACTCATGGACAGGGTAGGTCGTGCAAACACATGAACATTGTTTCCATTTTCTAATAATTCTGAATGAAATAAATGCAAATGATATATATATATATATATATTATAATTTCATTATCACTATTATTTAATATATATAACATATTTTTATTGTTACCAACCATAATATATTCCATGTAATTATCAATGAAGCTCATCACATCAGATGGTGATAGTCTATCCTACACATTAGCAACGTTATCATATTCCCAAAAAATGGAATGCTTAAGGTTATGTGGGATATAAAAATTCAATAATAATAATAATATCTATATATCATATATATATTTACAGATATATATATATATAATATTAATTATTATTCTTATCCTTGGATGTTTGTAATGGAAAAACAAATAACGGTAGCTCAAGAGATGTTAGTCCACCGAACACATGAACGATAATCTTCACAACCCATCTAATGGATGATTGTGATGTTTTAGGATATATAATTAACATAAATTTTTATCATAAAATGTATAATATTTATAATATTATATATTCATGATATAATAATAATTTAAGGAGGTTTATTAGGAAATAACATGAATACGCTTTTAGAAGAACATTACATATTCTTTTGATATCCCCCTTAGGTTTTCAATATGGACATACTAATATAGATTAATGAAAAAAAAAATTCTTCAAGGAATATGGTAAGGTACCTTTTTAGAAAATTTGGTTGGTATTTTATTAACTTATTTCTATTTATTTTGTAAATTGAGGATTAGTGGGGGTGGCCTTTTATAGGTTGGGGGAGTCACACTCAATTAAATATTGGAAAATGAGAATTCTACCCATGTTTTATTGAGGAAATATTGGTACAATAATAGAAAACTCAACATGTTGGAAGGAATGTGTCTTTAATATGGTCATAAAATCAGTTTTTAAAAAATTTTAATTTCATTGGCCCATATGATTAATGTTTAGTCTTATTATAGACTTGATTTTCTCTTAATCAATGTTATCAATTTTAATTGCATTAACTAAATACTTTGGAAAAAAAGTAAGTTTAAATTATTATAAATTATAAATGATTATTATTTAAAATAGGGAATAACTATTTTACAAATTGAAATAATATAAGTTGAAAAAATTAATTTAAAATTAATCATATGGATGGGATGAGAATTTTTTTTAATGTTTACAATATCAAAAGAGTACTATGTTTTATATAAATATTAGACATTAAAAAAAGATTTTAATAAGTTTAATTATTTTAATGGATGTATAATTTAACTATTATGACATTAAAACCAATTCAAAATATAATTTATCATTATTATATATTTTAATGAAAATGAAGTTCTCAATTAGAAATCATAATTTTTACTCGTAATAAAAATGAAACTTCTAAAAAAATATCAAAAAATCACCCTATCATAATTTTAAAAGTTATAATTCAAAAATAAAGTTTAATTTTGTTATATTTTTTTATAAAACTGAATAATATCTATTTATAAAACAACTCCACCATTAAAATGTGGAAAAACTACCGTTAGAAATAATATATTTTTTATATGTAAAATTTTATAATTTTCTTATGATATGCCTATAAAGCATTTTATATGAATTTAAAAAAGTATTATTGAATATATATGAAATATTAATTTAATTATGATCATCCAGTAATTTATCTAAATTTTATTTATTAAGATAAAACAAACTATTTCATTAAAAACAATTCCCAACAAAACATTTACATTAAAATAATTTTTTTGTTATGTTAATTTCTAATTACTTGGAAACCAATGAATTATACCATATATTTTCATTATTTTTTTTATAATTTTATCACCGAAAATATAGTGGCTAATATGAAATGTATTTGGTAAAAAACGTTCTATCATTTAATGTAATCCACTGAATAAAGTCATTGTTTTGTATAATGCAATCTATTAGCCAATTAAATTTATTATAAGAGAGAAATATTGCCAATATAATTGTGCTTCATTCATCCCAAATAATAAAATAATCCTTAAAATTTCAAGGGCATTACCTTTTAAAAGATGAGGATTTTTTTTATAATATTTTCTAGTTCCCATGTTTCTTCCTCACCATTTTTATTCCTCCAGAGTACATTTACTTAAAAAATAATATGATTCCTAAATAAATGGTCTCAAGTCTCAAGAATATAGATGGGTAAGTCCCTGTAAGATATATCATGTTCCAACTCTATTTCATCATAGGTGAGAACAAGTGTTGGCTCTAGAATGGACTTTTTTGGAAATGATATATCAAGCATATCATGTATATTTTATTGGTTTTGCAGTATTACCAAATGATAAGAAGAAAAATAAAATATTTTACGAATTTAGAAGGGTCTCATGTACATGAGTCTGGGTTTCCATTTATTTGAAAACTATATTATACCATTCCATACAAAAACTTTTAAGAAACCAATATCTCTAAAATGGAATTTAGAATCATACCACCTATTAGTGAAATAACTCTTTTTACAAATTTAAGCATGTTCAATGTGATCCAAAATGAATTTTACCATTTATTTTTCTCTTGAAAATGATATTGTCCTATATGTTTCCTTTTAAAAAATTCTACAAAAGAGGTGAGAGTGAGACATCTCTTTGCATATAACACATCATACACAATGATTTAAATATGAGAATGGAAATTATTATTACAAGAAAACATCACTAATGGTAACTAATGACCCCAAAGAACAGTAATGTTGTGTGATAATGACCTAAACATGTATTTCATTGATTGAATTATTAATTCATAAATTCCATTAGTTATATGGTGATTAGAAGTGCTCAAAAGATTCTCAGAATCAAGAACCTTCTAAATACTCTTCTTGAATTTTGATTTAAATGGGGATCTATATTTTAATCAATTGACTGATTTTTTCCATGATTTCTTAATACTTAAATAGTATTTATGCTTGTAAAAAACTAAAGATGTAAATCTTCTCTTATAGAACAGAAATGTAAAAAATTTGGTTATGCGATCAATGATAACTTTTGTGGAATAATTCATTCCCAGAGTATTTCATTATCCCATGAAAATTACCAAAGTAATGTCATTATACTTTCTTATAGTAAAGGGAAAAGTCCAAAATAGTCTTCCAGGATTCTATCTCACATCATTCACTTGTTGGAAATCCAAACATCTGGGAACATAATCACTAATTTTATAAAACATTTTATCCAACCAAAAAATGTTCCCTTAAATCCCTATACATTATTCTGCTACGAAGGTGTATAGGGAAATTTGAGCTATCAGCATCATCCAATAGTTATTTTTTAGATTAGATATATGTATAACACATAATCTCTTTCCAAATTTGAATCCACCTTCATCCCAAAAATGTCTTCTTATTTCCCATCATTCGTGGATTTAAGATTTATCTGAGTGTTTACATCAACTAGTTGATAAATATTTATCTTCAATAATTATGATATACTCTTAATCAGTTGAAAAATAATTGATATCTCCACATTATTTGTAATTAAAATATATATCTTCACTAATTCCAATAATTTATGATCCTTTTAGATCCCTATATGTGTTATAATTTCTTGATCTGTCCTACTCAATGTATCTACTAATTTATTTTTGTTCCCTAGGTGATAATGTATCTATAAATAATATTACTTGGGTATGTTGAGCATTTATATTTAACTCAAATTACTCTCATTATATGAAAATATGTATTACATGATTTTTTTAATATGTTCTTATCCCACATCTTTTACCAAATAAATAATGTCTATGTATCTTGGTTGTGAAGATTACATAAGTAAACTCTAGCTCTCAGTTGGATTGTTTTGTTCATGATTCTTAATTTTTCAATGTTTTAATGAAATAAATTAATAAATTTCTTTTAGTACACAATAAATTCCCTACATAGATGGATCACTATATATAACAAATCCAACCCTTCTAAATCGTAGAGTCAGAATTTTAGAACAGATCTATATTTTATTTAGTTCATCAATATGTTATTTACTTTCATTTTTCCAAAACAAATTTACCCCTTTAAGATAATCTTGGTAATGGGGTAACCCAATCGGGACAAAGTCTTAATTAATTGTCTATAGTAACCTTACAAACAAAAGAAACTATATAACTCAGTTTTGTTTGTTGGTGTATTCTATTATCTGATTACCATTTTATTTTTAAGATCATCTAAGATTCAATTTTTAGGGACAATATATCCCGGAATTTTAAATTATTGAAGGCAAAATATCACCTAATAAATATTTAATACATCTCTTTCAATGTAAGAGTCACAAGAATGATGCACATGTAATTCACCTGGTCCAAACACTATTATAATTCATAATAATATCATAAATTAAAACCTTAACAAAATCATCATGATATCCCTTGAATGATTTGTTATTAAGATCTATTAAAATAGATGGTTCATTAGTTAATCTAGATGGAATTACTCTAAACTCATAATGACCAAACCTCTTCCAAAAATATGTATTTAGAATATAGTTCTTCACAAATCACAATTAGTGATACAAAGAATGAAGTTATATCATATTAAAATATTGGGCTCTTTGATGTCGACCGAATAATTCATCAATAATTGGGAAGGGATACAAATTATTTATCATAATTTCATTGATTCCTAAGTAATCAATGAATATACTAGTGGATATATATTTATTCTTAACAATGAGAACACATAATCTTTATAGATAAACACTAGATTGAACAAATTTCTTTTCTCCCAAATCCTTTAGTATTTTCTTCTTCTCCTTTAAATCCATAGTGTCTATTATATATGGATTCCATGATATTGGAATTGCATTAGAGATTATATCAATTTAAAACTCATCTTCATGAAATTGGTGGTATCCATATAATTCTATTGCATAAACCTCGATGATTTCTGATAATAAAATAGTATATTTAATTGGAATATTTACTTCTTCAATCCTATTTTTTCTCTTATACGTGAATAATTTCAATCACTAGAGTAACTGGGATGGATCATGAAAATAACTAGATGAGTATGTTTCTAAAATAATGAAAACAAATTCTATATCTTCCTATCAAATAAGAATTTCCTTCTTATAATAGAATTTTCCATCATATTTTTAGATCTAGTATATACCATGGATTATATCAATGTCTACCATACTTACGAAAATAAGGTTACAAAAATTTTATTTTCTATTTTTTATAATGAAATATTCCTAAATAATATTTCTTTTAATGGATTATCCATTGAGATTTTTGACTAAAAACTCCCATACAAAATCAAATTAGAAGTGTCTAATATTATTGAAAAACTAGAACTATAAAAAAATTTATGATGACCAAAAATCAAATAAATAGTATCATAAATTAGATGATATGATTAACGTACTGTTCAGTTTATCATTGGGTACTTATACCTATTCATTATTGATCACATGAGGTTGGACATTACTTCTTTGCCTCTTCTATGGTATATTCCCATAAAAATTGGAGAATTTATTTTTATAGTGTCCCATATCATTATTTTTACAACACTTAATAATAGAATTTTACATCAACCCCTAACATTATTTAAGATGAAGACTCTCTTCCTCGGACATATATAAAACTCTTATTCTCTTTAGCCATATTGTATCTTGATTCCATCCACAGTTCCGATATATTTTGAATTTCTTCTTATTTTTCTCTTTATTTTATGCATATACTTTTTAGTGGTATTTTGATGGTATCTTCTTCTCTTTGTTTCCCTTGAATATATATGTTATATAAAATTTTCTCTCTCTTTTGATGGTACAAAAAACTATGTCATCATATATAGTAAATACTTGAGATACAAGATCCCTTAAAAGGATTAGCTTAGTCCCTTCAATTAATGGTCCAATCTTCCACTACTTGTGGTGTATGTAATCCCTGAAATACATTGATAAACATATAAAGGTATAGTCATATTCTATGAAAATTTCTTAATTATTTTTCATCATGTTAAGGAACATTATCTTTGTCTCATTTTTTTTGCTGATGAGGGAAATATTTATCATAGAATACCACCTTAAATGATCTTAATTCCAATATTCTTATTTTTTATTTAATTTAATATTCTGGATAAATAAACACCACTGACCATCATCATCTTTGTGATAATACACCAAAATTGGGACCTTTTCAATTTCATTATAAACTATCTCCATAAATATCACTTCCACAGACTTAAAATATTTTTCACCTATAATTGGTTTAGTTTTCACTCTAATTTTTTTGGGCCGATTACGCATAAAGAGATCCGGTATTTAAGAAGTCAGTTGTGTAACAAATTTTTCTATTCATGCATGGTTGTTTTTCATAACAATATTAAGTTCCTTCAACATGGCCATAACTTCCTCCATTTATGCACTAGTTGTATTGGATCCCTCTGTAGGGAAATATCTACTTTTCCAATGAGTATTGATATCATTCATCCTTATAGGATCCTTTTATAAACTATTTCATATATTGTATTTGCAAATAGATTTACAAATTTTAATTCATAAATTATAATATAATATACATTGTGCATCTAAAAAAATTAAATATTTAAGAATTGTTAGTCTAAAAATCATAAACATTTGATTCATTGTGGATATATTTATCCTTAAATTCCTTCATAAGGTTTTGTAATGAAAATGGTAATTATCTAATGCATTTTGATTGGAAGAGTCAAACAGGGTTCCAAGTAAGGTTCATTTTCATGTACTAGGATACACTCAATTCAATCCTGACGTTATATTATAGGAATTATTACCATTAGTTAAATCTATTCCATAACCAAGACCATTTAT
Source organism: Viscum album (assembly GCA_963277665.1). Lineage (NCBI taxonomy): Eukaryota > Viridiplantae > Streptophyta > Magnoliopsida > Santalales > Viscaceae > Viscum > Viscum album. Next base: position 303,333,939 of record OY728141.1, on the reverse strand, counting down.
AGTATCAATACTGTGATTTATTGTTATGAAGACCCACAAAATATCTACCTTTATAAAATATTATGATTTTTTCTATAATTATCCTCAATTTCAATCCTAGGTTTATGATCAATATTGTACATTTTTGTAAATATATATCCCCTAGTCCATATTTATCCTACCCTGATACAAATTGTAACGCCCCCCCCAGTTGCCTAGAGAAGATGTATTAATTTATTACCTTGTAATATATACAACATTCAAATCCAAAAGGAATGATGATTTTAATAGTTTTGGAACTCTATATTTCATAAATTAATAACTATGTTACATTGGGAAAATAAATTAATGCATAAAAATATTAATTTATCTACATCCTTGATATTCATTACAATATTTCATCTTCATATAATGAGGAATGGAAAAAAGATATGAGTTAGCGAAAATTATCAAGAAGGGTTATGTACAACATAATCTTTCATGAATCAATAATTATAAAATATATAGTAATTTGTATAATAGAACACACATTCCAAATAAATATCTAGATAAAGAATAATCAATAATATATAATGGTAAATAACTAAAACTCATCTGATTTAATAATTCAACTATATATAAAATGAATATATTAGTAATTTCATAGAATTAATAACATTGATAATAATAATAATTGAATTCTCAAGGAATGTAATTCTTAAGTATTGGTTGTCATGTTTTCTAGGAACATGGAACATTTACTGTTATGACCATTCATACTATGGCTTAAATCATACTAGGTAAAACCCCATCTAATTTCACCAACTAGTTCATCTCATGAGACTACCATGTCATCAAGGCGATTAATAAAAATGTTTACTAACCAATACCATAGAATTCCCATCCAATCCTCATAAATGAAATTTATTTATTTAACTCATAAAAAATCAATTTATCAAATATCTATATTTAGTAAATGAAACATTTTTATCAGTATTTACTATGTTATTGAACTAACATTCGAAGTAAAAATCATAAGTAAAAATGTCATATGGTTTAGAAGATAAAAATATCCATTAATAAATAACTATTATGTTTAATATAAATTCAATTTCTAATTAAAAACAGTTACAACAATATGATTTTTAAGGGAATTTTAACAATCATAGAAGTATGTGAGATTATATCATATCATTTAACACAAATAAATTTTAATGTCAAATCCCATTAGATAATATATGTAATATGTAAATTTAAAATACTATGACTAATAATATTTTTATGATACTGAATGTTAAAGGGGTAATATATACACCACCTAAAATTGAATGGTCTCTTTACAAAAAAATTTATCAATGTAATGTAAATTTAAATGAAGTCTCATGTCATATAGTTCCTTTTGGTTGAAAATTATAAAACATTATATTAATAGGTTTTAGTAATGTCATTAAATTTTTTCCTAACCATATTATTATTTATGTTTTCATTTATTATTCTTTTATAATATCCTATTACCCGTTAATTAACAATCATTCATTATTTTTATTATTCCAGGGGTCAATAGCGTTGTTTTTCATGTATGTTTTTTCGTGTTAATTTTTTATTATACATCTATCGATGTTTCAACATATAAATATTGAAAAAATGATTAAAATATAATATATATTAATTATATATGTTTTTAATATAATCCGAATTTTTTTATATGAAATGAAATGAATCGTTCATTAAATGGTAGGCCAAACGTACAGATTAACATTATTTCTATTTTCCTCGAATTTTGAAAGAATGAAAAGTAAAACATATATATTTTTAATATATTATAATTATTGTTTAATATTTATATTTTTATTAAAATATTTCAAAATATATTTCTTGTAAGGAGTGAAAAGATCACATCACTTCGCGAGATGGTACTCATCCATACACAAGAGCAACATGAATAATGATTGCCTAACCCATTTGAAGGAATATTGTGAAGTTGTTTTTATTAAACTCAACATAAATAAAACATATTTTACTTAATATATTGGGATTATTATATAATCATGGTTTATTAAAAATTGATAGTGGTGAAGAAATAAATAATATAAAAACACTTTTAGAGAAATGTTGACTGTTTTTTGGGTATCCTCATTTGATTTTCAGTAATGATTTTATAATATGAATTTTGGTTCAATATAAGGCCTCATGGGTGAGGGAGGTAGCATGGTGAGTCATTTTTAAGGTATTTTTCAATCCATTGTTGTTTTATTTAGTTAATATATGTGGAGCCTTTGTGTCTTTTTAAACGTGGGTTGAGTGGAACTCTTGTAATTTATGAAAATGGACAATCCCACCCAAGTTCATTTAATTTAAAATTTCTCATATAATATAGAAATTAGTATCCAAGAAAGGATAATTTCTATATATGTACATATAATAGATTTTTTATATATCTATAGGCCATTTGTCTCCATCTGATAATCTTTTAATCCTTTAGTAAACTAATTTCTCTACAAATCAGTGTAAATAATTTTACCTTCTATAACTAATCATTTGGGTAATAAATTATTTTTACTATATTAGACATTTAAAATTATTATCATTACAAATATTGAATCATTATTTTTTAAATTCAACCAAAATAAGTGGAAAAAATCAGTAAATAATCCCAAAGTCGGGGTGAGAAAGAGGGTAATTAATGTGAATATGAACGAAAGTTTCCAATGTTTTTATATCAAAATTAAAAAATAAAATTAATATAAATAGTGAAATTTGGTTAATAGGTGTTTATTTTTGAACTATGTTTTCATTAAAACATTTCAAAATATAATTTAACACTACAAATTATTTAAATGGAAATACAATTTTTCAATTATTATTCAACAGTTCAAACTATTCATCAAATAATGAATCTGCATAAAAAATACCAAAAATTAACCATATGATAATGTTGGCTTTCCACATTAAAAATGTTTTTTATAACTAGTTCAATAAAAAGTGGAGAAATTCCCTTAGAAATAATTACATCTTTATATGAATTGTAACGTCCTGGATCTGGGTACCACTCCACGGGTGCCCCGAACCCAGTTGGTCACATGACCTCAAGCGCATTTCTCCAAATGCCAAAGGCTGCCGACAAGTAGTGAGGGCTGGGGTCTAATTGTGAGGAAACTATGCACTCATTTGTCAATGTGTAGCGCATCAGAATAATAAAAAAATTCAACAACAGCAGAAGAAATAAACCATACATGCACAACTACAGTAAAAGATAACCAAAAATTATATATAATGATGAAACATGCCTCAAGTTCTATGAAAATAGCCATAACAGGTTACACAAAAATACATGACAATACAATACAGAGTACTGCAAAAAAAACATCTGGTAGAATCACAAGCCTAAGCCCGATCCTATGCCCCCTACTTCTCAGAAGCAATCAAGTACTTGTATAGGGACCCTTGTCCATATCCACACCTGCATAAATGTAATCTGTTAGGGCCGAAGACATGACCCAAACAGGGTATGAGAAATACATATCAGTAGGCACCCACCGAAGGCCTGTGCCCAACTGTGTGTAAAAATGAAACAACAACGTGCAAAATTAAATGCAATAAACTAAGAAGTACTAAAAAGTAACTAACATTACCAGTTATATTGCCATTTTAATATTCATTAAATCATTAATTATAAGGAAACCACCTCAGTGAATTTCTATGTAAAGAGCCAGTGTCCTCAGACATGCAAACCCTTACCCTCAGGTAATCAGAATCTATCCCTCAGGCATTTCCCTCAATCATAACAGATATTGCCTTCAGGTGTAAGAAGTCTCTCTCTTAGGCACATAGTCTCTACCATCAGGCATACAAAAAGTTTCCCTCATGCGAAATATGAAGTTTCCCTCAGGCTAAGCAGTACCTTTCTCTTAGGCTAAACAAACAATGCCCTCAGGCTAAAAGGAACACTGCCCATAGGCGCAAGTAACCGGGCCATGCCCAACATGTAAACAAGAAATTCACAAAAAAATTACTCTTAAGGAAATTCAATAAACATTATTATAATGGCATACCCTTGGGTATCCCGGCCAAATGGCTGAAAAGTGGAATGCAACCTCGGGGTGGTCCTGGATCCAAGCAGCGATCCCAAACAACCGTTTATTATCAAATTTTATTACCTTTACATTTTTTGGTAATAAAAATAGGCAAGGACTCAGCCACATGACAACCCCAACATGGGATCATAGCTCAACGATACGCAAAAAGGCACAGCAGTTGGAAATAAACACTAAGTCACCTACCTTAAATTCCCTTGAATTGTATACGCGAACTAAGATCATTTAATTGTCCAAGAACAATGTAGATATGAGGTGAATGAAATCCCCATTCAAACTCAAATAACTTTCTTTAGAGGAATAATTGGTAATAACGGCCAAAGGAGAGTGGAGGGCTTACCCGTGCGGTTCCAACTAGATTGTCATGGGTGAAAACGGATTCCCGACACACAATCTGGAGATCCTTGAAGTTCTGACCTCTTCTCCTGACACCTTCCTCCGGTTATAAGCCAATCCTGTGAATAGGGTTTTGTACTTCCCATTTTAAGTGATAAAAACAAACTGCACGGTGTGTACTATTGACTACACGACGTGTCATTTTCACATTTAACTATTCCTTTGGCGGCACTGCCGAACTGTTCATACGTCAACATGATTTCACAGCATGTATTTATGCTTACATGGTGTGTACTACAGCTCAGTTAGCGGCTGCTTCCACCGCCTTACTATTTGCCTGCTGACTGACTACACAGTGTGTAGTTGGTTTTTACACCCTTCGTCGCCATCATGGCTAGACACATTGTGTACTCCTCCCACTTGGCCAAAGTACATGGCATGTGGAAAAGTACATGGCGTGTAGTCCAAAAATTTAGTATTTTTCCCAATATTCATTATTTTCTGAAGATAAAAAACTTAAGGAAAAGAGAAAAGAAGAAACATGTACCTCAAAAATAAGAACCAGGTTCTTAAAAACTTCCCCCCTTAAAGCAATTTGTCACCGAATTGCTCTTCCAAGTGTGGAGAAGATAAGGCTCATAACAACTCTGGCCACTGAGTGTGTACGTCGGTCTCCCGCTCCAATGTTTCGTCTTGCACTCGGCCATTCTGCCATAGCACCCGTATGAGAGGAAATGACCGGCCTCAGAGAAACATAGTGCTCTTATCCACAATATGAATCTGATGCTCCTCAAAGGATACATATATCTAAATCTCAACCTACTCGGGCTGAAAGATGTGAGACGAGTCTGAATGATAACGGCGTAACTAAGATATATGGAAGAAGTCATGCATGGCCCAATTCCTCTGTGGTAACTCTAACCGATAGAAAACCAGACTGACTCTCTCAAGAATCTCAAATGGCCCCACATACCTTGGTGAATGTTTACCCTGTCTCCTAATCCGCCCGTGTCCCAACCTCGGCGAAACACGCAAGAAAACATGATCCTCGACCACGAACTGCAAGGGTCATCTGTGAGGATCAGCATAAAATTTCTAACGAGACTGTGTTGTAGCCATCTGCTTCCAAATCAATTGGACCTACTCAAAAGTCTCCTGAACCAGACGTGGTCCCAGTAAAGCTACCTCACTTACCTCTAACCAGAAAAAGGTGATTGGCATGTCCTACCATATAAATCCTCGTAATGTGCCATATTAAAAGTTTCCTAAAACATATTACTATTATAAAACTTGACTTGGGGTATATGCTTCTCCCAGGAGCCCCCAAAGTCTAGGACACATGCATGTAGCATGTCTTCTAGCACCTGTATTGTATGCTCTGACTGACCATCATTCTAAGGGTGGTATGTTGTGCTCAGAAGCACTTGTGTCCCCAGTGCCCACTTAAAACCCTACCAGAAAAGAGACGTAAAACTGGTGTCCCTATCTGAAACGATAGAACAAGGGACCCCATGAAGTCATACTACCTCTTGGATATATAACTTCCCGATCTCATCAACACCGAAGGTCTCTTTGATTGTCAAAAAGTGAGCTACCTTAGTAAGTCTATCCATAACGACCCACACGACATCATTGCCTCGAGGTGACCTCGGCAAACCAGTCAGGAAGTCTGTCAGGATATCATCCCATTTCCACTCTAGAATGGGTAACTACTATAATAGTCTGGCTGGCCTCTGATTCTCTACCTTCACATGTAGATAGGTGGAACATCTCGTAACAATACCAGCTACTTCCATCTTCATCCCAACCACCAGTACTGACGTCTCAAGTCGCGGTACATCTTGGTAACTCCGGGATGAACTGCCCAAGCCGAAGCATTAAACTCCTGTATCATCTCCTCATGTATATCCCCTAGAACCCATACTCAACCATGGAAATATATAATTTCATCATCGCCTATCATTAACTAGGAAGAGGTTCCTCACTTTCCACCGACTCCCTTAGAATTAGGCCTTTTGAATCAGATAGCTGTTTCATCCTCACTCTATCTAGGAGGGTAGAATCCATAGCTAAATATGAAAGATAGGTCTTCCCATGACTTTCATTCAACTCCAAATGCATCTCAGAGAAAAATTCCATAAGCTTCCACTCACCACTGGCCACATGAGCCACATGTAGCTGAGTCCTCCTACTCAGTGCATCAGAAACTTCATTACTGTTACCAGGTGTATAGGCAAGCTCAAAATCAAAGGACTAAAGGTATTCAACCCACCTTCGCTACCCTAGATTCAAGTCACGCTGTGTAAAGATATACATGAGACTATTGTGGTCTGTGAAAACCACAAAATTCTATCCCAAGAGATAATGTCTCCCACACCGCAATGCATGAACAACTGCTGCCAACTCGACATCATGTGTCGGGTAATTCCTTTCATGTGGCCTCAACTGCCGAGACTCGTACGCAACAAATCGATCAACCTACGTCAACAAAGCTCCCATCCCAAAAACAGATGCATCACAGTAAACTGTATAGCTCTTCCATTGATCTAGAAGTATCACGCCTGGTGCTGATGTCAACCTTCATTTCAGGTCCTGAAAGGCTGTCTCACAAGCTTCCAACAAAAAGAACATCACACCCTTATTAGTCAAACCCGTCAACAGCACTTCTAAGCGGGAGAAGTCCGGGATGAAGCATCTATAGTAACCAGCCAGCCCCAAAAACTCCGTATTTCAAACATGTTCTTAGGCTGCTCCAAGGAATCTACTGCCCTCACCCTCTCTAGGTCCATGACAACTCCTTCCTCTGAGATGATATGACTTAGGAAGTGAATCTGGTCCATCCAAATGTGGCACTGTGAGAGCTTAGCATATAGCTTATGCGCTCTCATTGTACTCAATAATATCTCTAGATGGATGGCTTGGTTGTTTCGAGTGTGAGAGTACAATAAGATATCATCCACAAATACAACCACAAAAGAATCCAGGTACGGATAGAACACATGATTCATCAAATCCATGAAAACTGTTGGGGCGTTCGTGAGTCCGAATGGAAAAACCAAGTATTCGTACAGACCATATCTGCCCCGAAAACCTGTAAGCGAGATATCCAATGGTCTCACGTGTAAAAGATGATATCCCGATCTTAGTTCAATCATCGAGAACACTCGTTCACCTCGAAGTTGATCAAAGATATCATCAATCCTCAGCAGGGGATATTAGTTTTTATCCTTCAACTGGTTCAGCTTCTGATAATCCACATAGAGTCGGTGGGTACCGTCTGCCATTTTCGCAAAAAGGACCAGCGAACCACAAGGAGAAGTAGTGGGTCTGATGAAAACCTTTGACTTTAACCCCTCTAACTGCTTTTTGAGCTCCTGGAACTCAACCGTAGCCATTCTATAAAGAGTAATGGACACCAGTGTTACTCCTAAAAATAGATCAATAGAGAAATCCACCTCTCGCTCCTGACATAGACCCGAAAAGTTGTCCGAGAATACATCCCTGAAACGATCAAACACTGGAGGGAAATCCTTATGATAAGTCCCCCGATCATCTAGATATAAAATTGCAATCTGGGTTGTGAGCCAACCTCGACTAAAATTCTCTGGTCCAGCTCGACTCACCTAAAAATACCATTCGCCCTTGTATAGAAACATTCCACCCTATGGTGATGTGAAACTCACACTGTGATGATAGAAATATACAAAGGCTCGAAAGGAAACCAACCAGTCCATTCTGAGAATGAAATCACATCTCATCATCTCTAAGACATAGAGGTCCCAAAGAAAATGACACCCACCAACCTCTAGGGGGCACTCCTTGCACTGACGCACACCAGTCATTCTAGTTCCCAATGGAGTGACTAACTTCATAACATCAGAAGATGAAGAAGAAGAAACACAGAGCCCAAGCCTCTCCACAATAGGTACAGATATGAAACTATGTGTAGCGCCCGTATGAAAAATTACTGAAGACAAAACAAAAGCTACTAGAATAGTACCTTTGACAGTAGAAGGTCCAGGATCCTGCTCTAGTTGGGTCAGTTGCACTTCATACGCCTACCCTGTGTTGTGGCCCTATGACATAGCTTTTCTACCCCCGAGCTATCCTGCCTTACTGCCTCTAACATCCTGGTGTCTGGCTACCACGGCCACGACCACCATCTCTACCTACACACCCTGATGTATTCCGATTTCCCGACTGAAAAGAAGCTGCTAGTCATGCTCCCGCACAAGGATTCTATACAGAACCCCTCCCACTAGCCACTGGTGGAAATTCTCTGAAAAAGCACTTCAGATGACCCATCTTGTCAGAAGCTCGACATTCCACTGCGTCTCATGGACACTGCGGTTTCTTGTGCCCCTCTTTACCACACTGGTAGCACCTGACCAGGCCACCTGAAGAAACTTCATGGCTGGTACTGCCACTGTGAGAGAAATATATATGTCGCTTCCTTTTACCAGCAGAAATTGTACCAGAAACAGGTGTCGAACCACCCTGGCCTCCACCACTAGCTTCCCGCGGGTTACATTCTGTAATTAGCACCTAGTTCACAATAGCATGTACTGAAGGAAACATGAAAACATTCACCAGTTCTCATATGTCATATCGAAGACCATCCTCGAAGTATCTAGCTCTCAATGTCTCATCACCCACTAGAACAGGTGTGAAAAGCTGAAGCTCGGTAAAACAACCAGAATATTCCATCACCTACATAGTACCCTGCTGAAGATTCATGAACTCTCGGGCTCTATCTACCCTCAGCGTCTCTGGAAAGATGATGTCATAGAAGACTGGCTTAAAATCCTCCCACTCCATGTCTCTGTGATGGTATGACTGGGTGGTAACGTCCCACCACCTCTTGGCAGAACCACGCAGCTTATAAGTCACGAGCATGACCCTCCACCCTGGAGGCATCTCAAGATGCTTGAAGATAGTTTTTATTGACCCCAGCCAAGACTCTGCAGCATGTGGTACGCCATCCCCAGAAAATGTAGGTGGATGCTGCTGCTGGAATATATGAGTCAGCTAGGCTAGAGATGTGGCAATTGGCGGTGCTCCCTGAAAGGTCTGCATGAACCACATAAAGTCTTCACGGAACTGCGCCTCTGTTCTTGTGTCTGGAATAACGGTTGGCGCCACATCTGGCTCTACTGGAGGATCCACTGGTATCCCATGGCCTACCATCTCTGGAGTATAATCATTGCCTCTCTCCTGGAGAACAACATGTGGTCGTCTCGGTGGCATGAATCTACAAGGTCAAACACACAACTTAGATAACGATTATAAACAAAGGGACCAAAAGAGGAACAGGAGGAATAATGAATTCAAGATTTGAAAAACAAGACTAAATGGAATGTATACTGACTACACAGTGGGTATCTATCTTCTCTTCCCCTACCTGGGTCCTTCAACACGGCTAAGCCACACGGATCCCATTGAAAAAAACTACACAGCGTGTATGGTTTAATTTTCCAATTGCCTGTGTCATTCGTGACACAGCCGAGTACTTAGCTTGTTACTACACGGTGTGTTACACTAGTACACAGCGTGTACACCACCCCATTTCCCAGCGACATGGCTAAAACCCAACGGTCTGTCCTCAGACAGGACTACACGGTGTGTCCCATGGGTTCATAGCATGTACTAGACAAGATCCACTAACCCGTGTTGTTATTTACACGGCCGAATACAAGTCATAAACTATAAGGCAGGTTCCATATACATAGGGTGTGTACAAGAGGATTAAACTGACCCGTGTTGTTAGTCACACGGCCGAATCCCAGGTTAAACTACATGGTGTGTTCCATAGTGGACACGGCATGTATTTCTTAAGGTATCCTCCATTCGTGTTGTTAGTTACATGGGCAGACTCTAGGTTAACACTACACAGCGTGTACATCCAGTACACGGTGTGTTCGTCCAAAACATTTCCCTTTTCCCGTGCCCCCGCCCACATGACATAAGACATGGAAAGAGACTACACGGCGTGTACAGAGGGTACACAGCATGTACTTAAAAATATTTCTTTTCTTTTTGAACAGAAGAACACACTGCGTGTGTCCAAGGAGCTACACGGCATGTATCCTAGGTTTTACAGATATTAAGCCTTTGAAACTAATCTGGAACCCAGAAAATAATGACAAACAACTCCTAAGTGCCAAATTCTGATCAGCGAGGGCCCATACACCCCACGAATCAAATTATGATTTCTTATACATGTTATACCCAAGATACAGAGTCAATGATCCACCAAATTCCGGTCAATGAGGGCCCATACTCCCCCAAAACAAACGTTTGGTGTATATTCTATCAACAAGCTTATACAGCGATACCCAATCACATAGCAGGTATTTTATCAAAGCAGCTATCACAACAACATGATTTTTCTAGCACCACAACTATCAAAACAACATGCAATTTCTAATGCACCTACATGGCATGGAAACTATTCATGGAATGTGATTCCTAGAATGTTTCTAAATGATGCATGAGATGGAATAACCTCATCTCATCGGGTTGCAACTAAAGGGAACCCATGGAAAAAATATACACAACACAATAACTAGTGCGTCACCCAACGGTGAAATCAAATCAACTGTAAAATTTGTAAAATCAAATGAATTGAAAAAATACGAGGTAGACCAGATTTTTCCTGTACACGGGTTAGCCACTCCCGATCACAGCTTATTACCAGCTAGCGTTTCCATCCTATCCCTGACTAAGGCTCCAAATAATAAGTCAAAGAAAAGAAATCCTTTGATACCACTTTGTATTGTCCCGGATCCGGGTACCACTCCATGGATGCCCCGAACCCATTTGGTCACATGACCTCAAGCGCATTTCCCCAAACACCAGAAGCTTCCGACTAGCAGTGAGGGCCCAGGACTGATAGTGGGGAAATTATGCCCTCATTTTTCAAAGTGTAGCACAACAGAATAATAAAAACATTCAACAAAAGCGGAAGCAATAAACCATACATACACAACTACAGTAAAAGATTACCAAAAATGATATATAATGATGAAACATGCCTCAAGTTCTAAGAAAATAGCCAGAACATGTTACACAACAATACAGGACTGTAAAATACAGAGTATAGAAAAAAAAACAAAATAGCCGGTAGCATCACGAGCCTAAGACCGGTCCCATGCTCCCCTACTCTTTAGCAGCAATCAAGTACCTGTATAGGGACACTTTCCATTTTCCACACCTGCAGAAACGTATTATGTTTGGGCTGAAGACATGCCTTGAACAAGGTGTGAGAAATAAATCCTAGTAGTCACCCACCAAAGGCTCGTCCTCAACTGTGTGTAAAAATGAAACAACAATGTGAAAAAGTAAATGCAATTAACTAAGAAGTACTCAAAAGTAACTAACTTTACCAGTTATATTTCCATTTTAATAGTCATTAGATCATTCATTATAAATAAACCTCTTCAGTGAATTTCTATGTAAACAGTCAGTGTACTCAGACACGCAATCCCTTACCCTCAGGTAATAAAAATCTTGCCCTCAGGCATTACCCTCAGGCATTTCCCTAATTCATAATAGATATTTCCCTCAGGCGTACGAAGTGTCTCCCTCAGGCACAATGTCTCTACCCTCAGACATACAAAAAGTTTCCCTCAGGTGAAATAGAACTTTTCCCTCAGGCTAAGCAGTACCTTGCCCTCAGGCTAAACAAACGATGCCCTCGGGCCAAAAAGAACACTGCCCACAGGCACAAGTTACGGGGCCATGCCCAATATGTAAACAAGAAATTCACATACATTCCTCTCAAGGAAATTCAATAAACATTATTATAATGGAATACTCTCGGGTATCCTGGCCAAACAAATAAACAGAGGAACACACCCCTGGGGTGGTCCTAGATCTAAGAAGCGATCCCAAAGAACAGTTTATTATCACATTAAATTACCTTTACATTTCTAGGTAATCAAATAGCCTAGGCCGTAGCCACACGACACCCCCAAATTGGGTTTGTAGCTCAACGATACACAAAAACACATAGTAGATGAAAATAAACACTAAGCCACCAACCTTAAACTCCCATGAATGGTATATGTGAACAATGATCCTAGAATCCTCTAAGAAAAACATAGATATGAGGTGAAATAAATCCCCGTTCAAACTCAAATAAATTCCCTTAGAGTATGAATTGTCAAGAACGGCCTAAGGAGATTGGAGGGCTTACCCGTGCGGTTCCAACGAGATCTTCAGAGGAGAAAACAGATTCTCGACACACGGTCTGGAGATCCTTGAAGTTCTGACCTCCCCTTCCAACTCCTTCCTCCGGTTATAAGCCAATCCTTTGAACATGATTGGCTACCGACCATTTTAAGTGGAAAAAAACTACACAGTGTGTACTATTGACTACATGACGTGTCATTTTCTCATTTAACTGTTCCTTTGGTGGCACTGCCACACTGTTCATACGTCAACATGATTACACAGCATGTATTTATGCTTACATGGCGTGTACTACCGCTCAGCTGGAGGCAGCTTCCACCACCTTACTATTTGCATGCCGACTAACTACATAGTGTGTAAATATCCACTACACGGCGTGTAGTCAGTTTTTACATTCTTCATCGCCAGTATGGCTACACACCCTATGTACTCCTCCCACACGGCCAAAGTATATAGCATGTGGGAAATTATATGACGTGTAGTCCCAAAATTTTTGAATTTTCCCCATTTTCCTTATTTTATCAAAAACACTTAAGGAAAAGAGAAAAGAAGAAACTCATACCTCAAAAATAAGAATCGGGTTCTTACTTGAATACAATTAATTTTTTATTATGACAATAGAATTTATTATATAAATGTCATATAATTCTTGAATATATTTAAAATATTAATTCTACAATGATTATTCACTAATAGTAATTAATTTAATTTATTTTGAAATTCCTCCTTTAGTGTATAAAAAAATTTATGAATGTTATTTATTTTATATTATAATGTATTAAATTTATTTATAATTATTTGGTTACACATGAATTCAATAATATATATTTATAATATATTTAATAATATATTTATCATCTAATTAAATGGATAATATTATTTTAATTTTGTAATAAATGGACTTGTGTCTATCATAAGCCATTTAGGATCAGCATTTTTGTGTGTAATGAAATATATGAACAAAATTAAATGTAATCTAAGAGGAAAATTCTAAAAATTATTGGTGTGTTACAATGGTTAATGATGGTTCATTAATTGATGTGATGAGAGATATGACACATTTTTATTATATTTTTATGAATACCCTATTTGACTCTATATCATTATATTATTTCCTTTCAATGATAATTTTATGTATATAGGGAATATAACATTGTGAATGTATTATAAAAAAATTTGTGAACACTTCATGTGGAATTATAAGAGTAAGAAATATTTATAAGAATATTGCAATTGTAATTAGTGGGGCGGTCATTCCTACAAATATTGTTGAACTGGCCATTGTAGAGTCTGATATAATAATTTGTATGGTTTAGATTTTAGTTTACGAGGTGAATATTAATTTCATATAAATAAATAAATACTAAATTATATCATTCCTTTTATTACATGTAACAAATATGAGAAATTGATAAGAGATGTAAGTGGATGTTACCTTTATCATAATGCTGAAAAGAAAAAAACAATTTAAATTACCGATATGGTAGTATAGAATGAATACATGGAAATATATCATTATAATTTTCCATGATTTATTCTTGATTTGGAGGTTGAGTTTACTAATGAATTAGTGATAGTTTTTTATGAACACATACCTTCAATTTGTAGATATTTTTTTTATTTTCTAGTCGTTTTTTAGGAATAGGGATTTTTTTTGAAAATTTTTGAAGTATATTTCAGGTACTTTATGAGTACACACCGTGTACTCGGTTACTACGGGTAGCCTTGTCCTTGATGTGTAACAGCCACACACACATCCATGTATGGTGACTTGAAGACCGCATAAAGATGAGTACAGATTGACCGTCATCGATTGCATTGGGATTGACAAGTTAATCTCTTCTTTATCTTAGAGCTTCGTTTCCTGATTCCCCCTTTTTCAAGAGATATCATCAGTTAGACATTATTAACATTTTTGTATATCTACGGTGCTCTTGGATGATTCAAGGCTTGAGGTTCACCTATAGCGATCTCCCAACACTAAGGTAGGTGGTTTTTTCCATTCCATTGAATGTGTTTTTGTAATATGTGCAGTTTTATCAAATTCCCTTGAATGAGGTATTGTGTGTTTACCGATTAATCCCTATTAATTTCTTACTATGCTGGTATGTGTGAGTAAGGGATATTTGGATGTTAATAGGGTTTTTTGTGCATTTAATGTGTTTTCCATGCATGTTATGTTTACGACCATTTGGTCATTTTTAGCCCATAAGGCTTCCTTGGTGTTTTCCCATGCAGAGTATAGTAGGATGGAGTGATTATTTTATCTAACATGCTTGATATGTTGTAGACTATTTAGGCATGTAGTTCTTGAGGTTTACTTTTTTGGTGGTACATTACAATGTTGGTTTGACTTATAATGGGTTGTGAGAACCTTGTGTTGTAGGCTATAAATGAAATTGACCATGTGCACTTCCTCAGAGAGTATTTAACAACTTTAGACTATATGGAGAATGGACCATGTTAGCTTCCTTAGAGATTCATTAATCACTTTGGACCATAAGGGGAATTGACTGTGGGTTCTTCCATAGAGATTCATTGTTATAAAATTATGAATAATGTTGAGGGTATAGGTTGTGTGTACTTCCTAGAGGGTTACCTTCTTTGATTAGCTTCTTACTTGATATATCAAATTGAATGCTTTAAAACTATAGGAATGTTTACTGTTGAGTACATGTTTATTTACTACGACTTTTTTATTACCTTCCGTATTTATTCACTCACTATTAGGCACATATCTCGTGGTGGTTGCCTACTGGGATTCAGTCTCACAACCTATTTGGGTCATGCTTTTTGGCCCAAACAGATTATATTGTTGCCGATATAGATATAGGAAACTGTCCTTCTACTTCAGGTACTTGATTGTTGTGGATAATGAGAGCATGAAAACAAGCTATTACTTGTAGTGTAGATGAGTTTTTTACCTTTGCTTCTTTTTTACTTGGTTTAATACATTAGTTTTTCGAATTGTGATTTTTTTGGATATTTTCCTAGACATATATATCATAAATCATTCATATATGTGTGTGTGTGCTCCAAGTTATTATTTCCAGTTTTCTACAGTTTACTTTTGAATGCATTATTACTTCTTCCACAATTGTACATCTGTTTTACTTCCACTGTGTTCCTCTACCAATGAGAGCATAGTTTTCCCACTATCACACCCAAGGCCCTCACTGCTAGTCAGTAGCCTCTAGAATTTGGGGAAATGTTCTTGATGCCATGTGGCCAACCGGGTATGGGGTGACTTTGGGAAACTTTCAGATCTGAGAAGTTATAATGTAACAACTGGGCCTCGATGATAGCACAGAAACCCTTCCCTAACATGGTAGTCGGGTCTTGGCTCGCTAGAAACCACCAGTTTCCCCGCATACATAAGGTCCCAACTCAAGGTTCCATCCACATGCCTGAATGGGTCATCTGACTAATGACAGTCCACACAAGCCAACACTTTTCCTTTCTATTGTGATTTTTCCTCACTCACACACACCCTGGAAAACATCCCAAAAAGTCTCGCATCCTGATCAGTATTAAAAACCAGTAATGCTTAACTATGGAGTTCTAATCAGGAAGGCTCCCAAAAAGCAAGGTCCACCTTGTTGACAATAGTCATGTCATTTAGTCAATTGACCCTTTATCAATCTAGGCTGTTTCAATCACCCCCCCCCCCCCCCCCCCCGTAGAGCACAATGTCCCCGTTGTGGGCCTTACATCTCATCCTAGGCAGTGCACCACACTTAAGGCTGGGTAGTACCTCTGATACCAAATGTAACAACCTGATCCAGTGATAGCATAGACACCCCGTCCAAACATGGATGTCGGGTCTTGGACTGCCAAATACCCCTAGTTTCCCCGTAGACACATGGTCTCCACCCATGGGCCCTCCCACATACCTAAACATGACATGTGAGTAATGAAAATCCACATAGGCATACAATTGTCGTTTCTAGTGTTCTTTTTTTTTCACTCACACACACCCTGGGAAACTTTTCCAGAAGGTCACCCATCCTGATCACTACACCAGGCCAAGCATGCTTAACTATGGAGTTCTAATCCGGCAGGCTTCAGAAAAGGAAGATGCACTTTGTTAACCTGAGTCATATCATTTAATCAATTAACCCTTTATGAATATGGGGTGTTACAAGTTTCTAAGAATATTTTTAAACCCCCGTATTGACTAGATCATGTGGATCTTTTATAATTGAGATTGAAATTTAATGTGTTTCTACACAAAGGTTTTTTTTCATCATGATCATCTCAGTTGGGTGAAAATATTTTTAAAAAAAAATTAATTATGGTTGAATTAGACTTTTAATTGATAATATATGTTTTATGAACATCAATATTATGAACAAATAACCCTTGAATAATATATATAGACTTTAATCATCTATAGGGAGACTAGTAGTTTTCAATGGTTGTTATCGGGTGGGGGTTCCATCAATTCAATTTGAAAGAATACGATATTCCAAATAATTCATTTCAAACTAGATTCAT
This sequence comes from Viscum album, assembly GCA_963277665.1. Classification (NCBI taxonomy): domain Eukaryota; kingdom Viridiplantae; phylum Streptophyta; class Magnoliopsida; order Santalales; family Viscaceae; genus Viscum; species Viscum album. Next base: position 303,316,861 of record OY728141.1, on the reverse strand, counting down.
GCATTAAGAGTATTTGGTTATGCAAGTTAGGATATATAAATCATGTTTTTATGGATATTATGCGTATAGTTTCCCATTCATTCAAAGACACTTTTGTGATTATTTTTATCCCTAAATTATGATATATTTGAAACACTAAAGATGGACCAAAGATACACCTATCTTATTTCAAGACATAAAATAATTGAAATTATTTTGAATATTTTTATAAATTGAATTTTCGTTGAAAAAATACATCCCATAATAATATTGTTTCTAAATGTATTATAATTATTGAAACTTCTATGCCAAAATTTGTTGAAGAATTTATAAGACACAGAAATATCACAAGGATTCATGTTGCTATGTTTTCATGTTCAATAAACATGTAAATAAAAAATTTAGTTAAGTTCATATTTAAAAATAAATTTGATAATTATTTTTTGGAACTAAGAAAAGATTGGTAAATTCCCCAGTATTCTCTCAACCTTGTGGAAATGGTGATTTTTTCTTCATCAGGGATTCATTATGGAGGAATCTAACTTATTTTATAACAAATAATGATTATATAATTACCTATTCATAATTATTATTGAATTCTTATGAGTTATGTTACCCTATTGATGATCTGTTATTTTCTTCTCTGTTTTTTATTTAATATTTTAGAGGAAACATTTTATTGGAGTAATGTGTGAAATATATGTCAATCACAAATGTTTTAATTATATAATCAATTGGATATAATTGATCATGATACAAAGAATATGTATAGAAAAAATCAAATATTATGACTACATGATTCATTACAGTCCTGGAAAAGAAAACAATGTGTTTGACACTTTGAGATTGGTAAACAATTCTATTTTTACCATGGTGTGTTTGGAACATTGACCTTTCATTAATGATCGATTAATTTTTTTCATGGATGTTATGGATCCAGGTACATCCTCTATTTTGTTTAAATTTACAATGTACTCTACATTGAAATATTTATTTTTACTTGATCATAAGGATGATCTTATTTTTTGGGAAAGGATGAATTGATTAATATGTGAATTGTTATAGATACACTACCACAAAATCGGGTAAGGCCAGCGCAGCACATTATCAGCGCTAACGAAAAAGCACTGATAAAAAAATTTAAAAAAAAATTAACTAATATTATGCTAATTATTATGGAGTAATAGTCATAGAATAACAATTTCAAGACTAAAAAAATAAAAAATAATTAAATAAAGATCCAAAATATGATGAAAACACAACTCGATCTTCAAACGCCCATAACTTTTGATATGGGTGTCTATTTGAGCTCTACTATATATCAAATCGAAGCTTGAGACATGCTATGCACCCTTATAACCATAGGGGACCGTGGTCAAGGATTTTTCGAGACGAACAATGGCCTAGAAGGCCTCCAAAAATGAGTTTTTAGTCGGGATACCTCAATTTTTTAACATTTTTTATATTTTAAGCCTCGTTTAAGGGGGGTATTATTGGCTTTTTTTTGTGGGGACTGAATTTATTCCAAGGTATTACATTTCATATTGATATTATGTCTTTGATATTTTATCATTTTTTATAATGAATTGCTATTTATAATCAAATATTTAACAGTATATACATATTTTATATATATTCACACATGACAATTTAATTGGAAATATAAATAATAAAATATATTTACATATAAAATATATTAACTTTATCTAAATAATAAGTAATATCCATTTTATTTAAATTTAAAATATATGAGTATTTATATACCTATATATTAATCTAATTATATTTATATATATATTAATATAACTATATATATATATTAATATATCTATAAATATATATATTAATTTCACTATAAATCTATATATTAATATAACTATATATATATATATATTAATATAACTATATATATTTATATTAATATAAATATATAATACCATACGAATAAATATTACAAAATATGACTATATATATATTTATATCATGAAATGGAAAAAAATAAAAATTGAGGAGTGGTAAGGGCTTAGGCGCATAGGTGGGAAGGTCTCAAGTTCAAAATCCTGGTGGAGGCAAGGGCATGCATGGATGGGGGAATATGGGAGATAACACAGATAATGTATGGGGGATAGCGCTGATAAAGGGCAGAGGGGGTGCGTGGGGGTTCAAGAGGTGCAGGAAGGAGTTGATAAATGGGGGGCTCAAGCGCTGTAAAAATCCCCCCCCCCAAGATTTCAAGAATTTTGTTTACAAAAAAATTAATTTTTTTAAATTTTATCATCTATAAAAATATGTGCTGATAAAAGACTCCTTTTACTAGTGCTTTTTTTAGCGCTGAAAAAGGGGTCTTTATCAGCACTTGTTGGAGCGCTGATAAAGGGGACCCCCTATCTACGATGGCTTTAATAGTGAATTTCTAGCACTGTTAAAGGCCATTTTTAGCACTGATCAAAGGGGTATTTGTAGTAGTGATATTAATATTTGAAATCATATTTTTTACAATTTTTAAAAAAATTATGTGTGCTTTTTTATTTATAACTTATGAAATAGTTATTGAATGAATATCATAGTTCTATGTTTTCCATTAATCTATGAAGAACCAAGATCTATATACACCTTTCTTAGTGTACCACTTTATAATGATAATGTTTTGTAGAATTAAATGAAATAACTCACATCATCATGGAACACATTTTTTGTGAAATTACTAGATTAGGAATCAACGGTTAACCGTTCTAGTACTTGACTAGTGATCATAATTGGTAAAATTAAAGGATTTATGTCATGGTGTGGGAAGGTGAAGAATAAATCACACTAGAAAGAACATGTGTTGACATGTGGGGACAATCATTAGATGGATTACACATTAGTTCATGTCGGTGGCCCATGATAGGGGACCACATTTATATGGGACAACTATTTGTACAAGGTGGGCCTCAACCCAAAATCCACAATAAGAAAGGGTGTCTATGCTATCATTGTGTTCTGGTTGTTGCATTAGTATTTGAGTTGGAACCCATCCCAATGTCTGTAAGTACTACCTTGTTAGAAATTTAGGTTCTGTAATGAGGGTTTTGTGGTCTAAAGTGGGGGTGGTCAATTTAACTCTGCAAAATAATAAATTGTAAAATGAATAAATTGTATTACTTATTTCAACAAGGTGAACCTTTATTCTGAAGATCCTTCCAGATTTGAAATCTTTATTTTAGAATTTTTGGCATGGAGTAGTGTTGAGGATGGGTGGCCCTCTATGATGTTTCTCTGGGTGCGTGAGATTTAAGAAAAAGAAACATTAGAAAGAAAATGTGTTGAATTGTGGGGAAAATTATTAGTCGGTTGGCTTTTTTTGGTTTGGGGGTGGGCCCTAGGGATGCTACCATATGACTATAGGATAAACGGTGGTACATGGAATGCCATGACCAGATGAACATTTTAATGTGGGTTTTCTATGCTATAAATGGTCCCTAATTATCATATAGAGTATTAATAATGCAATATAATGAAAATCAGTTTTTATCGAAATTACCATGAAATGTTCGACATATCATCAGGTTAATATAGAATGATAATTATTTAATTGATTAATTATACATTTCTAAATGATGAATTAGATACATGTGTATCTATAATTGGATTTAATGGTTTGATTATGAAATAATTAATGAGATAACAATGATATTTTTATTATTTTTTATTGATTAGTGAAATGGTACAAATTTACACCATATTTCTAATATTATTTACCTATATCAAACTTCTCAACATTATATAATGGAGATAGATATATATCATGGAGTTAATATCCCTATTTTATCTATTTGTGATCCTAGATGAACATAATTGTTTTTGAAATGTACGTCTGAATTCATTGGTTCTAATCTAAAATTAGGTGCAACATTTGATCATCAAATCGATGGTCAGTCATAGAAGATGATATATACTAGGGAATATATGATTAATTTTTTTTCAATTGATTAAATAGTATATTGGGATTAATATATTTCATTATGTGGTTTTCATATTACAATATTTTTCATTCTAGTAAACATTTGTCATAAATTGGGAAATTATATTGAAATATTTGTCAAATGCTAATTTTCTTCAGATAAATCAAGAGAAACGATAATTATGTGAACATATTTGGTATTTGAGAAGATGAGAAGGTTTAGTTTATTTAGAATCATACAAGTAAAACTCTAAGTATGTGAAGAAGTAATGTATATAATCAGAGGAATGATCTTTCTTTTGTGGAAAGTGACCATTTATCTCTTAATATATCTCCCAAAAAAATTGTATTGTGTTTTGGTAAAAAAATTAAGGATAATTAAATGGTTTATTACAATAGTTAAATTACATGTGAATGTAGGATTAGTCTTCCATTGAGTGGAAATGCCGTAATTTTTCCCAAGATTACAATTTTTTCATGTTACAATGTTAAGAAAATATGTTCCATTTTCATCTCTTATTTTATGCACTAATGTTGTTTTTCGTAATGAATAATTCATATGAGGAACAACCATTTCATATTCATGTCCCATGATTGAATTTTTAATGGAATTAGGTGATTCACCATGTTATGGATTTTTGGAAAAACCCTATTGTCAAAAATCCAATATAGAAATTTCAAAATGTTATGAGGGAAACATATCCCAATTTTCTAAAATGTGGATAAAATTATGAGTACATAATTTATAAAATTGTGTAAGAATATAAAAAACGGTTGGACCCTTCCTTCCTCAAGTTGAATGAGGTATAACGACCCTAGTGTCCCAACTTTAATAGTCCCTGAAGTGGCGAATTGCACCAACGGTATAGTATCTCATGTAATATGGAAGGAATTGCCCATTTTGTTTAGTAGGATTATGTGATGCAATGGTAGAAACCCAAAAACTCAAAAACTGAATGGGAAAGTAAATCCAAAACCTATTCCTATATGGATGTTCAAAGATAAACCCATAAATGTACAAGAAATATTTAATATGAAAGTACCAAAAGAAAGAAAACAACAACAAAAATCGTCCTAACGTCTGAGATATGACGGTCACACATAGTCGCTAAAATCCTTCATGAAACCTGTATGCAATTTTATATATGTATAGTGAGTATAAAATCGATGTTTGGGGAGGAATTATAATGCCCCTTGAGATAAAGGAGATAACCAAAGCACCTAGTAAAGGAATTATCCACACAATCTCACCACGGCACACTCACCAAATAAGACTAGTTAGGTAAAATAATGTCCTAGATAATCGATATTTGGTTACCCCCACCACTTTAATACTAGTTATTGATAACATCTATCATGTCAGACCTCCCCAACCATTTTCACTATAGTTTCACTACTGCCGCTATAACAACCTTTTAGGCCACTGCAACCACGATTATAGCCATAAACACCTGTTCCTCCACAACCACACTTAACCATGCCCACAGACAGCTTGAAAAGAACAAATTCCCTCATGTCTGAAGACACCTAGGCAAGAAAAACTAGTTCCATGACCAATGACACCTAGGACAGAACAACTAATACCATGCCCGAAGATACATGTGCCTCATCATGAAGACACTTGGGAAACAAACAAGCCCGCACACACCTAGGCCAACCACCACTAACACCCTGCCCAAAGAATCATGGGATATAATGGACCTCAGGCCATCACAGGCTGCCCGAAAAGTCTTGGGCTACTTGGGAGTGGGAGCAAAAAAGGACTTAATGACTATTCACTCCTGGGAGTGTTTGAAAAAACACCTTATCCCAAGAAATGGGGTTGTTCGACACGAAGTACTCAACATAGGTGGGTGAGAATAAGAAATACAAGAACTAAATTTATTCACATTAGTAATAAAATACTCATCCCAACCTAAGGGTTCCGAAACCATCCCATACTGAAACCCAATCATTAATATTCATTCATAAAAAAGCACAACAACCACATAAAAAAAGAACATCTCATTCCTAGTAATCAATTAACCATTGAACCCATTCTTGTTATCATATACAAGTGATTCCATTTAGATAAATCTTCACTATCGGAAAGAAGTTTTCATAGTCACAAGCCATGGGAGGAAAAACATCTATGCAGTAATTTTTTTACTAACACCTGGTTCTCTTGTAAAGTAACAAAACAAAAATGGATCTGTGAGATACCTCGAAGTAATGGACCCAAACAAAGCACCATCATATGTCCCCACACGACGTTTTGTTTCAAAACCAGCAACTCAACAAAATGGGATCCCATCCAGCTCAACATCACCCCACAATGAGCCAAACAGAAAAACTATAAACTTAACCAGAACTGAGAAAGGGTTTTCTTAGATTTAGTCACACCATTAATTATGTTTCATCTTTCCATTTTGTTAAGTGGGGTGATCACACAAGTATTCTTGTTCATTTGGAATCCATTTAATCAACCGAGTTTATGGGATTAACATGTTTTTATGTTTTATCCATTCAATCATGGTATTTTCATGGAAACAGAGGTTCATTAGTGCACATGGAAGGACCACCAATGACAATGGTTTTCAGTGGAAAAAATCCTATATAATTAACAACATATAAGAAATGATAAAATAGTACAACAATATCATCAAACACACCCCTTAAATCTTGAAAACTCTTTAATATCTTTTTTATGGTTTGGTATCATCCATCCACGAAGGATCATTTAAGTACCCACCCATTATGATCATAATTAAAGAGAGACAAAGGAAAACCCTACCTGGATGATCAATGATCAAAGTTTTCTTCCTCACACCAAGAACTGGTGATGCGCCACTTGTAGGGGAGGATCTCCAAAGACTTCCTGATTGAGTAAGAAAGGATCTAACACGAGTTCACAACTTTCCTCTGAAAGAGGGAGTCCAAACGCACCATGGAAAGTTAAAGAGACCAGCCAAGAATTAGAATGAAACCTCATACGATAAAAGTGATATCCTTGACTTATGGTATATGAAATATTGATTGGATTTAAAATAGGATCTTGGTTTATCCATGTGGTTGGGTAGTTATAGATAATGGAATTTATAGTTATTTAATAATTATCCTTGGACAGGTGGTGATAACGACTATGAGTTAAATGGTTTCCATTAAATTGAGGGAAACATGTTACTTGGACTGACTAGATAGTATGAAAAAATGGGTGTCACTGAGGAAAAAGACACACATTTTTGTAATTAAGTGGTCGCCTAGCATTTTCGGGATTTTAGAAACCATTTTTGGGCTTCAAATGGATTTGAAAGAGGTATTAAAACAATTTTACATCAGAAGATATATTATAGGAGCGGAACATGAAAAAATTCAAAACTGGAAAAGAATAATGGGTAGAACACCATTTAGTGAGACACTGTATTGGTGCCACCATAACGGTGCCACCATCACGGTGCCACTATTTTAGAGTCCCACCGTCACAGTGTGACCACTACGGTACGACCATCATTGTGCCACTGTTTCGGTGTTCAAAAAAGATTGTGTGACCAATATTGTTCCACCATCACTGAGCCACTATTTCGGTGGAACTATGTTTTTGGAAAACTCTTTAACGAGTCACTAATGGTCCCCATGATACCCTAGACACCAAAAATTTGGAAATGTAATAGACCAGAAGGGTTTTATCTATTAAAATATTTTTCATTAATTAAATAGTTTTATTGATTATAGAAATATTAAGTAATTTTTACATCAAAAAGAAAATAATGTAACTAATCTCTTTATCTTATTTTATTTTTATTTAAAAAATTTATTTCAAATTTTCAAAATTTTAAATTTTAAAAAATTACTATAGTTTTCGAAATAATCATATCAAAATTAAATTAGTGTGAAATTATTAATTTTTATATAATTTATTTATCTCATAGTTAATATTAAAAAACATCTAAATTTTTGAAAATGAAATTTTTTTTCATTAATTTCTGTAAATTAATAGTTATAATATCTTTTAAATATAATTCCAAGTAACATGTTTAATAATTATTTATATTTAATCAAATAAATTAAATTTTATTCAGATTTCTATTTATCTTTATTATATGTTTAATTTTGTTTTTAAATCATATTTTTTCTGAAAACTATTTTAAAGTGAAATATATTTTTCCATTTTAATTAATTAAAATAATCACTACTGTAAAAAAATTTAAATGAAATTTAGAGATTATAGATCAATTATTAAAAATTTATATTTTTACAATGATTATTATTACATACTCTATTAAGATAAAATCATCTTTTATTATAAAAAAGTAGTTCTTGAAAACATCCTTTTTCATTACCTATGCATGTTTGATTTTAAATTAAAATTTAAATCATTTTTTAATTGAATTTAGTGATATGTATTCTATATTTATAATTATAATTATTTCTATTAAATTCTAAGGTAATATTAATTTTTTCCAAAAATAATTATGTAATCATAATTATTGGTTTATCAAAATATAGGTGATAAATGGTTTAGTAGAGGTTAAACAATATATATTTTGTTAAAATGACATTAAAACTTATATGTTTGTTTTGGATATAAAATTAACATATAATTCCAATGTATTGTTATTGGTATTTTTTGTGAATTTCAGGTTGGAAAAAATGTTGGTACACCTCTTTATTTTAGAAAAAATAAAAAGTGTTCAACTCATCTCACATATAAGAGGCCACCCATTCTCATCACATTTTCACACCAAAATGTTCCTTTTACTATACCATTACCATTACATGCTCCTTCCTAACTTATATCCCCATGTCCAAGATTCATTATTATTATTATAAATCCAACCAATGAATTATTTTAGTTCTTTCCTATAGAGGTTTTCTAAAAACATGTATTATTCCTAAAACTTCATATTTATTTTATTTCTTACTATGTCTCCCTCTAATATTCTAAAATTAATTTTATGTAATAAACCAATATATAAAATATGAAATATTTTATTTAGTTAATTTAATAAACTATATCAATATTCTCTTCCATCAAATAGGATGTTACATATTTATTCTTGTGTACAATGGTCTACCACCTTGTGAACTGATGTCAATCTTTTCCCACCATCACCTTTCAAAACATGTTATAATGAATTATTTAATGTATATATATTTAATACTAAATATAATTACACATAAGGAGTTATGATATCATATATAAATTATTTCATTTCATTTTTTGTGGAAATGGTAATGTCGATCATGTGTACAGAAGACTATCGCCTCATGAAGTGATGTGATTCATTTTTCACTAATGCTTCACATTTATGGTAGCGAGGAAAAATTTAGTAAAACAATTTTTATAAATTAAATAATTATGTTATTATTTAAATTATTATAATTATAAAAATATAAACTATAAATTTATTTCTTACACAAAAAAATTATAATATCTTTTTTGAGTATGTGTAGCCTACCACATATATGAAGAGATGGGACTATTATTTCTTCCATAAATAAAATGGAATATTTATATATTTATTTAATAAAATAATATTTTATTTATTATATTATTATATTTCTCGAATGATAGGATTTTTCATACCTACTTTCCATAATGATAAATTAAAAATGGAATCATTACTCATGTATACGTAGAAACTATCATCTCCAATATCGTGAAAGAGTTCCTTTTCCATAAACATAATTCCTGATTGGTTTTAAAAACTATAATATTTATATAATTATTACAGTTTTTTCATGAGTAATTTTATATATATGATGAAAAATGAGAACTTTGACCACAATCTAACTACTGAAATCATTTTTGTACATATAAGCTAAATATCATAAAAACATATAAAGTTAAATTAATTGATGAATTAATTGTATATAAAAATGTAATAATTTATATAAATTAAATTATACACATAAAATCAGTTCTTATAAAATGAAAAATTCGGCATAAATTGTTCATTGGGTAAGATAAATAATGAATGTTAATAATCAAACTAGATGTATGGTACATCATGAAAAATTCATTTCCATGAGGCCCATTATGATCTTATGTTCCTATATTATTTTAAGATGTGTGTATGAATCCCCTTTTACATTTAATATCATTATTTTTTCTACACATATGATATTTAATACTTTCTAAAATTTTATCATTTAAGGGGCACATGATTCGAATGTTTCCAATTTTTTAAGAGGACATTTTTATAAAGAATTCTTTTTCATTGTTTTCCTTCAAATTACATCTCGCATCCATGACTAAGTTATTAATATTATATTATGAGTTCTTTTATATTGGCTTTGAAACTTTATAGTGGAATTTGTTTCTTTCAATTCAATTTTTCAAAAAATAATGAATCTATATTCTGAATGACTGGAATTTTTTCATATGAAAAATGGAACAAACTATTTTAACATTCACATCAATATTAAAATTTTCTACAATAATAATGCTTATTTGAATTTTGGTTTTATTTAAAATATTTCATGTTTTTTGAATTAGAAAACCTATTTCTATTTCCTATGTATTTTTGGTATGGGAAATTGATTTTAAATCAAAATGATATTTATGTATCAAAAATTGGTTTTGAAAAGAAACATATATTTTGATATCCAAAATAGTTTTTAAAATGGACTGATACAATTCTAAAAGGGTTTTATGATGAAGAAGAAATATTTTATGATTATTGAAAATGTTATTATTTTTGGGATGTTTTTATGATGATGGTGGTTCGTTTATAGTATAGGGATGGGTGTTATGTTATTAAAAAAGGGATGGTTGTTCTCAAATAATCCAATGATGGTTGGCTCTGTGATAATCAATGGATGGGTGGTTCTATAATAAACCAATTTTGGGTGGTTTGATGATAACCCTCTAATAAAATGGTCACTATAAAGATATAATTTAACAATAGAGGTTATTCATTTATACGAGTTATATGAATGATGATGTGAAAATTTGGGAACAATTGTTACATCATTTTTCAATGGGTTTTGAATGATTTATATCAGAAAAAATGTTTGTAAGATTTCATGTGAAAAAGAAATATTTCATTTTTCTCATGAACATTGAGATAAAGGGAGAAAATTATTTTTCCATGTTTTTCATTATAATAATGAACTTATTAATTTTATATCCATTAAAAATATTTTTACTGTTCATCCCATATTTTAAAAAATATCATAGTGCTTAATGGTCGGTAATGTAATAGAAAAGGACATGTGCAATTTAATGATGATTTGTCACCAAAATAAACCAAGTATTATTCAAAAGTATTATATTATAGGAAAATGGTTGCAATCAAAAGTGTCCAATTTTTTTATATTTGGTTTTGTAATATATAATTTATGACCAAATGCTCTAAAAATATGAACCCATGAAAATTATAAAATGTAAGAGAATAAATTATTCACTCAAAAATTCAAGATTATGTTATTTATAAGGTTTTTTACATATAGAATTATAATTTAATAAACTAATATAAATGGTGTGTGACACCAATAATAATGAAAGTTATCAGAAATTTTAAATCATAGACTAAAAAAATAAAAAATATCAACAAAATTTGAGAAATTAAAATTGAATAAATGATCACCTCATCCAACAATATTGATTATTTTTTTTATAATTTTTTTGCACATGCATTTGGATTATGGTAAAAAACAATTCTGTTAATGACAACCTCTCAAAGGTCAACTAATGTGCGTCTTTATTTTTAAACATTCCACTCGTGAAGAAGGAAATATTTTTAAAAATATAAATAGTCATTTATTACTAGTTTGGAATGTCCCTCATTTCATAGGAATCAAGAAACAAATATAAAAAATAGAAAAATATTTCCTATACCATTGTAAAAATGTTTAATACATTAAATTTTTATATCACATGATTTTCAAGTTAAAATTATATTCTATTGTATATATTTTTTTAAATTATATATACATAGAACATTTTTTACAAAGACAATGAAATGAATATATAAAATATATAAAATGGATGAGTATTGGTAAATTTAAATTTAATTATCCTTTCGGATTGACGGTATGAAAATTTCATAATGATCATTATTGAGACAACAGAAATGGAATTAATCTCAAGCCAAAGAGGACAAAGGTCATCAAGTTATTTTTAAAGATAATGGGGTATTACTCGGTTAATTTGGTTATAATATATTAAAAATTTAACTAATGTATAATAAAAATTGGAGGTGGATTGTGGTATGAACCCAAACGTCATAGTTCTATGACCCTAAAAGTGTCATAATCTAATGCCACCAATTATTAAATGGTATGATTAACTACTATAAAGTATTACTGAAAAGTAAAAAATTCTTATCAATAACAAGATATTATCTGGTCCTCCCCATCACGATACACCACCCATAATTGGCTGGGATTCGGTATTAATCTTCTATATCTATTTCATAAATATTCTCACTTAATATAGACAATTGAGGTGTAATATTTATGTTATGGTGTGATGATCACACAAAAATAGATTTATTTCTAATTCATCAACTCGACCAGATTCAATATACTACTTTTTATTTTCATCTTTCACTTGTAGTAGATTTTCAACCCCATCCACGTTTGAATCCCCACAATACAAACACTCTAACCCCATAAACTCCCCAACTATCAAAAATCATAAAAAATCATGATTTTTAGTTTAAATTAATACATTTTCATATATTTAAATATCCTTTATATTATAACCCCCTCATCATAAGGTGGATCATTCTTAATATAGGTCATTGGATCTCACTAGTGAACATATATAGTTTATCTCTTGTGGATTTTTCACTTATTCCCATTTCTACTCTTAGATATTCATGTGTTATCACTACAATTGTACTAGTGGAATTGTATTCAAATAACAAATATTTATTCCTAAAACTATAATACAAACTAATCAATCCTAAAAAAATAAATCCCATCAGTTCTAAATGACCAACATAAAAATTACATCAGAAATGTTAAGATATCACTCTATATATAAAGATACATGTAATAAATCCTATTTACATCTACATATGTGATGCTTTTAGAACAAATCATCCAAAAAATTTGTCCTCTCCATAACCTCAAAAGGCCCACATTAACATGGGTACTCACATTACCAATCGTTGAATTCTAGAGATCCTCATGAGATATGATAACAGAAACAATACCCTATCATCCACCTTCTATAAATAAAATGTTTTTTCCAATTAGATAAAGATAATTTAATGATATAATAGTTACTAACCACATTTCAATGAAATGAATGTGCTACCAAGTCTCTAATATGATAAATATATTGATATCCAAGGATCTTCATCCTTAGACCATAATATTTGTTCTTCACATGTTCTTTGAAATATTAACTCCAAATTGTCAATATTAATTGAATATAAATTATAGTTTCAAAGAAAAAATAATCTAATGTGAGGATCCATGCCCATTTACAAATAAATATAGGACCCATGGGAACATTTACCTTATTGATAAGAATAGCGAAATCATATTTTCATATAGTTGGGAAATTATATGTCACACTTATATTTAGTAGGGTATTGAATTTATTGTATAATAATAGATAGAATATGGATGAGAAATTGGAATACTAATAAAAAATCATAAAAATAGGGACACAACATAATAGACTTATCATAGGAAAATATATCATTCCCATCTCTTTGAAAAAAAATTGGTCTCCTATATTGGTAGAAAATGTTCAATGATTATTAATTAATCAAATTTACAATTACCACATCCACAAAAAGTGGCGTCCTTAGAAATACTATTAGAAAATATATCCTAATATCATCCCACATCCACTGATGAAATGGGGAAGGAAAGTAAATAATATTAGGTCGCATATTCTCAAAATTCACTCAATGAAAAATAGAAGAACCATTTTCAGAAACCTATAATATCCATATTTATTTATAGATTCCAATTATGGATTTTGGTGATATTATCTGTCTTGGTAATCCCCTAGTAAACAAATCATTTTGTATAATATGATTCATATATATCTCCTCACTCATTATCATGAATTGCACATCTCAAATTCAAACATAAAATATATCATTATCATCTATGGTCTATTTGATAGCAGCTAACAATTATATCAACATCCACTAATAACATTAAAGAACACATTAGAAAAATGAATCTCATATTCCAGTAAAGTTTTATAGAGGTGGAAATTTTGTATATAGGTTTTATTCAACATGGATAAATCTCTATTTTGAGATTTAATAGAGGGAATAGGATTATAAATTAAAATTCACTTCTCACCTAACACACCAACTAATATAGAGTATTCTTAATTAGCACATCATTTAGAAGATTTCACATTCCAATGTTATTATCCATCATGATTTTAAAATAATAATGATTATCTATCCACCATAACTAATAAACACTCATATAATCCAGGTAACATATATTAGTTTGTATCTTATTGTAATTGTCTATTTTTTAGCACTCTACAAGGTTGTAGTCACACAAACACCATAGTTCATAAATTAAAGAAATTAGATCTTGGCTATGTGACATATAGTTTATCAAATGATACCTCTATTTCCTAGACCCGTATGGGATGACATGGTAAAGCTAGATTTTAACTTCAAAAATTCACTCTAATAAGAATAAGGCAAGTCATAAACAACAACTCTCTTAGTTTGTGTATTTACCAATTTTTTCAACATAATGTTTTCTTGAATGAAATAATTATTATATCCATACAATAAATGGAAAAAACATATTGATATTCTTGGGTCTATCTATAGAAACATCGTCATTAGCCATCATAAGATCTTACGATAATCCATCCATTGATATTATATTCTAGAAGAATGAAAACTCAATAATAAAAAAATTTACATTGGGAGCATGAAATATAATCAATTATCATCTAGTTTGATTATGGAAATACCCAAATAATTTGAATAGTTCTCCTTCATCTCAATGAATTTGATAATATATTCAAAAATAAAATTATGAATGAAGCTAAATATTGATAAAATATTCTATTACTTATGACCAAAATGTCACATTATAGGTTATCTAGAATGAGAAAACAGATTAGACACAATTTTAGACCTCATATTCTCCTAAAATCAATATTATGGATATTACATTTTCTTAAATATACTTGATGTTATCATTACATCATTTCAATCAGGGAGAACCACTTGGATTCCCTTACATTATATTTAAAATCATATATATATTTGGTTGAGGATTTGGTATCTTTCTATAAACTTTTTTACATGAATTTAATCCAATAATAAATATAATAAACCATCCACATTCTTAGAAAATAATACTTGAACACCCCAAGGGGATGTTTCCAATTGTATAAAACACTTTTCTTCATAGAAAACCAGTAGAACCTCAATAAATACAACCACAAGTGGAGCTATATCATTTGATGAAATGGACATTGGATCTTTATTGGAATATTCTTGATCAGTAAAATGACCTCACACTCTCTCAAGTGGCATCATTGAGTTTGTTTGAGAATAAAATCATAAAAAATATCAATAAAATGAGTATGTATTAAATTTTTTGGCTCCAATACATTTAAATAAATACAAAAAATATGGTTGATACTCTCCATATAATATGATTTTAAAGCCCCAACAACTTACCATAAATTTTACCCTTTATCCAAGGTATAAAAATTACACTTATAATATGAGAAAGTAATTTTTTGTTATAGAAATCAAGGTTTTCATGGTACTGAGTCATCCAATATATCTCAAGTGTCACATCAATAACTTATATATCAATCATGATGAATTTTTTCGAAATATAATTTTTACCATAATGATGTCATGCTAAGGAAATCTCCATATACCCTTAGATGGGATAAACCCATAGATGGGGCCTCTGAGCAGTGTCACCCCCTATCTCTCTCGCATGACAAGGGTTCCTCTATTGAGTCCTTCTCTTTCACCTCTGATGCGTCATGATGGCTCATCATCGATGCTACAGAATCGCACTCGCCGTCGGCGTGGTCTGCTGAAGCTTTAGGTTCACGATTTGGTGTTGGCGTGGTTTAGATCTCGGCTCAACGAGCTTCAGTGGTTTGGATATTGGCATCAGCTTTTGATGGCTGGATCACGGCATGTCATTAGAACGGTGGAGCTTTGACTTCATGATCTTAGCTTGGATTTGACACATGTCGATGTGGCTTGGCGACGACTTCTGGGCTCGGGATATAATCTGGACTTGTTCTCAGCTTCAGGTGCATTCCACCATGGTCTGGTGTCTACTCTGAATTAATTTAGAGGGGGTGGTTTGGATTCGTTTTGAATTTTGGGTTGTGGTGCATGGGTGGTGTTTTTTTACATTTTCGTCACCATAGGGGCCATGTTCTTCCCCTTGGTTCCTTCTGCCTCCTACGGCTCTTCTGTTTCTGGTTTCAGTGGATGTGTTCGAAGGGCGCCTCATAGTCGCAGCAGGGTTCTTTTGGCTTCTTTTCCAGTGGTTGTTGCATCAGGAGTGTTTGTCTTGCTATACACATTTTTCTTCTCATTTGAATTTGATGTTTTGAAAATTGTGTTTTTCTATATGTTCAGTTGGTTTCTGTCTCGGATGGCCCTAGCTTAGGGGATTCTTCAATTTTTACCTTACAAAAAGGCTTCAAATGAGGTTGAGGGAAAAGTGGATCCATTGTTTCATGGATTTGCGGAATCGGAAGATTGAGAGGGTATGTCTTGGGCCATCCGGACCATGTCCATGCTTTGGCATAGGTTAGTTATCTGTGCTAAGAAGAGACATTGGAATCTATAATTTATGGTAGTTTGTTGTAGGGAGGAGCTTCTCTTTTGTAGTGAGCATTTTTTTTAAATTGAGTGTTTGTCTATTAGAGACTGTTTTATTGTGGTTATGTCTTGATGTCATGGGTTCTCACTTTCCATTAAAAGTGTCTTGAAAATAAAAAAGTAATTTTTAGTCAGTCCATATACACATATATCACATGTCTAATGATGTACCAATAGTTATCACTCTATATAGATTCATGAAATAATATCCTCATTTAATCATCAAGTTGGGTATAAAAATTGATTTCTATATTCCCATATAAGATAAAATTGATACATTGGTAGATGAAAATATAATATTTTATTAAACCATTGATGGCATATTATTGTTACCATCTTCTTGTCCACTTAATATCATTAATTGAATCCATTTTCTAACAATATGTAACCATTTAATGACTCCTTATAGAGAATATACCTCATGATGTAACTACCCTACAAATGGTAACCACATCCTCCTCTATGTGGTAAATAAATTATATATTCCCAATATATGGTCTATTTTCTTAATATTTTCCCAACTCTTGAACATTGAACCAGACGATAATCACAATCACAATATTACCATAGAGAACAAAAATCATATACCTTATATCTCTGCATGAGTGGAATCTTGAAATTTATTATTAAAATTACATCAAAATGTCCCTATAATCTCACACTTGTAGAACTCGATGGAATCCTACCCTCCCAAGTGAAATGATGATGCTCTTTAATGACCAACCAATCCATCACATTCATAGATATTTCCCTCATTCTTTATATTAGATTGCTTAAAACTCATTAATTTAGATGAAGATGTATTTTTCATCAATATTTCCCACTAAATATTGTTTATATTGGTGATGAAGGATTTACTGAATACCTCATATGATTAATTAATATGAGAAATACATGAATTTAGTTTACTAAAATCCCATATACCATCCAAAAATTTCATAACCATATTGATTGAGTCAACATTCAATATAGGTATAAATAAAGAAAAATTGGTTAACCATATTGAATAGTGCATAACAATCAATACTCATACAAAACAGTATATTTTGGGATATGTGAATAATATTTCTTGATGAATGGAGCATTGAATTCCTTCATGGTATAGCCCACTAAATACACTTCCTAAAATACTCTATCCCCACAACACATTTATGATCTTTAAATCATATAGAAATAAAAATTCAAACTATTATTTGAGGGTGTATAAATTTGGGATATTTTTTCAATGATTTCGTCCAATATTTCATAGCCTATGGTTTTTCATCTCCCAAAAAGAGAGGTGTGTGATGTTGTCGAATCACTCTAGTCAAATTCAACATAAATAACCTTGAAAATATTGGCTTCTTTTTTATGCAACAAAATATCATATTCAAGATCACTCGAAGTCTTATAACATTTGAAAATGATTAAGAATACATAGGTAGTGGCTCATCTACTGATTTGGAATGAATTTAATCTCCCTCTTGGGACTCAAATTATGGCCATTTTTCTGACCTGTTATTGAAATTGAAAATTACTTGATCAAAATATAAATTTCATATATCATGATATCATATAATATATAAAATTAAACAACATAAATTCTTTACTATGTTTTACACACAACCTATATTAAAAGGGATCCAAAAAAATTATCGCTAGACTATCTCAACATACTAACTCACATGTCTTATATAATCATGTAATCGTTTACATAATAATCATAATACTTCTGAAAAAACATGTAAACACAATTCATCCATGTACATTTATATCATAATGTCATATATGTAAAATGTTAAATAAATTATAATTCACAAATTAAATATATAGAAAAATATTTTAACAATGTAAACAATCACATGAAAGTATATAAATATCATCTGAACAATATAATTCATGCATATAACATGAATGAACACCCTATCTTCTCCAAAGGACAACACTAAACTAAAAAAAATAATCCATAAAAACTATATTTATAGTTCCATAATTTATATAATAAAAAAACAATCCCATACCTAGATGTTGAACATTATTAATTCTACTGTTATGTATTCCAAAGCATTTGAGATATCTCATATTTTGATCAAACTTTTTCTCTTATAAATGCTATAAGAAATAGTAAGATAATGAAAACTATTCATTGAAACCACATTATAACATGTAACCCTAGATCACCCATACAATTTCTGAAAAAATAAATAAATGTTATATTGGGATAAACTACCCATATAATAGATCAATCCATCTAGTTAAAAGGGTCAATGAATAAATATTGTGGATAATATAACATTATACAAACATCCAAATGTAATAGTGGAAACTTAAATATTAATGAATCAAAATGAAATACATATCATGTAAATTAAAAAAAGGGTCCAAATATAGAATAATTTTTATCACATGATTTATAAAAATGAGATATTCTATAATATCATCCATGCATTAAACAAAACCATTATATATTGTTGGTTGATCATATAAAAAATGTAAGATATAATAAAAATTATGTAATATATAGAAAAAATAATTATTATGTATGTAATTAGTCCTATATATATAATTAATCCATTAAATTATAGCATATCCAACCATCATAGGTCTTTTTTCCATTATCTACATACATAATCATTAAATCAATCATTACATCATGATTCTCATGTAGTTTTTGAGTATAAATCTAAAAGAAACCACTAATGATTCAAAAAATGTATATAATATATTTGTTCATGATAAATATAAAATGGAAATAAATCAATAAAAAAATATAGTATTTGGTACATATACATTTCAATAGAAAAATCCATACCTGACCACACCTTCTTCACCTATTGATGGAATGGTTCAAAAAACTAATGTTCTGGAAACATATGATTCAGAAAAATATATCCTACCTCATATCCTATAAAATGTTTAATGATTGATCACTATACATATATTTTATGATAAAAATGAATCACCGACTCTATTTTTGGGGAATTATTTATCACTAAATCTATGTGGTGGATACCCGACCATCCCATAGACATAGTGGACTACGTTTGCAGAAAAGAGATCGAGAAGATTTAGGACCACAAATAAAACACCATGTAGATAAATTTCCATATATATATATATATCATAAATAAATATGTTCCACCAATGAAACCTAATGGGGGTGATGTACAGACATTACATAAATCATGGAGGATGATATGCCAAAAACCACATGGTGGTTAGTATACTAACCCATTATAATCTCTCAATATACTAACTATCTCCCAAAACATATAAATTGTGGATGGATCCCACGATATGAAATGTTATAGTGGGAAATGTATCATAAGAAATTAATATGGAAATAAATCTATTCATCAAAATTTTTGATTTGAATGTCAATGACCAATCACATTTTACCTTGTAATTACGACAAAAGAGACCTTCAACAGTACTAAAAATAGAATTTTTAAGCACTATAGATATTATTGATTATGGTTGAAGGATAAAAAGCCCAAGAATTTTATCAGTTCTATATAAAATCCCTCGTAAAATATCTATTTATTAGAAAGTATAGTATCACCAATAATAAGAAAAATAAAGTGTGATGTAACAACAAACTACAGGACCATAAAAAGAATTATAAATCATCAAAATAAAGTACCAAAACATAATTCAAGTGAAATAAAATTTATTAAAAAAAATTCAAAAAAAACACTATATTATAGGAATTTAATACATTGGTTTGTGTAATTCTATGAATATGTAATAAATATTGGATACATTTATAGACATCAATGTTCATTGAATTTTCCCGTTGACCTTGAATCAATTAATTCTCTAACAGACCACCCTTTCTCAAGGAAAATAAATTACATATATAGAAAACGAACTCTTATTATAGTAATAATACAATGAAATATAAAAATAGAAGATGTTAATATTAAATTAACCTTTGAGTCATACCAGGACCTTTTTGTATCATATTGAGTTGATGTTCATTATTTCGAATCAACTCATTTCGTGTTTATATTCATGTATTCCATCTATAAAAATTAAATAATTTAGTATAAGATAAAAATGATGGGAAAATTAATTAATTTAATAAAATGGAGACTGATGAAAAAATAATACATTCTCATTTTCTCTGTTGTGATGATTTGATGAAAATTTTACACTAAAATAACTCTTACTAAATAAAATGACACACTTAGAGTAATACCGATCACAATATGTATCACATTGAGTTATGGTTTATTCCTACAATTCACATGTTATGTATGGATTATTTTCCCAAATTATCAAAATGACCTAAATGTGTTTTCATGGGTTAGAGTGCGTCAATATTGTTTTAAAAAAAGAAATTTTATACTCGAAACATTCACACTAATTCATACTAGTCCCCTCGTGTGTAAATTTTACATATTATGGTTTCTTACACATTGAAAATGACTTATAAATAAATTTCCTAAATTACACAGACAATCTGAGTGTGTTTTATTTGTTTGTAGATAGTTACACTCTTTGAACTAAAATGCCAATTTTCAACTGATAATGGAAACTTTAATCTATATCAGGAATACCCTGTATTGGATTTTGGTATGTATGATTAATACACACATAAAAAACTAATTAAAGATGTTTTACATAAACTATAAAAAGAATACAAATGTGTTTTCATATTTTTGAGTATATCAGTCATCTTTTAAATTAATTTTATTTTAATTCTAATAAATATATGCACTTGTAGTCATATCAGTATCATTGTCCATCAGATTTAGGAGATGATGATTCATGAACATCCCAAATGACATGTGGATGTTGTTTCTAATGTATCAATACAATATTATGGTGTTTTATCAGTTTTGAGTAGGTAACTTGTCATGTTTACAAAAATTTCATTGTATACTATAAACATGAACATTGACTCCCACCCATCAGATTGTGTTTTGGTTTTATATGAGATTAATTACTGAATGTCATAAATTATATTTGAATCACTCTTCTATATAATCATGATAATAAGAGAATTTTTTATTGGGGTTCAATGAATTACACTTATTGATCTAAAATATCAATTTTAAACTGACATCGAAAACATTAAGTCATAATAGGTACATCATGAATCATATTGAAGTGTGGTAGATTCTTAATCATAAAAAATTTCATACATTTTTCTTATAATAAATCAAAAAATATAAATTCTTTTTCATGGTTTTTAGCATGTCTTATTTCTTTTATACTAATGTTAATGTCGACTTTAAATCATATGATTCCTTCGGAATAAGATCAGTCACACCACACATTAGATTAAGGTGATGCATATTCCTTCATACACAACAACTCTCTTAGTTTGGATATTTAACAATTTTTTCCACCTAATGTTTTCTTGAATGAAACAATTATTATATCCATATAATAAATGGAAAAATCATATTAATATTCTTGGGTCTATCTATAGAAACATCATTATTAGACATCATAGGATCTTACAATAATCCATCCATTGATATTATATTCTAGAAGAATGAAAACTCAATAATAATAAAATTTACATTGGGATCATGAAATATAATCAATTAACATCGAGTTTGATTATAGAAATACCCAAATAATGTGAATAGTTCTCCTTCATCTCAATGAATTTGATAATATATTCAAAAATAAAATTATGAATGACACTAAATATTGATAAAATATTCTATTACTTATGACCAAAATGTCACATTATAGGTTATCTTTAATGAGAAAACAGATTAGACACAATTTTAGACATCAAATTCCCTTAAAATCAATATTATCGATATTACATTTTCTTAAATATACTTGTGGTTATCAAGATATCATTTGAATCAGGGATAACCACATGGATCCCCTTACTTTATATTTAAAATCATATATATATTTGGTTGAGGATTTGGTATCTTTCCATAAACTTTTTTCCATGAATTTAATCCAATAATAAATATAATAAACCATCCACATTCTTAGAAAATAATACTTGAACACCCCAAGGGGATGTTTCCATGTGTATAAAACACTTTTCTTCATGGAAAACCAGTATAACCTCAATAAATACAACCAAAAGTGGAGCTATATAATATGATGAAATGTACATTGGATCCTTTATTGGAATATGCTTGATCAGTAAAATGACCTCACACTCTTTGAAGTGGCATCATAGAGTTTTTTTGAGAATAAAATCACAAAAAATATCAATAAAAAGAGTATGTATTAAAAGTGATGGCTCCAATACATTTAAATAAATACAAGAAAATATGGTTGATACTCTCCACATAATATCATTGTAAATCCCCAACAATATGCCAAAAATTTTACCCTTTATCCAAGGTATAAAAATTTAACTTATTAGATGAGAAAGTAATTTTTTGTTATAGAAATCAAGGTTTTCATGGTACTGAGTCATCCAATATATCTCAAGTATCACATCAATAACATATATATCAATCATGATTAATTTTTTTGAAATATAATGTTTATCATAATGATGTCATTCTAAGGAAATCTCCATATACCCTTAGATGGTATAAACCCATAGATGGGGCCTCTGAGCAGTGTCACCCCCTATCTCTCTCGCATGACAATGGTTCCTCCATTGAGTCCTTCTCTTTCCCCTCCAATGCATCATGATGGCTCATCATCGATGCTCTGGAATCACGCTCGCCGTCGGCGTGGTCTATTGAAGATTCAAGATCACGATTTGGTGTTGGCGTGGTTTGGATCTCGGCTCAACTAACTCTAGTGGTTTGGATATTGACATCAGCTTTTGAATGCTGGATCACGGCTTGGAATCAGCGCGGTGAAGCTTTGACTTCATGATCTTATCTTGGATTTGACACGCGTCGATGTGGCTTGGCGACGGCTTCTGGGATCGGGATCTAATCTTGACTTGTTCTCAGCTTCAAGTGTATTCCACCGTGGTCTGGTGTCTACTCTGAAGTTATTCAGAGGGGGAGGTTTGGATTCGTTCTGAATTTTGGGTTGTGGTTCATGGGTGGTGTTTTTTTCAGCATTTTCATCACCATAGGGGCCCTGTTCTTCCCGCTGGTTCCTTCTGCCTCCTATGGCTCGTCTGTTTCGGGTTTCAGTGGATGTGTTCGAAGGGTGCCTCACAGTCGCAGCAGGGTTCTTTTGGCTTCTTTTCTAGTGGTTGTTGCTTCAGGAGTGTTTGTCATTCTATACACATTTTTTTTCTCATTTGGCTTTGATGTATTGAAAATTGTTGTTTTTTATAATTTATGTTGGTTTCTTCCTCGAATGGCCCCAGCTCAGGGGATTCTTCAATGTTTACCTTAAAAAAGGCTTCAAATGAGGTTGAGGGAAAAGTGGATCCATTGATTCAGGGATTTGCAGAATCGGAAGATTGAGAGGCTATGTGTTGGGCCTTCAGGACCATGTCCATTCTTTGGCATATGTCAGTTATCCGTGCTGAGATGAGACATTGGAAGCTGGAATTTATGGTAGTTTATTGCTGGGAGGAGCTTCTCTTTTGTAGTGAGCATTGTTTTTTGAATTGAGTTTTTTTCTATTAGACATTGTTTTATTGTGGTTAGGTCTTGATGTCATGGGTTCGCAATTTCCATTAAAAGTGTCTTGAAAATAAAAAAGTAATTTTTAGTCTGTCCATATACACTTATATCAAATTTCTAATGATGTACCAATAGTTATCTCTCTATATAGATTCAAGAAATAAAATCTTCATTTAATCATCAAGTTGGGTATAAAAAATTGATTTCTACATTCCCATATAAGATAAAATTGATACATTGGTAGATGAAAATATAATATTTTATTAAACCATTGATGGAATATTGTTGTTACCATCTTCTGTATACTTAATATCATTAATAGAATCCATTTTGTAATAATACGTAACCATTTCATGACTCCTTATAGAGAATATACCTCATGATGTAACTACCCTACAAATGGTAACCACATCCTCCCCTATGTGGTAAATAAATTATATAATCCTAATATATGGTCTATTTTCTTAATATTTTCCCAACTCCAGAACATTGAACAAGACGATAATCACAATCACAATATTACTATTGAACAACAAAAATCATATACCTTATATCTCTGCATGAGTGGAATCCTGAAATTTATTATTAAAATTACATCAAAATGTCCCTATAATCTCACACTTGTAGCACTCGATGGAATCCTACCCTCCCAAGTGAAATGATGATGCTCTTAAATGACCAACCAATCCATCACATTCATAGATATTTCACTCATACTTTTTTATAGATTGTTTAAAACTCATTAATTTAGATAAAGATGTATTTTTCATCAATATTTCCAACTAAATATTGTTTATATTGGTGATAAAGGATTTACTCAAGACCTTATAAGATTAATTAATATGAGAAATACATGAGTTTAGTTTACTATAATACCTTATACCATCCAAAAATTTCATAACCATATTGATTGAATCAACATTCAATATAGGTATAAATAAAGAAAAATTGGTTAACCATATTGAATAGTGGATAACAATAAATACTCATACAAAACAGTATATATTGGAATACGTGAATAAAATTTCTTGATGAATGGAGCATTGAATTCTTTCATGGTCTAGCCCACTAAATACACTTCCTAAAATACTATATCCCCACAAAACATTTATGATGTTTAAATCATATAGAAATAAAAATTCAAACTATTACTTATGGGTGTATAAATTTGGGATATTTTTTCAATTATTTCGTCCAATATTTCATAGCCTATGGTTTTTCATCTCCCAAAAAGAGAGGTGGGTGATGTTGTCAGATCACTCTAGTCAAATTCCACATAAATAACCTTGAAAATATTGTCTTATTTTTTATGCAACATAATATCAGATTCAAGATCACTCAAAGTTTTATAACATCTGGAAATGATTAAAAATAAATAGGTAGTGACTCATCTACCGATTTGGAATGAATTTCATCTCCCTCTTGGGACTCAAATTATGGCCATTTTTTGACCTGTTTTTGAAACTGAAAATTACTTGATCAAAATATAAATTTCATATATCATGATATCATATTATATATAAAATTAAACAACATAAATTCTTTAATATTTTTTACACACAACCTATATTAAAAGGGATCCAAAAAAATTATCTCTAGACTATCTCAACATACTAACTCACATGACTTATATAATCATGTAATGGTTTACCTAATAATCATAATACTTCTGAAAAAACAAGTAAACACAATTCATCCATGTACATTTATATCATAATGTTATATATGTAAAATGATAAATAAATTCTAATTTACAAATTAGATCTATACAAAAATATTTTAACAATGTAAACAATCACATGAAAGTATATAAATATCATCTGAACAGTATAATTCATGCATATAACATGAATGAACACCCTATATTCTCCAAAGGACAACACTAAACTAAAAAATATAATCCATAAATACTATATTTATAGTTCCATAATTTATATAATAAAAAAATCACATACCTAGATGTTGAACATTTTTAATTCTAGTGTTATGTACTCCAAAGCATTTGAGATATCTCGGATTTTGATCAAAATTTTTCTCTTATAAATGCTATTGAAAATAGTAAGATAATGAAAACTTTTAATTGAAACCACATTATAACATGTAACCCTAGATCACCCATACAATTTCTGAAAAAATAAATAAATGTTATATTGGGATAAACTACCTATATAATAGATCATTTTATCTAGTTAAAAGGGTCAATGAATAAATACTGTGGATAATATAACATTATAAAAACATCCATAATGTAATAGTGGAAGCTTAAAGATTAATGAATCAAAATGAAATACATATCATGTAAATTAAAAAAAGGGTCCAAATATAGAATAATTTTTATCACATGCTTTATAAAAATGAGATATTCTATAATATAATCTATGAATAAAACAAAACCATTATATATTGTTGGTTGATCATATAAAAAAATGTAAGATATAATAAAAAAATATGTAATATATAGAAAAAATAATTATTATATATGTAATTAGTCCCATATATATAATTAATCCATTAAATTATAGCATATCCAACCATCATAGTTATTTTTTCCATTATCTACATACCTAATCATTAAATCAATCATTACATCATGATTCTCATGTAGTTTTTTAGTATAACTCCATAAGAAACCACTAATGATTCAAAAAATCTATATAATATATTTGTTCATGATAAATATAAAATGGAAATAAATCAATATAAAAATATAGTATTTGGTACATATACATTTCAATAGAAAAATCCATACCCGACCACACCTTCTTCACCTATTGATGGAATGGGTCAAAAAACTAATGTTCTTGAAACATATGATTCAGAAAAATATATCCTACCTCATATCCTATAAAATGTTTAATGAGTGATCACTATACATATATTTTATGATAAAAATGAATCACCTACTCTATTTTTGGGGAATTATTTATCAGTAAATCAATGTGGTGGATACCCGACCATCCCATAGACATAGTGGATGACGTTTTCAGAAAAGAGATCAAGAAGATTTAGGACCACAAATAAAACACCATGTAGATAAATAGCCATATATATATATCATAAATAAATATGTTCCACCAAAGTAACCTAATGAGGGTGATTTATAGGCATTACAGAAATCATGGAGGATGATATGCCAAAAAAACCACATGGTGGTTAATATACTATCCCATTATAATCTCTCAGTAGTATAATAACTATCTCCCAACACAAATAAATTGTGGATGGATCCTACGATATGAAATGTTATAGTGGGAAGCATATCATAAGAAATTAATAAGGAAATAAATCTATTCATAAATTTTTTTGATTTGAATGTGGATGACGAATCACATTTTACCTTGTAATTACGACAAAAGAGACCTTCAATAGTGGTAAAAATAGAATTTTAAAGCACTATAGATATTATTGATTATGTTTGAAGGATAAAAATCCCAAGGATTTTATCAGTTCTATATAAAATCCCTGATAAAATATCTATTTATTAGAAAGTATAGTATCACCAATAATAGGAAAAAAACAGTGTGATGTAACAACAAACTACAGGACCATAAAAAGAATTATAAATCATCAAAAGAAAGTAACAAAAAATAATTCAAGTGAAATAAATTTTATTAAAAAAAATCACAAAAAACACTATATTATAAGCATTTAATACATTGGTTTTTGTAATTCTATGAATATGCAAAAATGATTGGATACATTCATATACATCAATGTTCTTTGAATTTTCTCGTTGACCTTGAATCAAGTAATTCTCTAACAGACCACCCTTTCTTAAGGAAAATAATGTACCTATATAAGAAAAGTACTCTTATTATAGTAATAATACAATGAAAGATAAAAATAGAAGATGTTAATATTAAATTAACCTTTGAGTCATACCAAGACCTTTTTGTATTATATTGAGTTGATGTGCATTATTTAGAATCAACTCATTTCGTGTTTATATTCATATATTCCATCTATGAAAATTAAATAATTTAGTATAAGATAAAAATGATGGGGAAATTAAATAATTTAATAAAATGGAGAATGATGAAAAAATAATACATTCTCATTTTCTCTGTTGTGATGATTTGATGCAAATTTTACACTAAAATGACTCTTATTAAATAAAATGACACACTTAGATTAATACCGATCACACTATGTATCACATTGAGTTGTGGATTATTCCTACAATTCCCAGGTTATGTATGAATCATTTTCCCAAATTATCAAAATGACCTGGATGTGTTTTCATGGGTTAGAGTGGGTCAATATTGTTTTAATAAAAGAAATTTTAAACTCAGAACATTCACACTAATTCATACTAGTCCCATCATGTGTAAATTTTACATATTATAGTTTCTTACACTTTGAAAATGACTTATGAATAAATTTACTAAATTACCCAGCCCATCTGAGTGTGTTTTATTTGTTTGTATATAGTTACACTTTTTGAACTAAAATGCTAATTTTCAACTGATAATGGACACTTCAATCCATATCGGGAATACCCTGTATTGGATTGAGGTATGGATGATTAATACACACATAAAAAACTAATTAAAGATATTTTACCTAAACTATAAAAAGAATACAAATGCGTTTTCATATTTTTGAGTATATCAGTCATCTTTTAAATTAATTTTATTTTAATTCTAATAAAAATATGAACTTGGAGTCATATCAGTATCATCGTCCATCATATTTAGGAGATGATGATTCATGAACATCCCAAATTACATGTGGATGTTGTTTCTAATGTTTCAATACAATATTATGGTGTTTTATCAATTTTGAGTAGGTAACTTGTCATGTTTACAAAAATTTCACTGTATACTATAAACATGAACATTGACTCCCACCCATCAGATTGTGTTTTGGTTTTATATGAGACCAATTACTAAATGTCATAAATTATATTTGAATCACTCTCCTATATAATAATGATAGTAAGAGAATTTTTTGTTCAGGTTCAATGAATTACACTTATTGTACTAAAATTTCAATTTTAAACTGACATCAAAAACATTAAGTCATAATAGGTACATCATAAATCATATTGAAGTGTGGTAGATTCCTAATCATAAAAAATTACATAGATTTTTTTTATAATAAATCAAAAAATCTAAATTCTTTATCATGGTTTTTAGCATGTCTTATTTATTATATACTAATGTTAAGGTCAACTTTAAACCATATGATTCGTTCGGAATAAGATCGGTCAAACCAGACATTAGATTAAGGTGATGCACATTCCTTCATAACTAAAATGAATTATGAATTATTTTCCCATATAATAAAAATAATATAATTATTTTCTTAGTTCATATTATGTCGCTTTTCTTTTTTCTACAAATATAGCATTTTAAAATATAATTACATACTTTGAGTGAAAAAGTATGCATGATGTGTTTGTTGGATGTGAGACTGATTTAGAAAAATCTAAATTGTCATATGAATAATTTTACTAAATTATCAATACAATATAAGCACATTTTATGAATTTTTTGTGAGTGACACTTTTTGAACTGAAATGTAATGTTTAAACTAATAACCAAAACTATGAGTCATGTTGGGAAAATAGTGTATCGAATTGAGGTGAAAGAGATTCATGAGTTTAATCTAAATGATTTAAAAGAGAATAAAAGTATCATTATCCATATAATAAATTCATATATTTCAAATCATTTATTTTTATTATTTATAGTGATCAACATAATAAAATTCTGAAAAAATACATATAGGGATTGTAACACCCCGACCACAGTTACCCAGAGTCGGTGCATTATTACGTATCATTGGCATGATCAAAAAAGATTACGTCTTGAAAGACCGATTAGTTTAGTAGCCTTGGAAACACTATATATATTCATAAATGTTACATTACATCATAAAGTGAAAAACTACACTAACATAGTCTCCATAGTCCACACTCATTATCCCCGTCAAACTATCTATTCAGGTCAGTCATAAAATATTTCTTCACATCCTAGGAAAAATAAAACATAACAAGGGGTGAGCTCAGATGCTATGTAAGGATAACAATATAGTGGAAACTTTCATAAATAAACATAAACATTTAAGGCAATGTATAACTAAAACAAAATACTTTTAAACGTGAAATTCAGCGTAATATGGAAAAAAATAAAATTAAATAATGCCATTTACATATTCACATGGATATTATACTAGTCAAATAATCACATGAAATATCAATAACCACTTTCATAATTATGGAATGCATCATACCAGACTATCATAACAAAATAGTCAAGGCCTTGTTCCAAGACTAAAAATAAGAATATGTCAATGCCTTGTGCCAGGACACTAGTTTGTCTCATGAGACCTACCAATGAATCAAGGAGCTATAGCAGGCTCCACCTGTCACTTACTAAGTCCAATGCATTCCAATATGACAATGTTTAAACATAACATGAAAATTCGTATTAAAACTAGAATATGAAACGTATATACTTAACCATAAACCATGAATGGTATAAAAATAAAATATCTGCAGTCGAACATATCACAAAACCATCAATACAATTTGGATGTTTTGTATCATAATAAATATACTTCAAATAAGCTTAAAATCAAAACTATTTGAGAGAAATATCTCTTTTTTTGAAATAAGTTTAAAATTCATCAAAGGATGTTGACAAAGAAAAAATCAAAACTATTTGAGAGAAATATATATTTTTTTAAAATCACATAAAAGTCACATTATTATTAAAGAAAACATTTACCTTGAAAATATCTTTACAATATTGCAAGGGAAGCATCAGCGATTTTATAATGGCTGAAAATAACCGCATCCATCGTATAAGTTAAAAATACATTCTTACCATAATTTTGTCGAAAAGGTTAAAAAGGACATTGTTTCGAAAATGACAGAAACATTCTTTTCAAACCATTCTATAAAAATCCTTACAAGGGTATAAATGACATTAACCCCTAGTCTAGTAAATAGTAAAAATGTTTTGAAATACCTTTTTAAAAAACATGGATGTGGAGGATAATGAACTCCAAGTAAATAGTGACGTATAAACAACCTCGGATAATGAAGAGATTGTGAATTAAACCCATAACTTGTACTTTTCCTTGGTCAAGGGTAGGTTAACTTCCTGTATAATAGATAAATAATTTTTATTAAATTATACAAGAATCATATACATTAATATTATATCATATATGATCTTTTAACATTGCTTTGTTAACAATATCTTAGTATTACCGTCTTTTTAGGTGTTAACTTACTCATTTCCTATTATATGTTTTGTTACACAGGTCATGTTTTTTAGCCACATGTTGTATGTTATTCATATCCATAATGATAAAAAGTCCTTAAACATTACTTTTAATCATAAAATGAAATTAGTCTTAGATAGATACTATGGGGAATAAATCTTATCACGTTCATGGAGACGGTAGTCTGTAAGTACGCATGAATGCTACTTCCTTTTCATTTTCATTTTAAAGGAATCAAAACAAAATGATACATAGGTATATTATTATTATAGTATAATATAATATATTATATATGTTACTTATGTTCATTAACACTATCTTTAATACGTTCCATGTATGGTATGAACGAGTCATAACACTTTGAGGGGGCGGTAGTCCGCACTTCCTCAAATGATATTATCGTACATATATATACAACATGAAATGAATAATGGTATAATATAAAATGGAATTAAAAGAAGATTATATATAAAATAAATATCATTAATATGATATTTAATTATAGTTCCATCATAGTGGCCACAATGAGAGGTGGTAGGAGATAATTGAACAATTATCGTTTCGTGAGGCGTTTGGTTTCCATCCACAGAAACATTATGTTCTTAGCCCATTAGATGGAGGTGTGTGTAAGTTTAGTTCAAATACATCCCATGAAAATATCCTAGTATATTTATTAAACTGGTTTTTTTTTAAAAAGAAAACAATAAGAAGAGTTTAGGGGTTGGAGAAGTAAAATAAAAGAAAAGAATCTATGAGAAATTGTTGCCTTTAATTTGGGTAAATCCATTTGGTTTGAATCAAAAAGGACCATTGAAGTTCCTTCTTCCTAAGGTAATGCTTCTAGGATGAGTATAGGGATGTAGGGAGCTTAATTGAGAAGATTTTGGATGATCCAAAAAGCTTGAGAGGTGTGAGTAATTTTTTAGAATTGGTGTCCTTTTATAAGGGGGGAGGAGGGGCTCTTTTGGAAAAACTTAAAGTATTATTTTATAATAAAATCATATTTTGTTTCTAATGTCTCCAAAGTGGATTATCCAATTATAAGGAGAGAATAGGTCGAAGATAACTCATCCAATATGTTTTAGACAAGTTTGGGTCACTATTTGTCCCTTATCGTTTAGATTTAACTCTTTGTTAAATAGTTTGACATTTACCATGTCTCTTTGTATTTTTATATTATATGGTTAATAAACATACTATAAACCATCAAGAGAACCCCACGGTGTTCATTAATGACATAACTATCATAATATAAGTCCTTTTTCTAAACACTAGATTTTTAGGAATATTATATCAATTACTAATATAATATTTGTTTTATAAACTCCTTTATGTCAATTTTGACACTATTTAATAAATGATTTTATTAAATTCTTAATAACTGTATTAATTCAAAAAAAATCATTTAATCAATCCTATCATGTCATATTAAACAATAAAATTTGTTGAATTAATTAAAAGTCTCAAATTATATTTATTTGGGTCTTTATAATATCAATTATTTTAATATTCCACTACTAAGGTAATTACTGCATCATCATTGTGTCATAAATAAATTAAAATATTTAATGTTTAAAAATTACAAATAAAATACCATTATCTATAAAATCTTCTTAGATTTCCAATGAATATTTATAATCTAATTTATCTTATGTATAAAACTATATTAAAAATGTTTTAGTTATTAAACATTGATTTCAACTCTTTTAACTCTTCTTTGAAATAAATAATAATAAATTTCTCAATCTTATACAATTGGACCAAAGAGGTTCATATTTTATTCCTCAGGTTGTTTTTGGTCGAATTATACTTATAAAATAGAATTAGCACCTGTTTTAGGGTAATAATAATATCATTTTTACACTTAATTACCCTATTTACTTTTAACTATGGTAAATAAAAGTAAAAAGTTAATATTTAGAAAAAATTATTTTTATATTATTGAACCACATTTTACTCTTTGATATTAACTTTTTCTGTCGTATTTTAAAAATTCCACTCACAGAAGAGGTAAAATTTTGTTTTCTGTGAATATGAAAATCTCTTTGGAGGTGGGTAAAAGATGGTGAAAAGTACAATAAAATTTTTATATTTCTAAAATTATTATATACTTACTCCAATGAATTACCATGAACATATATAGGTATTATGTATGTATTATGACATAAAATAAATTTAAATAAAAAAATAATTATTTAAATAAAAATTTTGTTTTAAACTATAACTCAGTGTTTTTAACTATTCTTCAAAAATAAAATGTTTTCAGAAAATTACCAGAAAATTAACCTAAGATAAATTTGATATTATGAATTCAAAAATGAAGTCTATTTTACCTATATCAAAAAATAGAAGTTGAATTTATTAATTTAAAATTAATTATCGCTATCAAAACCAAAAAGCGTATTTTTATGAAATAATAACTAACAAAAAATGACACTTGTTTATGTCCAATTTCAAAGTCAAATTACATACTATGACCATCATTGGAATAAATGGTAAAAATATAAAATAATTATACTTCTAAACCATTAAAATTTATAATTTAACAATATAAATTATTTTTATTTAAAATGTTGTTTTCAGTTAAAATATTGTATTATTCACTATTCACCCAAATATAAAAGTTATCAGAAAAACACCAAAACATTATTGAAACTAAAATCTTCTGCCCCTATTCTAAAGGAAAACATTATTTTGTCAAATTGAATATATAAAAGTTTCAAATATTGGATTTAAAAATGTTTCGCCATTAAAAGGTTGTAAAATATCATTTTTTTGAAAAATTCTTCTTTTATCTGAAAAAAATGTATTTGTTCTTTCATTATGCCTAAGAAACTCATAATATGGATTCTAAAATTATAAGTATTATATAAATTTCAAAATTCAGTTAATACTATTCATAACCACTTTTGAACAGCTTTTTTGGTAAGTCATGGTGCCCTTGAACTCAGTGTTGCGTGTAATGCAATTTATTGAATTACTTTAAAGAAATAACGTACTATTAAATCTTGGGGTGTTACATTATCCCACCCTTCAATAAATTTCATACTCGCAATTTGAAATTATTTTTCGAAAATAAAAGGTTGAAAATAGAAAATAACTTTGGGAAAACCCACATCATAAATTAAGTTTTTAAAATTTAGTATTAATAAGAGGAAAAGGGAAATGAAAGTGTCCCAACCAAATTATGATCTCGATAATGAGAACAATGGTGGAAATTAGAGACAAATAATTGGAGGAAAAATGTAAATATTTATAGGTATGGATTGAGGTCATCAATCACAAACAACTGTAAAATTGAGGGCCTTAAATTCATCAATATATGATGATTTAAAATACCCTCAGTTCAACAAAAAATATGGTATTTGGATATCACATTTTTTGGTTTTAAATTCCCTTCAATAATGTATAAGAATTAATTTATTCATAGAATAAGAGACGAAGAAAAATATATACTTGACAAGTAGAGTCCCATCCTGTAACTAATTTCTACCACAAACCCATCTTTCACTCTAAAAGACAATTGAACTTAAAATTAATATTCTATTTATCCTATTCATATAGGCTTCAAAAAAATTAATTTATAATTCATCTACAAATTTTTTTTAAAAAAAATTCTCCATTATTCAATCCAGGAAATCACATGGGCCAGTGGTATGTGATACACCCTTGTCGCCCTTCGGTTGCGGGTTCTAGTCTCGCGGCCTTGCCGGACGCAACAGGTTGCTGCCCGACCTCCGAGTTGTCCTTTTATGGAAATCCAAAAATTATCTCATACTAGAATTATCCAAAATACTGCTGTCCAAACTCACTGTCCAAAAATTATAAGGAAAGTAAACACAATGATGATCCTTTTTTCCACGTAATGACATGTGAACACATTCATCATGTATTCTTTTAAAACACTAAAACACCCTGAATTACCATAAATCCCTAATGATTACATTCATGATCCCTTATTCCTTATAGAATACTGGATATACTCCTTCTATTTAAAAATGTTGTAAACTCCAAAAATGATAGAATATAAAAATCATTAATCAGTTTCAAGGTAGTGAACAATATCCAATATAATTTATCCAAATCAATCTTGTATTATTCCAAAATCACTACCTTTGTATCAGAACTATATTATGGTTTATCTTTCTATCAACCATATATTTTGCAAAAATTTAAGTTTTTATTGAGTCACATTTCATGGTTCCACACAATCTTTTTTCCTTAATGAAAAAGTACTGGAGTACAATCCTTATAAACTCCATAATTATTATAACCAGTACATCGTTGATAAAACACACAAATGAAATAATTCACTAATAAAAACATAAGAACTATAATCATTCCTCGTCATCTGTGGTAGTATCAAAACGTGATTATTATCCAATAGCATCATTTAGGGAATACTCTGATGATTTGGACATTGGTTCATGTAGTGTCCCAACTCCTTGTAGATGAATCATTGTACATTTGAAACCTTTTTCTTACACTTGCAGTCATGTACATGGTGTCCTTTTACTCCACACTTATAAGAAACTCTCATTCCAGTTAGGAAAGTTCCAGGGTGTTTCTTCCCAGAGTTATCACATATGGGAAAATTCTTCTTTTCCCTTGTCGCTTTATCCATCATTCTCCCTTCTATCCTTTTCTTATATTGATTCCTATCAATGCCATTAGACTCAGGGATTTTTTTACTTATATTATTAACACATGATATTATTTCTTCATATGTTGAGAATACATGGGATACTATTTCCATTATAAATGTTGGCTTAATACCTTGAAAGATATGATCCTTCTTACTCGTTGGATTATACGTATTGTTGTAGTTTACATTCTTTTAATGGGATCCATTTCTATACAATGGCATAGACTAGGTCAGTTTATGAATTGCAATGAATAATTCCAAGCTTTTAAAATACCTAATGTAAATTGAACGGTTTATGGATATAATCAATAATCATAAATATGGTTTCATTGAGGAAGTATATACTCATAACCCCTTCATAATGATTTGTAATGAAAATGAGAATTTTCCCAAGCATATCCCCCAAGAGTGTCATAACCAAGAGTCCAGAAAAGCCCATTGTTGTGCACCAGTTCCTATTCGAGTCAAGCTCAAAGCGGTGTTTTTGTGTTTTACCCCTAGGTACATCTGTGCCAGAGCCACCTGCACTAGCTTGTATCTAGACAGGGATGTATTTTCATGGAAAAATAACAAAATATCTACATTACCAAAATTCTAGGAATTTTATCTATACTAATCCTCAACGTATATCTTAGGTCTATGTGCTCAAATAAGAGTTTATCTAAATCTACCTTCCATGGTTATTGTTAAACCTCCTATGATACTAACTATAATTCCCCAACCCCAGTTACCCAGAGTCGGTGCATTATTACGTATCATTGGCCTGATCACAAAAGATAATGTCACGAAAGGCCAATTAGTTTAGTTGCCTTGGAAACACTATATACATTCATAAATCTTACATTACATCATAAAGTGAAAAATGACAATAACACAGTCTCTATAGTCCACACTCATATCCTCATCAGACTATCCTTGCTGGTCAGTCATAAAATATTTCTTCACATCTTGGGAAAAATAAAACATAGAAAGGGGTGAGCTCAGATGCATTGTAAGGATAACAATATAGCGAAAAGTTTCATAAATAAACAAAAAAATTTAAGAAAATGTATAACTAAAACAAAATCCTTTTAAACATGAACATCAGCATAATATGCAAAAAATAAAATGAAATAATTCCATTTATTTATTCACATGGATAATCTACTAGTCGAATAATCACATGGAGTATCAATAACCACTCTCATAATGATGGAATGCATAATGTCAGACTATCATAACCACATAGTCAAGGCCGTGTACCAAGACTACAAATAAGATTTTTTCAAGGACTTGTGCGAAGACACTATTTTGTCTCATGAGACCTACCGATGCATTGAGGAGCTATAGCGGGCTCCACCCATCACATACTAAGTGCAATGCATTACCACATTAAATGGTTTAAACCTAACATAAAAATTCGTATTAAAGGTAGCATATGAAATGTAAATACTTTATCCATAAAAAATGAATGGTATAAAAATAACACATCCAAAGTCAAACATATCAGAAAATATTCAATACAATATGGTTGTTTTGTATCATAATAAATCAACTTCAAATAAGCTTAAAATCCATCAAAGGATGTTGACATAGATGAAATCAATACTATTTGAGAAAAATATCTGTTTTTTTAAAATAATTTAAAAGTCGCATTATTATAAAAGAAAACAATTACTTTGAAAATATTCTTATAAGCATGTAATGGAAGATTCGGTGATTTTATAACGATGGAAAATAGTCGCACCTGCCGTATAAGTTAAAACGACATTCTTACCTTAATTTTGTCGAAAAGGTTAAAAATACATTGATTGGAAAACGACAGAAAAATTCCATTCAATCCATTTTATAAAAAGTCTAACAAGTGTATAAATGACTTTAACCTATAGTATAGTAAATAGTAAAAATGTTTTGAAATACATTTTTAAGAAACATGGATGGGGATGATAAAGAAGTCCTCGAAGATAATTACGTATAAACAACCTCGGATAATAAAGAGATTGTGAAATAAACCTTTACATTGATATTTTCCTTGGTAAAGGGTAGTTTAACCTCCTGTATAATAGTTAAATCATTGTTATTAAATTATACAAGAATCATATACATTAGTATGATATCATATATGATCTTTTAACATTTATTTGTTAATAATATCTTAGTATTATCGTCGTTTCGGGTGTTAACATACTCATTTTCTTTTATATGCGTCGTTACATAAGTCGAGTTTGTTATCCATAGGGTTTATATTATTCATATCCAGAATTATATCAAGTTCTCAAACATTATTTTTAATCATCAAATTAAATTATACTTGAATTGATACGATGGAGAATTAATGTCATCGCGTTCGTGGAGACGCTAGTCCGTACATACACAAGAAGGCTACTTCCATTTTATTTTCATTTTAAATGGAATCAAAACCAAATGATACATAGGTAAATTATTATTCCATTATATTATAATATCTTATATATGTTACTTATTTTCATTAACACCATCCTTTATACGTTCCATCTATGGTATGAACGAGTCTTATCACTTTGAGGGGGCGGTAGTCCGTACTTCCTAAAATGAAGTTATCGTGTATATATATATACAACATGAAACGAATAATGGTATTCTATAAAATGGAAATAATGAATCTTATATATAAAATAATTATCATTAATATCATATTTAATTACAGTTCCATCATAATGGCCACCATGAGAGGTGTTTGGAGGTAATTGAACAATCATCGTTTCGTGAGGCATTTGTTTGCCATCCATAGAAACAATATGTTCTTCACCCATTAGATGGAGTTGTGTGTAATTTTAGTTCAAATAAATCTCATAAAAATATCCTAGTATATTGAGTATACTGGATTTGTTAAAAAAGAAAATAATAAAAAGTGTTTAGGGGTTGGAGAAGTAAAATAAATGAAAAGAAGCTAAGAGAAATCGTTACCTTTAATTTGGGTAACTCCCTTTGGTATGGACCAAAAAAAGACTCTTCAAGTGCCTTCTTCCTAAGTTAATAATTCTAGGAGGAGGAGAGGGATGTAGGGATATTAATTGGGCAGTGTTTGGACGATCCAAAAGGCTGGATAGGTGTGAGGAATTGGTTTGAAGTTGTGTCCTTTTATAGGGGGGAGGAGGGGCTCTTTAGGAAAAACATAAAGTATTATTTTATAATAAAATCATATTCATTTTATAATGGCTCCAAAGTGGATTTTTAAAATTATAAGGTAGTTATAGGTCGAAAATAACTCAATCAATAAGTTTTAGACAAGTTTGTGTCACTATTTTACCCTTATATTTTAGATTTAACTCTTAGTTAAATAGTTTGACATTTACCATGTCTCTTTATTTTTATATTATATGGTTAATAAACATACTATAAACATACAAGAGAACCAAAATTGTTTTATTAATGACATAAATATAATCATAAAGGTCCTTTGGCCGAACCATATATTTTTAAGAATATTATATCAATTAATGATATAATATTTGTTTTAAAAACTTCTTTATGTCAATTTTGACACTATTTAATAATTTATTTTTGTTAAATCGATAATAACATTATTAATTCAAAAAAAAATCATCTAATCAATACTAACATGTCATATTAAACAATAAAATTCTTTTAATTCATGAACAGTCTCAAATTATATTTATTTGTGTATTTATAATATCAATTATTTTAATATTTCACTAATAAGGTAATTACTGCATCACCATTGTGTCATAAATAAATTAAATTATTTAATTTATAAAACTTATAAATAAAATTCCATGATGTAGGAAATGTCTTTTTATTTATAATGAATATCTATAATCGAATTTATCTTATGTATAACCCCATATTAAAAATGTTTTAGTTATTAAACATTGATTTTAACTCTTTTAACTCTTCTTTGAATTACATAATAATAAATGTCCTAATCTAATCCAAGTGGACCAAATAGGTTCATATTTTATTCCTCATATTTTTTATGGTAGAATTATAGTTATCCAATTTAATTCAGACTGGTGTTAGGGTAATAATAATATCATATTTTCCCTTAATTACCCTATTTACTTTTTACCATGGTAAATAAAGGTAAAAATTTACTATTCATAAAAAATTATTTTTTTCTCATTGAACCACATTGTACTCCTTTATATTAACCCGATCTCTCGTATTTTCGAAATTCCACTCACAGAATCGGTAAAATTAAATTTTATGTGAATTTGCAAATTCTCCTAGGAGGTGGGTAAAGGACTATGAAAAGTTCAATAATATTTTTATATATCTAAAATTATTATAAAATGACTCCAATGAATTACATAGAACATATATAGGTATTATATATCTATTTTGACAAAAAAAAAATTAAATAAAATAAATAATTAATAAAATAAAAATTCGGTTTTAAACTATAACTTAGTGTTTTTCACTATTAATCAAAAATTAAAAGTTTTTAGAAAAATACCCAAAATTTACCCAAAGATAATTTTGATATTACAAATTCAATAATGAAGTCTATTTTAACAAATTCAAACATAGAAGTTTCATTTATTAATTTCAAATTAATTCCCGCTGTCATAACCAAAAGACGTATTTTTAAGAAATAATAACTATCAAAAGATTGAAACTTATTTTTGTCCAATTTCAATGTGATATTACTTAAAATTACCATAATTGTATTAAATGATAAAAATATAATCTATTTATACTTCCAAACAATTAAAATTTATAATTTCACAATATAAATTATTTTGATTTAAAAAGTTTTTTTCAGGTAAAATCTTGTATTTTTCAATATTCACCCAAATATGAAAATTATCAGAAAACACCAAAACTTTATTGAAACTAAATTATTATGTCCCGATTAAAAATAATAAGTTTAGTTTGTCAAATTGAATATATAAATGTTTCAAATATTGTATTTAAAAAGGTTTCTCCATTAAAAGGCAGGAAATTTGCATTTTATGAAAAATACTTCTTTTACCTAAAAAATGTATTTGTTCCTACAAAATGTCTAAGAAACTCGTAATATGGATTCTAAAATTATAAGGATTATAAAATGTTCAAAATTCTATTAATACTTGTCACGACCCGTCCTCGGGGCCCATGCCGTGACTACCCCAAGCCCATCTTCCATAGGCCAGGGGCTGGCGACTAGCACCAAAGGTGTAAATTCCGATAATTGGGAAGGAATTGCCTTTATAAAGGAAAACAAGCACCACAGAATACAAGCGGAAACAAAACACTAAGTAAAAAAGAAATGATGAAAAGTTAATGGGCTAGAATACAAACCGAAAAAGTAGTACAACTACAACTGGACAGGGTACAACAGCAAAAAGACAAACTGCTGGAAGAAGGAAGCAGCTCCTGGGTCGTCCTCCTCGGATCCTACCTGAAGGGTAGGTACAGATAGCGCAGCTCCTGGGTCGTCCTCCTCGGATCCTACCTGAAGGTTAGGTACAGATAGCGCAGCTCCTGGTCGTCCACCACGGATCCTACCTGAAGGGTAGGTACAAATAGCCTCCCCCATGCTCTCGTCCGTCAACCTCCTCTATGTGTCGTCTCGTCGTGTAGCCCACCTTTGGGTACTGACTCATCGTGTAGTCCACCTCCGGGTAGTGACTCGTCGTGTAGTCCACCTACGGGTACTGACTGCTCATGTAGTCCACCTCCGGGTACCGACCAGTCCTTAAACACTCGGCCTCCGTCAGCACTGCCCGTCGTCTGCAACCAACACAACGAGGTGCGGGCATAGCACGTGCAGGGGTGAGTATAACGATACTCAGTAGGGACCCCGAGACCCTCAAGGTCTCACTGAACCAACAAGGATAACCACAAGAAGATCTCAACAGATAACCTCTACTTAGATATATGATCATACATATACCTATGTTATCAAGTAACCCATCTCATTCTTGAGGAAACACAAGGATTGTGAAATCAATGGATAACCAATTCCCAGGTATATGCCCTTAAATATACCTAAGTTATCAAGTGACCCATCCCAATCATGAGGTAAACACAAGGTCAAAAGTCTCAGCTCAAACCAAGATTTTCATTGTAGAAACCGTAACTGCTGAAGAGCTCCGTCTCTAGAGTGTACAGTGGTCTTGTCACGACTCCGAGGTACTGCTCACTAACCTAAGACTGCTGAGGTACTCCTCTAGTCGAGTACCACGGGCCTGCCACCTCACATAGTAGTGCTTCCCGCCGGGGTCTGCCACCCAACACAGTAGTGCTCCCCCCTCATAGCCTACAGAGGTACTCCTCCTATCGAGTACCGCGGGTCTGCCACCTCACATAGTAGTGCTCCTCCACTATGGGTCTTCCACCTCACAATGTAGTTCTCCCCACTGGGCTACATAAGTCACTCCGAATCGAATCGGACAAGCAGTCTTCAGGTCTCGGCCGACTACACGGTCTCCGTACTCCATACGCTCATCCCTAGGAGGGTCCGCTCCACGAGCTACAAGTCGATACTCCAAGTATCTCAAAGTCCCATGAAGAAGTATCACAATGGACCGCCTCGTCATAGGGGTCTCAACGCAATAGACGTCGTGTAAATCGGACGCCCGGTATGTAAGTTATTAACCTTTTCGTCCCAGGGGCCCTGTTGGTTTTGTAAGAGAACCAAGCCGACCGTATCTCAAATGTACCCTGAACTCCCATTGGGTATGCTCATAGGGACCGTTTCTCAACGTGATCACCAACGCCACTGACAGTTCCTCAAACGGACGTCCAGTCTGAAAGATATCAGCTTTTCCGTTCCAGGGGCCCGGTTATATTTCGGGTGCGATCCAACCCGGACACTAAAAACTGTATCCAAAACTCGAGCAAAGGATGCCAAAAGTTCCGTATCGTCAATAGAAACGTGAAGAGACAGACGGCACGTCAATCGGACGCCCGGTCTGTGAGTTATTAGCCTTTCCGTCTCCCACCCACCCTAGGAAACTTTCCAGGAGGTCAGCCATCCTGATCACTACTCTAGGCCAAGAACACTTAACTATGGAGTTTTAACCACGTAGTCTCCCAAAAAGGAAGGTGCACCTTGAGTATAGTATACCTAAACGACCGTCTCGATCCAAGGATCGCTAGGCAACTGATGGTTCGTCGATCGGATGTCTGCATCCCAAGTTATAGGCATTTGAACCAATCAGGTCTGAAGACGGGGGGGGGGGGGGTCTGGGCAGGGTCTGACCCGGCCCAGTACCGTCTGGGCCGGCCCGAACCAGGTCGACCCGGCCCGAGTGGCGGCCCGACCCGGCGGCCCGACCCGGCGGCTCGTCCCGGCCAGCGGCGCGGCGGCGCTGTGGCGCGACGGCATGGCGGCTCGGCGGCGCGACGGCTTGACGGCACAGCGGCTCGGCCAGCGCGGCGCGCTAAAGGGATGGGGAATTTCCCCCCTTTAATGTTTAAAACGGCGGCCCCTTTAAGGGGTCGCGCCATGTGTTTTCCTAGGGGGGGTTACACCCCCGGGCTCCCCCCTGTAACGGCCGGCCAGCGCGGGGCCGGCCGGGTTCTCGCCGCGGGACCCCGCGGTCCCGCTCCTTCCGGCGCTGGTGGCCAGATTTCCAGCTGCCTCCTTCGAGTTCTCCGGCGGCCGGTTTTTCCGGCCGCCACTTCCAAGATGAACTTGAATCCGTTCGACACGGCGTGACGACGTCGCGTCCTTCCGCCACGGTCTGACTCTGGCTGCGGCCTCGTTTGAAACCTACGGCGCGACACGATGGTGCCGCGTTCCTTCATCGCAGCCCGCTACGGCCGTGTTTTCTTTTGTTCCTGCACGGTGCGACGACACCGCGCTGTCTTCCCTAAATCAACACCAAAGATTAGAAGGGGGAGGATAATCGGTCGTGTTCGTGTGGTCCGGTCTCCTCCCCTTATAACGATAATAGTCGGCCAATCGTAAAAACACAACGATGAAATTTTCACAATTTTTAATAAAATTTTGAACAACATCCAACAGATTATTCATTCATGTTGGAGGGAAAGAAACACGTAATTTGAAAAAAAAAAGACAAAACCCCTACCTCGGATTCGATGTTCATTCGTCGCCGATGCGGAAATCGGGGTCGCGGAAGACATCCTCGCGGAACGTGCCTCCATAATCGTCATTGAGAAAGTCACGGATCTAAGCGGTGTCGGTTCGTTGACGTCCGGAAATGTTCGAAGATGAAGAGTCAACGATGTTCCTTGCAGACGACGCCCATTTATTGAACACGGAAGGAGGTCGTGGAAAGGAAGAAGAAGTGTCGTCTTTCTGCTTTGGAAAAAGGCGTTCTTCATTGGAAAACTCTAATTCTCCCAAGTGTTGGGCGTCGCGGTACTTTACCAGCATTCTGTCGCTTGGTGAAGTCGTCCCCCAAACCCTCTCCCAAGATCCCTATATATAGGTGAGGGGGAGAGTTATGTAACCATCGTGGTTACATAATTTTTTAAAAAAGGGGGTCGGGTGAAATAAATTGTGTTGACGCAATTAAAGAGGTCTATGGGCACCACATAAGAGGGGAGGGTGCCAAGGAGTTTCTCCCCATTTAATGGGGAGTTGAGGAATTAAGAGGCTCTCCCTCATTAATGAGGGAGAGTTGGGAGGTTTCCTCTCCTCCCATTAATTGGGGGGTTAAGCCCCATGTGGTCCCCACCACAATAAACC
Source organism: Viscum album (assembly GCA_963277665.1). Lineage (NCBI taxonomy): Eukaryota > Viridiplantae > Streptophyta > Magnoliopsida > Santalales > Viscaceae > Viscum > Viscum album. Next base: position 303,272,130 of record OY728141.1, on the reverse strand, counting down.
ACCCATGGGAGGTTTAGTTTGGGTGGGCCCCACCACCATATCCTCTCAAGGGAGGTTAAGGTGTGGTGGCCCCACCTCCAACCTCCCTGAAGAGGTTTCAACCACCTCACTCCCAATGGCGGCTGAAATAAAATAAAGTGCAACATGGCACGTTAATTTATTATTACACTTTTAAAGAAAACCCCAAAAAAACAAACCTCCGCTCTCGATAAAACCCAACTACGGAAAAAGTCTCCTTAAACAAATACCGGAGTTACGAGTTCATCGGTGCCCTCAGATTTCAATTCCGAACAGCGGTTCAAAAGATAGAAAATACCGCTCGTTCGTTTACTGAATGTACCCGAGCTAAACTTCAGAAATTGATTCTGGGCACACCGGGCCTCGAAATCAGGCGCTGTCAGAAACTATGTTCTTGTAAAATTCCAAAGAAAATTTAGGAAAAAAATTTCCCTTGAAATTTCCGGGTCTTTACAATACTCCCACCTCAGGTCTTTACGTCCTCGTAAAGCTTTATCACAACTAAGGTCACTAAAGCGGTAGAAAGCACGCATCTGAGCCTTTCGCTCCCATGTGCTCACCTGGAGGTTCCCGTACTATCAAAGAAAGTGCACCCAAGGAATCGATCGTCCCCGTAGGACCAACCCTGTTGATCCTCGATCCCCAATGGAACCTCCGTGCTTGTTACCCTATCACCATCGTCCAGCTCCTCATGGTCGATGATATGCGAAGGGTTAAGCATGTATCTCCTCAGTTGAGATACGTGGAAGTCTTCGTGCACCAGGTGCAACTGAGGTGGATGGGTCAAGCGGTAAACCACCACGCCTACCCAGCTGAGGACCTAAGAATGTCCGCTGAACCTTAGAGATAACTTCCCGCTTCGGCCACATCTCAGTAAACCTCGTCAAGGTGAGGCCAGTATAAGGACGTGATCGTCAACCTCGAACTCCTGAAGTCTCCAATTCTTGCTAGAATTGAAACTCAAAACAACTGCTGCCACGAGGTTGACCGACTCAAAAGTGATCGGTCGCACCCTACTGTGCATGATTTTATCCTGTGTTGCCTGGGGTTTCCTTTTCACCGACCAAGGAAAACTCATCCCGACGTCGTCGTTAAACCACAACCTTTTTGCCTAATACCGTCAATTTGTGTATGAACTGTGATTGACCAGTCCATACTCTAACCAACGTCGTAAGGCCTCGACGCTGCCACTAAGATATTCCAACCGAAACTCTCGCCTCGAGGGTCTGACCACACCATCGGCATAAGTGTGATTATCGAGTCTCCTCCCAAGGTATCTCCAGACGTGAGGGTCAAGTCCATGGCTTTCCGGAAACTCTAGGTCTGGGACAAGATTTTTGAAAGCGAGGAATGATTCATATCGACGTCTTTTACTACAACAGCTAGTAGTGGACACAGACGTCCCATGAATCATTTTTAGAGCCATTGGGTCACACTCCTTGACCGCATGCAGTCGCACTCTTCCTCCGCCCTCCAACTCCCTGAGCCTGGCGGGGATAACTATGGCGGGTGGTTGTATCATGTTAAGATGTACACCACCTCATGCTGCTCTCCTAGCTCTACGTCTGCCGCTTCGCAGACTCAACTCCATTTAAAGCATCCTCTTCTTGAAACATTTAACACGCCCGAGTCTCTAAGACTGGCATCGGTTTCCTGTTTCTTACTGCACTGTGCAGTCTTCATCCGCTCTTGGATGACCTGGACCTCCTTTAGTCCCACAAGAGCTGCTAAAATTTCTCCTTTGCCGATAAGAGAAATATGGTCTCATCCCCTGGATGAACCACACCCATTTCCTAATACAGTCAATCCTAACATAAAGGATGCATTCATTCCATGGATGACGTCGTAAGGCCTCGACGTAACTACTAAGAGATCCAACTGTCACTCTCGCCTCCAAGGGTCGAGTCACACTATTGGCATTAGTGTGAGGTCACTGGGTCTCTTCCAGTAGGAATCTCGAAAGTGAGGGTCAAGTAAACAGTCTTAACCAGGACCACTTAGTATCAACCAAACAGAAAGGACAGGAAAGCAAGCATCACAAAGATAAGTGTCTTTTTATTATTGCAGCTCATAATACAAAGACACATATACAACAGCAACATGGAACTAGAAGTACAAGGGACATATCTACTAGTTCCGCTCCTGTCCACCTGCTCCAGGAGCTCTACTGCCTTGTCCACTGCTCGGTTGTTGCTCAAGCACTCGCCGCTTATTCTGCCTCGGTGGCTCCCCCAAAGCCTGCAGATCAACTATACGAGGAGTCGGATAGTCACGTGCCTGATGACCCTTTCCTCCGCACGAGTAACACAGTCTGCTTCTGGCACGCTTGGATCTGACCCCACCCCGTGTGCCCCGCACCAGCGGTCCTAAAACCCGAGATCGCCCAACTGTTGGTCTGGTCCTCCTGGATCTATGCACCATCTTTCTACTGCCCACAGATGACTCGGCTACTGATCGAAAAACACGCGGCAAAGGCAGCAGCTCCTCAACACGCTCGGGGTGTAGATCTACTGGCACAAACTCCACCCTGAAGAAGTTCCCGAAGTCTTCCCATGTGAAGGTCATCCCATCGCAAAACTGGAACAAGTGGCTCCACCACCTACCTACTGCTGCCTGAAGAAGGCTGGCAGAAAAGATCACCATGATGTCTGTCGACGTCCCCACTATCCATAAGACTCTCACCACATCCTCCAGCCAACCCTCAGCCGCCAGCGGGTCCGTCTCTCCCCAGAACCTGGGTGGCCTCTGGCGCTAGAACTCATGCAGCACACTCAAGTAGCGTGCATCGCCTACTAGTAGGGGTGGTGGCATCGGTGTCCCAACGTATGGTAGTACCGCTGGTTCCTCTACTGGTGCGTCAACTCAAGAGGGCCATGTACCAAAGCCTTGTCGCTCGACAAGATGTCAGTACGCGTGTCCCTCTGGGCTCAAGCTGGTCGTCCAAGAAAAGGCATCCTAAAAGAAACAACGTGACACGGTAAAACAATTATACCTTATGAGCTGACCTGGTTCGAGCTGTTTTAAGGGAAAACCTTTGAAAACACACATGAAATCAGTGTTTTCGTGCACAAAGTCGGAAATCAGTTGTCAGTGTCCTAGTGTATGGATACGTCGGCCGCCCGCACCAACACTGAACTCCCTGAACTGAAAATCACACTCGATACCATTAACACTATTGCTTCACATAAAGAAAGATCAGAGTCTGCGGTAGAACCGACCACCTCTGATACCAATTTGTCACGAACCATCCTCGGGGCCCATGCTGTGACTACCCCAAGCCTGCCTTCCATAGGCCAGGGGCTGGAGACTAGCATCAAAGGCCTAAATTCCGATAATTGGGAAGGCATTGCCTTTATAAAAGAAAACAAGCACCATAGAGTACAAGCGGAAACAAAACACTAAGTACAAAAGAAATGATGAAAAGTAAATGGGCCAGAATACAAACCCAAAAAGTAGTACAACTACAACTGAACTGGATACAACAGAAAAAAGAAAAACTGCTGGAAGAAGGAAGCAACTCCTGGGTCGTCCTCCTCGGATCCTACCTGAAGGGTAGGTACAGATAGCGCAGCCTCTGGTCGTCCACCACGGATCCTACCTGAAGGGTAGGTACAGATAGCCTCCTCCATGCTCTCGTCCGTTAACCTCCTCTGTCTCTCGTCTCGTCATGTAGCCCACCTTCGTGTACTGACTCGTCGTGTAGTCCGCCTCCGGGTAGTGACTCGTCGTGTAGTCCACCTCCGGGTACTGACTGGTCATGTAGTCCACCTCCGGGTACCCCAGTCCTTGAACACTCGGCCTCCATCAGCACTGCCCGTCGTCTGCAACCAACACAACAAGGTGCGGGCATAGCCCGTGCAGGGGTGAGTATAACGATACTCATTAGGGACCCCAATACCCTCAAGGTCTCACTAAACCAACAAGGACAACCACAAGAAGATCTCAACAGATAACCTCTACTTAGATATATGCTCATACATATACCTAAGTTATCAATTAACCCATCTCAATCATGAGGAAACACAAGGATTGTGAAATCAACAGATAACCACTACCCAGTTATATGCCCACACATATACCTCAGTTATCAAGTGACCCATCTCAATCATGAGGTAAACACAAGGTCAAAAGTCTCTGCTCAAACCAGGATTTTCATTATCGAAACCGTAACTGCTGAAGAGCTCCGCCTCTAGAGTGTACAGTGGTCCTATCACGACTCTGAGGTACTACTCACTAACCTAAGACTACTGAGCTACTCCTCCTGTCGAGTACCGCGGGCCTGCCACCTCTCACAGTAGTGCTTCCCGCCGGGGTCTACCACCCAACACAGTAGTGCTCCCCCCTCATAGCCTACAGAGGTACTCCTCCTGTCGAGTACTGTGGGTCTGCCACCTCACACAGTAGTGCTCCTCCGATATGGGTCTGCAACCTCACAAATTAGTGCTCCCCACTGGGCTACGTAAGTCACTCCGAATCGAATCGGACAAGCAGTCTTCAGGTCTCAGCCGGCTACACGGTCTCCGTACTCCGTACGCTCGTCTCTAGGAGGGTCCGCTCCACGAGCTAGAAGTCGATACTCCAAGTATCTCTAAGTCCCACGAAGAAGTATCATAAAGGACTGCCTCGTCATAGGGGTCTCAACGCAACAGACGGCGTGTCAATCAGACGCCCGGTCTGTCAGTTATTAGCCTTTTCGTCCGAGGGGTCATGTTGGTTTCGTAAGAGAACCAACCCGACCGTATCTCAACTGTACACCGAACACCCATTGGGTATTCTCATAGGGACCGTTTCTCAACATGATCACCAACGCCGCTGACGGTTGATCAAACGGACGTCCAATCTGAAAGATATCAGCTTTTCCGTTCCAGGGGCCCGGTTAGATTTCGGGTGCGATCCAACCCGGCCACTACCAACTGTATCCAAAACTCGGGAGAAGGATGCCAAAAGTTCCGTATCGTCAACAGAAACGCAACGAGACAGACGGCGCGTCAATCGGATGCCCGGTCTGTGAGTTATTGGCCTTTCCGTCTCACACCCACCCTTGGAAACTTCCCAGGAGGTCACCCATCATGATCACTACTCTAGGCCAAGCACGCTTAACTATGGAGTTTAAATCACGTAGGCTCCCAAAAAGGAAGGTGCACCATGAGTATAGTATACCGAAACGACTGTCTCGATCCATGGATCGCTACGCAACTGACGGTTCGTCGATCGGATGTATGCAGCCCAAATTATAGGCATTTGAACTAATCATGTCTGAAGACGGGAGGGGGGGGGGTCTGGGCCCGGTCCGACCCGGCCCAGTACCCCTTGGGCCGACCCGAACCGGGTCGACCCGGCCCGAGTGGCGGCCCGACCCGGCGGCCCGACCCGGCGGCTCGGCTCGACCAGCGGCTCGTCCCGGCCAGCGGCGCGGCGGCGCGGGGGCGCGACGGCTTGGCGGCTCGGCGGCGCTGCGGCTCGACGGCATAGCGGCTCGGCCAGCGCGGCGCGCTAAAGGGAGGGGGCATTGCCCCCCCTTTAATTTTTAAAACGGCGGCCCCTTTAAGGGGCTGTGCCATGTGTTTTGCTGGGGGGGTTACACCCCCCGGGCTCTCCCCCTGTAACGGCCGGCCAGCGCGGGGCCGCCCGGGTTCTCGCCGCGGGACACCGCGGTCCCGCTCCATCCGGCGCCGGTGGCCAGATTTCCAGCTGCCTCCTTCATGTTCTCTGGCCACCGGTTTTTCCGGCCGCCCCTTCCCAGATGAACGTGAATCCGTTCGACGCGGCGTGACGACGCCGCGTCCTTCCGCCGCGGTCCGACTCCGGTCGCAGCCTCGTTTGAAACCTACAGCGCGACATGATGGTGCTGTGTTCCTTCGTCGCAGCCCGCTCCTGCCGTGTTTTCTTTTGTTCCTGCGCGGTGCGACGACACTGCGCTGTCTTCGCTAAATCAACACCAAAGATTAGAAGGGGGAGGAGAATCGGCCGTGTTCGTGCGGTCCGGTCTCCTCCCGTTATAACGATAACAGTCGGCCAATCGTAAAAACACAACGATGAACTTTTAACAATTTTTAATAAAATTTGGAACAATGTCCAACAGATTATTCTTTCATGTTCGAGGGAAAGAAACAGGTAATTTGAAAAAAAGACAAAACCCCTACCTCGGATTCGAAGTTCATTCGTCGCCGATGCGGAAATCGATGTCGCGGGAGACATCCTCGCCGAACGTGCCTCCGTAATCGTCGATAACGAAGTCACAGATCTATGCGGTGCCGGTTCGTTGACGTCAGGAAACATTCGAAGATGAAGAGTCATCGATGTTCCTTGCAGACGATGCCCATTTATTCAACACGGAAGGAGGTCATGGAAAGGAAGAAGAAGTGTCGTCTATCTGCTTTGGAAAAAGGTGTTCTTCATTGGAGAACTCTAATTATCCCAAGTGTTGGGCGTCGCTATACTTTACCAGCGTTCCGTCGCTTGGTGAAGCCGTCCCCCAAACCCTCTCCCAAGATCCCTATATATAGGTGAGGGGGAGAGGTATGTAACCATCGTGGTTACATAATTTTTTAAAAAAGGGGGGTCGGGGGAAATAAATTGTGTTGACGCAATTAGAGAGGTCTGTTGGCACCACTTAAGAGGGGAGGGTGCCAAGGAGTTTCTCCCCATTTAATGGGGAGTTGAGGAATTAAGAGGCTCTCCCTCATTAATGAGGGAGAGTTGGGAGGTTTCCTCTCCTCCCATTAATTGGGGGGTTAAGCCCCGTGTGGTCCCCACCACAATAAACCACCCATGGGAGGTTTTGTTTGGGTGGGCCCCACCACCATATCCTCTCAAGGGAGGTTAAGGTGTGGTGGCCCCACCTCCAACCTCCCTGAAGAGGTTTCAACCACCTCACTCCCAATGGCAGCTGAAATAAAATAAAGTGCAACATGGCACGTTAATTTATTATTACACTTCTAAAGAAAACCCAAAAAAAACAAACCTCCGCTCTCGATAAAACACAACTACGGAAAAAATCTCCTTAAGCAAATACCGGCGTTGCGAGTTCATCGGTGCCCTCAGATTTCAATTCCGAGCACCGGTACAAAAGATAGAAAATCCCGCTAGTTCGTTCACTGAACGTACCCGAGCTAATATTCAGAAATTGATTCTGGGCACACCGGGCCTCGGAATCAGGCACCGTTAGAAACTACGTTCTTGTAAAATTTCAAAGAAAATTTAGGAAAAAAATTTCCCTTGAAATTTCCGGGTCTTTACTATACTATTCGTAACATCTTTTGAATGGCTTGTTTGGTAAGTCATGGTGTGTTATAACTCAGTGTTGCATGTAGTGGAAGTTATTGAATTACTTTGAAGAAATAACGTACTATGAAATCTTTGGGTGTTATAGGGATAAACCTAAATGATGAACTCAATTTATATAAAATGTCATTTTCTTCCAAATCTAATTCATTATAGAAAGAATCATTTAATATTGATCTAGATTCTACGATGAGCACTAATACTTGCGTCATAAAGTTTTTCTAAAATATTCCAATCAAATTACATATCAGTGTGTATTTAGACGTATGTATGACTACAATGATAACATTCAGGTTTTTAATAACAGATTAGTAATAATTGTTTTAAAAATAATTAGACTTTTTTGGTTATTTTCAAACATATAATAATTTATTTCAAATTATGGAAGTTGCGATATTTTATTACATTAAATTGGATAAATACTTTTGGTGTTCATTAAATTGTTGTTTAAATAGTATTTTTAAATAGGAATTTAAATAATTTTATTTACATGGAATAAAAATAATATTATAAATCAAATATGATGAGGAAACTGAAGAATTTATGAACCCGAATCTTCATTTCATGTATGTCTTTCTTTCATGTTGGTATTTGAGTAAAAGTAGAGTTTCTAGAAATTTTTCGAGTACACAGCATGTACTAATAAGATCAAACCATGTACCTAGTTGTTGTGGGTGGTTATGTACTGACTGTGTAATGAAAGATTACATGGTCATGTGGGGGTAGTGGAGACCACCTAAAGCGGAGGCCCAAAAAGTCAAGTACACACAATTGTCTTTTAAAGAACACTCTGACCACATTTATTTTTTTATTAAATGGACTTGGGTCGTGTTTGATAAACCAAACCAACTTATTATTGACCTATCTCTCTAGGGACCAAACAAGACTGTCAAATCTTCCCCAATCCTCTAACTCGTCGTCCATTCTATTATCTAAAATCCTTCGTTGTGTTGGAATCTTATCAGTGAGTTCTTCCTTCTTTTAGAACCTCGTCTCTTGATTTCCCCTCATTCATGAGATATCCTCGGTGGAAGATTTTATATTTTTTCTGTATAAATAACATTATAGTGAGATTAAAGGCCTAAATATCATGTATATAGATCTCACGATGCCGAGGTAGGTGGTTTGTACCTTTTCATAGATAGTATTTTAATTTTATGTGAAAAAGTGCCAAATAACCTCTTTCGGAGTATTGCCTATTTATGGTGTTTTCCCTATTATTGCATCATATTCCATGTTTTTTTGGATAGAGGTAAATTGTTTTTGAATAGGGTTAACTTTTCCATGCTATGGATGTTTTTCCAATGATTGCATGTTTTTAATGTTTTGTCTAGATTTCTTATTAGGATTTTTACTTTCCATGCCTATTATTTTTTGTATAGGGTGATTATAATCTAAAATTCTATAATATGTTTTAGATTGTTTATACAAGTAGTTCTTGGGGTTTAATTGGGATTTAGAATATCATTTGTGCACGATTGACTTACACATGGTTATGGGAACCTGGTGTAGTAAACCAGAGGGGAAATGGACATTGAGGGCTTCCCTTGAGTGCCTGTTTTATAGTTATGTTTTGAAGCCATATAGGGGATGGACTTTGTGCTCCCTTAGAGTGTCTGTAGTTTCCTCTATATTAGACAAATGGATAATTTGAGGTTGTTTTTTTCCTCGGTGTGCCTATTCATTACAAATACAAGACCAGAGCGGGAATTGATTGTGAGTTATTCTTCAGAGTATCTTTTCTAAAGATGAACCAGAGGGGTTAGACTGTGAGTAATTCCTAAAGGGTTTCTTGTGTTTATTTGGTTTAACCATAAGGGTTATTCAGTGAGTACATTCTCGGAGATTTACCTACATTTGATTAGCTGGTTAACAAATATATGAGAAATAATGTAATAGAATTTATAGTATTGTTACTATGTGTCCATCCTTGTTTATTGCATCATTTTTTTATTGACTGTCATATATATTCCATAACTGTTAGACACATATCATTTTGTGGCTTCCTAATGGAATTTTTCTCACACCCTTTTAGATTATATTTTGCTAACCAAACTGATTATATTGTGGCAGGTCTATATAAGTGAAAGATCCCTTCTACATCAGGTACTTGACTGCTTTAGATTTGGAGATCTTGGGACCATGCTAACACTTGCAATGCTATGGAGCTGTTTACATTATATTCCTTGTAATTTAGTTTAGTACTGTATTCAAGCATTTTGACATGTTTGGCTGCTTTCCTAGACATATGTATCATGCATCATATATATATATGTGTGTGTGTGTGTGTGTGTGTGCTCAAATGTTAATACTTCTTGTCTTCCGGTTTTTACTGTTGTATGGTATTATTATGGCTTTTTCTATTGTTATCTATTATACATCCACCATTTTACTCAGCAAATGGGGGTATATTTTCTGAACTATCACACCCAAGGACCTTGCTGCTATTCAAAAACCTATAGCGTTTGGGAAAATGTGCTTAAAGACATGTGACCAAATAGGTACGGGGCACCTCTGGGAGGCTTCCAGAACTGGGACACTACAAAGTGGTATCAGTGGGATATTTCCTTCTTGACATATTGATTGGATCCTATAGATAGGGATAAGAAGGAATAGGTACTTGGTAAAAAGCTATGTCCAAAAGTAGCTAACCCGTGTGTAGGGAACATCCAATTTACCTATGTTGTTGAAGTTTTTCTAGTTTTCCAATTATAAATCTTGATTTTATTTCACCATTGGGTTATTCACATATACTGTGATGTTATCATTGGTGTTATTGAGTTATTATTTTTGTTTCAACCCTATTGGAATAGGGTATGTAGTCTCATTCATCTTATAGGGACTTTCAGGAGATCACATGTCATGCATTCCTATCATGCCATTTAGTGTGTATTAGTGATTGCATGTTGTTGTGATAGTTGTTTTTCTAGATATGATGGCTATTGTGAGAGATGCCATGATAGAATACCATCTATTTTATAGTGTATTAGATTGTGTAAGGTTTTTTTTTGAATGGACACCAATATTGGTTCTTGAGGTGTTATAGGGCCCTCATCCATCAAAATTTGGTAGATCCTTGTACTGTTATTCCTTAAAGATGACATAAATAAGATGTCCGGTTTTATTCACGGAGAGTATGGGCCCCCACGTATTAGAATTTGGCACATTAATGATCGATTCAGTGTTTTTATGGGTTGCAGTGTAGTTTTTGAGGCTTATTGTTTGAAAAAACCCATAATAAACGACATGTAATTATGAAAATAGGTCATGTGTCTTTCTATTTGGGAAGGAACTGTTTTTATGGAGTACACACTGTTTATTGTATGTGCACTCCGTGTAGTCTCAAACCATGTCATTTTCTATGTGGTTGGAGAAACGGGTTTGGGAAATTTTTTGGGAACACGTCGTCTACCGGTTGTACCCTTCATGTAGTGAAGACCATATGTATACTCATGTGAATAATGAGAAAATGGATAAAACAAAGGTTATACAGATCATTTCAAGATTGAACATGCTCTGTAGTATGACCCTTGTATCCAGCTATGTAACAGACAACACGGGTCGATGAAATATGTATAGTACATACTGTATTTATCTAGAACACGCCATGTAACCGGTTGTGAGTTGAACAACCTTGTTTGTTGATCTTTGTCTTGTACACATTGTGTCTGGAACTAACACATTGTGTAGTCTTGTTCTAGGAGAACCATGTGGCATAGTCATGGAGGAGAAGTCACGCAGGGAAGCAGATTTAAGTACACTATGTGTGTTAGGACAACATTCCATGTGTTTGGGGTGTTACACGACCTGGGTTGGATAAAGTACATGCCCATGTGATGTTTTAAGGGAACATGTCATGTATTCATTATACATTCTGGGTATCCATGTTTTAAAAAATAGTAAGTATTTCTTTTTCCTGTTCCCTTCTTACACTTCTATGTATCAACCCATGATAATCCTGATCTTAGATGTGCACATGAACATGAAGATTCATGACCACAATACTTCCTCTGGTTTTCTACCTGTTACAAGGTAGTGATCAGACACCAGATATGTCTGATCAGAGAAAACTACAAGATCATCTTGTTCTGCGATTTTTGGCACCAGCCGTCAATCTGGACATATGTACTGACTCACCGTTCGAATAGGGATTTATGAGATTTATATAGTCCTTATGAGGAGTACCACATCCTTCCCCTTCTATGGAATATTTGATTGGGGTTTTACAATATTAACATACTACCACCGTCATAGGGTATGTATCTCCTCAAGCTATAGAGTCATGGTTAGAAGTCAAGCATTCTATCTTTGAGAATCTGGAAATGCCTCCAGAAAGGAGGGTGAAGCTCGCTAAATATATGCATTGGGATTCTTCACAGAGATGGTACAATGTAATCTCACATGAGGGAATCCAGCAGGTTATTTCTCAGGATGATTTCCATCATTCCTTTTACGACTAATTTTACCCGAATACTTTTAGGGTCGATCGAGCCAGAGAGTTAATGAGTCTGGAGCATGGTAATATTTCTGTTATTTAGTATTCATCTGGCTTAACCTAGCTATAAAACTTTATGCCCATACTTGGAGGTGATGAGTTATTTATGGACAGGAATATTGATGATTATCTTAGGCATGAAATCTGATCTCTGGTGAACATCTTCAGGTTGACTTCCATCACTTCTATAGTCATCCTGGCACTGATCACAGAGCATAATCTGAGAGACTCTAGGGTTGTGAGCCAGGGAGTCTCGACATCTGATGTATGTATACCTCCTACTAAAAACAGGATGTACCATAGAGTATCTGTGTGCGAAGACCTGAGGAAGTTTGATACTTATTCTGGTGGCTATGTGGTGTAATATCAGTGTGGGAAGTGTGGGAATATGAGGACACATTTCTTGAGAGACCCAGTGGAGTGCCGATCTTGTGGAAATATGTGTCACCTTCGGGTTTTTTATCAGTTTTTCTCACCAGAACCTACTGAGAGGGGTTCTTCTTTTCCTCTTTGTTCATGAGCAGCACCACTATTTTTTCATCTGCTAGGGAACTAGATTTATTTCATCCATTGAGGCCGAGGTGTAGATCATGTATGTGGTATCCAGTTGCCATGATTTTAGAAAAAATATGGTGGATTAGCTCAGGGTGGTTATGAAGGGTAGTAGGTCCACAGTGCAAGTTATGCATTTGTAGTGGATCATACCCAACATGAGTAGGATCCCGAGATCTCTATAGTTCGAGGTACGATCCTAGTTTTCTCAATTTAATCTTATGTGCCTTTTGATATGGGGGATTCTCGTAGCTTTATATATATTTCTATTTAGGAGAGCCTCAAGATCTGTATCTTTTCTTTTGCTGATATCTTGATGTTAGACACTCCGATGAAGACAAGAATGACTAGTGTACAATTGTGCAAGGAGTTCTCTCAAGAGGATAGCCGGTGTCACTACTTATGGGACCTTTATGTCCTATAGATGATAGACTATGATTTCATTCTCATAATGAGTTGGTGAGTTCCCTTCTAAGAATTTGTTGACTGTTATCGCCATTGGGTGAATTTTACATTAACAGAGGGTGGATCGTTTCTTCATAAGGGAGAATGGGATGTCCAAGCTAGTAATGCGGGACCCGAGCATCATGGGTTGGGAGGAGTAAAATCCCAGATTACTAGTCTATATTTTTATTACCAGGGGACATTACAAAAGGACTTTTATCCAGGGGTGGATAATTTTAGGGATGTCTTTGAAGAGAAATTTTCTGGTTTCCTCTATACTGAGAGTTGGAATTTTCTATTGACCTTTTTCTAGGAATGGTACTGGTGACAATTCCTCCTTATAGGATAAATACACTAGAGTTAAAGAATCTCAAGAAGTAGCTAGAGGAGTTAGAGTAAAATGGGTTGATTAGACCTAGTACTTTTCTAAGGGGATGGTATGCCCAGTTTGCGAAGACGGATGCCGGTACCCACATACATTGGGTGGATTATTAGAAGTTTAACTAGTTGACGATCAAGAAACGGTATCCCTTGTCAAGGATTGATGATATCTTTGATCAGCTTCAAGGATCCTAGCTATTTTTAAAGATTGACATGAGATCCAGATATCCTCTATTGCACGTCATACCATCTAATAGACCTCTTACAGCCTTCATGATAAGGTATGGTCTATAAAAGTATGTGGTTACATCGTTTGGTCTCATGAATGTGCTTGCAGTCTTCATGAAACTGATGAACGGAGTGTTCCATCCATACTTGGATTCTTTTTTGGTAGTCCTCATGGACGATATCTTGTTGTACTTTCACACACGACATGATCATGCTACCCATCTTGATATAGTTTAGAGTAAACTGAGAGAGCATCAGTTATATGATAAGATCTCAAAATTCCACTTTTTGATGGACCAAATTCACTTCTTGGGTCATGTCATCTCAGAGGCAAGAGTATCGGCAGACCTAGAGAATGTGACGGTAGTAGATTCTTGGAAGTACCCAAAGAACATTTTTGAGCTGTAGAGTTTTCTAGGACTGGTTTGTTAATACATGCACTTCATACAGTTCATTTCAGTCTTAGCAGCACCACAGACGGGCCTAAATTAGAAGGGTGCAAGTTCTTTTGGTCAGATTCTTGTGAGTCTGCCTTTCTTGAACTGAAAGGGAGGTTTACTTCAGCACCGATACTAGTATTTACAGAGTCGGTCAAGAGATTTACTATTAACTATGATGCATATGGTATCAGACATAGAACTGTGCTTATGTAGGGGGGAAGAGTTGTAATGTATGGTTCTCTGCAGTTGAGGCCACATGAGAGGAATTATCCGATGCACAATCTCGAGCTGGAAAAAGTTGTTCATGCTTTACTATGTCAGAGACATTATCTTCTAAGATATTATTTTTTGGTTCTCACTAACCAAAAATTTATCAAGTATGTCATCACTCGAAATAACCTGAATTTGATATAGTGATGGTGGGATGAGTACCTTCAGTCGTTTGACATTGATCTTTCCTACACGCCTGGGAAGGGCACGGAGTGGCTGACGCATTGAGAAGAAAGACTCAAATGCAGTCTGTTCGGGAGGCCAGCTGTTGGTGGAACCTTAAAGATCTGTTCTCTAAGATGCATTTAGAGGTACACAATAGACAAAGGTATAATTTCCTTTCTTATGTAGATGATTCTTCTACTCTACTAGATCAGGTGTGAATGAGGAAGATATTAAATTCTGAAGGCCTTGTCCTATGGGAGAGTGTGTCATGAGAGGACCATATTTCTGGAAGAACCATAGGTGAGGATGAGACCTTGTGTTTTCATGGGAGCGTATAGGTGTCAGGAGACATACAAGAGGAGTTGATGTGGTACTTTCATTCATCAGTTTGGGAAGGTCGTCCTAGTGTCATGAAGATGTATCATGATCTACACCATCAATATTTGTTGTCAGGGATGAAGGGAGATGTTGCTGGTTTTTTCTTGAAGTCTTCCACCTATCAGCATGTGAAGAAGGAGCACCAACGACTAGTAGGGATTTTACAATAGTTACCCATTCTCAAGTGGAAGTGTAATGATGCCGTGATGGATTTTTTGATTGGTTTTCCGAGGTCCCCTTGAGGGAATGATTCACTATGGGTTTTCATTGACAGACTCACGAAGATTGCTCACTTCATATCGATAATGGATAACTTTAGTGTTGATTATCATGGGAGGTTGTACATCTAATAAATTGTATGTTTATATGGGGTTTCACACTCCATTGTTTCAGACATAGAGGCATGTTTTACTTCTCGGGTCTGGTAGGGATTACAAAAGACTTTGGGTACACATGTACGTCTAAGTACAACATACCATATCCAGATAGATGGCTAGTCTGAGCGTATGATTCTGGTGCTGAAGGACATTATTCGAGCATGCATCCTAGACTTTGTAGGTTCTTTGGATAAGAAAATACCTTTTATGAAGTATTCCTAAAATAATAGTTTTCAAGCAACTATTCAGATGGCACTTTTTGAGGCTTTGTACGGTAGTCCATGTTGATCACCCTTATGCTGGCTAGAGGTAGGAGAGGAAGCTATGCTAGGAACTCGTCTTGTCGAAGAGTCCATCGAGTAGATAGTGTTGATTTAGAAGTGGATGTCTACAAAACAGTCACAAAAGAAGTCTTATGTTGATAAACAGAGACAACCTCTGGATTTTGGGGTTGGATATCATGTTTTCCATAGTGTCACACAAAGTTTGGGACATAAGAGGATGAAGAGAAAGGGTAAGCTTTCACTAAGTTACATCATGCAGTTTGAGGTTTTGGAAATGGTCGGGTTGGTAGCCTATAAGTTACTATTACCTCAGAGGTACCGGTCTATGCATGATGTCATTCATATTTCATAACATCGACGTTACTTCTCAAACCCATCACAAGTTTTCTTACCTAAGAAGGTTGAACTCAAGGTGGATACTTCATTTGAAGAGCATCCTATCTTGATAGTTGATCATTGTTTGAAGGTTCTCTGTGTCCAATCTATTCTTCTAGTACAAGTGCTATGGCACCACAAGCGAGTACACGATAAGAATTGGGAGAGTGATGTTAATGTACTATCATAGTGTCCAGAGTTGACCGAGATTTCTTCTTCTAGGACATCTTTCTACGGAAATTTGTTGATGAATTTTTTTAAGGGGTGAAGTTTTTATGAACCCAGATCTTATTTTCAGGTATTTTAATCTTTCCTGGTTATCTTTGAGAAATAGGAGAGTTTCTGGAAATTTTAGGAGTACACATCATATACGTATAAGTAAACATTGTGTACCTAGATGTCGTGGGTGATCATGTACTGTTTGTGTAACGGTCGAGTACATGGCCATGTGTGGTGACCTGGAGACCTCCTAAATTGGAGGCCAAAAAAGGAAAGTACATGTCAGGTACTTTTAAATAACATGTTGTGTAATTTAATATATTTCATTAAATTTATCAGGGTATCATATGATGGATAGAACCATATTATTGTCAACCTTTCCCGTCTGAGAGGGAATGAGACCACTAGATCTTCACCGAGCTCCCAAATCATTGTCCAATCTCTGATTTGTACTTTTTCGTTTGCGTTGGAATCGCATCGGTGAGTTATTCCTTCTTCTAGAACCTCATCTCTTGATTTCTCATCTTTCATGAGATATCCTCATATGGAAATTTTAGTGTGTTTTTATATCGACGCCATTCTAGGGTAATTCAAATCCTAACGATCATGTATACTGGTTTAATGATGTTGTGGTAGGTGGTGTGTGCCTTTTCATATATACTCATTGAACTTTATGTGAAAAAGTTCCCAATACCCTTGTTTGGGGTATTGCGGGGTTATGGTTTTTAGCCATTTTATTTCCTACAATTCCTTGTTTTTTTGGATGTAGGATGATTTTTTGTGAATATGGTTAACTTTTCCAGGCAATGGATGTTTTTTCCATGGTTTCTTGTTTTAACCGTTTGGTCTAGCTTGAATGTTAGGCTTATTTCCTTCCATGGGTAGTATTTTTAGGACAGAGTGATTATTATCTGACATGCTACGATATGTTTTAGATTTTTTTCCATGTAGTTATTGAGGTTTACATTGGCTTCCATTTACCGTTTGTGCATGATTGACTTACAAAGGACTGTGGGAACCTGGTGTAGTTGACCATAGGGGGAATGGATGATGAGGGCTTCCCGAAAGTGTGAATTTTACTATAATGTTACGAGAGCATAGAGGGGATATATATTTTGATCCCTCAGAGTTTCTGTAGTATCCTCGATATGGGCCACAAGAGGAATTGGATGTTGAGTGCTTCCTCAAAGTTACTATTAGTTAATGATACGAAACCACATGGGGAATTGACGGTGAGTGTTTCCTCATAGTGTCTTTGCAAAAGCTGAACAATATGGGTTAGACTGTGAGTACTTATTAGAGAGTTTCATGTGTTTCTTTGGATGAACCAGAGGGGTTAGTCTGTGAGCACTTCCCAGAGGATTACCTGCTTTTTATTATCTTATTAATCTATATTTGAAAATGAATACAATTTAATTTGATGGATTGTTACAACGTGTACTTCCTTGTTTATTGCTTCATTTTGTTTATTGTCAGCCATATATATTCATTGACTGTTCGGCACAGATCATTGGGTGGTTTCCTACAGGGATTTATCTCATGTCCTATTTGGGTCATGCTTTTGGGCTGAAATAGATTATATTATTCTAGGTCTAGATAAGGTCATGCAGCCTTTAAATTTTGGTACATGACTACTTTGGGGTTGGGGATCATGGGACCAAACTGAGGCGTGCGATGTAGTGGAGCTATTTACTTTTTTTCTTTTACATTGGTTTAGTATTGTATTCTATAATTGTGACATGTTTGGATGCTTTACAAGAAATATGTATCAAAAATCACACACACATATATATATATATGATCATTTTTTATTACTTCTAGTCTTTTGGTGATTACTATTTTATGGTAGTATTACTGATTCCACTATTGTTATTTGTTTTACTTCAATCATGTTACTCTGCCAATGAGGGCATAGTTTCTCCACTATTGCACCAAAGTCCCTCACTTCTAGTTAGCGGACTTGGAAATTTGGGGTAATGCACTTGAGACCATGTGACCGACCGGGTACGGGGCACCTCTAGGTGGCTTCAAAAACTGGGACATTACATGAAGTTTCCCAAATAAATTAATCTAATATTTTGGAGATTTGTAGAATTATTTAACAGTATATAATATAATATGATGATTAAATTAAATCAACATATAATTTTTCAAAATTAACTGTATAAATATATTTTAATCTCTCTAAAATAGTTGGAAAAAAATACAATGATTTTGGTTTTAAAAGAATAATGAAAAAAATAAAAATTTGTTATCTCATTATAATTAAAAAATTGGAATATGAATCAAATAGTCTTGAGGTATAACCTACAAAATAAAAAAAATAATTGTAACCAATGATGCTCAATTTGAGATTGGAGGGGAAAAGAATTAAAGAAATTGAATATATACTAATATAAAAAAATGTAAATTCATGAAGATAAAATAATAGATATTAGAATATCTTATGAAGAGATGATAAAAATTGAATAATAAGAAAAAATAATTCTAAATATGAAATTATTTTAGACTTCAACTATAAATCTGACTCTAGAATCAATAAAATTAGTGTCCTATCAATAAGTGAATATGAATGATCATACCACACATTATTCCATTCATGTTTTTATAAGGAAAAAAATCTATCTGGGGGTATGAAAATTTTCATGTTATGTAACAGTGTAGATATATCTACACCAAATTAAAAATCTACCATATATTCTGGAATATAAATTTCATTATAAAACTGTTTTGTTGGGATCACCAAGTTAAAAAAATAAATTATTGAATAAGTGGCTAATTAAACCTTATAAAAGAACTTCCACTATATCCATGATGGCTGGTAGAAAATTTATAAAACCTCATTCCCTATATAAATCACAACTAGTTGATATAATCACTAGAAAACATCATGAATCATGTTCTGAAAAAACTAAACTACATGTGGTGCTGAATAACAAACCATTTATTATGAATCCCTGAATTCCCTTAAGTAGATTTTTATATAGTGAATTGGATATTTTTTACAATTTATGAATTAGAAAGGTACAGTGGAAGGATGTTTATGAAGAAATATCCATCAAAATTGAAGAAAATATATTACACTTGATTAAAAATGAAATGGTTAGAAATGTATCATTAATTTTCAATGGTATGTATCACATTAAAATGGAATGTTGTTAAAAGTCATTGAATATTGAATGATGTTAAGGAAGATTACTATCCAAAGGTATAGAAAAAAAATAAAAAGTATCACCAAAAAAGAAAAATGAGTGAGTAGAATGATAAAATTTAATATATATTTGATTTTAGGTTTTATTTTTCTAAGTGAAATAGAGACATAGTTTGTGAATTCCTTGATACATTCAACAATTAATTTCCTCAATCCATGGATTTGACCGCTGGATCATTTGAGATTTTATTTGAGGGTGGATTCACTAAGGAGGAGAGATAACAGTAGGTGTATTCCAATGATATATTGATAAATAAATATAGATTCAGTCATAGTTAGAGTTATTAAATAGTCCGGGGACACTTATTTTAGTGCTTCTGAAACATAATTGTCAGAGATATCATTTATGAGTGAAAAATTAATAATAACTAATAAAATGAATCCTTATTAGCATTATTTTTTGAATGATAAAGATAGATATTTATCGGAATTAATAATGTTCTAGTAAAATACATATTAATCAACGTTAATGTTTTTTGCACCGATAAAAGAAATATTTATCAGTGCAAAAACTTTAGCAGTGATAAAATATTTAAAATTAAAATTATAAATATATAATATATAAATATATTTATATACTTATATATTTATTTATTACAATTAAATAATTATGTAAATATTTAACTATCTATTTATAATTATATATATAATTTTTAAGAAATTATAATTTATAATTTATAATTATTGATACATTTATATAATTAGATATATTTAAATAATTATATAAATATATATATAAATATTATATAAATATATATATATATTATATATATATATTTATATTTATATAATTATATATCATTATTTAATTATATATAATTATATATATATTTATTAAATATTATAAAAATTAATATAAATATAGCAGTTTTATTCATCATTTTGATATATATTTACTATAATTTATATCTTATTTCAATATAATTAATATAATAATATAATTATTGAAATATTTAATTATATAAATAATTTATAAAAAATAATAGTATTTCTATATTTTTATATATATACCATTTCATTTTTATATTATTATATATATATTCTAAATAAAAATAATAATCATAAATAAAATAAAAACAATTATAAATATATTCATTATGCCCATAAATTTATTATAATTAAATTATTATTTATAAATATAAATTAAATAATTTATAATTTTATAAAAACCTTTAAAAACAATATTTATTTATTTACAGCAGTATATAAAATATAAAAATATATTTATATACACATATTTAGAAATGTACTTCTAACTTGATTATTGAATATATAATATAAAAATCATGAATGTTAATAATGAGAGATATTGAATGAGTAAAAATTTATACCCCATAATTTTTTATGGAAAAATGTTTAATTTTCATTAATTAAATATAAATTATTAAAAAATATTGATATATATTGAGGTGAGTTGGCCACTCATCATATGAATCTTCATACTCATGATGTACTATGCGCAGACATGTCAATGATTGGTGGAGGTGTGATTGTTTCTCCGGGAGGCACGATGGATCATCATTCTTGGATGAATGTGATGGGAATTGATGGGTTTCATAGAGGTGAGGTCGCTGCTCAGCAGATGGATAACAATGTTGTGTTGTGTTGTGAATTGGTGATTCGATGATTATCGGAGGGGTGATTGATGCGTAGGGAGGCACGATGGAGAATAACGAGGATTAGATATTTGATGAACTATTGAGCGCAACTCATGAGTCAGATTCTGGTTTGGGAACTAACATCATGAGATATTCTTGTGGAATGGCTTCCAAAGGGCATGCGGATTTCTCAACATCATATCTGAAACTTGTTGTTGATTTAAATGCCATGTAACTGTATAAGAATTATTCTACAATCAAAATCTTGATGAAGGGATCTTCTGCTCCTCTAGTGTAAAATCAAGTGGGTTTTGTAGAAAGATTAAGCATGGGTAAGAAATATCTTATTATGTGACTTATTATTAATAAAGGATAAACTCCTTGTAAGCTAGATGATTATTTCATCGGGCTTCCCCTATATAGGGATTCTCGGTCTAGAGGTGCATCTTACTAGGTCGAGGCTTCAACCATTGATTTTTTTTCTTTGGATGAATCCAAGGTTTCAGCGTGGAGTTTAGTATCTCTCTTTTTAAATCATGTCACTCTTAATCTTCTTGAATTGTGTCTTCATTTCAATGTCTCATGGGTGAAAATTTTCTTTTCATAGGTATTCATTTTTTTGTATGATCTCAATTGGGTGTTGTGGAATCCCAAGATCTTACAAGAAATTTCCATGGAAATTTGTACTCTAATTCATCATGAAAAAGATATTGAGAATGTTCTGTGTTTCCATTATTATAGATTGATGGTTGAAATTGATCTATGATTTATAGTGATTAAAAAGTCACACTTTCTACCTCTTATGATGACATCTAGATTGTGGTTTATTATGAGAAGCATCAATTTTTTCTGAAGACTGCATGGTTGTTGAAAATTTTATGGAGGATATCAGGAAGAATAATATATGTGAGGAATTTGGTGAAAAGGGGAATTCTTCTAGAAATTTCTCTAATAATAGATGTAGAAAGGATATAAACATGAGAAAGTAGTCAACTAAAGAAAACCCATGTTAGTGCTATGTTAGATAATGATGGGCCTTCTAAAATATGCGTCGTCATTACTGACGATGTTGATACTTTTAATGATCAGGTCTAATATCAAGCACAAAATAATGAGTCCCAACCTGAGGACCGCGAATCATTCATAGATGAAATTCTTCATCTCTTGAATAATAAAGAACCAAGAAGATACTGAATATGGTTGATAACATATATCATGTTGTTTTACCTATAGGGAATCAAATGATAGTTGATGGTGGATCTATGGAAGAAGCAATGGATTCTCAATCTATCAATCTTGATGCAAGGTAACATCATGCTAATTACAAGTTTTATTATGAGAGTTAGATAAAATTCAATGTTAAATCTAAAGATTTTATTAAAGGTAATTAAATTGATTCTATAGTCAAGGGAATGGTACTTGTTACCTCTGATATTATTGCTCCCCTACAGTAAGTAGGCCCTCATTCTGAGGATGAGGAAGAGTCAGGATGGGACTTATAGTAAACTAAAACATGTTAGTTGTGTAAAAATCCAAAAAAATCATAGTGGAGGGTGTGGTAGTAATGATTTCACTGGTGGTTGAGGACATGGAAGAAACATGAGTACCTTGTCCTCATCTAAAGGAATCACTCTAGAGTAGTATATTCTTATGGAGAACTATTATGTACTTTTAAATCAAAAGAACACACATCTAGAGTGGGGATATGATCACGATGATGAGAACTCTGATCACGATTATGGAGTTACTCTTGATTTGTAGGTTTTATTTTATGGATGAGGGCATGTCACCGTTTGACCCCGTCAATTTTCTTACCTCTGTTGTCTTTACTTTTTTTTAACAAATTTCATTAAGAGTGGGCTCGCCTATCTCCTCAACCATTTAGTATATATTAAATTTAATAATACGTAGTATATATATAAAACAAAATAATAATAAATGATTAAACTCTCAAAAATTATTAAATATTTAATTTTAAATATTTAAAAATAATTAATACTTGACTATAATACAATTTAAAAAATAAAGAATATTTAGTGAATAATTACATAATATATTAAAGCTATCAAGTTATAATGAAATTTTAAAATCAATACCATGATTTTAATAAATTAAATAAATATTATATGTATTTGTTTCTATATAATATTTCATTAATTATATAAATATTTCTGTCTGCCTATTGTACATAAGGAAGCATTAATTTTATATATGCATGTAAAATCAATATAAATTTAATTTTATATATATTAATTTGAAAAAGTAAACCACATTAAATTATTTCTTTTACTCAATGAAATTAGTCCTTATTTTTAATTAATATTAATTTTTAATTATAAACCATTATTCACTAAATCTATTATTTACAGAATTTAAATCAAAAATATTTTGTATTATATAAATCATATTTAGGAAATATTAAATAAATTCATATTTACATATATATTTAATACATAATACAAATTAGTATTTATAATATTTATTTATTTATTTTTTAAGTAAATATTTAATTTATAAGATGTGTAATATTTTTCTACATTTCATAACTTATAATTTTTATTTGATTAATTATTTCATTTAACATTTATATAAATTTTATATTTACTATTTATTATTATTTTTAATTTATTTATAATACATTTAATTTATGCATTTTTATCAATTATTATATATGACACAAAATTTTTAAAATTTTTATTTGTTTAGTCATTTTCTTATTTTTTTAAAATATTCTTTTTTATTAGGGGCCTTTATAAGTATTAAATATGAACTGATAAAAAATATTTTATCAGTTCTAAAAATAAAACATAGATAAAATGTACCCTTTATTTGTGTTGAAAATAAAGCAGTGATATGGGGTACCTTTTATCCATGCTAAATAAAATCACTGATAAAGGATTCCCTTTATCAGTGCTGAAGAAATTAGTGATAAAGTGTATATTGTGTCATTAATAAAAAGACACCCTACTAAAAGGTAGACTTTGTCATTGTCTATTTTAGGGATGATAAAGGGCACATCTATCAGCGCCTTTTGGATATTTTGATAAATTAAACTATTGATGGTGGAATGTTTTGTAGTATTGAGGGATTCATATCAATTTAAAAACAAACATAACCATATTTTTAAATCGATACGAATCCTTCTCTATATAATGTTCTTCCACAATTTTTCCTCTTTTAAGGGATATTCTGTGTTCCACCACAAAAATCATATGGTCATATCTCAGATAATATCACCACAAATGGATTCCAATACACTTTTACAGAATAATTTCAGAAATATTATGTTTATTAGGGACCATCAAATCAAATAAATACTCTGAAAGGTCAACTAAAAGACATAACCAATGTTACGTGGTCATTTTATTATCAAGGAAACATTTAAAATGTAATCATGTTTTTTACATAAGGTTGACATGTCCTATTTAACACAACTAGTATAAAGCTCATGTAAACCAATAAAGATGATTATACCCCATTCCCCAGTTTAGTAGGCCTGTTATAGTTGATTATAATTGGATTATTTATATAAAATAAATATATATTCCAAAAAAACAAACTAAAATCCTTGAAATAATGGTTTTTTGTAACAAGGATTGAAAGAGTGATACCATGAAAAATATAATGATTAATACAGGTATGTCTAACTCCAAATATCAAAAGGGTTTCATTATAATGGAATATAATAATGGACAAGTGATATTTAGTATTAGTGGTCACATAAATATGAAAATGGTGAATATGGAGTTCATGCATCAGTTGTTGAATTAAAATGGGATATTATATATTTAATAATAATAAATTTTAATAAAAATTCAAATAAAATATAAAAATAACCATGAGTAATGTCATTGAATAACTATATAGATCATGGAAGGATTACTTTACCAGGTTTATATTTCAATATGTCCCTTAAGTGACAACATAGTACAGGGATTTATAGAATAATCATATATCCTGATAACCCTGACAATGGCCATGTTGTGGAATGATCCTGCATATCATAGTAAAACTACCCCTGTTAACTAGGGATTCGTGATGAAACTACCATCACTATATTGAAACACCTCCCACTTCGAGTAGACATTTGCTGTGTAAAGAATGGTTGAGTGTAGGACATGTTACACATTCCAGTTTTAGCCCTATATTTTCCATCACAATGACAAAATTCCTATGCTCTATCGTTCAGTGAAACATTAATATATTTTCATCCCATATGATGCATGAACAACACAAATACCACTCATGAAATCCCATTTCACCTCTAATAATATAAAACAATAAAAAATGAATCTATTTAAAAAAATAATGAAAAATCATATAAATAAATTTGTAGTTTGGTAACCACATCTAAAACAATAAAATTTAGTATCATTATATATTTTAAATATCTCAATATCATTATTTTATTAAAAATATAATTCATTTTATAAGGTATTCACACATAATTCCATTTTACATATTTTTTACAAGAGGAAAATCTAGGAAAAATAAAAAAATGGATATCTAATATCCTAGTAATGGGGAATCATGAGAGTTATAACATAGTGATACATAAATTATCATATGAAAAAACATTAAAAATAAACATTTTAAAAATAGGATTAAATAATAAGGAAAATATGATGTATGTCAGAAAAATAGAAATCATAGAGGAAAAAACATAAAATATAAGAAAGTAAATAAAAAAATGAAATGAAACACCTTCATATGATATTAAATTCATTAGTCCTAGATAACCACATGGATAATAATAGAATCTTAAATGAGGTTAACCTACCTTTTGCAATAATACAATGGAGTGTGCTAACCATATAAATCACATAACATATAAATTTCATTAGATGTAATTTTTTATTGAAGTCCTTATATGGGTACATATTTTTATCATGACCCATCATAAGATAATAGAATCATACCTATGTTTTTCATAATACAATTAAAATGATCAATTATTTACAAAAAATAAGATAATTATTAACATATAAGGAAAAAATTGGTGACCAAACAAATTTTATGATATATAAAATTATTTAAAATACAAAATTTGATTGTTCCTTGAAGCATTATGTAAGGGGACTTAAAAAAATATGATATGTTAAGTTTCTGGAACATAAAAAAATGTTTAAATGAATGAAAAATTCAACAATGGATGACAATAAATCGAATAGAAATTGTATAGGGAAATCATTTTTATCCATGAAATAGAATGTTTGTAAAATTTATTTTAATAACATCTAATAAAAAAATACCCATGTTGCATGATATATAAAATAGAGTAAAGATCTAAAGAAAATATAACAACAAATAAATTTAAAGAAGAAGAGTGATAATGATTCCCTTATAACTATCATACATAAAATATAATAAATGTTAAAAATATATGAAATATACCTAGATTCACGGGAAATTATACAGTATAAATACAAGAAAATATCTATTAAATAAATAAAAATGATAGGGAATCTCGAAATATAATATAATAGGGTGATAAAAAACATTCCACATATATTAATTGTAGAAATACACTAACCAAATCCTAATTAGCATATAAAAAATATATTTTATTAATACCATAATATATATTTATTTCCACTAAAATAAACTTATAATATTTTAAAATGTTATTTTTTAATTTAATGATTATAAAAATTATAATAATTAAATGTTTACAATTGTTACATGCTTGATTTGGTATGGAATTATTTATTATCAGTTAATAATCTTGAGTTCTTAATATATATAATTTCAATCATACATAAATAATAATTTAAGTGTGATTTATAAACCCATTTGATCATTTAAGGATATTCAATTTCACAGTACATGTGGATAAATTGTTAACTCGCTCATCACACATTATTTTTATAACATTGGAGGAGTTATATATTATTATGTACTAATTATTGATGGTATTTTTATAAAAAACTAAATTAAATCTGTGTATTATGTATTATATTTCAAATATTTAACTATTTTATTCTAAAATGATTAGAAATAAGAAAATATACTTGTATCATTCAAGTTGGTGGTTGAAACTACCCTTATAGGAACCTTATATAGGGAAATAATGAATATAAATCAAAATATATTTCATTATAAAAAAAATATCATAGACGAATAAAAAACTATTTTATTATTAATTTAATTAATTTTTATTAATATAATGAAATTAAATATATTTGAAGATTGTGATACATTAATGAATCAGATATTCCATTATGTACCTTATTGGTTATGAATGATTTCAATCATCTTCTTCAATAATGAGGCTACGGAATAGAATAAGTTAATATATGAGAGTGAATTGAAATAGATTTTAGAGATAAAACAAAATTAATGTGTCTTTTAAAAATGATATATTATGATCCCTTTGTAGTGATTATTTATTTGAATTTATGTAAATACGGATCCCATATTTTTGGGTGAATATTGGCCTATAAGTGAAAAATACATATGGTTCGTTATTACTATTATAAATATTATTATTGTAGTTATATATATATATATATGAATCATTTTTACCACATTATATATTTTATAACATGTTGTTCTTATTAATTCATTTCATTATTAACCTATAAAAACACATTTTTCATAAAAAATATTGTTAATCCTAATTAATCTTTTCAAATTCATGATTCCAAATAATAAACCCACCTTATTGAATTTTTTGTATTAAATTCCGAAAATATTTTTTTATGATTTATAAATATAATAATAATATAGTTCTATTAGAATAAAATATTTTTTATGTATTAAACTGTTATATTTGGATTTCAAATCAATTATTAATTATTCTATAGATGATAATTATTTTTTTTTAAAAATAATTTTATTATTTAAAAAATGTTACTCAATAATACATATGTGTACATAAAGAGTTATAAAAACATTAAAATATATGTTTTTATATAAATTTTCAGCTGCAGCATATTCTAATAGGGTATATACTATTCATTATAATATATTCTATTTCATTAAAATATATCACATACATTTTTTAATTCATTCATATTAAACCCTTATTGAAAATATTTTCCAATTATAATATATGTTTTTATTATTTATATAGTTTTATAATGTTGTGTGATATTTATAGGAGCCTACAATGACAGATATTTATATATTAGAGTGACTTTATTTAAATTCATTTGTTACACATTTATGGTTGACCTAATTACTCTTCATATCTGTTTCATGACCTATAAATTTATATTTCATGATTTAATGTCAAATATTATGAATTTGTTTTGTTATCTACTAAATATATATTAAATTTTGAAACATATATTTTTTAATAAGTCAATAAATAGACTTTATCGATGAATTATTATCACAAAATTATAAGGTCTTACATTCCTGGTTGAAAAACATTACCCATTCAAATTCCATTATTCAGATAAGAAATATGTGGGTTCTTTTATTTCAATATATTTTTCATTTCTCATGTCACTACACAAGATTTATTATTCTTTATTGATTATTAACTATGTTAGTTTCCTTCTTTCATAAAACCATATCCCAATTATCCAAGATCATTTCTAGTTGTTCCATATAAAATAGATCATGACCAAATTTTAGAAACTATTTCTTCAATAGATTCAGTTGATAATGTATGAAATTCATTATATGTTATACATGGAATATGTTGTAATCTTTTAAATGGTTTTTGGAAAACACAAGTGAGAAGGATATATGTTTGATGTGATGAATAATTTCAAAGAGATAAAATATATTGAAATTAATATGTCATTCCTCCAAAATCATTTAACAAAATTCAATGGTGATAATCAATGAAATACACATTACCCAAAATGAAATTTAAAACCTTTTTATTCATTATATGATTAAATAACCCTTTGAATTTTTTATTATTCAATTTCTTTTTGGATAGTTTATATCATATTATTAATTTACTAACAAATTTCGAGTAGTAGTAAAATTTTAATAAAAAATGATATCCTAGTATTTATAAGTTCTACATCCTTTCCCCCACAATGAATCATATAATTTCATTTGGATTATTCAGTGGAGGCTTATGTATTATGAAAACCAAACCAATGAATGATATTAATCTAAATCAGCATTGAGATTAAAAAAAGTAATTTTTCATCATATAATAATTATTTTAAATTTTATTTTTAGCCTAATCGTTATTTTTATGATGATTATATTAACAAAATATACTTCTACATTCAATACATGTTAAATAAATCATTATTACATTCTATAGACCTTAGATATCAATTATATAAGTATATGTGATAAATCAAGTTTGATAATAACATCAATCACATATATATTAATGTGTTTAGAGGCATAAAAATCCTCTCAAATAGTAAATAGTGAGTTGACGTCATATGTTTATTTATAAAAATATAAATTCAATCATTTCCATTATAGGAATTCCAAACACCAGTGATAAAATACATGGGGGTTGTTCTCCTATTTAAATGAAGATAGGGTTAATGGTTGTATCATCTACAAAGAAATTACCATTCATCATTAACATTTTATTCGATAAAAAATCATGATGTGTTCATTGAAATCTCCCTTTGCATATTATTTCATGAAATTTCATTTGAGATCAATATGATTAATTGGTATTGATTGGTGTATAGATAAAATAGTATCCTTGTTTCAACAAAAATATCCACATTCGACACTAATAGTAATAATATAAGATTTTTTGTTCCAAAAATTATAATTATATCTTTATCAAGATGGACTAATGAATATTTCGAACACTCTTATAAAAATAAATTATATCTTCTCATTAATTATTATTCATTTAATGTAAAGATGATTGTTAAATTATTTGTGAAATTTATAATTTTTTCCCTTTCCTTATTACTTTTATGTACTTACTTGGAATGAACATGAAGATTGGTTCCATTTTAATCATTATCATAGAAATTTTATAATTATAATTTCAATCGATAGCATCATCCACCTATTTTCTTTATATGTGCAGTAATGTATTTCTCAGCCATATTTATTTATGAAATCTTTATTTTTTGAATGTTAAATTCCTTCATAGTAAATATATAATTTTTTAATTTTTTATAATTTCATATATATATATATATATAACATATTTATCACTATTTAGAGTACAACCCAATCAAGAAAACATTCTCACAATATATCAATAGTGAATCAGAAATTAATGAAAACAATTGATCTAAATTGTGTATTATAGGGTTATCAACTATTTAGTCACCTATTTTATTGAAGGATAAACAGATATATTATGACATGTGATTATAAAATACATCAATGGAAAATTAAAAATCCCGGATTGTAATGATTTTTAAAAATACTCCATTAATTATGGTTTTCATCTCCATCATAAAATAATCATCCTGAATATAGTTCATCATGGGAAATCTATTAAATTATTTAGTAAATAATACCACATATTTATTGATATAGTTTATAAAATATATTCAATAATATCATGAATATGATATAATAGTTTATAAAATCTAAATAAATAAATATCATTTTAATGTTCAATTATATTGTATGACTGCCTTTTATTGTGATAATATCAACTTTTAAATTTTATATATTATATATAGATTTAAATTCTACTGTTGAAAACTATTTAAAAAAATTATGTTAAAGGAATAAGTATTTAACATTGGTGAAAATTTATATTTTCCATATTGATATCCTTAAACTAACATGATAATTGATGTAATAATGAATTGATGAATATTTTTTCTAAAAAAGGGGACAAGTGTACAACACAGTGAAGTACCTCGACATAATTTTTTTTAAATTCACTTTTAGATTCTTCTAAAATCCCAAAAATGATTTTTTTTTCATTTTATATGGAGTATTTTATTTATGTAATTCAGGTAGTTTGAATTTAATTGATAACTAATCATCCATTTTGTTGTGTATGGCACTTTGAAGTGGGATCCCAAATTCTACGAAATGATGAGGGATGCCAAAGTACCTCAATCATGTCTTCTGATCTACAATGGATTCCAATAAGTTTTAAGGGAATAAAAAATCTATTCTGGAATAAATTAACCTCATGTATAAAATCATTATATATGAATTCTCATATGAAATAAATTTATAGAAATTTTTTTTTATTGTATTTAATAAAAAAATCATATTTATATGATAAATAATACCAATATATATAATAAAATAAGGTAAGCCTTGATAGCATCAACGACAAATGCTTAAACAATGAGTTACCACATTATTTTCCATAAATGAATAAGTAATTCCAAATAAAAAAATTATTTAATATATATTTTCGTCTCTAGTACCCTGAATTTTTTTTTCTACATTTCAACCAAGGTGATCATCTAGAAAAATTTTCCTTATTTGTAGTATTTTTCCAAGACACTAAGACACTTATAAGTATAAATTCTACCAAGATAAATTATAATAGATCATCATAAACTGAAGATTAGTGTTAAAAATGATTTACCCTATATTCAATACAACAAAATTCATAATAAATAATTTTTTAATCTAAATCACATCATGAACAATTTTTTTCAAAATCCATGTTTTCTCCCAAAAAATAGATATATGTAAAGGACCATTATTACTAAGTAAATAAAAAATATTTATTTCCATATTCTATTAAAATTCATCTTAACCCAAATTTCAAGACAACCCATATTTTCAAAATCTATTTGAAATTTGAACTTTTTCCAAAATTCCATGAAAAAATATGATTTTTATCCAACTAGTGTGACATCCTTATTTTTTAAAATACTAACAAATTTTATAATTATAACAATAAATTATAAAATATTAATCATACAATATTAATTGAAAATTATTTATTTCAATAAATTAATTGAAAATATAGCATTTATTAAAAGTATATTGAAAATAAAAATTTCAATAAAAATTATTGGAAACTAATGGATTTCCCAAAATATCATATAAAATATCATGTTTCCCGAAACCATTACCCCATTTTAGAGTCCATTTATCATATTTATAAAATTTTGATACATAAAATGCTATATAGTATTAAGCATATTTTTTAATTGTTATATAGTCAACCCATTTTTAGAGATATTTGTAATCCAAGATCCAACCCCCTCATAAAATCCCAAAACATCCATCATATAGTGAAAAGGTGTGTGGTATTGGAATTTTTCCAATGATATCGCATTCATTGTTCACCTAAATACATTCACTCATAGTCACTAGATTTACCATGGTTGATTCTTAATAGTTTTCATAAATAGACCTGATCAAAGTCAATATAATAAAGTCACACTACCTAAAGAATAAATTAAAAAGTCCAACATCAAAACATCTAATGAAAATGAAATTTTCATTTCCAATTTAATCAAATAAAATTAAAAAATCAATAAAAATCATATAAATTAACTATTCAATTATATAATCTTTCATTAGAAAAATAACCTTAATGTAAAAAATAAATCCAATATTTTACCCATTGAAATATTGGATTAATTTTCTATAATAACACGTTTTTTATATTTTAAAAATAAATATTTCAAAATTAAAAATAAAAATCAATCCATTTATTTGAAAATATATTTTATCAAATTATTAATAAAATTTTAAATACATGGTTACTAAAATTCCCAATGTTATATTATATTCAGTTTATTCAAAATCACCATTTTTGCATAAATTCAAAATTTTAATAGAAAATACATAAACTCGTCCATAGTAGATCAAAATCAATAGTATACGTAGATGAAAAATAATATAATATATCTTATCCATAAATAAAGTCATGTATTTTTAGTAGTTAAAATTTCAAAAATCCTTGAATCACACCAATGAGATTTATTCTACAACCGTGAACCATGATGAATATAATTAAATATGTCAATAATGAAATAAATATGTAATTTAACAAAATAATATCCATATTAATAGATAATCATATACATAATATTTGATAGTGAGTGGTTTATTCAATAACACATAAAAGGTATTTCACCTTAACATTTACTTCAAATTTATCCATCCAATCCACAAAATAAATCAATTTGAATAGATTGTAAACATTAATGATTATATGAACCATACTATAGCTCCATCCATGATTAATTGGTCATGTCAATAGCTTCTCATAATTGTAATATGGGTACTAAAAATGAATTTTAGGTAGCATTCAACTGTATGAAAATGTAGAATCATTGTATGACAATGTTTGGTCATAACTACGTATCACATAGTGTATGAAAAAACTCGATAAATATTTATTATGAATATATAATTCATTATATATCCTTATATATATATTAATAGATATTATCAATATTTTTCTACACAGAATACTTCATAGTATGATTAGGTTAATCACATTACTATAAATATACCTCTCACTAATTATCTGAAACTAAACATTCAACCCTACAATGTTTTTCAAAACACTAAATTCCATAAATATAACCATCAGAAATATAAAGGCATGGTATAAGTATGTTAAATAATTTTGTTGTCTACGTTGATAATCATTATTAATACATCAATATTTTCATGTTAAATTACCAAATCATCAATTTTGAGTTCTTTTCCTATAATTTTATCTAAATATCTCAAATTATTTATTTTTAGGTCACATATAAGGGATATAGCTTCTACTTGAATTTAATAATCATCTTATTGATCATATAGTGTCATGATATGTTATTTTATATAAATTTAGGTTTCCCTATGCTAGATATTGTATTTTTCTCCATGCATAGGGAATACATACATGTCTTGTTTCACATCAAATTATATTAATGGATTGATATGTAGATATAAAGGTAGTACTCTCCCACATATATCAATATGGGTTTTTTCTATAATTTACATCGAATTATAACAAAAATATATGTCATTACATGTAAATCAATAATTAATTAATTATGAGTGGAATCAATAATAGTATCAATCATTAAATGTATGTACGAAAATATAAATTCATAGTCAAATAATACATTCAAAATTCACGAATATATAAAAAGTGTACCTTTTTACCAGTTTTTACATAATTAAATTTACTTGTTTTGATATTATATGACATTAATGGATCCCAATTATTTTCTAGTTTATGATATTAATTTTACTCATCATCCATTTTTATGTTCTGTAGTTTGTATAATGCTAAAATTACTCATATTTAAAACATTGAACTATTGTAGTTAAATGACATGGATCATTATTTTACTCTATAATATTAACCATCCATTTCATATATTCATGGAAATCTTGTGTTTCATTGTTTAATTTCCAATAATAGTATCATTTTTTATATTATATGGATTAGATATCTAAAATATTTTCAAATATATATTTTTATTCCTGAAAGTAGTTCTATAATCATTCCAAAATGAAATTTATCATATGATGATCCATAAATAAAATTGATTCTATTTATTTTCAATAAATCCACATTTGAATTGATTTTCACCAATTTATATGACTGCCATAAGATCATATAATAAAAATTAATTTATATTTATTTAATTTATTTCATATTCTCAATGGAATTTTAGTTTAAATTAACTTAAAATTAGTTTTATTATTTTTCAGGATCAATGCTATAAAAAATGGTAAAACATTCAAATATTATGATTTTTACCCCACTTGAAATTATCAATTTATCCTCAGTTTTCATAATATCATGTAATTAATTCCCCATTTTTATGACCATTGTATGGAGAAAAATATTTTTTGAAATGTAATTTTATATTGTAAACCAATTTTATAGGGTCAATTTCAAAAATTTTTATGTTATTAATTAAATTACACTACGAAAAAACTTCACCTTCTAGATGATAAATATATAAAATTTTACCTCCATGATTATAACATTTATGAATATAAAATATTATTCTATCATTTAGATACACCATTCAATAGTTAGTGGATTATAAAATTATCGAAAATAAAAATTTTATTTTCCGATGAATAATTATATATTAATATTCACCAGAGGCATTTTAATTGGTATTTCAATATGGTTTAGGTCAATAGACATAATCTCAAATTTTCTAGGAAGCTTATCCAAATGATCTTGTATATCCTCTTTCATACCATATTGTTGTTTCATGGGATAAACATTGCATTTTAATAAAAAAAATTGTTCACTTTATTCCTTGTTATTCACTAAATTTGATAAAACTAGTATAAACATTCTCAATTAAAAAAAATATATAAATAATAATTATAAAAAACAATATAAATTTTTTAAGAAAATAAAATTATTTCCTATCTTATGATATATTATATAAACATGTTCTTTTTAACCCATTCCCCGTGACTTACTCAAACCCAGACCTATAATATCTTGATTATCCAAAAACTATCATAAATTGATTCCATGTTATTTTATATTATTATTCATAATTAATAAAAATAAAAAAACACAAACAATGAATACGTTTTAATATCTTCTATGATTTTCTACAGATCTATCTTATTAGACCATATATAATACATTTTGTTGAAAAAAATTCACATAATTCCATATTATACATATCAATATATATATAATACTTGGGAAGAACATAAAAAATTATAGTGTGAGATAATCATCCAGAAATGTGAAACCATGGGGGATATTAATAGATGAAACATAAATGTAAATAAGCTAAAATATAAGAAAATTAAAAATATGGATCCTTAAAATTTTGAAATCATAATCATGATACATGATATAAAAAAAATTGATTCATAACGGAATAGTCATGTACCATAGAAATATGATCATAACATATATATATGTGATATAAAATAAATATCAGGATCATAAGTGATGGATAATGGCTATTGAATTAATATAATTACGGTTTAGTCTAACTGAACTTATACTAAAGCTGGTGTATAGGGCTAACAGATGATGTCCCATACTATAGTAATCTTATGAGATTAATTTAAATATATATAAGTTAAAATTAACTCATTAATCTATGACACATCTATATATATATTAGACATATTATGGTGGAAATAATCAAGAATATATTAAAATTCCTAGAATAATTTACCTCTAGGGATTAAATATGTAGAGACCATGACCCCTGTAGCTAATAGTTAGTGATTTCATTATTATATTAGTATAAGATACATGTAATCACACCATTAGGGGCCAAATATTTTATTTGTCTATGTAAACTATATAATCACATGGTTATTTCATTACATATTGAATAAAAAAATAGACATAATTATTTGGGAGTATAATTACTATGTCTTACATATCCAATTTCATAATTCAAGGTACACTTTATGGATTCCTTGGAAAGAATAAAAATAAGTTTGATCTAAAATTATAAGTAAGTATTATGTAAAGTGGAAGGTATCTTGAATCGATAATCCTAATAAACATGAAAAAGTAAATTATATAAATCATTTTGCATTTAAATATCATGATTATCTGGATATGATATGTAAAAAATAAATATATGAAGGAAAATAAAATAAATCATAGGTCATTTAATCAATAAACTAATATGAAATTAATTTATATATAATATCATTTTCAAAATATCATTGAAAATAAGATAAGTCATAATTAACATTGTAAAGTAAATATCCAATCCCACATTCTAATTATTCAATCAAGAGAGAAAGAAAAGAAATTTGACATAATAATATTGAGCAAATATCAAAGTCAATAATAATTTAAAACATTATGAATGAAATGATTAATTATTAGACATCCTAGCATAATAAATTGATAAATCTACCAACAAGAATATTTTCATGTTGGTTTCATACCGCTGGTAGATTTCTATTTAGTTTTTTCATCCTATCTATTCCATGAGACCTACCACTTCATAGAGGGAATACAAAATTATAGGGCACACCAATCACTATAGGTAATAATTATTCATCATTTATCAAATTATTTATATAATTCATGAATCAATGTGACTTTTCATCAAATATCATTATCAA
Organism: Viscum album; assembly: GCA_963277665.1. Lineage (NCBI taxonomy): Eukaryota > Viridiplantae > Streptophyta > Magnoliopsida > Santalales > Viscaceae > Viscum > Viscum album. The sequence goes on along the minus strand of OY728141.1, from coordinate 303,235,490 downwards.
GTAAAGGATACATATTTATCAACATTTCCTCAATTAATCGAATCACATTAAAAATTATTATTTTATGTTAAATTTTTATAAAGGATATGAAATAATCAAAATAATAATAAAATAATATGTATATTTAGTTAAAATTTATTTCCCATTGAAAAATGAGCACACCAATGTGATTGTATCAACAAAAAATTAACAATCACAGAAGTAAATGAACTATATACTGACTTTTACCACTTGGAAATATGTAAAATCTTCTAAGATGCGATAATATAAATTAAAACTCAAAACTATATGATTTTTTAAAAAACTGTGACATTACTTGTCAATGTGGAATTATATACACAATATAATAAAAATTTGGTGTAGAATAATAATATATTCTTGAATTAGTGGATGTTGAGAAAAAATTCTTTACCTCATGCTTCATTTTGGTTGAACTTCCATTAACCACTTATAGTGTGGTTTCATACATTTTATTAAACTATAAAAACATAATTTTAATATTTAAAATATCAAATAAAATCCTTATTATAATATTTTAACAACTTTTTGTTCATATTATTCTATTATTTTCTTTGCTTCAGGAGTTAACTACCTAGTTTCCTCCATCACGCTTTGTCATTGATGTTTTGATTCTTGTGTATATTATATTGTTCCACATTCTCCATAATAGTTATTTTTAAATAATTATCATATTTATACATCAATTATACCTTTATAACCTGTTGTGTAAGATTCATTTTTGAAATTATTTACGTTATAATCACGGAGGTGGTTGCTTGTATGCATACATGTGAGATATTTACATTTTTAAATTGTCATAAGGAAAAAGAGGTAAGTATGATTTTATATTTATAAAATAATATTAATAAAATTTTATTCTCTTAAATATAATTAAATATATCTTTCATGTAATTAACTGACCAAATGGGAATAAATCCACAACTACCCCAAGCCTGCATCTATATGCCTGGGGCGGGTGACCAATGTCGAAAAGAAAAACTAGTACGGGATTTATTTTCCTAATGTATATGTGGCCACACACCTGACTATATCAATTAAAAACTGAAAAATGTCTAAAATAAAATTATGCAACATCTAGAGTAATATCCATTCACTCTAAAACTCTTGGAAATTCAATTTTAACTGTAGTGTATACTAAAAAGTAAAATGTTAAAATACACTCCCAACCAGATTGGCATCCCAAAATGAAAAAACTAGAAACAAAAAATTTAGATATATATCTTATCTATATTTACAAGACCCATCCACCATACATTGTCAAATTCACCTAGTATCACTTTGAGCGTCAACAACCTCCACCAACGTCTCCTCTATTAGAAAAAGACATGACATGTTTGGGAGATTCCCTTGTAGGGGTGATTATATACCTACCCAGTACAACATCCGGAATGTTAAAGTCAGAAGCATTAAGAGAAAACTTTTTAATAGAAATTCCAACCCAAATTAGGAGGGAGACAAAATCCAATGAAATTTACATATATATATAAATATAAATGTTCAAAAAATGATCCCTGACTTGAGAGAAAGGGGATCTCCATCCCATAACACATCCAAGAATGTTTGACAATAGTTCCAATAGGTCCATCAAGTATGTCAATCATCTCATCCATTTATCCAAATAAATATCCCAGTCAACCCATAACTCACCACAATGTCTCACATATGAGGGGCACAATTTCTATAAAGATTTCACTTTCCCTTGTACCACTAGGGGTTCCCCTAAATAATATTGGTAGAGGAACCATTCACTAGTACCACTAGAGTGTACCACTCATGTAATTGGATGAGGACTCATGCCCATCCTTATTAGAGGATTCCTCTATAGTCATTGGTAGAGGACCAAAGCCCAGACCAGTTGAAGGTTTTCAGTCTAGTAACTAGTGGACCAACCAAAACCAACAGAACTAGATGGTGACAGTCTAGTTAACGATTTAGAACTCAAGCCCCTACCAATTGGAGGGTTCAACGCTATTGGCTAGGGACCCATTCCCTAATACTGCACTAGAGTGCCACATGAATAGTAGATAGAGGACTCAATCCTCACCTAACAGTAGGGTGACACTATATTAATCAAGGATCCATGTCGAGAATTTAAAATAGGGTCACACTCAATGGTTTAGTTGATAATTCATTCCTCACACTAGTTTGAGGGTACCATTTTAGTGTTCGATCGAGGACTCATTGCATTCTATGTAGGAGGGTGATTGTTTAATAATTCTAACAATGCTTCTTGATCACTTACATTTTCTAGAAATCACTAAATATGTATCATTAAAGAAACATATTTCATCATATATCAAAATCAACCACTAATTCTACAATTTCCATCGACATGAAAAAATCATAAGTTGGGCTACACATGGGACAAAATCTGAGTCCAAAAGTTGGATATTCTAGAGGTTGAAGATTCATTAAAATGGATATGGTGGTACACTATATTTAATTGGGTCCAAAAGAAATGTGGTCTCACTATACTACCTAGATATTACCATGATGTTACGGGGATCATTGATTTAATTCCCTACATCGTGTATAGGGGGACTACATGTCCTACCTCAGCATCCCTTGATCTTACACTTGCTGTTGGTTTTTCCTGTGTAACCTTAAACATGTCAATGTTATCTGATATATGAAATTTCCTCTTGCATGGGTGCCTTTCCATGTTCTCTTCCTTATGGCATCTATACCATGGCATAGTTACATGACATGTGACCTAGTCATATAAAATGTGATCCTTGAATTTTTACAAAAGCCTAGTGCCTCTTTTATATGGGTACTATATAGTTTGTGTTAATTTTTTTTATATGAAATATAGTTGTGATGTTAATAGAATATATATCTAATTCAGACATTCAGGACGCGACATCCCCACCTCAAATATAATCTCCAAAATTCTTGAAATAAAAAGGAGTTCCTTTGACCATTTTATTCGGAAATTTGTTCTCTAGAAAATGATTTTTTTGATTCATCCGCTCATAGGATCACATGCCACAACTGCTTGGGAAACCTCTCATTCCATGAAAAAATATTACCTTGAATCAATAATTTATAAAAAATCATCTTTATCTTGAAAATTCTTTTAATACATCCCTAATTCGCCAATCCATTCCACTCACATGAATCCACCATTATTCTAAGGGTCCCATCGGGCACGAACCCACCCTACAATGCCAAACTAATATCTCATTGGAAAATCTATAAAGAACATGAATAATTATTGGGAGAATATCATAATATGTAAAAGTGAAAAAATCATTTTCTAAGTGTTACTGGAAAATGAACACATATAGGGATTCACATGGGTTACAAATGTTAATAATAAATTTAATATTGGTACACTTATGCATGAGAAGGATTGAAATTAATATTTATCAATGTAAAAGGATTATTATACTCAACCTATGTAATAAATTGATGATGAATACAAAATTGATGATTGAAAACTAAATTTCAATAATTCATCTAATAATGACATTCTACCAAAGAAATGATAGAATTATTTGTGTTCCTTGTTCCTCAATTTTTCTAGATCTTGAGTTTCATCTCCTTCATCATCTAATCCAACAATAAGTGGAAGAAATTGGATCCTCTAAATGATCCCAAGGTTATATGGGTAACCCACTAGATCCTCCATGACATCAATTCTAAAGGGGTAATTATGTTTTTTTTGGGTTTAATTTAAATGAATAGTTTTTTAATAAAAATGCACCTGCGGACATCTACATATGTCATAAAGTCCCATACTAACCCATTTTAGGATGTTCCTAGGGTAAACCTATAACGTCACTTACCTATTGGTCCCTCAAGTGACCGAGTTGGATAGATAAAAGTCCTCAAGAACATTTTCCTGTAAGAAAGAGGCTACCTACTAGGAGTGGGTGTCTAATAAATATAGTGGGGAGACTATACCCTCTCGTAATAGTTGCAATGAAAATCTTAAATTATAGCATAGATGTAGAAATTATATACACTAGAAGAATAAATATCAAGACATCCATAACTACGAAATTTTCAAGATAAATAAATCTACATAGTAAAAAAAATAAAGTGATAACAAACAGAATGTGTATAAATAACAAGAAAGATGTTATAAAAAAAATATAATATGTAGAATCGAATTAAAATACCCTGAACCCTGTTTGAATCCCATTTTGGCCACATCCCTAAGATCCAACCCATATCTCCACATACAAGTCACATAAAGGTTCTTTTTCCCTTATCCAAACATGCATCCATGAAATCTGTCTAGGTACCAAATCGTGGCTCATCCAGCATGTGGGTACAAATTAGTAGGTAAAATATACTATTTCTAAGAAAACCCAATATGGGAGATATAGTGGAAGAAATATAGAGATAAAAATTTACTAATTTTAAAAACTAATATTGCAAATGAAATAAAACCTATTGAACCTAAGGTTATGGACTAACACCCGAGGCAGTCAATCCTGCTTTAGGGGCCTTCTGGTTATCTCTTTTTGTTGGTAGATCCTCCTATATTCAGATGGATCACCCAAATCAATGGAATATTCTCATTCTATGGATGAATCATTAACAATGAGTCATAAACAAATGGCATCCTCCGGTATTCTTTCTAGAATTTTTCCAAGGGGAATCAAGTGACCATGCATCTTGTCCACAAACATCGCATATAATAATATACTATATCCTCATGCGTCAATTAATTTTGAACCATTCCCTTAGGATGTATCAAAAAACCTACTCCAATCTCTCATGCATCCATAATAAACATGAGTCATATCTAAGAAAACACAACAAGCCACCACCATAATTCACTCAGGTATCAATTACATTGATTTGATATATGATTAAATGAATAGTAATAACAATTTAAAATGCTAGAATTAGACATACCAGATGAATTATCAAAAGAAAAAATAATTAATTAACCAATATTGGCATTTTTCTTACAAAAAATTGAAATATGTGATTCTTCAATAAGAAATAACATTAATATATTATTTTTACAACTCAAAAGTTCATAAAATAATTAATTCTAAATATTCCATTATTTTTTCTATCCAGCGGTTGTTTTGCATAAATGCCCCATCATATATATTATAATTAATTTTATCAGATTAAAAGAGGTTTAGTTTAAACCCACCACCACATAACAAAGATGATCCACACATAAAAAATCAATGTAATAATTGGTCTTGTTTGAGAGGAATCAAAGAGTCTGACAAACACAATAAAAAATAAGCATTATCCAATAATAAAAATATTATAAAAATATTTCATAAAATTTTCTTTTGATCATTTCATAGTATTAATTTTAATCATATTTGATAATATTGTACAATTCTTCTTTAATAAATCAACTTAATGATAATTATTACATGATAATTTATTCAATTTATTAAATGGTAGTTTCTTTTAATGTTATGCCATTATCATTTTAAAACTCTTAAAATCATCATTCAATATTTTGAAAGAAATTAGAACTTTATAAAAAAAATATGCATCACATAATATGAAATCGAAAAAAAAATCATTTAATTTATTTTTAATTATCATTTTATAATCATAAAATTTTAATTAATTATAATTTTAAAAACATAAGATTATTAATTTATAGAAACCACTTTTCCCTAGTTACATTATATTTTTTTAATTATTTTTTTAATAAAAGAGAGGAATGTAGATAAAAAATAACCTTGCTATAGAGTCCCACGAAGAGGGTTATGTGGAAGGAGGGTCACACTCCATTGGGACTTGAAGGAGGACGATGAATACGCATACCATATATAGGGGACATATGAGTTCATTCACACTTGACCCAATCTACTCTAAAATATAATGATAGATCTAGTTATAAAGAAAAAACAAACAGTGTCTTTATCATTTTTGATCCCATAAATCCCTTCATAAATTCACTATTTCATCTACAAATCTATGTTAAGTCAATAGATTATTTGTCGGAATTAATTTTTATCTTTATATAGTCAAAATTATATCTAATAAAATGTTTTCCAAATACCTCCAGAAGCATTAATAGTTTAAAAACATTGTTGAAGACTAACCATCATTTTGCATTTTTTATTTTTTAATAAATTAATTAAATTAATTATTTAATATAATTATCAAATAATAATAATTTTACTTGGTGAAAAGTATAAGTATCTATTAAATATAAACATTATACAAATTATAAGATAAAACCCCCATTCTAGACCCATCAGGGGTCTCATATTTCACATATGACACAGGGTTTCCAAGATATTAATTATTTTCAATAAAAGAAAATAAATAAAGTTATTTATTAATTTTATCTCTAGAGTGAGGGGTCTAAAAGTATGATAAATATATAATTCATACTCTTCATTGGGTAAAAATTATGTTCATGTCCTATTGGTGGACTCAAATTTCTTATATGACACACAGTTTTTGAAACATTAAATTAAATTGAATACATTGTACTCACTTTATACAACATTTTTAATATTTTGATTCAACCATGTGCAAGGATTTATTGGCTCCCAATTCATGCACCTGTTAAGATTATGACTCTGAAAATATTCCATTGAATACTTCTATGTGTAAAATGGTAATTGTATCTTCTACAACACCTTTAACAAACTTATTATTTTATTTCACTGAAAAATAATTTTTTCACTTAATGAATTTATAGTTTATCAAAACATATTTATATGAACTTTATATAAACCTCATGATTTGAGGAATAGAATATAAATCCATTTAAAATATACCTGGGAAAAGAGGATGAGATCTTACAACCTCACCCACAATATTATATCTCATCCTCGAGATGCTCCAAACATCACATTGGGGTACCAGTGAACAAGTGTCGACACTATGATCACACATCAAACTCCCTATCCTATGTCTCCTCTTGATAACACCAATAATTCCAAAGTACTCATACTTGAGTAATGGTCTTTCCTCAAATAATCATATCACTAGGTCCCATATTATGTAAAGGATTCCCCTTAAAGGACGCATCTACACAATGCTCAATGTCATCAAAATTGATCGCAAGAGAAGGGTAACAAGGATATATCTAAATCTGCGACATGTGAAACACATCATGTATGGAACAATAGCATTGTATAAGGGATAAATGGTAAGACAAAGGATATATGCATTCATCAACCTCAAAGGGCCTGAAATTCCCAGGCACCTACTTCCCTTGTTTTCTAATATGACATTTTCCCCATTCTTGGTGACACTTGAATATAAACTTGATATACAACCTCAAACTCTAAAGGTTGTCTCTCTTGGTCAGCATATTATTTGTGTCATATATTTATAGACACTAACCACTTTCTAATCAACATAACCTTCTTAGATATCTCTATAATTAGACTATGTCCAACATGTGTTGCATCTCCAGCCTCCAACCAACAAATAGGTGAATGACATGACCTTCCATAAAAGACATAAAAAATATCTTGTTTTATTTTTTCCTAGAAGCTTTTTTATGAGAAAGCATCACTACTTCCAAATGATACTCCCATGAGCCCCTAAAATCCCAAACACAAACTCATAATTTATCTTTCACAATCTTAATGGTCAACTCATATTGATCATGAGAATAAGGGTGGTAGCATGTACTAATGAGAACCTATAATCCCCTGGCCTTCTGAATACCATTCCAAAAATATGATAGGAAAAATAAATTTCTATTAGAAAAAATTATCCTCAGAACATTAGTTAATTGAACTATCTCAAGAACATAAAGAATACCAAAAACATCAATAGTGAAGGTCTCTCTAATAAGAAAAAAGTGTTCTACATGCGATAGTCAATCTATAATCACCCACACAACATCATTTTTGTGATTTGTTCTAAGTAATATTGTCACAAAATCTCTAGAGACATCATCCCACATCCACATTGGAATGGGAAGAGGCCAAAACAACCACATAGTTCTCTAGTGATCTTCCTTAACTTATTTATAGGTGAAACATCTCACTACAAATCCTAATGTCACCTTTTCAATCCATGGAAACCAATAATTTCTTTAGAGATTACAATACATTTTTTTTAAAAATGATGTATCATCCATCTAGAATCATGAAACTCTTTCATCAACTCCCCACACAATCCCCTAGGAACCCACACTCATCCATGAATGAAATATAATAAACACTATAAAAAGAGAATCCTGATGGTGGATCCCCACCATATAATCTCACTCTTAGAACTAAGATCTCTAGATATGATAACCATCATGTCTTTCTCTAGTCAAGAATAATGGGTATAACCGATGTTGAAGTCATAGATACATATCCTTAAGAATCTTGAACATCATGATGCATACCAGCTTCCACACACACATGATTCTTGTACTGTCATTATATATGTATTCGGGCTTATGGTTTTAGTGAATTTTCCCCCAATGAGTAAGAAAACTCAAAGTCCCAATACTGAAGATATGCAACCCACCTCATTGTATTTTGGTATAAGGTATCACTAAAAAATATATAGTTGAGGATCTTGTGATCCATGTAAACCAAAAACTATTATCCCAAAATATCTTTTCTCCAACATTTCAGTCCACATAACACTATATCTTACACTAGATCATGAGTTGGATAATTCCTCTCATGCGGTCTCAAATTTTTGGATTCATAAGAAACCTCATTGTCTTTATTCATTAGAACTACTATGAATCCAACTTCAGAGACATCACAATACATGGTATACTCATTAATAGGCTCTCATAAGGTGAGGATTAGTGCTGAGATCAGTCTTCTCTTAATATATTCTAATTCTCCCTCACAAGCATCTAACCAAAAAAACTATACCCATTTCTTAGTCATCACAAATATCAATGCTTCCTAGTGAGTGAAGTCCTAGATGAATCATTGGAAATGAACATTTAGACAAAAAACATTGAATCTCAGAGATATTTTGGTTCACTCCCAATATACAATGACTGAAACCTTCTCTAGGCCCATTGAAACTCCAACCTATGAGATAACATGACTTAAGAGTTAAATATATCAATCATGAAACAACAATTCGATGGATGGGTGTATATTTGAAGCTCTTTTATTATACCTAGGCTGATGTAATGATTTTTCTCTTGATCATTTGCAGACTGGGATTGCACTAGTATTTCGTTAACAAAAACTAAAAAAAACTTATCTAGGAAAAGTTAAATGATCCAGCTCATCAAGGCCATAAATACATCTGGTACATTCTCCAAGATTATTGATAACAATATAAACTCATATGCTCCATTCCTACTCCTTACAGAAGATTGAGGAATTTTTTTCCCCACCCTCAACTAGGGGTACCCATAACACAAGTCAATCATTGAGAAAACACTAGAACCTCTCCATTAACAAAAGAGATCATCAATTCCTGGAATGTGATACTGATTCCTGACTGGAATCTCGTTCATTCATTGATAATCCACACATAATCTCAAAGTCCCTTCATCCTTCTTAGACAACAGGACTAGAGAACCCCAAGGTGATGTACTAAATCACATGAAACCCTTGGCATCAAGATCTTCCTATTGAATTTTCAATTAATGATGTTCTACTGGTGCCATTTTAAATGGATGTATAAAAACTATATCGTCTCTTATAAACAACTTAATTATGATCTAAATATCCCAAACAAGTGGTAATATATAGAATTAATCAGGGATGAATCCATGAAATTTCTCTCCCACTGTATGAAATGTGTCTTGCTACATTGCACCACCATCATGAATAATGATTTTCATTTGATCCCTGACACATTCCAATCTCTTCCATATTGGTCAATCGTGATTAGATTGAAAATAACATTCACCTTGGTTTTTATAGCTACCTTCTTCTTGAGATAAAAATGTAGCTTTATTCCTAAAAAAGTCAATTTGAGCATGGTTTAAAACTATCCCATTTAGAACGAGAATTAAATTGAATCCTGATATTTCTAGTACAAAAATATCCCAATTGAAACGATTGCTTCCAATTTCTAGAGATCAATCCGTTTATTATAAATATCATTTGAACACACTCCAAATGTTGTATCTATAGTTATAACCCCATATATCCTCTCCATGGAAAACTACAAAAATATGTTCACATAAGTAATATATAATGAAATTTGATGCATTTATATGAAATTTAATGAAATCTATGAAATATGATACCAGAATCGTACCTCTGATAAGAGAAGGTTCAGCATCCAAACTAGTTAGAGGAGATTGAATAGAATGCATCTCGATAACTACACTACCACGGGCTTCAGTATGACCCTAATGCTCAATTCCTGCTTTTTGATACTGACTCTCTTGCACTGGTTTAACACATCCCCTTCTTTGGAATGAACAAGTGGTGGAACTTCTGCTACTAGTTTGTTGAGGGGGTGGTTGGTCCTCTTCTAGACTCAAGTCCATGTCCATATCCTCTTCCACAACTATTATATATAATTTTTCCAAAAAACAATTAATGATGACCCAGTCTTCCACAAATATATAACTCCACTATACAGTACAGACACTATAGTGAATATGGCCCATAAATCCACACAGAAATCACTACACTAAACCGTGGTCTTCTGGATGATTCCCACTACCTTGTCTTATATACCCACCATTTCCATGGTAATAATTTTCATAGTGGATCTTCTATTCACTAGAGTAAGAGTTCTTTAGTTTCCCTAAAGGAACTATCCATAAAACCCTGAGGGACTCTCTTTGATTTCCTTATGTGATGATAGGTTTATCTGTCCCATCATCAAGGATGTTCAAAAGGAATATATTCACATGTGACATGATCTCATAGCAAATACCATCATATGAAAATATCTCCCTAGGACTTTCTTCAATTGATCAGGATAGAGAAATGCACTATAGGTCAGTGGAGCGTCCAATGTAGTCCATCACTTAGAAGTTCTCTGGTATCTGGGTAATGAACTCAAAATCCATACCATCATTAAAAGTCTCAAGATGGTAGTGGAATTGGAAATTCATCACTAATTCCGTCCAAATTAACTCCTATTGCTTCATTAATGGAGCCAAAATGACCAACCAATGATTGGTAGGTTTGAAAAAGATGTATGATTTCATCTTAACACTACTAGAAATGTGACCTTTCCCAACACTTCTATACCCCCTTTCCCAACAGTTTGGCCAAACTGTTGGGAAAGCCCACTTTGTGGCCACTTTTCCCAACGGTTTTCCAAAACCATTGGGAAAGGTCCAATTTGTGGCCTCTTTTCCCAATGGTTTTGGCCAAACCATTGGGAAATCCTACCCTTTCCCAACGGTTTGGCCAAAACCATTGGTAAAGGTCCAATATTTTGCCTCCTTTCACAACGGTTTGGCCAAACCATTGGGAAAGGTCCAATTTGTGGCCACTTCTCCCAACGGTTTGGCCAAACCGTTGGGAAAGCCTACCCATTCCCAACGGTTTGGATAAACTTTTGGGAAAGGTCCCCAATATTAAAAAATCCTTCCTAGATTGTAGGGACCTAAACCAACGGTTGTCAAAACCGTTGGTGTAGACCTATACCCACGGTTTTGACAACCATTTGTAGAGGTCCTTTGATTTTTTATCGGATCCTCTTAAACAGAACATTCTATAAATCAAAATTTGAAATAATTATGATAATACATATATATTTATGAAATTATGTTCACAAAAGTCATGTTAGGTTAGTGGTTAGGTCGTTCTATGATAAACCGGAGGTCCTGGGATAACATCCAATCGAATGTATTTTTTTGGAAATACATATACCAATGGTTTTAAGGAACCGTTGGTATAGATGTTCATATTAATTATACCAAAAGTTTTCAAAACCGTTGGTATAGGTGTATACCAATGGTGTTCCAAAAACCATTGGTATAAACCTATCCCAACAGCTTACTTGCCTACGATTATCCAAACCATTGGTATAGGCTATAGAAATGGTTTCGAGGCCTATACCAATGGTTCCAAACCATTGGTATATGTTAGTTTTCAAGTAGTGTAACCATCATCCCAATGGCTATCTCAAGGTGATTGATGATTCTATGGATTGACTCAGTCTAGAATTTGGATACTCGGGGGGCTCCTTCACTAGAAAACATTGGTGGATGTTGTAGTCGAAACTCTCATGTCAGCTCAGACATCGACAGTATGGGGAGAACAGTCTCCCACCACATGGATCGCAGGACCCTCATAAAGTTTCCATGAAGTTGAACACCAATATGGTCCTCATGAACCGTATGATTTTCTGGTTTAACATCACTAGTATAATTATTATGTTTTCTCTACTAACATGTGTGTCAACAATGATGAGGATCTATGTTTTCTACAAGAGAAACACACACCTTAGACAACTATCTAGTAACCAGTTCTGGCCAATATGTTAATAAAATAAAGAACTAATAACTCCTAGTATATTTAGTCAGGACTTTCAATTAAATTCGATCAATATATCAATTCACATAATACTCCCCCACCCCCTTTTCCATCAAATAAAATGGGTATCTTATTTCATAGTTTTTACGAGCAATATATCACAAGAAAAAATTATGTCCCTCTCATATATGAAAAAAAAATCAATATAAATTCCTATGTAACTATCATTATGTATGAAAAATTATGTCACACTGTACCGGGAAATGAATATGAAAAACATTACATAAAAATATCACACAACATGTGAATTAGTTATGGGAAATAACATCAAACTATAACATGAAAATTTCATGCACAATAATCTCATCTCAGGCCACTCGAAATTTTCCCTATATGTGGGTTTTCTACTCCTATGTAATAACTCATTAAAAGGCCCCCAGAAATCCTAGTCACCATTCTACCTTTCTCAAATAGTAATGTACTTGGATATAATCTTTTCTTTATTACAAACTAGTACTCCCCCCGTGCGATGCACGACAATAGAAAATTATTCTTATTATTTACTATAGATTACTATTTATAAAACTTAATATTTTATATTAATATTGAATATATTTGAAAAGAAAATGACATGAATAATGAGGAATTAAAGTTATAGAAATTGAGGAAAAAAAATTAGATACTTAGAAGTGTTCTGTATATAATTATCACTAAACGATCCAACTGTGAAACAGAATGAAAATTAATAAATAATATATTGAAATGTTAAATTTAAAAAATAGTGATAGATAATATTGGAATACTTGTAAAAGTTTATCAAACTTCATCACACGATTTTCAATTAAAAAAATATATCAAAATGAATTAAAATTTATTTTTACCATTAAGAAATCATATATATAAAGTGACATACTATTCAAATAATAATCAATAGTAATAAACATTGAAATTAGAACACATTAATTGTGAATGTAAACATAATGGATATAATTTATAAACAATGAAAATATAAAATATTGTTTACAAAGAAGTTTTATGTTGTGAACAGAAAGGGATAAGAAGTAATAGAATCCAGGACTTTTTAAATTCGTCTTTTGTTCCCAATTGTACTGGCAGTGTACTGGACAACCATGTAGGTAAATTCATGCACTCCCAATTAGTAGACATTGACATATCATAGAAGAGCTTCAAAATGTTGGGTTGACACAAATGACCATCCCTACAGCAGATAATTCATGTGAGAAAATTAAAAATGGGAATTCAGTTTAGTGTAAATAATATAGGCATCAAAAACGAAAATGGTTACACTTGAACATATTCTTTCATTTTATTAGTTGAGTAAATAAATAATTTCAGTTACAACTGGAAAAAAAATTAAAACATTAATTTGAAATAATATAAACATTTATTTAGTCAAATGATACCTATAAATTGAATCACAAAATATCAGTCAATCTTGTCAGGATTTTGGTTAACGATATTCTTTATATAGGGATGTAGTTCATCAGAAGTGCTTATTTTTGCAGCATAGTCTCAAGACCATGTAACATATTGTTGGAATAGTTTCAAAGAAACAATAACATTTAAAGTATTTTTCTAACAAATAAGTTGTGAATAATTTTGAATTAAAAGAGACTATATTAATAAGAAATCATTATAAAAGTTAAAATAAGATACATTAATTTCAATGTGAAATGCTTAGGAATAGTCATGTATGGAAACCACACTTCAATATAAACTGCATTTAGGAAATCAATATTTTATACAATGAAACACATAGTTGAAAAGAATTTTCTTAAAGAAGAGTTTTTCTAATAAGAAATATGAGATGTGCAGAGGAATAATTGTAATCATTAAATAAAAAATCATTGTCCACAAATATAGATGTGTTCTGCATCCATAGGAGTTGATTAGCGGATCAAGCTCTACCTCATAATGGTCAACCATGGAGGCCCTGAGGTGAATTAGTGGCGGATGGTTGTTCAGAATGAAGGTGGCGAGCAGCATAGCATGTTAGTGGGTAGGTCTAAGGCACGAGCATGCGTGATTTAGTGATTTAATTATAAAATGAACAATATCCCACATCAAATCTGATATGTATAGTGCACCTGCATATAACTTAAGGTGTGGGATGGCCAAACAAATCACCTCAAGTGGGGTGGGCTCTCGCATAACACCTGCAAACACTGACAAGCGGGTCATGACACACACAACCCATAAAAGATTCCAAAGGAAATTGTATTTTATTGAAATATAATAGGAAAATATTTTATTGCTTTTAAATATCCACTTTTTACCCTTAAACTAAACCAACACTATCCACCCACTTTAAAAGACCTGAAAAAATGTAATTGAATCAAAAAATATATGAAAACAAATTGAATCTAGATAGAGCATTATAGATAATATCACCATTCTATATAAACTTAAAGGTGTTTAAAGTATATGTTCACATAGAATATGCACACACATAAGTGAGAACACGTTGTAAATACAAATAAGATTTGGTATGTACTAATACAAAATATTTTCACCCAGTGCTTGAAACTGTAGTAGTGGAAAAGTTTTCAAAAACACTTTGTTTATTCAAATTCAACTATTTGTTTAACTATGTCACCATATTTAGAGGATATAAACCATACATGGATATTCTTTAATATTATATTTTCATAAAATATTTCATACACTCATCTGTTCTGCATGTACATGGTTGTCCTTTCCCATATTTGAATTGGATGTTTGTTTTTAAGAATCATAAGGTAATGTAGTTCAGGTAATAGGTAAACTTGTAATGTGGGCGATCAATTAAACAGAAAACATATAATGAAGACAGGAAAATGAAATAAAATTAAAAAAATAATAATATATTCACATCCGGAACCCTTCTAAATGCCAATATTAGGATCCTTCTGAATAGTAAATAGTTTTTTGTTTTGTTCCCATACCTTATTTTATTTTAGACCCGATCCTGGTAAGGTATTGCAACCTGGGAGAAAATTCCATTAGAGTAATTAGGATACCCAAAAAGCAGTCCAATACAATTAAATGACAACTCACTATAAATAAAAATAAGAGTTGGAATGTATTGATAGAAAATATTTTTACCCAGTGTTTGAAACTATTTTAGTGGACATGTTTTCTAGGAAACTTGTTTGACATTGACAGTATGTTAATCTTATGTGTGTTATGTTCTTAGACTAGGTAATATTAATTAAGCACCTATCATAATGTCATAATACCAACTATTTCATCTTCTAGTAATATCTAACCATTTGAACCATCTCTTATAAAATGTGGTGCTCTATTTTTCTACATCATGAATGATTCATTCAATTTCATCATTTCAGAACATGACCTTGTGATCCAATAACACACATGAAAGATGTTTGATACCACTAAGGGTGTTGAAATGATCAAAATACACTAATTTATCTTTAAAAAACCATAGGAATCCAAAAATTCTAATAACACCATGAATGAAACCCAAAACCACGATGTATATTAAATAAATAACCAATCTGTGTACCTTTCAGTGGACTTCACTTCTATAGAATTCCTCATTCTCATATTTTGATGAATATCCAACCAATTAGTTCCATAGAACCTCCTTCTACAGAGTGTATCTTCTGGCCAAGTGGAATAACTCAATTATTCAGAAATATTTTCCAACATTCCACAATAATGTATGAAAAAAGTTACAAATTTTGTTCATACATATTTAATATATGATTATTTATGATCTATATAGTAAATTATAAAACAAAACAACCACAGAATTTCATTTAAAAAATTACAAATTGTTTAATAAAGTAGTGTGAAATGTGAAATGTGTGCCTTCCATTACTCCAAACATGATTATGCTTATTCCAAAAAGCATGATCGGCACCATAGGCTCTCTTGTCTACTACGCATTACCTCCAAGATCCTTTGGGAAGAAAAATGAAGATGCCCCATTCTTGATTGGATCGACACACAGCTTCAGACACTCATATCATCATATACCCGCACATCTTTATCAGTTTATCTAATAGAAGGGACAATGACAAAGAGAAGATATTGAATACCAAACAAATCTTTCCAAATAGATGACACCCATCATGAACATGGCCTGGCTGACATTGGGGAAGTGGAAATTTGAGGATTTTCTGATAAACTTCTAGCTTCTCTTAAGCATCAGAAGCATATATATCTCTAGAAATCTCTGGTGGTTTGAAACATACACAACATTTGTTTTAGGTGTGGGCAGATTCTGCAACCCCACAAATTCAACCTTGCGGAACAATGCAAGGGTTAAGGTTTCCCAGAGTTTGGCAATGAAGTGATGAAACTGTCAGCGAGATCGGACTAGTAAAAGTATGAAGGGATGGGCCACGAACATTGGCACGATCAGAAACATTGATGCGATGAAGGTGATTCCATAAAAACATATTGGGTAAAAATTTCAGGTATCTTTTCACATTAACCTAATAGTGTATATGCAGCATTGGGGGATCCAGTTCCAGCAAGATCAGATTTCGTAAGGATGCATATAGAATGTTGATTCTAGTTGAACAATTTCTGATTATGATCTGACCCACCCATCTCCTTTTTGGAAGTAATGTTGTTTGAAGCAACTGAAAAGCAAATGAGTAAACTAACATTGTAGAGAATTAACTTAACTAACATAATTTAAATCAATTTTCTTCACTAAAAGAAAAAAAATACTATAAACATGATGAAAAGAAACAAAATAGTTGTATATTCATCAGAAAGCTGTTTTCAGAAACCATAATATTCCAAAAAACCTAATAACACCATGCAAGAAACCCAAAACCATGATGTATATTAAATAAAGAACCAATCTGTGTACCATTCAGTGGACTTCACTTCTATATCATTCCTCTCTGATTTTTTGATGAATATCCCTCCAAAGGATTCCATATAACCTCCCTCTATAGAGTGTATCTTCTGGCCAATGTGAATAACACAATTCCTGAGAAATATTTTCTAACATTCCACAATAATGTGTGAAAATAGTTACAAATTATGTTAGTACATATGTTATATATTCTAATTTAAGGATATATATAGTAAACTTTAAAACAAAACAACCAAATAATTTCTGTTACAAAAGTAAAACATGTTTAATAAAGTAGTGTGAAATGTTGATGCAGTCCAACCAAATAAGGAATGTTTTGGGGGTAATTGGATGGAAAGTCTCCATGTAAAACTGTTATAATATTATTCATCTACTGAACGATCAATGGATCTTTGCTATAGTTGTCATAGCATCGACCCCATATTGGAGGTGTCTACAGACCTATATAATAGAGTGTGACACTGAAATATGCTTCAAAGCCCGAATCTCTCTTCATGAGACATGTAGATGCATGCCATGTTTTATTTTGAGGCAGATCCAACCAGGTAAGGTACTGCAACCTGTTTGAAAACATCCTAAAAATTCGATAAGGTACTATAGCTTACTGTAATATAGAATAGATTATAACAAAAAACAAATCTAAAATATGCTTTCCAACTAAATATGTTACCTTAAGGTATATTTTTTAAGGTAATACAACTCACTATAGTAAAAAAACATATTATAACATAAGAAATACCATGTTTGTTCCCATATGGTATGTTTTTTAACACAATATAGGGTGCTTTCATTCATTATTTTTTTCAAAAAAGATTTAATTTTTTTATACTCTATCAATAAGAATAGACAGTCACAGTTTGTATGTAGTGTTAGTTATAAAAAATCTAATTTGAAATCATAAAAGAAGTTTTTTTCAGATTTATGATTCATTGTAAGACAGTTCATGTTTAAATAATCATCAATAACCGAGATCATTCTCTGAAAAACATTAAGATGTCAGAAGAAAACATTAACGTTGAATTAATTTAGAGTCATTAAGATAGTGTGCCATTAAAAATTCTTCAATACTTGAAATGACACGCATGAAAAGAATAATGATGAAAGTGATGGTTGTTGATCACGTATACAAGCAGTGTTACCTTACAGTAAATTAAATTTCTAGGAAAATTAAATACTATCTGATTATTTAATTTACTAGTATACATAATTGTTTGGTTGTATAAGATTGAACCATGGTTTGGGAATATTCCACCTATACCTTCATGAAAAGACGTAGCAAGATAGTTATTTAGTTGATTAGTTTTGAAAGTAGTTTTATCGAGTGAAACTGAAATATGATTCTCAACATTCAGAACCTTACAGTAAAAGTGGCATGAAAACAAACTATAATTATGTCATTCTAATAGGGCTTAATCTACACTACTACCATAAAGAAAAAAGGAAATATAAAGCCCTTAGGACAGTGTGTTGATATTTTTTGTAAAAGAATATGATCCAGTTTGGAAATACATGAAGGACATTTGAGATGTAGTACTGATAGAAGAATGTAATTACTATGTCAATAGAAAATGTTCTACATCTCATGCATTCTCTCACAGCTTTTCTATCCCAAGATGTTTTGTATCTCCAAAATGAAGATATAGCAAAACCTGTCGCATTAAATGCATGAGTGTAACCCTAAATTCATATTTATTACATTGAATATAATGAAATCATAAAATACTGGTAAAGAGAATAACATCTAAAAGTGTCTTACAAATATGGAAACAAAGATATTCTTTACACTGTATCATATAAAACAACAAAAAAGACAAAGGAGTAATAAAAAAAGATAAAAAAACTTATCCATCATAACTGTTACAACATATGGTTATGTCCTTGCACTTACTGATTTTCCCATTAATGAAGAAGAAACATCAAATAATAGAGGAACCTGAAATTTGTTCCAAAAGATAAAAGGAGTGAATAAATATGGGTCCATGAACAATGTGTTACAGAATTGATTTTAAAAAATTGGATCGTATAGTGGACTAAAAATGATGGAAGAAATATTGATGTCTCTATTTGTATAAGTTTATCAATCGTTGCCACCAAAATCCAAAGCAGCAATAAGCTTCATTGATAAAATCGTGTAAGATGTCAACCTGTTCAAAATGTAAATGATGTCAAAAGTATATACACCATGATTTTAATGAAAACATTATGTTGTAATATTTTAAAATATAAGATGTGATTTTTTCCACATGAATGGTTTAATATATAATTGATCATACATGATTTTTACTCCCCAAACTATAGATTTTAATCTTGTAAAATCTACCTATATGATGGAATTTTTTTGCTTCATGATATGTCATGCTTTTTACTCCACAAACTACAGATTTAAATCCCGATAAATCATCCTATATGATGTCATTTGTTTTCTGCATGATACAGTGGGTTAACAAGGAGTATTGAGATGCTATAAGAAGTTTCAAATGGAGATACTTGTTTTTTGAAGAAGAATGTGGTCAAAACTGGAAATGTATTTCAGCTAATGGAAAATATCGTATAGATATTACTATCAAACTCTCATTGATAGTTATATCTATCACAATAATTTATGATGTTAATGGTATTGTAATTAAATGAATGTAGAAGAAAATATAGGAAGTAATGAGTAAATGTAGAGGAAAATAGAGTAATACTGGGAACAAAGGATGATGGAAAGTGCAATTATATGATTAAATCACTATATGCATGGTCTAGTGCTAAAATATGAGGTAGAATGAAGAAATATGTTTCCTATTTTTTTGGAATTTGTAAAACCAATGGAAATGGGTGACTAATTTGAAAGGGGTACCCTAGTTTATATATTGTACAAAAAGTGTTTCATGTATCTTAACTTATACACTACATAATTTTTTATGTTGCATGTACATAAAAACTGTTGAAAAAATTCTCAATAAACTGGAATGTGTGCAGTTCATATAAAATACACATGAAAAAATAAAAAACTGTGAAACAAATATTTGTAATAAAATATTGGTATACCCAAATTTTTGTTACATTTCAAAACAAAAATCAATTATTATTTCTTATTATCCAAAAAACTGACTCCTATGTTAAAAAGATAAATTTACTAAGTTGACAGAAACCTTAAAACCACTAAAACACACAATTTAATGATTTTACATCATTATAAATGAATCAGTCAGTGAATAGCGCACCATTGCGCCCCCTACACAACCCTTGAGTATCTGCATGAGCTAACATCATAATCTCTCTCCGCTCCCTAATGATGTTTCTAATAATGTAAGCAGTCTACCGCTAATGGGTGTCTCAAGCCTTTAACACCATACTGAATTTGCAGCACTAAAATATGCATGTTCCAAGCATGAAATGAATGAAATGATTAATAGGCCAGAACATTTAATAAACAAATCAATAACCCATGAATTATACACTTTAACTCTTTATATTAAATGTTCAATGACATGAGGAAAATGGGTAATAGTTTTTTTATAACACTTAAAATTTTATATTAAATTCATTATAGTTGTATATTAAAACAAATACAAATTCGATTATAAAAAAAACTGATCCGTAGTGGATTAATTAGGTCAAAGATCAAGCATGGACATTAATAAACATATGAATTTTCAAAAATAATCAGAGGAACCCCTATTTAAAATCATGAATTATCAATATTAAAGAAGAATAAATCACCGAGGGATAAATCCAGTGTAATGAAAACAATACCTCTCTACTGAATCTCATCTACTTCATCCCCCATGACTGTGTTAAGAATTGGTGTTTCAATGCTGAGAAAGGGAGAATTGAGATCTAGGACCTCCAATGCATATTTATTCATTTCCATAAAACCCAATAAGAAGTTAGTTAGTGAATCATTATTTAGAAAACAAAATCACATACGATTAATTTGTAACTGTAAACCTGTTTGTAGATGTTGACTAAGTAATCTTCATAGAAACACCTATCAATTTATGGAAAAAAATTCAGAAAAAAAGTACGGGAAAATCATAAAGAACTCAATAATATTAAAGTGAAATGTTATATTTAGAAAATACTAATATATACTTGAGTTAATAACAGTAAAATGAAATTAACAAAAAAATCAAGTAATGATTAATATGTATCTAACAAACTATATGTAGTTTTTTTCCTGATAGTCTCCACTATTACTATTTTCAATTATTGTTGTCAATTTGAGTGAACCTGTAAAATCATTAATAAGTCAATAATGTTAAATTCATTTGATATATTTAGAAAAAAATGACATGTATATTGTCAGTAAAATGAAAAAAACAATTTACAGATATCCAGTAAAATTTACAATGGTATTAGTATGATGGTCTATAAGTTTAAACAGTTTACATATTACTCTCAAATAACTTCACAGTCTCCTAGCCATGCAAACAAATTAGTTGAAGTGCTAGTTTATAGAAATTTGTAATGGAATCTACTAGAAGACAAGACTAAATGGAGCCCCAATAAACCCCAATAACTGAAGCGTGAAATTAGTAATATTGCATTACATTGTGGAAGATTTGTATGAATATATTTTAATGGATAATTTCTAGTACAAAATATCTCAATCACATAAATAGACTTCTGTAATAGAGAAAATCACAAATAACATTAAATAAATTCATCAAAAAATTGAGAATAGTATAGAATAATAATGATAAAATAAGGCAACGAATTAAAACAAAAAAACATACCAGCAAGTAGATTAATCTCATTACCTAAAATAGAATGCACTAAATATGCAAGTTAATTTTTTTTAAAACTGGCCAAGAACTGAAATCAAATAAAATGTTTCCAAACGAAATTTAAAAAAACCATAGCCAAAAATAAATTGAAAACAACGTAAAATGTGATAAACTGTGAGAATTACAATTGATACTAACAAATTGTATAGCATGGAATAAAACATTTAATTTGAGAATCTTAACTGAAGAAAGCGTACATGGAGACTGAATTATGAGGGAGAGGAAGAATATTTCCAATAACCTTGGGTATGTGGTCGGGAATCTATAGAAGTGGCATGAGGTTTTGGTCAGGCAAGGAGGAGAAGTAGACAGAGGAGATGTAGATGGAGGACACACTGAGGGAGAAGATGGAGGCACAAGAGCCATGGTGGGAGAAGCCGAAGATGGATGAGTTAGATATTGAGTATCTAGCTGCGGAGGTGGAGACAAACATAGAGGCACTGATGTAGTGGGGTATCATGGAGCTTGTGAAATCGATTCGGAACCCTAAGGGGTAGTAAACCCAAGTGAGGGAGGGAATTGGAGGGAGGAAATGACAAAATTGATGGAAACCGCGAATTGAAAGGATATGTTGACCGATGTCTGCGGGAACCGTAGGTTGAGAAGAGGGGCTACTAGAGCAGTAGGAGAAATCGATGGAAACTTCCATGGATGTGGAGAAAATATCAAGCTAGAGAAGAACTGAATCTATGTGAAAAAGAGATATGTGAGGGAACCATAACTATGAGGGAGATGACGACGCGGGATTACAAGAACCCTAGTTCGACAAAAGATAAAGCATCAGCATAAGTATAATTGAATAGAAAACGCATGCAGAATAGGGATAGAAGGAAAAAATTGATTGAAACCAATCTTGAAGACAACTTCATGATGTCACAGGAGGGATGAAATGTAGTTATTTTGGTTGATTGGCGCAACATGGGAGAAAGCCTAAACATGAGGGCGGGTATGAGTTCTCGCGTGGGGGGAAAGTGTTTGCAGTCGCGGGAGGGATGAAATGGAAAAGGGGTTTTCTCAATTTGAGGTGATGTGGAGTATTTGGAAGGAGACATGTATGCTTGGAGAAAGCCTGTTTTAGTATAGATAGTAGATTTGTAATGTCCCGGACCAGGTGCTCACTTATGTGATAGAGTAGGTTGGCTATGTGACCTCAAGCACATCTTCTCATATGACAGAGGCTACAAACTAGAAATGAGGGTATAATGAATATAGTGGTGAGACTATAACCTATTGGAATAGTTGTAATGAAAATAAAAAATAATAATAATGTAGATGAAATAATATGGACAAGATGAATAAATAATCATACATAAAAAACATACAAAAGATAAATGTGAATAAATCCATTTAAAACAAGAATAATGTAATGATAATGTGAATGTATCTAAATGAAATCTTCAATGTTATAAAAATAAAATAGGAATAAGAGTCGAAAAACATTAAAACCCTTGTTCGAACCCCATGTCAGCCTTGTCTCCATGATGCAACCCAACCAGCCTGCTAAAAATCAACTAAATTGACCCTTTCAGTTGTCAAAACATGCATCCTTGAAATCTGTTAAGGTGTAAAATAGAAGCCCATGTAGTGTGTGAGTACAAATCAGTAGGTTGAAACCACATTGTCTAAATAAATCAAATATGATAGATAAAGTGCATTAAATATAGTGATAAACAAGGTACTAATTAAATAAATTAATAATGCACATGAAATGAAACATTTGGAACCATTGGTTATGAAATAACTCAAAAGTCTAGAAAAACCTACTTCTATGCCTGACTAGTTATATTTTTCTATGGTTAGATCTTCCTACATTACAAAGAATATCCCAAATAAATTGAATATTCTCCCATTAAAGATGAATCTTCCCTAACACTTCATAAAAATATGGCCTTAGTCTTCATGCTTTCATGAATATCACCAAAGATAATTAAGTGACACTACATCTAGTCCTCAAACATAATATATAAACTTGTACTTTGTCCTAATTCCTTGTATACTCATGCACCTTTCCCTCAGGAGGTACCAAGAATCATGCACTAAACCCACAAACATCCTCATTAAACATGATTCATGTATAGATAGACTCAACATGCCACAAGCATCAAACCCTTGGGTATCAATTACATTTATATAATATATGGTCAAAATCTAATAATGAAAAAATCACAAGTCTACTATCAAACATACCTGAAATATTATTATAGGACACTATGATTATTTAATCAAATTATTATTTTTCTAAACAATAATATCCAAGGTTATTCTTCCAAAATAACTCACATAAATTTATTTTTATGCTAATTAAAATTTTTAATCCATTTATCATTCTAATTATCAAATTTATTTGGTTCATTTCCATGGTTTTTTGGTGTGGTCTCACATATCGTATATATTATAAATAATTTTTTTCAGATAAAAAGGTATTTCACTTAAACCACCCTCTATAAACCAAATTTATACCACACATCGGAAATCAAAGTACGATTTGGTCTCGTTTGAGAAGAATTGAGGATACTCACAAACTCCATAAAAATGATTATTATCCACTGATAAAAATCTTATTAAAATATCTTATAAAATTATCATGTGATAATTTAATAGTATTAATTTTTTATTATAATTAATATTTTCACCAAATTAAAATTTATTAAATATTCATAAAGGTAATTTTTAAAAGATAATTTCATTAATGTATTCCTTGATAATTTCATTTAATTCCAAGAAGATAAAATTTTAAAACTCTTCTAATCATCTCTCAATAATTTGTAGAAATTTTCACCTTTTAGAACTTCATATTAATCACTTGATAAAAATTCACACAAAAATATCCTGTTTAATTTATTTTACTATCATTTGATAATATTAATAAAATCATTAATTAAAATTTGAATTATGTAGGATTATCATTATATATAACATACATCTTTCCTATTTATTTTCAATTTTTCTAAAAAATATTTGTTGAATAAAGAATAGTAATATAGATAATAAAAAATTAAAAAATGAAGCAGATCCTTTTTGTAGGGGTTCACTATTAGGTTTTCACAAATGGTGGGTTACACTCTGATTGGCATAAGAGGAAAAGGCTAAAAAATAATTCCCTTACCTAAGGTAAATCCAATGGCATTCACACGTGGTCGGATCTACGCTGAATGAAATGATAGATTCATTTAGACAAAAAAATAAAATCTTTTTAATTATTTATAATCCAAAAAATTCCTTTATAAATTCTTTATTTATCTAATAAATATTTTCAGGGTAAATAGATTCTTATTAGGAATTTATCACCATCATTATCCAATCAAAACTTGCGATTAAAGAAGGTTTTGAAAAACATCTTGAAGCATAAATGAGGGAAATCATGTTGATGAAGATGAACTCACATTTTTCATTTTTATACTTTACTTTTTTAATTTAACTAATTATTTAATATAATTATCATATAATAATAATTTCATTTTCTGATATGTTCAAGTGTATGTTTTGGATAAAATTTATTCCCTACATACGGTTAGCACCTCCTTTTGAACCCATCGAGGGTCTCTTATTTATCTTATGACACACAGTTTGTGAGACAATAATTATTTTTAATAAAAATAAAAAAATAAAAATTATTTGGTAACTTTATTTTATGAGTGAGGTGTCTTATTGTCCAATGAATACATACATCGTACCCTGACTTTTGTAAACACCACAATCCATACCTATTTGTGGTATCATAATTCTCATATTATGCACTATTTTGGAGTTATTTAGCTAAATTGAGTAAATTGTTATAAGGACCCGGCCTTAAACCTTACATAATCGTAAATTAAATGAATAATTCACTTTGAGGATCTTTTCAGGTTTAGAGTTTTAGAGAATTAGGCCATAACTATTACATAACAACATGAATATTACAAGTAGACACTACTAATCAGTATCCATTTTTTTATAAAATAAAAATTCTTAAAAAGACACATGTCCAGTTCCATGTTTTAGATAGCATGACTTTTCCTTGATCACATTCTTGAACCTATTCATCTTAATGTCATGTGGTTAAAATTTAAAAAACTTGGGATGAGCATAAAAAACGCATTAAGGGATACACAATAAAGGAAAATTGTTAGTTTTTCAAATCAACAATTAAACCATGAATACTTTTACATAAGTAGTACTTTTCACCTTTATGAAGTAGTAAATACTCTTTGCGGAATAAAAGATCATTACTAACCAATTTGTAACCAAAAGATTACCATAAAACCCATATAAAAAACACATAACATAAAAAGGTAACGTGGGACATAAACATACTTAATTGGAATAAACATACGGTCGACTTCCACACATATCACTAAATGGAATAGCCATACGACTGACTTCCATACCCAATGCATTAGAGGTTATAACATAACCACCAGTCCTGGTATTCACGGCACAACCTGTCATATGGTTCATCACATAACCACACGTAAAATGTCCAAGTACCATTATAACACATAAAATATTGAAAATATAAACATTTCACTAATAACATTTAATTTTCAATCATAAGAAGTTATTTCAAGATATTGAAATAATCCATCCATTTCAAAAACCATATAAAAAGTGATTTTTGAATCATAGTGTCCCATACCAGTTTGAAGCTTTTAAATGAATTATCATTTGAAAAAATTAATGTTCATATAAAAAAATCGTAAAACCCGTTTTGAAAACATGGACATTAAGGAGAAATATTTAGAAGAATAAATATTTAAAACACTTAAAACGATATTTTAGTTAAAGAGTTTTGAACAAAATAAAAGACTCTTTAATACAAATAATTGTTGGATATCATTTAATAAAAACATTATAATATCATGAGATTAAATTTATTCATTATATAATATGTCCAAGGACAGTATACACACCATATAAGAGGGAATTTGTGCATAACAACAATGAATTCTCAATGGAAATGGAAATTGAGATAAAATCCATTATAAAGATGGTATCCTTAAATTAAGGATAAATAAATATAATAATTGACAAATATAAATACACCCAATATAAGTGGATATTAAGTTTAAAACAATCAGAGGCCATTCACACGTATTCATAGTATGAAATATTCAATAACTACAAGTTGAACCCAATGAAATTGAAATTGGGTTAAGAAGTTCCCTTGTAAAAATTCGATAGCCTAACGACATCACTTTAAAATTCAAAAAATGATTTGATGAGATAAAAAGGGTATCTAATAACATGGAAATAATGTTGACATAAATAAGGATATATAAGAATATATCCCAGCAAAAAAAGATGTAAATTAAAAGACCTAACAAAAAGAAGTCTTTTAAAAAGAGGAGGGTGAATAGTTCCCTTACCGATTTGGTAACTTACAAGTCATATGCCACATGAAAGAATAATCATACAATGAAGATGTAAATACCCATAACATAAAGTATCTTACAAAAAGAATACAATCATGGGAATTACATACACCACACAAAAGGAAGTAGTAGCAAATATAGAATGAATCTCACGGGGATAAAAAGTGAGATGAAGACCCCTTACCATGGTGTAATCAATTGAGTCATATGACCCAAAGTAAATAACCACCAAATGAATCACAGAATACCATGAATATAATGATTATAATGATAATATATATCATAAGGCCGTACAAAATACACCACATGCAATAAATAAGTGGCGAACAATGGAAATCTCACGGAATTAAAATTGAGATAAGAAAATCCCTTACCTCATTGTCTAACTTGACTCGATCATTCTTTAATCTCTTGAATAATAAACTAAAGTTAATTTATACATTCTTAAGAACCTTTTTCATGTTTATTATTACTTTTATATCACTTATTACCATGTTATAAACATTGTGTAATCATTAAAGTTAATAATGGTCGTTTTGTTGATATTTGGTAATTGAGTCAAAAATGGACTTCTTATAATTAAATGTTGTTCATGTGGTTAATGTTTCATTATATCCAGAATGATATTCATGATTTGGATATCTTGTATATCATATATATCCATTATAAACATTTATTTATAATAGTACATAACATTTGGAGGTAAGAAATGAAAT
Source organism: Viscum album (assembly GCA_963277665.1). NCBI lineage: Eukaryota > Viridiplantae > Streptophyta > Magnoliopsida > Santalales > Viscaceae > Viscum > Viscum album. The sequence continues at coordinate 303,207,443 of OY728141.1, read as the reverse complement.
GCATTGTTCATGGAGACGGTAAGCCGTACGTACGCATGAACACTACTTTCATTTCTATTTCTTATCTTAAATGGAATTAAAAAATAATTATAGATAGGAATATTATAATTCCAGTATAATATCATATATAATATCATTAACTATATAGTTTATACATCCCACATAAGGCATTAACGAATCACATCACATTGAGGGGTGGTAGTCCGCACTTCCTCAAATGAAATTATCGTATTTACCCACTAAGGAAACCATAAAGGCTTGATATAATTGGGTAGTAAAGAAGAATTATGAAATCATAAACATAATATATATCATACATAAATACAGTTCCATCATAATGGACACCATGAGAGGCAGTAAGATGTAATTGAACAATCATCGTTTCGTGAGGCCTTAGTTTTCTATCAACAGAAACATTATGTTCTTCATCCATTAGATGGAGGTGTGTCTAAGTGTAGTTAAAATAATTCTCATAAAAAATCCTAGTATATTTATAATACTAGTTTTGTTACAAAATAAATTAAATAAAAAGAGTTTAGGGGTTGGAGAAGTAAAATAAAAGAAAACAATTTAAGAGAAATGGTTACCTTTAATTTGGTAATTTCCTTTGGTTTGAACCAAAAAGACTCCATGAAGTTCCTTCTTCATAAGGTAAGGCTTTTATGAGGAGGATAGGTATTTAGGAAGCCTAATTTGGAAGAGTTAGGACGAGCCAAATAGCTTGAGAGTTGTGAGAAATTCCATAGTAGTGGTCTCCTTTTATAAGGGAAAAGAGGGGCTCTTTAGGAAAGTGTGAAAAAATTATTTTATTATAAACATATCTTCGGTTTCAAAAGGACCGAAACACATTAATGTCAAAGATAAGATGACTGATAACCGAAAAAAATTAATCCAATCAGAATTGGACATGTTTTGGATAATATTTTAGTCATTATAATCTTATTTATGTTAATCATTTATTAATGAGGTAAATAATGCATCATTATTGTGTCATAAATAATTTAATTTATTAGATGTCTAAAAATAAAAAAAAATCATGTAGAAAATATATTTATCTTTACAATTAATATTTATAGTCGAAAATATGACTTATATATCACCATATAAAAATTAATTACTAAACGATTTTTGTTAATGTCAATTTTGCCTTTACAATAAATTAATTAATCTAAATTGTCATTTTCTCCCCCAAGTGGATCAATGGGGTCCCAAAATCGACCCAAAGATGCCCATGGTATTTAATTACTCAACCAATAAGTTTTGAACAAGCATTAATGTAATTTTGAATTATTATAATATTCTTTTAATCTTGAATTACCGTAATTACCTTTAACTACAATAAATAAAAGTCAAAAGTTACTATTCACCAAAAAATATTTTCATCTTATTGAACCAAATTTTCCTCCATGATAACAACCATGTATGTAGGATTTCTAAAATTCAATCCACATAAGTGGTAAAATTACATTTAAATGAAAAAGATAGTTTTTTAACTACCACTAAGTGGTTTCACTATTCATCGGAAATTGATGTTTTTCAGAAAAATACAAAAAATTCAACCTAAGAATTATTTGATATTATGAATTCAAAATTGATGTCTATTTTTCCAAATTCAAAACATATAAGTGACGTTAATTAATTTAAAAATTAATTCCCGCTGTTAAAACAAATATCATGTTTTTAAGAAACAATAACTATCAAAAGATTGATACTTGTTTATGTCCAATTTCGAAGTAAAATTAATTCCAATGACCCAAATTGGATAAAATGGTAAAAATATATTTCACTTTCGCTTTAAAACCAAATAAAAATATAATCTACACATATAAATAAATTAGATTAAAAGGTATTTTTTGAATTAAAATACAATATTTTTCACTATTCATTAAAAATGAACTTTATCAGAAAAATACCAAAAAATTACCCAAAGTTGATTTTGATGTCTCCATTATAGAGAAGGAATTTATTTGGTCAATTATAATGTATTAAAGTGACAAAAACTATATTTAAATAGGGTTCGCCATTAAAAGGTGGTAAATCGACATTTTAATGTAAATTATGCTTAAAATTAGATTTATTCACATTTTATGACTCTAACATTTATTGTATAAATGTAAATACATTTTAAAAACATGTATAATCATATTGTAGTTAGTTTTGTTCATTCCCACCAATACAATGTCTAGGAGTTAACTACCATATAAAATAATAATATTATATTATAAGTGTGCAATGTATGATTTTAAAGGAACCCGTCTTGCGTATCAGGTACGCTACCGAACATAGAAACCCTTTCAAAGTAAAATTTATATTTAATTCAAAAATATGAAAATTTCATATTCTTTATTTTCCTGGGATGTTACATCCTTCCCCCTTTTGGGAATTGCATCCTCACATTTTTAAAACTGGGCTTCGAAACTTCATTAAAAGTACCACATCTGATAAGAGTCAACAAAAATATCACCTTAAAAGAAAGAAAAAGAAGTACCAAGGTCAAATAAGACAACATATACAAAAATTCCATGAAAACATGGATATGGAAGTGAAACTAACTCTAATAGATTAATAGAGAGTGATAGAGAACATGATCATAGAATGTTGACCACCACAATACCATAATTTCGTGGTTGGGTAAAAGTCTAATGATAAAAGAAGGATTATATCATTTTTTCGTTAAGAAACATTTCATAGAGTTCAATAATTTTTTAAAAACAGGAATAATATCGTATGGTAATATATTTACTCATCATGTAGAGTGTCATCCTTTAATATAATTCTACCACAAACTCATCTTTTCTCCAAACGGTAAGTATTCAAGATGACATGTTCACATTGAAAGAACTATAATCAACTTATAGATAATAACATGATCTACAAAATATGAACTATATATTTCCTCTATATTTATACATTAACCAAAACAAAAATTGGTTAGCACGTGATCAGATAATCCCCAAAAGGATAATCCTTTATAAAAAGAAGTACTGCTTTTAATCTCCAAATTTTGTCAAAAAATACCCAAATTTCATCCAAGATCATTCAATAAATAGTTATCCATAAATTTATTCAAAGTAATATAAACTATGATTTAAACCCAAATCTCCAAAGGATTTAATCACATAGTATTAGAAGAAAAATCATAACATTTATCTCTAAATAACATTAGTTACTCTTAAAGTCTCATATTGAAAAGTAATTAACCTAATCACATATCCTCACTGATAGGTTAATAATTTTCATAGATAACCCATGATCAACATTTTCTAATTCACAAAATCATATCACTAAAGAGAATTAGTCAAACTAACTAGGGACTTCACGTAGTCCAGTGGTAGGTGATAAATTCCAGGCACACTTTTGTTGTGGGTTCGATTCCCACAGCTTCGTCTGATGCGACGGGTTGTCACACGGTCTGCGTGTTGTCCCTTTTCAAAAACTATATAATTTTATAACATTTCCAAAAGAGATAAATTTATCAAAAATAACCATAGAATATTTTTACCATGATGGTTTTCTAATAACTTTCATTTTGCATCCCAAAAATGTATTTACCTATAATTTCCTCAAATTCAAGGATCATATAAACCCAAATGGTTCTTTATAACTATATCCACAAAAGAAAATATTATTATTCCTTGAATAAAATTTTCATATATCAAACATTAGGGTTACACATACCATAAAAAGTCTTCTAATGTAATTTCCTTTATTAGAATAGTCTTAATACTTTTAAGGATTTCACCATCCTAAATTCTACCATAACTCTTGAATCCCTTATATGTTGACTTCTTACTCATTCAACATTCTTTATGATCCATTATCCATTCCTTTCCAACATATTCTGAAATACTTCTTTCCTAAAAACATAATCATGAATCATATCCTAAGATTTCAATAATAGGAAAACACATGTTAAGAAATAATCCATACCTTTCATTTTTCATTGTCAGTTTCTTCAACCTCAATCGGAATTGAATTAGGTATTGGTAACCAAATATTTGTACGATCTTGGTGATCCCATTCAGGAAACATCTTCGTAGTACATGTGTTTATATAATTACCATGCACACCACATTTAAAACATTAAATTGATCCCTCAGAAAGAACTTCTTTCCCTTTCCTAGAGTCAACTAGATATTTCCTTTTTCCAGGGAAGGTTCTCTCTTTATGACCTTCATTTCCACATCTATAGAATATTCTCGTCCCTTTAATGAATTTTCCTAGGTGTTTCTTTCCACATCCTTGACACAAAGGTTTTTGAACATACTTACCTTTATGATTATTACCTGAAATTCTATATGGTTTTTTTCTCTTGTATATATGATATATTATAAAGATCACTAAGGTTCAAGTGGTCAATAATGACTCAAGATAGTAGGTTGAGAATAACCACAAGAGTTATCATTGCAGATCTTATATCATTCAGTTGCTAATTCAGAAAACCGTCATAGCTTTCTTCACATCCACTATTACTTGGGTGCCAGCTAGATCCAGCCATTTACTAAAGCCAAAAAGGTCAGTCTGAGTATATTAGTAAAATAATCATATAATATCTTATGAGTAGGGTAAACACTAAGAAATAATTATTCATGTTATCTTTATCTTAATCACTTTATCTAAAAAAATATGACTCTTTTTGAAATCTTAACCATAATGGTAATTTCACTTATGCTTAAATAATTTCTTAACCTCTAAAGTTATCTAAACTGACCTCTGATACCAACTATAAGGACCCAGCCTTAAACTGTACATGATCATGAATTAAATGAATAATTCATATTGAGGATCTTTTCGGGTTTAGAGTTTTAGAAAATTAGGCCATAACTATTACATAACAACTTGAATATTACAAGTAGACAATACTAATAATTATCCATTTTTTATAAACTAAATACTCTTAAAAAGACACATGTCTAGTTCCATGTTTTATACAACATGGATTTTCCATGATCCCATCCTTGAACCTATCCATATTCAAGTCCTGTAGAAAACATTTCAAAAACATGGGATGAGCATAAAAAGCTCACTAAGGGATTCAAAAAGAAAGAAAATTGTTAGTTTTTCAAAACAGCAATTAAACTATGAATACTTTAACATAAGTAATACTTTTAACCTTTATGAAGTTGTAAATACTCTTCACTGAATAAAAGATCATTAAATACCCATTTGTAACCAAATGATTATCATAAAACCCATATAAAGAACACATAATATATAAAGGTAACTTGGGACATAAACATACTTAAATGGAATAATCATACGGTCGACTTCCTCACATATCACTAAATAGAATAGCTATACGGCCAACTTCCATACCCAATGAATTGGAGGTTATAACGTAACCACCCATCCTGGTATTCACGCCACCACCGGTCATATGGTTTATCACGTAACCACCTGTCAAATGTCCAAGTACCATTATAACACATAAAATATTGCAAATATAAACATTTCACTAATAAAATTTCATTTTCAATCATAAGAAGTAATTTCATGATATTGAAATAATCAATCTATTTTCAAAAACCATTAAAATAGTGATTTTTAATCAATGTGTCTCATACCACTTTGAAGATTTTAAATGATTTATCATTTGAAAATATTAATGTCCATATAAATAAATCTTAAAACCCATTTTTAAAAAATGGACATTAATGAGAAATATTTAGAATAATTAATCTTTAAAACATTTAAAATGATATTTTAGTTAAAGAGTTTTTATCAAAATAAAAGGCTCTTGAATATAAAAAATTTTGGGATATCATTTAATCAAAACATTATAATATCATGAGATTAAAGGGATTCCTGATATAATATGTTAGAGGACAATATATACATCATATAAGAGGGAATTGGTGCATAACAACAATGAAGTCTCAATGGAAATGGAAATTGAGATAACATCCATTATAAAGATGGTATCCTTAAATTAAGGATAAATCAATATAATAATTGGCAAACATAAATACACCAAATATAAGTGGATATTAAGTGTAAATAAATCAGAGGCCATTCACACATATTCATAGAATTACATATTCAATAACTACAAGTTGAACCCAATGAAATCGGAATTGGGTTATGACGTTCCCTTGAAAAAATTCGATAGCCTAACGTCACCACTTTAAAATTCAGAAAATTAGTTGATGAGATAAAAAGGGTATCTAATCACTTGGACATAATGTTTTCATCAATAAGGATACATAAGAATATATACTAACATAAAAAATGTAAATTAAAAGACCTAACAAAAAGAAGTCTTTTAAAAAGTGGAGGGTGAATAGTTCCCTTACCGATTTGGTAAGTTAAAAGTCATATGCCACATGAAAGAAGAATCATACAATGACGATGTAAATACCCATAAATTAATGTATCCTACACAAATAATACAATCATGGGTAGTATATACACCACAGAAAAGTAATTAGTGGAAAATATAGCATGAATCTCATAGGGATAAAAAGTGAGATGAAAACCCCTTACCACGTTGTAATCAATTGAGTCGTATGACCCAAAGTTAATAACCACCAAATGAATCACAGAATACCATGAATATAATGATAATAAATATAATATATATAATAAGGAAGTACACAATACACTACATGCAATAAATAAGTGGCGAACAATGGAAATCTCACTGAATTAAAAGTGAGATAAGAAAATCCCTTACCTCATTGTCCGACTTGACTCGATCGTTGTTTATTCTACTGAATAATTAACGAAAGATAATTTATACATTATTAAGAACCTTTTTAAAGTTTATTATTCTTTTTATATCACTTATTATCATGTTATAAACATTATTTAATCATTTATGTTAATAATGTTCGTTTTGTCGATATTTGGTACTTGAGTAAAAAATGGACTTCTTATAATTACATGTTGTTCATGTGGTTAATGTTTCATTATATCCAGAATGATATTAATGATTTGGATATCATATATATCATATATATCCCGTATATACATGTATTTATAATAGTAAATAACATTTGGAGGTATGAAATGAAATGCACCGTTCATGGAGACAGTAAGCCGTACGTACGCATGAACGCTACTTTCATTTATATTTCTTATTTTAAATGGAATTAAATCATAATTATAAAGAGGTATATTATAATTCCAGTGTAATATCATATATAATATCATTAACTCAATCCTTTATACATCATACACAAGGAATTAACAAATTACATCACTTTGAGGGGGCGGTAGTCTGCAATTCCTCAAATGAGATTATCGTATTTACCCACTATGGAAACCATAATGGCTTGATATAATTGGGTAGTAAAGAAGAATTACGAAATCATAAACATAATATATATCATATATAAATACAGTTCCATCATAATGGACACCATGAGAGGCGGTAATATGTAATTGAATAATCATCATTTCGTGAGGCCTTAGTTTTCCATCCACAGAAACATTATGTTCTTCAACCATTAGATGGAGGTGTGTGTAAGTGTAGTTCGAATAATTCTCATAACGAAATTCTAGTATATTGAGGATACTGTTGTTGTTACAAAATAAAGTAAATAAAAAGATTTTAGGAGTTGGATAAATAAAATAAAAGAAACCAATTTAAGAAAAATTGTTACCTTTAATTTGGTAACTTCCATTGGTTTGAACCAAAAGGACTCCTTGAAGTTCATTATGACTAAGGTAAGGATTTTCGAGGAGGATAGGGATGTAGGGAGCCTAATTGGGCAGTGTTTGGTCAAGCCAAATGGATTTAGAGGTGTGAGGAATTTCATAGAACTGGTCTCCTTTTATAAAGGAGAGGAGGGGCTCTTTAAGAAAGTGTGAAAACATTATTTTATTATAAACTTATCTTCTGTTTCAAAAAGGTCCAAAACATTTTAATGTCGAATATAAGATGACTCATAACCGAAAAAAAATAATCCAATCAGAATACGATATGTTTTAGATAATATTTTAATCATTATAATCTTATTTATTTTAATCATTTATTAATGAGGTAAATAATGCATCATTATTGTTTCATACATAATTTAATTTATTAGATGTTTAAAAATTGTAAAAAAATACTATCATGTAGGAAATTTATTTATCATTCCAATTAATTTTTATAGTCTAAATTAGGACTTATATATCACCATATAAAAAGTAATTACTAAACGATTTTTGTTAATGTCAATTTTTCCTTTACATTAAATTAATTAATCTAAATTGTCATTTTCACTCCCATGTGGAACAATGGGGTCCCAAAATCGACCCAAAGATGCTCATGGTCGTTAATGACCCAACCAATAATTTTTGGACAAGTGTTAAGGTAATTGTGAATTATTATAATATTCTTTTAACCTTGAATTACCCTCTTTACCTTTAACCGCAGTAAATAAAAGTCAAAAGTTACTATTCATCAAAAATTATTTTCTTCTTATTGAACCAAATTTTACATCTTGATAACAAACATGTATGTCGGATTTTTGAAATTCAATTAAAAGAAGTGGTAAATTTTTATTTTAATGAAAAAATCAGTTTTTTAACTACCACTAAGTGGTTTCACTATTCATCAAAAATTGATGTTTTTAGAAAAATACAAAAAATTCAACCTAATAATTATTTGATATTTTGAATTCAAAATTTTTGCCTATTTTTCCAAATTCAAAACATAGAAGTGGAATTAATTAATTTAAAAATTAATTCCCACTGTTAAAACAAATAGCGTGTTTTTAAGAAATATTAACAATCAAAAGATTGATACTTGTTTATGTCCAATTTCAAAGTGAAATTAATTCCAATGACAAACATTGGATTAAATGGTTAAAATATATTTCAATTTCACATTAAAACCAATTAAAAAGATAACCTAACCATATAAATAAATTATATTAAATGGCACTTTTGAATTAAAATTCAATATTTTTAACTATTCATTAAAAAATGAACTTTATCAGAAAAATACAAAAAAAATTATCCAAAGTAAATTTTGATTCCCCCATTCTAAAGAAGGATTTTATTTGGTCATTTATAATATATTAAAGTGACAAAAACTATTTTAAATAGGGTTTTCCATTAAAAGGAGGTAAATCGACCTTTTAATATAAAATATGCTTAAAATTATATTTATTCACATTTTAAGCCTCTAAAAATTATTGTATTTATGTAAATAAATTTGAAAAACATGTATAATCATATTGTAGTTAGTTTTTTTTATTACCACCAATACAATGGCTAGGAGTTAACTACCATATAAAATAATAATTTTATATTATTAGTGTGCAACGTAAGATTTCAAAGGAACCTGTTGTTGCGTATCAGTTACGCTATCGAACATAGAAACCCTTTCAAAGTAAAATTTATATTTAATTCAAAAAAATGAAAATTTCTTATTAATTATTTTTATGGGATGTTACAATTTTCCTCACTTAATATGATATTTTTAATATTTTTATCCAACCTTCTTTGAGGATTTACGGTCCCCTGAATCTCACACGAACTAATAGCCTGACTAAGAAATATTAAATTCAGTATTCAAAAGTTTTAAATTTTCATTTTTTATTATAAAACACCTTTTAAAAATTTATTTAATTTCTCCACTAATAAATCAACATTTTCACTTATAGAATTTATAATTTATCCAAATTGGTTTTTATTATCTTTATAAAAGTATCATGATTTTAAAAATAGAATAAAACTGAAAAGAAAACATACCTACAAAACGATGGATGGGATCATAGAAAACCTAATATTTGGGCCATAATTGTGAGCTGAGATTGTTTATAAGAGGAATTTTTTATGTGTAACCCCATTTTCATTAGGGAAATGTGTGTGACTAAAAGAAAATATATTTTATATTTTAATAATCTTACTTCATAGAAAATTATAATTCTAAATATCATGTCCTCTTATATCCTTGAACCAAAAATATTTCCAACTATATTCTAAATGAATACATGAAAAAAAATGTCTCTATATTATTCCATTTTGTATGATTTTTTCCTCAAAAAGAAAAAATTAAATAAAAATATTGAGGTTCTGAGTATGCATATGTCTCTCTCACTTATTAGAGCTAATCTGTTAGCTCACACACTATAAAAAAAATAGAAACAGAGGGGATGATTCATCGACATAGTGTCATATCCTTCTGATTTTTGATCTACACCCAATTATCCAACAAATTGGTTCCAACCTTTTGTCCATATCAATATATTAAATATAATTTATAGGTTCTTTCCTATATCTTCTCATATAAAACACATTGAATGCGTCATGCACCTGCTCCCCAAATAGGGGTACGACAAGGTGGTAAGAAACATCTCCATCCCTCTACAAGATCTTGAATGGCCTAATGGTCCTCTGGTATAACATGGATCCCTAACCAAATCATCATAATCAACATCGTGGGGAAGAATGTCAATATAACATGTTTTCCCATTACGAAAAAAACTAAAAACAATGTTGATCTATTTATTATTATTCATGCTATGGTATTTCTTCATCCACTATCATATGTCCTAGACCTTCGCTATTTTTTCCTACAACAACTCTGTCCCAACATGAGGTTCTTTGCCCATGATATTTCAACATATGGGTGGCCTATATTGTCTCTCATATAGCTCCTAAAACGTGATATGATGATAGTATAGTTATTCCTATTATTTTATGAACTCTAAACCAGTTCCAAGTGATCTTCCCTACTCTTTCCAAATTCAACCATGAAATACCTCATCATATCGTCAAACACATGGATAGTGTGATCGGTCTACCCTTATATCTTGGTGTGACTAGCTGTACTAATCATAATCAGGGACCTGAATTTCACTTGTAGGGATCTCCACAACTATGACACAAATCATGCCTCACAATCTGATATAATAGTTGAGTGATCTTGATGAGGGTGAATGGTTTTAGATACACACAAATTCCCAAAACTATGAAATGAACTCTTCTCCCTGATTGAATAGATGTTCCCTAACTTAGTGAGTCATTCAACTATCACCTTTTAGAAATCAGGGTATTTTTCTATTCATGAAATCCATGTTAATAATTTAATAGATATGTCACCCCATTTCCACTCTAATATGTCAAGAGACTGTAACCAACATGTCACAATATAGTGATCATCCACCACCTACTGACATGTGAGGAACCTTGAATTGAAAGTATGAATAGACTATCTCATTCCAAACAACAAAAAATTCCAACCAAGGACTGCATACATATTTAAAACACCAATATTTGAGAAAAATTATATGTATGAAACTCTCACTTCACCCCCTCTCACATCGTGACAAGGATGACAACTCATCCATGGAAATGGATGAAGTTATTCCCCCTATCATAAAATACATCCAATGAATCTCTTGGGGATATTTGGTCACAAAAAACCTCAATGCGGTTTCTTACAAACACAGACTCTCTCTTAGACTAAAGTAGTGGATGATTCAACACTATCAACTGATGAAAATTTCCACCCTCAAACTCAGACAAGGTCTAATATATGGATGATAATTGATTTTACGCCTCTCGATCCAATGGAGCACGGGAATTCCTACTTAGGGAATCTACTGCCAAATTTCTATTCATGCGAGAATAGACAATCTAAAATTTATAGACTTGAATGAACTACAAACAGTGGCTTAGTCTTAGAATCATCTATCTACCTTCATGACAACACTCTTAAAACTCTGATGGTCTGAGTAAATGGAAATGTGCTCCCCGAAAATATTGGTCCTCCACATATTTAGGTAAAAGAATAATGTGCCAAGATCTATTACATGAATTTTATAGTTATACTTATGGGATCCCAACTTCAGAAACACATATGTGAATACTGACTATCTTTAAAAATACAAAAATCTGAGCCCGAATCATGAGGAGTTCCAATATAATAAAAACTATATTCCCTCCTCTAGTTGTCTCAAATTAGGATCACTCATCTACCTCAGCATGTAATCCTCAAAAGACCTGTGTAATGGCTTATTCAAGGTAAATGTATTTTCTTCTAGCATTATGGAGTTATATAGGGATTCAATAATATATAAGTTTTTCAAAATACTATAGTTTTACCTTTACACACTATGAAAACTCGTCACCTTTGATATTCTATTGGATTTCTACCATAAAAGCATTACATTGATCTTTTCCAGTTCCACATCAAATCCATTTTCAGATATAAAACCCTTAAAATGTGAACCTCACGGTTCTATAATTATAACTTCTAGATCATCCCATATAGATGGACCTCCGGAAGAAAATATCATACCATACTCATGTACTCTTCATTCTATTTCTATGATTTACTGTATATGAGTACGTCAAAAATGAAGAAAAAAAAATTCCATATATGTCAATAAAATAAGTTTCGTCAAATCCATAAACATAGTAGGGGAATTATAAACATGGAAAAGAACCACCAAGAACTATTAGTGTCTGATGGAAAATCAGAATGCCAGGTTTGGTATATTAACCTTGGTAAATATAATCTAGTGGTAGCCTAACCTTACATCATTCTTCTAGAATGATATTACACCTTACTGTTGATCAATGATATTGTCAATCCTCAACTAGTGATACCTTTTATTTATTGTTTTTTGGTTCCAGTGATGATAATCCACACAATATAGAAAGCTCCTATACGCCTTTTCATTAACAAAACTGAAGATACCTAGGTGTCACATTGGGACTAATCAGGATAAACACTTATGGGTAAATAATAGAACACACATTCCTTTTAAATAACATTACTATCATTATATGATATGGTGTAATCAATATAGAAATGTAATTATTTAAAAATAAATACCATATAATCAATAAATAGATAATAATATTATCTAGAGATAATGTCATTCTAAAAATATGATGGATAATTTGATAAATCTTAATCAATATGGAAAGGAAAATATCTGAGTATACATGAAATTTAATCAATATTCTATGAATGAAATTCATATTGAGTTAATGTAATTAAAATAATCAAATGCATAAAAAGAGAACTCTTAATGATAGAAACTATTAATTATTTGATTTTATATCTCTGACACATGACACTTCTACCATCAATTCCTTTTGAAAAACATTTAAAACTATACGTTGAATCTCGTTAAATTTAGACAACTGATTTGACTCATGAGAAATACTAATTCAATGAGGGGATATATAATTAATATTCACACCATTCACTAATGTTCCAAACCATTGCTCAAATAATTAATGATGAATTTTATTCATGAATCATTATTCATTATCAATTTTAATATTTATTGAGTTGAGGTCTGATATTTATGAATATTCCACTTGTTAATAAGATCACATTAAATATAAATAATAGATGTCAAAATGGTATTTAGTTTTTAATATAATCATATCCATCATAAATGAATATGAATATTTAATAGATATTTATTGTTTTATCAAATGTGATCATAAGAAATTAATTTTGTCACGATAAATATAACAATCTCAATAGAAAGTAAATTTTAAAAGAACTTTTACCACATTGTAATTTTTATTTCAAATCTTCTTGGAATATATTATTCAAATTAAAACATATAATACCATGATTTATTAATTAAAAATGTTATTACTTATCCTAGTAAAATGATATAAATAGTATAAATTAAATTAGGTGACTAATATTAATATATGACTCAATCAAGGGATGTTGTGATGAAGTCCCTTAACTGGTACTTAAATTTGGTTGAATGCGAATTAACCTATGGGGTAATGGTTTTAAAATTATTATTAACATATATATATATATCATATTAATATTTAAAATATATTCTATGTTCCTTTTATAAAATCTTATAATCCACTCATTAAAAATAAATCATTATTTTCTTTGTTTTAGGTTTTAATTTCCTTGTTTTCATGTTCATTTTTTGTCTCAATTTTTTTTATTATATATTATATACATCATCATATTCACCATAATTATAACTAAATAATTATAATATTCATAAATCAATTATAATGTTAATAACAATAAATAAATATGGATCTGAGAAAATAATTATGTTCTAATCATAGAGGTGGTAGGTCCTTCGTACACATTGGTAACATTTTTATTTTTCAATGATCACAATGAAAAAGAGGTAAGTAATATTTAATATTTCATAATATATTTATATAAAATTATTTCCTTAAATATACTTATAAATATCATCTATGTGGGGGTGGTGAAACTAGGGATTCACGTCACTTCATGGAAGTGGTAGTCCACACATTCACGAACAATGTCATCATCATTAAGTAAAATAAAAGGTAGGGAAGAAAAACATATATTATCTTATAATAATGATAAATATATCATGAATATCATAATTATTTAATTTATATCAAATATATTAATTTACATTATTAATATTACCTTCTATGTAATGTTATAATGAAAAAAATAAAATCTCTTCACTTGGTGATGGACCACCATTCACACGAGAAGCCTAATTTTATCACATAAGGGATGTAATGTGAAAATTTATATGTAATATAATGAAAAAAATTGAATAATTATCTTATTGAAATCATATATATAATTTATATACTTCATTATACCCACTTATGTGAGGCGTTACTGGAAAAATAATTTTCATCGGTTTGCGAGGTGGTTGTCTGATGTACCATGAAAGATGATTTCGTAACCCAATTGATTAATTCCAGGATTCGTATATGCAATTACCCTAAAATAAAAAAATATATGTATAAAATATATACTGAGGTTATAATATCATCATTTATTAATAATAATTAATGGTGTTGGAGGAAAAAATAAAATTAAAACACTTGCTAAAGAATGTTACCTCTTTCTCTGGTAAGCTCCTTACGTATGCACGAAAGTCCCCCATTGGATGGATTCATAAGATAAAACAAGGCATCCAAAATTAGAGAATGTAATTTTGGATGGTATTTTTTATGGTAATTTCTTTTCCAAAATATTTTATGGTGTGATGAAGAGAGAATACATGGTGTCCAATTATAAGTGAGGAGAGTGGTTCAATTGTAATTTCTATATTGAAAAAGGTATAACCACATTTTTTCACAAACCAAAAGGGTCCAAAATAATGTATTATTAAGAATAATAAATTATGGAGTTCAAATATTTCAATAAAATTTATTTTAAATGACTTTTAGGTAATTTTATACATTAAATTTTTAGTTTAACCCCTAGTAAATTGTTATTTACCATAATGACATTATTAACTTTTACTGTTTTCACAATAATGTTTTGTAAAAAATTAATTGAGATTACAAGATAAAATAAATTACGACTCATACAATGATTTAATCTATTTATCAAGAATCCTATTACATAAGTGGAAAATTTTATGTTAAAATTAATTACACAGGACCGATGAGATAATGATTTTTTTAAAAGAAAACCTTCAAAATATTACAATGTTTTTATATAAAAATTCATCATGAAATTGAATAAAATAGAATATATTTGAATAATTGGTATATATTTAATCTAATTTTACTGTAAAATAAATTTAAAATATAATTTTACTTTATATAAAAAATTTCAATGAAAATGCGATTTTCAATTACAATATAGTGTTTTTACTATTCATAGAAAAATGATTCATTTCAAAAATATCACAACAAATCTTTGTAATATATTTTTGATATTATAAATTTAAAAATTAATTAAATTATAACAAATAATTTTATAGATTTATAAAAAATTAATTTTTAATTATGTTGTCAATGTGAAAATAAATCATTTTTTTAAAATTTAATGTATTTTAAAAAAATCATTTTCATTTGAATACTTATTAATTTATATTTAATAAATATATAACCAATTAATTTTTTTAAACACGTACACAATATAGTTTTTATAATTTAGTTATTATTATTTATATCTGCCAATTTAACGCCTATTGTAAAGACCTGTAAATTTCAAGGAAATTTTTTTTCTTAATTTTCTTTGGAATTTTACAAGAGCTCAGTTTCTGACGGCACCTGATTCTGAGGCCCGGTGTACCCGGAATCATTTTCCGAAGTTTGGCTCAGGTACGTTCAGTGAACGGACGAGCGGGTTTTATTAACTTTTGAACCGGTGCCCAGAATCGAATTCTAAGGGCAACGATGAAATCGTAGTGCCGGTATTTTCTTAGAAACACCTCTTCCGGAGTTGCGTTTACTCGGTTGTGGTGTTTAATTTTTGGGCTTAAAGTTATGAAATAAAATAAATTGTTCGAATTTTTTTTTTATTTAAGCCACTTGAAGCCACTTGAAAGCCACTTAAAATAAGTTGAAGGGGACAAGATACTATCCAAAAATATCCTACCATCTTGGTAGGATATTTGCGAGGTGGGGCCCGCACGAGCCCCGCCGTTTCTTTTCCGCTAAGTAACGCACCCGCGAAAACCCGTCAATATGAAAGTAAACTGACGCGTTTTCTTAAATTCTTAATGAACCATTTAATTGGATGGTTTATTTTGTGAATTAAATGGGAAGTTTCTTTCGTTGAATTAATTCTACGAATTAATGGGTCGTTACTTACCACTTTTTGTTTGTTGGCGTAATAATAAAATAAGACCAACACAACATTTGGAGGATTACATGTTGAGAGGTTTTGACATAGTTCTTGAGCCATCATCCTCCTTCGCGAAGAATGAAAATAACGCGAAGAACGCGAAGAACGCGAAGAACACGAAGAACGCCATCACCCTCGGAGTTTGACGACGCTTCATCTGAGACGTTCTTCCCCGCCCTGATCTCCGATCACCAACTGCTTGAGGTAAGAGATCTCAGGTTTCTTTTTAATCTCCTTTGTGGGTTTGAACAAAACACGGGTTTAATTCTTTACAATTAAATCTTTTGTCTCTTGGTCTGTTGAGTTCGTCGACGCAACGCCGGATTCCGCGACGACGCGATGCCCTTCCGCGACGACGCGACGCCTTCCGCGACACGACGAACGCATTCTTCCGCGACGAGCAATTCCGCGAAGAACACTCACGCGCGATGACTTGTCGAGGTAGGGATTATGTTTTGGAATTCCCTATTTCCCGTGAAGTTTTCTTTAAATTAAAGAACCGGATTTCTCATGAACAATTTTAGTTAATTAAAATTGTTGTTACATGTGTTGAATTATTTCTTCTCCCGTTGTTTTTATCTAACGCGGAGGGTGCGGGCCAAACGAACACGGCCCGACAACCCTCCGCCATCCTTCGTTGTTGTGCGGATTTGACGGGAGATGACGGAACGTGCCGCAACAGAAATTTGTTGATTCCGCAGTGAAGAGCGAGTCCCGGGAGGAGCAGCGGTGCAAACGGGAACAGCATCGGACCACCGGAGCGACTCCGGTGGCCTGCGGAAGATTCCGGCAGCGTGGGTCATTGGCGCGGCGGCGCCCCGCCGCGCCGCCTGACGAGACTGCCGCGGCTTCAGCCGTGGCAGCAACGGACAATGGGCATGCGGCCGCACGGTTCCGGTTCGCCCGCACGGGACGCGGAAAAAGCCGCGTCCGCAGATCTCTAGCGCGGCCCACGCGGGGCCGCGACAACTCCAGACCGCGGGGGCAGCGCCCAGGCGCTCGGCCGAGCCGAGCAAGGCCGGTCCGACCGGCCGGGCCGCGGCCTGGCTGGACCGGACGGGTTCGGACCGGGTCGGGTCGACCCGGTTCGGCCGACCCTAGGGGGGGGGGGTCGGCCTAGGCCTGGACCCCCCGTCTTCGGACCATTTTCGGTCAAATGCCCGTAACATGAGCTAAGGGCCTCCGAACGACGCGCCGTCAGGGGAAATGCGATACGTGGATCGAGACGGTCGTTTCGGTATATCACACTCAAGGTTTCGGAATACTTTTGGTTCGGCCGGGTTGGTTCGTACACGAAACCAACTGGGCCCTCGGAGCGGAAACGCTCATATTTTGAGCTACGGACGTCCGATTGATGTACCGTCAGCTTTGTTGAATTCCTCTAAGTGAGAAAGATCTTTTGGCACACTCCTCCCGAGGTTTGGATGCAGGTGGAGTATGGTAGGGTTGGTTTTGCCTTAAAAACCAACCGGGCACCTGGGACGAAAAAGCCAATAACTCTCAGACCGTGCGTCCGATTGATGCGCCGTCTGCGACGTTGACTTCCTATTGATGATACGGAACTTTTGGATACATCAACTTCGGACTTTGTGTCAGTTGATGTATCGGCGTCTCGGCTCGTGGAGCAGACCCTCCCGAACGAGCTTGCTGTGTGCGTGAACCCTAGTACTGGCTGCGACTGCGACGACGGCTGTGCAGAGATCCTTAGTGGACTGCGACGACGGCTGTGCAAAGATCCTCAGTGGACTGCGATGACTACAACACTGAGCGATCCTACGTGGATCAGTGCTACAGGTCTTGTGTGGGCCTGATCCTGTGTGGTTCTGATCCTGTGTGGGTCAGCGCTCATCGGTTCTGTGTGAGCCAACGCCTACAGGTCCTGTGTGGGCCCGATCCTGTGTGTGTCATTGCGGGGGTTAGTTACCTATCGATCCTTTGTGGTTCTGATGACTTAGATGGATCAGTGATCATCTTTATCGTAATCCGAAGAATTATACTTGTGTGAGTTGAATCTTGAGTTACTCTCCTTTGTGGATTGTGTTGAGCAATCCTGTGTGGATTTACTATTTACTCTCCTTTGTAGATTGTGTTGAGCTATCCTATGTGGGTTACTGTTTACTCTCCTTTGTGGATTGTGTTGAGCTATCCTGTGTGGGTATACGTTTTTGCTTACCTGTGTGGACTGGGTTGTTCTTAGGCTCGGACATTGGAGCCGAACGGGAATTGATGACATAGATATATGTATGGGCATATACCTAAGCAGTGTCGATTGATACTTTGTGATTGTATCTTTACTTTGTGGATTATCCTTTGTGGATTTCGGGAGACCTTCAGGGGTCTCGGGGTCCCTACTGAGTAGCTTATACTCACCCCTACACGGGAAATGACCGCACATCGTGGTGTTGGTTTGCGACGACGGGCAGCGCTGATCGAGGTGGAGGCATGCGGAGCAGGACGGTACCTGGAGGTGGACCACTGGGCGGGACGTACTCGGAGTGGACAGCTAGACCGAGGAGCTGTGGAGGCTATCTGTACCCACCCTTCAGGTGGGACCTTCAGAGGACGGCTCGACGCTGCGGATTTTCCTTTCAGTTTATGTTTTCCCCTTTTAGTTGTACTTACAGTTGGGCTTGTATTTCCGGCCCCTTTTACTTTCAGCACAGCTTGTTACAGTTTTTACTTAGTGTTTACTTTTCCGCGTGCTTACTCTGTGGTTCTTGTTTACTTTTCAAAGGCAATGCCTTCCCTTTTTCTGGGATTTACGCCTTGGGGCTAGTCTCCAACCCCTGGCCTATGGAAGGCGGGCTTGGGGTAGTCATGGCACGGGCCCCGAGGATGGGTCGTGACAAATTGGTATCAGAGGTGGTCGGTTCTACCGCAGACTCTGATCTTTCTTCTATGTGAAGAAATAGTGTTTAGCGAATTGGGTGTGGTTATCAGTCCAGGGAGTCCAGTGTTGGTGCGGCAGCCGAAGTATCCATACACCAGGACCCTGACTTCTGATTTCTGACTTAATGCACGAAAACATTGATTGCATGTGTGTTTCAAGTTTTCATTGTGGTTACTTGTGTCATCTCACCAGGTATAATGTTCTGACCGTGGCACACTTGTTTCCTTTTCAGATGGCCCCACGACGACAGCCATCTAGGGTTCCGAGAGTAGAGTGCGACGACAGCCCGCCGACCGACGAGGCCTCGGTACAGGGCTCGTTGACAGTAGAGGCATCGGCGGTACCTTTACCCACCGAGCCCCCGATGCTTCCAGCGCCGACCGCTGACGATGCACGTCACCTCGGAGCTCTGCACGAGTTCTAGCGCCAGCGACCACCCAGGTTTCGTGGGGAGACGGACCCCCAGGCCGCTGAGGACTGGCTGGAGGTGGTCGTACGAGTTTTCAGGCTAGTGAGAACACCAGTAGACCTCATGGTGATCCTCGCGGCGAGCCTACTGCACGCAGCAGCGGGACGATGGTGGAGCTTGATGCTCTAGGTGCATGATGAGGCCTCTCTCATCTGGATGGACTTTGAGATCCACTTTTGCTCAGAGTTCGTCCCGGCCACCCTCAGTGTGGTGCACATTCAGGAGCTTCTTCAGCTGCGGCAGGCAAGCTTGACGGCCGCCAAGTACACGGCGAGGTTTACTGACCTTTCCCGCTACTCGACAGACATTGTACGGGACCCCTTCTTCAGGGCCCGAACCTTTGAGCAGGGTTTGAGACACGAGATCAGGGCATCGCTGATCTCCCTCAGCATCCCGACCCAGGAAGGGGTGCTAGAGTGAGCCCTTCTGATCGAGAGATTTCTGGCAGAGTCCACAGCGAGACCTACCGCAGGGCAGCAGGTAGCGGAGTCTTCGGCAGCAGGTAGCCGACGGATGACTCAGTGTTCCAGACAGACCAGACCTTCCGGCAGACGGCCTCGGGACACTGGCTCAGCAGTGCGGGGCACACAGCGCGGAGCCAGTCTTCCGAGAGGTAGGCAGTGCTACGCGTGCGGTGGGTAGGGCCACATGGCTCGTGACTGCCCGACCCACCGTACCGAAGAGCAGTAGACGGTGGAGGGGCCACCCAGGCAGAGGCATAGGGTCGACTGTGGCGGTCCGCAGGGAGGAGGATGACGAGGTAGAGGAGCTGGCCGAGCAGCAGGTGGTGGGCGACGCTTTGAGGCTCTGCCACCACCACCACCAGGAGGTCTTCCCCGACCCCAGGGAGCTGGCGGGCAGAGACAGGCCCAGCTCCATGTAGTGGAGGCCTATGACCACGGCACGCCAGAGATGATTCGAGGTACGATCTATGTCTATTCCACTCTTGCAGTAGTTCTTATAGACACAAGAGCGAGTCACTCTTTCATAGCCACTGCCCTTGTTCGGATCTCGGAGATTCCGACAGAGCCGTTGGCTCGATCCTTACGGCTATATACTCCTACGGGAGCAGACTCGACGATTACACACTAGTGCCAATAGTGTGAGCTTACTCTAGTAGGCGAGAGCTTCGGCTGAGATCTTCTTGTAGCGGCTTTGAGGCCTTACGACGTCATCTTGGGCATATATTGGTTATCTACGGTCCATGCACAGATTGACTGCATTAGGCGCAAGATGCGATGTGTGCGCACCGACGGGAGAAGGTTCACCTTCACCGGCGAGAAGGGAGCCTTTGCAGCACATGATGGACTCTCTCATATGAGGGGATAGCCCATCACTCATTAGTTGGCTAGCTTCATCCTTGGAGTAGTTGACGTGTGGAGTCCTAGTTTTCCTACAGTGGTGGATCAGTATGCGGACGTCTTCCCCGACGACATTCCAGGGCTACCTCCTCGCAGAGAGGTAGACTTTTATATTGACCTGTACCCCGGGACAGCCCCGATATCCACTCCAGCATATCGGATGGCCCCCACTGAGCTTCGAGAGCTGCAGGTACAGTTGGAGGACTTTCAGGGCAAGGGGTTCATCCGACCCAGCGTTTCACCCTGGGCTTCCCCGATTTTGTTTGCCAAGAAGGCGGACGGGAGCGTGCGACTGTGTGTCGACTATCGTCGCCTGAACCAGGTGACAGTGAGGAACAAGTATCCGCTACCGAGGATAGATGACCTCTTTGATCAGCTCAAGGGAGCACGGTGGTTCTCGAAGTTAGACCTCAGGTCAGGCTATCATCAGCTCAGAGTTCGAGACGAGGACATGCAGAAGATGGCCTTCAGGTGTCGGTATGGCCACTATGAGTTATTGGTTCTACCTTTCGGCGTAACCAATGCCCCATCAGTGTTCATGATCCTTATGAAAAGGATCTTCCAGCCATACCTCGATCGATTTGTCGTGGTCTTCATCGACGACATTTTGGTGTACTCGACCACGGAGGAGGAGCACACCTACCACTTGCGGGTTGTACTCGACACACTCCGAGAGCACCAACTTTATGGAAAGCTCTCAAAGTTCCAGTTCTGGTAACGTGAGGTCCACTTCTTGTGGAACCTCATTTCTGAGGCGGGAGTTGCAGTGGATCCCGTGAAGATCGAGGTAGTGCTAGCTTGGGAGCCACCCAAGAGCATGATGGAGGTGCGAAGTTTCTTGGGTCTAGCCAGTTACTATCGGAGATTCGTGCCAGACTTCTAAAGAGTTGCGGCGCTACTCTCAGCATTGAAGAAGAAGGGGAAACCTTTCATGTGCTCAGATAGATGTCATCAGAGCTTTCAGGAGCTGAGATAGAGATTGACCAGCGCACCTATCTTGAGGTTGCCTGAGGAGGGAGTTGGATACATAGTCTACCGCGATGCCTCAGGGTCTGGACTCGGGTGTGTCCTGGTGCAGGAGCAGGCCGTTATTGCTTATGGGTCACATCAGTTGAGCCCTCATGAGCAAAACTATGCTACCCATGACCTGGAGTTAGCAGCAGTGGTTTTCGCTCTGAAGACTTGGAGGCACTATCTGATGGGCGAGTGCTTTAAAGTCTTTTCTGACCACCAGAGTCTCAGGTACATCTTCTCTCAGAGGGACCTGAACCTGAGACAGCGGCAATGGCTCGAGTTCCTCCAGGAATATTACTTTGAGATAGTCTATACTCCTGGGAAGGGGAACGTGGTAGCCGATGCCCTCAGCAGGAGGACGGGCATCCAGCTACTTGAGGAGGCGATAGAGAAGCTAGCTGCTTTGCAGATATCCTTCGTGGATAGAGATGGAGCATTATTACTTCAGCCTATCACAGTCACCCCTCCACTACTGCAGCATGACAGAGAGGCACAGCGTGAAGATGTTGACTGTGAGACACGGCGTGCACAGATATCCTCAGTAAAGGCACCTGATGGTTTCTCCCTTGGAGCAGAGCACGACGTCCTTTTCAGAGGACGTACCTTGGTGCCAGTCACTTTACGAGAGGAGGTGCTGAGAGAGTTTCACACTTCTCCTCTGGAAGTGCATCCTAGAGTGGAAAAGATGTACCAGGACCTCATACGACAGCACTGGTGGCCGGGCATGAAGAAGGCTGTGGAAGAGTTCGTTTCACGGTGCCTCACCTGCCAGCAGGTGAAGGCAGAGCATCAGGTACCAGCAGGCATGGTACAACCCTTGGAGGTCCCGGAGTGTAAGTGGGATGGGATATCTATGGACTTCGTGACTGGAATTCCACGCACTTCCGGAGGTCACGACTCCATTTGGGTGATTGTGGACCGACTCACCAAGTCGGCACACTTCTTACCCATCAGAGAGCAGGGCTCAATGGAGAGATTGGAGCATATCTACGTTCAGGAGATTGTACGGCTTCACGGTGTGCCATCGACTATCGTCTCCGATCAGGATGCTTGTTTTAATTCCTGTCATTGGAAGGGGTTGCAGGAGGCGTTCGGGATGAAGCTACGTCTGAGCACCGCCTTTCACCCACAGACAGATGGTCAGACGGAGAGGACCATTAATACTCTCGAGGACATGCTCCGCGCATGTGTCCTCGACTTTGGTCGTAGCTTGGAGGACCACCTACCCTTGGTGGAGTTCGCGTACAACAACAGCTACCCCTCCACCATTGGGATGGCACCATACGAGGCGTTGTACGGCAAGCCTTGCAGATCTCCTTTGTGATGAACAGACCCTGGGGAGTCAGCACTTGTGGGACCAAAGATGGTCCGGGCCACGACAGAGAAGGTCCAGGTCATCCAAGAGTGGATGAGGACAGCTCAAAGCCGGAAAAAATAATATGCTGACAGGAGGGGGAGGCCACTAGAGTTTGAGGATGGCGACCACGTCTTCTTGCGTGTCTCACCTCGACGTGGGTTGCAGAGATTTGGCCGAGGCGGCAAGTTGTCTCCATGCTTCATCGGACCTTTCCAGGTCCTCAGCAATATTGGCGAGGTGGCTTATCGCCTGGCTCTACCACCTCAGTTGCACCGGGTGCACGACGTCTTCCACATATCTCAGCTAAGGAAATACGTGCACTACCCGACACACATCATCGATCATGGGGAGCTAGACATGGATGATGGGGCGACTTTTGCGGAGGTCCCAGTGGAGATAGAGGATTGGTAGGAGTGGGTCCTACGTGGGCGATCGATTCCTCTTGTGCGCATCAGATGGAAGCATGGGAACCTCCAGGAGAGCGCATGGGAGCGAGAGGCTCAGATTCGTGCTCAGTACCCACATTTGTTTCCCTAGTTTATGATGTATCTTTACGGGGATGTAAATCCCTGAGGTGGGAGTAATGTAAAGTCTAGTAAATTTCAAGGAAGTTTTTTTCTTCATATTCTTTGTAATTTTACAAGAGCGTAGTTTTTGACGGCACCTGATTCCGAGGCCCGGTGTACCCGGAATCATTTTCCGATGTTTTTCTCGGGTACGTTCAGTGAACGGACGAGCTGGTTTTTCTAACGTTTGAACCGGTGCCCGGAATCGAATTCTGAGGGCACTGATGAAATTGCAGCGCCAGTATTTGCTTAGAAACGCCTCTTCCAGAGTTGCGTTTACTCGGTTGTGGTTTTTAATTTTTGGGCTTAAAGTTAAGAAATAAAATAAAGTGTTTGACAAACTTTATTTTATTTAAGGCACTTGAAGCCACTTGGAAGCCACTTAAATAGAGTTGAAGAGGATAGGATACTATCCAAAAATATCCTACCCTCTTGGTAGGATATTTGCGAGGTGGGGCCCGCACGATCCCCTCCGTTTCTTTTCCGCTAAGTAACGCACCAGCAAATACTCGTCATTATGAAAGTTAACTGACGTGTTTTCTTAAATTCTTAACGCACCATTTAATTGGGCGGTTTATTTCGTGAATTAAATGGGTAGTTTCTTTCGTTGAATTAATTCTATGAATTAATGGGTCGTTACCTCTTTTCATTTGTTGGCGTAATAATAAAATAAGACCAACACAACATTTGGAGGATTACATGTTGAGAGGTTTTGACAGAGTTCTTGAGCCTTCATCCTCCTTCGCGAAGAACACAAAGAACGCGAAGAACGCGAAGAACGCCGTCACCCTCTGAGTTTGACGACGCTTTATCCAAGACGTTCTTCCCCGCCCCGATCTCCGATCACCAACTGCTTGAGGTAAGAGATCTCAGGTTTCTTTTTAATCTCCTTTGTGGGTTTTAACAAAACACGGGTTTAATTATTTACTATTAAATCTGTTGTCTCTTGGTCTGTTGAGTTCGTCGATGCAACACCGGATTCCACGACGACGTGACGCCCTTCCGCGATGACAAGACACCTTCCGCGACACGATGAACTCCTCCTTCCGCGACGAGCAATTCCGCGAAGAACGCTCACGCGTGACGACTTGTCGAGGTACTGATTATGATTTGGAATGCCATTTTTCCCGTGAAGTTTTCGTTAAATTAAAGAACCGGATTTCTCATGAACAATTTTAGTTAATTAAAATTTTTGTTACATGTGTTGATTATTTCTTCTCCCGTTGTTTTTATCTAACACGGAGGGTGCAGGCCAAACGAACACGGCCCGACAACCCTTTGTCGTCCTTCGTTGTTGTGCAGATTTGATGGGCGACGACGGAACGTGCCGCAACTGAAATTTGTTGATTCCGCAGTGAAGAGAGAGTCTCGGGAGGAGCAGCGGCGCAGACGGGAACAGCATCGGACCACCGGAGCGACTCCGGTGGCCCGTGGAAGATTCCGGCGGCGCCCCGGCACACCGCCGGACGAGACCGCCGCGGCTAAAGCCGCGGCGGCGGCGGCCAACGGACCCACGACAGCACGGGTCCGGTTCTCCCGCACGGGACGTGGCAGAAGCTGCGTCCGCGGTTCTCCAGCACGGCCCACGCGGGGCTGCGACAACTCCAAACCGCGGGGGCAGCGCCCCGCGGCGCCCAGGCGCTCGGCCGGGCCGCGCCCCGGCCCGACCGGACCGGTTCGTACTAGGTCGGGTCGACCCAATTCGGCCGACCCCGGGGGGGGGGGTGGGGGGGGGGGGTCGGCCCGGGTCGGCCCGGGCCCGGACCCCCCGTCTTCGGACCGTTTTCAGTCAAATGCCCGTAACATGAGCTACGGTCCTTCGAACGATGCGATGTTAGTGCCAACGCGATCCTTGGATCGAGACGTTCGTTTCAGTATATCGCACTCAAGGTTTCATAATACTTTGGGTTCGGCCGGGTTGGTTCGTACACGAAACCAACCGGGCCCTCAGAGCGGAAACGCTCATATCTTGAGCTACGGACGTCCGATTGACGTGCCGTCAACTTTTTTGAATTCCTCTAAGTGAGATGGATCTTTTGGAACACTCCGCCCGAGGTTTGGACCCAGGTGGAGTATGGTCGGGTTGGTTTTGCCTTAAAAACCAACCGGGCCCCTTGGATGAAAAAGCCAATAACTCTCAGACCGTGCGTCCGATTGACGCGCCGTCTGCGACGTTGAGTTCCTGTTGACGATACAGAACTTTTGGATACATCAACTTCGGACTTTGTGTTAGTTGATGTATCGGCCTCTCGGCTCATGGAGCGGACCCTCCCGAATGAGATTGCTATGTGCGGGAACCCTAGTACTGGCTACGACTGCTACTTCGACTACGACGACGGCTGTGGAGAGATCCTTAGTGGACTGCGACGACTGTGCATAGATCCTCAGTGGAATGCGACGACTACAGCACTCAGTGATCCTATGTGGATCAGTGCTACAGGTCGTGTGTGGGCCCGATCCTGTGTGGGTCTGATCCTGTGTGAGTCAGCGCTCAGCGATTCTGTGTGAGCCAGCGCCTATAGGTCCTATGTGGGCCCGATCCTGTGTGGGTCATTGCGGGGGTTAATTACCGATCAATCCTTTGTGGGTCCGAAGACTTAGATGGATCAGTGATCATCTTTATCGTCATCCGAAGAAGTATACTTGTGTGAGCTGAATCTTGAGTTACTCTTCTTTGTGGATTGTGTTGAGCTATCCTATGTGGGTTACTGTTTACTCTCATTTGTGGATTGTGTTGAGCTATCCTGTGTGGGTATACATTTTTGATTACCTATGTGGACTGGGTTATTCTTGGGCTCAGACGTTGGAGCCGAACGGGAATTGATGACTTAGATATATGTATGGGCATATACCTAAGCAGTGTCGGTTGTTACTTTGTGATTGTATCTTTCCTTTGTGGACTATCCTTTGTAGATTTCGGGAGACCTTCGGGGGTCTCGGGGACCCTACTGAGTAGATTATACTCACCCCTGCATGGGCTATGCCCGTACTTCATGGTGTTGGTTGCAGACGACGGTCAGCGCTGATCGAGGTGGAGGCGTGCGGAGCAGGACGATACCTGGAGGTGGACCACTGGGCGGGACGTACTCGGAGCGGACGGCTGGACCGAGGAGATGTGGAGGCTATTTGTACCCACCCTTCAGGTGGGACCTTTAGAGGATGGCTCGACGCTGTGGCGTTTCCTTTCAGTTGTTGTTTTCCCCTTTCAGTTTTACTTTACAGTTGGGCTTGTATTTCCGGCCCCTTTTACTTTCAGCACAGCTTGCTACAGTTTTTACATAGTGTTTACTTTTCTGATTGCTTACTATGTGGTTCTTGTTTAATTTTCAAAGGCAATGCCTTCCCTTTTTCTGGGATTTACACCTTGGTGCTAGTCGCCAGCCCCTGGCCTATGGAAGGCGGGCTTGGGGTAGTCACGACACGGGCCCCGCGGACGGATCGTGACACCTATGTTAAAATTGTATATTATATTATGGTTCATTTAGGCTCGTGGTTGCATGTTCATCATGCTATTAATGATATTAATTTTTTTTAAACATTGGTTGATTAATCTCGGTGTTGAGTGTATAAAATTTTATTTAATTCAGTGTACATATTTTATAATTTTAGGATGTTACATAATTTGATAAAACCAATTTATAAGAGGTATAAAAACATCATAGGAATGAATGTTGATGTAAATAATATTAATATCCAACTATAAATAAATAAATTATAAAAATATATTTTTGAAATGTATAAAATGTAAAATAAATTTGACAATGATAAAAATTATTCATAAGAGAAGAAAAAATAGTTTAATAAATATGAAGAAATGTGTTTTTTTAATATTAATTTTTTAATAGTAGTTGTAATTTTGTATAAATAGATTTTTATGGAAATAGAAATTTATTAAATAATTTTAAAATAAATATCAAATATATCATAAAAATGGATTCTTTATAGAGATCATAGAATACAGGGTTGATGAATTGTACAACGTGAGAAATGAAATCGAAGAGAGCTAAAAGGATTTCTATCCCAGAATTGTATTTATATCTTAATTAGTTGGAGATGTTGTAGAACATCAAACGTATAAGGCCCCAACCTTAAACCTTACTTAATCGTGAGTTATTACAAGATTACACATTGATGATCTTTTCAGGTTTAGAGTTTTAGAGAATTAGATCATGAAACTTGCATTACATTCCACATTTAAACAAAGTGGTTACATAAAAGACAGTATTCATTCTTCCCATCAATGGAAACATATTGAAAATAAAACACGGATTCTTTCTTGACACATCCTTGACACTATCATCACATCATGTACCTTTCCCTTGACCTGTGAAAAACATTTCAAAAACTTGGGATGAGCATAAAAAGCTCAGTAAAGGATATAAAAATATGGAAAGGAAACATGAGTACATGTAACATAAGAATGAAATAATACTTTACCCATAAAACATAAGCACTTTAACATACCTCATAAAATCATGAATAAATCATAGAAATCATATGACATAAAGGTAACTTGAGGCATTCATAACATTCTTACGTAGGGAGTAACCCTCATGGTTACGTTTGGAATACCCATCACAATATATTCCATAAATCTCTTTGGAGAAACCTTAACGTTTCACTCCTTCGCGTTACCCAATGCATTGGAGAGCTATATCAGGCTCACCTGCCCTTAGTTTATCACGGAACCACCCATCTTCATAACAATTCCCAAGAACCATAACATAATCTTATCACATAAAACATGCATAAAGGAAACATAACATTTCCACCTTTCAATAACAAGATATCAATACAACACATTGAAATAAATAAACTAATGAAAACCATTTTCAATACCAAAATAAAAGAAAATTAAAACATGGTATTTATTTTTCTTTTAAAAAGATGGTATGGCTTGTAAAGGAAGCCGAAACTCAAATAATGGTCATGGCGGCGGAGAAGTGGTTGTCGCCACATACGTATGACAAAAACATTCCCTTTTGTCGTTTAATAAACACTTCATATAAAAAATATTCCTTTTGAATAAACGTAAAAGTCAAAGGGGTTTATACACCGTATAAAAGAAGGTTGTGTATAAAACAGAATATGCCTCAATGAATGGAGATTGAGACGAAGTCCCTTACAAAAATGGTATCCTTGGTTTGAGGATAAATCAATTACATAATTATGTGTGACAAATGAATACACCAAATATCAGTGGATATTAATTGTAAAATAATCAAAGGTCGTTCACACATATTCAAAGGATGAAATATTCAATAACTACATGTTGAACCCAATGAAATCGTAATTGGGTTAAGAAGTTTCCTTGACAGCCTAACGACGTCACATCAAAAAAAGGGTATCTCATCACATGGACATAAAATTTACATCAATAAGGAAATATGAGAACATATCCCAACATAACAATATGTAAATTAAAAGACCCAACAAAATAAGTCTTTTAAAAAGAGGAGGGTGAAAGGTTCCCTTACCGACATGGGTATCTTTCGAAACATACGCCCCGTGAAAGAAGGACAATACAACATTGATGTAAATTCTCATAAATGAAAGAATATTACACAATGAGTAAAATAATCGTCAGTACATGCACCAATCAAAGGAAATTTTGGAAAATGTATCATAAATCTCACAGGATTAAAAGTGAGATGAAAAATCCCTTGCGAAAACTTGGCATCCTAACGACGCCACTTAAAACATCCAAAAATGGATTGATGAGATAAAATAGGGTATCTAGTCACATTACAATAAAACATACAGGAAGAGGAATATAAAATAACAACCCCCATAAAAAAAAGAGGATCTTAAAATAAATGGCATAAAGGATAGTACTTAAGGAGAAAGAGAGATGTTAGATCTCTTATGAAAATTCGGCAGCCTAACGGCACCACTCAAAACTTCCAAAATTGATTGATGAGAGAGAATAGGGTCTCTCATAATATGAAAATAAAAATTACAGTAAGAGTAATATGAAAGGACATCCCAATCACAAGGAAGATGAGATTAGAAGGGATGACATAAAAGAGTGTACTAAAAAAGAAAGAGAGGAGCAGGATCCCTTACCTCAAGTCCAACTTGTCTTGTTCGATTCATTATATTCCTGAATAATAAACATTGGTCAATTAATAATTTCCTAAGTACCTCCTTTAGAGATTATTATTTATTTCATATCAAATATTAAAATGTTATAATAATTGTTTAATAATTTTAGTTCATATCAGACGTTTTTGCTGATGTTTGGTAAATGAGTCAAAAATGAACTTGTTTGAAAAAAGATTACCCATGTAGTTATAAGTAAATAATTTCCAGAATAGTATTAATGATTAAAATATCATATATATCCAATTAATATCCATTTCATACTATTCCATATCATTTTGAGATAAAGAACGAAAAGCACCGTTCATGGAGACAGTAGGTCGTACGTACGCATGAATGCTACTTTAATTTTTTGTCATATTAATGGAATTAAAACAAAATGAGAGAGATATATATATGTTATAATTCCAGAATTATATCCATAATTTTGATTTAATATATTACATATATATCCATTATATATATATGTACTTATAATATTACATAACATTTTGAGATAAGAAATGAAATGTACCATTCATGGAGACGGTAAGCCGTACGTACGCATGAACGCTACTTCCATTTCTATTTCATATTTAATGGAATTAAAACATAATGATATATAATAGTATTTTAATTCCAGTGTGATATCATATATAATATCATTAAATAAATCCTTTATATGTACCACATATGGTATTAACGAATCAAATCACTTTGAGGGGGCAGTAGTCCGCACTTCCTTAAATGAAGATATCGTGTTTACCCATAATGGAAACCATAAAGGTATGCCCAAAATGAAAAATACAGAAGATTAAGGAGATCTTAAACATATTATATATCATATAAAAATATAGTGTCATCTTAATGGCCACCTTTTAAGGTGTTAGAAGAATGTTGAACAATCATCGTTTCGGGAGGCAGAAATTCGCCATCCACGGAAACAGAATGTTCTTTAACCATTAGATGTAGGTGTGTGTAAGTTTAGCTATAATTCTTCTTATAAAAACATCCTAGTATATTGAAGATACTGTTTTTGTTACAAAATAAATTGATAAAAAGAGTTTAGGTGGTTGGAGAAGCAAAATAATACAAAAGGACACAAGTGAAGACATTACCTTAAAATCGGGTAACTCTCTTTGGTTTGAGCACAAAGGCTTCCTTGGAAAGACTTCTGCAAAAAGTTAGGCTTCAATTAGTAAGAGAGGGAAGTGGAGAGACAAAGTGGGCAGGGTTTGGACGAGCCAAAGGCTTTGGTAGTGTGGGATAGGAGGTAGAGGTGGGGGCCTTTTATAAGAGGAGAGGAGGGGCACTCTTGGAAGGTAAAAAAAAGTCACTTTATTTTAAAATGGTATTCGGATTAAAAGGTCCCACATTGATGTGTTTCTAGGATAAGGTGATAAGGGTTCGAAATCCACTCATCCAATAGGTTTTGGACATTTTTAGGTCTTATATATTTCATTATCTTTCCATTTTATTTAAATCGTTAAACAATGAGGTCATCACTGCATCATCATGATGTCATAAATAATTTAATTTATTTAATGTCTAAAAATTATAAAAAAAATACTACGATGTAGGAAATCCTTTTATATTTCCAATTAATATTTATAGTAAAAATTAGGATTTTTATAACCCCATGTAAAAATTGTTTTAGTGAAACATTTCATGTTTGTCTCATTTTTACTTTAACTTTAAATAAAAAGATATTAATGTCATTTTCCAACCAAAGTGGCTTCATGGGGTCCCCAAGTTGACCCATGGGTTGTCTCGGTCGGCCATGACAAATCAAAAGAGGTTAGGACATGTGTCAAGTTCATTTAATATTATTAAAACATTATTTTTGCCTTAAACTACACTAATTACCTCTAATCGCGATTAAAAACTTAATAAGTTACTATTCAACAAAAAATTATTTTTATCCCAGTGAACCACATTTCACTTCATAATGACAACCATATATGTCGGATTTTTGAAATTAAATACACAAAGGTTGCAAAATTTCATTTAAACAGAAAATCAGTTTTTATAAGTACCACTTAGTGGTTTCAATATTCATCAAAAATTGAAGTTTTTCAGAAAATTACCAAAAATTCACCCTAAGCTATATTTGATATTCCGAATTCAAAAATGATGTCTATTTTAAAAAATTAAAAACATATAAGTTGCATTAATTAATTTAATAATTAATTCTCGCTGTCAAAACAAATAGCGTGTTTTTATGAAACAAAAAGTATCAAAAGAATGACACTAGTTTAAGTCCGATTTCAAAGTGAAATTAATTCCATCGACCACTATTGGACTAAATGGTAAAAATATATTCTAATTTCACTTTAAAACCAATTCAAAAGATAATATAATCATATAAATAAATTATATTAAAAAGAGATTTTGAATTAAAATACAACATTTTACACTATTCATTTAAAAAAATTAACTTTATCGGAAAGATACCAAAAATTTACACAAAGTAAATTTTGATGTCCCAATTCTTAAGAAGAGTTTTACATGGTCCAATATAATGTATAAGAGTGAACAAAACTATATTTAATGACGGTTTTCCATCAAAAGGTGATAAGTGAACCTTTAGTGAAAACTAGGGCATATACGCCTAAAATTGAATTATTTCCGTATTTTAAGCCATTATCTTTTATTGGATAAATGTAAAAACATTTAAAAACATATATAATCATATTTTAGTTTTTTATATCCATTCATGCCAATACAACGGCTACATGTTAACTGCAATTTAAAATAATATTATTTTATTATTAGAGTGCAACGTAAGATTCCCAAGAAACTTGTTGTTGCGTGTTGGGTACGCCATCAAGCATAGCGTCCCATTTAAAGTCATATTAATATTTTATTCACAAACATGGATAAATATAAAATTTTCCAATTCTTTATTTACCTGGGGTGTTACATCCTTCCCCCCTTTTGGGAATTGCGTCCTCACAATTTTTAAAATTGAGCTTGGAAACATCCTTGAAAGTCCCACATCGGAAAAGGAGTCGGTAAAACAATCACTTTAAAATAAAGAAAGATAAGTACAAAGGTCACCCGAGTTAACCCATACTAGGATTCCATGTATGAAAACATGGACATGGAGGAGAAAACATAGGGTCATGTTCCGATGGAGAGTGATAGAAAACATGTTTAGGAGAAAGTTAACCACAAGAAAATCACAAACTTGTGATGGGTTAAACGGTATTCGATTCCAAAGTAGGAAAAGTTAATAGACAACATTTTCGTTTTAGGTTACTTTTTATTGAGGAATTTATTTATAAGGAAACATAATCACTTATCATGTTGACTTTCAACTTTTATTAGATTCCTTACACAAACTCATATTTTCTCCAAAAGACGAGTATTTAGGAAGACTTGTTCACATTAGGAGTACTATAATCAACTTCTAGAGAATCACCTAACCCAAAAAAGAGAACTATATACTTCCCATGTATTTAGACTTTAACCAAAACCAAAACCCAAATGGTTATTACAAGATCAGATAATCCAGAAAACGAAAACACTTTATAAAAATAAAATCTTTTCTTAATCTCCAAAATTTGTCCAACAAAACCCAAATTTCAATGAGGACCATTCGATAAACAATTAGTCCATAAAATTCTTCAAAGTAAACCAAACTACGATTGAAACACAAATATTTGAAAGATTTAGTCACATAGTCTTCAAAGTTAAATCATAACATTTATCTCCAAAAAACATCAATTGCTCCAAAAGTCTCGTATTGAAAAGTAATTAACCTAATCAGATATCATCCGTGATAGGTTAATCATTTTCATAAATAACCCAAAATCAACTTACTCTTAATTCATAAAATCATATAACTAGAAAGAATCAGTCAAACTAACAAGGGACTTCACGTAGTCCAGTGGTAGACGATAAATACCAGTCGCACTTTGGTTGTGGGTTCGATTCCCGCAGCTTTGTCTGACACGACGAGTTGTCACACAGTCTGCGTGTTGTCCTTTTTCCAAAACTATATAATTCTTAAAACATCCCCCAAAACGAGATAAAATCTTCAAAAATGATCATAACATATTTTAACCTCATGTTTATCTCATTCCTTTCATTTTCCATCATATCATAGAGTAACCCATAATTACATAAAAATTAAGGATCATATAAATCCTAATGGTTACCTTAATAATTATTACCTGAACATCCACATCGATTGGTCATCTCATACATGATGCATTACAGAACATACCATGGTTCAAGTGGTTGATCATGACCCCTTGATAGTTGGTTTAGAACAACCACGAGTTTCCTCATTGAATCCCCCATTTTATCTAGTATCTTAATCAGAGAACCACCACAGTTTCCTTCAAACCTGTTGTCTCTTTGGTGCCTGCTAGATCCATCTATTCACTAAAAATAGAAATGTCAGTGTGAGTATATCAACAAAACCATCATGTACTAATGAGGAAGGTAAACACTAAGATATACTTACTCATTCACTTTATCTAAAACTAGGACTCTTTCTGAAATCCTAACCATTATGGTAATGTCACTTGTGCTTAGAGAATACCCTAACCTCTAACGTTATCTAAACTGACCTTTGATACCAACTATAAGGCCCCATCCTTAAACCTTACTTAATATTGAGTTATTACAATATTACACATTGAGGATATTTTCAGGTTTATAGTTTTTGATAATTAGATCATGAAACTTGCATTACATTCCACATTTAAACAAAGTGGTTACATAAAAGACAGTATCCATTCTTCCCATCAACAGAAACATATTGAAAATAAAACATGGATTCTTTCTTGACACGTCCTTGACACTATCATCACATCATGTACCTTTCCCTTGACCTGTGAAAAATATTTAAAAAACATGGGATGAGCATAAAAAGCTTAGTAAGGGATATAAAAATATGGAAAGGAAACATGAGTACATGTATACATAAGAATGAAATCATACTTTACCAATAAAACCTAAGCACTTTAACATACCTCATAAAATCATGAATAAATCATAAAAATAATATGACATAAAGGTAACTTGAGGCATTCATAACATTCTTACGTAGGGAGTAACCCACTTGGTTACGTTTGGAATACCCATCACAGTACATTCCCTAAATCTCTTCGGAGAAACCTTAACGTTTCACTCCTTCGCGTTACCCAATTCATTGGAGAGCTATATCGGGCTCACCCACCCTTATTTTATCACAGAACCACCCATCTTCATAACAATGTCCAAGAACCATAACATAATATTATAACATAAAACATGCATAAAGGAAATATAAAATTTCCACCTTTCAATAACAAGATATCAATACAACACATTGATATAAATACATTATGAAAACCATTTTCAATACCAAAATAAAAGAAAATTAAAACATGGTATTTATTTTTCTTTTAAAAAGATGGTATGGCTCGTAGAGGAAGCCGAAACTCAAATAATGGTCACGGCAGCGGAGAAGTCGTTGTCGCCGCATACGTACGAAAAAAACATTCCCTTTTGTCGTTTAATAAACACTTCGTATAAAAAACATTCCTTTTGAATAAACATAAAAGTCAAAGGGGTTTATACACCGTATAAAAGAAGGTTGTGTATAAAACAGAATATTCCTCAATGAAAGGAGAATGAGACGAAGTCCCTTACAAAGACGATATCCTTGATATAAGGATAAATCAATTACATAATTATGTGTGACAAACGAATACACCAAATATCAGTGGATATTAAGTGTAATATAATCAAAGGTAATTCACACATATTCAAAGGATGACATATTCAATAACTACATTTTGAACCCAAAGAAATCAAAATTGGGTTAAGAAGTCCCCTTGACAGCCTAACGACGTCACATAAAAAAAGGTATCTCATCACTTGGACATAAAATTTACATCAATAAGGACATATGAGAACATATACCAACATAAAAATATGTAAATTAAAAGACCCAACAAAAGATGTCTTTTAAAAAGAGGAGGGTGAAAGGTTCACTTACCGAAAATGGTATCTTTCGAAACATATGCCCCGTGAAAGAAGGACAATAAAACATTGATTTAAATACTTATAAATGAAAGAATATTACACAATGAGTAAAATAATGGTCAGTACATACACCAATCAATGGAAATTGTGGAAAATGTATCATAAATCTCACATGAATAAAAGTGAGATGAAAAATCCCTTACGAAAACTCGGCATCCTAACGACGCCACTTAAAACATCCAAAAATGTATTGATTAGATAAAATAGGGTATCTCATCCCATTACAATAAAATATGCTTCAAGAGGAATATAAAAGAACAACCCCCATCATGAAAAAGAGGATCTTTAAAGAAATGACATAATTGATAGTACTTAAAGACAAAGAGAGAGGTTAGATCTCTTACGAAAATTCGGCAGCCTAACGGCACCACTCAAAACTTCCAAAATGG
Organism: Viscum album; assembly: GCA_963277665.1. NCBI lineage: Eukaryota > Viridiplantae > Streptophyta > Magnoliopsida > Santalales > Viscaceae > Viscum > Viscum album. The sequence continues at coordinate 303,170,755 of OY728141.1, read as the reverse complement.
ATTGATGAGAGAGAATAGGGCCTCTCATCATATGAACATAAAAATTACAGTAAGAGTAATATAAAAGGACAACCCAATCACAAGGAATATTATCTTACAAGGAATGACATAAAAGAGTGTACTTAAAAAGAAAGAGAGGAGTAGGATCCCTTACCTCAAGTCCAACTTGTCTTGTTTGTTTCTTTATATTCCTGAATAATAAACTTTGGTCAATTAATAATTTCCTAAGTACCTCCTTTATATATTATTATTTATTTCATATCACATATTATAATGTTATAATAATTGTTCAATAATTTTAGTTCATATCAGACGTTTTCGCTGATGTTTGGTACATGAGTCAAAAATGAACTTGTTTGAAAAAAGATTGCCTATGTAGTTATATGTAAATAATTTCCAGAATAGTAATAATGATTAAAATATCATATATATCCAGTAAATATTCATTTCATACTATTCCATATCATTTGGAGATAAAAAATGAAAAGCACTATTCATGGAGACGGTAGGCCGTACGTACACATGAACGCTAATTTCATTTTTTGTCATATTAATGGAATTAAAACAAAATGAGAGAGATATATATATGTCATAATTCCAGAATTATATCCATAATTTTGATGTAATATATTACATATATATCCATTATATATATGTACTTATAATATTACTTAACATTTTGAGATAAGAAATCAAATGTACCGTTCATGGAGACGGTAAGCCGTACGTACGCATGAACGCAACTTCCATTTCTATTTCATATTTAATGGAATTAAAACATAATTATACATAATAGTATTTTAATTCCAGTATGGTATCATATATAATATCATTAAATATATCCTTTATACATACCACATATGGTATTAATGAATCAAATCACATTGAGGGGGCGGTAGTCCGCACTTCCTTAAATGAAGATATCGCGTTTACCCATAATGGAAACCATAAAGGTATGCCAAAAATGGAAAATACAGAAGCTTAAGGAAATCATAAACATATTATATATCATATATAAATATAGTTTCATCTTAATGGCCACCATTGAAGGTGTTAGAAGAATGTTGAACAATCATCATTTTGGGAGGCAGAAATTCGTCATCCACGGAAACAGTATGTTCTTTAACCATTAGATGTAGGTGTGTGTAAGTGTATCTCGAATACTTCTTATAACAAAATCCTAGTATATTGTAGATACTGGATTTGTTACAAAATAAATGAATTAAAAGAGTTTATGGGGTTTTAGAAGCAAAATAAAACAAAAGGACACAAGTGAAGACATTACCTTAAAATCGGGTAACTCCCTTTGGTTTGAGCTCAAAGGCTTCCTTGGGAAGACTTCTGCCCAAAGTGAGGCTTCAAAGAGTAATATAGGGAAGTTGAGAGAGAAAATAGCCATGTGTTTGCCGAGCCAAAGGCTTTGGGAATGTGTTAAAGGAGGTAGAGTTGGGGGCCTTTTATAAGAGGAGAGGAGGGGCACTCTTGGAAGGTAAAGATAAGTCACTTTATTTTAAAATGGTATTCGGATTTAAGAGGTACCACATTTATTTGTTTCTAGGATAAGGTGATAAGGGTTCGAAATCCACTCATCCAATAGCTTTTGGACATGTTTAGGTCTTAGATATTACATTATCATTCCATTTTATTTAAATCGTTAAATAATGAGGTCATTGTTGCATCATCATGATGTCATATATAATTTAATTTATTTAATGTCTAAAAATTATAAAAAAACTACTATGATGTAGGAACACCTTTTAGCTTTCCAATTAATATTTATAGTGAAAATTCGTATTTGTATAACCCCATGTAAAAATTGTTTTAGAAAAACATTTCATGTTTGTCTCATTTTTACTTTAACTTTAAATAAAAAGATATTTATGTCATTTTCCAACCAAAGTGGCTTCATGGGGACCCCAAGTTGACACATGGGTTTTCTTGGTCGGCCGTGACACATCCAATGAGGTTATGACATGTGTCAAGTTCATTTCATATTATTAAAACATTATTTTTACCTTAAACTACACTAATTACCTCTAATCGCGATTAAAAACTTAATAAGATACTATTCACCAAAAAATTATTTGTATCCCATTGAACCACATTTTACTTCCTAATGACAACCATGTATGTCGGATTTTTGAAATTCAAAACACAAAGGTGGCAAAATTTCATTTAAACGGAAAATCAGTTTTTATAAATACCACTTAGTGGTTTCACTATTCATCAAAAATTGAAGTTTTTCAGAAAATTACCAAAAATTCACCCAAAGCTATATTTGATATTCCGAATTAAAAAATGATTTCTATTTTAAAATATTCAAAACATATAAGTTGCATTAATTAATTTAATAATTAATTTAATAATTAATTTCCGCTGTCAAAACAAATAGCGTGTTTTTATGAAACAAAAAGTATCAAAAGATTGACACTAGTTTAGGTCCGATTTCAAAGTGAAATTAACTCCATCGACCACTATTGGATTAAATGGTAAAAATATATTCTAATTTCACTTTATAACCAATTAAAAAGATAATCTAATCATATAAATAAATTAGATTAAAAATAGGTTTTGAATTAAAATACAACATTTTATACTATTCATTAAAAAATGAACTTTATCGGAAAGATACCAAAACTTTACACAAAGTAAATTTTGATGTCCCAATTATTAAGAAGAGTTTTATTTGGTCCAATAAAATGTATAATAGTGAACAAAACTATATTTAATGACGGTTCGCTATCAAAAGGTGATATGTGAACCTTTAGTGAAAACTAGGGCATATACACCTAAAATTGAATTCTTTCCATATTTTAAGCCTTTATCTTTTATTGGATAAATGTAAAAACATTTAAAAACATTTATAATAATATTTTAGTTATTTCTATTCATTCCCGCCAATACAACAGCTACATGTTAACTAACTTTTAAAATAATATTATTCTATTATTAGAGTGCAATGTAAGATTCCAAAGAAACTCGTTTTTTGCATGTTGGGTACGCCATTGAGCATAGTGTCCCATTTAAAGTCATATTAATATTTTATTCACAAATATGGATAAATATGAAAATGTCTGATTCTTTATTTACCTAGGGTGTTACAAAACGAATCAAATGATATAAAAAAAGCTATATCTATGAAATGAGATATGACATAAAAATATAAGTTAATATATTGAGATATATAATTGAAAAGATATATAATTAAAATATCTCATTACCTTAAATATTTCCATTTTCAAACACAGTATTCCTCCCTGTATTAAATATTTTAATATACAAATTTAAAATTAAATTGGAATATTAAAATTAATTCCTTTAATAATAATCAATAAACATTTTACAATTCATTTAGCCCAATGTCTTAAGAGATCCATGTTTTTTTTGAAATAGTTGTCATGATAATCATTCCATGTTGATGTGTTCATAATATCAATATATTTAAATGAAATATATTCATGATGTCATAATGATATATAAAGTCTCATGATCATTTTATGAAACATATTTTTTCTTTTTGTAATAATGGAATATATAAGTCACTTAGTATTATTAATTTCATTATATTTTTTTAACATGTTAACAAATATTTATTTATATGTTTCCTTAACCAAATCTAAAAAAATAAATTAATATCACATTAACTATTAAATATAATCAATACTTATCTTATATTAACTATACAAGATACTAATTAAGAAAATAGTGTTTTATAATTATTTTATGTGTTCGAACCAAGCCCAACAGAATAATTATATGAAGAAAAATAATTATGAATAAAAAAATATTTTATTATAATTATAATATTACATAATTATAATAAAATTAATCATTCTTAATTATTTTTGAAAAATTAATTATGAATAGCTGATAATAATATGACATCATAAATATAGTAATTAGAATTTTTACCATACATCAAATAACTGGATATCTATATATGGGCATTTTATATATTAAAGGATTTGGGACTCTATACTAGAATAAGATCCTAATAATTTTTTAAAATTATTATAGAGGACAGATTTTATACTTGTAAATGAACAGAAAATTAATAGTAGGTGAGGTGTAGAATGTGTAGAGGATGCATAATTTTATATAAATTACTATGTTTCATTTTTTCAACCAGTAATTCTTTATGGGATAAAAAATTTAATATTCGAGTAGAATTTGGTTAATAAATGACTAGAAAATTACTAATGTAAATAATATTCATATTATATGTAAATAAATATTAATGAATTATCCTTAATTATTATTACTTATCAAAAATAAAATGATTAATTATACGTAAATTTATTCATATTTTTCAATTTATATTGAATAAAAATTTATATATTTAAATTTATAAATGAAAATTTATCTGATATTGAAAATAAAAAATCCAAATAAATAAGTTAGAATTATATAATTTCAATGTTATTTTGTGATTATGTTTGTTTATTTATGTTTATATATAAATAATTCTTCTAATTTATACATAATAAATAAAACGAATTGAAGATCCTAATATATTATCATTGTATTTACTCTTAATTACCTAATTAATATGATATCGGTGATGGATTAAGATCATAAAAAATATCGGTGAAGTTACAACCCTTGTCAATGTAAATGGACTATTTACACATATGAGGACACATATGAAATGATTCCATGTAATTCTAAAATTTCAAATAGTTTTTGTTGTGGTTAATAATAAATTAGTGATATTTTCTTTTAGATTATGAAATCTACATCTATAGTAGTTTTGATGGGCACTTGAGTGGTCCATACATGGCGTGAGGTGAATTCGGTGGCCGGCTAATTTGCTTCCATTGTGGAGGAAGACCAAGGCATGATAGCCAATTTTTTTACTTGAATCAAATTAAAAATGAGGGTGATAATATGATTAGTGGATATTAGCTTGGTCTCCACTATTTTAGACCTCCTCATGGTTGTTGGTCGGCCTTCCCAAGTCATTGTTTGTTGGTGGGTTTTCTGAATAAAAATTCAATTGTTGATGATTATAATAGTTTTGAAGGAATTTGAAGAGCTAGATTTTAACTACTAAAATTTTGTATCGACTTGAAATGTTGTTACAAAATATGAAATTGCTGTTAGTTTAGGGAAATGATAAAAGATCAATGAATTATAGAGAAACCATCAAAAAAGTATTGACCATGGAAACATCTATGTTCATTTATTAATATCACTTGGTTGAAGGATTGAAAATTATTTTATAATATTGTAATTAAGTTGTAATTAAATCTATTATTACTTCTTTAAATTGAGTATTTTAATGAAAAAATATATATTTCATTAATATTTATATGGTTTTTAAATATTATAATATTAATTAAATTCTGTTAATGGTTATCTATGACTCCATTATATTTTTTGGAAAAGTAATTTGAAAAAATAAATATCTTGTAGGTCAGTATAAAGACATTCATGATATTAAGTATCATCAATTAAAAGTTATTATCTCTTGAAGATAATAGTAATTCATAAATTTCATCATAAAAATTTGAAATATTTTTTTTGGATATTTTTATTATTCATTAATGATTTAATCTTGCAAAAATAAAAATCCTTGAATTTTTTAGGGTCGTTATAGAATATTTATCATCAACATTGAAAAAGATATTTATTTTATCAAAAGAACATACTTACTAAGAAACTATAATGGTAATTTAACTAATATACAAGTGTAAAATGATTATAAAATATCTTTATAAAAAGAATAAGGTTCTCTCTTCAAATTTTTTCATTAATTTTACACATTCAAAATAGTGGCTTCAATCAATGACATGAAAATGTTTCTATGAATGGAGTCATAAGATTTAGCCATACAAAAAGTAGGATTCATTAAAAGAAATAAATATGAGTTATTTACTCATCCGATAAGTCTTTTAGGTTATAAAATTTGTAATGGAATTAAATAATATGAAAAAAATATAAATAATAATAATATATATTTAAAATAAATTTTACAGAATTATTTATAACATAACGATCCATATATTAAAATCAAACAATATCACTGGGCCTGATGTCTAGGAATTCAGAAACATACAACATTACCAAAATATTATATATGACATAATTATTCGAAACATTATAATGTTATCATAGATCCCTTTTAACTCTTAATACTACGTAGAATAACCTCATTATGTATATAAGAATATAATTTAGTTATAAAACCTTCTAGGGATGTAATTAATGAATGATTTGTTCATAAAAAACATGTGTATCAAGAGGGATATCATGATAAAATAATGTTGTATGTATCATCAATACTCACATTGAATCATGACATGAGAATATGGAAGCATAATATCATGGAATAATAAGAATATAGGAACAAAATAAAAGAGATATTGTATAATCATAAGTTTATACAAAACACCAATAAATGATTAAATAGTGTGATTTAGATAATATATAGTAAAAAATAAATGATATATCATTAGATGAAAACATTACCCAATGATTTGTATTGATATGAGGGTGGGCTGTTCATGTGTCTAATTTTATGTTTGGCACAAATAATATAAAAATTATTAATTTTTTCATAATGTACTCCCATGAGTAAGTAATATCCATATAAAACATGGATATATCTAATAAATGATATATATATATATATATCTAGGTGAATACCCTTGACTGAAAATGTGGTAGGGTATTTCTCAAACATGGTTTTGTAATTGAAAATCTTTGGATATTTTCTATAACATAACAATTGTACGTAAAAGTTAATTATAAGGTACTATTGATAGTAATGGGAAGTGTCTTAATAATAGGGAATAATTTTGAAATTAAGGGATGATTTGGAACAAATGATAGTTTAAAAAATTATAAATTAATAGTCATATAACAATAGAAGTTCCTTAATTGAAATGAGTATAGATAGAACTGTTACCATGACAAGATACTTATTAATGCATAGGAAAGAGCCTTTTAACAATAAAAACTCTTTGAGAAGGCTATAGATTTGTAAATTGATATTAAATTAATTATTAATGGCTTTGAAAAGAATATTCATTAGATAGTTGGTGGGTTTTTAATAAAAAACAATGTATTTTTGTCAATTTTCTAACTTAGGAATTAGACATATAATTAATAAAAATACAAAAAAACATCATAAGAGTTTTCCATTGTATTTTACTAGGGGGTGTTATTTTATGTTATTATTTTAATAATGAAATCCTTAAAATTATATAATTTATGTTGTAGAACATATTCATGATTCTAAATAATTTAATGAATTACTATGATTTAGGTTTTGGAAGGTTAATTATAGGTTTAAAAATTAACTTTATCCCATTAAAAACACATTTAAATGAGAAAACAAATTATTTAAGAAACCCCATTATAGATTTAATTTTTTTATTCTATGTTATTATGACGTTAGAATATATAAAAAGTTTTCCTGTTCTATCTATTTTTTTTCAAAAATCCTAATAACGTAGAAAAATTTGAAAAAATTATCATTGGATAATATCATCATCATGATTTTTTAAAAATAATAAAATTTTATGAAAATAATTTTTTAAATGTGATAATTAAATGTTTTAAATAAAAATATTTATTTTTCTGAAAAACAATATATGTTTTTATTACATTTCTAACAAATATAAAATTTACATGGGAATTAATAAAATTATATTATTATTTAATATAAAAATATATACAACTATATCAGGAAAACATAATTTATTTAAATGTATTGTATTTATCATAAAAATGTATTTAATTAAAATTATTTGTTAACTAAAACTACAAACTATATTTTCTTTGTGTCAATAAGTCTATTTATCATATTTTGTTAATATATATTATATTATAAAAATTGAAATTACTATTAAAATGGGATTGAAAGTATCTGTATCCCAGTCATAAAAATAATATTACAACTTAATAAAATTAAAGGCTAGATATATAACCCTTTATTACATAGGAATATTCTCATTAGATATGGTGTGAAATAGAATATCATTAATGGAATTTCTCTAGTAAAATTGTTCTAGGGGAAATCTCTATTAACATGAATATTTCCAGTAATGGTTTAACTCAAGATATAGTAGATAAATATCAATTTGGGATTGGTTAAGTGAAAGCTATAGTGTTGTTAAATCCCTTACATAATCTAAAAAATAGCATCATTGGGAATTATTATACTCTTTAAGAGAATAATTTATCTCTTTTGTGTTAATTACTTATTTTAATTCATATCAAAGTACACCGATTAAAATGGTCATGATTTAATGTATATCTTACAAATGATCAAATTACCCAAAGTTTATAACACCCAAAAAATTAAATGTTATTATACATTTCAAAGATACCACGAATTTTATTCATTTTTTTATTAAAAAAATATATATGAAATTATAATAATCATTATTTTTATAATGAATGTTTCTATCATAATTTTTTTTGTTTCATAGAAATTTTCATGAGTGTAAATATCATATGATATAGAAATGATAAAATTATATCTATTCAAGTTATTTTTTGTATTTTAATATTAAATATTTTATTGTTTTAATTATTTAAAAATATAATATTCTCAGTTTGTAGAATATGATGTTTTATAGTACACAAGATTAAAAAATATTTCACAGATGAATATGTAGTTGAAAAGTATATATATATATATATATTTCTAGGTCATTACATTATTTCCCACATAATAAATTTCTCCCAAAAAATTTAATTTTATATCTTATGAGAAATAATTCTACTTCATTATCAATGATTCTTCAATTTCAAGTTTTTAAACCTAAAATGCATGCTTTCATAACTATACCATGACAGGGTACGATGTATTGTTTCATAGAAATCTATCTCTAGAATTAATGATCTTCACTATATGAAACCCTTATAAAATATAATTTTCAAAATTAATTACCATTATATATAGATTAGATGAGGGATCTAGTATGTAATTTTTCAAGATGGATACATGGAACACTTCGTCTCCTAGATAATGGTTTGGTGGGTTTGGTAGTCAATTGGACACAACTCAGATACTATCCATAAAGTAAAAGGATCTGATGTATGTAGGACATTCATCCTAGAACTCATGAATTTACTCCAAATTTATATATTATGGAACATATTTTTACACATGTTATTCATTGTTGATCATTAATGGTTTCTGGCATTGATTTTCTATATTTTTTTGTACTGATTTCATATTATGTGGTATGGTTTGGACCATCACTACCATATATTGTAAAAACCCAAAGTCTTATCATATACCTTTCTCAAATGACATCCATTTATATTAAATTCTCATGCCTATTCCCAAAGACAACATCATATTGTTCCATATAAATGATAGAATAAAAATTATGGTCATATGGGAACTATACAAGGGGAAGGTGATTATATATTCATCTGATGAAGCCACTGCACATGATTTTGGAATATCTTGTAGAGTTTGAATGTTTGCCTAAAATTTTCAATCTCTCTAAGGGTGAAAATAATTACATCAACCCAACAGCTAATCCAACATCTGTTGGAGACTACCACAAAACCATGTAGAATCCCTAAAATCTGGATCAAACACCATAGATTGTGGAACAACATGTAACATTAACACTAAAATAATGTATAAAATGGATAGTTTCCAATAGTGAAATTATACTAAATTGAAATTAAATGTTCTAAAATTTTAAGGTAATGAATTATAACCCAATTGGTGTCATATACTATAGATATCCCAATAATTACTATAATGAAATTTATGGTACAATATTATTAATTACATATAGGTTTGGGTAATGGTTTCTTCATAGCCATAAATGTCTATTATTCTCCATTGATATGTTCGGATATCAAGCATCGAGATAAAAAATCCACACTCCCCCTTGTCACATGGTCACTGAATATGTTTTTCTGTATATCTCTATACATCATGGTTACCTCTATATTAATATATAACTATTAATTATATGTCAAATCCAAAATATTTATACATAGTTATGGTCTTTTATATGAAACTAATCAAGGTTACAAACCTTATAATTACACCATTATCAAAGATAAACTCGAGAAACATCAACACTTTTCCCAAAACCTCTACCCCATATATCAGTGCCTCAATGATCGTCACGTGGATGGATTGTTGTGAAGTTATTTGAGTATAGTAGGGTGATAGTACTTACAATATTACTCTCATGACTAACATTGCATGTTTAAGAAGATTGGATCTATCTAAATATATATCACATATTATATTAAAAGATACATTCTACTAAGATCTTCAACAACATTATTCCCCTTCTCATTATGGTCATGGATTTTTTGATCACAATACATGGACTACTCTAATAAAAATCATTGGGTAATTTGAGATAATTAATCATGAATATATAATCGGGGTTCTTATTGTCCTATGGAATTAATATTAATATTATCAGATCCAAATATATATCAATATCACAATTTATTATCATTTATTTTCACCATCTATCACTGCATCATTTTTCATGAGGAAATAACCCAACCTTTAATTTAATGAAACTTAGTTGATCAACAATCCTTACCATATGTGCTTACTATACATAAAATTGTACTAATTTGAATATTTAATTATACCTAAGATGCCTCTTTACATTTATTATTCTATAAAATAAATCACCTATTTAATTTATCTTGGTTTTTGGTATTGATAACTTTTGAATTCCTCTGAGAAATATTTTATGGTAACACGGTAATCTAAGGAAACCTCAGATCCTTATTATAGATTTTTTTATTCAGGGACATTCTTCAGTTACCTCAATTTTTGATGGATCCATTTATTTTATTTCTATTATGATTACAAGACCTAATAAGTATAACATTTTAAAAAAAAATCACACAATAGGAACTTAGAATAAAAATTTTTATTTCTCAAATTCATTTTAACTATAATTAAATGATCCTAATATAGAATCTTAATTTATAAATATTTGGTAATATAATTTATAATGACTACTATAAATTCATCAAGTTATGATAAAATGACTCTATTTTTCATTTCAATGGAAATTAATATAAAATAAGTGAGTCCAAATGAAATTACTATGAACACATCATATTTGTAACATGTACGAATGTTTGTATTCAATATAACCTCATTCCTTATAATGATTTTTAATACCTTAATTGATGGAACACATTTTAATTTTATTGGGAACCATGTTTCCTATATAATATCTTATCAAACCATATTAGGTGATACATGTTATATATCATGATCATTCCTAGTTCAAAAAAATGATGAGAAGATTCAACAACCCTTCATTCTTTATAACAAAGTGGATTGGTGCACCACATCATAAATCAAATGAAAATAAAAGTAAATTATTAATACTATCATCTAGTGTCATATTTATTACATCTAGTTTTATTACGGTCTCTCTATATAGAGTATTTATTATCATTATATCTCCTATTATAAGTAAAACTATGTACTAGACCTATCATTTATAATTATGACTATATAAATCATCAGTTAATACATATGTATATTCTAATATAATGAAAAAAATTCCATTAATGTGCCTCTTCTTTAACAAAATAATTTTAGCAAGATAATGTTTTATTTAAGTAAATAATTTTAATGTTGGATAAGATACTACCAATTTAAATTACTCTTCCTCTATCCATGTGTATTTAATTGAATAATGATTCAGTATATGAATGGTGATTTCCATCTCCTAAAAATTAAAGGTTTCAACAAATATGACAAAAAATAATTTCCTGATATGAAAATTAATTCCACTAAATGATGTATGAATATATATCTAGGAATTTATATTCATAAAATATTTACTAAGAATTATTTATATACTTGAGATACAATAAATATCCATCTTTTAGATTTCCCCAAAAAATCATCCTCCATGTTTTGAGGTCGTATTTGAATAGGCCTACTAAATATGCATCATATAAAAAATTTATTTGATCCATAATTAAATATTATATTCTCTATACCGGAATAGAAAACAATTATACAAATCAGGATTAATTTATCTGGATCCCCCATATAATTTGTGAGAGCATAATACAATCTCTTTTCACTACCCCTATGAGGTTTTTATATTCAATTTTATATAAAACACTTTATCGTTGTAAAAAACATTTTGTAATATTGATGCTCCATGAAGATGATAAATTTGACCATATCTTAAGGGTTTATTGGAACATTATTTCCAGTTCTACATCTGTGGGATTTTTTATCTTCATTCTCAATTAATTATCTCGATGAGTCTCCTTCCAAAAGTAAAACAATATCCTAATTACCTTGAGAAAATTTCATAGATAATTCATCATACACATATTGAAAATATTAAGTTTGTCTTTCATTCCTCTGTGAGGACTCTCGAATGATCCTATCGAGTTAAGCCTCATTCTCTACTTTTAATATCCAGTTCCATGAGACCCTTTAAAATCACAAATAAATATTTTTAACTTTATTGGAATGTTGTAATGTTTCTGTATTTCTTTCAAAGTACATATTTAAAAATGAATTTTGAAGACTCAAATTTTGGTGAATAAATAAGTGTTCAACATTATATTATGGTTCTATAAAAAATCTAGATGCATTTTATGCAAGATTTCATATTGTTTTTTGGGATCAATAGATTATTTACATTATTACATGACTCCAAAGAATTCCATTTCTATTTATAATATAACATTTTCATGGAATTTATTTACAGAAAAATAAATTCTTGAATCCATCCTATTCCATGGATTCAAACTCATCCTTGGGAATTGTATTCATTCCCAGCATTCACTACTAATTATCTCCCCCTCAGGGTGAATAAAAACTAGTAACACATTCTCTTACTCTAATCAATTATTTATACTATATTTTCTCAGTGAAGATAATAAATTCATCCAAAAATTTTTGTGATCACATGTTTCTTTAAGGGTTGGAGTCCATTTTACTAGAAAGAATAAAACCATAAAATACTCTTCATTAGGGTAATAATGATGTTTATTGTGTTTTAATTTGTTACTCATTACTCAAGTGGGTTGTCCTAGTATTTCCATACTGTTCTAAACTACCCTCCCATAATAAAATTTATTTTAGTAGGTAACTCATCAAATTCTCTATATAAAATGTTTTTAAAGTGAATCTTATAAATTTACACCATTTTATCATCTAAATGAATGTTTTTTATGAGACATATAAATCAATAAGAATAAAAAAATTAACACTACTCACGATATTAGGAATGTAATATATTCCCGAACTGGTGAGCCTTAAGGTTTCAATATAGGATTTATGTGGTAAATTTCGTAATATATACTTTAACCAAATATTATATTGAAATTCATAGTAATTGATCATAAAGAGACTATAAATTATATAAATAATGTCCCCCTTTAGTTCTTATCTAAGAATTTGGTATTAGTCATACTCATCCTACACCATATAAAGAACAAGACAATTCTTAACCATAAATTTTTAGGTTGATAACCCATAGCTACATATATCCTCGATCCATATCCACTTCAATGTATCGGTATATGTATATAATATTTAGAAAACATAATAATATATACATAATCCAAGTTTTTAGATGTTTTACTCCATTAAGACATATTAATAGGGGATTATAAAATATTTTCTCTATCATGATCTATGAAAATAACTACACCTTGAATAGAAAGAAACTATAATAGAGTATATTTATAATAAATTTTATATCATGAGTTTTTATAAATATCCAATACAATTAAAAGCGAAATTAAATAGTCAATGTTTCTTTAAGAAATTATATTTAGTATCCATTAACATAGAATAATATTTGATATTATTTATTAAAAATTTATAATGTGATCATAGTTTCATTTAATAAGATAATACTTCATAGGACATCATGGATACATTTACAAGATTATCAGAGATATATTTAGAACATTAATGGAATTTTCTATTCATTGAATGATGATAAATAATACGTGAGACTCAAGAGGAATATAATGATATTAGAAATATATTTGTATAAAAAATCACATGAAAAAATGGTATGAGATAAGGACATCAATAAATCAAGGTATCAAAGAAAGGTTACGATATCATAAAATGTGACATCATAAGAATAATTCCTTGCTATCAACCTTCAAATCATTACATGTTGTACCTTTTCTGACAACCAGTGAACCATAAATGGTATCCAATATGATAAAAAAAATTACCCAATGCATAAGAGATGTATTAAGGAAATACCATCATTTTATAGTATTTACACATCCCACAACAAACATAAAATATAAGCACACAATTTCATAATCTTAATCCCATGAGTACGAATTCTGGGTTTTACATATTGATTTATCTAATTAATGAATAATGGTTATATCTAGGGCAATATACTTGAATGTAAAATGGGATGGGTATTCACAACATAAGATTGTGTATTGAAAAATAAAGAAACTAGAGACAGTGAAAGATAATTGGAATTGATTAATATGAGATAAATATAAAATATATTTACTGGGGAATCATTTGGATCATAATGGTTTATTATCAATATAGGAGAACATACCCACATATATTTAAAAAATAATTTATTAAATGGAGTTCCTAAAATGAAAATCAAAAGGAGACAACATTTACCATGAGGGGTAACAAATTAATTCTCATTAAAAGATCCTTCGATACGTAAAAACACTTTTGGAGTGATCTAGAGTGGTAAATAAATGGAATATAATTAATAATTTAGATAACATATTGATATTTATAGAAAAATTAAGACCATTGTTTACTTGTTTTTAACCATAGGCCTTAGACATCATATTAATAAAACAAACATAAAAATTAGTATTCCCATGATGTTTCCAATGTTATTTCCCTAATATTATATTTTTATAATTTTTTAGTCATATAAGAACCTAAATACCTGTATAATATTATTTATTAATTTGGAATAGACTCAAGTTCAACATGATTTGTTTTTAATATCTTAAAATGTTGCTTTTTTAAGGTTATTTATATGTTTTAAAAAAGAGTATTATCAGATTGATTAATTTAATGAAAAACACTATTTAGTTAAAAAAACACCTTAAAGAATTTATTAAATTAAATTTAGGTTATAGTGGTGTTATATTACTTACCATTTATTCATACAACATTTCATATTTTTTCAATTGTTTAAAATTATAAAAAATATTTGTAAATTTTTCATAGGTTGATTTATATGTTATGATTTAAGGTATGAAATTTATTTTATAAAAAAATATTAATTTGTTAATTTGTATATTTAAATTCCAATACTTCTATATATTTATATATTTTATTTATGAAAAAATAAACTTTCTAAAACTTAATATCATTACATATGAAACTAAATAATTATTTTATCGTTTATATTTTAATAAATAGATATTCATATGAATGTATCATGAAATTAAATTTTATTAAAAATACATAGATTTATAATAATTTTATTAATTTAAATTTTATATTTTCAAAAATAAATTCATGTTTTTTTTGTATCCAAAACTCAACATAAAATTATAAACATATATTCATGTGTATTTAATTAAATAAAATAAAATTTTAATTGGGATTAAAGAAACAAAAATTTCATTTCTTAAAAATTACACATTTTTAATGATATTATATATATATATGTAACTTCTTATTACACAAGAATACATGATAAGGGTAAGTTTTGTGATGGTGGTACATTAATGGTGGGGATAACATCAATAAATAGGTGATAATTAATCACTTGAAATTTTTCTAAATGTATTTATACTCGAGCCTCAATTATTTAAACACTAGTTAAAATGGATTAAGTGTGAACCCCATCGATGCAACTATCCTCCAAAGGTATGTTAAATGTGATTTATAATTCATTATTGAATTAGTTCATTCCCTTATTTCTTCCATCTACTCAATTAATTCACTTAGTTTTCCTTAATACAAACTAATTGCATGGGACTCATTATTACAGCTACATTACCAAAAATAACAATTTAAAATGTTAATATTCCCCAATAGACATATTTTATAATTGATATAGTGGTTTTATACATCCTATAAATACATCATATTTTATCTATTGATCATTTAATTTAATTTCAATCATGTTTAGAATTCTTCATTTTTAGAATGAATCTTACGTTACTAATGTTATGTTTCATTTTTACAGGGATTTTCATGATGATAATAATCCTTTGAGATTGATATATTTATAATTATTATATTCTAGTCATGTTAAAAATTTTCTATTTATTTCCCAACTGTAATATTGTTCATTTCAATGGGATTAATTTTATTCAAAATGTACTATTCTAGTATAATGATATATTTTATTTTATATTGTACTATGTTACTGAATATTTCAAAAATTAAATATGTTGAAGGAAAATTCAATATATAAATTGTCAATCTTTATATTTTTCCACATTGAAAAAATTTACACATTAAAGGAAATTTCATACACTAAAATATTTGAGTGTAATTAAAATTCATTACCTCATCATGTTATCTGAATAATTATTCAAACCAATGGTTCTATAACCATAAATTGAATATGTGAGTTATCTTGATTACTATAGAACATTATCATTGATCTAGGATATTCAACTTCACATCCATATAGAAAATATAATTTTCCTACAATTCATCATCTTATTATTTAATATGAGGGGTCTAGTATGTACTTACTAAAGAGTAATATATGTTACACATAATATACTTGAAAATCGTTTGGTGGGAGTGATAGTTGAAAATCCACATCTCTGAAATGATAACTAATATTGATGGGGATGATGCTTCTAGAACATTGAATTCCCTTACTCCTAAACCTCTTGATTTTATCCATGCTGATATTAGAAGGAACACTTTGTCTCTACCCCAAAACTGTAGGTCACATTAATGTCATTCATCTTATATTTTAGTTCAATTTTATTCAAATTTCATATTAAAATATATGTTTTCATTCTTAACTTCTTTATTTTGAAATATATCCAATTATATCATCTTACATTCATTAACATCATACTAACATGTTGGATTCCAACACCTCTTCTCATATTGATCCTCACTAGGTTCAATTTTTATTCTATAATAGAAACAATTATTATATATGAACTCATCTTATAGAAGGTGATGATCCCAACATACTCTAAAATATATTTAACACGATCTCCGTGAATTATCCATATTTTGAAGGGTTCTATGTGACCAGTTATCATTTTGAGGGTGATAAGTAGTATAGAAACTATTCTCTATATAAAATTCAAAATGAAAATGTTTATATAACCTCCTGGTAAACCTCACATATCAACCACATACAATGTAGTGTGTTTACCATGTTTCCCTACCACTTCGATTATTTATAACACATAATCTTTTTAGGAGAGAAAATCTTCCTTGATTAAAATGTTTAGTGATGAATTTGTAAGGTAATTGACTATAATCCTAATAGTGTTATAGAATTTATATGTCTAATGGTTTTCTATGATAACATGCATGGTGAACATTTTCCATATCGAAAAGTTATGAAATTATTACAAATAACCCCTATACTTCTATCATTAATCATTAAATTTCTATAATAACATACATCAACATAACAAATCTAAAAATAAACCACTTCATGTTTCCCCAACCGTTGTTTTTCTTTCAGATATTTTAGCGTCTTGATTTTCCTTGGATAAGTATATATGGATGGGTTATTATTATTATTTTGAAATATCCCTGCTTAGTTATTGTTTTTATGAGACAAATATATATATTCCAATCTATAATATTCCATATTTAGCAATGTAAAGAGCATAAAAATTCTAACTCATTCTCAACATATTCACCAAATCTGTAAGTTCATCATTGATATTCGTATAGATTTATGATTGAATTGTTAATTAAGCTATGTAGGATGACATTTCATTATTTATTATTTCTATTTCCATAATTTTCTTGTCAAAGAAACGTGAGTACCTATCAATACTAATTAGGGATGATGTTATATGATCCTATCTCATTAGAACATATGTTACAACATTATCTTTATAATTATGGTAATGGATTGGTCAGTCATAAACCATAGTAAAGTATTTGTATATTTTTTTCGGAAATATTGGGATATTTTGTTTTGGGAATGTATACATTACACTTTTATGGTAATTATATATGTCACAATTATACCCATAAAAATTATTTTATAAAATATTTATCATGAATATCACTATAGATAAAATCATGTCATGTATAAGTGATTTCTACTAATCCAATGTCAAATTTTGAGAGTCATAAAATATCACTACATCATTATTCATGATGGCACAACTAAGTCCATTAATTAAATAATAATTATAAACATAAAATCCTTATTCAAATGTTGGTAGTGTGAGTACCATAATAGTTATTATTGTCTTCATTATCTCTTTCAAGCCCCCTTAAGATTCATTACATAATGAAATTGGATGCCCATCTGGGATACCCTGGTTTGTGGGTTTTACAATTAATAAATTTTTTACAAAATTATTTGATATTAAAATCCTAATATGAGAAACAATTGGAATCTGATAAAAAAATTTGGTCCATTCTAAAATAACTTTAATTTATTAATGATCTAGCAATGTAACATCACTTTTGATTACTTTAATTAAGAACAATACTTCTGTATTAAATTTTTTTAATTTATTGATTTTTAAAACAATGTCACCATTATTAATGTATGTTTCTTTATATTCCATCAACCCAAATGTGCCTCAATTATTTTTTACTATATGTGTATGTCATCTATAAATAATTCAATAAATTTGACATTTTAATCTAAAAATAAACTATACATCCTGTCCTTGAAAATTATTAGATAATTATTTTGTATAAAGGGAATTACTATGAAATCACAGTATCTCTTACATGGAATAAATTCATTATTGGGAATATCTAACTTATAAACCATTTTTTAGTGATTCTATTTGAGAATTTCCACATTGGGGAGGTGTTTTATTGATAGTATATATTGAAAAAAAATACATAAATATGTGGTAGAGGAAAAAAGATATTTATTATGAACATATTGTGTTCATTATTATGAAAAAAGACATAATTTGACATATACTTCTTTATAAAAATTATCAGTAGTTTTGGTCTTAGTAAATAACATGGTTATTTAATTCCCTAAACCAGATTTTATTTTAGTTTGATCATTAATTATTCTGATTAAATAGTGGTGTTTGAATATGAAGTTTTAGAAATTGGTAGAAAACCCTGTATATGAACATTCTAGTATTCAAAATCATACTTGAGAGGTAGACGAATCATATTTTATATGAATATATATTCATATTCCCTTACAAATATCATGACATCAAGAGTGATCGTCTATATTGTCTTGAGAATTTGAGCCTTCAACTCTAACTCAAAATGAAATAATTTTAATGATTGTTAATAATTTTTTGAATGATAATTATTCTCATGCTTTCACTTTTATAAGATAAGAGGATGATTAGAGACAAGGGTGGTGTTATCATTCCCATCATAATTTTTGTGGGAACTATGTATTAAAGACTAATACATACCCAATATTACATTGAATACTACTAAGGGAAGAATTAAAATATTTAATGGTATATTTATCCCACAAATATTCATGTTGGGACTTATAGATAAGAGATTCTACAATATATCAATTAATAGTTGTCACTCATAACTCCAATACCATCCTTTTTTTGGTCTATATGAATTATTTATAATGATTCATTTTTTGAACGAATGTGTATTACAAGAATCAAATAGTATGTTCCCTATTCATTAATGAATAACTAATGTACCTATCACCATGAACCACATTAATATTCATATAAAAAAGTCAATTCTCTCCCTATTAGCCTTACTGGTTGTTTTATTCCTTCATCTTCAAGAACCTTTGGATTTCAGTAATTAATTTAATTAATTTCTTTTTTTCCTTGTATTTGAATAAATTTTCCATTGCACAACCACAAAACGGGGCAAGGCCAGCACCACCCTTTATCAACACTAATGAAAAAGCACTGATAAAGGGGGGTACCTTTAACAGTGCTAAAAAGCACCGATAAATGTACCCTTTATAGAGTTTTTTATCATTGATAAAGGTACCAACATTAACATCGCTTTTTTTAGCACTGTTAAAGGGTACCCCTTTATCAACGCTTTTTTAGTAGTGCTGATAAAGGGGAGTATTTATTAGTACTTTTATTAAAACCACTGATAAAGGGTCTACTTAAAAAAATAATCATTAAAAAAAATATAAATATTTAAATATATAGATATAGTTATATTGATATAAATATAATATATATATTTTTAAATATAATTTTAAATATATTTTAAATAAGTATAAATATACAGTTACCCTTAATATATAAGCTATTTAGTGAAAATGGCATATAAAAAATTTAAAAAATATATTTAATTAATAATATGCTAATTATTATGTAGTAATATTTATTTAAAAGCAATTTCAAGAATAAAAAAATTAAAAATAAAATAAAAATAAGAAATATATTTAAAACGCAACTCGATCTTCAAACGACCATACCTTTTGATCCAGGTGTCCGTTTGAGCTCTACTATATATCAAATCGAATCCTGGGATGATATCTACACCCTTATATAATTGAGGGGACCTTGGTCAAGGTTTTTGAGAGGCCAGAATGGGCCCATAAGGCCTCCAAAATTGAGTTTTTAGTTGGGATACTCCATTTTTTTAAAAAATTTCGTGGATTTTTAGCCTCGTTTAAGAGGGTATTATTGGGTTTTTTAGTGAGGAATGAATTTATTACAAGGTATTACATTCATATTGATATTATTTATTTGAAATTTTATCATTTTTTATAATGTACTCCTACTTATAATCAAATATATAACAATATATACATATTTTTTAAAATATTAACACATAAAAATTTAATTATAAATAAAAATAATAAAATATATTTACATATAAAATATATTAGGTTTATCTAAATAGTAACTAATATCTATTTTATTTAAAAAACAAATATTTGAATATTTACATACCTATATATTAATGTAACTATATATATAATAATATAACTACATATATATATTTATATAACTATAAATATATATATTAATATCATTATAAATATATATATTAATATAACTATATATATATATATATATTAATATAACTATATATATATTAATATATATATATTTTACTATACGAATAAATGTAACTAAATATAAATATATATATATATAAATAGAGATATCATGAAATGGAAAACAAATAAAAATAGAGGAGTGGTAAGGGATTAGGCGCGCAGGGGGGGAGGTCTCCAGTTCAAAACATGTTGGAGGCAGGGGCATGCGTTCATGGGGGGATATGGGAGCTAGAGATAATAATGGGTGGGGGTAGAACTGATAAAGGGTGGAGGGGGTGTGTGGGGGTTTTGGAGGTGTGGGAAGGCACTAATAAATGGGGGGTTAAAGCACTGTAAAAAGTTCCCCCCACCCCAAGATTGCGAGGATTTTTTTTTAAAACAAATTAATTTTTTAACTTTTATCAGGGCTAAAAATATGTGCTGATAAAAGGGATCTTTGTCAGCGCTTCATAGAGCACTGATAAAGGGGACCCCCCCTTATATATGCTATCTTTAACAACGATTTTCTAGCACTGTTAAAGGCCATTTTTAGTGCAGATAAAAGGTGTATTTTTAGTAGCATTGGTTGAGGATTTATTGGGAGTATATTTTCCTATATCAAATCAATGAAATTTTATATATCCATTTTTTATTAATTACCTAGATTCCATTCCATTAAAAAAATTTAATCGTCTACCCAAATCCTTTAGGAAAAGTTCAATATTATTCTTCTAATACTTTCAACAAGATCGAAGTCTGAAACTCTTTCCATCATGAGGATTATCTGACAATACTCTGCAGTAAAAATTCAATCTATGACTTTATCATCTGTTCCATTGGACTACAAAGAACCACCATTCACTATTTATACATTATGGAACAATAGACATTATAATGAAATATATTGGAATATTAATTTAGAAAAAAATATATTGAAAGAGATATTATGAAATTAAATAAGAAATTAACCTTACATTTAGCATTAATCAAAAATATAGGGGGATAAATTGAATCCCTTTTGGAGTATTGTTTTTAAATGCCAATAGATTCATCATACTCTTTATTGAGTCTCTACAATTCCTTATATATTTATGAAAGTGTTTTTGGGGAAAAGTTTATTAAAAATATATTCTTAAGTGTATCGTATTCAATCTATTCAAGGATATCATTATGATTAGTATTCTTGACAAGTTTACAATATTTATTATCTTATCTCTACAAGTTATAAACATCCTTTATGTCATTCCCATAAATAGTTAATTTTTTCATTATAAATATAATCTCATTGAATTCAATAGATAAATATTTAGTTAGGGGATCTTAATATCATGTGAATTCTATAGGTTTTTGTCACATAAATGACTCAACAATTACTTTTTTGTATCATAGATGAATACGTGTGTTCAACATGATTCATGTTATTGCACATAATATGATTTAAAAATAATTTTAAATTCATGAATTTTTCGACATTCACTCCAATAATATTATTCCATTCATTTGGGAAATCTAATCATTTTCCACCAAATTTTTTTATGAAATTATTATTCATTCTTCTCTTATTTTACATAAATATTGGAATGTTTTTTATGATATTTCAATTCATGCTTATTTTTTCATGTATTGGTTTCAATATAGTTATTTGGAAATCTAGATTATTTTCATTAGTTTTGAGTGAGATAATTGTTGATTTTAGAAATTTCATCTAGGTATATTCATCCTACCTAAGGTTCCCCATATCTAGTTTGGGTTTTTTTGAGAAAAAGGTGGTTACTTCAAGATTTGGGCCAACCGTGAGCCCATTTCCATATTTAAAAACCAAAATCATTCCTGTTATAAATACATAAATTTTGTACATTATTCACTCATTCTACTTCCCACATGGCCTCCAATGTCCTCTTAAAACAACAATATACATTTTGACATAACAGGAACTCATAATTATTGTGGATTTGGGTGATTTATCCATGCATTGGGCCAACCTCTGAGCCTATTTCAATATTTGAACAAATTATTTTGTTTCGTTCATATGTTATTCAATGTTTTTCATTTTTAGGTCATTACACCTATCAATCGAGCCCAAAAACACTAGGAACACAACCATGTTCCATTTTCCTTCTTTGGAACTCATATTTTTCAAGTATTAGGGTGAATTTTGGCAAGATTTCTCAAATCTTCGCGATTTGTAGAGGTATTTTATTTCCTTCATAAATCATTAGTTTTTAGTATTTTTTCACAAAATATGTTTCCCCATGTTAATGCATACTTATGTATTCCTTCCTATTAATTTCTATCTATTCATTATCCTCTATGTGTGTGGATATAATTGAATATGAAGAGTTATCTAGTTTCCATAGTGAGATTCTTTCTCATTTCTCCTTCAACTTCATCCTCCTTCTATTATTTCGTAGTTATTTCTTCTCCCATAGTTATCAAAGACCAGGAGTTCTATTTTTGGCCGATTTTTAATGGGTGAAATGTTTTCTTTAGTATGTCCATCATAGGGTTATGGTATATAAAAATGGGGTGAGTGATTTTAGTTGTGTGTTTCAATTTCGCCATGTTTTTTAGAAATGTTCTCCGAAGAACATAACTTTATTATTTATGTTTCATATTTTTCTTGATATTATCATCTAGTATACATGATAGTATTTATTTATAACTTTTTTATATTCTATTTGGTGTTTTAATGTTTATTTATGACTTGTTTTGGGTAAAATATAGTTGCTTCGTTGTAAAAGGGGACACCGTTTGTTTAAATAAATTTTTTTCTAGTTTTTTCATCGGTATTGAGATGTTTATGTCCAGGATTAACTACTATAATAAATTTTTGGGACAAAAATTTTGGTTTCACCCATTGGGTTTTTAATAGAAATTGTTTTTCTAAATGATTCATGCTTAGTGTTGGTAAAAGTTCTCAGTTGGACTCTATGTCTCAAATGTGATATGAAATCACTTGTTTGAATTTATTAAAGTATGGGAAGAATTTAAAGTGATATTTTGGGGTCCTATTAAGGACTTATAATGGTATTTTGGTTTTATAAAATGACGGTGATGACGTTTCATTGAGTTTCACCCAACCAAATAACAATCAACTATAAACAAACTACATTATGCATGTTGACAGAACAATGAAACCCATACATTACTAGACGTCAACAAACTAATCCATAACAATCCATCATGACAAATACAACCCAACCAAAATCAGAGTAAAATGCGAAAGATAACAACAAGACTCCAAAAGAACTAGGACACCATCCATATTTCCACACCAACCTCCAAGCACCAGGCCCCACAACATCTAGAATGAATTATGCCAAACAACTAGAAAATGGGATCCTTTACTCATACTTGCTTCATGGAACAAGACATCTACAAAAGCACCAAAATGATAAAGTAAAGGGTGAGTACTAAAACTCAGTAGGTTTTCCCCAAATTTTCTCTCTACACACTCCCGTTTGGATAAAACAAATAAAAAATTTATTATAATCATTTTAAATAGTACATTAAAAAGTGAAAACAATTCCAGAAGTCTAACATAACCTTACCAAGCCTTTTCACACAAGGGAAAACAAAAAAAATTCCATAATTCAAATCATCATCACCCACATTAGCACTACCATTTCCTAATTTTTATAGCCCTAATAGAATCAATGTAAAACAAAATGTTTCACAAACCCAATCTGGTATAATAATCACAGAAACACATCTATCTGACATGTTAATTCGTTTATAATTTAATGGAACTTCATGAACACTTATCATTGATGTTATCCCTTACATACACTTTCCATCATCACTTTTATAGTGGTATTTCACACCAATTTACATACAATGCATAAACAGGTCATAACTAAGCATAGTGCACCATGGACACAATAATATGAAAATAAAAACTTCCATCACATTTCAGTCCACTTCAATAAATCACCGATTTATTGAAACCACAATTTAATAATTTTCCATGCCAAACAATGTGTCAATAAAAATTATCTTTATTTAAAACACTTTTCATCAACCATTTTCACCAATTAATCCTAGGAAAACATTTTAATTTATCCAATTAAAAATCCATAACCAGATTATTTCACCACAAAACCCTCTTTTCCCCAAAAATCCCCAAAACATCACAAAAGTGATTTCCACCCAATTTTAAAAATCAAAACACATTTAATTTTAATCAATAAAAATTAATATCACCCATGGTTCATATTCAAGAAATGTGGAGTCGAGAGAGAATCCACTTGTATTTAGGGTTCTAGTAAAATCAACCCATAAGCAACCACACCACTAATCCGGAGAACGCACCACAAAAACTGCTCTAGATCCCCTTCCATAACATCCAAAAGCTATGAAATCAACACCCAAGGCCAACCCAACACAAGATATAAATGTAAAATGTGTTGGTCTAGAAAACCAATAAAGTTAAAAGAATAGATCTAGAGAGAAACCAAAAAAGTCCATGTAGAGAGACTTACCCTGGTATAGCCGCATATAAACCACCAAAAACACCTTTTATTTGCATCCAAAAGGTTTGGAAGAGAATCTAAAACTATTGAGAACCAAAAATCATGAATGAGGCTCGAGTGCGAGAAGATATGAAGTGAAATATTCCAAGCCTGAGGGGTCCTAGAATTAAAAAAACTAATTTTAGATGGCCGCATAGTTATACCACACAGTTTGAAAAACATTGCACTAACTGTGTCAGTGCCACTATCTCAAGGGAATTGGTCTATATGGATTCCTCGCATGATTTGGAAAACCGTACACTATCCATCTAAATCCCACTATCTCGCCTGCATAGTTTTCTTGGGGATTCTGCATGGTTTCCCCTAACCCTACTCATATCATGCACCCTTATAAAAACCTCTAAACTTATTCAATACCATTCCAAACTCCCCCCATCCTCTCCCCCACACATTAAAAACACATTAAACACATATTAATGCTTAAAAAAGGATTCATACCTCAAATAGGGGGGTGATAAATTCTCTCCACCATTGGAATTTCCGTCTTAAGAATGTAGAGGACCATTGCTTTACCTAATGATATCTGGCCATTGATCGACCATCTCTTTCTCTCGTTCCCAAGTCTCCTCTTCAAACTGACCATTCTACCACAAAACATAAACTGAAATTGTACTTTTACAATGAATGGATTTCTCTTTTCTATCCACAATCTGCATTATCACTTTCCCCAAAGAAGCATTTGGTTCTATCTCAACATGAATGCAAGGTATCACATGGTCACGATCAGGCTGATACTTTTCAACTACAACACATTAAACATATTGTGGACTACAATAAACCACAATGGAATATAAAAATGGTAATCCACCTATCCAATATTCTCAATTATCATAAAAAGTCCAATATACCTCTGAGATAACATACCCTAGATTCCAAACCTATGATATCCCAACCTAGGAGATATTCTAAAAAAAACATGATCGCCGACCTCAACCAACAATGGTCTTCAAAAATGACATCATAAAATTTTTGACAACTCTGAGCCGTCTCCATACTCATCCTGATCAACATGATTTTCTCCTTATTCACATGGAAAATTCTCATTCCAATCATTGAAGATTCACACATTTCCACCCAACATAGTGGAGAATGACATAGTGGACCATACAATATCTCAAACAGATCCATATATATCAAATCCTAATATATATTATTATATGAGAAATCCCCCAATGGTAAGTTCTCCTCCCATTAAGAACCAAAATCTATCACACAATATTGCAACATATCTTCCATCAATTGTATTGTCCTCACAAACTTCCCATCTATCGGTGGACGATACATCGTGCTCATAGCCCAATGTGTTCAAATTTATTGCTTTATGGATTTCCAGAAATGATTTGTGGACCTATGATGTCAATCCGATTCAAACATAAATGGAACACCACACTTCTTTTCCACCTCCTGAATATATATTTTGGACAGATCCTTCACCGCATGAGATTCATGAATAGGGATGAAATGGGTCAACATGGTGAGTAAATCCACTATCACCCATATTGAATCATGTATCTTGGCCATTCATGGGATACCTATCACAAAATCCATTGTTAAATGCTCCAATCTCCACGCTGGGATATATAAAGACTAGTACATGACCTTCGGCCGCAAATTCTTGGGCTTCACTTTCTGACTACTGAAGCATCTGGAAATGAACTCCCCCTCTTTTCATTTCATACCTGCCCACCAAAAATGGTCCTTTAATGCCTTATATATTTTATGAATTCTTTGGTGAATAGAACACTTGGAAGGATGATAATACCAAAGAATTTCACACTGAATAGCCACTAGAAAAACTATTCGATTCTGAAAACACAACACTGAATTTAAATTCAGTTCACAACACTTAGTGGTCACCCCACCATTGAGTTTTAACCTCATTTCCAATCATTTATATTCATACACTTCTGCCTCTGTAAAATGACCAACCTACACCGGAACCAATAACACCAAAAATTATATTGATCTATCTTACTTGTCCTCACATTCCAACCACATATCGATTATAATGGACATCAACTACCACTAATCTGATGCTTGTTTCAAAAGATGAGCATATGATTATCAACATAATGAATCTATCACCGAATTTCCTTTACCTGGTGAGTACATTAAGAGAAAATCTATATTCTATAGATACTCCATCCATTGACATTGCCTCATGTTCAAATCCCTTTTGAGAAAGTATACATTAAACTCTTATGGTTGGTAAGCACCAGGAATTTCTCACCAAAGAGATAATGACTCCACATTTTCAAAGTAGTCATTGGAAAATTCAATCATGATAAATCACAAACAAAACTTTGATAATACCTAGACGAACAAAGAAACCTCTGTATCTTATGGACATTATTTGGTGTGTGCCATGAAATAACCACATTTGTCTTTTTTAGATCAAAAGAAACACCCCTATCAAAAATAACAGGTAAAAGGAAACAAATTTTTCATATCCAAAAGACAAACTTTGACTATTTATATTAAAACCAATGATCTCTCAATATTACCAAAACTATATCTATTTTTTCCTCATTATCTACTCTTATTCTTCATTTCACCAATTTATCATGCACAAAAACCACCACAAAATAATATAGATATCTCCTAAATACCTAATTCATCAATGCCATGAATACTGCGGGAGTATTTATCAGTCCATAGGGAATAGCTATATAATAATAATGTTCATATCTACTTTTGAATGTTTTTTTGGGATATACTCCTTCCATACCCACAGTTGATGATATCTAGAGTGCATTTCAATCATAGAGAACCAATAAATTCCTCTCAACTGGTCACAAAAAATCATCAATGTTTGGAACTGGATATTAGTTATTTATAATTACTTTATTTATTATATGATAGCCCCCACATAACCACAACATTACGTCTTCCTTCTTTTTAATGAATAAAATTGGCACAACCCATGAATACTAGGCTGAAGGAACCCTTTGTACTCTAACTCTTCCAACATAACATTCAATTCGCACAATTTTGTTGGTATCATCTAAAAATATGGAAGAGATATTAGACTGGTCCCTAGAAGGAGATCGATTGTAAACTCCACTTCTCTCATGGGTGGTATCCCTGATAATTTTTTGGAGAAAACATCCATAAACTGATCCACAAATACATAAAAAAACTCCGCTCAACACTTTCCGTTTATGCCAATGAAAAAGACATTAAATGATACAATATCCTGCAAATTGCTAGTTCCAACAATCCTACTGCACCCCACTTGTCTTTATTCTCCCCCATAAAGAGATATTTTAGCCCATTCTCCATCACAAAACTATCCATATTTTCATAATCATAAATGTGCTATTTGAACAATGTCAACCAATCCATTTCCTAGATTATATCATACACATCCATCTCAGAACTGAGAAATACCACATCAACTCAACCTAATCCCCAAGTACACAACATACTCAACACAGGAAGGCTCGACACTCTTTTCCACCAAGAGGAGTATAAATTTTGATAACCAAAGGCATCATTTTAGTATTTAAAACAAAAAAAAAACAGTGATATAAGAACCCAAAAAAATTGGAATCACCAATATCAAAAAAACACTTTCTTCAAGGTAGAATTTATAATTATAGTACCTCTAACCATGGATGGTCCCGAATGAGCATCCATCACAACCATTTTAGCTCCAAACAACTACATTAATTCCATGATATATTCATTGTTCCCTACTGAGACTTTACCTCCTAAGGAGTCGTGGTGTTCCCAAACCAATATGACTAACTCATCCCTGCTGATGAGGCGTATATTTTTTCCCTCATCCCGTCGAGGGATATGACCCCTATAACCAATGGGGATTGTCACTAACACTAGACCTTGGATCATTCTGACAATAACTTTGAAGGTTATCCATCTGTTTATAATTATTACATGACCGAGGCTGTGATGTACAATATCTCTAAATGTGTCATGTGGAGAAACATTGGAAATATCTCTGTTTACTCTGAGGATTCGGAGGAAGATTCGCCGATCTAGTCATTTTATTTTTATCCATACTCCACCATGGAAATAAGTGTCCCTCTTCTTCTTGAACTCAGAGTTCGAGTTCCCACTATTCCTATAGGGTACCGAAACACTTCCTCCCCTCACAGTCCCTAAGATATTCATTTCTGCTACTAATGATCTATTCAACATCTTTGAATAATCATCTTTACACAACACTTCTATCTTAGAACTGATGTCTTTCCTTAAGCCACCATATAATATACAATCTTGTAATTTTTTACTAAATTCCACCATGGGTGAAATCCTCACTATATTCACAATCATCACATTAAATTACATTACTAAAATTCTCTCTTGCTTCAAATGGAAGAAATCTATTTTATACTGAATTTTTAATGTATGAGGGTACAATTTTTTGTTAAAAAAATTATAAAATCCCTCCCATGTCATAAATTGGTATATTATAGTTTAGACTTCTTACTCCCACCACTGAAGGGAATGATCTTCAAACATATATGTGGCTAACATCACATTCTACTCCATCAATGTTTCCAAGAATTCAAATATTTTTTTTCATTTTATTAAGCCACACTTATGGAATTTTTTGGCTCTAAATAAACCTTAAAGATGTGTGGATTATTCTTTTGAAGATGAGTTGCATGATCCACATTCCTTGGTTCATCGGATTTATGTCCACTTCCAACAGTTTGTAATTCTTTTATTGTACTCTTGACGCGTTGTTGGTTCACCTACGGCTCAGGTGAAACAACATTTTCATTAGCCTCCTCTGGTTAGTCTCTATGATGACTACCCGGTGCTATTTATATTCATAAAAAACAACCATAATACTTTCTATTTTAGAAAGAATTTATTCACAAACTCATGTAAAATTACCCTACAACTATCACAACCATGCTTTCTACAAGTTCACATTCTGCATGTTTCACTGTTTTTTTAAAACATCGTTGTTTTTTTTAAATAGAACCATTTTCAAATTCCAAAACCATCCATGTTTCAAATAAGTCTATTTTAAAACGAAAATAATATTATTTAATTTTAACACATATATATCACAACATAAATCATTATACCCAAATGAAATATTCATCCTAGAGGGAAGTCATTTCTATAATTCAAGCAATGCTCATCTCATTAGATACTCCCATGAAAATATGATTTCAAATGCTTGTAAGTTTTACCAATACACTTATATACCCAACACACTGGTAACATTAAGTTCATCATAAAATGGTTATATATTTCCTTCTATGATACACATTCCAATTTCGGAAAATACTACGCCTTGATATCATCCCAACTTGGGGAATATACCATGAAAAAATGTCAACACCATTTCCAACAATGAAGGACAAATGAACAAATTTATGATTTGACATAAAATCTAAGTACTGAACAAACTCATACCACTTGTAACATCCTACCCCATATCATTGGGTTGAGAGGGTGGAGGAATGATACATGTCCTTAAGAGTTCTTCCCAATACACTAATGGCTCATAAAAAATGCTTAGGGATTCGAGAATAAATTGGGGATTGATTTTCCCTTGATATTAAACCAACAAAAAAACAATCCACAATCAACTAAATACATGATTCATGTTGAAAAACAATGAAATCAATACTTTAACAAAAGGAAACCAACTAATCCTTAACAAACCCACTTGAAAAATACAACCTAGGAAAATCAGAGTACCATGTGGAAGATAGCTACAAGACTCTAAAGAAACTAGGACACCATATATATATCAACACCAACCTAAAACCTCCATGCACCACAACATCACCACAGAATCACGCTGAACCACTACCAAAATAAGATCCTTTACTATTACATGTTTCTTATAATACAACATCTTCAAAAGAACCAAAGTGTCGATGTAGGGGGTGAGTACTAAAACTCAGTAGGTTGTCCCCAAATGCATTCTCTAAACATGAAACTTAGGTTATAACCATTAGAAAATATATAATATGCTGTTTAGATAGTATATTAAGTAGCTAAATCAATTCCACAAGCCCAACATTATTCTACCATGCAATGTTACACAGGGGAAAGAGAAAAAATTCTAGAAGTCATATCACTGTCACACACATTAGAAGATCCAATTTAAATATAATATAGCCACAACAAAATAAAATCACAATACTATGTTTCACAATCCTAATCTAGTATATAAATCATGGAGGCACTTCCATCCTACCCGTTTCGTCCTTCCCAATTTCGTGCCACTCCCCGTATGCTTACCCTTGAAGGTGGCCCATCCATCCACTATCCATCCTAACTTTTATATCATTACATCTCACCAACATTAAAAAATTCATAAACACATCATAAAAAATCACAACCCAACAAGGCCACAATAGTATGCAAATAACCATTTTCATCACATGTCAATCCACAGCAACAAATCACCCATTTATTGAAATCATCATTTAATCATTTTCCATTCCAATAAACAATTCAATAAGAAAAATATATTTATTTAAAACCATTTTCATCAACCATTTTATGTAATATTTGCTATAAACCCATTTTAAAATATCCATTTTAAAATCCACAACAAGGGTATTTCACCACAAAACCCCCTTTTCCCAAAAAACCCCAAAACAAAAGTAGAGGTATTTCCGACCAATTTCACACATATAAATACTATTAATTTTAAACAAACCAAATTATTCTTAATAAATCATCATGTTATATAGAAGTGGATATGAGAGATAGTCCACCTATATTTCACATTTAGGTGAAATCGTCCAACAAGCAACCACACCCCAAATCTGGAAAACGCACCACCAAAACTAACCTAGATCACCTTCCCTAACATCCAAAATTCTAAATCTCAACACCCAAGGAAACCCCATCCCCCTATCTACATTCAAATGTTTTAGATCAAGAAAACCAATAATGGGAGAAGAGTAGATCTAGATAGAAACCAAAAGAATATATGATAAGAGGCTTACCTGGGAAGAACCACCTTCCAACAAACAAGAACCCCATTATATTTTCTTCCAAAATATTTGGGTGAGAACCTCCAACTATTGACAACCCATAATTGTGAGTGAGGATCATGTAAGAGATGATTTGGAGTGAAATAGATCAAGCTCAAGGAAGACTAGTTTTAAAAACCATCTTTTTAATTGGCCACATGGTTAGTTCACACGGTTTGGGAAACTGTGCACTAACCGTACACTTGTCCTTGTCTAGAGATATGGGTTCCAAATAGTTTCCTTCCAGATTTTTGGAAATACATGCATTGTTCTTGCAAAGCCCACTATCTCCCCCGACACATTTTTCTTGGGCATTCATCACAGTTTCCCCTAACCATGCTCAAACCGTGTGCCCTTAGAAAAGCCTCCAAAATTATTAAAAACAATTCCAAATAGTCCAAACCACTCCCCAACTCATCGAAAAAACATAAAATAAATAAAACGAATAAAAATGCTTCATACCTCAAACCTGGGGTGCAACAATTTGTGTTCCATTTTAAGGTACATTATTTTTTAAATGATGTTGTTTTGTTTTAGCCTTTGGTTTTTTCAACGGTGATCACAAGCCTTATTGTATTGATATCTAGAAGGATGGACAATATGGATTGGTTTTTGGGTGATTGGGGTGGCATGGAAATGTGAATATTCGTGAGACGTGATTAAAAACCCAATGGTGAATGTGGGAATACACATTTTTTTGTTTTTTAAATGTGTTTTGAGCTGAAAATTTGAGGCATTTGGTTTTAAATTGAGGGTTATGGGGCTATGTTTTTCTATGTCTTGGAAGAGATTATTATTCATTATGATTCCTTATGATCTGGGATTAATACTCTTATTTTTATTTGAGATGGGATCTTGTTGGTGGGTCAGTTATGGAGTAATGTTCAGTGGGTTTCTAAAGATGTGTGGTATGTTGTGATGCCACCATAGATAGTTCTCTGTTGTAAATTTTCCATTTTGATAAACCTAAGGATTCATTTCCAATGTGAAATCCAAATCATCATATGATGCCACAACCCATTTTTGGAATATATATCTATTTGATATTGAATTAGTGTGCTTATAGTTCGTGATGATTCATCTGGACAATACAGGTGTGTTCGGTATTGTTGATGTGTATTGTCGTATTCCTTGTCCATTATTCTAATCATTTCGAGGGAGAGAAAATGGTGCTATATATTTATGACATCCTATACAGAAGAAGATTTATTTTGGATAAAGTTATTTTTGTGGGGATTTGTGATCCATAGCACCTTACGGTGGTGCAGCAGATGCTTCAAGCCTTGGGGCTCCATCTATAGGCCACAAAGTGATGCTTTTCATACAGTCAGGAAATCACAATAGGTGTGGGGACCTCGACTTGGATTCTGCCTCAACTATTATGGTACCATAGTATCTCTCACCCCATTGTGGTTTCTCATCACAATGAATTTCAACTTTTCGCAATGAGCATGGTGGACTTACCCCTCACACAATGTATATGGTTATGCATTCATGGATGTGGGTTCCCGATCATTGTCCATATGTGGACCGCCTTTTAAAATCAGGTGTGTTCCTGGTTTTACCTATTCATATGTGGAGAGTATTGGGTAGTTCCTTTTTTATATTCTGGTTCATGTGGCCTAATTATTTTGTCCCCTAACATCCCCTCCCCGATTGGTGGGGTTTGAATCCATGCATAAATTATTGAACTAGCTCTTGTCACCTTCGTTAAGGAGTAGGGGGTTTGAATGTTCAAGTTTTGTTCTTATTAAAAAGGGTTTGTAGGTTTTTGTGTAATGGTTTGGGTGTTCATTTGTTAGAGCAACACATTCCTTGTTCATGTTGAATTATTGTTTGGTCATTGATCATTGGTTTTTAATTCTGGAGAGAACCACTATAGGTCTCATATGGTTTCCTCTTAATTATTTTTCGAATACTAGTTATTTCTTAATGGAGCAGAGTCAATTATAGACTCCCCTAGAATCATTGGATTTTATGAGTGCTATTTTTTTGGGAGATCATTCGGTATATTTGGAGAAGGCCCAACATTTTGGTTCTTGTTTTGGTTATGGGGGTAGTGACTCGATCATTCAGTTGATTCTCTGGAAGTTTTTGGGAGTTGCTATTTTGTTTTAGGTAAGTGTATTATGTTTTATTAATGATGGATGTTTTTTCATTTAATTCAGATGAAGGACCATATTGATAAGTATTCATTAGGTGTAGATCAATTTTCTGGAATTTGTTGGGGCGTTCTAGGGGAAAAACCATTAATTTTATGGAGAATCGTCACACCCATTTTGTATGTCTTGGTTTTGATCCGGTTATTTGGAAATCTCAATCCTTTTATTGTATTTAGGGTGTTATTAATGTATATTTTTGAACATTAATCAATGTCTAATCATCCTTTCATGGATTCCCCATAGCATTTTTGAGACTTTTGGATAAAAGGGTGGTTACTTCAAGATTTGGGCTAACAGTGAGCCCATTTCCATATTTAATAACCAAATTTGTTTTTATACATCATTTTTCAAATGTTTTCAGTAATTTAACATCACAATTGGCCTCCAATGACCTAATCAGACCCCCCATATCCATTTTTACACCATAGGATCTCATAATCATGGTGGATTTAGGTGATTTATTTAGGCATTGGGCCAACCTACGAAGAAATTATCTATATTTAATAAAATTTATTAATTTATTTCATATATCATTAATTTTTTATCATTTTCAGATAATTACTCATCTCACTCATTCCCAAAAACCCTATGAGAATACCCATTTTCCATTTTACCTCTTTATAGCTAATCATCATAGTGGATTAGGGAGAATGTCTTCATGATTTCTCAAAATGTCCAGATTTGTAAATTTAATTTAATTAATTAATAAATCATTTTTTAATTTTCTTGCCTCAAATTTGATTCCCCTAGTTATTACAAACCAAAGGTTCCCTTACATTGGGTTTAAATCCACTCCTTATTTTCTATGTGTATGGATTTAAGGAAATATGAATAGTTATCTAGTTTCCGATGTGACATTCTTTCTCCTTTCTCAGCCCTCTTCCTCCTCTATTCATTATTTCATGGTTCATTCATCTCATCTGGTTATGAAAGACCTATTGTTCTACTTTCGCATGATATTTTATAGGGGTTATGTTGTTTTAGGGAAAGTCATCATATGTTTAGTTTTTATAAACTTGAAGTAGGTGATTTCGGCTGTCTGTTTCCATTCTTCCATAATTTTGATGTAGGTTCACCCAAGATCATGCCATTATTATTTATATGTCATATTTTTCATGACATTCATATCGTTTATACATGACCATTATTTATATAAACTTTTTTATGTTCTATATGGTGTGAAAAGTTGTTATTTATGCCTTGTTTTGTGTAAAATAGAGTTGTTTCATTATAAAAGTACACGCTGCATGTTAAAATAAATGTTCAACTTGTTTTTTCAAATGGATTGTGATGTTTATGAACATTTTTTACCAATATAATAAATTTTGGGCCGGAAAAATTGTGTTTTTACACATTTGGGTTTTAAATAGAAGTTGTTTTGCCAAATATTGCATGTCTAGTTTCTATAAAAGTGACTAATTGAATTTTGTGTCCTAAGTGTGATATAAAATGACTTGATTGATTTTATTAAAGTATATACATAATGTAAAGTTTTATTTTAGGGTACTTTTAGTGAATTTCAAAAGGGGTTTTGGTTTTATATTGATATGGGTATTGATTTTTGACATGTTTTGGCTAGAATTACAGGTAACTGGCCCGTTCAGATTTTTTAAGAAAATAGTTGGATTTTGAATGTGTAACCAAAGTGTTTTAAAGGGATTATGTAAATTGTTTTATACTATTAATGGTACGTGTAATCAAACTTATTAATGGTGTAATTTTTACCTTTGATTAATGTTATTTTGGTAAAATTATTAAAGGATCATTTGTCATTTTTATTAAAAATAGGATCTCATCTTTTTTCAATGTTTCACCATTACGAAAATTATTATAATCTATGAAATTTGTTTATTAAAAGGTTTTGGGGATTAAAATTATGGTTTGATATGCTATTGGTGGGTTTTTGTTCATAATAGTTCATTTTTAAATGGATTTTTTTGTCCAGAGCCTCGTTATACATCTTTAAATTGTTTAATGAAACTTTTATGTGGTTTATTGATTTGTGAAAGAAATATGGGACAACTGTGTGGGATTTTATTTGTGTGTATGATCTGGGAAAGTTTTATTCATGTGAAAAGTTTATTTAATAATATGTGGAACTTTATTGAGCACTAATGGGAAACCCAACTATCTAGGTGGGCTGACGTGGACTAGTATTCTAGTGATCTGGAGGGGTTTCACCCATATTCCACCAAGAAAGTTTGATGAAGAAAACACTAACTAAACTATAATTATGATGATTTTCGGGAAAAATAGGTAATGAATTATTCCTTTATAAGTTTCTCATGTATACAAGAATAGATATTTGTTAAGGTTACCCTAACTGAGATACGTGGTACCTGAGGGGAACACCTAACTAGTGGCTAGAGGCGTTCCTGTGACTTGTTCTCATTGAATATTTTGTACTCACTGTCGACATATGGTGTGTTTTTTATGTCAATTATTTAGCATTTGTGTTTTATTTAAAAATGTACATTCTTT
The DNA here is from genome assembly GCA_963277665.1 of Viscum album. Taxonomy (NCBI): domain Eukaryota; kingdom Viridiplantae; phylum Streptophyta; class Magnoliopsida; order Santalales; family Viscaceae; genus Viscum; species Viscum album. The sequence goes on along the minus strand of OY728141.1, from coordinate 303,133,499 downwards.
AAAGCATCCCTCTTGAAAAAAAATTTCATTTTAAAGGCTCACCTCTTTGAAAATTGTTACTATCATTCTTATTTATAAAACATGCATGTTTTTGTCTGGTAATTTTTATAGAATGGAAAATTCTTTAGAAAACATACATTTATATATTTTACTTAAAACATGAAATTTATTTTTCATTTATTTTAATTGAAGTGCATTTGGAATATAAAATTGTGAAATCAAACTAAATTTTAGTACTCTCACCTATAGTCTTCATCTGTTTTAATCCATTTTGTAGGTTTCATCTTCAGTTTGATCACCTTGGGAGACGTGTGATGATTGTTTGTAAGAGTGACTAGGGGGGTCGTCTGGAGTTAATTGGTGGTTAGGTTTGGTTGGTGAAATAATTCTCTAGGTGATTGTTTCTATCCTGGGAGGATTTTGAACACCTCTCGTGGCTTGACGTAGGATGGCCTGGGTAACTGGTTCAGGGTCAACTCAGGCTAGTTCGTGAGAAAAACTGTATCAGAGTAGGTCGTCTCTTAGCGGACCATTATTTTTAGAGAACCCTTATTGTTTGGGGTATGTAATGGTAGATAGAGTATGATTTTTTGGTATATTACGGGTAGGTGAGAGATGATAATCATGAACTCTTTCTCATTATGATCCTCATGTTTCCACAGGAAGTTTGGTTTATTAGTTTTCTTTGATCTTGATGAATTTTTGGTGTTGGGATATGAAATGGGGAGTCTGACTAATCGCCGTTATAGGATCTCGGGTCCTAGAATACCATTATTAGCTGATATATGGTTCTAATAACTATATCATTATTGGTATTTTGTTTGACATATGACCGAATTCCATTTGGTCAAGTCACCCACTGACACTAGTTCCCCTATGTGGGTCTTTTGGAAATTTTGTGCATTTTGAATTTTTATATTTAAAATCCATTTTGGAGAATTATGGAAATGGGAATTAAATGTGGTATTTCATTTTGAAAATTTGAAAAGGGGGGTTTTAGAAATTAAATACAAGAATGGTCTTAGAAGGTTGTGTTTTTTTTTTGAATTTGTTTTGGTGAGGAAGTGGAAATGATTTAACAGGATTAGATTTTAACTAATCTAAACTTATGGTTTGTTGAAATAAATTTTTTTTAATGTTAGAATCAATTTTTGTTCATTATGAACCATTTTTTAAAATGGGTTGTTTTGGGATGGTGAAAAGTGTTTGAATCTGATGAATTCGGTTTGGGAATTGGTTTTGAGCAGATGTTGTTTTTATAGAAAGTGTATTGGTCTCAATGGCCATCGTATTAGGAAACGATACCTTGTGGAATTTTAGAAAATTGTAATTGGTTGTTTGGAGTATCTTGGATATTATGAAAGATGATAAAAAGAGATGGGGTAAGTTTTTGAACAAATAGTTCTTGATGATGTGTGGATTGTTTTGTGAAATTTGAAAAGGGTTTTTGACATGGGTGTTAGTGTTCCTTGGAATGGTACATTATTTTTGCAATGATGTTTATTTGTTTAAGAATTTTGTGTTTTCAATGGTGCTCACATACATGTTTTTTATATATATATAAGTATGGCCTATATTGAATGGTGGATGGCTGCCATGGGTGGAATGGAAATGTTCTTGTGAGTGAGACTTGATAAAACATCATTGGTGAATTTGAATATCCACCATGTTAGTTAATTTTTAAAATGTTTTTGGATCTGAAAAATTGTATCACATGTTTATAAACAAATGGTTATATGGAAGGTTTTTTCATTGTCTTAGAAGAGTTGTTTTTTCAGTATGATTCTTAGTGATCTGGAAGTTGTAATCTTGTTGTGACTAGATATGGAAACTTTTTGGTGTATTTGTTTTGGAGTAATGTTAAGTGGGTTTCTAAATATGTGTTGGAAGTTTTGATGAGGCCATTTATAGTTATCCATTAGATATCATTCTAATTGACCAACCTATATATTCATTTAAAATGTTAAATCCACATCATCAGATGATTCCTCGACAAATTTTTTGGAAAAGAAATCTATTTGGGATTTATTTAAAGTGCTTCTAGGTTGTGATAATTCATTCGGAAATAATCGTTGTGTTTTGTGACGATGATGTGTTTCATCGTATTCCTTGTCCATTTTCTCCTCATTTGGAGTTAGAGAGAATGAGGCCATATTTATATTTTTTTGTGTTAAATACTTTTTTTATGGTGTGATACTGAGAAAGTGAGTTTTGTGGGGTGTTGGGATCCTTAGCACCAATTTGTGGTGTGTCAGATGATTTATGCATCAGTGCTCCATCCATTGGGATTAGAGTGATGCTTTTCATGCAGTTGGGAAATATCCAGAGGCGTGGGTATATCAACTAGAAAACTACCTCCACAGTTGTGGTAATGTTGTTTATATGAATATATTTTTGTTACTCATCACTGTGAATATCATCTTGTTGCAATGAGCGTGGTGGAATTGCCCCAGAAAAATTGTCTATGGTTATGCCTTCATGGATGTGGGTTTCCGATCAATGTCTATATGTGGACTAAGTTTGTAAATCAGCTACAGTCTGGGTTTTACCTATTATTAGGTGGAGAGTTTTGGGTTGTTAATTATTTTTTTTATCATTGGCCAAATGATTGGGTCCCCTTCCCTCCCTTCTCTGAGTGGTGGGTGTCTGGATCTGTGTAGAAATTATTAGCCTAGTTTGTGTCCCCTCTATTTGGGAGTGGGGGGTTTAATTGTTCATGTTGTGTTCCACATACCATTGGTTGGTAGGTTGTTTTGGAGAGTTTGGGTGGGACTATTTGGGAGACACACATTCCTAGTTCATGTTGAATTCTTATTTAGTCATTGATCGGGTGTTCTTAATGGTGGGTTGACCCACCATGGGTCTTTTAGGGTTTCCTCCAAAGAATTTTTCGAGTTCTAGTTGTTTCTTAATGGTGGGAGGTCCATTATAGACTCTACTATAATATTTGGATTTCATGAGTGATATTTTATTTGATGGTTGTTGGGTTCATTGGGATAAGGCCCAACCATCATGTTCTTGGTTAGGGTGTGGAGGTGTTGACTTCATCTTTCGGTTGATTCTCTGGTTGGGAGTGTCTGTTTTGGTTGAGGTAATAGGATTATGTTCCATTAATGGATGATGATTTTTCATTATATTTTCATCCTAGAAAATATTTATATGGAATCCTTATGTGTTTATCAATCAGCTAGAGTGTGTTGTGGCTTTCTGAGGGTAGAAATCAATAATGTTTGGTATAATTATCACACCAATTTTTTCATGTAATTGTTTTCATCAGGACCATTGGAAATGATGATAATTTTCATAGATTTTTGATTATATGAATGTTTAGTTTTAAACATCCATGTAAGTATAATCATCCTACCATTGGTTCCCCATAGCTTGTTTGGGAGTTTTGTAGAAAAGGGCGGTTACTTCAAGATTTGGGCTAACCGTGAGCCCATCTACATATATAAAATCCATTTTTATTTTATTATAAATTCATTATTTTTCATAATTTTTTACTCATCATAATTCACATATGGAATACACTGACATATTCACACCACCATATCCATTTCGACACCCTAGAATCTCATACTCATGATGGATTTGTGGGATTTTTTCAGGAATTGGGCCAACCTGTGAGCCCATTTCCAATTTTATGGAATTTAATTTATAATTTTCATATATCATTCTTTATTAGCATTTTATTTAATTTATCCTCTCACTAGAGACCAAAAACCCTAGTCACGCCACCAAGCTCAATTTTCCCTCTTTGGAGCTCATCTTTATCATCAATTAGAGTGAATTGCGTCAAGATTTCTCAAATCGTCTAGATTTGTAAAGGTGACTCATTTCATTCATAAATCATTTAGTTTATAATATTTTCCCCCAAATTTTTTCCCATGGATATTAAAAACCTATGGATACCTTAACTTCAGTTTCAATCCATTATCTCTCCTCTAAATGTGTTGATCTAAAGGAAGATAAAGATTTATCCTGTTTCCAAGGAGAGATTACTTCTCCTTTCTCCACCCTCATCCTCCACCTTCCATTATTTAATGTTTCTTTATTCTCACATAGTATTTAAATACCCTTGGTTCTTTTTTGGAATTATTTTTATGGGGTTTATTTTTGTTTAGGTAAGTTCTTCGTATGTTTAGGTTTTATAAATCCGTGGTAGGTTATTTCGGTTGTGTGTTTCCATTCTGCCATGTTTTTTATGTATATTCTCCCAAGATGTTACAATTATTATATATGTTTAATCTATTTCAGGATTTTATCACCTTTTTATGTGATTATTATTTTTTACAACCTTTTTATGCTCTACTTGGTGTTCAAAATCGTTATTTAGGCCATGTTTTTTTGGAAGATGGAGTTGTTTCGTTATAAAAGTGGACACTGCTTGATTAAATAAATTTTCAACTAGTTTTCAAATATGGATTGTGATGTTTATAAACTATTTAAACTATTATAATTAATTTTTTTCATGTAAAATTGTGTTTCTACCCATTTAGGTGTTAAATAGAAGTTGTTTTGCTAAATGTTTCATGCCTAGTTATCAAAAAACTGCACAGTTGGATTTTTTTACCTAAATGTGATAAAAATTAGAGGTTTGAATTTATTAAAAAAAATTCATTATGTAAAGTGTTGTTTTCTGATCCTTTTATGGATTTACAGAGTGTTTTTGGTTTTATAATGAGTTGATTATTGGTTTTTGATATTATTTGGAATGATTTTATGGTATGTGGCATGTTCGTTATTTTTAAGAAAATGGTTGAACTTTGAATGTGTAACGTTATTGTTTTAAATGGATTATGTAAATAAAATTTCCAATACTAATGGTGTGTGTGAAAAATTTATAAAAGGTTTAATCTTTTACATTTATGCACGCTTCTTTGGTAAAATGATTAATGTCCCTTTTGAAATGTTCTTAAAATTGGGATTTCATGTGTGTCAAATATTTGACGATGTGGGGCCATTTTATGATGCATGAAATTTATTTATAAAATGGTTTTGTGATAAAAATATTGGTTTTATATGTTATTGGATGTTGTTTGGTCTTAAAATTTTCATTTTAAATGAATTTTATGTGCAAAGCCTCATTACACTTCTTCAAATTGTTTTATGAATATTTTAAGTGGATTAATTATCTGGGAAAGAAATGTTAGGAATATATGTGGGATATTTTTTTTCGATAAGATACAGGAATGGATTTTTCATGTTAAAATTGTATTTGATAATATGTGGATCTTTATTGAGCACTAAAGAGAAACACTAGTATCCAGGTGGGTGGGCATATACTAGTATGCTACATGTATGGAGGGGTTTTGTCTCTGTTTAACATAGCAAGTTTGACGATGATGAAACTAACTAAACATTGATGATGATGATGATGTTAGTGTTCACTATGTTATAGATTATTATCCTACTGGTTGCTCATTTTTATGATAATTGGTTTTTATTATGGTTACCTTCACCGAGATATGAGGTACTTGGGGATCACAACAAAATAGTGTCTAGGGGTGTTCCCATGACATGTGCTCATTGGCTATTTTGTACTCACCATCGACATACAATTTTTTTGGTTTGTAAATTTAGTATAATTTGTGTTTAATTTAAATGTGTGCGTCCTTTAAATCATCATTCTGGAAAACTATTTTCATTTTGAGGTTTCACCACTTTGAAAATTGTTATTATCATTCCTATTTATAAAATATGAAAGTTTTTGTCTGGTAATTTTTATAGCATGGAACCTTATTTGAAATATATAATTTTAAATATTTTATTTTAAATAATAAATTTTTGTTCCTTTAATTTTAATGGTTTTAAATTGGGAATAGAAATTCTAGAAAACCTACTGTGTTTTAATACTCACACATATAGTCATCTTATATTTTTAGCCCTTGTGAATTTTTCATCTTGAGTTCGATCACCTTGGTACACATGTGATCATTATATTTGAGAGTGACCATTGGTATCACATGGTGTTAATTGGTTTTCAGGATTGGTCAGTTGAGTTTTTGGTTTAGTATTACTTTTGGTTTCTTGTACAAATAATGTTAAGTTCAATTTTCATGTTAATGTATTTTGGGCTTCACTTTTCTTTCATTTGGTTTTTATTGTTTATATTTGGGATACATCATAAAATTTTGTACTCTTTTGATTCCCTACGTTATTATCTCCGTCCTTGGAGGATCAAAAATGCCTCATTGGACATGTCATGGGCTGGCCTGGTTTACGAGTTCAGGGTCGACTGGGGTTGGTTCATGACAACTCATAATTTGATAAGAATATAAAAAATAAAACATGTTAACCTTGAATAAGAGACATATATACCCAAATTTATGAATCTATGTTTTTAATGGGTTCTCTATATAGTTTAATTGAAAAAAATTCTATTAATATCAAATCATAATTGAATCATTTATAATAATTTGTAATGAGAATATGATTTCCCCAATAAATATCTATATCGATTTTTTATCCACGTGTGTTGTCTTTGGAAAACTAATCAGGCATCAACTAAGGATCAAATAATTTATCACCAATCATATTTTAGGTTATTTTACCTTGTTTTATTTTTGTTATCACTACATCCACTTTTGAGTATCTAAACAGGGAGAGAATTGATAAGAAACCAAATACTACTTATTTTACTAAATTTTAGGAATGTTAAAATGTATTTATATTTCCCCTAGGGTTTTCCAATATAATTTCTCATTCTTAGTCACTATAATTTACAAAAAATTTATCGAATACAAACCATACAAACCCTTATTTTTAATATATTTTATTTCATTAATTAATAAAGAAGGATACATATATTGCAATCTCAGAGAATTAGGTATCCTAGTATATTTGGGAAATTTGAAAAATAAACCACAAAATTAGAATAAAATACATCATAGTTATTTAATTCTTCATAAATTTTAACTAGATTCATTTTAATTCTTCATACTACATGTGATGACCTATTCCAATGGACCTGCACCGTGACTCCCCATGTCGGCCTTCAATAGGCCAGGGGATGGTGACTAGCACTGAGTATGAATATTACTAACAAGGGAGGAATTGCCTATGTACCTATACAAATGCACACATCTCCAGGCCCATAATGCTAAAATATAAAAACAATTAGGGATCCAAATGAATGCATACAACTAAAGTCAAACAACAGATTACGACGGAAAGTAAAGTACTGAAAGTAAACTGGTCCAGAAAACAAGACCATGAAAAACAATAGTATGAAAACTACAATGTCCAACCTATAAACACAATGTGGTATTGGGACTGATTCTCGTGGACATAGGATCACCTCGGTCTCTAGGAAATATAGATTGCTCGGTCTTATCCTGGTCCACCCTTGACTCTATCAAAATGATGCTCGCCTTCACAAGACACAACATGTGCAGGGAAAGCCTGTGTAGGGGTGAGTATAACAATACTCAGTAGTGGACCCCGAAAACCACAAAGCAATAAACAATGGAAAGTTAAATTCAGAACTCTAAAATATATGTCTACGGAGCATATAAATGGAGGACACAATCCAAATATACCCAAATCCTAATCTCATAGTCTAGGTACAAGTCACTCAACAACATACCCCCACTAGGGATTCAGTTTGAAAATTCCATGAATCACACATCTCGGAGATCTCACTCCATGAATATGATAGCTTCGATGACATATTTCCGAAAAGTATTGTCTGCTAGTAAAGGTCACGAGAGATATATACAATCATTCTGGGAGAACACACTCTCGAGTGGGAAAGATCATGATACATAGATGAAGATCACTTACATGCCCTTGGAGGATACCACGACTCATCTGGAATTCACCTTCTAGGTAGAGTATCGGTGCCCTGTGGAAGTGGTCACTTCGATAACTGTCTCCACACAGGGTCATGAATGGATAAGGGATGTCGCTCTGGGACTCACGAAGGAATACCTGAGTTTATCTAGGAATTTCTTTCTGAAAGGATCATACTCCTGTAGTATGAAATTATATTTTACCTTCAGGGGAAGGAGAAAAAGGAGAACTAACCGAAACGAAACTTGTCCAATATACGGTGGACATGAAGATCAAGGCATGAACTAAAAATTAAATGGTGTGAAGAATTGTTAGACATCGTGTCTTCTAACCCTGAGTACTGCCCGTGTACAACGGCCCGTGTCACAGGGATGGTCATGTTGGAATGACAGCACACGACGTGTAGTACAGATCACACGTTGTGTACAAGTAACTGGGGTCGACTCCATGTACACGATCATGCGCCTGTACAAAGATTTATCACATGACCGTGTATCACCCAAGATACCTACTGTGTCTTGCATAATTTTCTCTTCCATGTCACCTAGGTTCTACACACCATGTTCCGAAGACGTTCAGTTTATCCTGTGTCTGTGTACATCCAAGAATAAATGGCGAGCTTTAGGGAAGATCTAACACGCCGTGTGACCAACGTCACAGGCCGTGTGATACCTATCTAACCCCCGAAACCTCAACCTCCATCATCGATACTAAATAGTGTGTTCCTCAAAATTACATGTTAGGTATTTTTGAATTTTACAGAATCATGAACCTTCTTCTCCATGCCACGGTGATTCTTGGATAGTTGATTTGGCCATCCGATTGTAATGAAACTCCCGAGTATAGGTCGCCTGCACATCACATAGCAGATTCCACCAGTTTTGGGACTCTGATCCACCCCAAATACATGTTTTGATCATCTTCACAATGAATGGTCTAAGAATTATAATACCCAAATAATTTTGATTATTCTGCGTCCATCTCAGTCGCACCTCTACTAGGTCTCCAAGAAGCGAGATCTCAAATTTGGGATTATTGCATCACAAAATGGATGTGCAAAGATCCGTTTTTTGTATCCCCACAAAGAACATGATGAACTAAAGAGAAAAATAAAGGGGGAAAATAAATCCAAAAGATAAATCGAGGAACGAACATCTGCTGTCATTCATCATGGAGTTTATCATCTCCCGTTAGTAGGATCAGACAGAGAAAAATCAAAACAATTATATAACATGGATTAATCCCACGATATCAATCCAATAAAAAACCTCATGAAATAATGTAAAAATCCAAAGATCAACTTGTTCGTGGGTTGATCCATGTCCATCATTTAATCCAAGAGTGGGGAAGAATTTAAATCAATATAACAAACCCCTACCTTGATCCGGTTGAAGAATGATCGCCGCATAATTTTCGTTGGCGAGGCTCATCGGATCTGAGATGTGTCATCGTCATCCGTCAATGGGTTCTCCTATAATGTTTCAAGAGTATGCCTCTCAATTTTCAATTTTATAATGATATACGTAAGAACATTATATTATAAGGTATTAAAAAAAGGTTGGAATTAGGTCTCTGTGTAAAAAATGAATCTTTTAAATAAAATAATTTATTATTTTTCTTTAATTCAATTCAACATACAAAAACTAACTCTCGCAGCTGAACAATGTCGATCATAGTTTGGACTCAACTAGGGTAAAGTCATGTATCTAAATGAAACGGTGCCCTCATGTTTATGATTTAGGCACCCGTTTAAAAAATATTCTACTTTTTCATGGAAACCTCTCGCGCGCGCTGGTTGGAGGTTACATTTATTTAGAACATTTATTCAGGGAACCCCGGGACTTAGAATTTCACACCGTCCAAAATCATTCTCTAGAAATAATTCTATATAATTTTTCAAAATAATACATAGAAAATCTGATACATTACATTCACCCCACCTTTGGGCTTTGCGCCCTCGAAAAGCCAAAACAAAGGAAACTAAAAAAGATGTGAGTAATGCGCACGGATCTGAGGCTCCAGCTCCCATGTGCTATCCTGATGATTCTCATGCTACAACTAGACACCCACTAAGGAAATTAATTTCCCATGAAGAATCTTGTCTTTTCGATCCTTGATCTCCACCGACTAATCAATAAAGGTCACCCCATCCTTGATTTCTAGCTCGCCCAAGTCAATGATGTGTGATGGGTCAGGAACAAACCTATACATCTGCGACACATGGAATACAACATGTACCTGAATTATCTATGGTGGTAGATCTCGAAAGTACGCTATCCCTCCAACTATGCACATTATAGTTGTCAAAAGCTCTCTACAGAACTCTATTCCCAAATTCTAGGAAGTGGGCGGACAAGGTGAGTCGATTAACGATCACCCAGATAGAATCATGCCCATTGTATGTATGTGGTAATCCCATCATGAATTCCATTGATATTTCATCCCACATCCACTCTGGAACATCCAGGGGCTTAGCTAATCTCATGGGAACCTGGTGGTTAGGCTTCACCTACTGGCATGTAAGGTATTGAGAAACGAACTCTTCTATAGCCTTCTTCTTGCCTGACCACCAGAACTGTCATTGGAGATCATGGTACATCTTTTCCACTACTAGATGTACAAATAAAGAGGATAGATGCAACTCCCCCAGGACCTCCTCATGCAACACCACTGGTATAATAGTGCATCCTCTGAAAAAAATTACTTTCTCTCCACCCTGCGAATATCCATCAAGAGCATCTCATGTAGATCACTGAGCACATAATAGCTCACAGTCGACATCCACAATATGGGCCACCGTAATTCTCTGTAAGAGTGGAGGGGTGACAAACATCAACTGAAGGTAAAAGGCATCCTCTCTATCCACGAAGGACAACTGTAATGTGGCCAACTGCTCTGTCACCTCACTCAACAACTATGAGCATTCCCTTCTACTTAGTGCATCTTCCACCTTGTTCCCCTTCCCAGGAGTATATATGATCTCGAAATCATAATCCTAGATGAACTCTATCCAATGACTCTATCTCAGATTTATATCTTTCTATAAGAAGATGTACTTGAGTCTCTTGTGGTCAGAGTAGATGACGAAATTCTTGCCTATAAGGTAGTGTCACCACATCTTCAACATGAATAATACTATTTCCAACTGAAGATCGTTGGTCGCATAGTTATACAGATGTGGCCTATGCTGGCGAGATCCATAAGAAATAACTTCCTATATCTTAATTAAGACATATCCAAGCCAGATCCCTATTGCGTTGCAGAAAAATATGTACCCAACACCCTACTCGGGCAATCTCAAGATCATGGCGCTCATCAAATTTACCTCAACTATTCGAAATCCTACATTCATTTCTCCATCCAAAAGAAGGGTTTTCTTTCTTGTCCAAGGCTGTCATTATTGCTATTATTCAAGAGAAATCATGAATGAATCTCATGTGTTATCTTTTGAAACCAAGGAAGCTCCGTACCACTATCACGCTCTGAGGTGGCTCCCAAGCTAACACTGCCTCCAACTAGGATGGGTCCATAGTTATACCATTTGTGAGATGACATGTACCAAAATTTAGATCTCCAGAATGAAGAACTGGTCACTCCATAAGGCATCACCAAGTACTCATAGTGACTTTAGAGGCATCTGAAAGCCATCTTTGGAATATCCTCATCCCATACTCGTAACTGGTGATAACCAGATCAAAGGTTGACCTTTAAGAAACATTATGCCCCTCTCAACTGGTCTAAGAGTTCAGAGATCCTTGGAAGTGGAAACTTGTTCTTCATTGTTAACAGATTTAGTTTCCATTAATCCACTCACAACTTCAAACTCCTGTCTGCTTTTTGGAAAACAAGACTGGCACCGCCCAAGGTGAAACATTGGGTCTTATGAAACCCTTGTCTCTGAAAATCATTTAACTACACCCTCTACTGGCGAAGCTCTATGGGATCCATTGTAACGCCCTGACCCCAGTTACCCAGATTCGGTGCATTATTACATAACATTGACTTGATCACATGAAAGATCAAATCTCGAAAGACTGAATGGTTTAGTAGCCTTGGAACCAATAGATATATTCATAGTCTTTACATTACATCATACAGTGAAAACTACTACTACAACATCTTGTCTTCATATCCCGTCATACTATCCCTGAAGGTCATTCATAAATTACTTCTTCACATCCTGGGAAAAATAAAACATTGAAAGAGGTGTGCTCAGATGCTCAGTAAGGATAATAATATAGCGGAAACTTTTATAAATAAGTATAAAAATTTAAGGCAATGTATAAATAAAACAAAAGAATTCTAAACATGAAATTCAGCATAATATGGTAAAGATAAAATGAAATAATTCAATTTACTTATTCACATGGATATTCTACTAGAGGAATAATCACATGCAATATCAAAAACCACTTTCATAATGATGGAATGCTTAATTCCAGACTATCATAACCACGTAGACAAGGCCTCGTGCCAAGTCTACCAATAAGATTTTGCCAAGGCCTCGTTCCAAGACACTAGTTTGTCTCATGAGACCTACCGATGCATCGAGGAGCTATAGTGGGCTCCACCCGTCACTTGTTATGTCCAATTCATTTCTCATATGAAGAGGTTTAAACATAACATGAACATTTGTATTAAAAATAGCATATGAAATGTCCATACATTCACCATAAACCATGAATGGTATATAAATAACACATCCACAGTCGAACATATCACAAAACCTTCAATACAATGTGGATGTTTTGTTCCATAATAATTCAACATCAAATAAGCATAAAATTCATCAAAGGATGTTTACATAGATGAAATAAAAAACTATTTTAGACAAATATCTCTTTTTTGAAATCATTTAAAAGTCAAATATTTATAAAATAAAACATTTAATTTGAAAATATCCATATAAGCTTGTAAGGGAAGCATTGAAGATTTTATAATGGCAGAAAATAGCCGCACATGCCGTATAAGTTAAAAAACATTCTTACCTTAATTCTGTCGAAATGGTTAAAAAGGACCTTGTTTGGAAAACGACGGAAAGATTCCATTATAAACTTCTTATAAAAAGTCAAACAAGGGTATAAATGTCTTTAACCCATATTCTGTAAAATAGTAAGATTGTTTTGAAAAACATTTTTAGGAAACACGGATGTGGATGATAAAGAGGTCCCAGTAGATAATTACGTATAAACAACCTCAAAAAATGAAGAGATTTTGAAATAAACCCTTATAAATTTAGTATCTTACGAAACAAACACCCCATGAAAGAGGTATCATACAATTAATATTTAAATACACATAAATTAAATTGTATTACACAAATAATACAATTATGGGAAGTACATACACTACACAAAATGTAATAGTGGCAATATGGTATGAGTCTCACAGGAATAAGGATTGAGATGAAAACCCCCTACATTGTACTTTTCCATAGTTGAGGGTATGTTAACCGCATATATAACAGAAAAAAAATTGTTATTAAATTATATAATAACCATATACATAATTATGATATCATATATTATCTTTTAACATTGATTTTTTAATAATATCTTAGTATTATCATTGTTTCGGGTGTTAACATACTCATTTTCTTTTTTATGTTTTGTTACATAAGTCGTGTCTGTTATGGATAGGTTGTACCTTATTCATATTCGGAATGATATAATGTTCTTAAACATTACTTTTAATCATCATATGATCATTATTCTTGAATGGATACGATGGGGAATGAATCTCATCGCGTTCGTGAAGACTGCAGTCCGTACGTACGCACAATCGACAATATCATTCTTTTGATATTAAAATATTATATAATGGGATGGTATATCATATATAAAGAATAATTATCATGTTATATTTATTATTTAAATGAATTACACATCATTATTATACCCATCCAAATAATAATATATTGAATAACAATTACACTACGACGTGGAGATGGTAAGTCGTACGTACGCACATATGGTGACATGTCATTCAAATGATCGATAAAATACTAAATATGGTTGTAACATATTTATAATAATATCACAGTATATAGGAGATAGTAGATTTATTATTTTATAACGGGAATAACAGAGAAAGAAAAGGTTGAAGAAGAAATGAATTTGAAAAAGGGTGGTGAAAACATTACCTCTTCTTCAGGTTCTTCCTTTTGATTTGATCAAAAGGGATCCTTAGGTTGGATTTCTGATCAAAATAATGCCTCTAGGTTGTAGTGAGGGAAGTTTAGAGATTATTTGGGCAGGTTTTGGCTGAGAAAATAGGCTTTGAATGTGTGAATTAGTGAGAAGGGGGAGTGCCCTTTTATAAGAGGGGTGAGGGACACCTTTGGAAAAGCTAGAAATATAATTTTATAATAAATTCATATTCGGTTTCTAATGGCTCCAAAGTGGATTATTTAAACATTAAGGTGGGTAGGGGACTAAAACCACTCAACAAATAGAATTTAGACAGTTTTGGGTCATTATATTAACCTTATGTTTTAGTTTTAACTCTTAGTTAATTAGTTTGACAGTTACCTTGTCACTTGGTATTTTTATATTATATAGTTAATAAACTTACTATATACCTTCAAGCGACCACCAAGTGGTACATTAATGATACACCTATCATGTTATAAGTTTTTTAGCCGAAACTTAGATTTTATGGAATTTAATATCAATAAATAACATAATATTTTTTTAAAATACTCTTTTATGTCAATTTTGACACTATAGGGTATTTTGTTTTTGATAATTTCATAACAGAATTATTACTTCGAAAAAAATTTATATAACCAATACTAATATGTCATATTATCCTAGAAAATTATTTTAATTCATAAAAAGTCTCAAATTACATTTATTGTTATATTTATAATATCAATTATTTTTATATTTCATTAATTATGTAATTACCGAATCGTCGTTGTGTCATAAATAAAATAAATTATATAATGTCTAAAAATTATAAATAAAATACCATTATGTAGGAAATATTTTCAGATTTCTAATGAATATTTAAAATTGAATTTATCATATGTATAACCCTATATTAAAATTTTTTAGTAAATAAACTTTGATTTTAACACTTTTTAACTCTTCATTGAATTAAATAATAATAGATGTCCTAATCTAATCCAAGTGGACTTAAATGAAAATATTTTATTCCTAAGGTTGTTTTTAGTCTTGATAAACTTTTACAATAGAATTAGGACATGTGTTAGGGCAATATTAATATCATTTTTACCCTTAATTACCCTATTTATTTTTAACCATGGTAAATAAAAGTAAAAAGTTACTATTCACCAAAAATTATTTTCATCTAATTGAACCACATTTTACTCCTTGATATTAACCGTGTCTCTTGGATTTTCTTAATTCCACTCACATAAGTGGTAAAATTATGTTTTATGTGAATATCTAAATTCTCCTAGGAGGTGGGTAGAAGACGGTGAAAAGTTAAATAAAATTTTTATATATCTAAAATTATTCTAAACTAACTCCAATGAATTACATTGAAATTACATCGTTATTATGTATCTATTTTTACCATAATTAAATTTAAATAAAATATATAATTATTTAAATAAAAATTCAGTTTTAAACTATAACTCAGTGAATTTTTACTATTCATCAAAAATTGAAAGTTTTCAGAAAAATACCAAAATTTCACCCTAGGATAATTTCGATATTCCGAATCCAAAAATGAAGTCCATTTTGAATGATAAAATTTATAAAATTTCAAAAAGTGGGTATTGCTATTTATAACGGCTAGTTTGATTGGTTGTTGTGTGTGTGTTAGAACTCGAAGTTGCGTACAACACACACTATTGTATTATTGAAAGGGAAGCGTACTGTGGAAGTTTGGGGTGTTACATTCTCCCCTCCAAATAATTTCATGGTCAAAATTTCTAGAAAATTACTGTATAAAAAGACTCGGGTGATTCTTCATCATAAGTTCCTCAGGTTCCCACGTGGCATCTTCCATCTTATGGTTTCTCCATAGAACATTTACCAAACGAGTCTTCCGGTTTCTCAGCACTTGTTCTCTAGTATCAAGAATCCTGATGGGCTCTTCGCAATAAGACAAATCATGTTCCAGTTCTAATTCCTCGTAAGTGAGTACATGAATTGGGTCAGGCATGTATTTACTCAACAGTGATACGTGGAACACATTGTGAACTTTGTAAAGACTTGGCGGCATTGCCAAATGGTAAGCTACAACCCCAATTCGTTCTAGAATTTCGAAATGTCCGATGTACCTGGGACTATATTTTCCCCTCGTACCAAAACGTATAATTTCCTTCCATAGAGATACCTTCAATAAAATATGATCTCTTAATTAAAATTATAAATCCTTTCGTTGGTTATCGGCATAACTCTTCTGTCTACTTTGAGCTCCTTTGATGTAATTTTGGATTTCCTTCACATTTTCCATCATTTTCTCTACCAGTTTTGGACCTATAAGTTTTCTTTCACCAACTTCATCCCAACAGGTTGGTGTGCGACATATCTTTCCATATAACGCTTCATATGGTGCCATCTAAATACTCGAATGGAAGCTATTGTTATAGGAAAATTCTACCAGAGGTAAATATTGATCCCACATACCCTGAAAGTCAAGTGACCAGGATCTCAACATGTCTTCTATGGTTTGAAAAGTCTGTTATGATTATCCATCTCTTTGATGGTGGTAGGAAGTGCTCAAACGAAGTTTAGTATCTAGGTCCTTCTGAAGACTCTTCCAGAATCTTGAAGTAAAATGGGGATCACGAACAGAAACAATTGATAGTGGTACTACATGAAGTCTCAAAACTTCATTAATATATAGTCTTGTTAGCCGTTCAAGGGGTAAATCTTCCCTTATAGAAATAATATGTGTTGACTTGGTAAGACGATCAACAATGACCCATATGGCATCATTCTTTCTAGGAGTCTTTGGTAGCCCCATGACAAAGCCCATCATAGTATTATCCCATTTCCACTGAGGTATAGGAAGAGGTTGCAATACTCGACCAGGCTGTTGCCTTCCATCTTTAACTTGTTGACAAACCATACATCTTGACACAAAATCATCAATCTCCCTCTTCATGTTTTCCCACAAAAAATGTTCCTTCAAGTCTCTATACATTTTGGTGCTTCCAGGGTGTATAGAGAAATTGGAACTATGAGCATCGACTAACAATACCTTTTTTAAATCAGGTATATCGGGAACACAAAGTCTCTTCCCGAATTTCAAAATTCCTTCTTCATACCCAAAGTTTATCAATCTCCCATCATTCACAGCTTTAATATTCTCTTGAAATTCTTCATCATCGGTCTGATAACTCTTAATCCTTTCTAGTAAATATGGTTTGGAAACCATTTGAAAAAGTATTGATGTTTCACCTTCTATGGTAATTCCCGTGTCCATCTTCACAAGTTCCATTAAAATTGGATCCCTTTCATTTCTCATATTGTTCAAACCTCCATGATCTTTTTTTCTCAAAGAATATTCCACCTTGTTTGCCTTCCCTGGGTGGTATTGTATCGTGAAATAATAATCCTTGAATAATTAAGGCCATCTCCTTTGCCTCATGTTGAGTTCTTTTTGTGAGAAAATATACTTCAAACTCTTGTGATTAGTATAAATCTCACATTTGTCACCATAGAGGTAGTGCCTCCATATCTTCAAAGCAAATATCATAGCTTCTAACTCAATATCATGAGTAGGAATATTTTTCTCATGAATTTTCAAGTATCGTGGTGCATAGGCAATAACCATATCATTCTGTATAAGGACACAACCATGTCCTTTCTTCGATGCATCACTATAAATAATGAACCCATCATTCCCTGATGGTAGAGTCAATATAAGAGAATTGACTAATCTTTTCTTCAGTTATTCAAAACATTCATCACACTCTATTTTCCAGACAAATTTAACCCCTTTACATGTGAGCTTCGTTAATGGGTTTGCTAATCGGTCAAAATTCTGGACGAAACATTGATAATAACCTGCTAAACTAATAAAACTACGTACCTCAGTTATACTCATAGGTTCTGACCATTCATGGATTGCCCTAGTCTTAGAAGGATCAACAAGGATTCCATCTTTGAAGTCAATATGGCCAAAAAAGGAAATCTCATGATGCCTGAATTCACACTTGCTAAACTTCCCATATGATTCATGTCTTCTCTGAGTCTTCAGGATAATGCGCAAGTGATATTCATGATCTTTGTAGCTTTTGGAGTATACCAAGATATAATCAATAAATACCACCACAAATTCATCTAGATATTCCTTGAAAACGTTATTCATTAGATCCATGAATAGAGAGGGTGCATTAGTCAGCCCAAAAGGCATTACTGTAAACTCATAATGCCCATATTTGGTTCTAAATGATGTCTTTAGAATGTCTTCCTTCTTCACACACAACTGATGGTATCTCGATCGAAGGTCAATCTTTGAAAAGTATTGAGCTCCATGTAGTTGGTAAAATAAATCATCAATGCGAGGTATATGATACTTTTTCATTATTTTTATAGCATTGATTTCACTATAGTCGATACATAACCACATAGATCCATCATTCTTCTTATCAAAAAGGACAGGGGCTCCCCATGGAGAAAAACTAGTTCGAATAAATCCCTTATTACTCAATTCCTCTAGATGCTTCTTTAGTTTGACTAATTCCTCAGTGGGCATTATATAAGGTGTCTTCGATATAGGCCTTGATCTAGGAATTAAATCAATGGAAAACTCAACTTCTCATTCTGGAGGATGTCTAGGTAAATCTTCCAGAAACACATCTACATATTCTTTCACAATAGGTACATCCTCTATTTGAACATTCCTTTCCTCACCCAGAGTTATTTCATTCTCTTCTCCCCGATAATTGAATTTAGTTGAGCTACTGGGGGTGGATCTTGATAAGAATTAGGTGGTGACGATTCTGCTCTAAAGATAAGGTGTTCCTTATCATCATCATCAAAAATCTTAACCTCTTTATTCTTACAATAAATCTTTGCATCATAGTCCGAAATCCAATCCATACCAAGGATTATATCAAACTCAATCATATGTATGAAAATGAGATCAGTGGATAAAGAACATTTATGTGCTCTAATGTGGACTGATTCACAAAACTTTGTTGCAATGATACTTCTGTTTGGAGTTTTATCTAACAACACATTTTTTAAATCAAATTTGAAATATCTAATTT
This sequence comes from Viscum album, assembly GCA_963277665.1. Lineage (NCBI taxonomy): Eukaryota > Viridiplantae > Streptophyta > Magnoliopsida > Santalales > Viscaceae > Viscum > Viscum album. The sequence goes on along the minus strand of OY728141.1, from coordinate 303,114,508 downwards.
TCTTAGAAAACTGGGAATATATTAAACAATGCGATGATCCAGAATCAAATAATGAATTTTCTAAACTTGAGGAAACCATTAAATTACCTACCACCACGTCTTTCGGAGCTTCTACCTCAGCAGTAGTGATAGCATAAGCTTGGCCTTGATCCCTTGGCCTTTTCTGTGGTAAGTTACCCAAACGCTTAGGTCATTCATTTTCATAATGTCCCATCTCCCTACAATTGTAGCATTGGACATCAGTAGCTTCCTTCTTCCCCTTCCAATCACGATCTTGGTGGCCTTTTTCAACACAATTGTAACAGACTCTCATTCCTTTTAAGCAAGTACCAGGGTGTTTCTTCCCACATTTACCATAGGATGGATACTCAACCTTTCCTTTATTCCCATTTTTTCAATTCCCAGATTGATCAGCAGATCTCTTCTTCTATTTCTTTGCTTTAAAGTCATAACACTTAGAGAATTCATTTTAATTCTTCAAAGAACATAACACAATGTCTTCGTATGATGAGAAGGATTGTGAGACCAATTCTCGACGGAGAAAAGGTTTTAACCCATCAAATAAACGATAAATCATACATCTTGGGTTTTGTATATAATCTCCAACATACATTTCTAACCCTGTAATGTTAGCCTCATACCTTGTGACATTCTCATCCTCCTATTGTCTCAGAATTAGAAATTCCCTTTCCATATCTACTCGATGGCCACGAGGAAAGTATTTTTCTAAAAACATATCTTTGAACTCCCTCCATTCTATATTTGATACTTCATCATCATCATTCGTTTTTTGAATCAATGACCACCATTGATCAGCATCTCCAGTGTGGCGTTAAACTTCCATGATAACGTTTTCCCTTTCACTAATCCCCAAATACTGAAATATTTTATCTAGGGAACTCATCCATTTCTCAGCTACCAGAGGATTTGTACTCCAATTGAATGTTGGTGGTTGTTTACTCATGAAGAGATATAACATTGATTCTCTATGCTATGGATCAGGGTGTTCCATATGGGTAAGGTTGTTATTCATAACCTGACTGAGTTGTCCCAGAATGGTCATAAGCTGATCAGAACCAGTTTTATCAGTAGCTCCACTATAATTATCTTGAGTAGGGGGGAAATCCCTAAATGGAGTGTGTGCATTGATACGGTTTCCATTTTTTCCACTAGGCGCCATTTCTAAACAATGGCATAAACTAGTCTAGTTTATGAATCAAAATACATAATTCCATACTTATACAACACTTAACATAAATTGAACTATTTATGGATATAATCCATAATCATAAAAATGTTTTCTTTGAGGAAGTATATACTCATAAACCCTTAATAATGATTTGTAAAGAAAATGAGAGTTATCCTGAGCATATCCCCCGAGAATGTCGTAACCAATAGTGCAACAAGGCCCATTGTCGTGCACCAGTTCTCATTCGAGTCTAGCTCAAAGCGGTGTTTTCGGGTTTTACACCTAGGTACATCTGTTCCAGAGCTGCCTCTACCTGCTCGTATCCAGATAGGGATGTATTTATTAGAAAACTAACAAAATCTATACAGTACCAAAATTCTAGGAAGTTCTTCTATACTAATCCTCGAAGTCCATCTTAGCTCTATGTGCTCTAATCAGAGTTTATCTAAATCTAGATTCAAAGGTTTGTACTAAAATTTCTCTGATACTAATTATAACACCCTGATCCTAGTTACCCAGAGTTAGTGCATTATTACATAACATTGTCATGATCAAAAGAAAGATCAAATCTCGAAATACCGATTGGTTTAGTAGCCTTGGAAACACTAGATATATTCATAAAGTTTACATTACATCATAAAGTGAGAACTACTATAACAACATCATGTCTTCATATCCCCTCATACTATCCCTTCATGCCATTCATAAATTACTTCTTCACATCCTGGGAAAAATAAAACATTGAAAGGGGTGAGCTCAGATGCTCAGTAAGGATTACAATATAGCATAAACTTTCATAAATAATTATAAACATTTAAGGAAATGTATAACTAAAACAAAACCCTTTTAAGATTTAAATTTAGCATAATATGGCAAAGATAAAATGAAATAATTCCATTTACTTTTTCACATGGACATTCTACTAGTCTAATAATCACATGTAACATCAATAACCACTTTCATAATGATGGAATGCATAATGCCAGACTATCATAACCAAGTATCCAAGACCTTGTGCCAAGAATACAAATAAGATATTGTCAAGGCCTCATGCCAAGACACTATTTTTTCTCATGAGACCTACTGATGTATCGAGGAGCTATATCGGGCTCCAACCGTCACTTATTAAGTCCAATGCATTCCTCGTATTAATAGGTTTAAACATAACATGAACATTCGTATTAAAACTAGCATACAAAATGTAAATATTTTCACCATAAACCATGAATTGTATAAAAATAACACATCCATAGTCAAACATATCACAAAACCTTCAATAAAATGTGGACTCTTTGTTTCATAATAACTCAACTTCAAATAAGCTTAAAATTCATCAACGGATGTTGAGATAGATGAAATCAAAACTATTTGAGAGAAATATCTATTTTTTGAAATCATTTACAAGTCACATAATTATAAAATAAAACATTTACTTTTAAAATATCTTTATAATCTGGTAAGATAATATTTGAAGATTTTATAACAGTGGAAAATAGCCGCACCCTCCGTATAACTTAAAAAACATAGTTACCTTAATTCTGTCGAAAAAGTTAAAAGAGATTTGTTTGGAAAACGATGGAAAGATTCCTTTATAAACTTCTTATAAAAAGTAAAACAACGGTATAAATGACTTTAACCCATATTCTGTAAAATAGTAACAATGTTTTGAAAAATAGTTTTAATAAACAAGGATGTGTATGATAAAGAGGTCCGAGTAGATAATTACGTATAAACAACCTTGGAAAATGAAGAGATTGTGAAATAAACCCTTACCAATTTGGAATCTTACGAAACAAACACACCATGAAATAGGTATCATACAACAAATATGTAAATACACCTAAATTAAAGCTTATTACACAAATAATACAATTATGGGCAGTACATACACTACACAAAAGGTAATAGTGGCAATGTGGTACGAATCTCACGGGAATAAGGAGTGAGATGAAAACCCCTTACCTTGTACTTTTCCTTAGTCAATGGTATGTTAACCTCCTATATGATAGTTAGAAAATTGTTAATAAATTATACAAGAAACATATACATAGGTAGGATATCATATATGATCTTTTATCATTGATTTGTTAATAATATCTTAGTATTATCATTGTTTCGGGTGTTAACTTACTCATTTTCTTTTTTATGTTTTGTTACACAAGTCATGTTTGTTATGGATAGGTTGTACATTATTCATATCCAGAATGATATAAAGTTATTAAAAATTAATTTTAATCATCAAATGAGAATTATTCTTGAATGGATACGATGGGGAATGAATCTCATCGCGTTCATGGAGACGGTAGTCCATATGTACGCACAAGCGACAATATCATTCTTTTGATATTAAAATAATATATAATTGGATGGTATATCATATATAATGAATAATTATTTTGTTATATTTATTATTTACATGAATTACACATCATTATTATACTCATCCAAATAATAATATATTGAATAACAATTACACCATGACGTGGAGACGGTAAGCCGTACGTACGTACGTATGGTGACATGTCATTCAAAGGATGGATAGAATACTGAATATGGTTGTAACATATTTATAATTATATCATAGTAAATAGGAGATACTGTATTTATTATTTTAGAATGGTCATAACAAATTAAGAAGAAGTTGAAGAAGAAATGAATTTGAAAAAGGGTGGTGAAAACATTACCTTTTCTTCGAGTTCTTTATATTTATTTGATCAAAAGGGATCTTTAGGTTGGCTTTCTGATCAATATAATTCCTATAGGTTGTATTGATTAATTTTGAGAGAGTATTTGGACAGGTTTTGGCCGATCCAAGAGGATTTGAATGTGTGAATTAGTGAGAAGGGGGAGTGCCCTTTTATAAGAGGGGTGAGGGGCACCTTTGGAAAAGATAGAAATATTATTTTATAATAAATACATAATCGGTTTCTAATGGCTCCAAAGTGGATTATTTAAATTTTATGGTAGTTATGGGTCGAAAATCACGCAACCAGTAGAATTTATACAGGTTTTGGTCATTATATTAACCTTATGTTTTAGTTTTAACTCTTAGTTAATTAGTTTGAAACTTACCATGTCACTTTTTATTTTTATATTATATAGTTAACAAACTTACTATATACCTCCAAGAGACTCCTAGGTGGTCCATTAATGATACAACTATCATGATATAAGTCTCTTGGCCGAACCTTAGATATTTAGAAAATTAATATCAATTAATAATATAATTTTAATTCAAAAAACTCGTTTATATCAATTTTGACACTATTGGGTATTTTCTTTTTGATAATTTTATAACAGAATTATTACATAGAAAAAAATTTATATAACTAATCCTAATATGTCATATTAACCTATAAAATTACTTTAATTCATAAAAAGTCTCAAATTAAATTTATTTTTATATTTATATTATAAACTATTTTAATATTTCATTAATTAGTTAATTACTGCATCACTATTATGTCATAAATAAATTAAATTATTTAATGTCTAAAATTTATAAATAAAATACCATTATGTAGGAAATATTTTTCTCTTTCTAATTAATATTTACAATAGAATTTATCTTATGTATAACCCTATATGAGAAATGTTTTATTAAATAAACATTGATTTTAACTCTTTTAACTCTTCTTTGAATTAAATAATAATAAATTTCCTAATCTAATACAAGTGGACATAAATGATAATATTTTATTCCTAAGGTTGTTTTTGGTCGAGATAAATTTGTCCAATAGAATTAGGATATGTGTTAGGGTAATATTAATATCATTTTTACCCTTAATTACCCTATTTACTTTTAACCGTGGTAAATAAAAGTAAAATGTTTCTATTCAGCAAAAATTATTTTCATCTCATTGAATAAAATTTTACTCCTTGATATTAACCATGTCTCTTGGATTTTATAAATTCCACTCATAGAAGCGGTAAAATTATGTTTTATGTGAATTTCCAAATTCTCCTAGGAGGTGGGTAAAAGACGGTGAAAAGTTCAATAAAATTTTAATATATCTAAAATTATTCTAAACTAACTCCAATTAATTAAATTGAACTTATATAGGTATTATGTATCTATTTTTACCTTAATTAAATTTAAATAAAATAAATAATTATTGAAATAAAAATTTGGTTTTAAACAATAACTCATTGTTTTTTCACTATTCATCAAAAATTGAAAGTTTTCAGAAAAATACCAAAATTTTACCCGAGGATAATTTTTCTATTCTGAATCCAAAAATGAAGTCCATTTTGAAAGATAAAATTTATAAAATTTCAAAAACTAGGTATTACTATTCATAACGGCTAGTATTATTGGTTGTGGTGTGTGTGTTAGAACTCGAAGTTGGGTACAACACACGCTACTATATTATTGAAAGGGAATCGTACCATGGAAGATTGGCCTGTTGCATCCATATGATATGATGATGAGTAAATCAGTGCTTTCTCGAGGTGTATGTCGATCCAGAAGTCGATTTTCTAGTGGGGGGGGTAGTCCTAGAATATCTTTGGAAAAGACATCCTTGTACTCTGCCATTACTACTGGGAACTGGGAGCACGAAAAATCTACTTTTCTGAGGGTAAGGCTAGCCAACTCATGAGTGATCAGTAGCACCCTCCTATGCATGAGCCCATTATGTGCTGCCTGGATCTCCTTTTCTTTGACAAAAGAAAACCATTTACCATCAATGTAGACACACTACACTCTTTGCCTAAAACAATCAATCTGGGCATGGAACGAAGATAACCAATCTATACTGAGAATGACATCGGAAGGCCTCGACACTACCACCAAGAGAATCCAACCATAAATATCTCCTCCATGGGTAAGATCACACTATTTGGAAAGGTGCGTGATCATCAAGTCTCCCCATGTAGGTTTCTCTAAACGTAAGGATCGAGTCAACAACTCTACAAGAATATCATGTTTTCGAACAAGACATGTGGGGATGAAGGAATGACTAGAACTCGTGTCTATATGTATGACAACTAAGTTAGATAAGACAAAGATCATACTTCAGGTCATCCCTGGAGTCCCTGGGTCGTACTCCTCGACCACATAATGTTGTTCCATCCCATATAACCCAGCTCTACGATCCTGGTGCGGACCACTTGGGGGTGGTGGTGGAAGTATATCAAAGCGTCTGCCACAACCCGTAGCTCTCCCTACTCCACTTCCACATATTCCGCTTAGCGGTTTTTCCTTCTCCACTCTATGCCTATACCTCGGTGGTCCATCAACTGCCTCCATATTAGCAGCTTGCCGGGACTGACTTTCTCTAGCAAGATATCCGCTACTGTCGCACGAGTAGCACCACCTCTCCCTAGACTGACTGGATCCAGCCTGAGAGACCTGGATTGCCGATCCCCTATACTGGATCCTCCTATGATGTCTCCTGCACTTTAATCCCTATGCTTGACATCGACTCCATGCTACTGTGGTCTCCTCACATGTCTTCCTACTGCTAACTTCCATCTTTTGCCTCTACTATACCAAGAAGAACTCAATCACTATGGATCGCTCGAGCACTCCAGCAAAAATCAAAATTCATAGAGACAGGGCACTAGCTCAGATTTCCTATTGTAGAACATTCTTGAAGGATTGAGCTCTGATGTTATGATCCCTGAACATATCCATCGAGTACCTGGTGAGGTTAGTGAGCCTCGATGAATAGTCAGCAACCGTCAAACTACCCTACTAGAGATGAAGAAACTCATGGATGCATACTGCTCTCAGTGTAACCAGAGAGAACATGTCCCAATATATTCACACAAACTCCATCAATGAAAGAGTCTCCCCATTTTTAGTCCATGTGGTTAGAATCCACTATCGTCCTTTCGAACCATGAAGAAGACTTTCTCACAGGATCACAGTCTGGTCCGCTGGTGTCCTCACTTAACAAAAAACTCTGGTCACTGCCTCAATCCAATTCTTATCCACCTGAGGGTTGGTCACGCCTCATAACCTGAGGGTTGTCTATCACTAGAACTCATGGAGCGCACTCAGCCTATGCTCCTCGTTGGTCGGTATAACATGTACTACGGGCCGCTCCACTGGTGGTGGTATAGAAGGTGCACCGCCTGTTGGAAATGCATGGGTAACTGGTCCTTGTATAGAGGCCTCTTCACTGCGGGGGTCATCCTTGTGATTGTGCTATTGAATCCCAGTGGGTATGCATCCCGGAGGCATATTGTAAGGAAATAAGATGTACCATGGTCATTGAGTATATCTGGATAGCTGACACAAAGGACCTGTAAAACACAACCCATTATTATATGATTCATGTACCATTATTTTATTTTCCTACAACTAGTGTTTTCATGTACTAAGTCGAAATTTAGGATATCAGAGTCCTTGTGTATGGATACGTTGGCCGCCTGCACCAACACTGAAGTCTCTGGCCTGAAAGCCGAGAACGAAACACCTAAAACTATATCACCAATCCAATGTCACTGATTCTTGGTCCTAGGTAGAACCGACCACCTCTGATACAACTTTGTCATTACCCGTCCCACTGTGGCCCATGCCTTGACTCCCAAAACCTACCTCTAATATGCCATGGGATGGTGAGTAGCCCAGAGTAGGCATATTACTAACATCAGAGGCATTGGTTGAGTACTTGTACACACACACATCTCCAAGACCACAATGTGAAAATGTATAAACCACTAGGGAACAAAATGAATTCATATTACTAATCCCATCCAACAGAGTATGACAGAAAGTAATCTACTAAATGTAAACTGGTCCAGAAAACAAGACCACCAAAAAAAAGAGTCTGAAATCTAAAAAGTAAAACTTGTAAACAAAAAGTGGAACTCGGACTGCTACTAATGGATGTAGGATCACCTCGTCCATTAGGGAACTCAAAAATCTTAGTCCAGTCCTGCTCCACCCTGAACTCTGTCAATAGGTTACTCATCTACATAATACATGACACATGCAGGAAAATCCCATGTAGGGGTGAGTATAACAATACTCACTGGAGGACCATGGAATCCACAAAGGAATACACAAAGGTAATGTACAACCATCTTGACACAATATATGTCCACTGAACATATAATAGGAGAACACAATCTAGATATACCCAAATCCCAAACCCGTATTCTAAGGACAGGTCACGCAACAACATACCCCAGCTAGGGAATCAGTTATAAGATTCCACAAAGCACTCATCTAGGATAAATCACTCCAAAAGTCTGATAGATCCGATGACATCCATCTTAAAATTTCTATTTTTCAAGAAAGGTCACAAGACATAGTTATACTCATTCTCATAGAACACACTCTGGAGTGGGAAAGATCATGATACACAGATGAGGATCACTACCAGGGCATTAGAGGATAATGAGACTCATCCAGAATATACCTTCTAGGAAGAGTATCACCACCCTATGAATGTGTTCATGTTGATACCTGACTCCACCTAGTGTTAATAATGGATAGGGAATCTCGCTCTGGGCCTCTCGGAGGGGTAATTGACTATATCTCGGAAATTCCTATTAAAGGGATCATGATCCCTTTGTAGGAAATGATACCTGGACTTCAGGGGAACAATAATAAGGTTAACTAACCCAAATAAAACATGTCCAGAATATGGTGGACAATTAGCATGTAGAAGTGTTACACACTGTGTCTTCTGACCATGGGTACTACCCGTGCACAGTGGCCCATGTGGAATGTATGGTCTTGTACGAAATTCATTACAAGACAAGTACTATAGATCACCCTCCATGTCTGAGTAACTGGGGTTGGATCCGTGTACATGGTCGTGTGCCCGTACACAACTTTATCATGTGTCTGTGTATCACTCGAGATACACGCCGTGTACCGCATAATTTCTTCAACCATTCCACGCAGGGTATACATGGCGTGTTCCAAAGCCGTGTAGTTTATCCTGTGTCCATTTAATTCCAAGAATACACATCGAGCTTTAAGGAAAGTCCAACGCACTGTGTGACTGGGGTCACACGTTCTGTGATTTGTATCTGACCCCCAGAATCCCAAACCACCTCCATCGATACCACACAAAATGTTCATCAGAATTACACACCGTCTAATCTGTAATTTTTTAGAATTGAGAACCATCATCTTCATTCCATAGTGATGCCCTAATTGTTAATCCAGTTATCCAATCACGAACATCACGAAGATGATGTTCTAGAGTTTTGGTCGCACACACATCACAAAAGATGATTTCACCCGTTTTGGGCCTCTGATCAGCCCCAAAAACATGTTTTGATCATCAGCGCGAAGAAGAGTCGAAGAACGCTCATTCTCAAACTCTGTTGATTCATCCACCGCCATCGATGTCACACATCCACTAGGTCACCATGATGTTGTATCTTCAATTTGGGATCGTTGTGTCACAAAATGGATGCACAATGATCCGTTGTTCGTCGCCCCTTGAAGAATGCATAGAAAACAAGAAAAATATAAAGTGGAAAAATAAATCCAAATGAAATATTGAGGAATGATCCTCCACTTTTGTTAATTATGGGATTGATCTGCTCCCATTTCCAGGGTCAAATGGTGAAAAATCTTTAAAATAACTTGACATTGATTAATTCCCTAAGATCAATCCAATAAAAACCTCCTGCAAGAACGTACGAATACGCAGATCAACCTATTATTGGGTTGATCTGTGTTCTACATTTAATCCAAGAACGAGGAAGAATTTAAATCAAAATAACAAAACCCTATCTCAAACTAGTTGAATAATGATCACCACATCATGTTTGTTGATGAGGCTCATTGGATTCGAGATGCGTCATCATCATCCGCCAACGGCTTCTCCTCCAAATCTCTAAGTGTATCTCTGTCGATTTGCAGGTTTATTTGGATAACCCTACAATCTATCAATAATTAGGAATTTAAAAATAGAGGAAGTAGGTCATCACAGAAAATGGAAACTTTTTAATAAAATAAATTATTATTTTATTTTATTTCCATTAAACCTCGAAACAACTCACTCTCGCAGCTGACCCACATCGATCGAAGTTATGTCTCACATAAGGTAAAGTCGTAGATATGAACGCAACAGTTCCATTAGATTTCTGATTTGGGAACCCATTTATAAAATATTCCACTTTTTTAGGAAAACTTCTCGCACACGCTGGTTAAAAATTTAATTTATTTCAAACATTTATTTCGGGAACTCTGGGCCTCAGAATCGCACACTGTCAGAAAGCCAGGTCTCAAAATTATTTCATATAACATGTAAAAATAATACACAAGAAAATATAAGACATTAATCTAAACCGAATAAACTAGTTATATACATAAAAATGGGTGACATATTAATCCATATAACAAAAAAATAAAATAATTGTTTCATAATAAATAATACAAGTGATTGAATAAGTATAACATTATAAAATAAAGTATTATCTATCATACAGACACACATTGATACATGACATGAAAATACTACACAATAAAATCATGTCATCATTAGAATGTGGAATCAAAATTAAAACAAACATCATAAGAAGTAGTCAAGATAAACCACAAAGAAATTATGACATATTATTCCTTGGATAATGGCCCAAACACCATACAGAGTATCTAATGAGATGAAAATATCACCCAATGTACTGGATTATTATTTGGGTACACCATTCATAAATCTTACATTACTTGTTCAATAGTTATCATTTAACAAATGAATATATTTCATCCTCTCAATCCCATGTGTATGGAATGTCAGATTCATATATATAGGTTCCTTATAAATATGGGATAGTTATATCTTGTTGAATAACCTTGGATGAAAATTTTATTGTATATTCAAGTAAAATTATGGGTATATCATGTTGTGATAATTGATGTAATTATCATTTTTTCCTTATTATTTCTATAGTTTGTTTGTTATATGATAGATTTTACACAGTTATTCTATAAAAGGATGAAAACTGGTAGGATCATTTATCCCCATATAATTAATTGGTTGTGGATCCATATCTCTTGAAACATGGATGTTAGATTTGTAAATTATTATTTTTCACACCTTAAAGCATTATCATTTTGTTTTTACACAATAAAAATAATTATTATTTTTTCAAAAATGATGTGTGGGAATTTTCATTATTCAAAATTTTAAAATTTGACCTTTTGTTTCTAATATAATAAAAAATGATCATTTATTAATATAAAAATTCAAAAATTCAAATGCTTCTATTTTTTACAAAGTTATCTGTAGTGATGGGTTTAAATGAAATTTTTTATTCCTGAACCATATTATTGTGATTATATACCCACATCTCATGCATCCACTCACTTTTTATTGATGAATTATTATCTACAAATATATATTAATTGATTTATTATCTAAAATTTATTGTGAATCATTTTAATATATATCCCATTTATATGAATTTCTCTATATTATACTCACTAATGATATTTGTTCGCTAACACTTTTGGATAACATTACAAAGAATATGATGCCACCCCTTTCTTATTTTTTCATCCACTAGGTTATGAAAATAATAAAATAATGTAATATATATTTGATTTATTATATAGTGAATTTTTCGGTTATGTTAAAGACTCATTATTTATTAACTAGTTTCTGTATTAGTGAAAAATCGTTATTATTTAACAAGGCATGATTTTTTCAAGTTAATGTATTTTCCAAATTCCAAAAAAATTATAATCCTTAACAGTTTAATGAGTTTATTTTTTTGTAATATTTTATTCTTTTTATGTAATTAAATCGTTATGTTAGTGGGATGTAATAGTTTATATCATATTAGGGTTTAGATATCATTATGATAATTGCTGTTTAATATTAATAATAATTTATGAATTATAAATGTAATTAAAAACATGTATTTCAAGTTTTTCCAAATTTTAAAGCTATAAAAATTCCTTTACGTTAGTTGAGATTATATTTAATAATTCGTGAAATAGAATAAGAGAACAATAGTGAACACCTTCTAAATTTTTCCAAGGGAGAAGTCCAATTACACGATAACATCGTGAACTATTTGTAAGGTAGATACTATGTGGTTCTCCTAGAAATGACATCATTATCTAGATACTATAATGTGTATTTGGTTTGGCAATATATTCACATAGGACTAATCACCCCAAAAAATTGTCTTTATGTTTTAATTGATCATTAATTTTGTGTATGATGAGGTGGCCTAATACTACTAACATGGCCAGAGACACCAGAGTGTATGGTTTTGTCAATCCCATTTTCTTTTCAAACCGTTATGAATTTTTTTCCTTAATTAATTTATATTTTAATGATAAGTATAATTAGATAATATTTATTAAAATAACCAAGTTCAAAGTATGAGAGTTCTATGTAGAACCTTTTTTGATATATTTAAAATAAAAATATCCTATGTGGAAATGAATGATTCATTGTAGAAGTCATATATGGTTTTAGAATTCATATTCATGTGATCATTTAAAATTATTTTTTTATTATAATTTTTTGTTAGTTTTTGGTTGAAAAATGATCAATGAAATGAATCTCATAATGGTATGTATATAGAGACAATAATATCTTTCTACCAAATAAGGATGCATGCTTAAATAGATGATAATATTGGTATATCCCTATTATTTTGGAAAAGGTGTGTTTAATTTCCATAACAAATGCAGTGTGGTTATTATCTTAAATTTTTTTTAATATTTTTATATATAGACCTATTTTCCTTAGTGATTCATATGTGTTACTGACATTGTGGTATATTCTAAAATATTTAATGTTTTTTTAATCATTTAAGGAATTTTCATCACTATATTTTATATTATGTTTTGCAAGAATATATTAAATGGTATCGATATCCTTAGGTTGCGATTTTAGGAAAATTATATATTTTTCATGATAACTATTCAAGAAAACTTGGCTGATATAGAGAAAACTCTTAGTTTTAATCTATTCTTGATGATGTGAAAATGAAAAATTGGCCGGTATTGAGAAAATTGTGTCAGATAGTATTAACAACCGTTAACGTGATTATTGATATAATAAAAACTTTTCTTTGATATTTCTGTGAAGTTTATATAATTTTTTGTATGATGATATATATTGACTAGTGTGTGACTATATTATTTTTTGCATAATAAATAGTTGGTTCATTGATATAGTTAATATTTATTGAAATATATGATTTTTCTATGGATTAATGTATTCGTGAAACATAGGGTTTTGGGAAAGGTATGCATTAGAGAATATTAGATTAGGTTATATACATACCGTGGTAAATTATTTTATGAATGATTAATGTTTTCTAAAAAATCATAATATACACCTATTTAATAATAGATAATAGTAAATTTTGTAATAGAAGATTTATACGAAATCATTTTTATGTTGAAATTACCCTCACATACATTCATCAGTGAGGAATAAATCAAATTATGAGTAAAAATTTAATTTTAGAGGTGTTGAGATTCAGGACTCGTGATTTTTTTGATTCTTTATATTAATATTGTCATTAATTTCTCATTTCACACACAACACCACTCTAAAATAAACAGATACACTGTTAAATTACATTAATTTAAAAATTAAAATATGAAAATATAATAATCAATTAAATTAGTTATATATTATTATTTTTATTTAATAAATATAAAAATATACCTTTTGAATAAATTAATTTATAAAAGGTATACTATATTATCGAAAAAGTTAAACTGATCACATATGAAATATTATTATAATATGAAATATTATTTTTTTAACTATTATTAGAATATTTAGTTAATAATAAATTTATATGATGTAATATTCAACACACTTTCTGAATAATAACTCATTTTTTAATAAAATATACCTTTTATTTATATTTTTTATTTGTATTTAATGGATAAATATTTAAATTATATAATTTTAATTTGATAAAAAATAATTTCGTTTTTCAATTTATAATGACAAAAATAAATTATGATTCATTTTTGTGGAAAATTATTATTTTTACATATAAATTGTTGTTTATCAATTATTAGTGTATATGAATGAATTTGAAATTCATTTAAAAAAAATTATAACAAAAAATAAAAATTTCATTAATTAATTAGAAAATTGATTTTTTTTTATTTTATAAAGCATATTTCCCATTTTTGGACACAAGTATTGTTTTTTAAAAAAATTGTGTTTTTATACATTATAAATTTATAATTTTAAAATTATTTTTTATCACTTTAATATTTTTAATAGTATTAAAAATATATAACGTCACTAATAATTATTTAAAAATTATAAAATAAGACCGATTTTTTTATAAATGATATATTTCAAAAGTAAAAACTACTTACCATGGTGAAAACAAAAATTTTAAAAATGAGAAACCAAAGAGGAAAATAAATAACTTGTTAAAATAATGTTTTCAAATTATCTGTTGAGAATTTTATTGATATAATCTATTCCCCAGACTATTATTTCTAAATTTTTAAAAGACATTCCCTGAGATTTACATTTAATTTTTGAAAACACAAACCCTATGGCCATCCCTGAATTTTTCCAAACCACTCACCAAAATCCATGGACACTATTAAGAGATTTTTTTCTTCTAAAAAGATTATCCCTTAATGGCTTAAAACCCTTTGTAGGGGTAATAATTCATATAGGTAGGTATAAATTTTTAACATCTTCTCTGTAACTTATATTTCATGATGTTCACTAATTCATCCTCAGAGTCAATGAAAACATATTAAAATAATTTAACTAGTTTAATTGTTAAACTATAATGTATAATAATTTATTTTGTAGCATTAATCAATTTTTCCTTATTTTTATTATAAAAAATGAAATAGATAACCACACATAGTGAGGACTAATTCCTCCACACATTTACCTATTAATATTACTAATAAGGAATTTAAAAAATAAGTATTATATTTAGGAAATATTTTTCAAACCGAAATGAAAAACCAAATTATTCCTTTTACACATTCAATGGAAAATGAATTAATATTTCCTGAAAACATTTTCAATATATCCTCCATGTAATGATTGATTTATATTCTATTCATAATTTAATTACATAGGGGATCTTCAGAAAGTGTTCAATGGATAAATATATTTTCTTAGATATGGTTTACGTTTTATTATGAAAAATTTGGTAATCAATAAATGGTATGACTAATAAATGATTATCCATATTTCTGTCGTTTAAAACACTTGATATTTTTATACATAATTTGTACTATTATCATAATAATTACATTTCATTTAATATCATTCCTATTATTATATATTATACTAGTAGAAACTGAATAAGTTTATTATTGTTCAAGTAAAATTTTGTTTCAACTAACCCACTACCTAATCATCCATTATTTATTATATATTCTAATTTCAGTTAATTTAAACACCTAATTTTATTGTACAATATATTTATATCATGGATGATTATGGGAATGTAACACATTGACCTGGGTTACTCTTAAACCTTGCACTCAACTTGTTCTATCACATAATCAAAGGATGTTCCCAATACCCTTGGGATAGAGATAAGCCCTCAGGAATCAAACAAAAAACCAATGGATATTATTTATCCCAACCGAAACAAACACATGGTGTATATATACACAAATCAGTAAAGAATACGAGAAATCCTAACTAATATACACCATAACTATCATAAAATAGTGGAATCAAAATAATTGTACAAGTATCAAAATTCACTAAGAGAAAAGACCAACTGTGAAGGACCAAAACCCAACAGTTACTACAGGTAATGATATGGGTGAACTATCAACGTTTAAATGCCAACTACCCAACTCAGTTGACACGAAACCTGTCCACCTACCTGTGGATTCTTTCATTTCTTTTACTGGTAGACCTAAAAACTACTATGCACCACATAAAAAAGTGCACATGGGTTAAAAAAATAGGCTCAATATGATCCCATCAACGATTTCCTAACAAGTCTTTGTATAAAAATTCATGTATACTCATTTCAAATAAAAAATGAAATGATAATTAGTAAAGCTAATTCATTTAATAAATTATAATCATTCCCCTTTTTCAAAGTTCAAAAACAAAATAAGGAATATCAATTTCAATACACACTTTCCATATCATCTTTCACAAGAATAAACGTGCATATAAAGGTTAAAACAAAAAATCTATGATTCACAAATTGAAGAATAGATATCAGCACCAGGGATCATTGTTTTTCAGATTATAAGACTACTCATACCACAATAAATGATGTCCACAATCTAGTTCATTAAATACATCCTAAATAGAAAGGAAATAATCCATGAGTAATCTCTATAACAATGTCAATATCAGTCCCCTAGAACAAGAGGCCAAGGAAACAATGGAAATCAACATGAGAGAACTATTAGAAAACCACGAACAATGGATAATGGAATCAAGATAAATCCTCCACCTAAGTACCCATTCTATAACATGTGCACATTTTCAAAATTCATTCAAATAATTTTAAAACCATATCAAAACCATTTTGAACATACATTTCAATAAACTAAAAATAACCCTTTTATTTCTATTCATCAAGGTCCCCGAAATAACAGTTATTTTTTAATTTTTTTTTAAAAAACTCAAAACTATCATCCCAATTACTATTGTAATTAAATTTACAATGACAGAACTATAAGTTTCATCAACTTATGATATAAAAAGAACCACAAACCCTAAAACATGGTTCAAACATGACAACAACTGATTCCACCAACAATGAATACACTATAATGTCAACAAATTCTCTATAACCTACTCCACAAATCTCCGAAGTGTTATAATTGAGAAATAGGTTTACTGGATAAATATAAATACCATATACGTCAAAAATGAACAACCATATCACCACAACAAATATATTAATGACCTTTTAAATGAGATTGCACGATGGATATTGAAGATGATATGAAGAAAATGCACGTCAAAACAAAAAATCAAACAATGCAAATCTAGGTCTTTACCATGATTAATGGAAAAGAAGAAGAGGATTGGTCACTCACTGAAAGAAACTCTCTGCCAAAACAATGAATATTGAACAAAGATCGATTGGGATGGAATATTTTCTCTATAAATCCATGAAGAGGAACCATATTCTATGATAGAATGAGAACTAGTGGCCTTATAGATATCAAAAACACCAACTACACCCTAAAATTAGATGCATAGAAAATTAAATGATGTGTAACACTATTACATGTCACGAAATCCATGATATAAAAATACGATGAGAAATTAGTCAACTCATCATAAAAAATGACCTTAAAATAAATCACAATGTGTAAATGCTCATTACATCATGTAACTCTTCCTGGAATGCTCACTTCTCACAGATTGCACTTTGAAACCCATTACATGTCATGTAACCTAGTTACATGGCATTAAATTATCATGTAGTCTATCAAGAATATATAATGATACACATAAAACTCTACAATAAATAGCAAACTTGATGAGAGAAAAATCACACATGATCAAGGTAACGAGATCCTACAAACTATCCACCATAAATTCCTTCCACCATTGGGAATTCATATGGATCATGTAATCCCTGAACAAATATGAGTCCACTAATCCCTCATCAATGACTCAGATTCACGAGTCTTATGAAAATATGATATGTGTTTCCATATAACTATGATAAATGGAATCGATATCCCAAGGAATATTTTCACTTTCATTTCAATGATCTTAATAGGATTCTCTAAAAAAGAAACATCTGGATCTAACTCAATTTCATCCCACCTCCAAAAATGATCCGGATCAGGATGTTACTTCCTAAGCTGAGATATGTGGTAAATATGGTGAATACATATCAACTAAACAAGAAACAATACCAAATAAGAAACCTATATGATCCTCTCAATGACCTAAAATAGTCCAACATTCATTGGATCCAAATTTTCATATTTTCAAAGATGATGGTGAACCAACCCAAGAGAAACATCCATGAAAACTATGTCACCATCTAAATACTCTAATGGATGACTTCCCTGATACGCAAATGATTTCTATTGACACATGGCTATAACTAGACATTGATGTACATTCTAAATATTCAAATGCATCTCTTCAAACATATGTAGTCCATCAACAGACACTTCACTCACCTCGTCGCAATAAAGAGGTGATCTACACAAGTTATCATACAATGCCTCGATGGTATCTATTCTAATTGAAGAATGATAACAATTTACTATTAGCAATCTCAGCCAATAGCTGATGTAAATACAATGATACACCTAAATCCAAGACACATGAACAAAGAATATACTCTAAGATCTAAATCACACACTTTATCTCACCATTTATATGTTGATGGTATGTAGTTTTTAACATGACATGAGTACGTGTAACCTCTTTGATACTTATTTAGAACCTCAACGTGACCCTTGGATCCTTATCTAAAATAATGGTAGAAGGACTCACATGATACCTCACAATCATCTTCACATTCAACATACCTGAAACATTAAACATATTGATATATTTAATTAGAATAAAATTATAATACTTCTTCATCCCATCGTCAACTACCTAGATATAATTATTCCCTCGAGAAGTATGTGGTAATCCAATAACATAATCGATGAGTAATTCATCCCATTTCGAAACTCACCCTGGAATAGGTTGAAACATACTTGAGGGTTTTAATTTTGCTGCCATTACTAGTGGTAGATGTCAAAGTGGGAGACATAATTTACAATGTCATGCTTCATACTTGGCCACCAGAATCCTCATTCCATATCATAATACATCTCTGTTGTTCCTAGATGAATGGACAATAAAGGACCTTGAAAATTAAACAACACTAAATGCCTCAAAAATAATGGGATTAAAACCCCCTTCCCAATGTGTATTATATGATATAAACAAGGATACCAACAAGTAACAGTCTCCCCCAAATAAATGCTTTCTTAAACATCACAGAACTCATCATCCTATTGTTGACTCTAGAAAATAAACTCCAAGAGAGATTATGATAACTAAAAACTATTCAAGACCATACCTGAAACATTATCATAATCATATGACTGAAATTTAGTGAAAATACCTATATGGTTGAAATAATACTTTGATTTCAGATCAATTTTTTATTGTACCTTCTTTCTAATAGTTTCTGAAATGATTTCCCCTTTCCTCAAGGTCTCAGATATATTGAAGTAAAGTATCTTAATGTATTATTCCCATCATCTCTATCTAACATTAAATTATTTATGATAAAATATATAGCAAAAACTATTATAATCAGTGAAAAATATGAACATTTACCCGATAATATACTGCCTCTAACACTAAACTGTGTTTATATCTTTAGCCTGTTAAAAACATGAGTGGGGTAATTTTTCTCATGAAAACAAAGCGGAAAAGACCCATAAGGTAGAAAATAGTCATCCTGTATAAGCCCACATCCCAAATAAGAACTAGATGCATCACAAAAATCTATTTAACTTTTACTAGTTTAAATTATTATCATAATAAGAGATGATGGAATAAATCAAATCAATTAATCTAATGAATACAAGCACTTAGCATCACATGGGAATTTCACCACTATATTGGTAAAACCATTCAATGGTGATGCCATCATAGAGAAATCCATAAAACTCTATTAGTAGTATCTAGAAAGACTAAGGAAGTTCCATATCTCCTAGTTATTATGTGGTTCATTCTATGAAAATGTAGCCTTTAGATTTTCAAGATCAACTGATAATCCATGTTTAGAAATTATGCACCCTAATAACATCGCATCATTATTCCAAAAAATATATTTTTAATGATTTCCATTGAAATATCGACTTATCATATTTTCAAGAACCAATATCCGATATTAGTCATGATAATGGTTGGATATTTAATAATTGATAATATCATCCATGGAAAATACCCCAAAATTGTTATGATATTTTGGGAATACCTGATTCATCAAAGCATTAAAAACCTCATGATATTTTGTCTAACCAAAAGGTGTAACATTTATTCATAATGTCCACACCCTCTCCAAAATTATGTGTTATATATATCAAATTTATTAACTCTGAGATAATGATATCCATACCTAAGATCAGTCTTAGAAAACCATTTCCCCCCTTTTAACTGGTCAAAAAAATCATCCATATGAGGAAAATGATATTTATTCGAAACTATTCCCTTGTTCAACATCTGATTGTCCACACCCAATAGAATTGAACCATCTAACTTCAGGGAAAAGTGAATGGGGGTTTCTCATGTAGAAACACTAGGTAAAACAAAACCATTTTCTAATAGGATATCCAACTAAATCATAATCTCTTTTGTCTTTATGGGTTCCATATGTTAAGAGGTTTTCGATATCTATTATCTACCGTTCACCATATCAATAGTAAATTCTACCATACTATATAGGAAGACCAAATATGTAATATGGGAAAACATAGGAAAATTAACAAACAAAAATAAAAAGATCAATAAAACAATAAAATTCATCAGGCTCAATCACAATAGAAGACAACAAACTCTTAATCTCTGTAAGGAAACATCCTCCATGTCCAAACCTCAAGTCACACTCACACCGAAACATATGAGAGCTTCCATTAGACACAATAAATGAAATAGGATAATGATAACAAACAACCATATCATGATTATTGAAAATTTATTCCATACTGATGTTGACTTCTAATAAGTCTATATCAAGAATTTTGAAATTTCAGATCAACTTCATACTAGCTATCATTAATGAAAAAAGAACACTAAACCCCATTATATTTACTCATACTAATATGTGTTTATAACACAATTATAAAGGACCCAAAACCATTATAATTTCAATAATATCAATAAAACATGCATATATAATTTATTGGTAAGAACTAGTATCAAATAAATCTAATTGTACTGCTGATGAAATGAATATTGTACCCCTTACTATTGTCGTAACTCCATCGAACACTACAAAAAAATCATCTATGGTATGAGATTGATTTACTCAAGAGGCCATTGGATGGATCCCTTTAATATTTGAAGAATTTTTTTACCCAAAATAGCCTTTTGAACTAAAGAACCATGATCATAATGCGGTGTAGTCATAGTCTGAAGGAAGTTCTATTAGTGACCAATGTGCCCACAATAGTTTCACGTCTTGGTGAGCATAGGAAAAGATCATATTGCGTGTCTGAACAAACCACTATGAAATCATGTCAGAGTCATATATATATCTATATTAGATGGGTCATAAGAGTGTCTTTTATGAGAACCTCCAACATCAAGTTTGTTATGGTCATGCCACTTACTCTTCTACCCACGTCTGGCCATACAACTACCACTGGCTGGAAGAGAAGTGGTTGAAAATCCATCCATGACTAACATGTTCATATCATTAATCATAGATATGTATACCATATCTTTATATGTATAAATATTTAACATAAATTCATATGATCCAATATCCATTCGGAAACCCCGTAGGTACATCTAAGCTTTCAACGGGTCATTTTTCACCACATCCGGAGAAAAACTGACAGGATAATTAAATTGATTTTTGTATGCCAACATCAAATGATCTCCCTAATGTGATGATAAGAACTCCAGAAATTATTCAAATGATAGATATTCTAGAAAATATAATGTAAAATAGGGATTTAAAAACCTTCTAATCCAATTCTATGTGTCTACCTACATGGAAAATGGAATTCCACCTTCGCTTATTAGAACCCTCAAGCCAAATGTTTCACACATCACCTTTATATTTCCATGATTATCTAGGAAGTCAAAGAGTTGATTTATCATATAAAACCTGTCATATACCTCTGAAGGTTCATTCATTCTCTTAAAGGATGGTGTCTTCTCATGTAAGAATTCATGTGATCAATCTTCCTCTCCTCCAGTTCCTATATTTTTCTCAACAACGATGATATAAACTCATTGAATGTTTTTATCAACAACATGAACATCCCATACTAGACCCATAATGATATTATAATATATATGTGGAATATCTTGAGGATAATCTAATGAACCGTCCTATGGTTCTCATTGAAGACATCTCGAAGGCATGTTATTACACACCAAAAAAAAAGAATGATTAGAAAATAGAATAAATCTAAATTCATACCAATGACCCCTAATGAAAAAACAAGGATTTATATCAAGAAAACAACACTATTGACACATATAACAACTTCCCATATAAACATGTGTCTCATTACGATAAGAGATAGCCGTGCATGTATAAAAAATAACTCTCATGTCCATAAAATCTTATCTCCAGTCTAACAGATGTCCCATGAAAATTTCTCCTTGTAACATACTAGATTTGATAACATTTTTTTATCAAAGTAAACTGATATAACCTAAAACCTAGCACTTAACACATTCCATCAGATACATGAAGTCTCTTCCTAATCACCACATTCTAGAGAAAAGAACTTTTGCATCTAACTATAATTTAAATGGAATGACTCCTCCCAACCAGAATAAAGACATGGAAAATATATACATGAAGTAGTAAGGAACAAAGGATAGAAAATAAATATATTCCATAACTGTAAGAAGTCATATTAATCAAAACAACAATAAAATTATCTAAAATCTCCAAGATACAAGTCCAATCTAAAAGGACCGAAACCCAAAATAATATCTATGATACGTCATGGAAAAACTCCCACCATCTCACCACCAGCTACCCAAATTAGTTGACATGAAATATCACCACTTCAAAGTGATTCCTTGCATTTCCTAGCATTAGAATACATACAAAGATCTATGAACCAGTGAATTAGTGTGCATAAGGTCAGATAATTTGGTCAGTGGGATCCCTCTAAGTTTTTCCATTATATGTCTCTATATAACAATTCATGTATGCTCATTTCAATTAAAACATGGAATGATAAAAAGTAAAGAGGTTTTATAGAAAACATGTTACACATTTCCCATATTCATTGTTCTAAATAAAAAGTAGGTATATCAATTTCAATGTACATTTTCCAAATATTCATTCACAATAATAAACATGAATATCCAGGTGAAAACAACAATATCAAGCAATACAAATAGAAGCACAAGTATCTACACCAAGGATGAAAATATGCCATACTAGAAAACTACCCATACAACAATCAATCAAATGCACAATCTAGTCCCTAGAACATAGTTCTTGGGAGAAAAGAAATTCCCTATTTGTAAAACCCCAAAAAATGTCAATATCTGTCACCTAGAACAATGGTCCTCGGAAATCATGAAATGACCCATGTGAAATCCTTTTAATAATCACAAATAACGGATGATGGACTCAAGATAAATCTTACACCTAAGTACCCAAGGTAACCAATGTAATCACATCCACTGTTCAATCCAATTATTTGAAAAAAAATTCATAACATTCACAAATCCATTTCAATTCTTTTATAATACCCTTTTTCCATCTATTCATCAATAATCAGGGAAAAACAATTTTTCCATTAAACATATTTTAAACACGCAAGATAGAATGAATTAAATTCATTTTATAAATCAATTTATAAAGTTGGAACGATAAGGATCATCAACATATGCTAGAGATGAAACCACCTACCTTGAAAACAGGGTCTCACATGACCATAATGGGATCTACTAACAATGAAATCTCATTTAAATCAACTATGTCCCTAGAACCTAGTACACACATCCCAAAATTGATCCAATTGAGATTGAGGGGTAGAAAATAATATCAAATTCCATATACCACAAGAATTAATAATTTCCCCATCAAAATAAAATAAAATAATGGACTCTAGAATGATAGAAAATATAGGATATGAACTAAGATATGAAGAAATGAACATTTAGAGAGATGCAACACAACCTTAATGAAGATCGACCTCTGAATGTATTTATTGGGATGAAATGGTGTCTCCAAAAATAATCTGACAGGATCATTTGGTTGAGAGAAAAGTAGAATTTGTAGTTGAATGGACACCCAAAAACCTGAACAACACCCTAAAATTTCCATATTGGTAAATTACATGATATTTAATAAAATTGTTAGTCGTGAAATTCAAGATTTCAATGTCCACTAAAAAATTGGTTTCTAGAGATTATAATCTTACTTTAAAATAACTCACAATGAGTAAATTATTATCACATCCTGTAACCCTTCACAGAATGAACAGTTCTCAAGGATTTCAGTGGAGAACCAATTATATGTCACGTTACCTAGTTACATGTAGTGGAATTCTCGTCACCCTACAAAAAAAATTAGAAATAAACATCAAAACATTCCACACCAAATAGGGAACTTAATGAGAGGAAAAATGTACCCAATCACGGTTACATGATGTTACAGGAAAAATAATTAATAGTATAATATTATATAAATAAAAAAAATTATTTTTTTGGTCTCTATAATTGTAAAATGATTTTTACACTTTCTATTTAAAAAAACATCATTCAGTCATTAAAATCCTTGAAACCTTATCTTTTTCAATTTCATATTTCTGTATTGTAATCAAACCTTTAATAGATTAATATTTTCCAATTATATATATCATGGAAAATATATAATAGTAACATTAACGTACTTGTAACTAACAAATACTAATGATGATTGAATACGAACACATTCATTGTGAAATTAGTTCAGAACTATCATAATTACCTAAACCAAATATTGAAAATATACATTAAACAATTTAATAGAAAAGAATAAATTAATTTTAAATGATGTTTATTAAAGTATTTAAATCTGAAAAATGATCTGAAATAGTTTATTTGTGTTTTTAATATTGTTATATGAGATCTCAGAATGTATTTGTCTATGTGTGTAAATAATGTATGGATTTCTTTGTCTCATTTTCAACTCTATTTCACATGTTTAATATAGTAGTCCATAATATTTTCTATATAGTGTATTTACCACAATATTAGTTTCTAATATTATTATATCATAAATTTAATTAGATATTAATAAGAATTTCATTATCTTCCTTTACATATCCATTGATTCTTACATTACCTACACTTTAAGAGTTTTATAAACTAAATTTATCATTCCTTAGGCCATAATATTTCATACAATAATATAGCTTTCATGAAGTATTTATCCTAAAATTACAATATTTTATATGGATTTTAATTTTATTCCATAGAATGATTATTTTACATCATTTTTTACCAATTCATTGATATAAATTTCTAAAATAAAGTTAATATATTTTTAATAATAACATTCATTGTGACTAAAAAATATATTTTATTTAATATAAATAATTTCATTCCCTCCAATGATATCTTATATTTTTGGGAAAATAAATGTGTATTATTTTTTTAATTCTCACAATTCTATTTATACCTTCTCAAAATGAAATATTAGTAATCTTTTTGTGATGTTGATTTTCGAATAAAGGTATTCCAAAATATAAAAAAAATGTTTTGCATGATTTCATAATATAATGGTTTACCATCCACCCATCAATTTTTTGAAAATTATTTCTTCATTTTAAAGGATATAATTTTATTGATTCTATTAAATAATCCATTACTTATGATTTTTTAATTCAGCCTTCATAAAATATGTTTTGAATGTAACTAGTAACATCTTATTTAAATGAAAATATTAAAAATATTTTCTAAACAGTCTTTTTTATATTTTTTCAATGTGATAACCTATTTTCACCTACCATATAATTTTATATGAAACATGAATTTTATGTTTTCATATTTTATAAAATAAATTTTCATTTCTAAATTTTATAAAAGAATCAGATAAAAAAGACTTCAAATAATCAATGAAATTTCATATTTCCAAGGAGGTTTTTTATAAAACTCCAAAAAGATGATATCTATATATGCTTCTATCCTTTGATATATTTTATAATATATTCAAGGATTTAAATAAAATATTATCTTCCACCTTATTTATATTGAAAAATTCTGTAAAATGATTCAACAATACAGTTGTTTTCCCTAACCATCCCTATTGAGTAGACATAACATTTCTTCCCATGGTTTCCCATTTTGAATAATTTTTTTATATTAAACTAATTTAAGGTTGTTTACTAAGAAATAATACATTGATTGATTGGAAAAATTATGGAATTAATTATATATATGTTATTTATATATATGATTTATATAACATACACTTCCATTTTGATGGATTTTTTTTTACATAGAATGTTGTTGAATAACATTGGATAAAAGTTTATTTTATATAGTTATATCATGTTGTGATATTTGATACAATAATGAATTTTTTATTTATTCATTTAATTAGATATTATTATATGATTGAGTGTATAAGAATAAAATTCATTTTTCTGTGATGGTTGGGGTCATATATTGTCATCCAATGTGTTATATAAATATGTATATGTTATGCGATAATGATGTTATGTGTGGAAGGTTTTTTATTTAAAACATGAAAAATAATCTTCTTGCAAGTTCATAAAAAGAAATGTCAACATTTTTTTTATTCACTACACAAATCATGTATTTTTTATTTATTCACAATATGTTGTGTATGGATATTTTAAATAGAGAAAATGAATTATATTCATTTGGATTTTTCAAAATATTATAACTTCTCCAAAGTTATGTTCATTTGAAAATTATTTTTTAATCTAGGCTTCAAGGAAATGTTATATTTTTAATCCATACACCTAAGATTATACTCACATTTCCCCACATTACTTTAAATGTTTCTTCAAGATTTTCATTCCTATATTAAAATATTGGAAATAATTATTCCATGATTTTTGATACATTATTTCTTTGGATTAATTTTCTCATGTATCCTAATTATACCCTTATACTCTTATAAGTACAACTTATGATATTTTAATAATAATGCTTTTTTACCTATACTGAGAATATAATCTCACCACAATCATATGTTTCACACTCTATGTTTTGAAGATACAATAATTACACTGAATTTGGATGTGACTTTAATGTGGAGTATCTTTAGGATATAATAAAAATTCAGTATGCAATAAGTAGTTGATCTCTTTTTTAGAAAAAAAAACCATTAGTTATAAGGGAACTATTTCTATTCATTAAAATTTTACATTAATTATAAAAAACACTGTACATAAAAGTCCATTGAAATATATTATAATGAAATATATTGTTCATATTATGTAGTTATATGGTATTGTTTATGGACTACTAAAGATAATGCATTTTCATGTAATTTCAACATTGATTGGAATTGATAACCCATTTAATGGGTGTTTCATCATTTATTTATATTTTTAGAGATTATATATATATTATATATAGAAATGCTTTCATGTGGATTGTGTTTAATTTTATCAGTTATATATGAATGAAGATGTGAAGAGATGGATTAATGGATGAGATTAATTATAGGTTATCGATAGATTCCGTGATGTTCTTATAAATATTTATTAATTTGAATTTTATATTTTTTTAATAAATAATTTTTGATGTTATAATTAATATTATAATCATTATTATTGTTTTAAAAGGTTGAATAATAATATATTTTTCCCTTAATTTACGTTGTTATCATGTTAAATAGTCTGATCCACTATTATAATAAAATTTTATTTATGAAACATGTAACGTGGGATAAAATTTTCATTTGGTTAGTGATATATTTGAATGACTATTTTCAATCCACACTATGAGTTAATTTAGTATTAATTTTTTGTTTTATCTTACATAAGATAAATGTATTCACATTAATTGTCTCAAAAATAGTTAATTTATTTAACATTCATATATGTTGTTTAAACTATTTTAGGGATGTAAAAATGTTTAAACATAATGATGATTAATCTAAGAAATGGGTGGGATATTTGGAGATAATTTATTAAAATATTTTTCATAAAATAAAAAAGGTATTTCATTTTTCATGATTATTATTTAACACATTCTATAATAATATCGATGGTAATTTTTTCAAAACAAATCTTACTCTATATATTTCTAAAATAGAAATAGAGATGGGTTTTGGGTTTTATTTTGTTTTCTATGATTTTTTTAATAGTTTTTAGTTTTGTAAAACGTATTCAATTGTATACACATAAATATTTTTTATGTTTATTTTTAGTAATTTGTATCTCCAGTATTTTGGTTCAAATGGATTTGTAATTTTATATATAGTGAAAGAATTTTGGCATTTACATAGTGATTTATAATTACATTTTGAATATTGTAGCATATTTCAATAGTGTTAAATCATGAATTTCATGTTAATGATCTACAAATTTCAAATGAGATGTTACTTTGGTTTTAATGCATTCTTAAATGAATTATGTGGGGATTGATATGTAAGAAGATTCCCCAATGTGGTTAAGAGAATAATTAACTTAAATTTGAATAATTAATTTTACAATTGATATGGAAGACTTTGAGTGATTTGGAATGGGTTTCTATATTTTTTAACAAGATATATATAAAATAAAAAATTTGTATAATAAACTACATTATACACTAATTTTATTTTTCACAATTATTAAAATAATTTGCTCTTATATTTAGTATTTTTGAGGTCATTTTATTCGAAAAGAAATGAATATATAATGTAGTATGTCATCTAGGCTCAAGAGGATAATTCTGGGTAGGGATTCTTTCAATGGTACATCATATATATTATGACTAGTTATTGAGAAACCTAATGTTATTATGGTCCATTTTCTAAGTAATTCACATCCTTATTATTTTTTGGTTTTAATGTTTTAGGTAGAATAACTGTGTTGATTAATTCTATATCTAGTGTAGTTCTATGGATATTTAAATTAATGGAGTTCATTGAAGATCATGTTCTGTTCAATGGTAAAGGATAGTATATTCCTTGATACATTTAATATATATTCAAACTAATCCTAAATATATTTTCCTCTATTAAGTAGTATCGTGTGTTTTACATTAATAATGGTATCTTATAATAATTCCAGTTCAGTTAGAGAGTCCACTATGCATCCTATAGGATCCAACCCCTAAGAGATTGAAGTGTGTGGATTGATCATGGGTTGAATTTCATAGGATGAGTTCTTATTTATTTTAATATATATTTAACCTTTGATTGATCATGGAATGTTATATATTTTTCTGAGATGAAATTTTTCATTTTACAGATATGATTGGATGAACATTTTTCTCTAATGTGGGTGAAAAGTCCCATATCGGAGCATGAGTTTTCTATTCCTATTATTATTAACATAACAATAGATATATTTAATTACCTAGAACAAATAATGATGGGATTTGTTTTAGTCACAATGAACAATAATTATCATCTGTAATTAATAAATTGAGTCTTGGAGTTCAAGGATAGTGGCACAATCATATATGGTTAGTGTTCTAAACCCCCCCCCCCTCTAATGAATGTGGAATTTTTCTAGTGTTCATGGGTAGAAAATAAGATTTATTTTTTGTTCTTATGATGACTAGATGATGGAGATACTATATTGGTTGATATTATATTATCGAGCTAGAATTATTAATTATAGGTAGTGTTGAGTTTGACTGTAGTAATTTAAATTTTTTACTATAATTTATGTATCATCTAATTATACATTGCAATATTATTTTTAAAATTTTTTTTTTGGTATAGTTGTTTAATTTTCGAGACATTTTTTCATATTAATTGTTATTCATATTAGATTTAATAAATCCATTTACAATAAAATATATGGAACTATATAACTACTATTATTAATAATTAAGTATATCATAATGTGTAATCTCTAAGAATAATTGGTTGAATTTTATTAATATGTATGGTTTTATTTTTAGGCATTTTTCTTACTAACATTCATTTTTCTAGTAAAATTTCACATAACAATGTATTTTTAACCTCAATGGAGTAATATTACAAATCAATTATTAGATCCATCACCATAATTTTTTACCCATTAGTTATTTGTTCTTTTGTTTGAGGCCATGTAACATTCCACAAAAGGCACTACATCACGTATCTATATTAGTGGATTACATATAATTAAGGATTTTATGTTCAATTTCTATAATCCACAACAAAGTTTCATTATAATAATTTATAAAATAACCCATGACACCTAACATTTGTAAAAAAACTATGTAATAATCTCTTTATACACTCTGGAAGGTCAACAAAGAAAAAATTAGTTCTCTAAAAAAAATCATAAATACCACTGAATGAATGGTTTCATACATCATTCATTAATATTTTACTCATTAATATATATATATTTTGAAATATAAATGGATTATATGCATTGTTTTATATCCTTTAAAATGAATATAAATTCATTTCTAAATTATTGTTACATTTTGGAAAATTAGGAAAGGATCCCCATTAGGGTATACCATTTGTGAGTTAAGCATCACTCATCCTTCAATTTAATGGATAATTTTATCTGTTTTGGGATTTCATGTTTTTAATATGTATAATTGATTATATTTTAATGTAAATTGAAGGAAAAATGATCGAATTATATGGTCAAAATGATTTAATATTTTCACAACATTTCCATAAGTTTAGATCAGATGATGATGTAATAATATGGCTGGGTGCAAATGAATTTCAAAATTTCGTTTCAAGAATTTGATTTTGGAAAAATGTTTAACTAATAGGTATTCACATACAATCATGTCAAGGCTATAGTAGATAAAAAGGATGAGGTAGGAAATATAATCTTTTTGAAATGTATTGGAAAATATTGGAATTGACATTGTGTTTTCCAGGGATTAGTGAAGCCCATAGAATGTTTTGAGGTTTTATGGAGTCTAGAGAGTGGTATATTAATTTATAGAGTTCCCCACACCCTTCTGGTGGGAATTGTGGGATCATAGAGGGTGACCATTTGGGAAATTTTCCACCAACACCAAATATTGTCTTTCCTGTCATTTTATAAGACGTTTTGGGAATTGTGTGTTCTTTATGAATGAATCATGATACAGGAAATTCCCAATAAGTGCATAGTTGTAGGAAATACCCCTATTTTAATCTAATATCTAAAATGGTAATCTCATTGATGGAAATTATTGTAGTTTTTGAATTCATGGATATGGGAGAATGTATTAGTTATGGGAAAAATAGAATAGGGAATTCCATTTCATGATGACACACTAAATAACCTCCATGTTTATATTATTCCGTAATAGATGTCATGGTGAAATTGTGGATAATTTGAAATGGATGAATCCCCCAATTTATTGCCCAGGACATGAATGTTTCGATGGTTTAAAAACGAATATGACTTTATGAGGGGAATTTATTTTCCTTTTAAATTGATTCTTCCAGTTTAATAACCAATACAAGCTACTAATCTAGAATTCCAACGATGTATAGATGCATCCAGCCAATAATGGTCATGGTTGGTGATTTATCATATGTATGTTCTATATATATAATTGATTTTGTGTAGTGTTTTTCCACCTTCCATTATAACCTCTTGATAATTTTCACATTGATTTTAGTTCAATCAATGGTTAATAGAGGTATTTTTTAAGGAGAATTTTCCATCAGTCATCTTATATATTAAATTGTTTTTCAATATGTTCAGGGGATAAAACCCCTCAGTTTTATTGCTTTTGAAACATGTTATTTTATGATTATTGAAATATATATTCCATTTATCCTTCCATTAACATACTGATGTTTCTTATTCGTGTGGATTGACCTCATCTATCCATTATTGTGTGAGGAATATTAAAATTATATGTCATTCTAGTGGATTTTTTATCCATTAAATTTTTGGTAATTATAATGTTATCATACATTATATATTTGGGTGATTTTGGGATTTAATTTTCTAAAAATTAACCCCAATTAATGAATAGACACTTTTTGTAGTGACCACATGTGTCTCAATCATGATAACAATTTTCATATTGTTTTTTAGATAGTTTTTCATCTATGTTTATACAATACTATGTTGGTTAATTTGAAATTGGATAAAGAATTCAAATATACAAATATCTGATGGATAATGAAATAAATAGGCACGTTTAGATGAAACATTATTCCTTATCTTAATATAATTTTTCTAACTAATGATATGCTATTTATGATTGTAAATGAAAAAATAAAAAATCATATTTTAATAAAAGATTAATTCATTAGGGTTTTTGAAAATGAGTTCTTGTTTAAGAAATCATATTTAAATATTTATAGATTTTATATCTTTTTCCTTAGGATTCTTTTTCTTGTTACTTGTGATAAATGAATTAGTGTATATAAGACAGTAATGCATTGATTGTTTGAATATTCAAATTTTTTTAGTCAATCTGATATTTTTCATGTGAAGGATGAATTTCATGATTTTTAGGTACAAGAATCCATTTTCACTGGTTATTTTTTTAATACTTGAAATATTTCTATGGATGTTATCATTTATATTTCATATGGTGTGAGCTTATGATAGTTTTTGGTTGAAAAGACATTTATGGGGAGGATAGGGTTTATGGAATTAGTTGGGTTTTGATGATGTTAGGATGGATAGATAGAAATATTTTTGGTGTTGTCAAAGATGTAACTAGTATAAATGAAATTACATAATATTGGATTTCTCACTGTTCATTGTATTTAAGGATTTTTTCTTGTTACATAATATACTCAAAAAGGTTGGATGGTCGTGTTTCAATTTTTTTCATTAAATTCCCTTCTGTATTATAGATATTGTTATTCTTGGTTCATACATATCCTCTATGGTTGGTTTGGAATATTCTTAGAGTAGCATTAATTATCGAATAATAATCAATAATATATGTTTTAACCAATGGGTTTTATTGCATGTTGGATTTAAAATGATGATAATAATTAGAAATTATGGAATCAGTTGGTTTTTCTTTCAGGGTAAAGGTATCAGTTGATGATCATGTTAAAGTATGGCAAAAGTATTTTTAATGGTTAATTGAATGAATTTATTTAATGGTTTCGGAATAAAAATAATATTTTTAAGTCATCATAAATTTTTATGTGTGTATGGGCTATAATATATTTTATAGTGGTAGTCGAGTGTCTGAGAGATGATATTTGTAGTTATGCCTATGACTTCATTGATCCCTATATTATCTTATTGAGATTTATATCATATAAATTACATGATTTTATATTCTACCCCATCCTTTTTTTTGTATAGTTAAAGAAACCTACTGGACTTTGAGAGGGTGGTTCTCCAATATCTAGTTTGGTGACAAATCGATGGATAACTCACCCCTTACCACTATTTTTATCTTGGTTGTATTATACTACTAGTATACATGGTGGTAAAATTTATTATATATCAATGTATAATGATGTAATTGATTATTCTTATTTCACACACATGAATCCCCATATATAATATACTGTGGATTAATATAGCCATGTATTTAATTGGAAATGATGGTGTGGGGTATAATAATTTACATAAATGTAACGGTAGATCTCAGAAGATTCTCAGTTTTTATTTGGAGATGTTGCATGAGATGTTTCGTAGATGTGACCCACATGGATCATGGAAATTGATGATGAGATAATTTGATAAATAAGGTGAGATGTGTCATATATTTTCATTGATGTCTTATAAAAATGATATATTTCAAGAGAGATAGATTAACATATGAGAAAATGGGGGAGAGAGGAAAACAAGTTGGGATGTGGAAGTGGTGTGCAATTATTTTTTATTTTTTTATATTAAATTATTCATGTATATGATTGTTAGTTAGAGAACCATGGTGCGGTTGAGAACATATAATTGTTTTTAGGTGAATTATTAGTATCACTTATTATTTTTTTGGATTCAGTATTATTTCATTATATTTTTTTTGTGAGGATTATGGGAGGATCCAACAAAGTATAGTTTTTATTCTTACTAGATGAATATATACTATTTTTTTGGACCACATGATCTATTTGGTGTTTGAAATATAAATAATTAGATCCGATAGTTTTTCAAGAGATATTTTGTATCTGAGGTCACTTAAAATTATTTTAATTTGGTACGGGTAGTTTACATTATATATCCCTAGATTTAATAGAATTAAATGAATGAATTGGGTTATCCCATTAAATTTTTAATGATAAGGAGTAGTTTTTTTCTACCATATCTCTAATTTCATTATATTTGAGGGTAATTTATTCTATTTGTGTGTATGACATACCCTCTTTTCTTGTTTTTAAGTTATGTCCAAATTTTAGTGCGGTTTGGGAATCGTTATCTCACTTCTTTCGTTATTATCCGAGGATGTAAAACATTTTTGGGGGGTCAGACAAAGTGGCATAGAAATTATCTTAAAGAGATATAATAGAGTATAGATTTAGTAACATATGTAGACTTTATGGGTCGTATGGTAACAGTGTCATCTGAGTGTTTTGTGTGATTTAATCAACACACTCTATCTAGGACATGGAAATTTAGACCCCAAACTGATCTAGTGAAGGGAATTTTAGGATTACTAACACTACTAAGAAAACTGATTCTAGTCACAAATTGAGAAACTAGGAGTTTATAATACATCATTCATCATTAAGCATGTTTTTAAATGTGTTGACCTAGGGATAAGGATGAACCATCAACAAATTAATGTATATTAAATTTTCCATATTATTGGTTTATGAATACATAAATATTTTTTAATTTATAGATATTTATCGAGGTTGACATCCCCATATGATTTACATATACGATTTTGAAATGGATGTGCCAATAGATCAAAACAAGGTAAAGGTTTTGATGATGAAGCTTTTAGGGAGAAACTCTTAAATATTTAGGGTTAGAGTTTGTAAAAGTATAATAGATCCATTTTTCACTTAATGAAAAAGGAATGTTTATAGAAAGTGGACATATCACTCATTTTGATATATATTAGTTATGATAATTTGGATTCGTTTGTGCTGATGATGCTACATAGGGTAGCTAGGTATATGTGGTTTTTTTCACAAGGATAATGAGTAGTTGGTGGTTATATATGGGATGTTTTTGGACAATATTTGAGGATATTTTCTTTATTTGACAATGAATGAAACATGTATTGATGATCACTATATATTTTAATTGGTAAGAACCAACGTACGGGTGTTTGCGATCCATTTTTTGAGCCTTATATGATATGAAAAAGAACTACATCCAAATTAAGATTCTAGGGAAATGTTCTTCATGGAGTCTTTCCATATACTGATCTAGTACATGGACACACCATTAATACTATTGATATATCTCAAGGTTACAGAGATATTATAGGTTGTTGAGAGTATTCTATCAAGGAATAGATAATTATAAATGGGGGTTAATCAAGATTATCTACATAACATATTTCTAGATTTGTTTTCCTACTATCTTGGATAATGATCATTTGGAGAGCCTAAGAAAGGTCACAGACCTAATAAAATTGTTCATAAGAGGGGTTTTTTCTCTGAAGACCCATACAAGATATCATAAGCAAGTTTATATTATGGCATAAGTGATTATATGTGGTGATATTGTGCAATAATTCTAATAAGGTTTTATACATAAATATTTTTATTTTATGTTCCTTTGTTTTGGTATTTTCAACAGAGGAAGTACCATCCGGGTGCTCCAAATTTCGATCTGTGGAGAGAATATGATGAAAGAGGTTGAAATCTCTATAATGTTACCTATCCGCATATAATATAACAAAATCATAGAGGTGGTCATCATCAGTGCCAGAGAGGTCGTGGAACATGTAATAGTCAACTACATAGTCTAGAGTTTCCTACACTAGGTGATCTAGATGTGGATCCAGGTACACTAATAGAAAAATACCCTTTACCAATGGTTTGGAACCATTGGTATAGACAATACCAATGGTTTAGAAGAATGTTTTTAGTTTTGTGTTGGGTCAGTTCTATATGAATAGTTTTGAAAAAACTGTTTGTATAGACCTATACCAACAGTTTTCTCAAAACATTGATATAGGACATATGAAAATCATGTACCATCAGTATGATGAAACTATTGGTATAGGTAATTCAAAAAATTAAACCCATCATTGTATTCATCAGAAAACATCCCCTATATAATACAACAACCTTACCACTATCTTAACATGACTTTTATAAAAATACTTGCATATATAAATATATATATTTTTGTTTTAGAAGTTTTTTAACATTTTCTTTATTTATTGTTTTTTTGAAAAAAGATTCCGTCTAAAATATGGGTATGTATACCAATGGTTTTGAGACACATTGGTATGGGTTATTTTATTATTTTATCTATAAAAATAGTTCAAATTGAACTGTTTCCATATGGTGGACCTATAAGAACATTTTTGTCCAAAACATTTGGTATATGTCCATATAAGTGACTTATACAAACAATTTTTAAGACACCATTTGAATTGAGTGGATATAGGATATATACCAATGTGTTCTTCAAATATATTGGTATAGGTCCATTTGTATAGATCTCTCTATGGTAGTGGCACTCCTTTATTTATATCACCTTCCCCAATCAATTATTTTGGAATTAAGGTGTGGATGATTCTAGGACCCTTGGATATTGATACTCTCAATTGACATCAATGTGGTTTTTATGCTGTATGTAGATATAATGATTGAGTGCTGGTGTGTAAATTCTTAGATCGAGACATTATATATTTATAGATACATTCATGAAATATTATCACCATCCTTTAATTTATGTATTTTGGGAAGCCTATCATGGTTTTAATTAGGATTTAGAATGTGATCTTTTTTGATGATTGAGATTATTCCATGTTTTTTGTCAATAATGACTATCTAATGTATTAGAAGCATATTATATCATTACATTTCTTAATGGTCTAGTTAATATTTATTTTATTGTAAATTTAACTAGAATTTATTTCTAGGGTTATATAATAGTACCATCAAGCATTTCTTAAAGTTATTTTGATGTAAACCTCTAAATTTGAGATTGAGTTTGTGATAAAGATACATATTGTCACTTCTATGATGTTTATATATCCATATTGGATGGTTCTATATTTTTTAAAATAGCTTTAGTTAAGGATATATGATTTTCTGTAGTGATTTTTTTGTTCAATGTGTTTTTCACCTTGGTGTACTCCAATTTTTTGTGAAAAGTTAAAATAGAATTTTGTGTCTCCATATTGATATTCGTCACTTAAATCATGTGATAGTGAAGAACCATTATCCAATTATATGGATTGATGATTCATTCGACTAGATTAAATGAACATGTTGGGTTTCATATGTAAATCTACGATCAGAATATCAATTTCTGTCGGTGAATGATGGGGATACAGTACATATAAATTTCAGATGAAATTATGTGACATATGACTTCATTTTAATATCATTTTGTGTAATAAATACCATGGATATTTTTTTTTGGTTTTTATTAATTAATTTTACTATGAGTTTTTCAAAAATTCATCGTGGTTTTCATCGAAACCAACCTTGTGAACTTCATGTATATGGAGGAGCATAAGGAGTATTTGTGAGTAGTTTTAGGAGGTCTCCATCTTCAGTAAATCTTTTTGAAAAAAATATTTTTTCTCTTTTAGTATCATGATGTTAGTTGATTTGGGATCTTCTTATCCTATGGTCTTCTATTTTTGGATAAATTGTTTCATGATTTAATTATTTCATAGGATCCCCCAATAATGTCACATAGTTGTGAAATTTCATTGGTCACGTATGCTATTATATTATATTTTTAGTTGTAGTTTAAGGTTTTTTGAATCCTCTTCAATCCTTTTCAAGAATGTATCATGTGTATTAGTGGACAAAAAAGTTTCAAGTGGCGTCCAAATACTAATGTTATTGTTCATTAGTGCTCCTACCAAAACAATTTCAAAGGGGATCAATCTAAAACAACCTCAATCTAGCCTCCCAAGGTGAGGTTCTAAAGAAAATCACTAAAATACATCTCTATAATGGGTAGTCCATTACCTAATATACAATTACTTGTTGTACCTCTCGTACCCCTCGTGGTTTAATTTTCATGATCACAATCACTCTCTTATTTATCTAATCTTGTTTTAAGTGTTTTTGGATGATAGGCATGATTTCAGATTGCCAAGGAATTGGGCCAAGAAAGCAAGAAAGCCAAAATGGACTGATTTCAGTCCTACCGGCTAACTGGTGGATGACCACCGGCTAGCCGATGGAGCCTGGACAGAAGGCATCATTTCTGTCCAGACCACCGGCCAACCGGTGTCCCACCACCGGCCAGCCGGTGGTGCCTGAGCCCGAAGGCCTCTCCATTTTGCAAGCACCGGACAACCGGGGGCTCTGCACCGGTCAGCCGGTGGAGCCAGTCAAACTAGCCTTTGGGCTTTGACCAGGCTTGTCCACTTGACTCCCAACGGCTCTGAAGGCCTCTCCAACGGCTCCGAAGACTCCCAAAGGCCATTTGAGGGTTCCCCATCTATAAATAAAGGACTAGGAAGCCCCGGAACTGAAGTGAAACATACGGAAGCCCACGAGAACATTTTTGATCATTTGGTGAACCTCCGGCGCATTCCTCCAAGGAACCCTCCGATTTCTCTAACTCAATTATACATCCAAGGAGCACCACCAAAGAAGCTTGGGAGCGGTCTTCATCAACTCCTTCAATCCATTGGCTCCCAAGAATTCCCCATTACGGTTTTTTATTGTTTTATCTTTTTGAGCATCAATTTGGGTTTGTGCCTACAAATCCCTCTTTCTCTCATCTCCCTTTCATTTGGGTTCTCACACCACCTTCAAGGTGTGAAGAGGTTAGTCAAGCCTTCCCTTTAAAAGGCTTGAATCAAAGGTGAGCTAGCCTTCACCTGTAAGAAGGCTAGTGGGTTCTTACTCAACCAATAAAAGCTAGTGGGTTCTTGCTCAACCAATAAAAGCAAGCTGTAATAGGTTCTAGACTAACCTTAAAGTCTAGTGGGTTTCTTGCTAAAACCATTAAAAAGAAAGCGGTAGTAAATCTCTCAACGGTTGAGTTGGGAGCGGAGACGTAGGCTTGGGTTTAAGCCGAACTCTGTTATCAAGTTGTGTCTTGCCTCCTTTATTTCCGCTGCATTTATAAATTGTTTTTAAATTGTTAATTAATTTTTAAAAGTCAATTCACCCCCCCCTCTTTCCATCACATTCCTTTTCTTTTCCGCCCAATAATTGGTATCAGAGGCAAAATTTGAGTAATACCCTAACCAGTTTCAAATTCAAGATCCTTTGTGATGACTTCAACTTATTTCGCCCCCGAAGGCTTTTCTTTGGGTCGTGCTCCATTCTTTGATGGAACCGACTATACTTATTGGAAAACCCGCATGACCACTTTTCTTAAAAGTATAGGTTATCCTATTTTTAAAATTGTCATGCATGGTTATTCTCTTTCATCTCCCGATGAATCCAAATGGACCCCCGAAGACATTGCCAATTTTGAGCTTGATGGCAAAGCCATGAATTCCCTTCATTGTGGGTTAGACTGTAATGAATTTAATCGTATTTCTACTTGCTCATCTTCTCATGATCTTTGGAAACTTTTAGAAGTAACCCATGAAGGCACTAAAGGCGATGACAGCCCGATTGCCCATCCCGCAAGACAAAGGCCAAGCACAAGGAAAAGAAGAAGGCATTCAAGGCCACATGGAGTGATAGCTCCACATCCTCCTCCTCCTCCTCCTCAAGTGACAACGGTAAAAAGTGCCTAATGGCATTTCATGAGGTAACCTCTTCCGACTCCTCTTCCTCTAGTTCTTCAAATTCTTTCAATCATTTATCTTATGAGGATCTCCAACATGCTAGAGATCAATTGGAGGAAGGTTTTCACGTACTTTCTTCCAAATTTGTTTCTTTAAAAAAGAATTTCAAAAAACATTCTTCTGAAAAGGAACAACTTCTTAAAGAAAAGGAGGAGTTGTCCCTCAAAATCCAAAACCTTCCCGATGTTGATTCCATGGAATCAACAATTAAGGATCTAAGGGAATCTCTTGCCAAGTTCACCCAAGGTGAACAAAATTTGACCAAATTGCTAGGTTCCCAATGCATATCTAGAACCACCCAAGGGCTTGGCTATTCCAAGCAAGCTTCCTCTTCCCATGCTCCAACTATTTTTGTAAGGGGGAGCTCCCAATTTAAATTTTGTAATTATTGCAAAAAACCCGGGCACTTAATTTATGAGTGCAATTGCAAAAATGCCCGGTATGGAAGGCCCAAAACTATTTTCTTTAATGATGAATTTTATAGTAGAAGACCCGCCACTAGACAAGTATGCATTGAAAAATCCCTTCTAGCGAGTCTCTCCGGGCCAAAATTTTCTCGGTTTCAAAAACCTCTCCCCGGTGATTTGTTGTTTTTATTTAGGGGGAGTTAGGTTTGTTTAAGCATTTTTTTTTCACAACTTTCAATTCAAAATTTTCAATTCAAAACTTTCGTTTCAAAACATTCAATTCAAAATTTTCAATTCAAAACTTTCGTTTCAAAACTTTCAATTCAAAAATTTCAATTCAACTTTCGATTCAAAACTTTCAATTCAAATTTTACTTTCAAAACTTTCAATTCAAATTTCAAAAATTTCAATTGGTTTAAAAACTCTATCTTGTTTTTCAACTCTTTCCCTCAATCAAGTTTTATGCCCCGTGCTATTTTGATAATCACAAAGGGGGAGAAATTCTTGGTTGATTGGGGGAGAAATCTTTCTCTCAGGCTTTGCTTTACTTTCCCATTTATCCTTTAAATCATATCTTTCATTTCATTTTTACATTGTTTGTTTTGGTGATTGTGATCATCAAAATAGGGGGAGATTGTTGTACCTCTCGTACCCCTCATGGTTTAATTTTCATGATCACAATCACTCTATTGTTTATCTAATCTTGTTTTAAGTGTTTTTGGATGATAGGCATGATTTCAGATTGCCAAGGAATTGGGCCAAGAAAGCAAGAAAGCCAAAATGGACTGATTTCAGTCCTACCGGCCAACCGGTGGATGACCACCGGCCAGCCGATGGAGCCTGGACAGAAGGCATCATTTTTGTCCAGACCACCGGCCAACCGGTGTCCCACCACCGGCCAGCCGGTGGCACCCAGACAGAATAGTGTCAGCCACTGCCTCAGCACCGGCCAACCGGTGGCCTCCTCACCGGCCAGCCGGTGGTGCCTGAGCCCGAAGACCTCTCCATTTTGCAAGCACCGGCCAACCGGTGGCTCTACACCGGTCAGCCGGTGGAGCCAGTCAAACTAGTCGTTGGGCTTTGACCAGGCTTGTCCACTTGACTCCCAATGGCTCCGAAGGCCTCTCCAACGGCTCCGAAGACTCACAAAGGCCATTTGAGGGTTCCCCCTCTATAAATAAAGGACTAGAAAGCCCCGGAACTGAAGTGAAACATACGGAAGCCCACGAGAACATTTTTTATCATTTGGCGAACCTCCAGCGCATTCCTCCAAGGAACCCTCTGATTGCTCCAACTCAATTCCACATCCAAGGAGCACCACCAAAGAAGCTTGTGAGCGCTCTTCATCAACTCCTTCAATCCATTGGCGCCCAAGACTTCCCCATTACGGTTTTTTATTTTTTTATCTTTTTGAGCATCAATTTGGGTTTGTGCCTACAAACCCCTCTTTCTCTCATCTCCCTTTCATTTGGGTTCTCACACCACCTTCAAGGTGTGAAGAGGTTAGTCAAGCCTTCCCTTTAAAAGGCTTGAATCAATGGTGAGCTAGCCTTCACCTGTAAGAAGGCTAGTGGGTTCTTGCTCAACCAATAAAATCAAGTGGGTTCTTGCTCAACCAATAAAATCAAGTTGTAATAGGTTCTAGACTAACCTTAAAGTCTAGTGGGTTTCTTGCTAAAACCATTAAAAAGCAAGCGGTAGTAAATCTCCCAACGGTTGAGTTGGGAGCGGAGACGTAGGCTTGGGTTTAAGCCGAACTCCGTTATGAAGTTGTGTCTTGCCTCCTTTATTTCCGCTGCATTTATAAATTGTTTTTAAATTGTTTATTAATTTTTAAAAGGCAATTCACCCCCACTCTTTCCATCACTTGCTTTTCTTTTCCGCCCAACAGTACTCACACACATCCAACTATCTAAATTCCAGAGTGTAAAGGAATAAAAGATAAATATGAAATATCTAGATTATAACTATGAATGTAAAAGATTCTATGATGTGCAAGAGTAGAGAAGTGAAAACTAAAATTAAAGAGGAAAAATACACACCCATTAAAAATGATGTTCCAACCAGAAAATACTAGAATGTAAAATTATTTGAATATCCTAACTTATTTTCACTAATATCAGACCAATGTAAGTGTTCCAATGCACTAGGTATCCCTATGCTATTTTATAGCCATCAACAACCTATCTATCAAAAAAATATGACATGATACATGTGGGTACAACACATGAAATTTTGAGTATATAAATACCCAATGTGACACCTCAAATGAAAAAGGGGGTGAAGTAAGAGAAATGATAGGAATTGATTTAGAGGCAACACAACCATAATAAAGAGGGTAAACAGAATCCCACAACATGGATACATATATACATAAATATTTATATATTCTCAAACCAATGAAATATAATGAGAGAGAAGGGGATATCCCACTCACAACCTAGCTCATGAATGAGTTCCATAAGTTATAGAAGTCAATCAATGATACCCATAATCTCAAGCATCATTGATGCAGAAAACAAAAAAGTCATGCCATTCCTTACCACTATAAAAGGGAGTTAAGGGGAACAATCACTAGGTAGAAGACCCATACCATGGTACAAAAAGAGTTTTCTACTCATTTTATAGTTATAATATGCATTCCATAACTTTCCTGGAGGCTTATGGTTATGATAATGTTATAGTATGCATACCCATACCAGCTAAAGGGTTCCACCCTAGTAGTATGTATAAGACCCATTTGACACCCAATTGGAGGGTTCCACTCTGGTTGTTAGGCAACCATGCTCTGATACATCAGGAGGGTTACACAAGGATAGTAGACAAAGGACCCAAGCCCAACTAAGTTAGAGATATCCACTCTCATTGCCAAGGACAGTTACCCGAACTAGAAATGAGGGTTCAATTATACGTGGACATAGAGGGACCATTCTGAACTCCATAGGTGGGTTCCAATTGATAAATATGTAGAGGTCTCATGGTCAGACATACTATAGGGTGCGACTCTAATGCTCGTAGTTATCCTTCTGGATAACATCAAAAATTAAGAATCTCATAAATATTTTCCCCAACCAAAACAAGAAAATCATATCATAAATGGCAATAATGAATCCACCATCACATTCTACTTGTTATAGTACTAAGAATATGATACTCACATTCAAAAATATGAGTCCAAAACAACTAAATACAAGAGGTATATGTTTCATTAAAAGGATATAAGGGCCAATCAATGTGTAATGGGACCCATGTGGTTTGTGTTCCAACTCTATATCTTGGTTATATCCCTACTGGAAAATGTTCTCATGTCTAGTTCCATGTGAGCCTAGATGTGTTCATGTAATTACACACATGGCTTGTGCCTATCTATGTTCTTGCCCATATACTATTGGAGTACACACTAAGTCTCTAAAACAAGGGTCACACAAAAAATTTGAGGATCCAAAAATCATGTGGTATAATTAATCTCATCAAATCCCCGCCAGTATATTTTTTTACCTGCATGTTATTTTTTTCATTAGACGAAATGACGTGTAGTTGAGTTTCTACAAGAATTTCTATATCTTCTCTGAAATTCCATATCTATACACACTACATTGTATGTCACCTACATGCATCCCAAAATAAAAGTAAATAGGCTATGTACCACAATTTTTTACATATAGTGTCCAGCAATTGATTTTTATTAGATTTTGTGTATCCTGCATGTACGACTCATGTAACCCATGTCAGATGATCTCTATTTTCTGATTCTTATCAAAAAATTGATTTCCCACAACCTGAAAATACTCATATTCTATCTCAAATTCATTATTTCATTCATATCATATGAATCCATTGTGATTCATGGGGTTTTATTCGGCTCTATACCTCCCAGCAATATCTATCAATGTCACCATAGTCCAAATAATAATAACAAGAAAAATAGGTGTGGGAAAAAATTAAATCAAAGGGGAAGTATTTTTTCCAAGAATAATGGGAAATCCATAACAATATGTGATACCTAATGTGATAAATAATTGCATGATCAATTAAAACTGGTACACTGGACCATGAAAAACCTTTCAATTATCATTGACCAATTAAGGGGATGATAATATTAAATAATTTTAATCAATCTAGTAAAAATCATTAAAATTATGAGTCCCACTGGATTTTGGATCATTCCTTTTTGAAGAACATTCACACTAATGGAGAAGAGGATTCATTATTCTCACATTATCTTTATTTATATCAATTTTTATATTTTTCTCCTTTGAATCAGATTTTTTAATGAGAGGTGCAAATAAATCCTCTCAACCCTCCAGGGGAAAATTCAGCTAAATCTGGAGGATTTTCAATAAAGTGGATTTTATGGATGAAAATAAATTAGGATAATTATTTAAAATTAATAAATTTAATTATATGTTTTAATTTAATATATCCATGAACAATAAATATATATAAATTCCGGGTAATGACCATTATTAGGTCATATTTAGGGTAACAATAATGTTACAGACTCAACCATTATCTCAAATTTATGATCCAATATACGATTTATGAGTTGTGAATTTTTCATTAAGAAAATAAGGTTTCATAATATAAAATATATCTAATATTCATATATAATTAATTTTAGGGACACTGAGACACACTATTTTATTCCATATCAGGTCCTATATTTGAAAATATATGTATAAAAATTTCAAATTCATCCAAGAAAAAATAGTTTCTACATCATTCCCTCCATAAATATTATCATTATAGA
Source organism: Viscum album (assembly GCA_963277665.1). Classification (NCBI taxonomy): domain Eukaryota; kingdom Viridiplantae; phylum Streptophyta; class Magnoliopsida; order Santalales; family Viscaceae; genus Viscum; species Viscum album. Next base: position 303,069,607 of record OY728141.1, on the reverse strand, counting down.
ACAGAATGAACATAGAAAAAACCATGGGATACTAATCCTGCATATGGATATCTTCTATATAGTATATATATTGAACACTATTATGATTCCATAACACTCAAACCAATGGGGTGTTCCATCCTTATAGGTTCCTCTCTTGTTGATCCACTCTAGCCACCTAGGGCTTGGTAAATGAGGATCAACCCTTAATTTCCATCTCACTCAAGTCAATAACGTGTATATGTCATTCAATAATATATTTAACTATGAAATGTTGATGACATCATGAACCTGATTCAATTATTTGGGTAGTGTGAGGAGGTAAGAAACCTCACTAAGCCTCAATATGATCTAAAATGTCCCAATAAACCTGAGTTATAGATTGACTCCCCAGTTGAACCTCTATTATATTGATCTCTGTAATACTCTCATGAAACTTTTTTCTCCCTCCATGAACTCCAAAGGCCTACAACAATGATCTGTATAAGATTTATGCATACATAGGGATATCCTCATCCACTCACTGATAACCTGGACCTTTTTCTTCATTTTGTACACCATCTCCGGACCCAAAATCAATTCCTTGAAAATATTTTTACTACACATGGGTGAAAAAATGGTCTATTGTACATGGAATTATAAGGTTCCGTGTTGTTATTGGATTGGTATCCTTTGTTGTACACAAACTCTACCAAGGTAATGTGATCTTCTCAACTCATGAAAAATTCCAACACACATTCACATAACATATACTCTAACACCATGATAGTGTTCTTGGTCTCATCATCAATGTCATCGTGAAAGATTAAACTCAATCTCATTTGGGTCCCAAATTCCTCCTACAGGCCTCTCCAAAACTATGACACAAACCACACATCATGGATGGATACAATAGCTATGGGAAACCCATAAATGAAAAAATATCCCAGATTTGAATCTACCCCAAATACTCCACCGAGAAATGCTACATGTTAGCAAGGAAGTCTACCATATTTGTGAGTTAATCAATAATCACATATATGGTATCGTGGCCCTTCACTATCTTTGGAAACCTTCTCACAAGGATTAGTAATATTCCATTCGATTTCATCTACCGATTCAGAAAGGGATACAATGAAAATATTAAAACATGATCCCAAGACATCACCTATAGATAGTTCGGGCTCTGAGTAATGAACTAGGTCCGGATTCATCTCATATTGACCACCAAAAATTTTGCTGATGGTCTTTGTACATATTATCTATATAGGGATGTCAGGTTTTGGCAGAATCATTAAAATCCATGATGACCTCCTCCCACATCATGACAACTACCTCCATCCATCCTAGGAAAAGGATGATATGATTCCATCCTTTAAAAAACCCTTCAGTTGAATGCCCTGTGGATATCTGGTTATGCAAGACCTCATTGTTGATGTCTCCAAACTAGGACTCTCCCACATTATAAAAGAGCATAGATGTTAAAATCATCAACTGCCGACAATATATTCCCTCCTAGTCAAAAAAGGTCATCTTCAACCAAGAAAACTACTAAGAGACCACCTGAACCCAAGGAAAATGAGACTTCCTACTGTGGGCATAAACAACGACATTTCCATTTCATTGACTAAAAAAATATCAAATTCGTAGTCTTCCCAAAACTAAAACCAGTACCTCTATATTGGGTTCATCTCCATATACATGAATACATTCCTAAGACTGTGACATTATGATTAAACCAAATATATCTACACTATATGATAGTGCTTTTATATCCTCATATCAATGAATACCGCTGCAATATCTATTTTGTGATTAGTATTTTTTCTCATGTGGTCTGAACTACCACATACCATGTAAAATAAATACTTCCTCTAAATCAAGAAAATGTAAAAACATGATCTTGAGGTTTGTAAATAAACTTTTTAATCCACTACATCATATAGTGGTCTCAAAATAGGCACATGTTTCATCCTCATCCTCAGCATTTGGAGAACCCTATATCACTACTATGTCAAGTTAACTGTATTCTATTTCCACTTTATTGTTGTTAAAGGGGTTGCAGTCCTGGGGAAGTTAACATAAAAAATCCATTAAAACCCCACCATGAAAATAAAAGATTCCACATGTGACACACACATTGGTGGATCATAATAAATTATAGAGTCACTATTCACTAGGTCCACATAAAAAGTTTGCTATAAACTAGAATACACAATGAGTGAATATTGGGAATCTAGAACTGGAACATCAAAATATTACCATAAATTCTGTGTTATTATATAAAATCATGGAAAATTCCCAGTTATGTGTCAGGATCCTCGACTAACACATTGTTTATGAGTATGTCATCAATGAAGACGACAATATAATGGTCCACGTATTTCTGTAAAATTTAGTTCATAAAATCCATAAACATGATGGGGGGATTCTATACACCAATGAGGATAACCATGAACTCGTAATTTTAGTAGTGAAATCATAATTTCAGCTTCAAAATTTCACCTTTTTAATCTCACAAGTAGTGGTAGCAGGATTGAATATTGGTCTTCAAAAAACACCTCCCAACACGCAACTATTCAAAGAGAAATTCAATCCTATTAATGAGATACAAGTTATTTATCATGGCCTTGTTAAAGAGAACATAATTATGAAAATATTTAATTTCCTATATTATTTTTCAAAAAACAATAATTTAATTCCCTGGGGGACACAGAGAGCGTGATTATAACCTTCTATAAAAGGCCATATAACTGTAATTGCAACTCTTGATGCTCAGTATTGTCCATAAAACATTCGACTAAAGATATCGTAGTGTTATTGGGATGCATTTCAATGGAAACATCCATCTACCACCTTAGAGATGGTCCAATAATATCATCGGTACATACATCCCAAAGTTCCTCCATGGCAGATGGAATCCAAGTGCCTGAAGATCCTTCTTCAACAAGGGATATATTCTCCAATTGATGGGTGATGTGTTGTGGCCTCCTACTCCCAAACACCACTCATACATACATAAGATCTCTATCTCCCACAGTGAACATTCTCTTCCCATCTGTGAGAGGTTATATTACTCATCTGTGGTGAACGTCAATATGGGATCAGACCATGGATCGTCAATCAATACCCAAGGTGATGTCATATGGTACCATAATGATGACCAAAAGGGCCCATGTGAACAAATATCCTGCAATAAATTTATCACACATCATACATATAAATTATATTGAATAAGTGTTCCACATAGAAACCTCAAGATGGAGTTTTTGGGATAAATCCTCAACTATGAGCTCAATATATCAACAGGGAGCTTCATCTCTTGTGATGTTGGTTCATAATCCATTATAACCTAAAATATTTCATGATCCCAACTTCCAACATCATTATTCGGACATGGGAAACCTACTAGTCCTGCTAGAAGGATCAGATAGTGTCATCCAAAATGCATAGCTCCTGCTCATAGGGAACCAACCACTCCTCTTCCAACTATTCCTCCCTAGGGGATAACATTACATGGCCTATGATATCCTTGAACATGTGGTATCCTATTACATGTTAGTCCATCCTATATCTACCAACTTTCCTCATAACATCAGTTTAAGAAGTCATGTGCCATGTGACCTCACCCATCACAAGTATAGCACCGCCCCTATTTGGGTATCCCTGGTCCTCTGTGATGTCTTTAGACATGTTTTTGGGCTTTCTCCTAGGAATATCTATTGCATCCAGATCCTATCTACTAGAATAAGATTTCCATTATATAAAACACATCCGAGTGACACACAAGGAAAGATCCACCTTCCTGGATCCTATTGATAGTAATTTATCTGTCACTAGTTCCAATTCTAACACCCTGGCATAGATTGTAATGAAAAGGGTACCAAATTGGCATTGATATCTCTATGAATTCCCTTCTCAAACTCAAGTGATCAGATGTCTCATTCCTAGGTCATTTCAATGGGTTATCGTGTATGGTTTTTGAAACTTATTTTAAACTCATCCATAGTAATCCATACCTTCTTCATCTCCAGAGTCTTTGAAATATAAACTGATCACATGAAGGATGGGTAGTGCTCCTCAAAGAATAGATACTATAATATATGATATGATATGGATGACTCATCATGTATATGGTTTACTAGATCCCACCAGTTTTGATATGGTCCATGTAAAATTATGTCTTCTAGTGCAACCACCAGATCTATCGATGTCACATTGAGACAAAAAATTAGACAAACGAATCCATCCAATCCTCTTCTACCATACTGTCTAGGTCACGTTATATCTTCAGCATCCTTTGGTGCTAGAAATCACAGAGTGTTCTAAGCCAAAAGGCATTCTATTTCTTCCCATCTTGTATACATTATTTCCCTACATGTGTTGGTGTTTCTACCTATCAAGCTATATTAATTATCCCATGGTGTGGACCTTTAACTAAGGGCTCATCACTCATTATATTTTGATCGAGGTATTAACATAGTAACCTAGTTAGATATCATCATAGATGCATCTAAAAAATTTAATCAAGATGTACCATGGTTCTAGTACAATATATATAAAATTTAGGGGATGAATATGGAAGAAAATTCAAAGAATCAGTCATATTTGATGCATGTACAATTGATCCCTACAATCAATGTATTGTTATACCGATTTGAAATGAATGTAGTTAAGGCCCATGTTATTAGATACATCAGTCGACATACCATCACAGGAACCACTACCCTAATAGATTCACTCAAAACACTTCACATTGATTCCCAATATCCAAACCAAATTCATACAATGGGACTACTCCAAAAAATCATCCCAATGATCGAACCATTTTTTATAAATATCTATCATGACTGACCTGAAGAGACTTGATCTATAAATACCCATATCTCACCTCTATAGGCCATGAGAAGGAGGCAAGAATTTAAATTAATATATAACATGGTGTGTACTTTTCCAAATGTACATACATGAACACACACAGTTATCTCAATGCATGAGGGTATTGGAATAAAAAAATGAAACATCTCGATTATAACCATGCATGTGAAAACATATAGGGTGTAAAAGATTTTGATAGTGAAATCTGAAATTAGAGAATAAAAAATATAATGAACCAAAAATTTGTCCCAACCTACAAAAATATGAATATAAATATATTGATAGAGCCCAACTCCTGATTTCCATGCTATGACCATCGTACATGGTCTATTGCACTAGGTATCCCAATACTTATATATAGTCACCACTAACCCATCCATCATCTTAAAAATACACGATAGATCAAGGAAATTCTTATATAGTGGGGAATATGTACATACCCATTAGCCTTAATGAAAGTTATTTTTTATTAATATAAAGAAAAACCAAATTACACGTCACAGAGGACGAAAATAGTGGAGGCCAAGAGAGTCCTTCTGAACCACATTAACACACTCCAAAGGAAGAGAGTTGAGGCTATCATAAACCACCAGAGTCTCCTCGGATCGACCCCAAAGAGCCAATGCATCAGCTGCAAAGTTGTCTTCCTCGGACTATGGTGAACCATCCTTCCCTGATTAGTCTCCACTTTACACCTACGATAAACATGTGTTAAATCCCAGGAGATGTCGTGATAGCCCTGCAGAGATCTGACCAGAACCTCCAAGTCCGATTCAACCTCCATCACTGGGAGCCCCTTTCTCCTGCATACCATCAAACCTGAAAGAAGGTCTCCAAACTTTGCACCCATATAGGTACCTGGTCCATAATAAGCACTGAAGGCAATATGAACTGAACCCTAGTAGTCTCGAAGCAAACCACCACCCCTCATTATTCCTCCCACGCATGAGCCATCCACATTCAGCTTCCACCCAAGATCTGGAGGCTGCCATCTCACCCACCGTCCTCTATCCAAACATTGGCTGCCCTGTCTATCAACCAGACTCCCCAACATAATTGAATGAACCCCATTCATCAAAAGGGAAGACAATGCAGCTATAGTGGCTTTCATCTGGACCTGAAGGTATAATAAGTACCTCCTTCCACCCAACCTCACCTGATTGAGAGCCTCCCATATAGTCCAGCAAATGGATACAAGGATGATGATACATGCTGTTCACTCCCCCGTTCTATTACCAAGGCCATAGAACCAAAGAAAAATGTGATCACGAACCGAATGGCACTCACGGCATGGAAACCTGAACTGAGCAATCTGAGACCAGAGGAAAGCATCCTAGCAGCCCTGAAAAAATAAATGCATTGTTGACTCTGAGCTCAGACTCTCATAGAAGTAGCACCATGATGCCATGCAGACCCCTCTCCCCTGAATATTCTCCTCAGTTGGAAGGGCTAGGTTTTTTATCCTCCACACCAGAATGTTCATTCTCATCGGTAACATATTACACCAGGTAACTTCCTCGACTTCCACCACCGTGTCATTTCTATGAAGGATTCTCATGTACCCATTCATATTAAAACGTCCCGAGCTAACCTCTGTAAAATAGCATCTATCTGGATCATCATTCATAACCACACTACAGAGACCTAATATGAATAGATAAAAAAATATGAAAACCTAAAGAAATAGAGTAAGAAAAATCCATCAACATTGATACCCACCCCCCACATATATATATATATATATATGAATATATTCTCCCAATATAAAGAAACCTAAAGAGAGGGAAGAGGATCTCCATCTCACAGCACTACCCATGAATGCGATATATTTCTTTGAGAATTCCATCAATGATTCCCATCATGCCACACATCATTCTAGTAAAAAAATCCATATCAATACAAAAATAATATTTTCCACCGAATATGGGACTAATATCTAATTAGAGGAACCATTTCATGGTACAATAGGAAGCCTCCACATAATAGATGGATAGAGGACCCATGCCTTATCTCTACAAGAGGGTTCAACTCAAATAAGCAGTACAGTATCCATGCCCAAACTAGATAGAGGGTAACACTCTTGTAGTCAGTATAAAACCAATTCCCCACCAATCAACATGGTTTCACTCTAGTTTTTGAAGACCCATGCCTTATTACCATATGCGGTTCCACTCAGATTTTTTATTGAGGAACAATGCCTATCCCAACTAGAGTGTCCAACTGTAGCAGATGATGAACCATGCCATTACTCTATAGGAGGGTTCCAATCATAGGATTGATAAAGAAACTATTACCTATCCTAGTAAGAGGATTCCACTCTAGAAGTAGATAGAGGGCCAATGGTCTTCCCTGCTAGACAGTTCCACTCTCCAGATAGGTAGAAGACCGATGAACAACCCACCTAGAGAGTTCCACACTAATGCACACTGTCATCCATATCGGCCACTTCCACCATAGAGAATAACCTAAATAAGTGTCACACCTAGAATATATCAGACCATATCTACAAATCCACTATGGATACTATCAGAACATTATATGAAGATAAAACATTATGATAGGATAATCATATGCCAAAATTTGAGTCCAAAAGATGTGATATAAGTGGTAGAACTTTACTAAAAAGGTTAGAAGTTGTAGATGCCATGAAAGGGTTCCCACACGGTTGTGGTCCCACTCTAATTCCTAGTCATGACTCTACTAGTACATGACTCATTGATTGTGTATCACTATATGACATTTAGGTGTACTACATGGAATTCCATATCCACATAAGGTCCCTACCCGTACACCTAGCCCTATCTATTAAATCCATCTGCATTTGTGTACTTTGGTATTTGGAATGAGACTAATTAAGAGTGTGCACATGTAATCATGGGGTAAAAATTGAGTCACAAACACAAGGGTCCCAAAACTTTTTGGGGGCCCACATGGATTTTGATACATACAATATTATGAAACCATATCATTCAAAGATAGATACCTTCACATCATGTTTTATTTGGACTTCACATCATGTAGTCACGTTTTAGTAGAATAACAATATCTACTACAGCTCTCTCGATCAATAATCTCTATATTTGATCACACCACCAGCCTCCCAAAATCAGTGTAATTATCAATATTATTCATTTATAGCCATTCGATGGCTAGAAATTGATTTCATTTTGGTTCATCAAATCCCACATGCACTATGGATGTATCCTATTTTAGCCGTCACTATTTTTGGATTCCAATCTAAAAATAATCCAATTACAACTAAAAAATCCTTTGATTCCATCCATGTTTCATCATTTCATTCATCGAACATGAATCCATCATGATTTAGAGGGTTAGATTAGGCTTAAAACCAACTGACAAAATCGATTCTGGCCACATTTCTAGAATTCAACTAATTTGTAGAATATATGGGGGGAAACAGAACAAAAAAATGTGAACAATAACATCACGATATTTCATGGAAAATTAACACAAAAAAAATTACCCAAATTTTGAAAATATTATATAACAAATTAATATATTTACATGGTATAATTAAGCATCATTTAGTTAGAAAAAATAATTTAAAGCGATGATCATGCACAAATAGTTCAATGAATCCATGAAGAATCCAAAAATGTATGATTCCTGCTAGATTATATATCATTCAATGATGAAGCATGTGTTACACCCAAAAAATAAAAGGAGTTGTTTCATTTGAATTGTCTTTATCTTCCTCAATTAAAAATTCCATCCATGACAGTTCTTGATTCATCAAAAAGAGCTTAAATGAAATCCTCAAAATCCTTAAAGGGAATATGTTTCAAAACCTAGATTATTTTTCATAATATGGGTTTCATAGATGAAACAAAATAATGTTAATTAATTATAATAAATAAATTTAAACATTTATTTTTACTTACTCTACCTTCCAGTGGTCAAAATATCTAGACACTTCACATTGACCAACTTCATGTTGCACCTTGGGTGAACATCGCATTCTAGACTCAACATGTGTATTTTATTAATTATTCAAGCTGTGTTTTTATTTTTCTATGATTACATTAAAAAATGTCAAACATGTAATATTAATTAAATTTAATATTTTGAGAAAATTAAATATGGGCACACTGGGCCTTGGAATCACACACATTCTCAACTCATAGCTCCAAAAATATATGTAAAAATATTCCAATGTCTTACAAGGAAAAAGGGTCTCTATAGTAATTATATTTCATTTTATAGAGGAATAAGTAATTTATTATGAATTCAATGATGATTCACACATTTCATTTCATAGTTAATCAATACATTATAGAGAATGTGTTTTGTTTATTAAGACCCCATGAGTGTAACAATTTATCTTATGATCTTTGTTTAGTGGAAGATGTGTTCATTGTATTTTTTTGAGATATTACCCAATTTCCAAAAAAATTACAATAACGACCCATACTTTACATACATTGTTAATACTTCAAAATTGAAGCACACTTATTACAACATATGACAAAACCACAAAGGACCGTATAGGTATAGTGTCTTTAGAAACTGGGAAACATAAACAACTGGTTCATAAATCTTCTACAGTGTCTCCCATTTATTTCATCATATCTAGGGTCCCTTTTAGCATATTCTACTTAATATCCATCTTCCTGACCTGGGGAAAAGAAAACATAAAAGGGTGAGCTCAAATGCTCAGCAAGGCAAATAAAGGAAATAAAAATCATATCATATCTTTTTGAAAATCATAACCTGCAAAAGAGATCATAATATCTTAACATGGAACAAATCATAGAAGTGAAAATGAGATCCCCATAATCATAACATAAAACTTGAAACTTTGTGACATGGACACATAATCATGGAAAATCATTTCTTGTTAGTCATGACTCATTTCCAAGACTATCTTAGTGGACAAAGTCCCTTTCTGAACCGAGTAACCCTCGTTTCAGTCCTGTTTCACTGAACAGGTATAACCTACCGTTCCATCCCTGTCTATCTCATGAGATATAAAATCTTTAACCAATGCATTGGAGGGAGATATAGGTCCCATCCATCTTATAATTAATCCTTTCTTATGTGTGCCACATAATCATAAAACATACATCATCGCATAACACATGTAGCAAAAATGGGATTCTTGAAACATCATGACATCATAAATCAATTCATATAAGATAAAGGAATTCATAAAAATAATTCCATCACAACATGATCAAATCAATGTAATAATAGGGATAAAAACATAACCCTTTATTATCTTAGATGGAAAATAATTTTGATAAAACACTTGAACTCCATTCTTGAGGAAAATATCCTTTCTTCTTCAAAAACATTTTTCCTTTCATAACATGTCATTAAACTTTAAAAATAAATGAAGTTGATTAAAAATAAACTTAAAAACTTGTAAAGGAAGTTTCTTGGAAATAATGTTTTAAAAATCCATTCATGCCGTATAGGTTAAAAAAACATTCTTCGTACTTTTGTCGGAAAAGTCAAAAAATACCTTGTATGACAAAAGAATCCTTTCATACATATTACTAAAAACTCTCCGAAGGGTAAAAATGGATTTAAACAATTGTAGGTGGATGGAAATAATATTACATATTGATGAAACATGGATGTGGATGATAAAATACACCCCAGTAAATACTTACGAATAAACAATCTCGGATAAAAATGAGATTGTGATATTTCCCTTACCTTAGGTCCTATTTGCTTTGTACGTGTACGAAGCTCCTATATAATGGTTTAAATAATGTTATTGACTTATTCCAGAATCATACATATTGATATGATATCATATATGGTCATATTCTTAGCTTCTTGTTAGTAATATTTCATTGTTACCTGTTACTCGGGTCTTTATTGCCTTTTGTTCTTATGCGTGTTTTGCCGAATACATTCTTATTCTTCTTTTAAGGTTATAGATTCCTTATATCTATAATGGTATTAGTTTAACATATATCATATTTATTCATTCAATTCATTTATATAATTACTATGTAATGATGATCATGCAGAATGAGTCGCATCACATCGTGGAGACGGTATTCCGTACGTACGCACGAGTGATGATATCATTCCTATGATCGTGGAACTGTATTGGAGTATATATATATTATTTCAGTAACAATATTACTTTATAATAATCATAAATAGTTACTCATTACACCGTTATACCCATCCTTGTAAAGTGATGGTGGAAAAATAGATTACACCACGGCGTGGAGACGGTATTCCGAACGTACGCACGCGCGGTGATTTCATTTTTCCGTAGGATGGATAGAAGGTGAATTAGGGTTGTTTCATATTTATAATAACATATCAGTATGTAAGTAATACTGATGTTATTACTTTATCATGAAACAACTAAAGGAGAAGAATTTGAAGAAGAAAGAAATTGAAGAGATCGGTAATGGATACTACCTCTTCTTTGGAACGCTTCTTTGAATCCTCCACTTAGGGAACTAAGATTGGTCTTTTAAGAAGACCAGGACCTCTAGGATTATTCTAGGGAAGTGGAGAGGAGAAAATGGTAGGGGTTGGCCGAGCTTGAGTTCTCAAATTGGTGTGAGGAGGAGGGGGAGGAGGTGCCCTTTTATAAGGGAGGAGAGGGGCACCTTAGGAATATCTCAAAATATTATTATATATTAAAGTCAAAATCGGTTTATAATGGTTCCAAAGGGTCTTATTTCGAAGCTAAAGTGGGGAAGGGTCGAAATACTATCAACCAATAAGATTTAGACAAGTTTAGGGTATTATTTTAACCTTATCAATTAGATTTAACTCTAAGTTAAATAATTTAACTTTTACGATGTCTTTTTGTTTTCTTTCACTATATGGTTAATACACTTACTATAACATGCCAAACGAACCCCAAATTGTTTATTATTAATATATATATATCCTTATCTAAGTCATTTGGCCGAACCTTAGATTTTTAGGAATAAAATAACAATTAATAATATAATATTTGATTTAAAAACTATTTTGTGTCAATTTTGACACTATTTGTTATATGATTTTTGTGAAAGTCATAACAGAATTATATGTTAGAACCAAGTTGATTAAATCAACACTAATATATCATAGTAACCTAGAAAATTAGTGGAATTCATAAAAAGTCTTAAATTACATTTATTTTGGTATTTATATTATCAATTATGTCAATATTTCATTAATAAGATAATTACATCATCATCTTTGTGTCATAAATAAATTATATTATTTGATGTCTAAAAATTACAAATAAAATACCATCATGTAGGAAATCTTTTTAGATTTCTAATGAATATTTACAATCGAATTTATCTTATGTATAACCCCATATTAAAAATGATTTACTTATTAAACTTTGATTTTAACTATTTTAACCCTTCTTTAAATAAATTAATAATAAATGTCCTAATCTAATCCAAGTGGGCCTAAATGGTCATATTGTATTCCTAAGTTTGTTTTTTGTCGAATTAAACTTGTCCAATAGAATTAGGACATGTGTTAGGGTAATATTAATATCATATTTATCCTTAGTTACCCTATTTACTATTAACCGCGGTAAAAAAAGTAAAAAGTTACTATTCACCAAAAAATTATTTTTATCTCATTGAACCACATTTTACTTACTGATATCAACCGTGTCTGTCGGATTTTCGAAATTCCATTCACAGAAGCGGTAAAATTATGTTTTATGCAAAATTCAGTTTTTAACCTACCACTTAGTGGTTTCACTGTTCATCAAAAATTGAAAGTTTTCAGAAAAATACCAAAATTTCACCCTAGGCTAATTTCGATATTCTGAGTCCAAAAATGAATTCCATTTTGAAAAATAAAATTTTTAAAATTTCAAAAAGTGGTTATTACTATTCATAACGGCTAGTTTTAATAGCATATTGTTGTTTAGTGAAACTCGGTATTGCGTACGACGCAAGCTATCGAGGAAGGTCGCGATTGCGTGTAAAGCAAGCCAAGCAAGTGTTGTGTAGAAAAAGATTCCTTTGATGATTTATATAACATAAAAGTCTCGGGTGTTACATTCTACCCCCCTTAAAAAGAATTTCACCCTCGAAATTCGTCACTTTGTAACAAACAGATAAGGATACTTTTCCCTCATCATATCCTCAAGCTCCCATGTAGCTTCTTCAAGTTAGTGGTTCCTCCATAAAACTTTCACCAATCGAGTGGTCTTGTTTCGTAGGACTTTTTCGCTACGATCCAGAATCTCTATCGGCTGTTCTTCATAAGAAAGATCTTGCTCCAGCGGTACAACTTCTGAGCTGAGTACATGTGAAGGATCTGGTATGTACTTTCTCAAGAGAGATACATGGAACACATCGTGAACTTGAGAGAGATTCGGTGGAAGCGCCAATCGGTAAGCTACCTTCCCAACACGATCCAGTATTTCGAAAGGACCGATATATCTAGGGCTCAACTTCCCCTTCTTTCCAAATCTCATAACCCTCTTCTAGAGAGATATTCGTAAGAACACTTTATCACCCACTTCAAACTCTAGGTCTTTTCTTCGGTTGTCGGCATAACTTTTCTGTCGACTCTAAGCTGCGCTTATGTGTTGTTGAATAGATCTGACCTTTTCTGCCATTTCATCAACGAGATCCGGTCCTAATAGCTTTCTTTCCCCAACTTCATCCCAGCAAGTCAGAGTCCTGCATTTCTTTCCATAGAGAGCTTCATAAGGAGCCATCTGAATTCTGGAGTGAAAGCTATTATTATAAGAAAATTCCACCAAAGGTAGGTGTTTATCCCAACCTCCATTGAAATCAATAGAGCAAGCTCTCAACATATCTTCTAGGGTTTGAATTGTTCTCTCAGACTGACCGTCTGTCTGGGGATGATAAGCAGTGCTGAAACTCAACTTTGTATCCAGAGTATGCTGAAGACTTCGCCAGAACTTCGAGGTAAATCTCGGATCCCGATCAGATATAATAGAAAGTTGTACTCCATGCAATCTTACCACTTCCTTTACATATATCCTGGAAAGCTGATCTAGAGAGAAATCCTCTCTAATAGGAATGAAGTGTGCAGACTTTGTAAGACGATCAACTATGACACAGATAGCATTATTTCCTTTGGATGTTTTAGGAAGTCTTGTGACAAAGTCCATAGTGATGTTTTCCCATTTCCATTCGGGTATGGGTAATGGTTGTAACATCCCCTTAGACTTTTGTCTCTCAGCTTTAACTTGTTGACAAACCAAGCATCGAGAGACATATTCAGCAACATCTCTTTTCATGCCATCCCACCAGAAGTACTCTTTCAGGTACCTATACATCTTCGTGCTTCCAGGATGAATAGAGAATGAAGAACTATGAGCCTCATCCAGCAACTCCTTCTTTAATTCGGGGATGGAAGGAACACAAACCCGATACCTGAACATTATTATCCCATCATAATCAAGGTTGAATTCAGGAACATTTCTCACCTTCTTTTGTAACTCGACATCTTCTTTCTGTGCCTCTTTAATCTTCACATGTATAGATGGTTGAACATTCATTTGAGAAAGATAAGATTTTTCCCCTTCCATTATAATTCCAAGATCCATCCTTTGTAAATCCATAAATATTGGATCCTTTGTGATCCTCATCATGGATAAACTAGCATGGTCTTTTCGACTTAATGCATCTGCCACTTTGTTTGCTTTCCCAGGGTGCTAATGGATTGAGCAGTCATAATCCTTAATCAGCTCCAACCATCTTCTTTGACGCATATTCAGCTCCTTTTGTGTGAAAATATACTTTAAACTTTTATGATCAGTATAAATATCACACCTTTCACCATAAAGGTAATTCCTCCAAATCTTTAATGTAAATATTACCGCAGCCAACTCCAAATCATGTGTTGGGTAATTTTTCTCATGGATTTTCAACTGTCGTGAGGCATAAGCTATCACCATATCATTTTTCATAAGAACACACCCCAATCCCTTCTTGGATGCATCACTGTAGATCACAAACCTTTCTCCACTACAAGGCAGTGTGAGAACAGGTGCACTGGATAACCTTCTTTTCAACTCCTTGAAATTCTCTTCACATTCCTCTGTCCAGACAAACTTAACTCCTTTCCGAGTCAACTTGGTGAGTGGATTAGATAATTGTGAAAAATCTTTTACAAAACTTCGATAATATCCAGCCAAACCAAGAAAACTTCGAATCTCAGTTACTGTTGTTGGTCTCGACCATCTTTCGATAACCTCTGTTTTTGCTGGATCCACAGATATCCCCTCTTTTGAGATTATGTGACCCAAAAATGCAACTTTTTGAAGCCAGAATTCACACTTGGTAAATTTGGCATAAAGCTTCTCCTTTCTCAGGATCTTCAATATAATTCTCAAGTGATTTTCATGCTCTTCCTTGCTCTTTGAATAGACAAGAATATCGTCTATAAAGACTACCACAAATTGATCAAGATAGTCTCTAAAGACTCTATTCCTTAGATCCATGAAGATAGCAGGGGCATTAGTAAGACCAAATGGCATCACTATAAATTCATAGTGTCCATACCTTGTACGGAAAGCCGTCTTTGGTATATCCTCCCTTTTGACCCTTAATTGATGATACCCTGAACGAAGATCAATCTTGGAAAAGTATTGAGCTCCACGTAGTTGGTCAAATAAGTCATCAATGTGTGGGAGAGGATATTTGTTCTTGATAGTGATCTTGTTAAGTTCTCGATAATCAATGCAGGGTCTCATTGATCCATCTTTCTTCTTAACAAATAGAACAGGTGCTCCCTAAGGTGACGCACTTGGGAGTATTAATACCTTATCAAGATTCTCTTGGAGTTGCTTCTTCAATTCCTGCAACTCAATTGGGGCCATTCTATAAGGTGTCTTTGAAATTGGCAAAGCGCCCGGTACGAGTTCTATTGAAAACTCAACTTCACGATTTGGTGGAAGACCCGGTAATTCCTCCGGAAAGACATCATCAAACTCCCGTACAATGGGATTATTCTTAATCGTGAGTTTCTCACCAACCATTTGAGATAAATAACCTTCATTTAGTGGAATCAATACCCATAAGATGGAAGGAATTTCCACTGGAAGGTTATGTTCATCCTTGCATTGGTATACGATCGTAGATTGATCTGGAATATGAAATGTGACTTCCATTATTTGGCAATTGATATGAGCTCCATGTAGAGAAAGCCAATCCATGCCAAGAATCACATCAAATTCCACTAAAGGAAGGATCACAAGATTTGCAGGAAGCACTTTCCCACAAACTTCGATCGGAGAAGAATTATAAACTCTTGATGCGACTGTTGTGCCATTAGGTGTTGTCACAGCTAACTCAACATCTAATTGTTGAGGTAATACGGTGATACCCTTAGAAAATTCTTTAGAAATAAAAGAGTGGGTGGATCCAGAATCAAATAAAACATTTGCTACTTTAGAGTGGATGGTAAGTGTACCTTTCACCACTTCGTTATCGTACTCCACATCGCTGATAGAAATTGCATGTGACTTTCCTTTGTCTTTAGCCTTAAGATTTTGTTGACGTCGACCATCATCATCAGCCCTTGGATTTGGGCATTGATTTTCATAATGCCCCATCTCCTTTCACTTGAAACATTGAAGTGTAGTAGTTTCATTCTGTGTATCCCTTCCTTTGTTTGCATCATTAGACATTTTCTTCCCATTATCACGGCATTCAAATGCCCGATGACCTTCTTTTCCACATTTAAAACATTTACTTGTCCCTTTAAGACAACTCCCTCCATGTTTCTTTCCACACTTTGAGCATAAGGAAAAGCTCATCTTCTTTTCCGTGTGCTCTTTAGTTTTTTCTTTGAATTCCATCTTCCTCTTCTTATCAAACCCATGTGACTGATGGGTTACTCCAATCTCCATCTCGACTTTGAGAGCACATCGAACGATTTCCTCGTAGCTATTGAAGTCTCTTATGGCTAACGCCCTTCGAAGACTTGGTTTTAAGCCACTAATGAATCGATCGATCTTACTCTCAGGTTGGATAATAATACCAGAAGCGTACCTTGCAAGTCTTGTAAAATTTGCTTCATAGGTACTAACAGATTCATCATCCCTTTGCATCAGTTCAAGGAACTCTTTCTCCATCTTTGTTCGGAGAATACGAGGGAAGTACTTATTGAAAAATAAGTTCATGAACTCGTCCCATTCCATATACTCAATTTCATCCCTTTGCCTAGTATTCTTAATAAGATTCCACCATTGATCAGCATCTCCTTCCAAACGATACACTGCTAGGATGACTTTATCATGTTCATAACATTGAAGAACTGAAAATATCTTTTCAGTAGTACTAATCCATTGTTCAGTAACTAATGGATCAGTAGACCCACTGAAAGAAGGTGGACGCTGCCTCATGAAGGATTCAACAGAATGTTGCTCCTTCCTTTGCTCGTTTGGAAGTCCTGCATGATTCATAGCTTGAGAAAGTTGTGTGAGCATGGCTACAAGATTTTGTATTCCAGCTCTCATATCGTTTGGTTGCTCAGGGGGACAATCATTGCATTGCCCATCGCATTCCGCATTAACACAGTTCCTTCGGGTTCCAGCCATTGACTAAAACCAAGAAGAATAGTGTGAGCAACACTAATTATAATAGGAAAACCACATAATTCAAGAATAAAATTTTCATGCTTAAGGTCTTATCCTAGGTTATTCAAGGACATTTCTAGAACACTAAGATTGTGTTCTATGCTTAGACTTATCCTTAGGGTTCTTACTAAGGCTTTCACATCCTAGTTTCCAAAGTTTGACTATACCTTTCCTCTGATACCAACTATAACGACCCATACTATACATACATTGTTAATACTTCAAAATTGAAGCACACTTATTACAACATATGACAAAACCACAAAGGACCGTATAGGTATAGTGTCTTTAGAAACTGGGAAACATAAACAACTGGTTCATAAATCTTCTACAGTTTCTCCCATTTATTTCATCATATCTAGGGTCCCTTTTAGCATATTCTACTTAATATCCATCTTCCTGACCTGGGGAAAAGAAAACAGAAAAGGGTGAGCTCAAATGCTCAGCAAGGCAAATAAAGGAAATAAAAATCATATCATATCTTTTTGAAAATCATAACCTGCAAAAGAGATCATAATATTTTAACATGGATCAAATCATAGAAGTGAAAATGCGATCCCCATAATCATAACATAAAACTTGAAACTTTGTGTCATGCACACATAATCATGGAAAATCATTTCTTGTTAGTCATGACTCATTGCCAAGACTATCTTAGTGGACAAAGTCCCTTTCTGAACCGAGTAACCCTCGTTTCAGTCCTGTTTCAATAAACCGGTATAACCTACCGTTCCTGCCCTGTCTATCTCCTGAGATATAAAATCTTTACCAAATGCATTGGAGGGAGATATAGGTCCCACCCATCTTATAATTAATCCTTTCTTATGTGTGCCACGTAATCATAAAACATACATCATCGCATAACACATGTAACAAAAATGGGATTCTTGAAACATCATGACATCATAAATCAATTCATATAAGACAAAGGAATTCATAAAAATAATTCCATCACAACATGATCAAATCAATGTAATAATAGGGATAAAAACAGAACCCTTTATTATCTTAGATGGAAAATAATTTTGATAAAACACTTGAACTCCATTCTTGAGGAAAATATCCTTTCTTCTTCAAAAAAAATTTTCCTTTCATAACATGTCATTCAACTGTAAAAATAAAAGAAGTTGATTAAAAATAAACTTAAAAACTTGTAAAGTAAGCTTCTTGGAAATAATGTTTTAAAAATCCATTCATGCCGTATAGGTTAAAAAAACATTCTTCGTACTTTTGTCGGAAAAGTCAAAAAATACCTTGTATGACAAAAGATTCCTTTCATACATATTACTAAAAACTCACCAAAGGGTAAAAATGGATTTAAACAATTGTAGGTGGATGGAAATAATATTACATATTGATGAAACATGGATGTGGATGATAAAATACACCCCAGTAAATACTTACGAAAAAACAATCTCGGATAAAAATGAGATTGTGATATTTCCCTTACCTTAGATCCGATTTGCTTTGTACGTGTCCGAAGCTCCTGTATAATGGTTTAAATAATGTTATTGACTTATTCCAGAATCATACATATTGATATTATATCATATATGGTCATATTCTTAGCTTCTTGTTAGTAATATTTCATTGTTACCTGTTACTCGGGTCTTTATTGCCTTTTGTTCTTATGCGTGTTTTGCCAAATACATTCTTAATCTTATTTTAAGGTTCTAGATTCCTTATATCCAGAATGGTATTAGTGTAACATATATCATATTTATTCATTCAATTCATTTATATAATTACTATGTAATGATGATCATGTAGAACGAGTCGCATCACATCGTGGAGACGGTATTCCGTATGTACGCACGAGTGATGATATCGTTCCTATGATCGTGGAACTGTATTGGAGTATATATATATTATTTTAGTAACAATATTACTTTATAATAATAATAAATAGTTACTCATTACACCATTATACCCATCCTTGTAAAGTGATGGTGGAAAAATAGATTACACCACGGCGTGGAGACGGTATTCCGTACGTACGCACGCGCGGTGATTTCATTTTTCCGTAGGATGGATAGAAGGTGAATTAGGTTTGTTTCATATTTATAATAACATATCAGTATTTAAGTAATACTGATGTTATTACTTTATCATGAAACAACTAAAGGAGAAGAAGTTGAAGAAGAAAGAAATTGAAGAGATCGGTAATGGATATTACATCTTCTTTGGAACGCTTCTTTGAATCCTCCACTTAGGGAACTAAGATTGGTCATTGAAGAAGACCAGGACCTCTAGGATTATTATAGGGAAGTGGAGAGGATAAAATGGAAGGGTTTGGCCGAGCATGAGTGCTCAAATTGGTGTGAGGAGGAGGGGGAGGAGGTGCCCTTTTATAAGGGAGGAGAGGGGCACCTTAGGAATATCTCAAAATATTATTTTATATTAATGTCAAAATCGGTTTATAATGGTTCCAAAGGGTCTTATTTCGAAGATAAAGTGGGGAAGGGTCGAAATACTATCAACCAATAGGATTTAGACAAGTTTAGGGTATTATTTTAACCATATCAATTAGATTTAACTCTAAGTTAAATAATTTAACTTTTACCATGCCTTTTTGTTTTCTTTCACAATAGGGTTAATACACTTACTATAACATGCCAAACGAACCCAAAATTGTTTATTATTAATATATATATCCTTATCTAAGTCATTTGGCCGAACCTTAGATTTTTAGGAATAAAATAACAATTAATAATATAATATTTTATTTAAAAACTATTTTGTGTCAATTTTGACACTATTTGATATATGATTTTTGTGAAAGTCATAACAGAATTGTATGTTCGAACCAAGTTGATTAAATCAACACTAATATATCATAGTAAGCTAGAAAATTAGTGGAATTCATAAAAAGTCTTAAATTGCATTTATTTTGGTATTTATATTATCAATTATGTCAATATTTCATTAATAAGATAATTACTGCATCATCTTTGTGTCATAAATAAATTATATTATTTGATGTCTAAAAATTACAAATAAAATACCATCATGTAGGAAATCTTTTTATATTTCTAATGAATATTTAAAATCTAATTTATCTTATGTATAACCCCATATTAAAAATGATTTACTTATTAAACTTTGATTTTAACTATTTAAACCCTTCTTTAAATAAATTAATAATAAATGTCCTAATCTAATCCAAGTGGGCCTAAATGGTCATATTTTATTCCTAAGTTTGTTTTTGATCGAATTACACTTGTTCAATAGAATTAGGACTTGTTTTAGGGTAATATTAATATCACATTTACCCTTAGTAACCCTATTTACTATTAACCGCGGTAAAAAAAGTAAAAAGTTACTATTCACCAAAAAATTATTTTTATCTCATTGAACCACATTTTACTTACTGATATCAACCTTGTCTGTCGGATTTTCGAAATTCCATTCACAGAAGCGGTAAAATTATGTTTTATGCAAAATTCAGTTTTTAACCTACCACTTAGTGGTTTCACTATTCATCAAAAATTGAAAGTTTTCAGAAAAATACCAAAATTTCACCCTAGGCTAATTTCGATATTCTGAGTCCAAAAATGAAGTCCATTTTGAAAAATAAAATTTATTAAATTTCAAAAAGTGGTTATTACTATTCATAACGGCTAGTTTTAATAGCATATTGTTGTTTAGTGAAACTCGGTATTGCGTACGACGCAAGCTATCGAGGAAGGTCGCGATTGCGTGTAATGAAATCCAAGCAAGTGTTGTGTAGAAAAAGATTCATTTGATGATTTATATAACATAAAAGTCTCGGGTGTTACAATTATTGTTTTCATCCTTCACTTGTGGCCAATTTCTGGCTTCTCCCATTGTGACATGAACTTTTGAAAACAACGGTTGATGTAATTGTTACATGATATTGAATTTTATTTTTCATATACCTTATTTATGTGAAATGATATGGATGATTCAACATATAGAAAGTCACATTATGATGGTGTACTAGATTATAAATATTCCTATAGAGTAATGGATGATCTATTTATGATTCATCTTGATATAGCAGATATTGGTGGAAGAGGTCCCCTTTTTTGAATGACAGTGTGGTCATCTTGGGTTCATCATATTTAGTATTACCACCTAGAAGATAACGAGTTCGTAGAATAGTGAGATTGAGTTATTTATAGTGGAAACACTATGTATTGGTCTATGGTTCATTATCACTAGGTTTTATTTAAATGATTTCGTTTTTTTAATATGTACTGTATTATTTGGTTCTCCATGTGTTTCAATGCTCACCCTCGAAGGAATAACATACTATTAAAAAGATGTATCATTCTTTGAGAGGAAAATTTTAGTGGTCGAGGTTAAATTGATTGCATATAGAGTTTGAGACTTGATATTTATTCATCCAAAATATTAATGATAAACACTATGTCACTTGTGGGTTGAAGTAGCCCTTAGATTTTCTTTAGTGGAATTGGAACAAAATTTCAAAATACTAAAATTTTTAATTACCTATCAATTTAGGAAACATTGATAATATAGATATGGTAGTAGAATGTTTGATGAAATATTGTCACTTCATTGTGAACAATGATTCTGGTTCAATGGAGGTTTTGTTTAGGTAATACTATGAGGTGGTGGGGAGATTCCATGGCGTAAAAAGGATGGAATCCTTCAATAGTTTCCATTATTTTACCTCTATGAGGTGTAGAGGTATTAAAATAGAATTTCTATCCCATTTTTTTCATCTCACTAATTTTCATTAGTAGATAGATGGTTATATAAATTGATCTACCTAGAATATTGAAGACATGTTGTGTCCTTATTTCCATGAATTTGGGGTTCTATGGATGAGGCTCATTCTTTTAGTAATGTTTAATAAAAACATTAGTTTTCACTCCACCATTGGTATGGAACTATTTATGGTATTTTATGGATGAAATTTTTGTTCACTATTGTTTCAGACTATATTCAATGATTTATAAATTATCTTGACTAAAACAATGCATATCATGATTAAAAAGGTATTGGTGATTTATAAAAATATGAAGGAAACACAAGATCATAAAATATCTTATGTCAACCATAGGAGGATACCTATAGAGATTGATGTTGGAGTTCATGTGTTCTTGATGGTGACTCTTTATCTTGTATATTGGTTATTTGGTCATAAAAGCATGCTTTATATCTGCTTTGATAGGCCTTCTGATGTGTTTCCTCATATTTTATCTATTATATACTAGATATAACGTCCTTGAAGAAGAGCTAGATACATGATGTGTTCCATGGGTCACACCTTTTTCATTATTTCCATGGAGAAACTCACTTCATCAATTATGGGGAGATCAACCTTTATGTTGATTTAGCCTTTGAGAGTTTATTTTAGAGATCAATCACTACCATTAGAGTGTGTTTTACATGCTTGTTATTTCTTTGGTTTATGTCATTCCATTACACATTTTTATAGCATAGTTCACCTAGGAATGTGATTCATGGATACACACTATGTATCTAGAGTTGTTTTAAGTTAATTACTTATTTTACATTATACTTGTATGCTTGTTTAAATTTATTTAGATTTTATTATTATTTTCTCTTCATTGTTTCCTTTTTTTAGCTCTAATATTATTGGAGAGATATCTCCACTGGTAGAGTGTCTAGGAGCTTTTTTTCGGGTTCATATAGTTTGTCTCCATTAACCTTTAAGATATGTATTAATGATACCATGATGGTGTGATTCATTGGATGTTACACCTGGGGTGGATATTGAATTACCCATCTTATATTCCTTCTATTTTTAGTTTTCATTATATTATTCAGGATAAAAAAAGATTACATAAATATATTATAATGATTCAAAGGTTTTTATCCTTTACTATTTGTTTTAATGTTCCTCAATGAAGATGATAGAGATTTTAAAGGTTTTATAGTGAATATAAAGTGTTTTAGGACTTTTTAAAGGACATCATGCCCAATTGGTGCGCAGGGTGTTTGGAAATTTTACTTCTTATATGGGGGAAATGATGCATTTCATGAACTATTGATAGAAAGACATCATTTAATTACACTTTTAATGTGTTTTTTGGATTAAAATGTTGCAAAAACATGAAACGGTTTTATAGAAATTTCAAAGAAGGGTATGGTGTTCGGAATAGTATCATTTGAGTTTTTTTACCTAATATGGTCAGCATATCAATGGAATTTCAAGTAGTTTCATACGTTTGGACAGGGTAATATGTCTTGATTGTGTTTAATACACCATAGGGTATGTGATTTTAGGATTAAGTGAAAAAGAAATACTATAGCTATGGAAAATCCATGGTTGATGTCATGTTGTTGTTTGCAATGGGTTGAAATTTCCAAATCAGCTACCTTATTAATTTTATGTTGAACATTTCCATAGAAAAAATCTAATAACATTATATATAGTCATAAATTCGTTTTAATTTTATTTACTTTCTTTAATAACATATTTAGAATCCTCATAAAAAATTCATTCGATTTATATATATATATCTGTTGAACCTAGTGCTTGGCCAAGTGATATCACCTTTGAAATTTCCATAATTGTAAAAACTTATTTTTAGTGTTTTATATTCCATCGTTGGGGCCCAATGATTGGTTCTTTATGGACTCTATCTCTTTCCATTGTGAATTTTGTTTTTTTCTTAAGTTACATACCCCCTCATTAGTGATTATAATTAATCATTTTCAATGAATGTTAATGGTGGATTGAACATATGATTTTTGTTCAATTTATCTTTGATTATTGGTGGTTTATCGATACATAGTTTCTGCCAAATTTTCTTCATTGTTGTGGTCTTTCCTCTCATTGGGGTTGAACCTTGTTATTCCATTCTTACGTGATGAAAATTTAATATAAAAATAAATGTATGGTATTCCATTGTTCTCTAATTATTTTATAGGAAATCATATCATTTTCATGTTTGATATTTTTATTTGATGGTGTCATTAACATTAAATAAAATTAATGTTGATTAAATAATAAAGCATGGTATTGTCAATTGTTATTTCATATATTTCCACCCTGATAATGGTTTTCCACCTTTTTTCGTGATAGTTTGTTGTCTATGTTTTTCCATGATTATCAAGTTTCGCTATGTAGAAATTTCTTAATGTAAGTAATAATGAAAAGGATTGATGGTTGAAAAATCAAAGCGACATAATTAGATGAAAACATTATTCCTTATGTTAATGTATTTCTTCTAAAGAAAGATAATCTGATAATTCTTTTTTATGAAATAAAAAAAATCCATTTTTGAATAAAATGAATTTTCTTATCATTTGATAAAAATAAAAATTATTTCATGAACACATTTTTAAACAAATCATCCCTTTGATAGAGAATTCGTTATATTTATTTTGGTTATTTTTATGACCAATAGGGGCCTATATACCCTGATATGGGGGTGAATCCAGGTATGGATATTATTTTTTTAAATGATTCTTGCCCCACTAGATCATGAACTATTTATTACAAGGGTCACTTTTTGCACTATTGTGTTTGTTATGATCACTTATTTTCTTCATTATCTAATTATGATTCTTTGAATGGAATGCAGGGAAGAAGGCAAGAAGACAGAAAGATTTTTACAAGGTTCACCCTCACTGGGTTACGTCTAAGGAGCATAAAATGGAAATGTACCACTATACCAAATCCACTAAGGTCCACTACCAAAAATGTTTGGGCTAGATAAATTCTAGGCTCAATCTCACTAACTTTACAATGTTTAGGTTCAGCTCAATCCTTTCCCAAGGGTCACTACCTGTTTCTCTCTCTCTAGATCACTACCGGTGGAGAAGATCACTTTCATCCTCTTCCTTTGCTCACTACTCTGGAAAGGATCCTCTCACTGTTTATAGACCTATAGGTATCTTCATTATCACTAATTAATACATCATTTGTTGTATGTAAATGCTCTGTTGAAGTCTAACATTCACCCGTAGAAAAATCTTGCTTTGCACAAAAGATATTGGGAAATCTTCCAGCTTTCACGCAGCCCTAAAATGACAGGTGCACTTATTCAAGAAGGCGCACAAGTTCCGGCATGCAAGTTCAAACCAACGTGCAAGTTCACCTCAACCAGCTGTACGACACTCACTTCTTCAACTCCAAACACACACGACTCAAACCCTTTTACACCCAAACCAATTTTTGTGCACAACTATCAACTGTCGCACATCTTCAAATCCTGAAGCTCAAGTATCACCAAACCACCTACGCAACACCCACTTCTTGAATAATAAACATGGGTGACTCACACCCTTTCTCACCCAAACCACTTTGGGTGCACAACAATAAACTGGCGTACAACTTCTGAATATCTTTATACGTGGGTGACCACACCACTTGCCCGACTGGAGCTCTAATTTTCTCTAAGTGTTGAACTATCTATCGAATGAGGAGGGGTTGACCTCTATTTATAAGCATTTGGACACCCTAAGTGCCGACAACCAAGATTTCTCTCGGCATTCAAGTCTACCCTCCCTAGTCTCTATCGCCATAGTCACTTGCAGGACCAAACCTAAAACATGAGCGCCCCTTTTTCCATTGCTATATTTTGATGTCATGATATTGAAAAAAATGTGCATAGGTTTCGAACCCTCCAAGCCACCAGTGAACAGTCCCTTTTCTAAAAAACATTTTTATCCATTTGTCTATTTTGAGGTCCAAAAATTTGTCAAACACTGGAAAACGGTGCCACCTTATATCTTCACTTTTTGAACCACCTCTAGATAGATAATTCCTTTTTCGATGTTCTTGAATCAATCATGGATCATTAAAAACATCCCATGAACTCGACATGACACCATGAAATCCACATTGTCAAAAAATTTGTACATCATGGTTTTCTTTGTCAGCAAACTCAACACAAAGGCCCACATTGTCAAGAAACACAATCACCTAAAAAATGCTTCAATGATCGAGTGAGGGATTTTTGACCAATAGTTATATCTAGTGATAAAATAATCCATTAATAATAGTTGGTATTTAAACAACTATTTGATTAAGATAAATTTTACAGTTCGAAGGAGAACATTTTCTTGAAAAGGATAGATACATTGGTTTTAGGTCCTATATTCCACAATAATTATTTCCTATTTTCTTATACCATGTGTATTTACTCTAGATGTTAACCTGATATGAGACATGATGTTTTTGGGTTATGTATAATGGTGGATGAGACATGGGTGTGGTGGTCCTTGTTTAAGATAGAAATTGGGAAACAATAATTACAGGATAGATGCATGTTGATAGGATTGATGTTTTCAATGATGGAACATAGATTTATTGAATGGGTTAAAGTTATGTTTCCGTATTTTTTTACTAAATATTTGGTTTTATTCTTCTTTAATACTCTATATTAAGGGTTATATAGTAGAGTGACTTGTTTCTTCTTTATTTACCTAATTCCAGTTGGGGATGTATTTTCATGGTATATGAATCTGCTTTATAGTACCACATAATGGGTCCAATAGTATATATATTTATAAAATTATAATGTATACTAAACTTCTTAACCTTTTGTGTTAATATATTATATTAATAAAAATGAATATAATATTGGGAAATCATAGAATAAGTCAGTTTTTTCCGAGAGGAAAATGAAAACTAGATGATGATAATGTTAAATTAAATTTAAATCGTTGTTTTTGTTTAATTTAATGTAATAATGTGATTTGAAGTTTCTAATGGGAAGATGTAATTAGAACCCATATTGAATGTTTTCATGTTTATATGAAATATAGTCCTTTTTAATAGAAATTAGTAGTCACGAGATAAGGGTTTCAATTATTTCTATGACTAATTCGATGTCTATAGTGTTATTTTGGTCTATCTATTATGTATTTTTTGTGATTTCATACACTACAAATCATTTTTCGTTAGGGAAACTAAAACCTAGAGGGATATTGTATCGTGTTGTCCCAAACATATACAATTTGAAGGAATATATCATAGGTCCCCCAATTCCCTACTCTCTTATTTAGGTATTAGTTTATACTGTTATTCGTGGATGTTACTTTTACCATATATGTGTGTAAAGGGATGTAACAACTTGTAGTTATTCTAAACACGTGTATATATAGATGTTGTATCAGCTAGAATATTATTGAAATTTCGTGTGTAGGCCATGATAGCGTGTGGTGTAATATTTAACATATGGGTTGAGGTGGATCCTAGTAACTAACATGATAATATTTGGAGATGAGGATTGCAATATTAATATTAGGTGAATCATGGTTTTTATGGACCATGATTATGATATGATGTGATTCATGGATGCATTTTTTGATACATCACCCAATGTGTCATTGGGTTGAGTTAATTCTAAAGAGAGATGGCTCAAGACATGCAAAGTTGTGGTAGAGAAACAAAGCAGTGGGGAAGTAGTAGAGAGTTAATGTCATTTGAATTTATATTAGATATTATATTATTCATATTTATAATATGTAGAGAGAGACACATGGTGAGGATGTGAACATATAATCAATGTTTAGGCGGTGAGGTAGTTTCCCTTTTTCACTTGGATTTAGTATTATTCCATTATATTTTTTCCTGAGAGGCTCTTAGAGGGATCCAAATGAGTTTACATGTTATGATCCCTTATGTATAAATAAGCTACCTTTTAGGACTGTAATATAATGTTAATGATTGTGATAGATATTACATCATCGTGTACTTATTCAAGAGTTATTTTGTCTTCATTGTCAATTCCTTTGATTTTATATCGTTACTTGTAGCTTTTGTTATAGCATTATAGTTTTTATACAAGTACATTTTTTAATAGGGATCACTATTTAGTTTTGATATAATTAACAATTTTGGGGTGTTTCTATATTATATCTCATTTCCCATCTATATAGTGTAATGAATCCAATTTCATTGTATAATATAACCTTGATTCTTGTCTCTAAATCAATTCCTATTAGATAATGGTGACAAGTATAATTATCTTCTTCCACTCATTACTTCACAAGATGGTTATTTTTTGCGGGAGTTTGTCATGAGACATTGGATGGCGAGGACGTGAGGAAGGGATGTGTGATGATGAATGATATAGTTGGGGTTGTTTGAGTTATTCAATTGGTTGAGGTAGTTTTTAGAATCCATTATTGTTTCTGTGAGCTTAACAAATCATAATTCAATGTAATATGGACCTTATTCTTTGTCTATGGGAAAATTTCATAATGGGTAATTGACTTTCACAGAAACGTTTTTGCTTGTGAATGTGAAAACATGGAGCATCATCACAGAGACTAATAAGTGAAAAACAACTTGTCCAGGTGTGTATAATTTATGTTTAATGAATCCAGAAGTGGGAATGGTATAATCAATGTGTGGTGTGTAAAAAGTGATTCATGACATTGATCATAGGGGGATCATGTCTACTAGAGTACAACATGAAACATGTGGATGGATTAATGGATTTTGGTTCATTACTACTCTGATGTTCCCCTTTAAAACATAATAATTAATCCCTTTCATGGAAATGATATGATTATTTCTCTTTGGAAAATAGAAGGGCATGAAATTAACTATCTAGAGATGTACAGATTAAAAAATATTGGCATATGAGTAGCAATGTAAACATAATGAGACATTAATAAAGTAGAAAACCGATAAATGGGGATTGGTGTATCATTATTGGTCCATGGGTAGGTGTTTTTATATATATACATATAAACACAAACATCATAATATTCTATTAAATTTATTTTTTCACCAACATTAAATTTATAAAATTCCAAATTAATATTTACATTTTATTAAGAGTGAAAATAAAAATGAATTTGATTTTCTGAATGTTTTTTGGAGGAATCATTATCATATTTATTTATTTAAATATATGCTTACTAATTATTCCACATATAAATATCCAATATTCATTTATCATCAAATTAATAAAAATTGAAATTATTGGTTATGTATTGATATTTGGGTGTTACAAATTTGAATGGGAAAATGTATTTTCAATTATCATATTTGTATTTTAAAAAATATTCTAGCTAATGAAATCGTTAATAAATATGATGAATATAGAAATATTGAATAATTGTAGAAATAAAAAATATGGAATATTGTATATATTATATCATAATATAAGATAATATAAATTTTTAATTTATGATTAAATTTTTCTATATTCTACTCATTATATAAAGATGGATTTCATTTATTTATTTTCACTATGAAATTTGACTTTCAAATCATGTAATGATATATTCAAAAAAATCACTTAATTACTGAACTATTCAAAATAGTTTATCCTCAGATGATTATTCAAGGTTAAATTTAAATTAAAATATCCTGAAACACTCCAAATATCTAACAAATATTTTTTTAAACACAAATTAATTTATAAGTAATTCTTCTATTTAGATATTATTTTGAAACATTATGTGAAACAAACCATCTTCAAGAAATATACATGTTTCAAATATATATTACATATATAAAATTATTTTTAACATAATGAAATTCCAATTAAATATGATTTTTATATAAAATAACATTTTCAAATTTTAAATGAATTATTCAAAACCCCTAAACCAATATTACATATAATTTATTTGAAATAAAATCATTACATGTTGAAATTTTTCAAATACACATATATAAGTTAGTTTTATAAAAATATTTAATTTTAATTATTCATTGAAAATTTTTAATATTGAAAATTATTTATCTATTTATATCATATATTATCATAGATAAAAATAAGATTCTAAAAAAGAATAATGTGATACGACATGATTACTGGGAAACAATACATCTCTAGCTAACATTATTTGGGTTCTTACTAAACCATTGACTTCATCTATTTAAAACATTGAAATTAATACCATTAACATGATCTTTCAAAAAATACCAATATTCAATGACTAGACATACATACTAAAAGTACCATTCCCCCTCCTCAATGCATTGTGCATGAAATGACACAACCTTCACATGTTGTTTTTTTTCAAAAAGTTGTCTCTGTGATAATGCTCTATATGTTTTACCTCCCATAGTTGATAATATGATCATATAGTCCATTACACATGAAGATGTCTTCACATACACATAGATTAAGCTCCCTTTAACATGAAATTTAGATTTTTTTAAACACAAAAAATGAGACTAAATTCTAAAAACAACCTCAACCAATTGAATAACAGAAAAAATACCACTTATATCATTCATCATCACACATCTCTTGTACATGTCCCCAAAATACAATGTTTCATGAGCACTTCCAAAAAAAATCCCCCCATTGAATTTAATAAAATAATGGAGATAATTAAACTTGAAACCTTCATCTCAGAGGCCACAAGTTAGATATAAGAACCAATGGTTTATTTAACAAAAAAAATAATAGGGATTACAATCTACAACCCAAAACTGAGATATAATATAGAAACACCCCAAAAAATTAATTGTTAAAAAAATAAATGGAGATCCCAATTCTGGAATTTAATTTTATTTCAACTATGATATTATAATAATAAAATACCAAATCCAATATAAAATCATTAGCATTCACCTTGAATACAATATAACTCTTGAATAACTCCAAGAGCATGTAATGTCCATCCCAATCTAAAAAATGATCTTATAGTCCTGAAAAGTAGTTAATATAAACATAATGGATTCTAACATGTATAATCATTATATATCATATTATGGACTCTCAATAAAATTATAATGAAAGAATACTAAATCTTAGTTAAAAACAACGGGAAATACCTTGTCACATAAACATTTATACTATACTCTCATCCTCCCCATGTGTCTCTCAATAAGTATCACCTACATGATTAATATAATATCTAATATAAAATAAAATGACTGTACCACTCTACCACATCCCCAATGGTTTGATGCACTACCCCAACTTCGTATGTCATAAACCATCACTCTCTAAAAGAATCCCAACCAGAAGACACCTGGTATTATGTATCATACTATGAACCCCTAGCATTACATCATCTCATCATTATGTAACATAAAAATCTTGAATCACCTCATATTAATATCCCATTCCTCTTCTCCATATATCAATTTATTAGTTTCTAGTATCCACCTCAACCCATATGTTAAATATTACTCCTCAAGATATCGTATCCCATATAATACATTCTAACAATAATATATTTGATCAAATATCTATAGATACATGTGTCTAGAATAACTAGAATCTATTATATCCCCCTATAAACATATATAGGAATAGTAAATACCATGACTAACAGTATAAACTATACCCTAGATAAGAGACTGGGGATTGAGGGGGGAAGTAGTTATACGTTCCTTTAAAATTTATATGTTAGGGAAAATATGATTATAGATCCATATATGTATCAGTAACCCAAATGAAAATTTTGGGTTAGTGTATAAAATCACCTAAAAAATATTATATATATTCCAAAACCACAATATGGACCTTGAATTAGTAATAAAAAAGTTAAAACTCTCGTCTATCAACCATTGATTTCCACTAAAATGGATTGTATATCCTATAAACACAAAAAATGTCAAGAGGGATTCTTATTATTTATTCCCAATAAACATTTTAAAGGTAATTAAAACATTAAATTAAATAGTAACATAGATTTAGCATTAATTTACCATTATCGTCAACTAGTTTTCATCCCCTATGGCTAAAAACCGTCAAATTCCCTAGTTTCCAAAGATTATCTTCATTTTCATTCAAACCATATATCAACCCGGAGTTTTAAAAAGTTTAGTATTAATTATAATTCCATAATTATAGGTACTTTAGATATCATATGATGCCATTATAAAGTTGATGAATATTCCAAGAACATCTAGCCATAACTAGAATTAGGGAAATAAAGAAGAATCAAGTAACTCAACCACATAACCTTTTCTGTAGAGTATTTCACCAGAAAAAATATGAAAATTTATCACAAAAATGGGAATTTTGTGCTTCAAACTATTCTATCAATTAGGGTTTTATCCTTGAGACTACCTTTCATATCACCATGTATCTATCCTATAATTATCTTTTCCCAATTTCTATCACAAACATAAACCTCCCCTCCCATGTCTCATCCACCATTAGATATCACACAGCCACATCATGTCTCAATAAAATGATCACATTTCGATAAAATAAACATGGAAGTAATATAATAAAAACCCCTCAATAGGGTATCTAGGACCTAAATACCAAATTATCCATCATTCATAAGAAAACATTCTCTTTAGACCCATAAAATTTTTCTTAATAAAACAAATTGTTAATTACCATATATTATTAATCACATAATTTATCATAGGTTATAAAGTTATGAAATATAAGGAATAGGATATCAAAGCTATGATTTTTTTTAAAATGTGTTCTAGAAATAATTTTCATTTATATCAAATGATAAGAAAAATCAATTTTATTCAAACATGAATTTTTAGTATTTTATAAAAAAAGAATTACCAGTTTAATTATCCTTTGAAAAAACACTATAAAATTTGGAATAGTGTTTCAACATAAATATGACTCATTAATTATTCAACCTTCAATCATTTTCATTATTACATTTAGCAGTAAATTTCAGTATTGTAAATCCTTATAACCATAAGAAAACATATATAACACACAATCATGAAAAAATATGAGGCAAACCATTATCATAGTCAAAATATATGCGATCACTATTACCAATACTGAGCTTCATTCATCAATCCAGTTTAATATTATTTAAGGTCAATTAAAACATCAATTAAAGATATGAAACTTTAGAAAATTATGATTTCATATATAATAATTATAGATTAAATTAATTTGAAACATTGATTTATATGTTAAATTTACTTTTCACAAGAATAGATTAATGGTGTTCAACCACAATGAGAGGAAAGACCACTATGTCGAAGAAATTTTAGCAGAAACATAGAATCTATGAACCTATAAAAAACCAAGATAAATAGAACACAAAATATAGGTTCAATAAACCATATAAATCCAAAAAATAATAAATGAAAATGACTAATGAAGGGATAGGTACCTTAAAAAACACATGATTCTCCATGGAATGAGTTACCCTGCATGAGGATACATTCATGGGGCCCCATGGGATGGCATATCAAACACTACCAAATAATAATTCCCATTATGGATATTTCACAAGCTATATCACATGACCAATCCCTAGGTTTACCAGATATATCTCTAAATAGAAGGAATTTTAGAGGAGTATGAATATGTTATTTAATAAAAGAATTGAATTAAAATATATAAAACAATATATATAATTTATTTTTTATTTTTCCCTTTTAATTGTTCATAATAAATGGAATAAGGTAGCCGTTATTGCATTTTCAGACCATCTCAAACAATAGCATGACATCTCCCATGGTCTACCCATAGCTATGGAGGTTATTTTTCACATCATACTGAATTTCAAATACCTATAGTTTTTAAACCATAGTCAACACATTTTACCATATCCAAATATTATGAAACATCCTGAAATTTACTTTAGGGTTCACTATTTTAAGAAGGAAAATCCTAAATGAACCATGTCTAACACCCCGCCATTATTAGGCCTTTCCCTAACCTCATTTCAGGTATAAGTATAATAGAATTCTACAAAAACATGAAAAATGTATTTAAATGTTGTTTTTAAATCCATGGTTCACTGATTACAACATTTTCCCCATCCAACATTTCAGGTTGCACACCAGTACCCAAGAGCCCCATATCATGTATTTCATGAATATCTATTTCCAATCAACATGAAATGGGACACCTATTGAGTGGGAAACCCGTAGTGGGGGATTAGAGTGTCCTTATTGGTCTATGGCTGTGTATATTTTATATATTCATATAAAAAACATTATAATAATTATGTTAAATAATTTTTATCGGTCATATTAAATTTATGAAATTCTTAATTACAATGCACATTTTTTTAATTGTATAAATAGATATGAATTTAATATTTATAAAATTCTTTTTGATGATTTTTTTGATACCATTGTTTAAATGTAAAATTATATATCCCCAATATAAGTTTATACTTGAATTAAAAGAAATATAAATTATTGGTTTTGTATGAATATTAGGGTGTCACAAATTTCAAAGGGATAATGTATTTCCTATGATCCTATTTTTATTTTCAAAAATATTCTAACAAATTAATTACATAATAAATATTATGAGTGCAGATAGAATGAAGAAGAGTAGAAATATAAATTATAGAAAATTTTTTATATCATATTATCATATAAAAGTATAGATATCGAAAAAATATTGATTAAAATAGAAGTTAATATAAATATGTATATAATATTTCAATTTTTATATTATTTATAAAAAATATCTGAAGTAATCCCTCTCTATAAAATATACATATTTCAAATATATATTACATATAGGAAATTATTATTTAAATAGGAACAAACCCATTCAATATTTTTTTATATAAATTTTTTTCCAATATTGAATCAATTATTAAAAATCCCTAAACAAATATTCACAGAAATTATTTGAAATCAAAACATTACATATCAAAATTTTCAAATACACATATTTATGATAGTTATATCATGTTATTTAATTTTAGTTATTCATTTAAAAAATTTAATTTATAAAATAATTCCCCCATTTATAACATATTTTATTATATATGAAAATTCAATTTCAAAAAACGAATAACGTGATACTACGTGATGCCTAAGAAACAATACCAACCATGGGCAAATTGATTTTTTTCCCTCAAAAATTGACAATATCTATTCCACACATTGGAATTAATACCATTAACTTTATATTTCCAAGACTACCTATATTCAATGACTGGACACCCTTATCATTTTCTATCATTCAACAACTGACTTTATCAACTAGACAGTTGGACTACCTAAATAATAATGACTCATCTATATATCGATGTAAATGAAAAAAAATTATGATAAAATATAAACCCAGTTTTGGTGATCATATTCAAATGTTTTTAGGAAATAAATAAGATAATAAAAAAATTATTTAAACAACAATGATATAATAATAAATATCAAATGAAAAAATGGATTATCAGTATATATACATCAAAAAATTAAAACCATTATTCATGTACCTAAAAAAATCTTTTCCTATATTATATAAAACTATAATGTCAATTAAAACCATCAAGTGATCTAAAATTGGTATAGATTCCACCTTCATATCAAATGGTGGATCTCATTATAACAATTATATGTAAATACATAATTTTAAAAAATAGTATCTTCATGTAGGGAGTGACTATAAAAACTCAATAGGATTTAAAAAATGAACAAAAATATAATTGTGTTTCTATAAATCGAAATATTACTACATTATACTACCAATTGAAAATTTTAAAACCTCGTATTACAAATAATTTCCCTTTTAAAATATTTTGAAACAACTAAAACTAATATATAACCAAGATTAAACCTAAACACAAAACTGAGATATATATATATGAAAATAAATGTAGAATAACAACTCATATTTTACTATAAAACTATTTAATCCTTGTTTATAGAATACTCTAAATCCTAATTTATAACAATACAATAATTTAATGGTAACAATTTCATGGTGAATAAACCCAATCTATTGACATGTGTACAGATAAACCCACCAATAAACTATGTGCTAAACATAATAATTAATTCTAAATATATAAATAATTAGAATAAAAAATATAACAAATTAATATGACTATGGTCCTATGAATTGATTCACATGGGGCCATCATGGAGTGATAAAAAAACGATCTAACCAAATTTACAATATATATAAAGTTACACAACCTCACTAAATGGATCACAGATTCTATATCTAATACTTTTTTAATAAGTTCCAAATTACCCATATGTATGAGAATATAATAAATTTTAATAATACAATCTTCAATAACTATCAGCATAAATCCCTAAAAAATCACTTGTTAGAACCAATAATGTGATATTATTCCATAAAAACTGTTGAAACAAAAAATTAAAATAATTTAATAAAACTCTTTTAAAAAAATTCATTCTTCAAATTTTTCATATCAGTTGATTTATATCTTGTAATTATCCATTTACTATAAAAAATAAAATCATACCTTCAACCATTAGAATTTATATATAAAATTCTAACAGTCTAGTCCAACATCAGATAAAATAATATAATTTCTATAAAACCATATCTTATATCCATATAGAATTAGCCAATTTTATCAATTATAAATATATAAAACAACAAAAAAAATTAAAAGAAATTAAACTCACAACCAGATCCTTATGAATTACATAGAACACATATCATTATGAATCTCATTATTCCATGCATAAATAAAACAACTAGTTATATATATATTTTTTAGAAATCATTAATTCTGAAAACACCAATTAGAGATTACTTTTAACTATTTTGTGGGATTAAAAACCATTCCATAATAAATTCAGGTTATATATGACTAAAATATTAATTCAAAGAGTTTATATTAATTCATTATATACATTTATGTTATAATATACACCCACACGTTAATCCATGAATTTAAATTATTATGAATGATTTCAACGAATATTATCTAGTATCATGTGTATTGACATTGGAAACCACACATTTTCGTCACAATTAAAAAATATCATTTTTTAAATTGAAAAAAATTCTAATATTTATTTTAACATTAATACATGAATTAAAATTAACATTAATACTCTCTAAAAATAAAATCTGTAACTAAATGGAAATTTCCTTATTCCACAAAGAGTCAAAACATTTAGAAGATTGAATACATTTTAGGATTCACTACTAAAAAACTATTTACCAAGTAATTTTTTCTATACTCTACCAAATTATATAAAATAATATATATCATTTATATATAAAGAAAATGTGGGAATTTATGATATTCTCTAAATACATATTCTCTATCTTATTTTTTGTTATGTTCTAAATTCATCTTTATGTTATGATCATTACACATCAAATTCCAGTCACAATAAAATTTAGATAGAATTTAATCAATCCTAATTAGTATAAACATATATTTCATCTCACATATTCGATATGATACATTAAAATGTATTTCCATCTTAATCTCCATGAGATACACTTCTGGAATATATCTCACAAACACCAACATTGAACTACTATGACATTAAATAATATCTCAATATTAATTCCCAAAATTTATATCAAATTTTATGAATCATTCAATGAATATACATGGATTTATTTGTGATAAAATATATTTTACCCAATTAACCTATTTTTCAATATGCATCTGATCACAAATGGATGTCATCTACTTATTTTTTATGTAAAAATATAAATCTGTGACCATTATTATAACTAAAATAATGATACTCACTATTAAATATTATTAAAACACATGTAATGAAGGAATCTTGTTGAAATAAAGCCATGTTGATTTTTAAATTATAATTCAGATTAAAAGTGGGACTTTTAATACATTATTTATGTTATTTATATTTGTAATGTTATAATACATGCACAGACACAGAAAATTATTTTATAATAATGAAAATACATTAAATATTAGTCCCACTAAATTGTTAAACACTTCTAATTTAAATTAAATAAGACAAATACTAATTCACTAGAAAATCATGTACTCTATTTTCTATAGGTAATTTTAAAACCTAAAATATATTTTGAGTAATTAATAGTGTATGAATACACACTATAATCACTCAAATATTATGTCAC
Source organism: Viscum album (assembly GCA_963277665.1). Taxonomy (NCBI): domain Eukaryota; kingdom Viridiplantae; phylum Streptophyta; class Magnoliopsida; order Santalales; family Viscaceae; genus Viscum; species Viscum album. The sequence goes on along the minus strand of OY728141.1, from coordinate 303,031,513 downwards.
CTCAACAAAAAAAATCATCATTAATATAAATTTTTACCTTTCTAATTTCTCTATCACATGTTTTCACTGATCTATTTACAAATAATATTTCCATTTAAAAACATTATATAATTTATAAAAATCAAAATAATGTGTTATTGTTGCACTAAATTATCCTTACTTTAATTTTTTCCCATTCATATGGGAGGTCACACCCTGATCATTAAAATATTTGAACAGAAAATCATCCAAAATTATTTATCTTTCTCACTTAATGATTTTGATCAAAAAATGGAACGTTATGTTTTAATAATACATATTCAATTTTTATTTTCAGTTGAGTAAATTTAGAGATTAAAAATATAATACAGATTATACCATGCTATTATATGAGTCCCCTACTCTGAAATACAATTCTTTGAGGCCATTCTATCCAAGGGATTTCTTCTTTACATACTGGAGTTAGCTTCAGTTGATTATATGGCACATTAGCCACCATATTTTAGTTAATATTATTATTTTAACACATTTTTTCCTCATAATTTAGCATTATTATCGATCCCTATTGTTTTTAATTTAAATATATTCCACTTCATTTCAAATATTAATGGTATAATTTATAATTGTTACATCATCCATATTAGAAATACCATTATCCTTATGAAAAATATGAAACTAATCAAATTTTTTTCCTCCCTTTACAATCATTGATTCATCAAATCTTGGTAAACTGTAATAATTAATTTGATATTTGAATAGAGTAGTTACTTCTAATCCATCTTAAAACTAGTCATTTCTTTATAAAAAAATCGTAAAACTGCTAGCAAGTAAAATTATAGACATCCACAAATGAAATATTATGATACCCATTGACTACAGTGAAGGTAATAGAGTAATTATTTGTCCTTTGAAATAAATTCTATGTTTTTAAGACTATAATATATCATGGAATTTCTATCATCTGATAAATTAAATAATATCCCTAGTATCATCATAATTTATTGGTATAAAAAACAATTCCTAAAAATGAATATCGAGGTCATCATGGGTATATCATTTCATCTCCTCCATTGAGTCCACACTATTGTATAGGGAACTGAGAAGAACATTATAGAAGGATGGATCTAGTGACAATGATATGTATGATGGATTTTATTATTATATGGATAATAGAAACCCACAATATCATTATGTATCATTTTTTAATAAAAATTTGAAATTCCCAATATCATGATCAATATAAAAAACCAAATAGGATTCGAGAGATTAAGATCATCCAAAATAAGTGAAAAAATGGGAATTAGTAATAAATTTTTATTTTTTTGATTTATGTAAAACAACCAAACATAATACACATTACCTTAGAAATAAATACATTTTTTAAGGTTAAGAACATGCATGTAAATCAAAATAAAATCATCGAGGTTGATGGATCATAAAAATAGAGTAAATTAATGGTTAATATAAAGATACATAATTAAAATCTTCTAAAGTGATTATATGACCATGGATAAAATTTCATGAGTTCATGCTATAAATTTAGTAGAATCACTATGTTTTTTAATATACTACTGTAAAAAACATCGAATATCAAAAACCTAGTCAAAACTATTGTGTTGGAAAAATCAAGAACTGAAATGTGAAATCTAGGATGTTTGATTATTCTTGGGACTGAAATGATTAATCCTCAAAAATAAAAAACCAATGAAAATCACATTGATATTTAGTCTTATTATAATGGTCAATATCAATTAAATTCAATCAATTGAGGGACTATGACTTCGAGGTAATGTTTATATAGAGGGAAGGATAAACCTTATATTTATTCAAGCTTAGGGGTCTCAATAATATCCATTCTTAAATTAATATGATATTGGTATGGTGTGGTGATTTAACACTCTATGTCATAATGGTGACATGTCTTCAATATTAAAAGGATTATAAAGTATTGTTTTTTCAGTTATACAATCCATAAGTGGAATTTTATTTGACGAGAAACTAGTTACAATGTTACTGGATACTCAAGTTGATATTAAGTCACTTAATGTTATCATTAGACTTATAGTGGCCACCCAATGTCTATATTCCACCCCTTATAAAGGTTGGTAGTGGGAACCGGGACTCAGGTTGTTCCACTAGAAGTCTAGTATAGACCACAAGAGTTATGTTTGTCTTTATCGACCCTTGAATATATTAGAGATATAATTTTTCATTAATATCAAGTTTTAATTGATGAAATAATTTTGTTGGAGTCTATATATCAATAATATAATGGTATTAAAACCCATTTTTGTTCTTGTTCCTTCCATAAACTTCAATGAATTTAGTTTTCCTAAAAAGTTCTTTTTCATTAATTGAGATAAAATTTCATTTAGTTATTCTTTATTTCTCTTCCATAATATTTTACTCTAATATATAGTGTATTATCATGATATATGGATAGTGATTGTTTAAAATCATAGTTAAATCAGATCATATTTATGGGTTATTTATAATCTATAAAATTATTAATAAGGATTAACATTGGTTGTTTCCCATCAATTCATTAGTCATAATAATGTTATTACATTATTCTTTAAAACTATCAATTTATGGTCAACGTTTAAAATGAATAAATAATTTAAATTAGGTTTTTTCTAATAAACGAATTGTGTTTTTTCAATGAGATTTCATCCAATGATTCTATGTGGTTTGAATGTCGAAATTCCATCCAATGATTTCCCCCCGTTATAATCAATTTCATATGTTGTGAATATTAATTATAATTTTTATATGATTAATTATAGAAACTTATATATTTGTTAGTGGTTTATTTTGGAATGGACGGTAAATGAAGAATAGTGTATCATATATACTATAGGTGAGTGTTTCTTGAATGGGGGATAACTCTATGTCAAAGTAGGTGGTCCCTAGATTCTATACTAATTTTATATATGTTTTATTTACCATGTAATATGATTGTATAAGTAAGTGGGTGAGAAATACATTAAATTAAATTATATATTGGTTCTTTACTTGTTTATTATTGGTTATAAATTATATTTTTCATGATAATAACATGAAAAATTATTCCTAGAACTCATGGTTTTTTATTTCTAAACCTCATTTTCTATGAAGAGATATACAGATAGAATAGATTTTTGGAACTGTGTCTTTTAATTTTACACGCGTTAATAATAATTATAAGGTCTTATAATAAAATCCTTGATAGTGGGATGATTTCATATCATAATATATAGTATTTAAAAACATGTTTTAAGACTTATAAGAAGTAAATTGCATCTGTGTTATGAAATATATGATATTTGTAAAGATTTTGGATAAAAATTACTACCAAGAGATATTATGAATTACCAAAACGTTATAAATCTATTTAATGATGGTAATGGGTAGCCTTTTTTAGATCATGGGTTTAGTATAACTAATCCTTAAGATCATAACAATCAAAATAACAAATGCAATTTAAATCTTCAAATAAAAACAAAAAATCATTGAGAATTCCATTATTTCTTAATATGTATCCTTGTATATCAATCAAAAAACAAAATAGATTCTAGGGGAAAATAAACTAAATAAAGGGGTGAACATATGTTCACAGTAAGGGTATGAAGAAATTGGATGATATCACGAATAAATATGCATAATTAATAGGGGATGTTATATACCTAAAACACATTCCATTCAATCAAAAAACTGGTTATAATATAGTAGAAATTAATGAAGATCAAATAAAGAAATATAAATAATAATATAAGATTGATACTTATACTTGAAGATTATATCTAATTGAATAATCATATATAGAATAATAAATTATATTAGAATATTGGAATTCATAACTTCTGGCATCTGAAATATATTTTCATGATAATTTACAAGACATTTTAAATTTATTGGTTAAAAGACTTTTAATTTGGAAAACTGATCTGTGTAATGATACCTATCATTTCATATAGGGTCCTTCAATAACCAACACCTAGACATCACTTAATATGTATAATTCATCCTTTAAATGAAATTAGAGAAACATAATCAACATAAAAATTCTTATTGAGAAACTATCATGTTAAATATTAATACTTTCCCCTATCAATTAAAAATATTAAATATATCACCCAATGTAACACGGTTTATAGTAATACAATTTTACATCCATAGTGAAACTAATAATATTCCATATTTGTACCAAATAAATATTATTTCAATATAATAAATCCCCATTTTATCCTATGTAAAATAATTCTTTGAAGTCATTGATAAATATAAATACAATTAAATAGTCATTAAAAATATTTTTGAGGTATATAATCATTTCAATTTAAAAATATTTTTAAGATAAAAAGTTTTAAAATTTTTGGAAAATAATTTTCATTGTTAATATCCTTTTAAAACTTATAAAACATGTTTTAAAACATTGATTGTTTATGACAATGGGAAACACATTTTATGTTGTATATGTTAAGAAAATACATTTTTACATTTTATGTAAAAGTGAACGAGACATGTTTTTAAAAATAAAAAAATAATACTTTCAAATAATATTAAATTTGTAAAAAATGTTAATAATTTATTCGGTAAGTCATTCTTAAGTTGTTAAAAAAATAAAAACCTTTTTTAGAGAACATGGAATTTGATAAAAATGTATTTTCAAACAAAGAGAAAAATAAAGTGGTGTATTCATAAAAACATTTTCTTAGTATTTTTAAGAAGAAATATTTTAAAAATTTTCTAATTTGTGAAATTAATCATAAATAAACATATGAGGGGAATTATGCTAATTTTAATATATAAATATAATATTATTTCCCTATAGAATTCATAGACAAAAACAATCCTAAATAATGTTGAGATTCTAAAATAAACCCTTACCCCTTTGGAAAAATTTGAATAATTATCCCTCCAAATAAAATAACATCAAATTAATAATTAAATAAAATTAATAAAAATAGTTTCATGATATAAAATGTCAAAATTTGAGTATATAAACCATACAAAGTTAGAAGTGGTGACTGTATATTTGGTCTCTCAAATGTAAAAGTGAGACGATAAACTTATACATTAGGTTTGAGTTTTTTTGTATGTATCTGATAATCATTTATAATTAATATTATTTCATTATAAATATATTAATGAACCATTATAATATATATTATACCATATATGATTTACTTTTATTCTTATATCACCCTTTTATTAGTTATTCATTATTAAAATCAACATTTTGTTTGACAGTTGCTTCTTTTATCATGTATACTTTAGTTTGGTAATTTTTTTTAATTTTATTTTGATCATGATTACGTAATGACAATACTTTAATATATATATATATCATATATATTAATTATATATTTATTTATATTAATTTATTAATTTTTGATATAAAAAAATGGTTTCACCTTTCTTTGAGATGGTAGGTCATACGTATCCATGAATACTATTCCCATTTTTCATTATGGATAGATTGAATGGAAAATAAATGTTAATTAATATTTAATGAATCATTATTATTCCATATATTATATTTTTATTAATAAAATATTTTATAATTTCCAAAAATGTAAAAATTCAATAAAAACAAATGCATATCACTACATAGAGACAATAGTACACATGTATGCATGATCAATGTTGTTGTTTCCCCAGGGATTGGATGGTAAGAAGTTAGATGTAATATCATATTTATAGTAGTATTTTTATTTCATAAATATTACATATATTCAATTATTTTATCTTTTATTCCTTTTATGTAATGTTTAAAACAAAAATGAACGACAACTCTTTGTGACACGGTGGTCTGTTGTACATATAACAAACATTATCATATCACTTACATAATGAAATGTAAAAATATATATATTATATAATCCTTAAATACATATAATAATTCTTTAAATATTATATAAATATGTTACATCCGTCATTATATTCATCCATCAATGGAGGTTATAGAAAATGTATAATATTAGTTTGTGATGTTGTAGTCCACTATACACATGATCGACAGTTTCGTTTCCCATTTGATTGTAGTTGATTTGGATCTATATTTTTAAATTTTTCATAATAAAATATTATAAAATATTATAAAATATTTATTATATTTCCATAGTTCAACAATATTTTAATGATTCATAAGATTAAATAAAACAAAAATGTACAATTACTAATTTTACCTCTCATTTAGAGAGCCTCTTTTGTTTCGTAGATAAATCCATCCAATGAGGGGTTCTTAATAAAATTAAGGCCTCTAGAATTTGAGAAGGGAATTTAGAATGGTATTTCTTTAGGTATTTTATAAAAAAAATATTTTTGATGTGTGAACGTTGGAGGAGTATGGTAGACCTTTTACAAGTGGGAGAGAGGATACACATGAAATTTTTAAAAAGATAAAGGGATAATCATTTTTCTCTTAGAACTCAAGCCACTAAAATAGTAAATTATTGAACCATAAAGATTATAATAATATTATAGGTTTATAAAATTATTTGTGTACATGTTTTCTATAATTGTTTTATCCTTTCCTTCATAATTAACCCCCCAATGAGAACTCATTTTACCTTAAGCTTGATAAATAATTTATTCTTTTTCTCTATTTTTTACAGTTAAAATATTATGTTCAAATTATAACACAAAAAATTACTATAATTACAAATAATTGACATATTTTTTCAAATTAAATTCTTAAAATTGGTAGAATTCATATTAATAACAGAACGCTAATGTGGTGAAAGAGTGGTTTTCTAAAGAGATAATTCTCATAAGTGGGCCTATTTTAATATTAGAATTAAGTATTGAATTGATCTATTTACCTAAAGCAGTCAAGTGGAAATATAATTGCTCTAATTATACATTAAAAACAATTTTACGTATAAGTTAACATATCTAATAAAAAATAATTTCCAACAATAAATTTTTTTAATTTTTACTATTCATCTAAAAATTAATTTTTTTAAAAAAATTATCCAAAATCAACCCAAAAATAATTTTGATGTTTAGATTCCAAAAAATAATTACTTTTTTTAAAATAAATTTTATAAAATTGGTAAAAATTTTAATTTTAATTTAATTTTCTAAATCATGGCTAATCCGACCTTTTGAAAAATACGTATAAAACCTCTTCTCTGTAATTAACAATTAATCATAATTTATTACATAAACTCAAAACATGGTACAACATAGAATATCTATCGTTTTAGAGTCTTTGAGGATTAATAAGAATACATAATAATTTAAAACATGAAATACACATCTTTATTAAAAACATCCTTTACATGACTACACACAATCCTTTATACTTATAATTACAATGGATAACATAAGGATTTGCAAAAGAAAAGGGTGACCTATAAACCCTAGTAAGGGAGAAAATAGGACATGACATGAAAAATACAATACATGTTAGGAAATAGTCATATCAATGGAGCATAATAAAAACACAAACATAAAGGCATGAGATAGCCTGGTTATCATAACATGGAAATGTGGAATCGACATTTAACAATATATTAGCATGAGCCAAGGATTATTGCACATGGATCATGATTATAGCCTCATTGCGCTTGAATTGGAATGAGTGAACCCCCGTTTCACTTGAAATATATTGATACTAATCTCTTCCCAATGCATTTGAGTGCCATCTGGGTGCACCCTTTTTAATCATTTCATTTCATGCAGAAGTGTGCTTCATGGATCATATAACATGGATTCATTAAAAATAATCATTTATTCCATGATAAAGGAAATTGTAATTAATAAATGAAAATATATAATCAATAATTAGATGTTCATAATGTTTAATAACATTTAAATATAAATGAGCACGACATTCAGTACACAATCACTTTGTCTTGGAAAATCATGATCCTATTTTGGCAGCATAACGGTGTTACATATATATTAATAAAAACTGTTTATGAGAGAGAAATTGGTGTATAATCATATTTAAATGAAATTAACTATATGTGGTCATATATATAAAGGTTACAACTAGTGTAATGAAATTCAGATTCATAATACAAAAAAATTACTTGAATGTAAATGATGAGAGAGAAATACATTACGGAATTTCTACATTATAACGGATGTACCTGGGAGGCATTAATGAGAGTGAAATGGATCTCTCATAATTCAAATATAAGCAGAAAAATATGGAGGAGATGATAATCATACACCAATATTTTTAATTCAAAATAAATGGCCATAAAAACTTAAAAAAATTGACAAAACTGAGAAATGATGAAATCCCTTACATGGAAGTGTGATACCAAAGGCTTGAAAGAGGTTTGAGAGAGGATTATTGAGATCTTGTGGAGACTTGGTAGGACTATATAGATATGAGGGAGTATTTTGGTCAATATCCAAAGGATTTGAGTGAAGAGAAAGTGGGAACTTGGTGTGTTTATATATGAAAAGTGAGGTAATTCATTATTATTTAGGTTTTGGACACCACACATTAAACTATTCAAACACACAAACCAACACATGGGTTTTCCAATGTTTTTTTAACAATGTGATTGGAAAAAATTATTTTATATTTATAATGTCATAACATCTTTAAAAATTAGGCCTTCGTATGTGGAGGTGAGTCACAATCTCAAGGAAATAATTTTAAGAAGTTAAATTGTTTTATAAGTCTTGGAGCGTCCACTAATGCTTTGTAAAATAAATAAAACAAACCTAAAATAACAATATTTTAATTTTTAAACATATATTGGCCGAAAATAGCATTTATAGTATTTTATTACAAAACAATTATGTCATTATGATGTCCTAAACATATTATATAATTAAACAAAATTTAATTTTTACCCAAAAATTTGACCGTCTATGAAAATTATAAATAACTCACCGTTGGATGATTTTGACATCTTTATTCCAAATATAATATTCATTTTATCTAAATAATTTTCCAAATTTTTAAATTCATACTTGTAAAATAATAACTAATATTTTTCTAAAATTCATGGGATTTGACAAAAATGGATTTCAATCCATAATAAAAATTACAACTATATTCCTTAAAATTATATGATCACTTATATTTAATGAAAAGTAATATATTAATATTATTTTATTAAAAAATTTATTAAAAAATCCATTCATTAATCAAAATAGATTTCTTAGTAAACTATTAACTAATAATAATATTTGTTCTTTGAAAACCGTTTACAATGTAACGACAATAAAATGATTGTATAATCTTCACAAAAATTTTGAAGATAATCATCGTGCTTAGTTCATTTAACATAACCCCTTATAACACCCGCATATGACCTAAGGGTAAGGTGTGCTATGGTGATAGACTATTGGGGTGGCTCAGATAACATCTCTCTTGAGGTAATCTCTATCACATTCAACTTCTCCCATAGGCGGTGCCACTCAATATTAATATGTTGATGCTCGGCTTGGTATTGGTAAAGAGTGAAACCGAAGGACACCACCTCATTTCCAAGATATGAAAAATGGGATTTATACCGAGAAATTTTACATGATGAGCCCATCACTTCCTTTGTCTGAGTAAATTGGAATTGTTAAATCCCTATATTTATAATAATCATTTAAAAATTTTTAAATTACTATATAAGAAATGGTAAAAAAAATTAACAGTGTTTTTAAATAAAAAATATTAAAACCAAATAGTTTAATATGTTATATAACCATTTTACAAAATAAGACATTTAATTAGATCAAGAGGAATATTCATTAATAAGTTTTTGCGTCGTTACAATCTTCCCATCTTAAGAAATATTTCCCTCAAAATTTTTTATTCCCACACTTAAACAGATGAGGGTATCTCATATTTATCACTTCATCCAATTCCAGCAAAGGATCTTCAAACTTGTTGTTTCACCATAACACTTTTGTGAGGGGAATTACATTATTTCGTATAAATGTTTCCCTATGATCTATGATCATCACCAGATTATCTTCATAGGAGAGGAAATTATCTAATTGTACCACCAATGGATTGAGTATATGTGATGGGTCAGGCATGTACTTCCTCAAGACTGGTATATGGAATACATCATATACTTGATATAAGTTTAAGGGTGTGATAGTCGATAGTTTACTACTCCAATGTGATCAAGGGTCCCAAAAGAGTTCATGTAAATTGGACTAAGCATTCCCTTATTCCCAAATATCATAACTCTCTTCCATGGTGATATGAATAGGAATACCATGTCTCTAACATCAAACTCTTGGACACTTCCACGATTATCATCATATTCCTTTTGTTGACTCTGAACTGCATTAATGTGCTACTGGATGGTCTTAACATTCTCCACCACTTCTAAGACCATTTCTAGACCTAGAAGTTTTCTCTCCTCATAATCATCCTAACATGTCAATGTTCTACACCTCTTCCCTAAAATGGGTATCATAAGAAGTGATTTCGATTCTTGAGTGGAAACATTTATTGTAAGAGAACTACACCAGAAGAAGATGAGGATCCCATCCTCCCAGGAAGTACATTAGGCATTCTCTTAACATGTCCTCATGTGTTTGTATAGTCCACTTAGATTTTCCATTAGATTGACGATGATAAGCTGTACTGAATTTTAGCTCAGTATTCAGAGATTTTTTAAGACTCTTCTAGAAAATATAGGTGAATCTTGAATCTTAATCAGATATAATAGATAGTGGTACTCCATGCAGCCTTACAACTTATCTGATTTATATGAGTACCAGTTTATCCAAATGGAAATCTTCCAAAATTTTAATTAAGTGTGCAATTTTTGTAGGAATATCCATAATAACCTAGATAGAATTGTTTCCTTTGAATGTCTTCGGATTTCCAGTGACAATGTCCATGGTGATGTTCTCCCACTTCTATGTGGTTCCTGGTAATATTTTCATCATCCCCTTAGACTTATGCCTCTCTATATTCACTTTCTATCATTCTTGGAAATCTAATATATACACAATGATCTCATTTTTCATGTTATCCCACCAATAATTATCTTAGAGATCTCGATACATAACTTTTTTAATGGGAGAATAGTGAAATTTGAACTATGTGCATCATCCAAAAGTTCTTTCTTCAACTCCAGACATTATAGAACACATTAAAATTTCAAAACTCTCTCAACTTCTTCTTAATTAACATTGACCTCCAAGGATTTACCTTTTTTGATAGTTTCCACTTTCTTCGGAATTCTCACATCATCATTTTGAGCGTCTTTTAACCTTTACAAAAGAGAAAATTTAGCAATAATTTGTGAAAAGATTAATTTTGTTCCATTCTTTATGATTCCCATGTCATTATTTATCAAATCTAAAAATATTGGATCCTTTTCAATTCTCACAAATGAACAAATTGCTGGTTAGTTTCTATGTAGAGCATCTTCCACCATGTTCTCTTTCCCAATGTGGTAATGGGTTGAGCAGTCATTGTCTATGATCAGCTTTCACCATCTTCATTTGAACATGTTCAACTCTTTTTGTGTGATTATATACTTGAGAATTTTGTGATCCGTGTATATTTCACAATTCTCCGCCAAAAAGGCAATCCCTCCAAATATTTATATCGAATATTACTCCAACCAACTCTATATCATGTTTTGGATATTTTTTCTCATCCAAATTTAATTTCAATGAATAATAGGCAATGGATTTTTCATTATCTATCAACACACATCAAAATACCTTCTTCAAATAATCACTGAATACCACCAAATGATATCCACTTGTGGGTAATGTGAGCATGGGTGTAGTGATAAGACTTATTTTCAAATCCATAAAACTCTCTTTTCATTCATCACTCAAGGAATAATTGACTCCCTTCTGAGTTTTCTTGGTAAGAGGGTTGGACCATAGTGACAAATTTCTCACAAATAGGTGATAATATCCAGGTATTTCTATGAAGCTACGGATATCAGTTACAAATTTTGGCCTCATCCATCACCCAATTGCAGCTATTTTAGAGGGATCCATATATATATATATATCATTTCTTTTGATTATAATACCCATGAATGAGACCTCATTCAACCATAACTCACACTTTTCATACATTGCTTAGATATTATCCTTTCGTTAGGTCTCTAGTATAGTGCATAGATGCTCCTCATTCTCTTCCATGGTTTTGGTGTATATTAGAATATCATCTATAAAGAATATGACATATTTTTTGAGGAAATATCTAAAGACTGTATTCATCATGTCCATGATGATTGTTGGAGCATTAGTGAGTCTAAAATTCATCACTATTAATTCATAGTGCCGTATCTTATATGAATATTAGTCTTGGGGATATCCTACATCTTCACCCTTACTTGGAAATATCCAGAGAGAAAATCCACCATGGTTACTTATTGTGCTTCACATAGTTTATCGAACAAGATATCAATACGTGGTAGATGATACTTGTTCTTTATTGTTATTTTTTTGATCTCACAAAAATCAATGCAATGACGTATTGACCCATCATTCTTCTTGATGAAGAAGACTGGTGCACCCCATGGTGAAGCACTTGGTCATATAAAATCTTTATATAGATTCTCCTATAGTTGTTTCTTCATCTCCTTAAGTTCAACAAAATTCATTCTATATGGAGTACAAGATAGTCGAGGATCTCATTGTATAAGATCAACTGAGAATTCAACATCTATTTTAGGAGAAAAACAAAAAAAATCATTAGGAAAAACTTTAGTGAATTCCCTTACAAGAGGCATGTCTTCAAGGATAGTTTCTTCCATAGACCCAAACATTTAATCTGAATACTTTTAATCTTAAGAAACTAAAACACACTATTTAAATGATGGTGATAAAGTTGATTCGTCATCCTCCTTGCACTTGTACAGAATCATGGGCTGATTCTCCACGTGGAGAGTTATTTTATTCTCATGGAAATTTGTGTTGGTTGCATATAAAGAAAGCTAACATATACCAATAATTGCATCAAATTCCACCTATGGTAGTACAAAGAGGTTCTCCAGGAAGTTTGAACCATAAATTATGATATTGGAGGATTTATATTCATGGTATTAAAGGATATCCACATTTGTTTTTCTCATGGACATTCATACTTCCATGATTTTTGGTGGTGTTAGGATAGTTCTACTAAACATTTGGGATATAAAAGAATACATAGAACAAGTATCAAAAAGTATGCTCTCTACTCTTTAATGAATAACTAGTATACCTTTCACCACTTCATTGTTGAGGTTCACTTTGGGAGTATTGATGGAAAAGGATCACACTTACTGCCTTGGAAGATGTTGGTTACCTCCCAAAACCCTTGGCATAGGGCACCAGTTTTCAAAGATCCCATGTACTTTGTAGTTCAAGTAATAAACAATGAATTGAGGGTCAAATAGAGAATTCCCCACCTCTGTCACACTCATTGGGTTTTCTTCTTGACAGTTAATTTCTGGGATCCCTTCTCTTCCACACCAAAACCATTTTCTTGTCCCCTTCAAGAAATTTTTGGGATTCTTCTTTCTGCATCATTAGAAATTGTAGTGCTGCAATATCATATCACCATTGGATTTACCCATCTAACCACCAAAATTAAAGTCAAACTTATGCTTCTTAACCCCATGATACCACTATGATTCATCGATATCTACTTTTACTTTTAGGGAACATTGGAAAATTTCCTCATAGCTATAGTAATCATGGACCACTAAAGCATTCCATAGGCTTGGTTTTAGCCAACCAAAGAAGTGGTAAAACATTCATTTGGGAGTAAAGATAATGTCTTGGGTGTATCATGCAAGCCTTGTGAAGTTTTAATCGTATTATATAATGGATGTTTCATCTTTTGTTCATGAGGGAAATAAAGCCCCTTTCCATAGGAAGTCAAAGGTTGTGCGGAAAATATTTATATAAAAACATTTTCCAGAAATCACTCCCTTCTATCTCCCCAAAATCTTCCTCAGGCTTCACATTTTTGATCAATTTCCACCATTGATCTGCTACACCATCAATACTATAATAATCCATAAGAACCTACTCTTTTTTGGAACATTGAAGGATGAAGAAGATATTTTAAATGAAGTCAATCCATAGTTAGGCAATTGAGGGATCATATGATCCCTTTAATGTAGGAGGATTTTGTCTCACTATGACCTCGATTGAACATTTTTCTTTCGTTGGGGGGGGGGGTGGGTTGAATGTCTACCTAACAGATTTTCTATTGGAAACATGAGTTAACTGAGAAAGTATCATGAAAAAGTTCACGATTTCGGCTCATATCAGATTGGACATCTCATTATAATAGTCATAACATTTATCATTGGATCAGTTATTAGACAGAGTCCTCCTATTTCCGGACATTATCAAGAATAACAGGAATGTTAAGGGAAAAATATAAATGATAATCCAAAGAAAAAAATGGATTACTTATAAATTACTTTTATTTAATAAACTTATGAATTTATAGGCTTCAATCTATGTTATCCATGATCTACTTCCCATCATATATTCTAAGGGTCATTTTTTATTCCGCTAATAATAGTTTATACTAAGATTTTTAATTCACCAATGCATACCCCCCGAGGGTTTCATAACCAAAAGTGCAGAAAAAACCATTGTTGTGCACCAGTTCTCATATTTGTCTAGCTCAAAGCGATGTTTTTGGGATTTACCCCTAGATACATATGTGCTAGAGCCACTTCTATCTAGTTGTACCCAAATAAGGATGTATTTATTTTATAACACAATTACACAATACTCACCAAAATTTTGTGATGTTTTTATTAGACATAGTATTATTCCTATGGCTTTCACTAGGCTTTTCTAATCATAAACCCAATAATAACTAAACATATCCACTAATAGCAACTATAACAACCCTACTCTTTATTTCCCACTTAATCATAATTTATTACATAAACTCATATCATCATACAAAATAAAATATTGGGAGGTATCATGTCTTTGTGTATTAGGAACATTACACAACAACTTAAGACATGAAACACATATCTTTATTGAAAACATTTTTTATGTAACCACACACATTCCTTCGTACTAATAATTGTATAGGATATCTAGAAGAAATGAAAAAGAAAATAGTGAGATATAAAGCTCATTAAGGGAGTAAAAACGAAATAACAGGAAGAATACAGTTTATGTTAGGAAATATTCAAATCAATTAAGCATAAGATAATCGTGAAGATAAAGGCTTGATATAGCATGATAATCTTATCATGGAATTGTGGATTCACCATTAAACATTATATTTTCATGAGAAAAGTCTCATTGCAGATGAAGAATGTGTGAAACCTCATTAAACATGAATTATAATGATTAAACCCTAATTTCACTAGACATATATTGATACTGATATTTACCTAATTCATTGAAGTGTTATTAGGGAATACTATTCTTAATCACTTCATTTCATGCCTAAGTTTTCCACATGGATCATATAACATATATTCATTAAACATAATCATTTATTCCATGATAATAGAATGTGGATTTTATAAATGAACATATTTAATAAATATGTAAATGCGTATACAAGTGAAAACCCTTGATATAGAAATGGCAATGGTGTTCACTACACAATGACATTGGCTTGGAAATTCGCTATGCAATTTCGGCAGCATAAAAGTGTGACATAAAATTCATAAAAAATGTTGATGAGAGATAAAAGAGTGTATATTTATATTTAAATTAAATGGATATTAAGGGGTTAATATATATACATGTCGAAATGTTTTCAATGGAATTTAGTTTCATAATACAAAATAATTTCATGATTTTAAATGAGGGGAAAGAAATCCCTTACGGAATTTCAGCATTGTAACAGGTGTACAGGAGAGGAATTAATGATATTGAAAGGGGTATCTTATCATTAAAATATTATTAGGTAAGTGTGGGGGAGTAGGTAAATCATAACCCAACATTTTTAATTAAAAATAAAATGTCATAACAACATAATAAAATTTGGACAATAATGAGAAAGGAAAAATCCCATAATTGGAATTGTTATCCAAAAAGCTTGGGAGAGGCCTGAGAGAGGCTTCTTGGGATCTTGGAGAGCCTTGGGAGGATTTTAGAGGGAGGATTTCATATGTTGGTTTGAGATACTTATCCATTGATTGAAGAGTAATCTAGATCATGGGTTGGTTTATATAGGAAATGAAAGGGAATTCTGTATTATTTAGGATTTGGACACCACACATTAATCTAATCAAAACCAGAAACCGACCCATTATTTTTGCCCATGTTTTTTCCAAAGGGCAGTGGAAAACATTATTTTACAAGGCCAATGGCTGAAATTCTTAATAAATTTGGCTTTCTTATATGAAGGTGTGTCACACTCTCAAGGCAATCATTTTAAAAAGTTAAAATGTTTTATATGTCCTTGAGGGTATAATAAATCATTATAAAATAAATCCAACAAAAATAAAATAAAATTAATTTAATGGTAAAACGTATATTTTCCTAAGATCCCATTTATTATATTTTATTCCCTTATTATTTGTTCATTATGATTTCATAAGACACCTTATATAATTAAATGGTATTTAATTTTTACCCAAAAATGGGATTGTCACAATGAATTCTGAAAAATTAATAGTTGAATATTTTCAACTTCCTAACTGAGTAAATAATATTCAGTTTTACAAAATAATTTTCCAAATATGTGAATTTTTACTTTTAGAATAATAACTGATAGTTATAAAAAATTCACGGGTTTTGACAAAAATGACTTTGAAACCTTAAAGAATTTCAACTGTATTCCTAAAAATTATATGATCATTTATATTTAATAAAAATTTATGTATTAACAAAACTTTATCAAAATATTTTTTAATTAAAAAATCCCTTAATCCAGTAAAATAAATTTCTTAATTAAATATTAATTAAAAATACAATTTGTGATATAAAATTCATTTACAATGTAACAATAATAATATGAATGTATATTTTTTACAAAAAAAATTCACATAATAATATTGTTAAGGTATTGTAACATAAACTCTTATAGCACCTTCATATGACCTAAGGGTACAGTTTACGATTGTGACAGACTCTTGGGGTGGCTCAGATAACATCGCTCGGGTGGTAATCTCTGTCAACTCCCACTTCTCCCATAGGCGGTTCCACTTAAGGTTAACGTGATGATATCTACATATTATAGTATTAAAATATAAAAGTGTCCATGAGTATCATAGTTAACATTATATTTTTAGCTACATGTTTTGTTTTGTGAGACATCTTATCTAATGTGAAATGTGGTGAGATGGGTTCTAGATTTTAAAAAATGTTATGAAAATGTGGTACTCAATGTGGTTATAAGAAAAATTGAATGAGTGTCCCAATTATAGGAATGAGACACCATATAAATGGTGAAAATTTCTTCAAATAAAAGAGAATCAATATTGAGTTTTAGTATGAGATTCCCTAGATGGTGATTGAATTTTTAATGATTGAGGTTAGTTGTTTAGTATGAATGTGGTTTGATGATGGAATGTCAATAAAATTTTTTGGATAAAACATGGTTCATCGTTCTATTTATTAACTCATGAGTTAGACAAATGGGTACTTATAATTATGTAATGTTGATTATGTATCACATGTGATAATATCTAGGTAATGATAGAATAAATATAGGTTATTACTCATTGATCATGGATTTGGAAGACGTTATAGTGGGGAACACACCATCATATGCTTTTGAATACATCGTTTCTTTTTGTAGAGATTTTGACAATCACAAGGGTTATTTGTTTAGTGAAACTGTAAAGGTATTAATAATGGTTGTACATAGGGTGTTTGATATAAAAATTAAAATATATCTTATTAATTTTGGAATTTCATATTTTAAATTAAATTAAATTATGTTTTTTATAAAAGTTTAACACATTTAAGAACTATATAATAAGGACACCCACAAATCTGTTTATTAGGATGATGGGAATAACGATTTATTAATCTTTTAGTAATTCATTGTAATTATTTAAATGGAGATAAGAGATGTGTGATAGATATGATCTCATATGGAGAATATTAATTATAGGTGTGTTTGATTTTGGAGCTACATAAGTGTATGCATTGATGGTTTTTGGACTATCACATACCATCCATATCAATCATATAATTATAATATATATGAATATAGGGTTACCAAATTTCATCCAAATGTTTGTTTCAAATTAGAGCTCTAGAGTTTGGATGATGTAGTTGTTCATGCGTCATTGAGATTTAAGAGGTGTTTCCTATAGCAAGATAGAAACTAGAACATCACATACATCTTCAGTAAGCTATATGTTTTTAATTAAATCATTTGACAAATGAATTGGGTTTGAGGTAATACTAGATTTAGTGGTAGCCAATTTTTGAAAAAAAATATGATAATGTTTGTAACACCCCGAGATTTTAGGAAAAATATTCTTTTAATTTCATTAATGTCTTGTGTTGTATGCTACACCAAGATTACCTTGTGTTATCTGCAACACTGTATTAGCTTGCAGTATACGCAACACTGTATTAGCTTGCACTATACGCAACACTATTCTTGGATCGTGTTACACACAATTTTGATAATAGTTATTCTACGCAACCTTGAGAATATATATATATATATATATATATTCAATGTATAAATGAAATATGGTTGGATTTGGTTATACAAAACAATGAAGGATTCTTGCACAACACACAACCCTGACTAGGCTTTCATTACACGCAATCGTGACCTTCCTCGATAGCGTGTGTTGTACTCAATACTGAGTTTTACTAAACAACGATATATTATTATAATATTATTATGAAGTAGCCGTTATGAATAGTATTAACTGAATTTTAAATTTTACAACATTATTATTCATCTTACACATTTTCTAGAACAATGTAAGAGAACAAAATATTTTTTTGGGGTAAAATAAGTATTTATCAAAAAATGTAGTTTTGTCGCCTTTTGATGGCGCTCCCACATTAAATCTAGTTTTTGACATGTTTATCAGTTAAAATTGACAAAATAAAATTCTTCTTTGGAATCAAGAAATAAAAATTTACTTTGGATAAATTTTTCATATTATTCTGGTAACTTTCATATTTTGATGAATAGTAAAAACACGCTATATTTTAATTAAAAACAACTTTTTTCATCGCAATAATTTATATGGTTAATTTATAATATTTAATGGTTTTAAATTATAAATATAATATATTTTTACCATTTAATATAATTTATGTCATTAGCATTGATTTTACGTTAAATTCGTAGGTTAAATCAATTCAATATTTTGCAATGTTTTAAAGAAAAACCCGTTCTCTTTCGACAACGGGATTAATTTTAATTTAATTTTCGAAATTTTTGTGTGTTGAATTTGGAAAAATGGATTCCATATTTGGAATCAGTGGGTCCAAATTATGTTAATATGCTACTTTTTATTTTTGGGAATTATGAATAGTAACTACGGTAAATTTTATTTACCATAGTTAATGGTAAATCGGGTAATTAAGGGTAAATATAAGATTATAAAATTACCCTAACTGTAACACCCTAAGATTTTATGAAAAATATTATTTTAATTTCATTAATTTCTTTTGTTGTATTCTACACCAAGATTACCTTGCGCTATACGCAACACCGTATTAGCTTGCAGTATACGCAACACTATTATTGGACCGTGTTACACACAATTTTGATAATAGTTATTCTACGCAACATTGAGTATATATATATATATATTAAATGTATAAATGAAATATGGTTGGATTCTGTTATACGAAACAACGAATGATTCTTTCACAACACGCAACCCTGACTTGGCTTGCATTACACGCAATCGCGACCTTCCTCGATAGCGTGTGTTGTACGCAATACCGAGTTTTAATAAACAATGTTATATTATTATAATATTGTCATGAACTAGCCGTTATAAATAGTATTAACTAAATTTTGAATTTTATAACATTATTATTCATCTTACACATTTCTAGAACATGGTATAAGAACAAAATAAATTTTTCGGGTAAAATAAGTATTTTTCAAAAAATGCAGTTTTACCGCCTTTTGATGGCGCACCCACATTAAATATAGTTTTTTACATGTTTATATGTTCAATTTGACAAAATAATATTCTTATTTTGAATCAGGATATAAAAATTTACATTAGATAATGTTTTGATATTTATCCGATAACTTTCATATTTTAATGAATAGTAAAAACACGCTATATTTTAATTAAAAACAACTTTTTTCATCGTAATATCATATGTGGATAAATTATAATATTGAATGGTTTTAAAGTATAAATAGAATATATTTTTACCATTTAATATAATGTATGTCATTAGCATTGATTTTACCTTGAATTCGTAGGCTAAATCAATTCAATCTTTTGCAATGTTTTAAAGAAAAACCCGTTTTCTTTCGACAACGGGATTAATTTTAATTTAATATCTGCATATTTTGTGTATTAAATTTGGAAAAATGGATTCCATATTTGGAATCATTGGGTCCAAATTATGTTAAAAAGCTACTTTTTATTTTTGGGAATTATGAATAGTAACTACGGTAAATTTTATTTACCATAGTTAAAGGTAAATCGGGTAATTAAGGGTAAATATAATATTTTAAAATTACCCTAAAAAATGTCAAAATAATATTGGATGACTAAAAGTCGACCCATATCACCTAAGGGTCGGATTAGAATCATTTAATGGACAATTGTCCATGAAAATAACTTAATTATTATTAAAACCAAAGAAAGTGACAACATGTCACTCTCTTAAAATCTTATAAGCATATTAATTTTAATTTAATGATAAACTTCATGAAACATCAAACATGAATAGTCTCCAGAAATCTAATGAAATTATCTACATCATATAAATTTATTTATAATTTTTAGGGATTAAATAATTATCATTAATTATGACATAATAGTGATGCAGAAATTGTTTATCTAGTGAAAAATCAAGAATATTGTTTTTATTAAACTCATAGTGACCATAAAATTCACAAATACCTAACCAAAACTTATTGGACATGTAAA
Source organism: Viscum album (assembly GCA_963277665.1). Classification (NCBI taxonomy): domain Eukaryota; kingdom Viridiplantae; phylum Streptophyta; class Magnoliopsida; order Santalales; family Viscaceae; genus Viscum; species Viscum album. The sequence continues at coordinate 303,010,571 of OY728141.1, read as the reverse complement.
TGTAAACCATAAGCATCCAATGGTCGAATATTTGACCATTTGGAGCCTTATAAAAGCGATTATTACACTTATATTATTTTATTTTAAATGATGCCAAAGTTGTCACCTTCATAATTTAATAAATATAACAATTTAAATATTGTGATTTTAAGATGATAAATTCGAGTAGAAGTATTATTGTGAAAGTTAATATATTTATCTTCATCATAGGATTTTATTTTAAATTTTTATACAACAAATAAGTATATTAAATAATTATACAAAAATGATGTAGTAATTATTTTGTTAAGAGATAAACCAAATAAATGGTTTTAAAAATAATAAAATAAATATTATATGAACTATTTAATGTGATACACTAATTTTATAGATACATATGAACTTTTATTAATATATTAAAGCTTTTAGTTCGAACATATCTTCTGTATATATTTTATTTAAATTCAAATAAATGAATAGTGTCAAAATTGACACTATTGTTATTTTACAAAAATAACATATTATAAAATTGTTTAAAAATCACAAAAATATTTAAAAATTAGAAATTTATATTTATATGGTCTATAATGTTATAAAGTAAACAATTATGGTAAATTCACAACAAATAAGTAATTATTTGTTATAATTTAAAATTTAGAATTTTTTTACCACAAATAAACTTAAATAGATTAAATAAGGATAAATCACAATGATAAGGTTTAAAATAAGATCCAAACATGTCTAAATTTGATTGGTTGATTAGATTACAACCCTATATCATCAAATCTTCGAATATGAGTCATTTTTGGTGGTTTTTAAGTGGGGTTATATTTATTATAAATTAATATTTTTAAGAATTCCTAAGGTGCCCCTCTCCTCCCTTATAAAAGGACACCTCCTCCCCCTCCTCCTCACACCAATTTGAGCTCTCAATCTCGGCCAACCCCTGAAAAAATCTCTTCTCCACTTCCCTAGAAACATCCTAGAGGTTCTGGTATTCCTCAAAGACCAATTTTAGTGCCCTAAGAGGAGGTCTCAAAGAGGCGCTTCAAAGAAGAGGTAATTACCGTTACCAATTCTTTCATCTTTATTTCTTCTTCCACTTCTTCTTATTAGGTTGTTTCATTATGAAGTAACAACATCAGTATCACTCATATACTGATATGTTATTATAAGTATGAAACAACCCTATTTCACCATCTATCCATCCTACGGAGAAAGAAATCATCGCGCGTGCGTACGTACGGAATACCGTCTCCACGCCGCGGTGTAATCTATTTTCCACCATCACCTTACATGGATGGGTATAATGGTGTAAAGAATAACTATACATAGTTATTACAACATCATATTGATTCTGATATATTGTATAATCCACTCCAATTCAATTCAATATTTATGGAAATGATATCATCGCTCGTGCGTACGTACGGACTACCGTCTCCACGACGCGATGAGATTCATTCTCCATGTTAACCATTTAAGAATGATTATAAAGTATATATAAGAAATAATAATGAAATATATGAAATTATAAAGCTACTGGATTTATGTATATATATATGTATGTCAACTACTTACTTCCATTCAAGACAATAAGGAAAGGAAAACATCGTTCATGCGTACGTACGGACTACCGTCTCCATGAACGGTGTTTTTCATTTCATTTATCTATCTATTATATATATATATACTGAATATATATGATATATAAATCATATTTTATATTCTGGAAGTAAGTAAATCATGATATAAGTAATAATAATGTCAAGAACAACAAGTCAAAACACCTACGATAAATGAAACGATTTTACCCAAAACGCTTCTTTAACATGGAATTTACAACAGAACGGGTAATATAATGTCATAAGTGAACAATATATGATATCATAACAATGAATATGATTCTGGAATAATTCAATAACATGATTTAAATCATTATACAGGAGGTTTGGACACTTACAAATCAAGTCGGACATAAGGTAAGGCAAAATATCACAATCTCATTTTTATCTGAGATTGTTTATACTTTGGTATTTACTGAGGTGTATTTTATCATCCACATCCATGTTTCATCAATATGTAATATTATTTCCATCCACCTACAATTGTTTAAATCCATTTTTACCCTTCGGTGAGTTTTTAGTAATATCTATGAAACGAATCTTTTGTCGTATGAGGTACCTTTTGACTTTTCCGACAAAAGTACGAAGAATGTTTTTTTTAACTTATACGGCATGAATGGATTTCTAAGAAAATTATTTCCAAGAAGATTCCTTTACAAGTATTAAAGTTTATTTTTAATCAACTTCTTTTAGTTTAAAATTGTATGACATGTTAAGAAAGGAAAAGTGTTTTTGAAGTAGAAAGGATATTTTCCTCAAGAATGAAGTTCAAGTATTTTATCAAAATTATTTTCCATCTAAGATAATAAAAGGGTTCTGTTTTTATCCATATTATTACATGGATTTTATTATGTTGTGATGGAAACATTTTTATGAATTCCTTTATCTTATATGAATAGTTTTATGATGTCATGTTGTTTAAGAATCCCATTTTTATTACATGGGTTATGCGATGATGTATGATTTATGATTATGTGGCACACATAAGAAAGGATTCATTATAAGATGGGTGGGAACTATATCTCCCTCCAATGCATTGGGTAAAGATTTTATATCTCATGAGATAGACAGGGCTGGAACGCTAGGTTATACCGGTTCAGTGAAACCAGACTGAAACGAGGGTTACTCGATTCAGAAACGGTCTTTGTCCACTAAGATAGTCTTGGCAATGAGTCTTGACTAACAAGAAATGATTTTCTATGATTATATGTGTATGACACAAAGTTTAATGTTTTATGTTATGATTATTGGGATTTCATTTCACTACTATGATTTATCCCATGTTATGAAATTATACTCTCTTTTGCAGGTTAAGATTTCCAAAATGTTATGTTCTTATGAATATGATGTGATTGATTTTTCTTTTGTTTACCCTTAATGAGCATTTGAGCTCACCCTTTTATGTTTTCTTTTCCCCAGGATATAAAGAAAGGTTTTAGGTATAAAAAAAAGGGAAGATCTTTATGGGAGATATTGAAGATCTTTCACCACGATTAGAAGATTACGTTCCGAGTTTCCAAAGACACTAAACTATTACGATCCTTGTGTGTGTGTTTTTGTTATGTACTAAGTATTCCGCAAAAGTAATGTAATGTCCATGTACGTCAGGCTTCGGGTCTCTACAGTTGGTATCAGAGGCAAAGGAGGTAGGAATGTATCCGATCCTTGGGAACTCTCACATGTGAGCGTTGGACGAAGCATGGCTCTCCGCCCAAGGGCTTCATGTGGAAATGGCTACCACTGGGGATGGTGGTGTGTCCCGCCCAGGGGGTGTAGCTTCCCATGGAGTGCCCTGATAGGTATCAATTATAGTCCACTGGAAGTAATTCCAGACCGCTACAGTTGGTATCAGAGGAAAGGTTTAGTCAACTTTTGGAAACTAGGATGCGAGAACTTTAGTGAGATCCCTAGAGATATTTCTAAGGTATGTCTAGGGATGTCCCTAAGGTTAAGTATACGTATAGGTTATAGTACTAGAATTATGCTAACGATCATAGAATTAAACCTAAGATGTTAGATATTGAAGGTACTCCCCCTTTATTATGTTGTTTTCCCTAGCATGATTTTTGCCTCTCACACTATTCTTTTTGGGTTTTAGAAAATGGCTGGAAACAAGATGATTCACGATAATGGAGGATATGATGGACAATGGAATGATATTTTTCATGAGAAACCAAATGAAATGGGATTTGGAAGTCCAAACATCATTATTATGCCGAATCAGAAATCTCATAATATGATCAATAAAGTAAAATTTGGTAAGTTTCCTGACTCGGCTAATAAGAGAAAGATGGAGTTTCATGATGATCATAGAGGAAAGAAAGTTCAATTTTCCCTATGTAAATCATGTGGGAAGAGGCATCAAGGAGAATGTTTCAAAGGAACTGGAAGATGATTTGGGTGTGGAAAAGAAGGACACAAAGCCAGTAAGTGCAAAGGAAAAGGTTCAGTTAACACCAGGGATGAAGATAATGGTATTGCTATGACATCAACAATGGTTAAATGTTTTAAATGTGGAATGTACGGGCATTATGCAAACCAATTCCCTAAGGGAAAGTCTAATGAAGAGATTCAGTATGGTCATATGGGTAGTATTTATGTTGATGATGATGAAGAGACTACAAATGATATGTGAGATGAAAGAATTGTTGAAGCTCGGTCAATGGTTTAAGAATGTAGTGGAATGATGACATGTTTATCATGTGTAATGTTGTATAAGTAATCTCATGGTACTATGGAATAAAGAGACATCTAAGGATTATTACACTGTTGTCCTTCCTTGAGTTTTGAAAGTGTATGATTAATGGTACAAGTATCCATGAAAGGTTATTCAGATATTTTTGGAATGTAGATGATATGTGCATAATGAAGGGAAAAGGAGAAAATGAAATGTTTGACAGTATTCATGAGCTCATGATTGATGTAAGGACTAAGTGATATCATGTTTTGAGTATATAGAATTTTGAGGATTTTAGTATGTGAAAAGTGTTAACTTTTAACTGCATTCAAGTTTTCACTACGGTTCAATGGGTATTCAAGAGAATATATTATTAAGGCCTTTGAATGTTTGGAATGTGACCAACAAAACATATCTTATTATATATGGGGATCGACGATGGTGTTAAATCTCTGGTAATCGTTTTCACAATGTTATGAGAGTGGACTGCAGTATTATCGATAAGCCTAAAGATTGGAATGGACATAAGTTAGTATTGTTTAAGGATAGAAGTTTTCTCGATATTATTGATGGGATGATATAGTAATATAGTTTTAGAAAAAGGACGACCTGCAGGACGGGCGACAGCCCATCGCGTCGGACAAGGATATGGGAATCGAACCTACAACCGAAGTGCGACTGGCCTTTATCGCCTACCACGGGCCTACAGGAAATCCCTGTTTAGTAGAAACTAGTTTTATTATATTAAGCAGTATGATATATGAAGTATAAGTCCATTTTAGGAACCATATATGATTAATCTCACTATAGACCGACTTATGTATATAATTTTTGCTAACCTTTTGTTTGAGACAGATGGAATGACCCGTCGTTCTATCACATAATCTACTAACACTTCACGAATAACAAATTCAACTTCATTTATTTAAGAGATGAAGTGGAAATTGTTCAAGGCATGAACAACAGTGAGATTGTACCAAAATAAAGAAAGTATTTATTCTAATTCAAATTTTCAACTTTAGGGAAATGATCTTGAAAACCAAAAATGTTTTCCTAGTGATCTTATACCTGATGAATCGGATGGTACCTTAGATCGTCACAAATTTATGGATTTGTGATTGTTGGCTTTTCCATAGCCATGTTCTCTACCACTCTCCATCAGAACATGATGGTTAGATTTTTCTTCCATATCCATATTTTCACCTATGTGGAAACCCAGTGATTAGTTTATTTGGATAACCGTTACGTTTCATACTTTTGTTTTTAAAGATTGGTTTTGATATTCCTTTTTACGATGTGGGTTTCTATTAAAGAAACTTTCTAATAGTAAACCAATCATAACCCCGATGAATTTTGAGGGCGAAATTCATTTTAAGGGGGGTAGAATGTAACACCCTGAGATTTTATGAAAAATATTATTTTAATTTCATTAATTTCTTTTGTTGTATTCTACACCAAGATTACCTTGCGCTATATGCAACAACGTATTAGCTTGCAGTATACGCAACACTATTCTTGGATCGTGTTACACACAATTTTGATAATAGTTATTCTACGCAACATTGAGTATATATATATATATATATATATATTAAATGTATAAATGAAATATGGTTGGATTCTGTTATACGAAACAACGAAGGATTATTTCACAACACGCAACCCTGACTTGGCTTGCATTACACGCAATCGCGACCTTCCTCGATAGCGTGTGTTGTACGCAATACCGGGTTTTAATAAACAATGTTATATTATTATAATATTGTCATGAACTAGCCGTTATAAATAGTATTAACTAAATTTTGAATTTTATAACATTATTATTCATCTTACACATTTCTAGAACATGGTATAAGAACAAAATAAATTTTTCGGGTAAAATAAGTATTTTTCAAAAAATGCAGTTTTACCGCCTTTTGATGGCGCACCCACATTAAATATAGTTTTTGAAATGTTTATATGTTCAATTTGACAAAATAATATTCTTATTTTGAATCAGGATATAAAAATTTACATTAGATAAAGTTTTGATATTTTTCCGATAACTTTGATATTTTAATGAATAGTAAAAACACGCTATATTTTAATTAAAAACAACTTTTTTCATCGTAATATATTATGTGGATAAATTATAATATTGAATCGTTTTAAAGTATAAATAGAATATATTTTTACCATTTAATATAATGTATGTCATTAGCATTGATTTTACCTTGAATTCGTAGGTTAAATCAATTCAATCTTTTGCAATGTTTTAAAGAAAAACCCGTTTTCTTTCGACAACGGGATTAATTTTAATTTAATTTCTGCATATTTTGTGTATTGAATTTGGAAAAATGGATTCCATATTTGGAATCAGTGGGTCCAAATTATGTTATTAAGCTACTTTTTATTTTTGGGAATTATAAATAGTAACTACGGTAAATTTTATTTACCATAGTTAAAGGTAAATCGGGTAATTAAGGGTAAATATAATATTTTAAAATTACCCTAAAAAATGTCAAAATCCTATTGGATGACTAAAAGTCGACCCATATCACCTAAGGGTCGGATTAGAATCATTTAATGGACAATTTTCCATGAAAATAACTTAATTATTATTAAAACCAAAGAAAGTGACAACATGTCACTCTCTTAAAATCTTATAAGAATATTAATTTTAATTTAATGATAAACTTCATGAAACTTCAAACATGAATAGTCTCCAGAAATCTAATGAAATTATATACATCATATAAATTTATTTATAATTTTTAGGGATTAAATAATTATCATTAATTATGACATAATAGTGATGCAGAAATTGTTTATCTAGTGAAAAATCAAGAATATTGTTTTTATTAAACTCATAGTGACCATAAAATTCACAAATACCTAACAAAAACTTATTGGACATGTAAATGTAAACCATAAGCATCCAATGGTCGAATATTTGACCATTTGGAGCCTTATAAAAGCGATTATGACAATTATATTATTTTATTTTAAATGATGCCAAAGTTGTCACCTTCATAATTTAATAAATAAAACAATTTAAATATTGTGATTTTAAGATGATAAATTCGAGTATAAGTATTATTGTGAAAGGTAATATATTTATCTTCATCATAGGATTTTATTTTAAATTTTTATACAATAAATAAGTATATTAAATAATTATACAAAAATGATGTAGTAATTATTTTATTAAGAGATAAACCAAATAAATGGTTTTAAAAATAATAAAATAAATATTATATGAACTATTTAATGTGATACACTAATTTTATAGATACATGTGACCTTTTATTAATATATTAAAGCTTTTAGTTCGAACATATCTTCTGTATATATTTTATTTAAATTCAAATAAATGAATAGTGTCAAAATTGACACTTTTGTTATTTTACAAAAATAACATATTATAAAATTGTTTAAAAATCACAAAAATATTTAAAAATTATAAATTTATATTTATATGGTATATAATGTTATAATGTAAACAATTATGGAAAATTCACAACAAATAAGTAATTATTTGTTATAATTTAAAATTTAGAATTTGTTTACCACAAATAAACTTAAATAGATTAAATAAGGATAAATCAAAATGATAAGGTTTAAAATAAGATCCAAACATGTCTAAATTTTAATGGTTGATTAGATTACAACCCTATCTCATCAAATCTTCGAATATGAGTCATTTTTGGTGGTTTTTAAGTGGGGTTAGATTTATTATAAATTAATATTTTTAAGAATTCCTAAGGTGCCCCTCTCCTCCCTTATAAAAGGACACCTCCTCCCCCTCCTCCTCAGACCAATTTGAGCTCTCAAGCTCTGCCAACCCCTGCCAAAATCTCTTCTCCACTTCCCTAGAAAAATACTATAGGTTCTGGTCTTCCTCAAAGACCAATTTTAGTGCCCTAAGAGGAGGTCTCAAAGAGGCGCTTCAAAGAATAGGTAATTACCGTTACCAATTCTTTCATCTTTATTTCTTCTTCCAATTATTCTTATTAGGTTGTTTCATTATGAAGTAATAACATCAGTATCACTCGTATACTGATATGTTATTATAAGTATGAAACAACCCTATTTCACCATCTATCCATCCTACGGAAAAAGATATCATCGCGCGTGCGTACGTACGGAATACCGTCTCCACGCCGTGGTGTAATCTATTTTCCACCATCACCTTACATGGATGGGTATAATGGTGTAAAGAATAACTATACATAGTTATTACAACATCATATTGATTCTGATATATTGTATAATCCACTCCAATTCAATTAAATATTTATGGAAATTATATCATCGCTCGTGCGTACGTACGGACTACCGTCTCCACGACGCGATGAGATTCATTCTCCATGTTAACCATTTAAGAATGATTATAAAGTATATATAAGAAATAATAATGAAATATATGACATTATAAAGCTACTGGATTTATGTATATATATATGTATGTCATCTACTTATTTCCATTCAAGACAATAAGGAAAGGAAAACAGCGTTCATGCGTACGTACGGACTACCGTCTCCAGGAACAGTGTTTTTCATTTCATTTATCTATCTATTATATATATATATATATATATACTGAATATATATGATATATAAATCATATTTTATATTCTGGAAGTAAGTAAATCATGATATAAGTAATAATGATGTCAAGAAAAACAAGTCAAAAGACCTACGATAAATGAAACGATTTTACCCAAAACACTTCTTTAACATGGAATTTACAAAAGAACGGGTAATATAATGTCATAAGTGAACAATATATGATATAATAACAATGAATATGATTCTGGAATAATTCAATAACATTATTTAAATCATTATACAGGAGGTTTGGACACTTACAAAGCAAGTCGGACATAAGGTAAGGGAAAATATCACAATCTCATTTTTATCCGAGATTGTTTATACTTTGGTATTTACTGGGTTGTATTTTATCATCCACATCCATGTTTCATCAATATGTAATATTATTTCCATCCACCTACAATTTTTTAAATCCATTTTTACCTTTCGGTGAGTTTTTAGTAATATCTATGAAAGGAATCTTTTGTCGTATGAGGTACTTTTTGACTTTTCCGACAAAAGTACGAAGAATGTTTTTTTAACTTATACGGCATGAATGGATTTCTAAAAAAATTATATCCAAGAAGCTTCCTTTACAAGTATTCAAGTTTATTTTTAATCAACTTCTTTTAGTTTAAAATTGTATGACATGTTAAGAAAGGAAAAATGTTTTTGAAGTAGAAAGGATATTTTCCTCAAGAATGAAGTTCAAGTATTTTATCAAAATTATTTTCCATCTAAGATAATAAAAGGGTTCTGTTTTTATCCATATTATTACATGGATTTGATTATGTTGTGATGGAAACATTTTTATAAATTCCTTTATCTTATATGAATTGTTTTATGATGTCATGTTGTTTAAGAATCCCATTTTTATTACATGGGTTATGCGATGATGTATGATTTATGATTAGGTGGCACACATAAGAAAGGATTCATTATAAGATGGGTGGGACCTATATCTCCCTCCAATGCATTGGGTAAAGATTTTATATCTCATGAGATAGATAGGGCTGGAATGGTAGGTTATACCGGTTCAGTGAAACAGGACTGAAACGAGGGTTACTCGATTCAGAAAGGGACTTTGTCCACTAAGATAGTCTTGGCAATGAGTCTTGACTAACACGAAATGATTTTCTATGATTATGTGTGTATACCACAAAGTTTAATGTTTTAACTTATGATTATTGGGATTTAATTTCACTACTATGATTTATCCCATGTTATGAAATTATACTCTCTTTTGCAGGTTAAGATTTCCAAAATGTTATGTTCTTATGAATATGATGTGATTGATTTTTCTTTTATTTACCCTTACTGAGCATTTGAGCTCACCCTTTTATGTTTTCTTTTCCCCAGGATATAAAGAATGGTTTTAGGTATTAAAAAAAAGGGAAGATCTTTATGGGAGATATTGAAGATCTTTCACCACGATTAGAAGATTACGTTCCGGGTTTCCAAAGACACTAAACTATTACGATCCTTGTGTGTGTGTTTTTGTTATGTACTAAGTATTCCGCAAAAGTAATGTAATGTCCATGTACGTCAGGCTTCGGGTCTCTACACTAACAGTTGGAAAAATCTTATTGGATGACTAAAAGTAGACCCATATCACCTAAGGGTCAGATTATATTCATTTAATGGACTTTTTCCATGAAAATAATTTAATTATTATTAAAACCAAAGAAAGTGACAACATGTCACTCTCTTAAATATTATAAGTATAATAATTTTAAGTTAGTGATAAACTTCATGAAACCTAGAAAATTAATAGTTTCCAGAAATCTAACAAAATTATCAACATCATGAGAATTTATTTAGAATTTTTTTGGTATTAAATAATTATCATTAATTGTGACACAATAGTGATGCAGAAATTATTTATCAAGTGAAAAATCAAGAATATAGTTATTATTAAACTAATAGTGACCATAAAAGGCACAAAACCCTGAACAAAACTTATTGGTCATGTAAATTTAAACTGTAATCATACAATGGTCTAATATTTGACCATTTGTTGTCTTATACAATCAATTATGACAATTATATTATTTTATTCTAAATGATGCCAAAGTTGTCACCTTCATAATTTAATAAATATAAAAATTTAAATATTTTGATTTTAAGATTATAAATTAGAGTAAAAGTATTATTGTGAAATTTAATAGATTTATCTTAATCACATGATTTTATTTTTAATTTTTATGCGAAAAATAAGTATATTAAATAATTATACAAAAATGTTGTAATTATTTTATTAAGAGATAAACCAAATAAATGGTTTTAAAAATAATAAAATAAATATTATATGAACCATTTAATATGCTCCACTAATTTTGTAGATACATATGACCTTTGTTTAATCTGTTAAAGAATTTATTTCAAACATATACTCTGTATATATTTTATTTAAATTCAAATAAATGAATAGTGTAAAAATTTGCACTATTGTTATTCTATAAAATAACATATTATAAAATTGTTTAAAAAGTCACAAAAATATTTAAAAATTATAAATTTAAATTTATATGGTCTAAAATGTTATAAATTATCCAATTATGGACAATTCACAACAAATAATTAATTATTTTTTGTAATTTATGTTGTAGAATGTTATTACCACAAATAAAATTAAATTGATTAAATAAGGATAAGTCAAGTTGAAAATGTTTAAAATAAATTCCTAACATGTCTAAATTTTATTGTTTGATGAGATTACAACCTTATATCATCTAATATTTGTATATGAGTCATTTTTTAAGTCTTTATGTGAGGTTTGGATTTAATATAAATTAATATTTTCTTATATTTCCAAAGGTGCCCCTCTTCTCCCTTATAAAAGGGCACCTCCTCCCTCTCTTCCTCACACCAAATTGAGCCTTAAATCTCGGACAACCCCTGCCCAATAATCTTCTCCACTTCCCTAGAAACATCCTAGAGGTCCTGGCCTTCTTCAAAGACCAATTTTAGTGCCCTAAGAGGAGGTCTTAAAGAGGCGCTTCAAAGAAGAGGTAATTTCCGTCACCGATTCTTTCACCTTTATTTTTTCTTCCAATTCTTCTTCATAGGTTGTTTCATTATGAAGTAATAACATAAGTATCACTCATATACTGATATGTCATTATATTTATGAAACAACCATATTTCACCATCTATCCATCCTACGGAAAACGAAATCACCGCGCGTGCGTACGTACAGAATACCGTCTCCACGCCGTGGTGTAATCTATTTTCCACCACCACCATACATGGATGGGTATAATGGTGTAAATAATAACTATATATGATTATTGTAAATTGATATTGATTCTATAATAGTATACATACATTCCAATAAAATTTCATGATCATGGGAACGATATCATCACTCGTGCGTACGTACAGAATACCATCTCCACGATGCAATGAGATTCATTCTCAATGATTTACCATTCACAAATGATTATAAATTATCTATAATAAGTAATCATGAAATATATGACATAATAATGATACTTTATTTATGTATATATATATTTATGTCATCGAATTAATTCCATTCAATTCAATGAGGAAACGAAAACAACATTCATGCATACGTACGGCCTACCGTCTCCATGAATGGTGTATTTCTTTCCATTTATAGATCGATTATATATATGTATATTATGAATATATATTATATATAAATCATTTTTTACATTCTAGATGTAAGTAATCATGATCTAAGTAATCATATGAATAATTACAAGTCAAAACACGGACGACAAATGAAACGATTTTACCCAAAACGCTCTTTAACATGGAATTTACAAAAGAACGGGTAATATAAAGTCATAAGTGAACCATATATGATATCATAACAATTAATATGATTCTGTAATAAGTAAATAACTTTATTTAAATCATTATTCAAGAGGATTGGATACGTACAAAGCATATCAGACCTAAGGTAAGGGATAATTTTGCAAATCTCATTTTTATCCGAGATTTCTTATTCATAAGTATTTACTGGGGCTATTTCTATCATCCATGTCCATGTTTTATAAAAGTGTTTTCATGTATGTTAAAATTAATTTTTACCCATTTTGACTTTTACTATATGGTATGTAAGGAATCTTTCTTTTGTTTATGTTACGAGGTACCTTTTTGACTTTTCCGGCAAAAGTACGAGAAGAATGTTTGTTTTAACTTATACGGCACGAATAGATTTTTACGGTTTTATAAAGAATTATTTTCATTAAGATACTCCAAAATATTTCATGACTATTTTCAACAAAATCCTTTTCTTTTAAAATTGCATGATGTTTTGTGAAAAGAAATTGATTTTGAAAAATAAAGGATACTTTCCTCAAGAATTAATTTCAAGTGTTTTATCAAAACCATTTTCTATTTAAGTTGAAATTATTTCATATTTGTATGTTTCAAGTATAATGTCTCTATGATACACATGGTTTCAATTTTCTTATGATAAAATATCCATTTGTTTTATAGGGATTATGTGATGATGGGATGATGTTTATGAAACCCATTTTATTCTTTGGGTTATGATGAATGTTTTATGTATATTTTGTGGCACAAGTAAGAATGATTTCACTATGAGATGGGCGTGACCTATATATCCCTCTAATGCATTGGGTAAAGATTTTATATCTCATGTGATAGACATGGCTGGAACGGTAAGATAATCTGGTTCAGTGTTACAGGACTGAAAGGAGGAGTGAAGTCGATTCAGAATGGGACTTTGTCCACTAATATGGTCTTTGTAGAAATTCCTTGGCTACTATGGAAATCATTACATGTTCTTAAGGGATGCTACAATTAAATGTTTTATTCCCATGCTATTTTATCATGGTTTATGTTCCATTATGATCTATTCCTTATGTACTTCCATGTTTTATGTCGTTTCTCATGATTTTTATGTTTAAACATTATGTTCATGTTTTTAAAATCAAATGTATATGGTATGTTTTATTTTATCCACGATTACCCTTACTGAGCATTTGATCTCACCCTTTTTATGTTTTATTTTCCCCCAGGATCAAAAGAAAGGTTTTAGGTAAGGAAACAAAAAGTGGAAGATCTTTATGGGAGATGTTGAAGATCTTTCACCATGATTAGAAGATTACGTTCCATGTTTCCAAAGACACTAAACTATTACGGTCCTTGTGTGTCTGTTTTTGTTATGTATTAAGTATTCCGAAAAAGTAATGTATTGTCCATGTACGTCAAGCTTCGAGTCTCTACAGTTGGTATCAGAGGGTGGTTTAGTCAACCTTTGGAAACTAGGATGTGAAAACGTTAGTTAGATCCCTAGAAATATTTCTAAGTATGTCTAGGGATGTCCCTAAGGATAAGTATACATATAGGATATAGTCCTAAAACTATGGTAATGATCTTATAATTTAACCTAAGAAGTTAGATATTGTGGGTACTCCCCCTTTACTATGTTGTTTTCTCTAGCATGATTTTTGCCTCTCACAGAATTCTTTTTGTGTTTTAGTTAATGGAGGGAACCAGAAAGAATTCGGTTAACATTGAATCCAATGGACAAATTGGTGACTATGAGAAACAAAATTGTGTAATGCCTAGAGAGAAAGATATTGTGATTATGCCGAATCATTCACCGCGATATATGATTAACAAGGTGAAATTTAGTCGTATGACTTATTCATTAAATAAGTGGAATAAAAACTTTTATACATGTTCGCATGTTTAGGAGCATAAAGAAAGGAAGATTGAGATTTCTAAATAAGCGAAGAAGAACCTTGAGGAATACCTTAAATGGAGGGACATATGTTATCTGTGTGGAGAAAAGGGTCATAGAGTGATATACTGTAATGGAGTTCAATGTCTTATTTGTGGAGAACATGTGAATTACCTAACTCAATGCCCTGACCTAAAAAGTTACTTCTAAATCAAGGAAGGAATTATTCCAGGACAATCATTGAAGAGGATGGATTGAAGTGTTTATTTATTGGTAATCAAGAATAATGTGGTTGAGGTACTTTTATGGATTTTTAGAATATTTTTGTATTAGTCTATTGTGGTTTTCAATAATTTTATGGTACTGGTAACCATGGAAAGTGATTGAGATATTTTTGGAAAAAGATGATATGCGCATAATGAAGGGATAAGGACAAATGAAATGTTTGACAGTATTCATGAGCTCATGATTGATATAAGGACTAAGTGATATCATGGTTTGAGTATATAGAATTTTGAGGATTTTGGTAAGTGGAATGTGTTAACTTTTAACTTCATTCAGGTTTTCACTAAGGTTCAATGGGTATTAATTTTTCAAGAGAATACATGATTAAGGCCTTCGAATGTTTGGAATGTGACCAACAAGACATATCTTATGATATATGGGGATCAACAATGGTATTAAATATCTGGTAATCATTTTCACTATATTATGAGAGTGGACTGCAGTATTATGGATAAGCCTAATGATTGGAATGGATTATGTTGGACATAAGATAGTGTTGTTTAAGGATAGAAGGTTTTTCGATACTATTGATGGGATGTTATAGTAATATAGTTTTACAAAAAGGACAACCTACAGGACGGGCGACAGCCCATCGCGTCGGACAAGGCTGTGGGAATCGAACCCACAACCGAAGTGCGACTTTCCTTTATCGCCTACCACTGGCCTACAGGAAGTCCCTGGTTAGTAGAAACTAGTTTTATTTTATTAAGCGGTATGATATATGAAGTATAAGTTCATTTTTGGAACCATAGATGATTAATCTAACCATAAGATGGACTTATAACTTTTTCTAACCTTTTTTTGAAAGAGATGGAATGACCCATCATTCTATCACATGATCTACTAACACTTCACAAATAACAAATTCAACTTCATTTCTTTAAGGGATGAAGTGTAAATTGTTCAATTCACGAACAACAGTGAGATTTTACCAAAATCATGCAAGTATTTCTTTTAATTAATCAACATTAGGGAAATGATCTTGAAAACCAAAAATGTTGTCCTAGTTCCCTTATATCTGATGAATCAGATGGTACCTTAGATCATCACAAATCAATAGCTTTGTGATTGTTGGCTTTTTCATAGCCATGTTCTCTACCACTCTACATCAGTACTTGATGGTTAGATTTTTCTTCCATATCCATATCTTCACCTATGTTCTCCTACGTCGAATCCCAGTGATAGCTTAATTTGGGTAACCATTACATTTCATACTTTAGTTTTTAAATCCATGTTTTGGTATTCCTTTTTAAGATGTGGGTTTCTATTAAACAATCTTTCAAGTAGTAAACCATTTATAACCCCGAAGAATTTCAAGGGAGAAATTCATTTTAAGGGGGGTAGAATATAACACCCCGAGATTTTATGAAAAATATTCTTTTAATTTCATTAATGTCTTGTTTTTTATGCTACACCAAGATTACCTTGCGCTATACGCAACACCGTATTAGCTTGCAGTATACACAACACTATTCATGGATCGTGTTACACACAATTTTGATAATAGTTATTCTACGCAACATTGAGTATATATATATATATCTTCAATGTATAAATGAAATATGGTTGGATTCTTTTATATGAAAAAATGAAGGATTCTTGCACAACACGCAACCCTGACTTGGCTTGCATTACACGCAATCTCGACCTTTCTCGATAGCGTGTGTTGTACGCAATACCGGGTTTTACTAAACAACGATATATTATTATAATATTATTATAAACTAGCCGTTATGAATAGTATTAACTGATTTTTAAATTTTACAACATTATTATTTATATTACACATTTTCTAGAACATGGTAAGAGAACAAAATAAATTTTTTTGGGTAAAATAAGTATTTATAAAAAAATGCAGTTTTTCCGCCTTTTGATGGCGCACCCACATTAAATCTAGTTTTTTACATATTTATAAGATAAATTTTACAAAATAAAATTTTTCTTTGGAATCAAGAAATAAAAATTTACTTTGGATAAAATTTTCATATTATTCTGGTAACTTTCATATTTTGATTATTAGTAAAAACACGCTATATTATAATTAAAAACAAATTTTTTCATCCCAATAATTTCTATGGATAAATTGTAATATTGAATGGTTTTAAAGTATAAATAGAATATATTTTTACCATTTAATATAATGTATGTCATTAGCATTGATTTTACATTAAATTCGTAGGATAAATCCATTCAATCTTTTGCAATGTTTTAAAGAAAAGCCCATTTTCTTTCGACAACGGGATTAATTTTAATTTAATTTCTGCAACTTTTGTGTATTAAATTAAGAAAAAAGGATTCCATATTTGGAATCAGTGGGTCCAAATTATGTTAATAAAATACTTTTTATTTTTTGGGAATTATGAATAGTAACGACGGTAAATTTTATTTACCATAGTTAAAGGAAAATCGGGTAATTAAGGGTAAATATAAGATTATAAAATTACCCTAACACCTGGAAAAATCCTATTGGATGACTAAAAGTCGACCCATATCACCTAAGGGTCAGATTAGATTCATTTAATGGACTTTTTTCCATGAAAATAATTTAATTATTATTAAAACAAAAGAAAGTGACAACATGTCACTCTCTTAAATATTTTAAGTATAATAATTTTATGTTAGTGATAAACTTCATGAAACTTCGAAAATTAATAGTCTCCAGCAATCTAACAAAATTATCTACATCATGAAAATTTATTTAGAATTATTTGGGATTAAATAATTATTATTAATTGTGACACAATAGTGATGCAGAAATTATTTATCTACTGAAAAATCATGAATATAGTTTTTATTAAACTAATAGTGACCATAAAAGGCACAAAACCCGGGAAAAAAATTATTGGCCATGTAAATGTAAACTGTAATCATCCAATCGTCAAATATTTGACCATTTGGAGTCTTATAAAAGCAATTATGAAACTTATATTATTTTATTCTAAATGATGCCAAATTTGTAACCTTCATAATTTAATAAATTAAAAAATTTAAATATTGTGATTTTAAGGTGATAAACTCGAGTAAAAGTATTATTGTGAAATTTAATGGATTTATCTTCATCATAGGATTTTTTTTAATTTTTATGCAACAAATAAGTATATTTAATAATTATACAAAAATTTGTAATAATTATTTTATTAAGAGATAAACCAAATAAATTGTTTTAAAAATAATAAAATAAATATTATATGAACTATTAAATATGCTCCACTAATTTTCTAGATACATATGACCTTTGGTTAATATATTAAAGATTTTATATCGAACATATACTCTGTATATATTTTATTTAAATTCAAATAAATGAATAGTGTCAAAATTGACACTATTGTTATTTTATAAAATAACATATTATAAAATTGATTAAAAAATCACAAAAATATTTAAAAATTATAAATATAAATTTATATGGTCTAAAATGTTATAAATTATCCAATTATGGAAAATTCACAACAAATAAGTAATTATTTGTTATAATTTAAGATTTTGAATGTTATTACCACAAATAAAATTAAATTGATTAAATAAGGATAAATCAAGTTGATTATGTTTAAAATAAATTCCTAACATGTCTAAATTTTATTGGTTGATGAGATTACAACCTTATCTCATCTAGTATTTGGATATGAGTAATTTTGGATGTTTTTATGTGAGGTTTGGATTTAATATAAATTAATATTTTCTTATATTTCCAAAGGTTCTCCTCTCCTCCCTTATAAAAGGCCACCTCCTCCCTCTCTTCCTCACACCACTTTGAGCCTTCATGATCGGCCAAAACCTGCCCAATTATCTTCTCCACTTCCCTAGAAACATCCTAGAGGTCCTGGTCTTCTTCAAAGACCAATTTTAGTGCCCTAAGAGGAGGTCTCAAAGAGGCGCTTCAAAGAAGAGGTAATTTCCGTTACCGATTCTTTCACCTTTATTTATTCTTCACATTCTTCTTCTTAGGTTGTTTCATTATGAAGTAATAACATCAGTATCACTCATATACTGATATTTTATTATATTTATGAAACAACCATATTTCACCATCTATCCATCCCACGGAAAACGAAATCACTGCGCGTGCGTACGTATGGAATACCATCTCCACGCCGTGGTGTAATATATTTTCCAACACCACCTTACATGGATAGGAATAATGGTGTAAATAATAACTATATATGATTATTGTAAAGTGATATTGATTCTGTAATAGTATACATACACTCCAATAAAATTCCATGATCATGGGAATGATATCATCGCTCGTGCGTACATACGGGATACCGTCTCCAAGACGCAATGAGATTCATTCTCAATGATTAACCATTCATAAATGATTATAAAGTATATATAATAAGTAATCATGAAATATATGACATAATAATTATATTTTATTTATGTATATAAATATATGTATGTCTTCCAATTAATTCCATTCAGTTCAATGAGGAAACGAAAACAACGTTCATGCGTACGTACGGCCTACCGTCTCCATGAACTGTGTATTTCTATCCATTTATGGATCTTTTATATATATGTATATTATGAATATATATTATATATAAATCATGTTTTACATTTTGGATGTAATTAATCATGATCTATGTAATCATATAAATAATTACAAGTCAAAACACGGATGATAAATGAAACGATTTTACCCAAAATGATCTTTAACATGGAATTTACAAAATAACGGTTAATATAAAGTCATAAGTGAACCATATATGATATCATAACAATTAATATGGTTCTTTCGTAAGTCAATAACATTATTTAAATCATTATATATGAGGTTCGGATACGTACTAAGCATATCAAACCTAAGGTAAGGGATAATTTTTCAAATCTCATTTTTATCCCAGATTGCTTATTTGTAAGTATTTACTGGGGCTATTTCTATCATCCATGTCCATGTTTTATAAAAGTGTTTTCATGTATGTTAAATGTCATTTTTACCCATTTTTGACTTTTACTACATGGTATTTAAGGAATCATTCTTTTTTTTACGTTATGAGGTACCTTTTTGACTTTTCCGGCAAAAGTACGAGAAGAATGTTTTTTTAACTTATACGGCACGAACAGATTTTTACGTTTTTATAAAGCCTTATTTTCATGAAGCTAACTCCATAATATTTCATGACTATTTTCAAAAAAATTATTTTCTTTTAATATTTCATGATGTTTTGTGAAAATAAATTGATTTTGAAGCAGAAAGGATATTTTCTCAAGAATTATTTTCAAGTGTTTTATCAAAACCATTTTCTATCTAAGATGACATTATTTCATATGTGTATGTTTCAAGTATAATGTCTCTATGATACACATGGTTTCAATTTTCTTATGATGAAATATCTATTGGTTTTTTAAGGATTATGTGATGATGGGATGATGTTTATGAAACCCATTTTATTCTTTGGGTTATGATGAATGTTTTAAGTTTATTTTGTGGAACAAGTAAGAATGATTTCACTCTGAGATGGGTGGGACCTATATCTCCCTCCAATTCATTTGGTAAAGATTTTATATCTCACGAGATAGACATGGCTGGAACGGTAAGTTAATCTGGTTTAGTGTTACAGGACTGAAACGAGGAGTGAACTCGATTCATAATGGGACTTTGTCCACTAAGATGGTCTTCGTAGCAATGCCCTGACTACTATGGAAATCATTACATGTGATTAATGGATACCAAAATTACATGTTTATTCCCATGCTATTTTATCATGGTTTATGGTCCATTATGATCTATTCCTTATGTACTTACATGTTTTATGTCGTTGCTCAAGATTTTGATGTTTAAACATTATGTTCATGTTTTTAAGTTCAAATGTATATGGTATGTTTTATTTTATCGATGATTACCCTTACTGAGCATTTGAGCTCACCCTTTTTATGTTTTATTTTCCCCGAGGATCAAAAGAAAGGTTTTAGGTAAGGAAATAAAAAGTGGAAGATCATTATGGGAGATGTTGAAGATCTTTCACCACGATTAGAAGAATACATTCCAAGTTTCTAAAGAAACTAAACTATTACGGTCCTTGTGTGTCTGTTTTTGTTATGTATTAATTATTCCTCAAAAGTAATGTTTTTTCCATGTACGTCAAGTTAAGGGTATCTACAATGTTTTAGGGGGTATATCATAATAAATTGACTAACTGAGTATTAGAGCATGCAAAAAAACTCAATTGTATGTATGTGTAATGGTAAAAGTAGAACAAAGCATATTAAAGATAAGAACTGATAGTGTGTGGAAATCATAATAGACTGTTTTTTATTTTTTTGATTTACCCAAGGAAAGATTTACTATAACACATATAAATCAATCATATATTGAGAATTTTCATTTTATATCAACACGTGGTGATTTTAGAATAATTTTATATAGTTAAAAAAAATTGGGAGAATTTTTTTTCAAAAAATATTTAAAATATAAATATGGGTAGTCAAGGCCACTAAAGTGTGATTTTAGACTAATTTTATATATTATTATCCATTATAATCCTAGTTGAGGCCACTAAATTGTTTTTATCCTCATCATGTTATAGCCCAACTCTTTGTGAATCCAATTTTTAGAACTATGACCCTAGTGGGCCACCAAAAGAATAGTGGAGTCCATATGTCTTTGAGATTTCTTTCTAACCCCACTTAATATTGATGATGTTTTTATTTTATGACATGTTTTAATTAAATATTTTTTTAACCTAATAGTCTAAAAAATGATAGTAAAATGTCACTGGACCCCTTTTCAACAATCATCCTTCAATCCTCACTCCTCTATTTGAATTTATTAATAATATAATTATCCACTATTTTGGATAAAAACTCTCATTTCAAAAAAATTTATTGTCTTTATTTTTTCATGTGACATGGATTTTTTCATTATCAAATTTTTTCTTTGATGTCATCAGATCATGTTGATCCACTAAATTATTGATGGGGTTTTCTAGGAGGATTATATAGGTGGATAGAGATTGAAAAACACGCATGCTTTCTTGTAATTTCATCGGTGTTAATCCTATTATTATTATCTTAATTTGTTTAGATAGATTTGATTTAAATATAGATGAAGAATATTTTATGGATATTTATTTTTATTTCATAATGGATATAAAATTCCCCACCATTTTATTACCATTAATTAATCATTTTTTTATTATATATATATTTCATTGTGAGATTTTCCAAAAAAAATCCTTATTAGTTTTATAATATAAATTAATAATAAATTTAATGTGATTAATTATAAAGGAACCTTGGATGAGGTATATGATTTGAAGTGAGCATAAAGGAATATTCTTATTCAGTCTTGTATAATTTAGGATATAGTTTCTTAATAGGGGGAAAATCTATATCATGGTTGTTGGGCACAAGATTCATTGTAATAATCCCGAAAAATGATTTTAGTGAATATATTTATTTTTTTACACTGAAAATATATATAATTAATCATATACTACTAGATTTAATAATATTGAAGTCTTAGAAATCTATATAAATGCTTGAATCTCATATTACATATGAAAACATAAAATACTATATAATATTTTTTTCTGAAAATAATATTCTTACCACTATAATATTTTTGATGTAAATCATTGAACACATTTTTTCATCTTATGAAAAGGAAACAGAATTAAAGGGTGAGCTCAGATTCCCAATAATGGAATTCATACATAAGATGATATTAGATAATTAATAAACCATGAAAAATATAAAATGAATAAATGACAATAAATAATTCTATATGAATAATTAAATGAAGTTGAATCTTATCCAAGTATATTATAAATATTTTATATTAACATGGATTTAAAAAATTATTTCATAATTATGGAATTCATAATGTAAGATATATAGAACATACCATCAATGACTGATGCAAATACATCCTACATAAAGGGGTAAGCTATTGTTCAAATAAAGAGTGGTTTTTTCTTTTTTGACCTACTAATTCATTATGGGGATATATAAATTTAGGCCCCACCCATTATGTAATATTTAAAATGCATTTATCTTATGAATAAATAGTATAATTTATTAAATAATCCAAAATAATCAATAATTATTTGTATTAGAAGAAATAGAATAAGTAATTTCAATACATTCCCTATTTGAAATTATTATAATCCATTATATATAATATGGTCCAACTAATAATTAGATTATATCCCCAAAAATTTATATGATTCATTAATGTATATTTATATTTATGATAATAATATTAAAATATTAGCGGAACTTTCATGAGTGAAATTAAAATTTCATTTTGATATAACTTTTTTAAAATATTAAAATATCAACAATATTTGGTAAAAATGTTCAGTTGAAAGAACCAATTAAACATGTAGTGGAATATCCGAATCAAATAGTATTCATGAAGGCATGAAAATCCATTTGTGTGGTGTTTATAAAAGAAAATATTTTTTCATACCATCAAACAATGTACCTCGTTTAGAAAACAAAAAGCTGAATTTTTTAAAAAAATAAGTATGAAGTTGAATTTATTTCATAATTTATTTACTAAATAATTTCATAAGGGGAAAAATACTCATGAAATAATTAATTTAGAATATGATGGTGGAAAAATATGATTTCTAACCAAAATGAAAAACAAAGTCCTATTTTTAAAACATTTTATCAATAATATTATTACACTGAGAGAGGAAAATGAAATAAATTTTTTTCATTAAATAATTGTAGGAAAATACTATAATTTTTTAAGATATTCTAACATCTTATATTTTCCCTCTTTTATTTTTTTGATACTATATGGATTTATTTTGATACAAGGGGTTAAGACAACATTCTATTATGAGGCCCAGTGTGCTCAAAACAATTGTTTGAATAATATAAAAATATTAAATAGCATGTGTATGGAAATTTCTTAACAAGTGAAATAACTTATAAAATGGAGCCCATGTCATAAATTTTATGAAACTATTGTGTTTAGAGGAGAGACATTACCATGGAAGAGGCCTAACTCCATCCATTGTGTTTCGGCTATGAACTATTGTTTTTGGACACTTTAATGAATAAAATAAAAAGTGAGTTTATTTTACTTTAACATTACATTTATGGAGCGATGTTGTTGTTTTTAAATAAATATATAGTTAGGGATCTAAGGTTATGATCATAGGACTAAAATTTTCATCGAGTCTATGGAGGGAATCATTAGGGTTTTATCTCAACAGCGATTAATAACCCATAGATGAGAGATCGTTCTTGACAGATCAAAAAAAAATCCTCGACCATGAACAATCTATATCCCACGAAGGGTATTTTATTTATGATTTATTTCTCCCATTATTTATTTACGTGATGTGAGATGATCAATCCAAAAAACATATTGAATTGTGGTTTGATTGTTATTGTAGGATGGGTTATTGTTGTAGGACTATTAGTAGATAAGTTTATCAACTTCCCAAAGCCTTCTAATCCAAGGTTCATTCTTTGGGAATTCATGTTCTTTCTCTCCCCCATTCTTCGTGCTCATTGAAGTTGGATCCCCACGATCGTGGATCCATATACAGGTTGTCTCCAAATGTGATTAGACCACAAGATTTTTGGGAAGATGATGAAGAGATCAAATTAGTGTATCTCAGGAATTGAGGATCATAAAGGTGTTTTTTTCAATGATTGCAACAGTAGAGGAAGATTGGAGGACCGAGGATGGATGGGCGTTGGTGCCAATTGTGAAACACAGTGGAGTGGAGAATATGTTTTGTGTTTGATGTGATAAGGTGGTTGTGTGGACCAGCAGTGGTCGTCACGTGAGACTACATGAGTCAGACCGACCTAGAAAGAAGATTGGTTCAAGGATCAAGTCAGGTCGGGACTGTGAGGTGGGAAGGGCTCTTCCAGATCTAGACAAGCCCAGTGGGCTAGGTCGACATGGAGGTTCAGGATAAACACCATGGGTGGGGGTGGATTCAGGGGGCAGACCAGGTAATGGTGGGCCATTGAAGTTGACCATGAGCTACAGTGGACCGTGTCGATGTGTTTCTACAGAATCTGGCAGTGAAGTCCACCATTATTGCATCTCAAGATATCAAAGCATGATCGACTGAGGGAGTGGCATAACTAGGTAGTCGACTACCACAGTCAGTCTATGACCTATTTCCCCCCCATCTAAATATTTTTAATGGGAATAACCTTCAAATCAAATGTCTATTGGATGAACTTTCTACAGCATTGGTACCCTAGTGATGAGGTATGCCACTTGAGATAATGTTGTCAGTTTCCAGATTAGACTAGTATAGGTTGAGAGTGTTCCCATAGTCCATTCCTTAAGGTTTCAGTAAGAAATTACATCTAAAATGCTGGATATTAGTCCCTGTTGGAGGCCAAGTCCTTGATAGAGTTATGTTATCCCTCCTTTTGAATGGATTAGCATCCCCAATCACCCATAGTGGATTATTATTTGAATCGACATGACCTCTAAGATCAGGGTGTTCATCTCCCCCAAGCGGGACACATCAGTAGTTTTAATAGTATTCCTCAATGTCTCGGGGCTGGATCCCATACATCACAAGTTCCATTAGTAGGGTTAGTGGTATTATTTGAGTAGGATCCCCTATATTGCGCATCGATCTAGATTGGGTTTGTGGTATTCTCTATGATGGATCAACTCTTTGTATGTCAAAATATTTTTTGAACAATGCCTTTGATATGGGGGTGATCTATTCCGCTTTGTGACTTTCTTCTATGTCAACATTGCTCTAGAGTGAGATCTCCCAGAACGAACATGATTCGAGAAGAAACATGTGGCTGGTAAATGGTTATGACTTACTTTTAGACATACTTTCCAGTATTGAGTATATGTATATATTCTTGTTATATGTGTTGTAGACATATACACATGTGTTTCTGTCTACCCAATTCTTTTTTTTATTTCCATTATGGTATTTAATTTGTGGTATTTCATTTTTGTTTTTAGGTTTCCTAATAATTATTCTTTTTCTCACCCCCTACATGGGCTTTTCCTGCATGTGTCATGTCTTGGGCTAATGACTGAACCATCAAATAAATTCTTGACAAACCAGAACAAAGAGGTTCCTTGTGAAACCAGACATAACAAGGTGTGCTTCAAATGATTTTAGACGACATTCCCAGTACTGTTGAATTCATAGGTTGGACATGCGGCTATAGACTATTTTCTTTTTGTGTCTTGTTTTGTCCCTTCTTTACATCCCAGTACAATCACTGTTGTACTTCTCATGTGTGATATTGTAATTTTCATGCATTGTTTAATTATTTTATTTACATTCCAACATTTGTGTCTTGGAGATGTGTGCTTATGTATTGGTACTTATCAAAATGTGTCCCATTTGTGGGATATTCCTACTCGGTGTGATTCACCTTCCCCTGGATTATTGGAGAGAGGCTCAGTGTAGTCATTGCATGATCCCTATTGGGGTGGTTCATGATAGAGTGTTAATAGAGGGTCCCATTATAATTTAGTCTCAAAGACTTTGAGATTGGGTTGGGGAAACAATGTTATGTGTTTTGAGTTCATCTTATAGGGTAGGGAATCAAATATTGGTGATAAAACCAATGTATCCATACACTAGGACTCTGGTAACCTTACTTTTTACATGTTTCATGAAAACACTGGTTACAATTATAAATAATGGTACATGCTTCATATAAGAATGGATTGTTTTTTCCATTTTCTTCTATATTCATCTCTCTATATATACTCTATTGACCATTGTACATCTTGTTTTATTTCAAGATCCCTCCACTTAGTCATCTATCTAGGAATCCATTATGTGATCATGCGGAGTATATAACTTTAGACGAGGAATCCGTACAAGGGAATATACTTGATATAGCACCTAACTTTTGTTTTCCAGCTATACTACTGCATATCAACTGGCAGCCACAACTATAACATCCATCTGAGGATGCACGTACATAGATCATGTTTCATTACTATCGGAGTAGGTGACCAACCATGTTTCTAGGTGAGTAATACAACTACTAGGCAGTAGAGGAATCCCTCCAAGAAGTTACTCGTGTCTTATCCCTAGTGAAGACACATTCTGAACATATCGCAGTCCTTGCCTCAAGTCCTTGTTTGTGATTTGCAGGGATATGGTGGATCATTGTGACACATAAAAACAATGATATGAACCTATTTGGGAATATTTTTAGAATATATTTTGATAGGAATTAATTCCAGATAATTTGTGATCAATGTGAATATGAAATCTTTTGTATCTACAGTTGGGAAGTCTAACTATTGAGATGTACTTGGATAGGTTTACTTATCTTTCACACTAATCCACATATATGGTACAAGACCTGTTATTCTTGGATTGAGCCATCATGTAGTTCTTATATATTGAGATTGAGGAATCAAGGGTATACCTAGTCTTTCCTTTTTATGAGGGGGTACTTGAGAAGGCCCTATAAGTGGAGAGTTTTATAGTAAAGTATACACCTACAGTTGGAGAATGAAGTGGGAAGTAGGTAGTTGAGACCTTTACAATTTCTAGTTGAAGGTAGCCAAAGGGAATCAGGAAGTTCAGGAATTCCAAGAGATAACCCAATGACGTAGGTTCGGTGGTCTAGGGTACTTAGGGTCGCTCGAGATATCCTAAGGAAAGATAGTGTTAAAGATACGGTGGTCAGGTGAATCTAGCATGGGATCTCTCAACATGTCATACAGCTAATTGAGGGATTGTCGAGGGACTTTCGATGTAGATCCATTGATAAGAATTTGGATTCTCATAGGTTGGAAGATGTGGCAGAGTAGAAGGTTGGGTAGAAAGAGATGGGTGGATGTTCATTGTATTACCTCCACCACCCCTAGGTAATCCAAGATAGGATCAAGAATATAGTTGATAAGAACGAGGACAACTACAACAAATAGAGTCTTTTGATCCCAAGGGTCTGGGGATGATTAGAGGTATGATCTATGTATTTTTCACTATAGATGTTGTTTTCATAGACATGGGGGACCATCATTATTTTCATTCTAAAATCCTTGTTTCAGACTCGTAGATTTAGTTTGAACCACTCACTCAAATTTTACATTTCGAAACTCATACTGGAAGATATTTGATGATAACACACTTATGACGACCATGTGATCTTAATATTGGAGGTGAGAGTTTCGGTTGGGATTCTTGGAATGGGTATTGAGGAATTATGATGCCATTATTGGTACGGAATGGTTATCCATAGTTCATGCTCATAATAACTATTTAATGTGAAGAGTGTGGGGTTTTTATAGTTATGGGGCAATTTTTTTATTTATTGGTGAAAATGAAATGTAGGAAGCATAGGATTGACTCAGAAATTAGAGGTTTTACTAGATCAATCATCAGTTCCCTAGAATGAACCTTGGTGTTTTGAATGATAATAGTCCTCAATTTTCCGCAGTGGTGGAGAAAGAGAACATCTTTCCTTCTAATATTCTAGGATTACCTCCGTATAGGGATGTAGACCTATGAAATGATATATACAACAAGACGACACAAATATTAATACCTATATATGACAAGGCTCTCAGAAAGTAGTATGAGTTGAGGGTACAATTTGAGGACTAGTAGAGGAAGGGAATCCTGAGGCCATGTGATTCACCTTGGGCAACCCTAGTATTTTTATATGATGGAAGATGGGAGCTTGAGGTTACATGTGGACATTCTGAACCATGACATGGTGGTGATAAATAATACATATCCACTACCAATGATAAATGACCTCATCAACCAATTTAAAGGGCGCGATGGTACTTGAAGAATGGCCTCATATATGGTCACCAAAATCATAGTTTATATGATTAGGAAATACTGATGATAGACATGAGATGTTATTATGAGAACTATGAGTACATGGTGAGGTATATTGGAACGAATAACACCCCATCAGTGTTAATGGGATGAAAATATATTATCTTTCATTTTTCTATAGATTAGTTCATGGTGGTATTCATTGATGGCATCCTAGTGTACTAAACTTCCATGGAGGAGCCTGAAATACATTTGAGGATGGTCCTGGACACACACTAGGAGATCCTGATTTATGGGAAGCTCCAGAAGTGCTAGTTTTGGATTTGAGTGGTATAATTTCTTGTATACTTCATTTCAAAGGCTGGATTTGCAGTGAATCTAGTGAAGAATGAGTTTTTGATTTCTTGGAGCCCACCCAAGGGTGTTACTGAGGTGCATAATTTATTTTCTTTGGATGGGTATTCTTAACAGATTGTACCTTAATTTTATAGTGTAGCATCAAACTAAACATCTTTGACATTGAATGAGATGTGTTTCCTCCAGACATTAGAGCGTCTAAAATATTTTACTCTGGTGAGGTAGGTATTGACGAGAGACCTCATCTGGAGATTACCATAAGAGGGTTCCGAGTACATAGTATTATGATATTCATTAGGAATAGTTATTGGTTGTGTCTTAATTAATTAGAAATAAGTTATTTCCTACGATTAACATTAGTTGATACCCATGAATAGAACTACGCAACACATGATCTTCTGTTAGTAGTGGTATTCTACAAATTAAATATATGGGGACACTACCTGATGTGTGAGAAATTCATTATCTACTCCTATCACAAGAGTCTCAATTATATATTCTCTCAAAAGTATCTAAAGATGAGATAGTGGGGATTACTAGAGTTCCTCTATGACTATGACTTCGAGAATTTCTATATTCATGGGAATAGGAATTTGGTGGTAGATGATCTCAGCAGGAGATCCAGTTAGAAATTTTTAATGAGGAATTGGAGAAGTTTGGATCATTTCATTTATCCTTTGTGGAAAAAGATGGAGTATCTTACCTCGAGTCGATGGTTTTCACCCCTATACTCTTATAAAATGATAGAGATACACAACATGGGGATACTGAATATGATAATTTATGTACTCGAATGTCTTTAAGGAATTCCCCTGATGAATATTCAACTGGTGGGGAGCACATCTTTCTCTTTAGAGGGTTCACAGCTGAACTAGTAGAATTAAGCGAGTAGTTTTTTATGGAGTTCCATAAATCTCCATTTCATATTATTTATTTTTGTATAATACCATTATTAATGGTTGAATGGGAACCCTTACATGACCTGTAGTCTAAAGGCACAAGTCTTATACATGATCCAATACATGACCTTAAAGGAATAATACCTATAAATAGGGAATACTCGCTCCCCATCATTTTTATATTGAGGGAACCAGGCTCCCCACCTCGCATGGCTGATCATCTATAATTGTCATGCGTTGAGTTTCTCGGTGCACGATACTGATGGTAGATGTCTTAACCTCTTGTTCTTACAATCTGGTTAGTTATACTATAGTGGTTACTATTTTTTCCCAAAAGCCTTATCTAGCCCTACTGTTGTGTCATCTTCCCAAATTTATTCTTTTTATTTTTTGTGGTCTAAAACCCTTGTTTCCCAAAGGCCATTGGATTCCCAGAGGTGGTTACAACCCGAAATCCCTATAACCCGAAGTCCATTGGTGTTCTAAGGCCCTAAGACCCATAGTCCCAAATAGGATGAATACTGTAAGATTCTATAGTACTGAATAATACATACTTCAGTAATGCAATAGTAACCTAGATATTTACCCCCACCCAAACATGAACTATGTCCCTAGGATGCCAAGAATGAGTCTATAAAACTCGGGTATTATCTCATTGTATTCAATAAATCCCTATTTGCGGTACATCCAAGTGTGAAAAGATGTACCTGGAACTCTAACATCAATTCTAGTGGCCATGAAAGAATAAGGGATTCATAGAGTATATTTCTCGATGCCGCACATGTCTACAGGTGAATGCTAAGAATTAGTTTCTAGCTGCTGTGACTCAACACTTTGAGGTTCTAGAATTAATGTGGGATGGGATATCGATGGAATTTGTGAGGGGTTTACCATGTATATCCATGGTAAATGAAACCATCTTGGGGATCATTGGCCGAATCACCAAATAGGCCCACTTACTAGCTATTACAGAGTGGAGTTTAGTAGTTAGATATGGGCGCCTCTGTATAAAAGGGATAGTTTGACTCCATGAAGTTCCATCGATGATAGACTCATATCATGATGCTCTATCTACATCATGGTAGTATAAGGTACTAAAATAGGTGTTTTGAGACTCAATTACTCTTGTGTACAAAGTTTCACCAAAAGAGAGACGACCTGACCGAACAATCAATTTTGGTTCTGGAGGAAATGTAATGGTCATTTATGTTAGATTTTGTATACAGTTGGGAGGATCACCTACGTCTGGTGGAGTTTTCTTATATAAAGACCTAATATTCCTCCATCGGTATGGAAGAATTCATGGACTCGTATGGGTGACCCTAGAGGTCACTACTTTTCTCGATAGACTTAGGAGAGTCAAAAAACCTTGGCTCAGAGTTATTGTAGTTGAATCAATTTAAGGTGAAGATTTTCTAAAATTGGATGATGACTACATAGAGTTCTCAATGGAATTATGAAAATCAGCAATAGAGGCCTTTTGAGTTGAAGGAAGGAGACCACGTGTTCTTTCTGGTCTCAGATCGATGTGGATTATTGAGATTTGGTTGAGGAGGAATGATTTATCTCAGGATCGTAGACCCTTTTCATATACTATAAAGGTTTTGTGAGGTGTAATACCACTCTTATTTACCTCCATAGTTAGAGAGGTGGCACAAAGTCTTCCACAAATAATTGATGAGGTTTTATGATCATGACCTGTAACACATCATTGACTGTAACACCTGAGACTTTTATGAGAAATATTTTGTTCTTATGTTATATAAATCATTAAAGGAATCATTCAATACACACAACCCTAGCTTGGCTTGTATTACATGCAATCACGACCTTCCTCGATAGCTTGCATCGTACGCAATACCGAGTTTCACTAAAAAACAATATGCTATTAAAATATTATTAAAACTAGCTGTTATGAATAGTAATACCCACTTTTTGAAATTTTGTAAATTTTATTTTTCAAAATGGACTTCATTTTTGGATTCGGAATATCGAAATTATCCTAGGTTGAAATTTTGGTATTTTTTCTGAAAACTTTCAATTTTTGATGAATAGTGAAAACACTGGGTTACTATTTAAAAACCGACTTTTTATTTAAATAATTATTTATTTTATTTATATTTTTTTCAGTCAAAATTGATACATAATACCTATATAAGTTCAATTCAATTCATTGGAGTCATTTTATAATAATTTTAGATATATAAAAATTTTATTGAACTATTCACCGTCTTTTACCCACCTCGTAGGAGAATTTGAAAATATACACAAAATATATTTTTACTGCTTCTGTGAGTGGATTTTCGAAAATCTGAGAGACATGGTTAATATCAATGACTAAAATGTGGTTTAATGAGATGAAAATAATTTTTGGTGAATAGTAGCTTTTTACATTTTTTTACCACGGTTAAATGTGAATAGGGTAATTAAGGGTAAAATGTTATTATTATTAGCCTAACATATGTCCTAAATCTATTGGATTAGTGTAATTCGACCAAAAAAACTTAGGAATAAAATATGGCCATTAAGGCCAACTTGGATTAGATTAGTACATTTATTATTAATTTATTTAAAGAAGGGTTAAAATAGTTAAAATCAAAGTTTAATAAGTAAATAATTTTCAATATAGGGTTATACATAAGATAAATTCGATTATAAATATTTATTAGAAAGATAAAAATATTTTCTACATAAGAGTATTTTAATTTTAATTTTTAGACAATAAATAATTTAATTTATTTATGACACAATGATGATGCAGTAATTATCATATTAATGAAATATTGACATAATTGATGTTTTAAATACCCTAATAAATGTAATTTTATACTTTTTATGAATTCCAATAATTTTATATGTTAATATGACATGTTAGTATTGATTTAATTAACTTTTTTCGAACAAATCGTTCTGTTTTGAGTTTCACAAAAATAAATTACCAAATAATGTCAAAATTGACATAAAATATTTTTTAAAACAAATATTATATTATTAATTGTTATTTTATTCTTAAAAATATATGTTTCGGCCAAATGACTTAGATAAGGTTATATATATTAATAATAAATAACATGGGGTTCTTTTGGCTTGTTATAGTATGTTTATTAACCTTATTGTGTAAGAAAACAAGAAGACACGGTAAAAGTTAAATTATCTAACTTAATGTTAAATCTAAATGATAATGTTAAAATAGAAACCTAAACATGTCTAACCTCTAGTGGATTAGATTCTTTCGACCCATCCTCGCCTTAGAATTGAAATAAATCAATTTGGAGATATTAAAAACGGAATATGACTTTATAATAAAATAATAGTTTTACTTTTTCCTAAGGTTCCCCTCTCCTACCTTATAAAAGGGCACATCCTCCCTCTCTTACTCACACAACTTTGAGCCTTTAAGCTCGGCCAACCCCTACCAAATTCTCTTCTCCACTTCCCTATAAACAGCCTAGAGGTCCTGGTATTCTTCAAAGACCAATTTTAGTGCCCTAAGAGGAGGTCTCAAAGCGGCGCTTCAAAGAAGAGGTACTGTCCATTACCGATTCTTTCAACTTTATTTCTTCTTCCACTTCTTCTTCTTTAGTTTATTAATTATTAAGTAATATCATCATTATCACTAATATACTGTTATGTCATTATAAGTATGAAACAACCCTATTTCACCATCTATCCATCCTATGGAAAACGAAATCACCGCGTGTGCGTACGTACGGAATACCGTCTCCACGCCGTGGTGTAATCTATTTTCGACCACCACCTTACTTAGATGGGTATAATGGTGTAAATAATAACTATATATGATTATTGTAAATTTATATTGATTCTGATATTGTATACATATACTCCAATACAATTCCACGATCATGGGAATGATATCATCGCTCGTGCATACGTACGGAATACCGTCTCCATGATGTGATGTGACTCGTTATACATGATCTTCATTGCATAAAGATTATATAAATGAATTTAATTAATTAATATGATATATATTACACTAATACCATTCTCTATATGAGGTATCTATAACCTAGAGAGAAGAATAAGAATTTACTCGACAAAACACGCATAAGAAAAAAAAGTAATAAACACCCGAATAACAAGTAGTAATGAAATATTACAAATAAGAAGATAATAATATGGACATTTATTATATCATAACAATGAGTATATTTCAGGAATAAGTCAATGACATTATTTAATTCATTATACAGGAGGTTCGGACACTTACGAAGCATATCAGACCTAAGGTAAGGGAAAATTTCGCAATCTCAATTTTTATCCTAGATTGTTTATATGTCAGAATTTCCTGGGATATATTTATCATCCACATCCATGTTTACTCAATATGTAAAATTATTTATATCCTCCTACAATTTTTTAAATCCAATTTTACCCTTCGGTGAGTTTTTAGTAAAAGATATGAAAGGAATCTTTTCACCTTTTTCATACAAGGTACTTTTTGACTTTTCTGACATAAGTACGAGAAGAATGTTTTGTTTAACTTATACGGAATGAATGGATTTTAAAAAAATTATTTACAAGATGCTTCCTTTATAGGTTTTCATGATTATTTTTAATCAACTTTTTTTAGTTTAAAATTTTATGACATATTAAGAAAGGAAAAATATTTTTGAAGTAGAAAGGATATTTTGCTCAAGAAAGGAGTTCAAGTGTTTTATCAAAATTGTTTTCCATCTAAGTTAATATAGGTTTATGTTTATATCACTATTTTTACATTGATTTTATTATGTTATGATGGAATTATTTTTACGATATCCTTTTATGGATTATGTTATGATGACGTGATTTTTTAAAGAATCCAATTTTTATTACATGGGTTATCCAATGATATATGGTTTATGATTTTGTGGCACACATAATAATGGTATCATTATGAGATGGGTGGGACCTATATCACCCTCCAATGAATTGGGTAAAGATTTATATCTCATGAGATAGACATGGCTGGAACGGCAGGTTAATCCAGTTCAGTGAAACAGGACTGAAACGAGGAGTGAACTCGGTTTAGAAATGGACTTTGTCCACTAAGATAGTATTGGTAATGAGTCTTGACTAATAATAAATGATTTTATATGATTATGTGTCTATGCCACAATGTTTCAAGTTTTATGTTATGATTATTGGCATAACATTTCATTACTATGATTTATCTCATGTTATGAAATTATGATCTCTTTTGCAGGTTAAAATTTCTGAAATGATATGTTCTTATGAATATTATGTGATTGATATTTCTTTTGTTTACCCTTAATGAGCATTTGAGCTCACCCTTTTGTATGTTTTCTTTCCCCAGGTCATGAAGAAGGTTATTAAGTAGGATATTCCAAAAAGCGACTCTAGATATGATGAAATAAATGGGAGACAACATAGATGATTTATGAACCAGTTGTTTATGGTTCCCAGTTTATAAAGACAGTATACATATACGGTCCATTCATTGTTTTGTTATATGTTTTAATAAGTATGATTCAATTCTGAAGAAATAACAATGTATGTAAAGTATGGTTTGTTATAGTTGGTATCAGAGGAAAGGTATAGTCAAACTTTGGAAACTAGGATGTGAAAGCCTTAGTAAGAACCCTAAGGATAAGTCTAAGAATAGAACACAATATTAGTGTTTTAGAAATGTCCATGAATAACCTATGATAAGACCTTAAGTGTAAAAGTTTATTCTTGATTATGTGGTTTTCCTATTATAATTAGTGTTTCTCACACTATTCTTCTTGGTTTTAGTCAATGGCTAGAACCTGAAAGAACCTTGTTAATGCAGAATGCGACGGGAAATGCAATGATTGTCCCCCTAAGCAACCAAAAATTATGGGATATGGAATGAAAAATATTGTATCTAAGCTCATACAACTTTCTCAAGCTATGAATCATACAGGACTTCCAAATAATCAAAGGAAGGAGCAACATTCTGTTTAATCCATCAAGAGGTAGCGTCCACCTTCCTTCAGCGGGTGTACTGATCCATTAGTTTCTGAACAATGGATTAGTACTACTGAAAAGATATTTTCAGTTCTTCAATGTTTTGAACATGATAAAGTCATCTTAGCAGTTTATGGATTGGAAGGTGAAGCTGATCAGTGGTGGAATCATATAAAAAATACGAGGCAAAGGGATGAAATTGAGTCCATGAAATGGGACGAGTTCAAGAACTTATTTTTCAATAAGTACGTCCCTCGTATTCTCCGAACAAAGATGGAGATGGACTTTCATGAACTAAAGAAAAAGGATAATGAATTTGTTGGTACCTATGAAGCAACTTTTACAAGACTTTCAAGGTACGCTTCTGGTATTATTATCCAACCTGAGAGTAAGATAGATCGATTCTTTAGTGGCTTAAAACCAATTATTCAAAGGGCGTTATCCATATGGGACTTCAATAGATACGAGGAAATCGTTCGATGTGCTCTCAAAGTTTAGATGGAGATTTTAGTAACCCATCAGTCATATAGGTTTGATAAGAAGAGGAAAATGGAAATCAAAGGAAAATTTAAAGAGCACACTGAAAAGAAGATGAGTTTTTCCTTATGCTCAAAGTGTGGAAAGAAACATGGAGGAAATTGTCTTAAGGGGACAAGAAAATGTTATGAGTTTGGAAAATAATGTCATTGGGCAATTGAATGTCTAAATAATGGGAAGAAGATGTCTAATTATGCAAAAAAAGGAAGGGATACACAGAATGAACCTACTAAACTTCAATGTTTCAAGTGCAAGGAGATGGGGCATTATGCCAATCAATACCCAAATCCAAGGATTGATGATGATGATCGACGTCAACAAACTCTTAAGGCCAAAGGAAAAGGAAAGTCACATGCAATTAATATCGGCGATGTATAGTACGACAACAAAGTGGTGAAAGGTACACTTACCATCCACTCTAAAGTAGAAAATGTTTTATTTGATTCTGGATCCACCCACTCTTTTATTTCTGAAGAATTTTCTAATTCTATAGCCATATTACCTCAACAATTCGATGTTGATTTAGCTATGACAACCCCTAATGGCACAACAGTCGCATCAAAAGTTAATTATTCTTCTCCAATTAAAGTTTGTGGGAAAGTGCTTCCTGCAAATCTTGTGATCTTTCCTATAGTGGAATTTTATGTGATTCTTGTCATGGATTGGATTTCTCTATATGGAGCTCATATCAACTTCCAAAAAAGGGAAGTAACATTTCATATTCCAGATCAATCTATGATTGTCTATCGATGCAAGGATGAGCATAACCTTCCAGTGGAAATTTCTTCCATCTTATGGGTCTTGATTCCACTAAATGAAGGTTATTTATCGCAAATGGTTGGTGAGAAACTCACAATTAAGAATATGACCATTTTACGAGAGTTTGATGATGTCTTTCTGGAGGAATTGTCGGGTCTTCCACCAAATCGTGAAGTTGAGATTTCAATAGAACTCGTACCGGGTGATTTGCCTATTTCAAAAACACCTTATAGAATGGTCCCAATTGAGTTGCAGGAATTGAAGAAGCAACTCCAAGAGAATCTTGAAAAGGGATTCATATTCCCTAGTGCATCACCTTGGGGAGCACCTATTCTGTTTGATAAGAAGAATGATGGAACAATGAGACTTTGCATCGATTATCGAGAACTTAACAAGATCACTATCAAGAAAAAATATCATCTCCCATGCATTGATGAATTATTTGACCAACTACACGGAGCTCAATACTTTTCCAAGATTGATCTTCATTCAGGGTATCATCAATTAAGGGTCAAAAGGGAGGATATACCAATGACGGCTTTCCGTACAAGGTATGGATACTATGAATTTATAGTGATGCCATTTGGTCTTACTAATGCCCCGACTATCTTCATGGATATGATGAATAGAGTCTTTATAGACTATCTTGATCAGTTTGTGGTAGTCTTTATAGATGATATTCTTGTATATTCAAAGAGCAAGGAAGAACATGAAGATCACTTGAGAATTGTATTGAAGACCCTAAGAAAGGAGAATCTTTATGCCAAATTTACCAAGTATAAATTTTGGCTTCAAAAAGTTGCATTTTTGGGTCACATAATCCCAAAAGAGGGAATATCTATGGATCCAGCAAAAACAGAGGTTATCGAAAGATGGTCGAGACCAACAATAGTAACTGAGATCTAAAGTTTTCTTGGTTTTGCTAGATATTATCGATGTTTTGTGAATGATTTTTCACGATTATCTAATCCACTCACCAGGTTGACTCGAAAAGGAGTTAAGTTTGTTTAGATAGAGGAATGTGAAGATAATTTCAAGGAGTTGAAAAGAAGGTTTTCCAGTGCACCTGTACTCACACTTCCATGTAGTAGAGAAAGGTTTTTGATCTACAGTGATGCATCCAAGAACGGTCTGGGGTGTGTTCTTATGAAAAATGATACGGTGATAGATTATGCCTCAAGATAGTTGAAAATCCATGATAAAATTACCCAACTCATGATTTGGAGTTAGCTGCGGTAATCTTTTCATTAACGATTTGGATGCATTATCTTTATGGAGAAAGGTGTGATATTTATTCTGACCATAAAAGTTTAAAGTATATTTTCACACAAAAGGAGATGAATATGCGACAAAGAAGATGGTTGGAGATGATTACGGATTACAACTGCTCAATTCATTGCCACCCTGGGAATGAAAACAAGGTGGCATATGCATTATGTCGACAAGACCATGCTAGCTTATACATGATGAGGATCACAAAAGATCCAATATTTATGGATTTACAAAGGATGGATCATGGAATTATAATGAAAGGGAAAAAATCGTATCTTTATCAAATGAATGTTCAACAATCTATACACGTGGTGATTAAAGAGGCACAGAAAGAAGACGCAGAGTTACAAAAGAAGGTGAGAAATGTTCCTAAATTCAACCTTGATTGTGATGGGATAATAAAGTTCAGGAATCGAGTTTGTGTTCCTCCCATCCCTGAATTAAATAAGGATCTGCTGGATGAGGCTCATAGTTCTTCATTATCTATTAATCCTAGAAGAAAAACGATGTATAGGGACCTGAAAGAGTACTTGTGATTGCATGGCATGAAAAGAGATGTTGCTGAATATGTCTCCCAATGCTTGGTTTTTGAGAAAGTTAAAGCTGAGAGACAGAATTCTAAGGGGATGTTACAACCATTACCCATACCCGAATGGAAATGGGAAAACATCACAATGGAATTTGTCACCGGACTTCCAAAAACATCCAAAGGCAATAATTCTATCTGTGTTATAGTTGATCATCTTACAATGTCTGCACACTTCATTGCTATTAGAGAGGATTTCTCTCTGGATCAAGTTGCCAGGATATATGTAAAGAAAGTGGTAAGAATTCATGGAGTACCACTTTCCATTATATATAATCGGGATATGAGGTTTAACTCAAAGTTCTAGTGAAGTATTCAGCATACTATGGATACAGAGTTGAGTTTCAGCACTGCTTATCATCCTCAAACAGACGGTCAGTCTGAGAAGACAATTCAAACTCTAGAAGATATGTTGAGAGCTTGCTCTATGGATTTGAAAGGTGGTTGGGATCAATACCTACCATTTGTGAAATTTTCTTATAATAATAGCTTTCACTCCAGTATTCATATGGCTCCTAATAAAGCTCTATATGGAAAGAAATGCAGGACTCCAATTTGCTGGGATGAAGTTAGGGAAAGAAAGCAATTAGGACCTAATCTTTTTGATGAGATGGCAGAAAATGTCATATCTATTCAACAACACATAAGAGTAGCTCAGAGTCGACGAAAAAGTTATGCCTATAACCGAAGAAAAGACCTAGAGTTTGAAGTGGGTGATAAAGTGTTCTTACAAATATCTCCCTAGAAGAGGGTCATGAGATTTGGAAAAAAGGGAAAGTTGAGCAATAGATATATCGGTCCTTTCGAAATATTGGATCGTGTTCGGAAGGTAGCTTACCAATTGGCACATCCACCGAATCTCTATCAAGTTCATGATGTTTTCCATGTATCTCTTCTAAGAAAGTACATACCTGATCCTTCACATGTACTCATCTCAGAAGTTGTACCGCTGGAGAAAGAACTTTCTTATGAAGAACAGAAAATATAGATTATGGATCGTAGCGAAAAAGTTCTACAGAACAAGACCACTTGCTTTGTGAAAGTTTTATTGAGGAACCACCAATTTGAAGAAGCTACATGGGAGCTTGAGGATATGATGAGGGAGAGGTATCCTCTTCCGTTTGTCAAAAAGTGACGAATTTCGAGGGCGAAATTCATTTTAAAGGTGGTAGAATGTAACACCCGAGACTTTTATGAGAATTTTTTTATGTTATATAAATCATCAAAGGAATCGTTCACTACACACAACATTATCTTCGCTTTCTTTACATGCAATCGCGACCTTCCTCGATAGCTTGTGTCGTACGCAATACAGAGTTTCACTAAACCACGATATGCTATTAAAATATTATCAAAACAAGCCGTTATGAATAGTAATACCCACTTTTTGAAATTTTTCCAATTTTATTTTTCAAAATGTACTTCATTTTTGGATTCGGAATATCGAAATTATCCTAGGGTGAAATTTTGGTATCTTTCTGAAAACGTTCAATTTTTGATGAATAGTGAAAATACTGGGTAACTATTTAAAAACCGACTTTTTAATTAAATAATTATTTATTTTATTTAAAATTATTTTAGGTCAAAACTGATACATAATACCTATATAAGTTCAATGCAATTCATTGGAGTCATTTTATAATAATTTTAGATATATAAATATTTTATTCAAATTTTCACCGCCTTTTACCTACCTCCTAGGAGAATTTGAAAATTTACATAAAATTTAATTTTACCGCTTCTGAGAGTGGAATTTTGAAAATAAGAGAGACACGGTTAATATCAAGGGCTAAAATTTGGTTCAATGAGATGAAAATAATTTTTGGTGATAAGTAACTTCTTACTTTTTTTTACCGCGGTTAAAAGTAAATAGGGTAATTAAGGGTAAAAATGTTATTATTATTACTCTAAATCATGTCCAAATTCTATTGGATAAGTGTAATTCGACCAAAACAAACCTTAGGAATACAATATGACCATTTTGGCCCACATAGATTAGATTAGTACATTTATTATTAATTTATTTAAAGAATGGTTAAAATAGTTAAAATCAATATTTAATAACTAAATCATTTTTAATAAAGGGTTATACATAAGATAAATTAGACTATAAATATTCATTAGAAATAAAAATAGAGTTCCTACATAATGGTATTTTATTTTTAATTTTTAGACAATAAATAATTTAATTTATTTATGACACAATGATGATGCATTAATTATCTTATTAATGAAATATTGAAATAATTGATGTTATAAATACCCAAATAAATGTAATTTGATACCTTTTATGAATTACAATAATTTTATATGTTAATATGACATGTTATTATTGATTTAAATTACTTTTTTCGAACTAATATTTCTGTTTAAAGTTTCACAAAAATCAATTACCAAATAGGTTCAAAATTGACATAAAATAGATTTTAAAATTCATATTATATTATTTATTATTATTTTATTATGAAAAATATATGGTTCTGCCAAATGACATAGATAAGGTTCTATATATTAATAATAAACAACTTGGGGTTCGTTTGTCTTGTTATAGTAAGTTTATTAACCTTATAGTATAAGAAAACAAGAAGACACGGTAAAAGTTAAATTATCTAACTTAAAGTTAAATCTAAATGATAAGGTTAAAATAGAAACCTAAACTTGTCTAAATTCTATTGGATGATATTATTTCAACCCATACCCTCCTTATCTTAAAAATAAATCAATTTGGAGCTATTAAAAACCGAATATGACTTTATAATAAAATAATATTTTTTGTTTTTCCTAATGTGCCCCTCTCCTCCCTTGTAAATGGGAACCTCCTCCCTCTCTTCCTCACACCACTTTGAGCCTTCATGCTCTGCCAAACCCTACCAAATTCTCTTCTACACTTCCCTAAAACATCCTAGAGGTCCTAGTCTTATTCAAAGACCAATTTTAGTGCCCTAAGAGGAGGTCTCAAAGAGGCGCTTCAAAGAAGAGGTAATGTCTGTTACCGATTCTTTCAACATTATTTCGTATTCCACTTATTCTTTTTTGGTTTCATTATGAAGTAATAACATAAGTATCACTCATATAATGGTATGTTATTATAAGTATAAAACAACCCTATTTCACCATCTATTTATCCTACAGAAAACAAAATCACCGCGCGTGCGTACGTACGGAATACCATCTCCACGCTGTGGTGTAATCTATTTTCCACCACCACCAAACTTGGATGGGTATAATGGTGTAAATAATAACTATATATGATTATTGTAATGAGATATTGATTCTGAAATAGTATACATATACTCCAATATAATTCCAAAATCATGGGAACGATATCATCGCTCATGCGTACGTACGGAATACCGTCTCCACGATGTGATGCGACTTGTTCTACATGATATTCATTGCATAATGATTATATAAATGAATTTAATGAATTAATATGATATATATTACACTAATAAAATTCTGGAAATGAGGTATCTATAACCTAAAGAGAATAATAATAATTTATTCGACAAAAAACGCATAAGAACAAAAAGTAATAAACAGAAGAATAACAAGTAGCAATGAAATATTACTAATAAGAAGCTAAGAATATAGCCATATATGATATCATAATAATGATTATAATTCTTTAATAAGACAATGAAATTATTTAAATCATTATACAGGAGGTTCAGACACTTACGAAGCAAATCGGATCTAAGGTAAGGGAAAATCTCATATTCTCAATTTTTATCCGAGATTGTTTATACTTCAGAATTTACTGGGGAATATTTGTCATCCACATCCATGTTTCCTCGATATGTAATATTATTTATATCATCCTACAATATTTTAAATCCAATTTTACCCTTTGGTGAGTATTTAGTAAAATATATGAAAGTAATCTTTTGTCGTTTGTCGTACGAGTTACTTTTTTACTT
Source organism: Viscum album (assembly GCA_963277665.1). Classification (NCBI taxonomy): domain Eukaryota; kingdom Viridiplantae; phylum Streptophyta; class Magnoliopsida; order Santalales; family Viscaceae; genus Viscum; species Viscum album. The sequence goes on along the minus strand of OY728141.1, from coordinate 302,967,738 downwards.
TTCTGACATAAGTACGAGAAGATTGATTTTATTAACTTATACAAAATGAATGGATTTTTAAAAAATTATTTCCAAGAATCTTCCATTACAGGTTATCAAGTTTATTTTTAATCAACTTCTCTTAGTTTAAAATTTAATGACATATTAAGCAAGGAAAAATGTTTTTGAAGTAGAAGGGATATTTTCCTCAAGAATGGAGTTCAAGTGTTTTATCAAAATTATTTTGCATATAAGATAATATAGGGTTATGTTTATATCACTATTTTTACATTGATTTGATTATGTTATGATGGAATTATTTTTACAATATCCTTTTATGGATTATGTTATGATGAAGTGATTTTTTAAAGAATCCCATTTTTATTACATGGGTTATGCAATGATGTATGGTTTATGATTTTGTGGAACCCATAAGAATGGTATCATTATTAGATGGGTGGGACCTATATATCCCTCCAATGCATTGGGTAAAGATTTATATCTCATGAGATAGACATGGATGGAATAACAGGTTAATCTGGTTCAGTGAAACAGGACTGAAACGAGGAGTGAACTCCGTTCAGAAATGGACTTTGTCCACTAATATAGTCTTGGCAATGAGTCTTGACTAATAAGAAAATATTCTCTATGATTATTTGTGTATGCTACAATGTTTAATGTTTTACGTTATGATTATTGGGATTACATTTCACTACTATGATTTATCCCATGTTATGAAATTATGATCTCTTTTCCAGGTTAAGATTTCCAAAATGATATGTTCTTAAGAATATGATGTGATTGATATTTCTTTTGTTTACCATTACTAAGAATTTGAGCCCACCCTTTTGTATGTTTTCTTTCCCCAGGTCATGAAGAAGGTTATTAAGTAGGATATTCCAAAACGGGACTCTAGATATGATGAAATAAATGGGAGATAATGTAGATGATTTATGAACTAATTGTTTATGTTTCCCAGTTTCTAAAGACACTATACCTATACGGTCCTTTCATGGTTTTGTTATATGTTGTATTAAGTATTCTTAAATTCTGACGTAATAAAAATGTATGTAAAGTATGGGTTGTTATATTGACTGTAGTGAGCTCGACATCGGATATGGGATGAATTTTTCTATGTACCCGGCGGAGATCAGGGATTTTTAGAAGATGATCAGTCCTAGGAGTTAGAATCATATTCTGTGCATTTTTTGGAAACATGGGAATATCCATGAGTAAACATGGGATTGAGAGGCTCCGATTTGTTCTTAGTACCTACATTTCATTGAGTATCCCATGGTTTGGATTTCCAGGGCATAAATCTCCAATGTTGGGATAATGTAACATCTCTTAGTTTCTTAGTTTTATTTTATGATATTATATGGATTGATTTAATGAACAGGTTTGGATGCGGCATGTGATTTCACATCCCAGAGTGCGCAGAACAATAGTTTGAAAAATATTAAACAATTAAATTCCAAGAAGGCATAGTCTTCTTGAAAATGTGGAATAACATCTAAAAGGGATCCCAAATCAGAAATGTGAGAGGCCATTTGTGTTTACAGATGTGATTTTACACTAGTAGATTCCTATCATTGGCCGATGTGGGTCGGCTTTGAAAAATATTTTTTGAAAGTTTTACTTAATAAAATAAACTGAGATTTAATTCTATTCAAAATTTATGTCAATGAATAGACACTTTTTCTTTTAAATTATAAGCCAATAATGGATCCAAGGTTGGGATAATAATCATGGAAATATAATGGAGTGTCTGGACAGAATCCATAGAAAATTATCTTGGTTGTGGTGACAAACATTAGGATTGAATATTGTTCATGATAGATTTTCTATGAAAATAAATTATTGATAATGAATGATCCATATTCATTGTAGTGTGTTTGATTAATGATTTATTTTATTTATTCATTATTTCCCCAATGAAAGTGGTCCAATCAACAAATTTTTTGATCTATAGTTCTATCATTGTTGTGGGATGGGTTATTGTTACTCGAATATCAAGAGTTCAGTTTATACTCATTGTTTATCCTTATAATGGGAACAAATTGATCCTAAAAAATAATGGACAAGGTTATTTATTTAGGCTCTCTTGTGCATTCTCTACCCCACTCTAGAGTTTTCCCTATTTTTTCCTTTTTATCGCTACCTATCTTTCTTGGAGGCTTTGAACATTAATAAACCCTCATATTGGAGGGAATACGAATCTAAGGTCAGACCAGTGAAGCTCAGGACTTGAGGATCACAATGGAATATTTGTTTTAGAGTTTGGAATATTGGAGGAAGAAAAAATAGTTGTTGCAGGAAGGGTGATGGTAGTCAATAACTCATGATAGAATGGTGTGTTTTATGCTGCAAGGGACATGGAATCCGCAAATGTGGTAGGATACATCGTGATATGAAGGGGTCTCTCTAGGGATCAACGACTATCACCTTACCAATGCAACAAGAGGAAAAGTTTTGGCGAGCGGGTCAAGAAGGCTTGAAAAGACGAGTTGTTGAGGATGATTAGGAACAGCTGGAAGAGGGAGGGTCTAGTGGATTGGGTCGATCCATTGGACCGAGTCACACCTGATGGGTCGGGGTGGACCTATGGCGGTCGGACCGAGTATGGGTCGACCGTGGTTGATGACCACGAGCCATGATTGACCTACCATCCATATTTCCATGAAATCTACTAGAATGGTCAAAAACTGTTGTACATGACCCAGTATTCCCCCATATAAAAATATTAAATGGGAATAACATCCATACTCTACATCCGTTTGACGGGCCATCTCCAATGTTGGGACAATGGCTATGAGATAGTAATTTTGAAATATCTACTTGAGTTTTTATCTTGAACTAGTATATATTGAGTTTGTTCCTTAGTACATTTTACGATGCTTTATAATGTAATTACATACACATTACTATATAGTATTCCCCTCTAAAGTCCAGTTTCTAGATAGAGTTATTTTTTCACTCCAGGGAACTCGAGCAAGATTTTCTATCACACCTAGTGGAGTTTTCTATGAATCGAAGTAAATTCTGAGAGTCGGGCATCGGTCCTCCTCCTAGATGGATAAATCAGAAGGGTTAGTAGTATTCTCTAAATGTATCTATACAGGATATCCTACATTATGAGGTGCATTAGTTGGGTTAGTGGTATTCATTGAGTAGGATCCCCTATATTGTAGAATGATCTATATTGGTTTTTTGGTATTATCTAGACAGGATCCCTCCTCTATCTATCTAAATCTTTCTTGACTAATATGTTCTCCTTATGCGGGGCCCAAATGAGCTAGACCTCATCATTAGTGTCACTAAAGACAACATGTCTCTAGGGAGAGATCTCCTAAAACGGGAATGGTTTGAGAAGAATCATGTGGCTGGTAATTCATTGTGACATAACTACAGACATTGGGACTTGAATTGAGTATATATGGGTATTATTATTATATGTGATATAGAAATATACCTAGTTGGAGATGATTGTACTATTCCTTTGTGGTATATTCTTTATGGTATTTCATTTGTGGTATTTCCTTTCTATTTTGCGGGTGTCCTACTGAATATTGGTTTACTCACCACTGAAAGGGATTTTCTTGAAATTGTCTTGTCATGTGATGATGGTCGACCCTTCGAAAGAATTCCTGGAAGATCTGGACCATTTGGGGCCATATGATAGTGTACAAGCTGAGGCATGGTTCGACATATTTCATATGACATTCCAAGTACCTTTAACATTATAGAATGGACTTGTGGTTATAAACACTTTTTCATGGGATTGTTTTAGCCTATTATACATTCCTATACTTTCATAATTTTACTATGTTTGTTGGATATAATTGCTTGCTGGAATTTTTTACTTAGTGTTTTTACGTTTCTTCATTTTTGTCTTAGAGATGTGTGTGTGCCTACAAGTACTTATGAAAATGCCACCCATTTGTGGGATATGCCATCTCAGTTCTAGAAACCAGCCCCTAGCCTATTTGAGGTTCTCGAGTGGTAGTCATGACATCAGCCCCTATAGGATCGGTCGTGAATGATATAATAATCATATAAACCAACCAACTAAATCTTAAATGTAGTCAATTTTTAATTAAGAAGATATTATGAAATTATCCTTTTCACTAGGTCCTACATTCTTTTTAAGTGTTATTAGATTAATATATATAATATTAAAATGTATTATAATCATATAATATAAAAAATTTCAACTAATAATATAATATATTATCCACTTATTATATTTTAACACTAGTTTCAAAATGATTCCATATTCAAATCATTATTTTTGAGTGTAAATTGTTTAATTTTTTTTGCATATTTTTGTTTTTCAATTTTGACCCTTGTATATTTCTCATGGATCTATAATATACGTTTTTTATTATATAAATATAAAATTTATTAATTATATAATTAATTATTATCATTATTTAATGGAATATGTTAAAAATAAATTACATTGCTTCAAGGATGCGGTTGTTCACACATACGCATGAGAAACATTATCATTTCTTAATATGTAGAAAAATAATGAGGTAAATTATATATTATATTTATTGAATCATTATATATTTTAAAATTGATACATAAAAATTATATCAATCATAATGGAAATTCATAAATGGTGGTGTTGATAAACATAATGCATCTCTCCATGAAGTGGTATCCAACACATACAGATTAATGGTGATTTTGTTTCCCATTTAATCAAGATCTATAAAAAAAATGGATTAACTAGTGAAACAAGAATATCTCATTATTAGGGATATAATAAAATACTATATATTCTTGGTTAGTATATAATGGAATGATGTAAAGGAATAAAAAATTGAAAACACTCAGTTTTCAGTTAAACAACTTCTTTGGATAACCCCCACTAAAAATATGATGATATAATTCAATGGATTGTATGTTGAACAAACATTAACTTATTTATCATTATTAGGGTTTTTATGAATGTGTTTGGGATGGACTTTTTTAGGATATATGGATCATGAATTTTGAGTAAGATAGGAGTGGTGGTATCTTTTCATAAGGGAGTGAGAGGTACGATGTACAATTTTTTAAAATATTATGATATATTAATTTCCTATACAATCCATATGGCACAATATTATAATATTTTATAATATTATAATTTTATGTTAAAAATTATTCTAATATATTTATCAATAGAATGTTTTTTGTTATCTTAAATCATTATTCATTTATTTGTAACCCTTTTATTCCATTTCAACTTTAACCGATGTGGTTAAAATTTACGATGGTTATTATTAATTATAAAAAACATTAATTTTAATGTTTTAAAACATATAATCTACTATGATTCAAAATATATGATTCATTTTTTCTTTATTAAATTAGTAGAGGTATAAAATATTAATTTTATTGCTAGGGTATAAAAATACATGAAAAAAATATTTATAAAGATGTTTTTTAAGAATTAAAATGTTATTATAAAAATATAAATAACAATTTTGATTCAAATAGAATTATTTTGATTATTTTAAATCAATGGAAAATTTATTTTCTTTCAATCCAAAATAAATATAAAGGAATAATGAAAATGTGTGATAAAAAGAGAAGAGCTAAAAATATTTTTTATTTGAGCTATGAATATTTAGAATTAAAAAATGATAATTTTATATTTATATGTTTAAAATTATATTTTTATTTGAATTGAATTATTTCAATAATATATCTTTTTTTTATAAGTAAATTTCGTAAACTATTGAGTTATGGTTTGTACCAACCCAACTCCAGTAACCTGGAGTCAGTGTATTAAATTATTAAATTGTAATAAGATCTAATGAATCACATCACAAAGGACCTAATAGTTTAGAAGACTTGGTAAACATGATATATACAATATACACATATTACATAAGGGATATGAAATAAAACAAAACATATAACAAAATCAAATGAATTCCATCCATGAAAACCCATTCAATGATTTCTTATTCATAAGGGTGAGCTCAACTGCTCATTAAGGTTTTGGTACAACATAAACCATCATTAATAAGAAATCATAAGAAAACATGGAAGGGTAAATAAATAAATAAAAATTTTACTTATATAATTATACAATCTTTATAAGATATATAATAAATAATATGGAATGATAAAAAATTGATAACACTTGTTATTTAAATAATAATGTGGGAATGAAACACATCCATATATAATATCATTATGAAAATATTATAAATTATAACAGTAACTAAATTTGGAATAAATTATATAATTAATTGATAGAAATAATTTTTACTAGGAACATGATAACATTATCATTATGGTCTATCCTCAATACAATTTAAAAAAAATGTCTAAAACCCCATCTGATATTGCCATCTGATTCATACCATGAGACTATAAATTAATCATGGGGCTATCTATAATGGATCCCCATGCATTTATTATATGTCTAATACATTAATCATATTCCAAATAATAAATTTCATTCATTAAAAATTTTCCTTGACATAAATTATCTTTATTAATTAAAGGATATAGATTTTCCACTATCTCCCACGTTAGTCAAATAAATTATGAAAAAATAACTATATCCATAAATGTTAAATAGTTATGAAATATTCATACAAATAACACAATAATTTGTATATTTTAAATGAATCAAATTCCCAATGATATATTATCATAACAAGGATGTTATTTAAAGTTAATGTTAATAATAAAAAATGAGATATTTCAAAATAACTTTTACCACCACTAAAATTTAAAGTCAAATTCCCTTGGGTAAAATAATTAAAATTGAAACATAAAATACAATGAATTTTCAATAAATCGTGATATTACATGTCATAGGATCCTATATAGACCATATAAAAGAAATTCTATGCATAACATAAGAATATGACTCCATAAAGGAAAATTGAGAAGATATCCCTTACATCACGATTCCTTTTGGTTAAATATGATTTAACAAACAATATAGTTGTATTTATTATGTAATTAAACAATAAAAAACATATTATAACTTATAATATCAATTATTATTCTTTTATAACATAATTTCACTTTTATATTAATAATCATTCATTATTGTCATTGTTTTGATTTCTAATTTCTTTATTTTATCATTTATGTCTCATCAAGAAGGATCTGATTCATGCATATGATAAATATTTATATCATATATATAATAATAATCATTAAATAATTATCATATTTATAAATATATAATACATTTAACTCTAATCATGTAATATTATAATACTTTTAAACTATGTTAAAATCATAGAGTTGGTAGTCCAAACTTATGCATGGGCAATGTCTCTATTTATCAAATATCATTACAGAATGTGAATAAGTAATATTCAATAAATAAAAATTTTTAATGTTATAAAAAACACATATTATTTAATTAAATAAAAAACTAATGTATATATATATATCATCCTCGTGGTGTTGAGATGAAAGGATAGTCATAACACTCTATGAAGGCTATAATCCACATGTTCACGAACAATGTTATCATCATTAAGTGTAAAAAATAAAATGATATATAAAATTTCCGTATGAAAAATATTTTTTGAATATGATAAATATTTTATTTTTCTCACATATTTTCATAATATTTTTCTTTATTTTCTTCCTTGTAAATACTTAATGAAAAACAAATTGCATTGACTCCTGAGATGGTAGTCCTCTATAAAAATCAGTGACATTATCATATCCACTATGATGTATAATTTAAAAAGGAATATAATATATAATTACATGATAGATATAGTTATGTTATATGTATATAATATTTTTTATCCATCATCATACACAATTGTGAGAAGTTTTAGGGGAAAAACAAAGTACATTGATTTGCAAGGAGTTAGTCTATAAAAAAAGAATGATGATATAAAAACCCATTTTGATAGATGTGGAGATGTTTTTAGGTCATGAAATCAATGTAAAAATATATTTTTTTGGGAAATACTAATTTTATTATATCATCAAGGTTTATTAATAATTTTTAGAGGTGGATGTAGAAAAAAATAAAAATTCTTCTTAGAGAACACTAACTCTTCCTTTTATATCCTACCTATATTTTTACCAATGCCCTAATTTGTGGAATTTACATCCAGAAAAAGATTATATGATTATATAATGTGATTTCTATGTTATTTAGGTAGTTTTTATTAATTTAAATGATATGGGATGTGTAATGAAGTGAGGATATTTAATGATTTTTTATAATTGAGGAGGAGTGACATTTTGTAAATTCACAATTTTATTCAATAATGGGATGTCACTATAACCTAATGCGGCTCCAAAAATGATAAATAATTTCTATCAGGGATTATATTTCCAACATAAACATATAACACCAATATATACAATATATGATTTAAACATTTCATTCTTTATCCTTTAAGTATTAGTCACTTTAACTATTTAAGTTTCAACCACTGAAACAAGTTTTTTAACCAATAAAATTTATCCTTTATTACTAAAATAAAATGTAGTCTATTAGAAATATTTGACGAAATAATTATAAAAATTATAAAAAAAATATTCAATAAAAATCATATATGTGTCGAAAATTAATTTTACCATAACTACATGTAATGAACAAAACCATGTTTTAACATTAATCACTATAATTCATTTCAAAATGTTCTCCAAAATAATTATGATAAATATTTATATTAATAGTATTTATATAATATAAATTATATTGATTCAAAAATTTAAATTCATTTTTCCAAATTTAATTCCCAGATGTAGAAGAAATGAATTTTAAATTATTCTCTAAGACACGGTAAGAAATTTTAATTTTAAAGATATTTGTTTAATGTTCATAATGATTTAATATCAAGATTAAATATGAAATAGATTATAGCGACAAAATTTGTATTAATTTACACATAATTTAACAAATTTTAATTTAAAACCAACTAAAATTATTATTTTACATTGTAAATTGATTAAATGAAACAGTAGTTCTCATTTCAAATTTAGATTTTTCACTATTTCTCGAAGACGAAAACTTTTGAGACAAATAGAAAAAAATAAATGTAATAAATTTATTATATTAGTATTTAGTAAATGTTGTTTATTTTTTAAAATATATTTTTAAAAATTGGTAAAAATTAATTTGAAATCATCAGCACAAGGTACGATAAGACAGTCATTTAGAAAGAAATAAAAAACATTAGAAAACATTTCATTTTCATATATAAGATTCTTATCTTATTCCCAATCAATATATATATATATATATATAATTTACATGTGTAAAAAACATATTTTTTTGATTTTAATTTTTCAATTAATACCATTTAATATAGGGGATATTTTTTTAATAGTCATATATAAATAATATTTTAACATAATATCATGTTTTGTTCAACACCATTTTTTGTGCATTGATAACTATCAAAGGTATTGAATTTATTTGAAAATAATAAAAAAAAATCACTTTTTTAGGTTTTTTATTCATCACTAATATTTGTGTTTTTTTCCTAAACTCTATTATACATCAATATTTTGTATTAACTCCATGATTTTTTACATTCCTCCAACCATAAATAAATTGTAACCTCGCAAATTAATCTTGATTTCATTAATCAAGAGTTTGACATTTTAAAATAACTATGTTGATAAATAACATCATAAACAAATTGAATAAATTATCCTCTTTATTAGAGATAGATGGATGTAAAAAATATTATTTGCAATAACACATATTGGATCTACAAATTTGAGGACAAGGGTTGGGATGTGAAAAAAATGGACATAGAAGGAAAAAATGGAACTTAAATAATTTTTGGGAGTGATCAAGATAACGGTAAAGAGGAAGTTAGTGAATAAAAATTTAGAACTAAAATGTTTGAATAAAGTCATCGATATCATAAAATATAATGATAAAAGAAAACAATTTTGTTTCAAGTTACCTTTCATGGTGTTGATGAATTTTTACAATCTCTAAGAATGAATAGAAATATACTCAATGATATTTTTTTATTTCAAATGAGGAAATATATTTAATCTTTTGTTCTTATATAAGATTCCTCTTAATCATTTAATCTAGGAGTTGATTATTCAAAAATGGAATGTTTTCTTCAGAAACAATTAAAAATTACTTTTAATGGATAATAATATACATAATAGAATGTTAGTACATTCCATTGATCTGTAGTTATTATTATGGAAAAAATATTTTCATAGGATATGTAATATGAATAAATATCTTTATGGTCTTGTAAAACAATAATATCTAAAACACTACCTAATTTTCAACTCAAACCATTTGCTATGGTGTTATCCTTATAACCCTTCCAAAAGATTAGGATCTAATCCATTGGTAAAAAGGTCACTAAATTTCCAAATTAAATTTATCATTAATCCCGAAAACAATATGAAGTATCTCTTCATCATCACACATTGAACATGAAAATACATTCATCCTATATTATCTAGAATTATGGTAATAAAATTAAATTATCAGAAAACCTTATTTATAACATGCATGTTTCCCAATTAATTATATAAAAAAAATATTATTAGAAATATTACTCAAATACTATGATGTTGTGAACTCCATCAGTGAGAGTATAAACAAAATTTTCTAGAAATCATTAATCAATTATAATGTATTCAAGACTATCCAATTTAATTTATCTCAATCTATCACATGTTTATCCCAACATCATTATGTCAACATGAGGATGATATTAGGGGTTATATTTCCCTAAAACATTTGATTTTCAAGATGATAAACATTATATTGAATCACTTTCCTTATTCATCAATACCTTTAAACATATTCTTTCAAATCCTTAATGAAAAATTATTGTATTGTTATCCCTTTAAATTTTAAAACTATTTTGACCAATATATAATTGATAATATATTTTGAAAATATAATTCAATGATCCCAATACACATAAACCAGAATCATTCTGCTTTATATATATATATATATCACAATATTGACCTCGAACCCTTAGATTCTTATATGGTATATTTCATTGATACTTAGGGGATTCATTTATATACAACCCGATTTACATATTGTTAAAGTATTGAATATTGGAAAAGCTTTCCTTTCCCTTTAAAAAAAATAATGGTTGTCTTTTCACCCAAAACTGAATGAACCTCTTCCCTTTTTATTTATATACCAATGTGCTTCCTTCCACAATTATCAATATGGGGAATATATTTCTTTCCCTTCGTAAATTTTCCTGTCGTTTAAATACTATCTTCTTATTCTATTGCTTCTTATTGAATCCATAATACCTATGGAATTAATTTTTTGTATTTTTTTTCACTTGATATTATGTCCTCATAAGATGGGAATGTTTATGGGACTGATTCCATTCAAAATATACTGTTAATCTTGTCAAATAAGTGATCATTCATACTATTATAATTGTGTTAACTTATATTGTCTTCATCCAATGATCAAGAAACCTACTCTAAATGATGAAATACATTAGATTAGATAATATAATTCAAAAACATAAATTTAATCCCCAAACTAATCAAATACATTACATAGATTGAAACTTTTATTCCAATATAATCTCATAAATTTAAACATGGTTTTGGAGGGATAACATTATTTTGAAATTCATAATATTTGTTTTTAATGAAAATATGAATTATCATAAGAATTTCCTCTAGGAGTGTTAGAACAGTTGTGCAGTAATGCCAATTTTCAGGCACCATATTATTATTTGATCAAGAACAATACACCCTTTGTATAGTTATTCCCCTCGGTACCTCATTTACAGAATCATGTCCACTTATAGTATCCAAATAGTGATTTATTTCTTTGAAAACCTAAAAAATCTCTTCCATAAAGAAAATATAGTATTTCCAATTATAATTATCCTAAAATTGTCTAATACGGTAAATGTTACTAGTATATTTCTTCAAAAATCTAGATTCCATGGTTTCTATAAATCTTCATTAGTTACCAAAAGTAACAGCCAAACTCTAGTGACCAAGAGATGTTGTCTTAATTTGTTTAATTGTAATAAGATAACAGGAATCACATCCCAAAGGACTATTTATTATTTCTTGTTAATCTATATAATAATTAATATAAATTTTATATTGGTTATACAAAATAAATCATAGTACATAACAAAAAAATGAAAATAATCTTCGAAAAATCATTTAACGATTTCTTATCCATATCTTAGATAAAGAAAACAAAATAACGATGTGTTAAAATTCTTAATTCGGGTATAGTATAGTGGATGGTATCCTGAGTAATTTAGAAATATAAAAATTAAAAGGTAAAAAAATGATCACACATTCTATTTATATTACATTACAATCATGATATTATTATGAATAATCAATATTACATGGTATGTAATTGAGAACAAATTCCATTTATTTAATAAACTAAGAATGAAATGGATTAATATGTAGTAAGATTGTGTTAATATCTCGGATAATAATAATAATAACTGAATTACAAATAAAGTAAATTCATATTTATAAGAATTTGTGTCTCCCAAGAACATCAAACCTTTTTAATCAAGATCTATCCTCAATAAATTTTTAAACCACTGTTTAAAAACAAATCTAATTTTTCTAAATGATTTATCCCACAGAGACTACCAAGGCATCAAGGGGATATGTGTAACTAGAAAGAACTAATATCATTAATTTCCAAATATTTATTTATATATTTAAAAATATATTTAATATATAAATAATTCATCTTTTCATTGTGTATATATATTGATAAAATGAAAGATATATGTCAATATTTCCATAGTTAGTCAAATAAAATGTAATGTAAAAAATATATGGAAAAATGGTATACTTTTTTTGAAAAGATCATATCCATCAAAAAATATTGATGAAATTTATTATTAATGTGATTTATAATTAATGACTATCATAAGAAAGTTATTTTTTAAGATAATGTTTACAATCATAATAGAAAGTTATTCTACAAAATAATGTTTTCCAAATCGCAATTTTCAAGTCAAATCCTCATTAACGAAATAATTAAAATTGTAACCTATAACATCTTAAGTAATTAATATAAAATTATATTAAATTTCTTATATCATTATATAAAACATATTAAATAAATTAACTGCATATAAATTAAAAATTTCTCAAGGGAAAGAAGTTGAGGTTATGTCTTATATGTTATGCTTCTTTTTAGTAAAAAGTGATTTATCATCATGAATAGTTTAATTATAATTTTAATTATTATATAAATACTCATATTAATATTTTTAATTTAATATTTAATCCTTTATTAACATTTTATCACCCTTTTGTTAATAACCATTCATTATTTTTATTGTTTCATGTGTAAATTTCGTTTTTTCTCATGTGTGTTTCAGCATGAAAGATTGAGTTATTTTTCTTATTATATAGTTTTATCATATCCATAAAAACCATATTGAAATAAATATTGTCTTTATTCAATAATTATTATTTTAATACCATTTTTTAAATATGGGTTTGATAAATTGATGTATGTTGTAATCATCGAGACTGTAGGTCTATCGTATGAATGAGTAATGTTTAATGTTTTCAACAATCATGAATGAAATCAGGTAAGTAATATTTCATCTTTATATATTTATAATGATATCCTAAATACCATATTATTTCTTTTAATATTATTATATAATATTAATTAATTCGGTGTGGTGCTTAAAGGGAGTCACATATCATTGTAAAGGTCATATTTCACACGTACACGAATGGTGGTAACATTTTATTGTGTAAAAAACTGAAATGATACATTATATTTTCAAAATGATAAATATTAATGTATTATTATAATGAGGTAATTTATATCATATATATTCATTAATAATATCCATATTACCTCCCATATAAAGAGTCTGTCAAAAATGAACCACATCACTTCACGAGGCGGCAATCCGACACACACATGATTTAGGTTATTGTGTCCCAGATTGAATGTAATTTAAAAATATATAAATGATATAATTAATAAAAAAGTAAAATTTTGTTTCTAAAATCATATATATGCTTTATAAATAACATCATAGCCAACCATGAGAGGTGTGATGGAAAAATTAATGGCATCGGTTCATGCAGTTACAGTACACCATACACTAAGATGATGAATTTGTATAACCTTTGACAAAAGTAGAGATGATTGTAATTAATCCCAATAAAATAAAAACATATTAGTATATGGATTATATTTTGGTTATTATATAATCATTTTTTAATTGGAATTAGATGAGACGGAGGATGAAAAAAAACTAAAATGCATGTTGATGAATGTTGCCTCTTATCCGGATATCGTCCATCGGTTTTTAGCAAATCCTTCCTAGGGTAGAATTATTTCCAAAAATAAGTAATATTAAATGACCTTTTAGATTTATTTATCTTATTAGGTATGGTTATGGATGATTATAATGTCTTTGGGTTTTTAATAAGTGAGTGGGGTGAATTCTATTTTACAATTACAGATGAGTGGGAATTTTGTAAATTCAAAAACGTATTTAATATTGGGAGGTCACTCTTACCTCATGTGGTCTGAAAATTTATAATTAATATTAGTTTAGATGATATTTTTAATACATTTCTCAAAAAATATAAGAGAAACATTTTTAAAAAAAAATTCATTACATAAACATTTTATTCAACTCACATTTACAATTCTTCTTTTCAACACGATAAGTAATGTTTTAAAATCTGATATTTCTTAATTATAAATAAAATAATTTGACAAATATTATATAATTTAGAGAATATGATTATAAATAATCTTTTTATCATATTAAATAAAAATCATATGTGTGGGGAAAATTAATTTATTCATGATCTCATGTAATGCTGAAAACCCCATTTTAACTATAATCACACAACTTAATTTTTATCATTTTTCAATCATCATTATGCAAAAAATTTAAATTTTCTTGATAGGATAATTTAAATTATTCTGGTTCATAATACAGAATTTTTTTTTCAAAATTAAATTCAAATAAGTAAAAAATATAAATTCTTTATTAAACAAAAATATGTTATAAGAAAACTGGATTTTAAAGAGAAAATATTCAAAATATTAAAAAACATTAATATTGAAATTAAATATGAAAACAATTCTAATAACATAAATTTTATTAGTATAAAAATAGATGTACTAATGTTACTTTAATAATAATCATAATTATAACTATAAATTTAAAATCAATTAATTTATATAGATTCTTTAAAATAATTTTTAATAGTTTTTATTGTTCACAAAAAAGTGAAAAATTTAACAAATATATTTAACATAAATTCTAAGAA
The DNA here is from genome assembly GCA_963277665.1 of Viscum album. Taxonomy (NCBI): domain Eukaryota; kingdom Viridiplantae; phylum Streptophyta; class Magnoliopsida; order Santalales; family Viscaceae; genus Viscum; species Viscum album. Next base: position 302,952,483 of record OY728141.1, on the reverse strand, counting down.
AATTTTTATATTATTATTATATAAATAAATTAAATTTTTTTAATATTTTTTAAAAAATGAGTGAAAATTTTGTTTAAATAATTTCTGCAAAGGGCGACAAAATAGTAATTTATAAGAAATATTATTTTTTCATAAAACCGTTCTTTTTTCTCTAAATGAATCTTAATTTTTATTTTTAATCAATGAATAAAAAATTTAAATGTGTAAAATAAATATTTTTAAATTTATTCAATTCCATTCATTCTCTCTAAATTATCATCTAGGGTATAATAGTATTTCTTAGAAAATGTATTAATGGTTTGTTGTATTTTGTTAAAACTAGGGGTGGTGTGAATTGAAGTAAATAAAAGGGATTGAAATTATTTTAAAGTAAATACATAATAAATTATCAAGATGTCATATTCTCATATAAGAAAAAAAAATTCATCACAATTGTGATCAGATATGATTTTCCTCTGTTAAAATCTTAGTGTGTTACGTTCTTAAGTAATTATAACATTAATAATTCGAAATGTTTTCTAAAATTTTTATTTTTCATAATTCAGCCTAATATCATCTATTTATAAAAGATATATCAAAAAAACACCATTAGATTATTTTTAAATTATGAATTAAAAAATTAAATTCTTTTCATCAAATGAAATTTAGAAATATGTATTAAATTAATATTAATTCCCTAAAACAAATTACAATGATATCGATTTTTTAAAAAAAAATTATGGAATTAACTATATTTGTTGAAAATTATTTAATAATATCATATTAATTATTAAAAAATTCATTATTTAAATCATTTTCTCATATTTTTGATAAATTTTTTATTTTAATTCATACATCTAATTTAGAGGATACATTATAATGGGCTTGTAAATAGTATATTATAGTTAATGTAAAGCTCAGTGTTTCTTATTAAGGATTATATCAAAAGTATTAATTTTTTAAAGACTAGTTATAGACTTATGATTTATCCATTAAATTTATTTTAGTGTCATCAAACATATTAAATATGTTAGTAGGAGAGAGAGTTTGAAATACCTTGAATAAAACTGTATTTTGGTTATTCTCAATTTGCATACTGAATATAAACTATCTATAGTGTTATTGATACAAAAAAATGTATTCCTCAAACTCATAGTATCTCATGGATATTCCCCTTATTGAATTTATAATTTTTCAATTATAGTAGAAATTATGATGGATTTACATATCTATAATTTAATTTAGATATAATTAAAATGTATCCCTTGTTATTCTATATTACTATGAATATTTTATATGGGATCAGATATTATTGAATAATATATTTTCTCAGTCATTTGGATAGTTGGTTCCTACAACGGTTGGACCCTTTGTATATGGGTGATTATATTTCATCCTAACCAATGGCATGGAAAATTAATAAAAACATTAATTTTCTAGGTATATAATGATATCTTAGTTGGTATCATATTCAGTATGTTGTGTTCAACAGATATAATTCTTAGATTGATATAACATTCAACCATGATTATTATAAGGTTTGTAGTTATTACATTTTCACCATACTAACATTTTTATTTTAGTGATTTCTCTCTCTCGAATTATTATTATTATGTTTCAGGTGGTGGTATATCCACCCATGTACATTGATAATAAGATATTAGAAACCAGCTCACCTTTATTGTTTATATCTAGTGACACTCAGCCACATATAATCTTTCTATTTGATGATATCTCATTCACTAATATTTCTTATGTTTGTCATGTATGGTGGTATGTCATTTAGTTATATTTTTATATTTGTGATAATCTATTTATTTATGTATGTTATATATAGTGATATCCTTTTAACCTGTCTTGGTTTTATTAGTGAGATATCATTAACCAATTTCAATTATATATGGTGATAACTTATTGACCTATGTTATCAGGGAATGTTGATATAACTATCATTTTATTTTCAAAATTTTGGTATGTCTCATTAGTAATGTTGGATATGTGTTCTGATATCTTGTTTACATTTAATTATTCTTGTTTAAATATATTAGTACACATACACACATAGTTTTTCACTTTTAATTCACTATGTTATTAATTATAGTGAAATAACATTCACTTAAATTATTTTATGAACAATGATAACTAGTACATTAATACTCATGTAGTTAATTTCTATAAAATTTTCATCATTTTTTTGTTAAGGTGATGATTCATTCAGCAATTCCAATATTAGGTATGGTGATAAAACATTCACCCAGGCTAACTTATTAATTCATATAAAATATTAATTAAGTTATTATTATTTTATTTGGAAACTCATTTACCAATAAATACGATATTATATAATTATGGGAGTACCAATCCCATTATGGAACTATATTGAGTAGGAGTGATCATCCATTCAAATTGTAATCATGCACCGCTTGATATGACTAGTCTTATGTTTAATATTCTATTATCTATCATATTTCACATAAAACCATAAATAATAGTTTTAAATATATCCCCCATTAATGTTGGATTATATAATATATTTATTAAACCCTAAACACTCAATTTTATGGGTGTGAAAAACTTATGGTTATCTTACAGGTTAGGGAACATTTCCTAGTATATGTGAGAAGTTGGATAAGAATAATAGGAATATAGAGATCGGACTATGCTTAGCCCAAGGAATGTGTTTGAGTATCCTAATGTGTTTTCTTTTTTATATAAAAATGATCATCCCAAAGGGATATCTATGATTAATATATGAATATATAAAATTTATGAGTTAGATTTGTTATCGAATGGTGTTTTTCATTAATTATGTTATAGTTTTTTATATAAAACCATATTTTTTACATGGATGAGAAGTATTTTTATAGATTTTTCAATTATTTATATAATATTTTATATAATGATATAGAATATATAGATTCATTATATGGTTTAATCTGTTCATCACCACTATATGTTATCCTATGTTGTATGAGGATGTGCCCCTATGGTAACATCATGCTCTAGACCTGATCGTACCCTGGCAACAAGTCCAAGGATGTTACACCTAATATGGTTTAAGACCTATATAAGTTCACCCAAATAATATCAATCATTTATTATTCATAATATTCAGGTTCAAATTAATTTATTAAAAAAAATAAGTAAAAAATAACATAGTAAAACTATATATTGTATAAAATTAAATATTTGATCTCTAATTATCCATAAATAATATTTTATCCTTAACAACATAATGGATTAAATTATTTTTATTCAAAATATAAATAAAATATTAAAAATATAATCTAATTTTTACTTATGAAATATTTTAAAATTAAAAATCATTATATATTTGAGAGATAAAAAATTTGGTGCTCTACATAAATATCTTCTCCTTGAATAAATAGTTATGGACCACTAGGTACATCGAGAAAAAATAATAGTTCAGTATGCATTATAGAGTTTATAATATTAATTAGGGGTGTAATGTTTATTTTTAAGGGATCATGACAGATTATTTAATAATAGAGTTTTTCTAATTTTATGTGTAATGTGGCATAAAATTCCAAACACTCACATTGGTTCACAAATTACTCAATAAAATGACTAATTTTTTATAATTTGACTCAATTTTATTGGACAAATAACATTCATATCATTGTAATATTTAATTATAATTTCATTTAATAATAAATTTTGTTTCACCTAATATATTTCAATGGTAGAACATCTTTATAATTTAATTATATTCATTAAAATCCATTTAGTGTTCAAAGAATATCTAGTTTTTGAATTTATTAAAAGTTTTAAATTCAAATGGTTGTCATTAATTACTTCATTTCATTATATAATTTTGAGAGTCGTTCAATATTTTTCATGGATTATATACTTCACAATCCACCATGTGTTTTAAGTACCTTTTAATTTTAAAGCCAGAGCAAGGAAAAACCATGTTCGATCATATCTAATAAGACCCATGGTGTTCTATAAAACCCAAATATTACCCATATTTAGGGAATATAATATTTAAAAATAATTATAAATTTTACATAAACTGGAATAATTAATTGATAAAGTATTGGTATTTGGGAATCATAATAAAAGATACGTTTAATGAGAAAATTTTCATATAAATATTTATTTATGTTAAATGGAATCAAAAGTGTCTGATTATTTCAATGTATAATTTATATTTCATGATTTTTTCCCAAAAAAATTTATGTTTTATTTAATATTTTGTATTATTTTTATAGGAATGATTATTTATTTCGATGATATATATTTATTCCATGGATCCAAATATATAAGTTTGTGGGTGTGATTGTGTATGTGTTTTTAAAATTTTAACATTATATTATATAAAATGAAACAAAAAATGTGGTTATAATGAGATGGGATAGTTAGAATAAAAAAATTCCTTTAACATTTACTTGAACATCATGGACCATAAAGATTTTCATTATTTTTCAAAAATAATATTTATTTGGGAAAATATGATCAAGTTATATGATAAGTAAATGACTCATACTGGTTAAACCACATGTAGTCATGTAATTATATAATTATTTATGTAGTTTAATTTATCTTTTATTACTATATCATCAATTATTTTTTCTCCAAAACAGCATATGAGTATCCTTATATGGTTATTATCCTTCTAAATTTTTTTCCAATTATTATTATACTATAATTCATTCCCCTTGAGTGTGACTATTTTCGATTCTCTCTAACATGATTATTTTTTAATTGTGGTTAATTTTGTAGTAATATATGATGATATGATTTTTGAGCTGTTATTCAATATGTGGAATTTTGTTACAATATTTTTATAATTGAATTATTGATTCATTATATATAATTTTTTTATTTATCAGGTATAATTCTATAGATCATTATATATAATATTTTAAATAGAAATTTTTTTATAATGTATATGCTATTACTAAGGGGGTTCATATAGTTTTTAATTTTATTTCACTCAGGAACCAACCACAAGACTTTATGGTTTATAAAATGGGAAATGGATTAGAGTATTAGGAAAATACTACATATTATTATATAATTAACCATAAATATATACTATTAATGTCAAAATATTTATTTTATATTTTGATAGAAATCCATGGTAATGGTTCATATGATTGTTTTTTGATGTCAACAAATGATTATCCTTTAGGATTGACACTCCAATTTGTAAAAAGAACCCTTTTAACTTTTGATGGAATAATTTTTCAATTTTTCAATTCATTTTTATAGTATATTTTTATCATAAATCCCAAATAATTATTAATTTTACTTTGGTGACATATGACCATAATTTTGGCTAAATTTAATACATATGGTCTGTACTCTATTTTCTTTATCTCATGTTGTGGTGGCCTTCTAATGAGTGATTCAATTTTTCTTTATATTTGAACATATATTTTCCATGAGTTATTTTTAGTTATATAATATATGCTATATCCAATTATAATAAAATAACATTCCCATGAATCATTACTAAATGTTGATAATATTATTTAGCATGTAATGATTTGTGGTTTACTTATTAGACCATATGGTATCACTGACTCATGAAAGACTGTTATTCTTAGATTAAACTAGTACAATGTCATGTCATATAGTATTATGATTTTGATTTATTATAATAAATAAATTGATCCAATAATTTAAGAAATTTAGAGTTTATATATAATTAAATATAATAAATCAACATTATTTTGGAAACCCAAGTTTTCATGGTCTATTTGGTATGTGAGTATGTTCAAGAATATATTTTTCAAAATTTTATATAAATTGGGATTTTGTGTCTATAAATCATCAATGGTTGTGAGAGTCCTTTTCAATATCTTCAAAAATTTAATATATCATATAAATTATTTATATATGCATAATTGGTGTATTTAAAATAAAAATGATTATATAAAAAAGGGTTCCTCCACTTGTGACCTTTTCTGAGTGAAATGTTATCAAATTTATATGTATATTTCGTTTGGATGAGTATCTATGTGTTTAATACGTAAGTAATACAATTTTTTCGTAAAAAGAATCTACGGAAAATTTGAAGTAAAATTTTAGTTTAATTTAAACTATAGGGTACACAATATTAATTTGACAGCCTATAGGATCTGGCTAATCCCCAAGCACTTATTTGGACTCTTTTTATCTTTTGATCACCAATATTTTTCCACTAGAACTCGATTCATTATTTGAGATGAAATTTTTGAACCCATTTCCCTATATATTTTTTTTATTTTTGATTTATTGTAAAAATATATTTGGTTTTTTCCTTTAAATTTGACCAATAATATATATATACATACACACACACTAAAGTATAAACCATAGTGTCAAAAAAGTGACCACCCTCTAGTTTTTTTTTGTTTAATGTTTTATAATACCCACTGAGTTTGGTTAATCATTAATGATATTACATATCATGTAACAAATTATTCTTTATTGATTAGAACTTCATTATATATTTAATATTATTGATGAGATGATATGTTAACTATTATGAGAATGTTAATGGTGTTTGAAATTCAATTAATAGATTATTAGTTGAAATCGTGAGATTGGGCTAATATAAGGGTTTTCAGATACGTGGTGGGTCATATTTTGGATATTCATTGATACAGATGGTATATTTATTTTAGTATGATTGGAATAATATATGGTCCCTCAATTTAATTTGTTCAAGTAAACTCGTATTTATTCTTAGATGTGTTACATGTGATCTTCTCACCAGTTTAGAAAAATAACATATAATGTATTCTTTTTTTGAACAATATTCATTGAATAATCATGAACTATGAGTCTATATAATGTATATTTGAATATTCATTTTCGAATAGATATAATAAATATCTTATAAATATGAATTATATTAGTGTACATATTTGACAATATATAACAATTGGAAATGGTTATATAGTGACACGAGTGTGTCTGCTAGAATCACACTTTTCCCTTTTCTAGCATATGAAAAAATTAAATTTTATTAGAGTCTAGTATATAATAATGATTATTTATTTGGGTGTTAATATGCATAAATATGATAAAAATTCCTATATGACCAAATTATAGGATATGAAATAATGATTTATTTTTTTTAAAAGTGGATAATAAAAATTTGAGAGTGTATAAATGATAATCTTATAAAAATAATTTTTTAATTATTGTTATTTAGATGTAATGTATTATATAATGAGTGATAGGATTTAGTTCAAATGGAAAATTTTTTGTATATGTGTTAAATCTTGGACCATAACATGGTGAATTTCATCGTGACATGGTTATTTATAGTATAGTTTTTATTCATCATGGTATTACAATAATTATTTATATGAGTTATCATTTAAATTCATATACCATGATGCATAATTTATAATTTTAGATTTATATTTCTTCATGTCATGATGTATTAATGGTTACATATAGATTAGAGTGTGTTATAAAAAAGTTAAAAATGAATTCAATTATCATTACTACTATTATGATTGAATATAAAATTTAGAATCATCCTAACATATGGAAATGTCAAAAATCTTCTTTTCTATTTAAATAAAAAAATAACTATTGTAAAATTCCATTTTAGAGACTATATTTATTTATGGATATTCGTTATCTAAATATAAAATACAATATTCTATTAGCATATCATCTTTTCTTTTTGAGGTGCTCATATACTTATATTTTTAAAATTATAAATCATATTCTATAATTCAGTGATTCCATTTATATGGTCAATACTGATAGAGGTGTGTTCATCATTAATATAATATATGTTTTATCACTCATCCTCAATATTCATTTTAGAATGAGTATCAACATTGAGAAACTCATGCATTATTTTTTATTTATTTTTAAAATTTTCATTCCAAATCAATCTTTTAGTTATGTTTTATTTTATCTTCCAATAATATTTGGGTATAAATATGTATTATTATACCCTACACCATTATCCTATATAATAGTGTGCTAAAATTTATATTAAAAGGATATATAATTATTTATAGTTAATTTTTAAGTATTAATAATACTTAATGAATAATTTAGGTTAATGGGAATGTTAATCTTCATTCACCTTTTATATTTACAACTATTATATCTCAAAATACAAAGGAAATTATAATTAAATAAAGTAAATTGGATGGATTACAGTGAAATTATGATTAAAAATAATTGAGTACTCATAATATTTCTAATGTAACACAATTCATTAATTTTTGTTTCTATTAAAACCAATTTTATGAGGAACAAAATTTTCTATAATAATCTCTATACCCTACCAAAATTTGTTAAACAAAAATCTATATTTTTGAAAACATTTGTGAGTTTTTTTATATTTAAAATAAATCACTAATGTGATTTAAAATAATATTTCTCTTTTTTTAAATATATAATACCAAAATACTTGGATTTGATTACTCTATTCCTTGTTATTAATTATGGATTTATTTTTGTGTAAATAAGAATGAAAATAACTTTATGAGGCTACATAATAAATATGAGATTATTATAATAGATGGAAATAATTATAATAATTTCTAGTTAGTTATTTTTAAAATTCAAATTTGTGTATGTTTATTTTTTAAAACATTCAATCACACTAAGTAACCTTATAATTCTTATGAAGAAAAATCAAAATAAAAATTTTGACTACAAAAATATAGTTGTTTAAGATTCATATGTTTCTTAATCCCATCAAGAGAATGATTTGGAAAAACATCAATGATAATGAAAATACTGTGAAATAACAGAATTTAATGATTCAATAAAAACAGGTAAATATATATTATATACGAAACAAAAAATGATATCAAAATATTATAAGATAATATATATTACCTTCAAATGAACCAATAACAATAGTTCTTGGACCCATGTAAATTATTTAGGGATGTAAGTGTTTTACCTCACATAAATGAACTACACGATGATGAAATTAATTATGATTAATATTAACTAACACCAATGTGTCTCAATGTGTCAAAATTTTTGGTGTAAAACACTAAAAGTGATATCCTACATATTTCATCAATTCTCTGCATCCTTATTAGATATAAAATTTGGTAACTCTATAATTGTGATATGAGGCGAAAGTTCCCACTAATGATTTTTTAATTCACATTATGGAGTATTTAATTGAAATTCCATATTTCAGTCATTAAATATTATAATGTAACATTATAATAAAGGGTAATTTTCTTTAGGAATATTATTTTTTTATTGTCATTTATTTTAGAAATGTGGGACTAGAATAATTCAAATAATAATAAATATAAAAACCGTAATAGGTATTGTATTTATAAAGAACTCATTATTTTAATAGCGTATTCAATGAATTAACCTACTTTCACAACACTAAAATATTTAAAACATATTTTGGAATTGAAAATTTGGATATGTTTTATTATGTTGGTAACGCTTTTGAAATTTAATTTACAATGAGTAACAATAATTATCAATTAGTGATAATGTTCATCTTGAAAATATTGTTCTTTAAATTAGTAATAGGATGTTTGGATTTATTTTAATTGATATGTATAATTAAAACATTTTGAGAATTATTATGAATAATTTTTATTATTTTTGAAAATTATAAAAATATATTATTTTTTTCATAAATTTATACTGACCTAATATAGTCCATACCTGAGTGGCTGACACTTTTATTTTTCAATCCCCATTTTAGTTGTATATAAGTAATAAAAAAATTGTGTAATGTTATAAAATTACTGAATTATGTTTTTTATGTTTAATGAAATATTGAGGGTTAACAAATTTTTTTTTCTCACAACAAAATTTATAAAAATTTACATTTAATTACTAGGATATTATATTTTATATTAAAATTTAAAAATATATATTACAACTAATGAGGAAACATATGATATTTATTATAGTAATTTTGTACGTCTCTTGTGCTATAATTTATTATTTATTTTAAACGAAGCTGAAATTTTTATAAATATATGATTAATTAGATTAATATAAAAGAAATATTTTCTTAACATTTTATATAGAACATTATTTTAAGTGAGTTGTATAATATATGTAGCAATTTGTTTTCATTATTCATTAATGTTGTCATAATTTATTATTTGAAAATATCTATTAATATGTCATATAAATTTATGTTATATATAGATATCTATAAATAAACTATATTTTGAATTTTAAAAACATTCAATAAAAAACATTAGTTTATATAATAAATTAAATTATATAATTTATAATATTTTTTTCTCCCAAAATGACAAATATAATCAACTATAGAAATAAATTAATTAAATTTATAGAATATGTCAACATTTATTTTAAAAATAATATCCCAAAAATATATCTTTTAAATATGTGTATTTTTTTATGTTAAAATATTTAGTTAGAACTTGAATTAATTATCCTTAAAACAATAAATTTGAAATACATTTTAGATATATATAGCAAAAAAAATTTCAGAAAAAAAATTGATTTATTACAAGATGAGGAGTCTCATTACATGATAAAAAAAATAGTTTCAAATAGATTTGTATACGATAATAAATTGAAATATTAACCATTTAACTTATTTTTAATAATTTCTGAAGTGTTTCAAATGATATGAAAAGAAAAACAAATTAATAACATGTACCTTAGAATCACCTCTCAAATAAGGATCCCAATAGTTAAACATTCTTAATTAAATAAAATTCCTCAAACATTTATAGACATTCCCAATCATAAAATATATTAACCAATTGGAATTTTATATAATTTATTAATATTATGAAAAATATAATTTATATCTATTTAAAAAATTCAATTCATAAACATGAACCCAAAATCATCCGTCATTAAGATGACTTATAGCACCTATTTCTTATATGATTTTACAAAGATGATATCGCTTATCATAAACACAAATACATGGAATCATTATGTGATATCCATAAATATTGAAAACTTATTGGCCATCCTATGATCCAAGAACGTCAAAAATACATCATTTTTTTTCAATCCCACTTCTCAAAATATTAAAAAAAAGTACATTAATTATATATAAAATTTAGTGATGATAATCTTAAATTTTCCAACAAAACCCCATATTAAAATTTAATTATTGATATTTTAATATACTGTTTTAAATTTCTTATCAGTCATTTTCTTATTTATATAAGTTAATATATATTTATGCATGTAATCAATTTAAAATTAAAAACACAAGAAATACATTATTATCTTAACTCACATGATAATCTTGAGTTATGAACCTTATAAACATTATTATCCTAATAATTATACATACAGTAAGGATAAAAATATAAATATTGTTATAAAATAAATTTTCATCAATTTGAATTTAACAAAGAAATTAAAAAATCTTAAATGTTAAACTATATAAAATAAATAAATAATAATCAAATCAAATAACTGGATCAAATCGAAAAATTTCAGAAGGAAATTTATTGAACCAAACAAAAAAGTATTATCAATCCAAAGAGGCTGAGATAATAATATCAAATAAATTTTGGGATAAAAAATAAATATTTTTAATCTTTTATAACCCATGAACACTATTATTTACAATATGATTGTTAATTATTATACAAATGCTTTTCGGTTTTACAATAAAATTTATTAATGCCTTTTTTATGAATAAAAATGTAATATAATTACTCAAAATACAAAAAAAAACCAAAAAAGATAGGTACTCAAAACTAGGTTGAATCAATGTAAAATTTAATGAAACTAATAAATAATAATCATATCAGAGATAAGATTTATAAACCTATTATTTACATGGTACATAATGAATGTAAAAAATCTACATAAATGAATAAATTCTATAAATGGAAATAAATATTAAATTAAAAATTTTATTTCAATATATGTTTTTCACCATTAGGGAAATAAATCACCATATTATTTCAATTGATTTTAAAAAAATCTCAATCATTATCATTTAAAATAAATAAGACTTAATAAAAATTCACATTGGGAATATATTTGATATGATATATATAAACCCGCCTAAATAATACTTAACAGATTATAACCTATGAATGAATAACCATTTAAGAAAATAAGTATATAGATTATCATATGAATCGATATAATAGTTAAAATACATTAAATGTTACCAGAAAAATATAATTTCATGGTAATATATTTTAGTGGATGTGTTTAGTATTAAGAAAATGTTAATTCAATTATATATTATTTTAGCTTTGATGATACGATCATTTCTTTTGAAAAACTATAATAAATTTACCATGAAAATTATTTATTAGAATAAAAATTTCAAATATATTATTTAGGCCCTATTGCAAAAAATAAAATATATACACATTTATATAAATAAAAATGAATTAAGTTTCATTTATCAAAAAATTATAATATTTAAATGAATTGTAAAAATATTGAGTTCACAATATATAACTCATCAATATTTCATCATCCCACTATTTTAGACCATCTACTTCATATATTTCATCAAAAGATAGTGGAAATTATTTTATATATTAAATTATTATTATAAACATATTTTCAGGTACAATGTATTATTTTGAATATAATTATGTATACATTTTATTTGTTGTTAGTCATATAGAAATACTTTGTAAATTTTTTTTAATTCTATACAAGTGTTAAATAAAGTGAATATTTAGTCTTATTAAACATTATAAAATATGGGTTTTACCATTTGAAGTAATTTTAGAAATGATTTTGATGTTCAACGTCCTATTATTTTAAATTATGTTGTAATGGTGTATATGGTAAATTCAATTACAAGTTGTGTACTTATTCCAAATGAAGGGATAATTATAATAACATATAAAATGTAATTTACTAAAACATTATCAACAACAATAATATCCGTATAACATTTAATAATCTATAGAAGTGGCCTTATGGGTTAAAGTCACTATGATAAAACTTCAATTTCAAAATTTAGATAATATAGTATACATTAAAAATAAATGTACTCTCAAATTCTCAAAATAAAATTTAATATATTTGATTAAAGATATTTATATTGAAATTTAATTTATAAAATAATTAAATTTAATATAATATTTTATTTTTGGTTTCAAATAGATATTAAACATAACCATTTTGATCTATTTAAAAAAGACACAATATTTTAGTAAAATATGTTATTAAAAAAACATTCATAATATGTTTAATGATAATTGATCTATAATTTGATGCTTATATTGAAACACATAACTTAAAATTTTTGTTTGAGTGGGGTATTATGATCTTGAGGTGTTATTTGAATCATTAAATTCTATTTATATTAAAAATATTTTTTTAATGTTTAATATAGATGAGATTTGTCATGTTTCATTATCTAAATATCCCTATATATATATATATTAAATTTTCATAATAATTTCATGTTTGTTTTATCAATATATCACTATGGAAAACAATCATTTTTTTGACTATATCACAACACTGTATTAATTTATCCATGTGAATTTAACAGAATAATGTCATTCATTTTTATACATACCATGAATGTGAATCCTTTTCATATCCATTTATATTTTTATTTTTCAACCATTTAACACCCCTTTAGAGCCTAAAAATATTCCATATAGATCCAAAGGTTGAGTCTAAGGAGTTTTCTAAGGAAATAATATTCTATTAGCATCAAAATATAGATACTAATTGAATGTCATTGGAACCCTATATCATAAATATGAAATAAGGAATCTTTGTTGATTGTCAATAAGAATTACATTTAAATGAAATGTTTAATACTACATAACCATTTACTTATTCAATTAAAATTATATTAGGATGTGAATATCTTCTATTATACCTCATACAGTTTATCCTATAAGGGATGGTTGTCTTCTAGAACTGATTTAATATGACCGATTTTTTCCCCTTGGCTGAAAACCCTATCATCATCAGTAACACAATTTTGGTTTTACATAACCATTTTAGACTCAAATGTGACACATTATTTCATATAATCCCATTAAAACAATTAAATTCATAGTGGTCAATAATCTCTTGGGATCTTAGGGGAGTCGCTTTCATCACATCAAATCATGGAAACCCACATGTGTTCTATTATGCCATTATAATATATTTTTTCAACACCAATAACAAAAAACTTATAGATTCTGATATTTATCTTTTATGAATATTATAGCCTAGTTGAAATCATAATCTATCTAAAATATCATACTCACAAGGGATATGGCTTCAGGTGAACCGAATTACCAGGTTCGCCCTATGTTTGTCCCCAAACACCCAACCAATCTATAATGTATCGATGGTCTTCCTACATGGGGACTCACATTCTAGAGGGGGAGTAACACTCACCACTCATTTATATTAACATTAACTTGGGATATAATGAATATCACATATCATTGATGGAACACATGGGATATTTATCACAGTCCAACAATCTTCTCAACAAAGAGGTGTTAATTGTTCCTACACTAGAGAATATATTTTAAATTTACTTTATTTAATTTTATTCCCCTCAAAGTTCAAGTATTTTAATGATTTATTTTATAATCAGGGTTATTATCATTAGTGGTCAAGCCATTAAACAATTTAAAAACATTCCATTGTGGCCATTTTCCCTAAGGTCTTTCCAAACATTTCATTTAAATGAAACAATTTATTTTTCTCAAATGGTTGATCACCCATATTGCTGAGATAGAAAGTATCACACTCTATATATATAAAAATATCAAATACATTTTGGTACGCTCAATAGAAAACCAATATCAAATATAGAGTTATTATTATTTAAAGCTTCTTTCTCATCCTCATCAAAACTCGTCCATGTCCAACCATCCATTACATAAAAACATAGGGTATAATCATATTTTAAATAAAGAAACTATTTATGTATCATAAAAATAAAATTAATTAAATTGTTAAAATTTATAAAAAGGGTTAATTATACGAGAAATAACCACTTAAAACCTCATTGAACAACATAATATCATTGAAACATCAACCAACTACACATTGAAGGATTATTCCATCCTATATTTACTATCACTAGAATAAGCTCAAACTATTGAAATAGTGTCAATAAAAAATTTAACTTAAATACAGAAAAACCATAAATAATTCCATATAGTGAGATTCTCATATATAACAACATAAAAACATGTTATATTTTCAATCTACAACATTCCCTATCTACATCAATTAAAATCATCAACATAATGATTGATATCCACCATTTTTGTGGAAATCATCATCAAAACCCTCATTGAGTTGAACACCAATCAATGAAGATCAATGTAGTAGGACATGAAATTGAAAGTGGAAATAGTAAAAATAGTCAGAAAATAAATATTCCTTTAACCCCATACCAAAATAGAATAATTATTAAGAGTAAAAAATTAAATAGGGCTCTCTTGTAAAAACCCAATTAATATTAATAACATAAAATTTAATTGTATATCAATATTGATGATTATGAAAATATTTATATATATATGTGTGTGTGTGTTTTTTTTGTTTTTATCGTGTCTTAAATGATATTGTATAATAAATCAATTATTAATTACAAATTTTAAATTATTATGTTTATATTTTGATGGATAATGTGTTTTATTTTATGGTAAAAAAATTTCTATAATTAATTTCATATTATGATATTATTATAATAATTATATCATAATTATATATTTTATTAATGGATATTAATGTTATTTGTTATTTCTATGTATTATAAAAGATAATGTTAACATGGTATGAAACAATGATATGTTTTTCATTTAAGAAAAAATATTTTAATTTAAATTATGTATTTTTCCATGTATTATGTAATTTTATTTAATATTGATGTCTTTACATCTTATAATTTTTATTTTAAAAAATAAAATTTACACCTCGTTTCATAATGTCAACTTTATTTTAGGTAGAATTTTTAGTACTCTTCAAAAATAGTTATTTTTCTAGGTGAATTATAAAAATATATTTAAAAAAAAATACAATATCTTTTTTCATATAATAATGATGTAAGAACGATATTAATGTTTATAAAAACATTTTTTAAAACATATAATATATTAATAATAATTAATATAGATCATTTTAAAATATTATCGTTAGTTTATAAACAAATATTTGACTTATTAAAAACAATGTGATATTTTATTATAATAAAAGAACTATTTTTAACATTTCTAAATTATGTAATCACATGGTTACATTTGGATTATATTATTACTAAAATTTAGTAAGACTCTTGTTTATAAACTCCCAATTTATGGAATAATAAGTAATATTATACATGATTTTTTTATAAAATCATTATAATTATTTAAAAATAATTTCTTTTGGAAAATTATTTTCTAATAATTTTTGTGTACTAGTATTATAATTAATTTTTACCACCTCAAGAAAAAAAAATCCCACAAAAACCACATTAAATTTTTATTCATATAATTATGTTTACATTGCAACATTTTTTAACTATGATAATGGTATTAATCAGTTTAAAAGAGTTATATATATTGTATATGGCCTCATATATATTATATCACTCTCAATAATTTTAATGGATCAGTTTTTTTACCGACATCTTCCTATATTAAATTTTCTGAATCCCTTGACTTTAAAATCAATTTAATTTATTTATCATTGATAATATTTATAGAGAATAAAGTATTCTTAACCAAATATTTTTTCTCATTCTTAAACCTCTTAAAAAAATTATGCCTGTATTAAACTAAAGAGATTAGAATAATAAGAATACTAAAATGTAATTATTTTTTAGAATAATAAATATATACCACTTTTCCACCCCGTATAAAAATTGAAATTCCTCACATGTGTATGTGTGAACTCCACCTCCATGAGAATTATATTTAACATTTCATCATCATCTCAATTGTTGGTTATAAATATGGATTTAATGATTAAATGATTTTTTTATATTAACTTGATTATTTATAGAAAAAATATTATGATGTATTTCCATTATATCAATTAAAAAATTACTATGTCGCTCAATTGTATGTTTATAAAACTACTTCCATGAATAAAATACATAATGCCCCGAGTCTGCTCTTCCACATTCGGTGCTTAAAAATGATGTGTATATTTTTTTAGTGAATAAACAATTACACAACACTTTAATGGAGTGGAGATCTTTTATCGGTCTAGGTTCTGGAATATTAGACATAACCATACATTGATCAGAGTTCAAACAAAAATAAAACAACTGTCCACTACACTTCTGTTGCGTACTACAACAAAGATGACCAACTATAGAATTCAAGCCAACCTGTGAAAAACATTTAAAAAACTTAGGGTGAGCACAAAAGATACCTAGTAGAGGGTTTTGATAATCCTTCATAAATCCCTTTTAAAAATCACTTTGATAATACATTTGAAATATTCTATTATAAATACATTGTTAAAATAATTCATTCAAAAATAATTATACTTCGAAAATTGTTTTAAACTAATCTAGTGATTCGGTTGAAAATATTAAGCATGCTCTTAAAAAAACAAAACAATTGTGGTCACGTGAAACATTGAAGGCTATCTTGGGCCTACCCACTTGAGGGATGGATTCACTATCCAATTCCCTATCTTATTTAAAAAGTTCGAGTACCGGTTTTTATAAAACATTTTTGTATTTGCTTTCCTTATATACATTTAGTTTTCACTGGTGTTTTAGTTTCAAAAAAATATATATTTATAAACATGCTTGGATGAAATAAATACTAATATTTACTGTAAATTATACATTCAACTTGTATGATAACGTATCATGATACAATACATTTCATAATCACTTAGAAGATAATTCAACATCCACACACTTTAAATATCAATTACATATTCATTAAATTTCTTTTATTCATGAAGTTATAAACAAATAAAAATAGTGAAAATAAAATTCTATCTTTCTAAATTTATTCAATAATAATAGATAATTATGTGTCGTACATAAAAATCATCAAAACATAATTTATTTAATAAATAGAATCATCCTTTTTAATGTGTACTTAAGTTTTAAGGAACATGAATTCAAGTACATATATATATTTATATATACATAATCATAGAACTGGAATTAGAAACCAATGACCATGAACATTAATTAAATTATTTTAAAATATTTGTTTGATTGGAATATACACATGTATCTCACACCCATAATTAGATACTTGATGGTTTAATAATTTTTTTTAAATAAAAATTCAATAAAAATATATATACATTTTTATATAGATCAAGCATTAACATTAAAATTTATATATGTTCGTATATATATATATATATCATGCATAAAAAAAACACAAAAAAATTCAATTTGTAAGTTCTAAGTATAGATTTAGATTTCATAGAAGTATAAAATATGGAATTAAAATATTTAAAAAATTAGAAACCATAAAAATAAGGATTATAATTTTAAAGGAGAAAACACACCTTATACAAAAATAAAATTATATATATATATATTGGAATAAAAGAGGAATATTGAAATATATAATCCGGTTTTCATATAAAACCCAAATCATTTTAATAAAATGATCTCTTACAAATTAAATCTTAAAGTTCAAAACAAATCTCAAAATTATAATTCAATCAAAATGGTATTTTCCTCCCATATGCAAACAATAAATTATAGAATATAAGCAGAAAGAAAAAAGATAGTTTGTCACGTACAAAATAATTAAAAAAATAGAACTTAATGTGTAAAGAAAGTATTCAAAAATAGGTAATCCCTTACCTCCAATCTCCCCATAGTATAAAATTATCCCAAGATGTGCACATACCCAAGAAGGATGTGAAAATATTGAAACACTACATTATAATTGGAAATGATAAGTGGAAATAAATGGTTCCTACCTCACCATTTCTCTACTCGTAAGAGTATATCATTCTCCTCTACTACCTTTGAGGCATGACTTCATTATATAGCAATGTCATAGTGTGCTATGTACACCTTATAAAAAAATAATAGTTGTGTCTCTAATGAGATTAGGATATATGGAAAATATAATATCTTTTCGATTTTATCTAAAAATAGATGTTTTAATATAATATAAAAAAATTAGACTATATTGAATGTTGACACAGGAAAATGATGAAGCAATAATCAGAACTAGATGAATGATTTTCTTCTTGTAGGGGAAACACTAACTGATTCAATGTATCAAAATTATTGGAATAATCAAATAGTATCCAAAAAAATGACTTGAATAGGAATTGGTCAACAAATATTTTTTGCACAGATTATAATAATCATAATTGAATGTAAAAGAATAAAAATATTACACAAAGTAATCAACAAATTTTTTATTTAAATAGAGAATTCATATCGGATGAAAATAAGGACAACCAATTGAAGAAATATAAAATAAACCGACACGGAAGAAGAAGGTGGATGAAACTGAAAAAATAAAGAACTATTGACCTCGATTTTATACTATTCAGTCAATCTTGAAATTAAATATGAATCACCTACCATATTTGGACATATCAAGACCCTAATGACATCGCACTTCCTTACCTCCTTCACCAAGCTCAGATTCACCAAAACGAAGCCTATTGTGCTCATTGGTATATGAAACGTCTTCGGAAGAAAAAAAACGAAAGACAGATCAAGGACGCGACTCATCATTAGGAGTAGACGAATCTGTATCCATGCATGGATCCTCATCAAACTCGACATGGTTCAAAAATTAAGAAATAGATGTCGATCAGCTCAAACATTATCTCATACGAACCCTCATCTTCGTCTTCAACTCTCCTATTGGCTAACCTCATCAATGACCTCAAACACCCTTTGCCGAAGATCAAATCGATTGCCTACAAACTCTCGTGGAATCTCCCGGCTCATGACCTCGCTTGGATTTCATCCAAACTTGAACCCTCGGCGAACCGAGCGTCGACCTCCAGAAACCTGAAAGCCCTAATTCCCGATTTTCTATTCTTATGATTTATTACTTTTTTTAATCAGTTATCATTATATTTTTATTTGTTTAGATGAATAAATTATCTTAATATATTCATTCATTATATACATATTTATATAATTATTTATATTCATTTAATATTTTTAATTAGCCGATTCTTAACACATAAATTTTATACTTTTTACATTTACATAACATTATTAATTATTTCAAAAATAATTTATTATTTCTATTGTTTTTAAAGTAATATATAAGTATTTATAATTCATTCATATAAAATCATAACTTTTAATAATGAGAAATTATATTTAAATAAAAATTTGTTTATAAAAGTATGTTTTGTAAAATATTAATTTATTACCATATCATATTAAATATTTAAAATTTTATTTTCATGTTTTCTAAACAAAATTTCAATTATGTAAATTTTTTAGTTTTCTTAAATTGAAAATAAGTCATCTCCAAACAAAAATAAGGTTTCCTTTATTAAATATTTTCTTAATCAGTTTTCATTTATAAAATGAATTATTAAATTAATCCTTAATTACTATTTAAATTTTCTTAAGGTGTTATATTCTCCCCCCTTAAAATAATTGCACCCTAGCAATTTCGTTCGTCGGACATACGAAAACTCTAAATTTCAATCTTCCGAATTAAATAATCACTAACTGGACTTAACTAACAAAAAAAATTATAAACAGTAGAGTATTTTTTTCTTCAATAGAAAACGTCTAATATCCAAAATTTTCTAGACCGTTCCTCTGATATCAATTATAACACCCTGAGCCCGCTCTTCCAGACTCGGTGCTTAAAAATGATGTGTATATTTTTTTAGTGAATAAATAATTACCAAACACATTAATGGAGTGGGGATCTTTTACCGGTCTAGGTTTTGGAATATTATACATAACCTTACATTGATCAGAGTTCAAACCAAAATAAAACAACTATCCACTACACTTCCGATGCGCACTACAACAAAGATGACCAACTCTGGAATTCAAGCCAACCTGTGAAAAACATTTCAAAAACGTATTTTGAGCGCAAAAGATGCCCTATAAAGTGTTTTTAAAAACATTCATAAATACCTTTTAAAAATAGCATTTATAATACATTTGAAATATTGTATTAGAAATATATTGTTAAAATAATTCTTTGAAAAATAATTATACATCGAAAAATATTTTAAACTAATCCAGTGATTCGGTTGAAAATATTAAGCATGCTCCTAAAAAACAATTGTGGTCACTTGAAACATTGAAGGCTATCTTCGGCCTACCCACTTGAGGTATGGATTCACTATCCAATTACCTATCATATTTATAATGTTCGAGTACCGGTTTTTATAAAACATTTTTGTATTAGCTTTCCTTATATACACATAATTTTCACTGGAGTTTTAATAACAAAAATATATATATTTATAAACATGTTTGGATGAAATAAATACTAATCTTTACTATAAATTATATATTCAACATGTATGATCAGATCTCATGATACAAGACCTTGAATAATCACTTAGAAGTTAATTCAACATCCACGCACTTGAAATTTCAAATAAATATTTATTAAATTATTTTTATTCATGAAGGTATAAACAAATAAAAATAGAGAGAATATAATGCTATCTTCTTAAAATTAGTCAATAATAATAGATAATTATGTTTAATACATAAAAATCATCAAAAAATAATTTATTTAATAAATACAATCATCCTTTTTATGTGTACTTATTTTTTAAGGAACCTGACTTCAAGTACATATATATATTTATATATACATAATCATATAAATAGAATTAGAAACCAATGACCTTGAACATTAATTAAATTATTTTAAAATATAAGTTTGATTGGCATATACACATGTATCTCACACCCATAATTAGATACTTGATGGTTTAATCAATGTGTGTAAATAACACTTCAATAAAAATATATATACATATATATATACATAGATCAAGCATTCACATAAAACGTCATATATGTCCATATATATATACATATATATATATATAATGCATGAACAAAACACAAACATATTCAATTTGTACGTTCAAAGTATAGATTTAGATTTCATATAAGTATAAAACATGGAATTAAAATATATAAACAATTAGAAACCATAAAAATAAGTATTATAATTTTAAAGAAGAAAACACCCCATACACAAACATAGAATTATATATATATATTGGAATAAAAGAGGAATACTAAAATATATAATCCAGTTTTCATATAAAACCCAAATCATTTTAATAAAATGATCTCTTACTAATTAAATCTTAAAGTTCAAAACAAATCTCAAAATTATAATTCAATCAAAATTGTATTTTCATTCCATAGGAAAACAATAAATTATAGAATATAAGAATAAAAACAAAAGATAGTTTCTCGCTTACAAAAAAATAAAAATAAAAATAAAACTTTATGTTTAATGAAAGTATTCGAAAATAGGTAATCCCTTACCTCTAATCTTTCCGTAGTATAAAATTATCCCAAGCGGTGCACATACTCATGAAGGATGTGGAAATCTTGAAACACTAAATTATAATTGGAAATGATAAGTGGAAATAAATGGTTCCTACCTCGCCAGCTCTCTACTCATAATAGTATAGAATTCTCCTATACTACATTTGAGGCATGACTGCTTTATATAGAAGTGTTAATGTGTGCTATGTACGCCTTATAATAAAATAATTGTTGGGTCTATAATGAGATTAGGATAGATGAAAAATATAATATCTTTTTGATTTTATCTACAAAATGATCTGTTAATATAATAATAATAAAAAGTTATACTGTATTGGATGTTGACATAGGAAAATGATGAAGTAATAATTAGAACTAGATTATTTATTTTCTTTTTGTAGGGGACACACTAACCGATTCAATGTATGAAAAATATTGGAATAATCAAATAGTTTCCAGAAAATGACTTGAAAAGGAATTGGTCAACAAATATTTTTTGCACAGATTATAATAACCATCATCGAATGGAAAAGAAGAAAACTATTACACAAAGTAATCAACAAATCTTTTCATTAAACAGAGAATCCATATCGAAATCAAATAAAGACAACCAGTTGATGAAATTTAAAATAAACCGACATGGAAGAAGCAAGTGGATGAAATTGAAAAAACAAATAACTATTGACATGGATTTTATACGATTCAGTCAATCATGAAATTAAATGTGAATCACCTACCCGATTTGGACAAATCGAGAACCTAATGACATCGCACTTCCTTACCTCCTTCACTAAGCTCGGATTCACCAAAACGAAGCATGTTGTGCTCATTGGTAGACGAAACTTCTTCGGCAGAAACAAAAAAAATCAAAATACAGATCAAGGTCGTGACTCTTTGTTTAGAGTAGACGGTTCTGTATCCTGGCTTGGATCCTTATCGAACTCGACTTAGTTAAAAAATTAATCAATATATGTCGATCGGCTCCGACTGTATCTCCTACAAACCCTCATCTTCGTCTTCAACTCTCCTCTTGGCCAAGATCATCGATGACCTCAAACACCCTTGGCCGAAGCTCAAATCGATTGCCTACGAACTCTCATGGAATCTCCTAGCTCGCAACCTTGCTTGGATTTCATCCAAACTTGAACCCTCGACGAACCGAGCATTGGCCTCCTGAAACCTGAAATCCCTAATTCCCGATTTTCTATTATTATGATCTATTACTAATTTTTTTTAAATCAGTTATCATTATAGTTTTATTTGTTTAGATGAATAAATTATCTTAATATATTATTTCGTTATATACATATACATATATATATATATATAATGATTTATATTCATTTCATATTTTTATTCAGCCGATTATCAAAACATAAATTTTATAATTTTTACAATTACATAACATTATTAATTATTTCAAAAATGATTTATTATTTCTATTGTTTTTAATGTAATATAAAATATTTATAATTCATTCATATAAAATCATAACTTCTAATAATGAGAAATTATATTTAAATACAACATTGATAATAAAATTATATTCTATAAAATATTAATTTATTACCATATAATATTAAATATTAAATATTTTATTTTCTTGTTTTCAAAACAAAATTTCAATTAGGTAAATGTTTTAATTTTCTTAAATTCAAAAAATACATCTCAAAAATAAAATAAAGTTTCTTTTATTAAATATTTTCTAATCTCCAAAATTGTCTAGACCGTTCCTCTGATACCAATTATAACGCCCTGAACTCGCTCTTCCAGACTCGGTGCTTAAAAATCCTGTGTATATTATTTTTAGTGAATGAACAATTACACAACACTTTAATGGAGTGGGGATATTTTACCAGTCTAGGTTCTGGAATATTAGACATAAACTTACATTGATCAGAGTTCAAACGAAAATAAAACAACTGTCCATTACACTTCCGTTGCGCACTACAACAAAGATGACCAACTCTGGAATTGAAGCCAACCAGTGAAAAACATTTCAAAACCGTAGGTTGAGCACAAAAGATGCCTACTAAAGGGTTTTGAAAACATTTAATATATCCCTTTTAAAAATCACTTTGATAAAACATTTGAACTATTCTATTAGAAATACATTGTTAAAATAATTGTTTCAAAAATAATTATTCTCAAAAATTGTTTTAAACTAATCTAGTGATTCAGTTGAAAATATTATGCAAGATTTTAAAAAAAATAAAACAATTGTGGTCACTTGAAACTTTGAATGCTATCTTGGGCCTACACACATGTGGGATGTATTCACTATCCAATTCCCTATCTTATTTACAACGTTCGAGTACAGGTTTTTTTAAAATATTTATTTATTATCTTACCTTATATACATATAATTTTCAATGGTGTTTTAGTTTCAAAAAAATATTTATTTAAAAATATGCATGGATGAAATAAATACTAATCTTTACTGTAAATTATAAAATCAACTTGTATGATCAGATCTCATGATACAAGACCTTACATAATCACTTTGAAGTTAATTCAACATCCACACACTTGAAATTTCAAATACATATTTATTAAATTTCTTTTATTCATGAAGGTATAAACAAATAAAAATAGTGAAAATATAATTCTATCTTCATAAAATTCGTCAATAATAATAAATAATTATGTGTCGTACATAAAAATCATCAAAACATAATTCATTTAATAAATACAATCATCCTTTTTATGTGAACTTAAGTTTTAAGGAACATGTCTTCAAGTACATATGTATATATTTATATATATATAATCATAGAACTGGAATTAGAAACCAATTACCTTGAACATTAATTAAATTATTTTAAAATATATGTTTGATTGGCATATACACATGTATCTCACACCCATAATTAGATACTTGATGGTTTAATCAATGTTTGTAAATAACACTTCAATAAAAAAATATATACATATATATATAGATTAAGCATTCACATTAAAATTTATATATGTTTGTCTATATATATATATATATTATGCATGAACAAAACACAAACATAATCAATTTGTAAGTTCAAAGTATAGATTTAGATTTCATAGAAGTATAAATCATGGAATTAAAATATTTAATCAATTAGAAACCATTAAAATAATTATTATATTTTTAATGTAGCAAACACCCCTTACACAAACATAAAATTATATATATATTCGAATAAAACAGGAATACTGAAATATATAATCTTTTTTTCATATAAAACACAAATTATTTTAATAAAATGATCTCTTACTAATTAAATCTTAAAGTTCAAAACAAATGTCAAAATTATAATTCATTCAAAATGGTATTATCATCCCATGGGAAAACAATAAATTATAGAATATAAGCAGAAAAACAAAAGATAATTTGTCCTGTACAAAAAAAATAAAAATAAAAGTAGAACGTAATGTGTAGAGAAAGTATTTTAAAATAGGTAATCCCTTACCTCTAATCTTTCTGTAGTATAAAATTATCCCATGTGGTTCACATACCCAAGATGTATGTGGAAATTTTGAAACACTACATTATAATTAGAAATGAGAAGTGGAAATAAATGGTTCTTACCTCGCCAGCTCTCTACTCGTAAGAGTATAGAATTCTCCTCTACTACCTTTAAGGCATGACTGATTTATATAGCAGTGTCATAGTGTGATACGTATGCATTATAAAAAAAATTAATATTTGTGTCTATAATGAGATTAGGATAGATGACAAATATAATATCTTTTTGATTTTATCAACAAATTGATGTGTTAATATAAAAATAATAAAAAATTAGACTGTATTGGATGTTGAAAAAGGAAAATGACGAAGCAATAATCAGGACTAGATGATTGATTTTCTTCTTGTAGGGGAAACACTAACCGATTCAGCGTATGCAAATTATTGGAATAATCAATTATTTTCCACAAAATGACATGAAAATGAATTGGTCAAAAAATATTTTTTTCACAGATTATAATAATCATAATCGAATGGAAAAGAAGAAAACTGTTACACAAAGTAATCAACAAATATTTTCAATAAATAGAGAATCCAAATTGGAAGCAAATAAGGAAAACCAGTTGAAGAAATTTAAAATAAACCGACATGGAAGAAGCAAGTGGATGAAACTGACAAAACAAAAAACTATTGACCTGGATTTTATATGATTCAGTCAATATTGAAATTAAATGTGAATCACCTACCCGATTTGGACAAATCGAGACCCTAATGACATCACACTGCCTTACCTCCTTCACCAAGCTCTGATTCACCAAAACGAATCATGTTCTTCTCATTGGTAGATGAAACTTCTTCAGCAGAAAAAAAAAATCGAAAGACAGAACAATTCCACGAATCATCGTTCGGAGTAGACGGATCTGTATCTTTTCTTGAATCCTCATCGAACTTGACTTGGTTCAAAAATTAAGCAAAAGATGATGATTGGCTCAGACTTTATCTTCTACGAACCCTCATCTTCGTCTTCAACTCTCCTCTTCGCCATGCACATCGATGACCTCAAACACCCTTGGATGATGCTCAAATTGATTGCCTACGAACTCTCATGGAATATCTCGACTCGCGACCTCACTTAGATTTCATCCAAACATGAACCCTCGACAAACCGAGTGTCGGCCTCCTGAAACCCGAAATCCCTAATTCCTCATTTTATATTCTTATGATTTATTACTAATTTTTTTAAAATCGGTTATTATTATAGTTTTATTTTTTTAGATGAATAAATTATCTTAATATATTATTTTGTTATATAGATATATATATTTATATAATGATATATATTCATTCCATATTTTTAATTATCTGATTCTCAAAACATAAATTTAATACTTTTTACATTTACATAACATTATTAACTATTTCAAAAATGAATTATAATTTCTATAGTTTTTAAAGTAATATATAAGTATTTATAATTCCTTCATATAAAATCATAACTTCTAATAATGAGAAATTATATTTAAAAAAACATTATTTATAAAAGTATCTTTTATAAAGTATTAATTTATTACCATATCATATTAAATATTAAATATTTCTTTTCTTTTTTTCAAAACAAAATTTCAATTATGAAAATGTTTTAATTATCTTAAATTGAAAATAATACATCTCAAAACTAAAATAAGTTTTCTTTTATTAAATCTTTTCTTAATCAGTATTCATTTATAAAAAATTATAAAATTAATGCTTAATTACTATTTAAATTTTCTTAGGGTGATAGAATGTATTTACTTTTTAATAACCAATATACATGGATAATTGTATTTTGTAAAAAATTATTCAGAATGAGAATAAAATTATATTTTTTGATAAGAATTTATAAATGTACAAAGACTAGAACTTAAAAACAGAATCATATTATGGAAATAGAATGATTAACACCTGAATTTTAATATTAATTTAAAAAATTAATATTAGGTTAAAAATTAACTATAAATTAATGTAATAAAGTATGATAACTATATATAATTATTTTAAAAAAATAATCATATTAATAATATTATTACCTATGAAGTTAGTGTATGTTTTAATAATAAAAAGTAGGAGGAAATTTATTTTCCTTATAAACCATAAATGAAATGTTTCATTGATTTTGTTTCTACTCTTTCTTAAACACTTAAATATTATTATATTTATTTCAATAATTAATTTTTTTATTAATTCCATTTTCTATTATTTTATAATTTATATTAAAATTTTAAAAAATTAATTTTGATTGCATGCCCGTATGAGTCAATTAAGAATTTTGTTATATTGGTATGACAATAATGTTTTTTTAACATTTACATCATGATCATCATTTTTCTTCAACATTTATATTATTGATCAATAATATTAAATTTATAGTTTTAATCATTTTCTTAAATAAATTTTATTACATTTAATCATTGATTAAAAAAATTACCAAAATAAAACGATATTTTGTATTATATTTATGATTTAATTGAATGTTAATATAATTTTGTGTTAATATTAATTTTATGATGAATGGTTAAAAGAGATATATGCCTTGTTCATGTATATGTATTTGGAGATTATATATTCTTATGTATTGGCTTAGGATATCCTTCAAGTTCCTTGTGTAATGGATTACTTTATTGATTAATTAGGACTAGAATTAATTGATTATAAGTTAGACCATTGTAAATGAAATGTGAGCTTGCATAAGTGGGTAATATAATGACCCAATACACTGTCATGGTTTTTCTTTTATTTCTATGATATTTAATAGTATTCTTAAAGAAAGTATTATTTCACATGTGATTATAATATTATTGTTTTTTTTAATGTATACTTAATAATGGGTTTTTCTATATTTAAAGGGCTTTTCCCACTATTTTTTATCAATTATTGAGGGTTATTATAACACCCTGATATTTTTTGAAATTATTTTTTTTGAAATACTTTTATCATTTCTAAATTTATCTTTTCTTTTGATAGAGTAAATTGTTATATATATATATATATATTAAAACACTAACTCAATCATTATTTTCACCCTTAATACTGACTCATCTTTTATGACAGACAATACCAAATCAGATTGCACTACAGGAAACATTAACTTGTTATACGATGCACACAAAACTAATTTTATATTAAACATATTTTTAAACGTATAAATAAATATATTATATAATTGTAACATAATTGTTAAACATAGTTATACTAATGGTAATAAAAGCTTCTCAAAAATTGATTATAATTGTTTCATATAAATAAAACATATTGATAATGAAATATAATATTTTTGGTGAAGTCCTTTTATGTTATTAAAACTAGATTTTTTAATGGATATATTTTTATAATTAAATTAATTTTATACACATTTAGAAATTGAATTTGATAAAAATATAAGTCATTTTTTATTTTGTAATTTAAAAATTTTCTATCGCTGTATTTTTTGTATTTTTTTGAGAAACATCATTTTTTGATTAAATAATGAAAATAATGGTTTTACTTAAAAATTACATTTTTTCTAATTAATTATAAATGATAAAATATATTAAAAATATTCGTTAAAGGTAAAATTAGATAAATATTACATATATTAATAAAATTTAATTCCTAATAATCAATTTCACATTGAAAATGAATATAAAATCAAAACAATCTTTTGAACATTTTCCTAATTTAAAACCTTGTCATTTCGTCCCATCTGTGGGATTTTCCATAATATAAATTTTTTAGATTCATGGAATTGAATTTCAAAAATAATAAATACACCAATTTACTCAGACAAATATTTATATTCTAATATGAACACGTTAATTTATGAAGAAAATTATTTTTAAATATGAATGCAATTAATCAATGTAGTTAAGGCCAAATTAAGCTTAATTAAGGACTAACCATTAAAATTAAGAGCAAAAATCACCAAGACACTTATCTAAAGAAATTGTTTTTCAATATTTATTACATAAACCTTAAAAAATTTGGTTTTTTTATTAATTTTTTGGGTATGAACATGTGCAAATGTAAATTGTTTCCAAAAATTCCATCCAAGTCCTTTTCCTCCCCTATAATGTACAACCACATCTACCCATTACTCACACATCTCAAACCTATTAAGAACAGAAAATATCTTCCCAAAAGTACTTAAAAATACTCCTTTAGTCCTTAAAGTCTATCTTTGGTCATAATTCCTCTCATGGAAGCCATTGGGCACAAACTATAAGGTGTTAGACGATTTAGAGGTAACATCTTCTCTCAAAATACATTCCTTTATTTCCCGTCTTCACCCCCTCCACTCCCTTTACTCGATTGTTCTGTTATAAAACCAAAATAATAAATATAATACGATATTTTTTAAAGTTTCCACCAACAATCACACACACCTAGATCAAATTTATATTGAATATAATGTTTCTTTGTATGGGTAATTACTACCTCCGAAAACAATAATTGTTCATTATTCTTTTCCAACAGTCATTGTGCACATTAGGTTCGAAATTATATTTATATATGTACTATTTTTTTATTAAGTCATTAGGAATCATTATTACTTTTAAAACACATATCTTTTTCCTTTCTAGTTGTTGATAATATGATAATCCCTTTTGGGGAAATATAGACTACCTCCCCCTCAATCCAATGTGCTTCCTTCACATACAATAGGGAATGTATTAAGGATGGGTTTAATGAAATTATATTAAATAAATGATATGTTTATAATAATTTAATTATATATATATAAATACATATACATATATAAGTCATTATATAATTTCTTTCAATACGAAAATAATAAACAGAAACAATGTTCAAGCATATGTATAGCTTACTGTCTCCATGAACTGTATCTTCCATTTTTACACATATATTTAATATATTATTATTATAATAAAAATATAATTCATATTACAGATATTTATTTTATGATTTATATTCATTAATCAGGATATATTTATGAGGACAAAATATATAACAAATTAAGGAAACTGTGAAGAACAAAGCGAATTTTACCCAAAATGAAAATTTAACATAGGATCATTAACAAGTGATTAATATAAGGTCATAATAAAACCATATATGGTATTATGTATTATTAAATTTTTCTTTAAAATATTTATAATAAAATTATATTAATTATACTGGAAGCTTGTATGAGTTGGGAGGGAGTGAAGACAAAGGGTTACCAGATTTCATCTCACATTGGATTTCTGTGAGATACAAGTTTTGTTTGTGATTATTTTCTTTTGTGTCATGTTTTTACTGCCCATGATTGTATTATATATATATATATATATATATTACTATTTTTATGTAAATTCACATATTCATTCTATGATCCTTTTTTCATGTGGTTTATCATTCAAATGTTAACAAATCGGAATAATGTTTTATGTCAATTTCCATTCATTGATACTCATGTTTAGATATGCGCCTAAACTCTTATTTGAGATGCATATATTCTCATTTTTTTTAAATATGGTGAATATAAATCTTTTAATGATATTATACTATTCATTTAATTTAAATTCCTTACACGGAGAGTATAATCCCAAGATACCTTGTTATAAGAGATTATTGGGACAATCTCATTGCTTTTCCAGATTCATCATGTTTATGCATCCTTTGAGAAAATCATATGATCCATCTCAAAAATATTATTCAAGAGATTATTTATCCTTTGTTATTTAATGATATAATCATGTATTGGTACCATGTTCTTCACTTTGTTTCATAATATAGTTTAGAGAGTGTTTTTACGAAAGCATGATGTTGCACAATCTTTGGTCTGAAATCTATGTTTTCTAAATATGGTTACCAAAAATATTAAACTAAAATACATTAAGATTTAAAATACATTTGTATCCTTTTTTCTTTTACCAATATATTTATGGTAATATTATTTTCACCTTACAAACATGAAACTTTTCTATCCTTTTACCTTGCAAAAATGAATTTTTATTTGACCTCGTATGATATGTACGGATTTAACTACCATCATTTCAACAAATATGCCTTTAAATTTTTAATCGGTTAATATTTATGAAAATATTTTAAAAATAATTTTCAATGAAATTGGATTTTTTGAATCTTCTTTTATATTTTTTCATCAAAAATGGTTTAATTTTTTTTTTCAATTATGTTTAATATGTTTTCAATAAAAAATGCTATTAAAATTGTTTTCACGATTCGTTTATAAGTTTTCTAAGAAATTTTTTTAAAAAAATTTCCATGAATTAATTATAAATATTCATGAAAATTAGTTTTAAATATTTTTTCATGCTTAATTTATATGTTTTCATGAAAATGGTTTCCAATTGTTTTCAGGATTCTATTATATGTTTTCATATAAAAAGGTTTTTAAAACATTTTCACGCTCTATTTATAAGATTTAAAAGTATTTTCAATGAAATGGTTTTAAAATATTTTTCATGATTTTTTTATATGTCTTCAATGTTTTTCAAAGAAAACGTTTTTTAAAATGTTTTGATGCTTATTTTATATGTTTTCAAGAAAAAATATTTTAATTTTTTTTTCAGAATTTCTCAAGGTATTATCTAAAAAATTTATTTTCGAATGGTTTTATGTACTAAAAAGGATTCTTCAAACAAGAATGTATGTTTTCATCAAGAATCATTTTTATTTTATATTTTAAATTTATTTTCCATCTAAGATAACATCTATTCATTGTACTATTTCCATTATAGGAAATTATCTAAAGGTTCCATTCATATACTTTCTATGAATGAGTTATGTTTAATGTTATGGTATTTGTGTAAAACATTTCTCTTTCACGAGTTATATCTATTTGAAATAATTTTCTCTTTCCTGGGTTATGATTTTTATGAAATGATTATGAAACATATAATTTATTCCCCATGTTATAATATGTTAACATGTTTATGATACCCATTTCATTTAATGGGTTTTGATGTTTTTATTTATTATCTAATCGCACAAGTATGTATGATTTCATTATGTGATGGGTGGGACCTATATCTACCTCTAATGCGTTGGTTAAGGTTTTATATCTCAAAAGATAATCTAATATTGTCTTGTGAGTGAACCTTAACTACTATGATTTCATTGAGAGTGAACCATGACTACTAAGATGGTATGAGGAGTGAACTCATGCTTCTATGATGACCATGGGAGTGATCCATGACTATAATAATGGTATGAGGAGTGAGATCATGCTACTATGATGGAATTGGATGTTAACCCATATTACTAAGATGGGTTTTACAGTGATGTCTTGTATACAATTGAAATTATTCTATTCTTCTATGTTTTCCACACTACCATGTCTTATTCCAATCTTATGTTATCGTGGATTATACCATATATTTCATATTATTATTGACTTATGAACTGCCAATATTTGTACCATGATTTCAGTAATGATCTTTGATATTCAGGGTGTGATCTTGTGTTTATAGGATCACATTATCATACCCTTATACTCTTGTTTATTCTTAAATGCATCCCTTATTTACCCTTACTTAGATTTGGAGCACAGCCATTTTATTATTCCTTTCCCCGAATTTATGAGGTAATTATTATGTTTGATAAGTCAAAGAAGGGTTATAGTCCAAAATAACCTAGTGGTAGATGATGTTACACACATATGTACCAGTGATTATGTTTCCATGTTTCCAAAGTCACATTACTATCTATTTCCTTTGGGATTTGTTTTTATAATGCTTAAGTATTTTAAAAATGTTATGTAATGATAATGTTTTAAAATTGAGGGTATATATTATTGGTATCATTGAAAAGGTATAGTTATCCATTGGAAGAGAGTTTTAGAATACATTACAAAGACATCCTGGTGTATTTCTAAGGATATTTCTTGGGATTTCATTAGTTATATGTATAATGATGAGTTAACCTTTATGGAAATTCCCTTTAATTTTGGTAAATGATAGAGTGATTGGTTTTAAAGAAATACATCATTGTATGCGTACTAAAAGTGGATGAGTCACTAGAATAGATGTACCTAGGGGTAAAAACTCTAATATGATATTTTGGTCTTGACATTTACTAATCTGGTACACGACAATGGGTCATGCTGCACACCTGGTTTGACACTCTCATGGGATATGATTTTGGAATTGAAAAACTCCTCATGAACCATAATGAAATATTTAGGTATGTGTTTGCTATGAATATCCTTGGATAAAACCAAGGTGTCATAGATTATGGAATTGGACATGATTTATAAATCGAATATGTAATTAATTTTAGGGATATATGGTTTTCTGATATAATAATCCAAGAATAAATTTTGACTTAGGTTTTATTCAATGGAGGGAACTAGAAATAACTGGATTGATGTGTAATGTGTTGGAAGATTTTCTAATGATCGGTTTATTTGGATGATTACTAGAGTAAAACATGTCATGATCATACCTAATTAGTTATCATGGAATATGATTAACACAGATTACCTTGACCCTCTCTCAGATGCACTAAGGAATAGAAATAAGGAGTTCAAAATTCCGGGTAATAGAGATCATATAGGAAGGAATATTTGGTTTCCCTTGGGTCAATAATGTGGAAATAATCATCAAACATAATGTCATAGAGGAACAAGAAGGTGTTTTTTATGTGGAAAATAAGGACACAAATAAAGTGGCTACAAGGTAAAAATGATGTGTTTGATTAATGAATTGGATGAGAGTTATGGCCTCACTATGTTATCATCGAATGTTAAATGTTTTAAGTATGGATAAAATGGTCATTATGCAACCCAATTTCCCAAGAGGAATAAACCTAAAGAGAATCAGAAATGTGCTTTGAGTAATGGTCATATTGTTGATGATGAAGAGGCTACAAATGATATGTTAATGGAATGTATTATTATATAATACAACGAGGTAGACTTGTTAATTTAATAAGGATGAAGTGTAATAAACAAAGCCTTTTCGTATTCTCATTCAAAAGTTATGAATGTGGAAATAACCAATGACTATTCTAAGTAAGTTTTTCTCATTGTATTCACGAGTCTACATTGAAATTTCCCTATGGACTGGTGGAGTGATTTAATGACAAGGTTATATTTTAATGAAGAAAAGGTAACACTTAATATGTCATCTATGTTATGATAATGTTGAATGGATAATGATAAGTTGGATATGAAAAAGTAAATTGGATATTATTTATTTCCTTGGAACTAAGTACATATTTTCATATAGGTGGCTTATGTTTCCACTAATTATGTTTAAAAAATCTATAGATTTAAGTGTTAAAACAAATATTCTTTGGAATTTATAATAATGCACGTCTTCAAAAAAGGATTTATAGTCATTCCAGTGATACCATGTTTCAAGAGAATATATGAAGACGGTATTCAAAATTTTAGAATGACACAACCAATAGCTAATTTGTGTTATATATGATAGTTAATGTTAAAATAATTTCATGACTCTTGGTCTAATGTTTTATATTTTAACCTTTGGGAACAGTTATAAGGTTAGTCGTTGATGAATAGTTTATGTTAATCTTCAGTGAATGTTTTTATGCCTTGTGTTTGTATAGAAAACCTTAGATAAAATGCTAATCAGTGATTAACCCTATTTCAATGATTTAAATCTTATATATTATATTATTGTGGTTCAAAAAAACCACATGTATTTCATGGACAACCAATCTTGTCCGGCAGGGCCACAGGTATTGAACCTCTGGCCTTAAGACGATATGGGTTCCATGCCTACCACAAGCCTTCACAATGTACTGGTTGTTGTATAATTATTTTTGTTGAATATATATTTTTGAAGAACCCGTTGTGTTACATTTTATTTTTATAAATTAATCCATAATTATTTTTTAGATACAAATACCAAGACATTTTTATAATTTTTGGGCCATGAGATCTGTGAAAAGTATATTCTAGTTCATTATTCATCTGAGTAATTTTTTAGATAATAATTCCATGAGGTAATCGATGTATTAGAGATATTTCAAAGAAACCCCCTATAATGAAATTAGGGTTACATAAATATTTCATGAAGTACTCAACGTTAGGAAAGTGAAAGAAAAAAATATGTTCTAATACCATAAATTCTGATGAACCAATGGCTTTTTGAATCATCAAATATTTATGAATTTGAAGCCCTTAACATTCCTTTTTTCATTCACATGTTTATGATTGATGAACTCAATCACTCCCTATAAGTATTTATGCTTTCCCTCCATGTAAAATTTTCAATTCCAAACTATTTTCTCTTATGTGGAAACCCAATTATATATTACATTGGGTAACCGTTATGGTTCCAAATTTTTATTTTTAAGGGATTTTTTAGTATCTATTTTAACAATTATGGTTACTTTGAATGAATTTTTAAAGTATTAAAAATGTGATATCCTAGATGAATTTAAAGGGAGAAATTAATTTTATGGGTGGTAAAATGTAACACACCGATATTTATTCAATTATTTTTTTAAATTAATATATATATTCAATATTTATCATTCCATGTGACAACAAAAACAATTCATTATATATATACATATATATAGTTGTTAAAACACTAGTCCAAATATTCCTTTCACAAAAAATATGGACTTTTCTTCTTTTGTGCACAATACCAACTTGACTTGTGCCATAAGTAACATCGATTTGGTGTATGATGCATGAAACATTGAGTTTCTATGAAACACACACACACACACATATATATATATATATATAACTAATAAAATTAAATTTTTATAAGCTAACCATTAAAAATAGTTATATAAATTATAATAAATACATTCAAAATACTTATTATAATTATTTAACATAAATAATACATATTGATAATTATATAGATGATATTTGGTAAAGTCCTTTTATAATAAAAATACTATTTTCTAAAATGGGCATATTTTAATAATAAAGTTATTTTTTAAAACATTTAGATATTTATTTTGATATAACTTTTTTTAGACTTTAGATTATTGAAATTATTCTAGGGTGATTGTTTTTTATTTTTCAAAGAAATATCATTTTTTGATGAATAGAGAAAAATACAACTTTTTAGAGAAAAACTACAATTTTTCCTAATTAATTAATAATTATAAATTTTTCTTAATTGTAAAATTTTATAAATATTAAATATATTAATAAAATTTAATTAATTATAATAAATTTTACTTTGAAAGTAAATATAAAATATTTACAAAAT
Source organism: Viscum album (assembly GCA_963277665.1). Taxonomy (NCBI): domain Eukaryota; kingdom Viridiplantae; phylum Streptophyta; class Magnoliopsida; order Santalales; family Viscaceae; genus Viscum; species Viscum album. The sequence continues at coordinate 302,915,507 of OY728141.1, read as the reverse complement.
AATTAACATTCTCTTACATTAAAACCCTATTATTTTGTCCCATCTACAAAATTAACAATAATCGTAATTTTTTTTGATTTTGTGAATTAAATTTCAAAAATACTCCAAAATCCATTTTATTCATTAGAATATTTATAGTCTAATAAGTCCATGTTAATTTTTGACCCAAATGATTAGTAAATGTGACTAAATGTATCACAACAATTAAGGAAAAATTATTCATAATTATGGACTAAACCTTAAAATTAAGGGACCAAATGGACTATAAACTTTTCCAAAACCCATTGTATATTAATAGATTATCCAAAAACTTTAAATTATTGATTTTTTTTGTTTTACTATGAATTTTGTGGGGTTTGAAAATATGTGCACCTAACCTGTTTCCCAAAATTCCATGTGCGTCTTTTCCCATCCAAATAGAAGGACACCACTTTTACCCTTTGATCTGAAAAATAAAACTTTTTATGTTCATCCAGGATCTTCCAAATATCCTACCTTAGACAATGAAGTCTCCCTTTTGGATGAAAGTCTCTCAAGGAAGGATTTTGGCCCAAACCAAAATGATTTTCCCTCTTTAGTGGTAATGCCTTCTCTCAAACTCCTTTACATTACTTCCCCTTATCACCCCTTCCACTCTCTACATTCCATTATTTTGTTAAAACAGAAGTATAATAAATATAATTGGATTTCTTTATTCTAACAGTTTTACTTACACATACGCAATCCTCCATCTAATTGATATCGAATAAACAATTTTTGTATATGATGAATTACTACCTCACGAAATAATGATTGTTCATTTTTTATTTACCAAAAATCAGTATGGTCATTATGATGGACCCCATATTTATATATTTAATATATTATATTTTTATGATTCTTTATTATTCCTTATTCATTTTACAACACACATAAGTTATCTTTCCACTTGTTGTTAACATGGTAATCTCGTTGGAGGAATTGTGGACTACTTCCCCCTCAATGTAGTGCAATTTGTTCACAAAATACAATGAATGTATTATGGATGGTTTTTATGAAATTATATGATATATCTGATATAAAAATTATTATATTTATATACATTTATATACATATTTTATTTAAACACTTTCATTATATATGACAACAAAAAACAGAATCAGTGTTCATGTGTTTGTATGACTTATCATCTCCATGAATGGTGTATACCATTTAATTCTCATATATTATATGAATAATTATAATACACATATAATATATATAACTGATATTTATATCATGGTTTACAATATATAAACTCATTATATAAGTATAAGGACCCAATTTATAAAAAATTAAGACACATGCGAAGAACAAATCAAATATAACCTGAATTGAAACATTAACATAGGATCATTAACTAGTGGCTAATAAAAATTAAAAATAATATGATATTTTGTATTTTATATAGGTTTATGATTCTGATAAAATATGTATAATAATCTTATATATAATATATAGGAATATTGTACGAGTTCATAGAGAGTCAAGAGACAATGTAAGGGGATTTCATCTCTATTTAAATTTCTGTGAGATATAAGCTATGTCTTCACTCATTCCATTTTTTATAGTATATACTAACCATGATTTTATTCTATTTATATTTTAACTACATTTATGGGTATTAAAATATCCCTTATATTATCCTTATATCATGGGTTTTACCTTTCCAACGTTACCACATTGGTAAAATGTTTTATCTCATTTCCCTCTTTGAGACTCGAGTTAAATTATGCACATAAACATATTTTAAAGGTGCATATATTTAATTTTTCATTAAATATAATTATTTTAAATACATTCATGATATTATATGTTTCATTTAATGTAATTTCCTTATATGGAGTGTATGAATCCATGATATCATGTTACAAGAGTTTATTGTGAAAATCTCATTGCTTTCTGAGATTGTCTTTGTTTAAAAATAATTTGATGAAATATTATGACCCAATTTTCAATAATAATCATGAGTTTCCTTATCCTATGTCATTTCAGGATATAATAATTTATCGGTACCCAATTATACTCTTTCAAACATACGATAGTTACAAAAATTTATTTTGGAAAGCCCAACATTACCCTTTCTTCAGTTAGAAATGCATGTTTTCTAAAAAGGGATTACAAGAATATTATAATAATATACTATAAGCTTCAAAATAAAGTATTACACTTTTTTTCATTTACCCAATATATTTAGGGGAATATTTTTGTTTCTTTCGGAATAATTTATTTTTCTATCCTTTTTACCATGCAAAAGGAATGTTCATTTGAAATCGTACAACATGTACGGATTTACCTGTCATCATTTATTCAAAGTTACCTTTTGATTATTAAAAGTTTAATAGTTAATAAAATTATTTTAAAATATATTTTCATAGAAATTGGCTTTAAATTTTTTTCTAATTGTCTTTTATCAGTTACAATAAAATTGGTTTTCAAGATGTTTTCAATCTTCCATTATAAGTTTTTAAGAATAATGTTTTTTAACATAATTTAATGCTTCTTCTATAAATTTAAAAATTATACGGTTTAAGAAAACATCAAAAATATTTTATAGGTTTTCTAGAAAAATGTATTAAAAATTGTTTTCAATATTCTTTTATAAGTTTTAAATAAAAATTATTTTCAAACTCATTTATATCATCTTTTATAAATTTGTATGAAAAAATTGTCTTTAAAACATTTTAATTTTATAGTTATATATTTTCAAATTATTTTTAATGAAATGGATTTCAAAAAAATTTCAAGCATTATTTATATGTTTTTAATTTGTTTTAAAAAAATGGGTTTTAAAATGTTTAAAGCATATTTTATATGTTTTCAGAGAAAACTGTTTTCAAAATGATTTAAAAAGTTTTCATGGTATTTTATAAGAAAATAATTTTTAAATGATTTATATATTAAAAAACATTCTTCAAAAAATATTAGAAATTTTCATAAATAAAAGTTTTTAGAGGATACTTCAAACTTATATTCCATCAAATTTGACAACTATTTATGTTACACATGCCTTTCATTATAATTATAAAAAGGTTCCAGTCATTTACATTCTAGGAACGGGTTATTATTAATATTATGGACTTTATGAAACTAATTACCCTTATAAGGGTTATACATATATGAAATATATTTCTCTTTTACAGGATATGGTTTTAATGAAATGATTATGAAACATGTATATTTTTCCACAGGTTATGATTTTTTTACATGTTTATGATTCCCATTTCATTTTTTGGGTTATGATATGTTTATTTATAATCTTTTGGAACATGTATGTATGATTTCACAATTTGATTGTTGGTAAATATATCTCCCAACAATGCATTGGGTAATGTTTTTTATCTCCTGAGATAACCTAAGATTGTCTTGGGAGTGAGCATTGTCTACTGTGATGGCCATGGGAGTTGTCCATGACTATTAAGATGGTATAATTAGTGAACTCACGTTACTATGATGGACATGGGAGTGAACCATGAATGCTAAGATGGTATGAGGAGTGAAATCATCCTACTATAATGGTATGGGAAGTGAACGTATAATACTAAGATGTTCATGGAAGTGATGCCTTTTATACTATAGAAATAATTATGTGTTTTTCTGTTTACCACAATTCCATGTATTATTCTTATATTATGCTTTCATTTCATATGCTCTTTATTAAATATGATTCACTTATTATAAATTAACAATCATTATGCCATGATTTGAGTTATGATATTTGATATGTAGGCTATGATATTCTACTTATAGGGTCATGTTATCAAACCCTTATATTCATTTTTATTCATATATTTCTCAATTGTTTACCCTTAATAAGAATATGATCTCACCCCATTTATGTTTCCTTTCCTAGAGGTTATGAATATATTTAAAATGTTTTATATTTCTACGAAGAGTGTATTAAAGAAAAATCTAGTGAGATATGATTTTTCACACATATTTACTAGTTTTTATGTTTCCATGTTTTCAAAGTAACAATACCAACTACTGTCTTTGGGCGTCTGTTTGTATAATGTTTAAGTATTCCTAAAATTTTATGAAATGAATATGATTGAAAAGAGAGGGTCATTGTTGTTAAGTTTTCACCCAACATAATCAAATAATTATAAATGAATTAGGGATATAAAAGAACAAGAAAAATGATAATATTATAGCATTGGGGACTCACATAGAATCAATCCAGTATTTTATTATTGAATGATGATTTTAAATATAACAACTTTTTTTGGGGGAAAATTTACACCATGTGGAAGTTTCCATGTTGTTATATAATTGGTTTCTTATTTCCATAAAATTTTAATCCAAAAAGGTCGTGGAAATGTATGAATGAAAAATCCATACCAGTAAGTTTATAATTATATGTTGGTAATGATGAAGTAATTTTATATCCCCTCTCAATTATGTGATCAACATAAAAAAGATACAAGGGGGTCAATATAATTGCCCCTAATTTGAAAAATAACCAATATTCTATTCCAAGATTCACCATAGAATTGTCTACATAAACCATGGTGTGATTCCATTTCATTGGGCTAAGAAACCGTTGGGACTAGTGGGGAACCATGATGAGGACCCCCCCCCAACAAATCGTTCACTCAATGGATTTTCCCATTGAACCCAAACAATATTTATGGTTGGTCGATCATTCTTCCCCATCCTAAATAGTTGAGCCACCACCCCATCGAGAACACTCTTTTTAAAATTCAGATCCCTAAAAAATATCCCTATGCTATAAAATATAGTATAGGTCCATATAGGCCACAAAAATTACCCATTTTTGTTTTCCTTAGTATGGAGGTGGCCTCCTGGGCCTCTATGGACCTATGACACCCTCACAAGACTTCTAGTCCTAACAAAAGTATTCTTTCAAGAAAATGGACTCACTATATTCCAATTTTCAATACTCCATGTTTCCCACTATTTGAATTTTTCTTTTAGCATTTCATCATATAACGATTCTTAGATGACCTTCTAAACCGAGGATTGATTCCCTTTTAGCTAAAAATTTATCCCTTCACGACTATAAAATCCACTTTATGATAATATTAATGTTCCAAAAAATTTAAACCACGAATTCACCGGAATATGTTATCCATAAATATTTCCCATAGGGGAATCTCTAACGAGATATGGTCAATTGGAAAGAAATTCCCACTAATAAGGGATTTTCACCCAATACCATAGCACGCTCATCACCATGGTGGTGAACATCCATCAAAATTTCATGGATGGAACACCCTGATTCACCTATCATCCACACAATAATTTGAAGCATCGTCCAATCTTCTAGATATATCAAAAAATATCTCATTTTGGTTATTGAAATTGTAAAATCTCACATTAAATTTCAATTTCACAAAATAAACCACATATAATAAACAAAAAATTCCAATTTATAATAAACATTCACAACCCAGAAAAATTATACTTTACACTCATCAAACACTTCCCACTATTTCATCACTCTCATTCCATAATGAAAAACATCCCAATTACCCATTCAATCCACAGATTTTCATTACACATCATGTACCATAAGACAATGACACACCCCACTCCACACCCTCTGCCACATTTTACAACCATGTACCACATCTCTATATCCTAGCCACATAACACTAGCTCATCATAGTAGGGTATGATGAATATGAAGGATATAATTCTCAAAAAATCATACTTCCATCCATGAGACCCACCATGAGACACAATAACCATAACATTATCATCACTTCACATCACAACACCAAACAATGTTTTATATTATATAGAATTAAATAAAATGGATCCATTGATACACCTATAAAACAAAAATATGTTGATAAATCCTAATTGATTCTACTTGTGACACCCAAAGGTTTTTATTTTTTCCATTAAATGTATAACATGTACTATTTTGAAATACACACACATTTCAAAGAATAAAAATGAACAATGATGTACAATTAAATTACATTTTAAATATGACGGATATAACTTAAATGCTAGTTTGGCAGGTATAAATATAAGTAACTACATTGAAAAATAAATTTTGAAAACTTTTTCCTTATTAAATTATATTGATTATTTCTTAGAAAATTAGAAATAACTTTTTTAATAATTATAATTAAATCAAATAAGTGTAATGACACTTAAATGTTTTATATATTTATTTTTTTATAAAATAATATTTTTTATTTTTTATATTCAATTAAAAGATAAAATAAGTTTTAAAAAAATATTATTTAGTAAAATGATAAATATTATAATATTATAATATTATATATAACATAGGGGAAATTTTTTGGATTTTATGAAATTAATGAGTTTTTAACGAACTAAAAATTATATATATTTTTTGAAAAATTTAATTTATTTTAAATTATTTACAAATACACAATAATTTTTGTATTTCATATAAAGAAACATTAGGACCATTAAATTCTATAAAATATTTTATATTTAATTTTAATAAAAATTATTCATTATTTTTATAGAAAATATGTTTTATCCTTAAGACGAATATTTTTCTAAGAATACTTCTTCAGTGTTTTTCACAAACACATAATAAAATCATTTTTAATATTTTTTGTATAAAATACTATAGAAAATATTTAATATTTCTAATTTTAATTTAAGAATTATTTATTATTTTTCATTTCATTCTTACACATATTAATCAGTGACCATGATTAATGTTTATCATCACTGTAAAAGTTAAAATGAGTTAGATAGGGATAAAAACCTAGAATAAGATGAAAAAGAAATCCAAAAGTTTTATTTATTTTATTAAATAATATAATTTCAACCATAGACATCCATGTTTATAAAATACATAATTTTTTTCACATAAATTGATTATTACCTTTATATTATGTTATTTAAAGGATAATGAAAAAATGTCAATCAAATTATTTTAATATCACTAGTATGTCATAATTCAGAAAAAAAATTATTTAAGAATAATTTGTAATGTTAATATTTAATTTAAATTAATTTTTTCATTATATTAATATATTTTTATTTAATTTTATATTATAATTATATAGAATTATTACATAATGTTAATGCATCACATTCGTAAGAAGTAAAAAACATAAGCTAAATGATTTTAAAAACATATAAAGTAAATTTTTATTTTCAAATTATGGTGGTACCTAGATTTATGGAGTAATTTTATATTATATGTGATTTATATTTTATATAATCTAATCACATTTTTATTTTGATTTCGTTAATATAAAAATATATGAGTACTCATGAAAATGGCGTTAAAAGGTTTTTAATTTCTAAAAATTATTGTAAATCATTAAAAAATCATAAAAATAATATACAATCAACATTATGGGAAATTGATTATTGAATAGTGAAAGGGTAGTATAAATGTAACATTTCATTTTTATAGTTAACATCATAACCCACTATGATTGAAAATATTTTCACTATGGTTAAGGATAATAGGGTTAAAATAGCGTAAAACTAAGAGATAAGAATCAAAATGACACATTATATTTTCAGTATTTAATTTAAGAAACTATTTTCAACATATCATCATTATATTATAATATATTTTCTTTCAATTAATAAATGTTAAAAAAATATTATATAATTTTTCTTCATCTATTTATATGATTTACCCAATCTTAACTTATAAAAAGAAACATCCACTTCTCTCTTCATCAAACCTAATTAACCTTTTTTAATATAAATATCTCATTATGTACCTTCCCAAACATCATGTTAAAATCATATTTGTTCTTATAGCACCACAATGCCAATATAGATAGCTTAAGGTTTTAGCCAAATGATTTTTTCTTATGTGGATGAAAAACTCTTCACCAAGTGTTTTTATTTATATTTATTAATTAAAATCATTAAAATATTCTATATTCATGATAATATCTTAAATTAAATATATTACATATATTTAAATTCTATTATTGTTATTTCACATCCCTTTAGGTCCCCTTTTCCCATCCTATATAAAATTAAAACAACTCTCATTTGAACAGATGGACTACCTTCTCTATGAACTGAGGTGTTTTGCTTTCGATAACTTCCATTCAAGGATGCTAATTATGATGATTGAAATATATATATATATTTTAAATTAATAATTATGATTCTATAATGAAAATATAATACTTACATACTTCACCTTCATCTATTTAAAATTGATATTTTCATTTCTTTATACGTGTGGTCTATCCCCATTAAAAACGAAGTGATTAGTTTTTCGTACACACCATTCATTGGTGATTATGAATTTTTATTTATAATATAAAAATGATAATTATTTCACAATTTATATTCATTATATTATTTAACAATTACCCATTTGACCATGCTAAACCTACCGACTTCATTTTAAGATTTTTTACTAAACATCCAAAATATAATTGACATGTAATTAATATATTTGGTTATAACAAAAGACATCATAATAAGTGCTATAAAAGATATTATTACATAGGATAAAACCCGCAAATGTTATTATGAAATTAAATATTATATATATTAATATTATAAATGTGATATATAATAATTTATGTGAGTTTAAATCAAGGTATGTTATTTCTTATATCAATTTCCATTTTTTGAGACTTATGATATATTCAAAAAAAATTCCTTTGTCGGGTTTAAGAAATTACATGTAGGTATTTTTAAGAATAATTTTACAAAAATTATATTTTCTCAAATCCATTTTATTTCTTCTCATATAATTTCCATTTAAATTAATATTTTCTAAACATATATGGTGTTTTTCTTAATAAAATTATTCTACTATTGTTTTAAAAAATAAATCTTCCATGTCAATCATCTTCTAAATGTTTTCAATAATGTTTTTATTTATGATTCATAAATTTTATACGTATTTTTAAAATACTTTTTAATTTTTTTCAATGTTTAAAAATGAATATTTTTAACTTTTCCCTATATTTTACTTTTAAATTCTTTTATCAATGTGAACAAAAGGTTGTTTTTAATGAATATAAATTTAGAATAATTCTCTATCACCATGTATTATATTCATATCAATGATTAATATTTATTTTTACATGGTTTTTTAATAGAAATCCATTTTCAATTATTTTGTGTAATTCTTTGTTTGAAACATTTATAATATATAAAGTTGTATTTTTAACCTTTTTTTGAATGTGGAAATTAATTTGAAATTAGGTTAAAAAGATTTTCTCATGTGTTTTAGATGAATATTTTAAATATTATAAATTCCATTATATTAAAATTTTATTCAAGAATTATAGATGATGATTATGGGTGTCCCATATATATCCAACTATTATAGGTCAGATAGATATTATTCTCTAATGCATTGAACAATATTTTATTCTTCAACGGTAAAAAATTAGGGAGATAATTTTGTAAGTTACTTTTTTGTTATTAATTGAGCATTAATTTTTCTTATTCTATTTAAATATGATTAAATATTGGTTATTAATTTTATGCTTCTAGAAACAATTTTATTCTTTAAATAATAGGTTTCATATGGAAATATTTTGATTTTACGAGGTATGAAAGGTTTATAAACCATTAAATGTGAAAAAATATTATTCAATGAAATAGATTTATAACTTGTTATATGCCTCATGATTCCTTCATGGTTATCCAATTCATTTTCATGGATTATAAAATGTTTTATTTGATACATTTTTGATATTCATATGTTGAAATTTTTTATTTATCTTCACCATGTCTTATTATAAAAAAGGTAATAATTTTCATAGGGTTTAATATTTTTCCTTAGACTAATGGGTTTCCATTATTTTTATAATCATTGTTGTGATTCTTCAGCTCATACCAGGTTTCTTATTTTTTTCACAAGGATTAAAGTAGAATTTGAACTATTATTATAACTATCCATGAATAATAGAAATGGGACTAGGATGAAGAAAGTTCATCATTAATGACAAAATGATGGTAAACATAATGATTATATTTTTGTTGGAAAAATGAAAATTATATATTAATATTCCATATGTTATGAAATTCTATTCTGGATTAAACCAAAACCAAAAAATAGATAATGGGAATAAATAATTTTAATAATTTATTTCAAAATCATATATATGGGTTTTTAAATGCCCGGTTCATTATGGTTGGTGTTAGATCATGTTATTAAAGGTGTCTAATGGTCAATATTTTATTTTTCGATGATAATTTATTTTTATGAATATCATTATTGGTTTATGATTCTATGTTCTATTATAATCATAGAGGCATAAATATTATTTTTTGGATTCTAGTAATGCGATTTTATGGAGATCAAAATTCTTATTGGATCTATTATATTATGTTATCATATATTCTTGAGGTATATGTAACACATCGGCTTAATATGTATTTAGCGTGAATATTATATATTAATTTTGAAATTTCTTTTTTTTTATGTTATCTGAATGTTACAAATAAAAAAATTTGGGATAATATTGTCATTGATATTGAGGTAATTATGTTTATTGAGGATATATGGTTAGTTATTGATTCGATGATCAAATTCATACTTTGGGTATTATCAATGACGGTTTATTCAATTTGGGAATAATATTGACTTGGAGTGACATTTTTTGTTTTAGTAAAGAAAATAATAATGTGTTTTTGTTTTAGATATTTGGAATATTGGTTTAAATATAGAATTATTGAAATAAATAAAAAATGGATGAATTTATATTTATGGATATGATGAAATAAAGTAAGTATATTTTCCAATATTCTCTATTTTAAAGGTAAAATAACACCAATACTCAGTAAAAAGAATCTAGAAAATTATAATATTACCCTTTTATAATAAAATATGTTGAATGGATTATATATTCACATTTGAGAGAAAATGAAATATCTTTTTATACTCAATAAAGTATAACTCTCTATTGTAAAAGTAACTTCTTTTTAAATTAATATTTTTATTACACCTTAATGTTATTCTTATTTGATAATATAATTATTTACTATTTTATGGGATCATAATATTTTCCATCACCTCTTTTAAATGGATTTTTTATTATCCATTTTTTCCAAAAATGATATTTCAATTAATGTATTTCAAAATATTAAAACAACATCCCATTTCTTAATCATATGGGCCAGACTCCAATTCATAGAATTTATTTTTGAAAATTATTAAATCCTTGGATCATAAAACATTATAATGAATTTTAAAGGAACAATATCTTTAACGGTGGATCCCAGACATAAATAATTTAGTTTATATTCACTTAAAATGATATTGTGCTCAATTTCATGCCCCACACATAATTTGAGGTCCAAAAAGTGTGTTGTACTATTATAATATTATTTACATATGATTAATGTAAATTAATCATTGGTTTGATGAGTAAGAATATGATTAATAAAATAATTAAATGTTTTATGAAATTTATTCCATATTCATAAATATTTATTACTTTTTATAAAATTGTTTCATATATTTGAATAATTTTAATTAAATCAAAATGGTTATAAAACCACTTAAATGTATCAATTGGGTTATTTTTCTATAAAATATGGTTTCCATAAAATTTCATTGATTAATTTAAATGAAATTTATATTAATTTAGAAAATTTTATTTTGAAAATTAAAATTAGTTTCATATCGTATTTCAAATATATCTTATGGTGATATATTGGGATTTTTCTGAAAATTTTTATTTTTACATGATGAGAAAAAATAGAGATATTTATAAAAATTATTATTTCATTTAAGGTAATTATAATTCCACATTCCATTTTGGTTTGGTATTATGGTAAAATTATCCCCATTAATATAAATAATATAAATAATTCAATGTTTACCAAAATTATACATTCATTAGTTATTAAATCATTTTTATGAATAAATGTGTATTTTTATTAATAAATCATTATGCATCATGAAAAAATATTTAAATTAATTTCTAGCACTTCAAAGAATTATATAATTTAAAATAGAGTAATAAATTGTATTAATATTATTCAAATTATGTTATAATTTCCATTTCATTTTTAATCATAATGAATAGTAAACATGATACTGTTTTGTCACCATGTAAAAAGGTAAAATGGGTGAAACATGGAATAAATTATGGGATTTGTTGTTAAAAAAGAGAAAATAGTTTCCATTGTTTAATTATATGTGTATTTTGAAAATATTAATCATGGATTTTAAAACATTTTATTTTTTACATGCCTTTTATTATAACCATTATATTATTAAATGAAAAAAATAACTAAAAAATTACATTATTCATCTTTTATAATATGTTATTTTTTTAATATATAATAAATGATCTCATTAATGGTTATAATAATTTATAATGAATATTAATAATTTTTTTATTATATTAAATTGTTTTTTAATTGTTTTTGTATACTAACTTTCTATAATGATTACACAATGTCGATACAAATTATGTACAATCAGTAGAAAAAAAATCAGGTAAATGGTTCTATGAACATTGAAAGTAATATTTTTTTGTTGAATTTTAATATTTCGTACACTTAAAGAATAATATTAAATTTTAATTTATTTCAATGGTTATATTATTTTAATACATTTTTTATCATGATTTATTTAAATTCAAAAAATAATCAAATTCAAGAAAAATAATTTATTTAGTATATGATGTTTAAAAAATATTTTTAAATAATTTGAAAATAATAAAAACATATAATAGTTAAAGTATTTAGAGGATTTACACTAACTATTCTTATAAAAGATCACCTCCCCTTCCTTCTTCCTCACACCTATTCAACCATTATTATAGGACAATTAATACCCAAATACATTCAAAAAAATCTTTCCAAAGACATATACATTCTTTTTTCACAAAAATACCAACATATAAGGATTGAGTTGTAAACCTATTGTGGTTTTCCAAATAAGTTGTATAACTCTTAACCAAGTAATTTCATGTTTATTTCCACTTAAATATCCATAAAATATTCTATAATATCATGGATGTGATAAAATTAATTATTTTATATACTAAAGATTTATTATGAAGATGTGAAATAAATTTTTGATCACATTTCCAATCCAGTGGAAATGAAAAAGATCCTCATGTGTACATGTGGACTAGTGCCTTCTAAATGTAAAATGTATCATTTTTTATCACCACCTCTAATATATGGTTATTATGACATTTTAAATGAATTGATATAATATATATGACCTAATTGTGGTGTATTTTATTAAAATAAAAAACTAAACTTATTACATTTTCGTATGTTGTAAAATGATAACATTGTTCAAATGTACATGTGGACTACCACTCCATAATGTGATGTGAATAATTTTTTCTCTTCCTGAACTCTATATTATTATAAAATTGTATTTAATGTATTAAAAAATATGAAATCATTCATTTTCCTGAGAGTAAGGAATAGTGAACCATTTGAACATGGAAAACTTACAAAAGTTTGTTTTGGATTTTGAAATAATTATCCCTAACACATTAGACATGAATATAATTTATTTTTTACAGTAAAATTCATAGTAATAATTGAAATAAATCATATTATTATAAACAAATAAAATTGAAAATATTTCTTCTAAAGTAAAAAAATTAATGTAAGTTTATTACATAGTAATTGAGTAAAATATGTGTTGAGTGTGACTCACTTTAAGATATCTTCAATTCAATTTTCCTTTTAAAGACTAATTCAATTTTTCACGTATGATTTATATTAGGTTGTGTAAAAAGTACCATGTGTGCTTTTTTAAGAATAAATTTTTTATATTATTGTGAAATGGAAATAAATTTTATTTTGTTTCATTAATGTTTTTGAATTAAAAGTTACCAATGTTTTAAGGGGTTATCTTTCCAACCCTATTTTAATGTATTCTATTAAAATCTATTTCCTCCATGTATATGTTTTTCTTAATTTTATGAAAATTTTCTTATTTAGGGTTAAAATATTGTTAAATGGAAAAAAATTAAAATTATTACATTCTTTAAAAATGATTAAAATGATAATTTTTACCACTATAAATAATAATTACATGTGAATATATTTTTCAAAATTCAAAAAAAACATTAATATAAACAACATGATAAAATTTTAATTCCATCATGGAATATCATCATTATAATGAAAACATTAATTTTTTTATTGATTACTAATGAAAATAAATTCATTTAATTTTTCTATTTGTTTTCATTTTAATGTGTTTTCAATGAAAATATATATTTCTTTTCATATTGATTTTAATTCTGGAATGTTCATTGCTTTTGGGTTTAAATGGGTTGTTAATGGTCTCTATGTCAAAAAGGTGAAATTATATAAATTTTTTATTTATGATATAGAACATGGGAATTGTATATGATTAAATTAATTACCAATATAGCTCATTTGGATGGTTCATTTGGTATAGCCCTCTAATTAATTGGGTAATGATTTAGACTTTGAATGAAAAAAATGTGAGAGATAACCTTTTAGTTTACTCATGATGAATTTTCAAGGAATTAATTATTCAAAAACGGGATAAACAATAATGAATATATGTTATGAATATGATTCCCTAATATTATATTTTAAACAGTGAAGAATAGAATTTTTTTCGAAATAATTTTATTTCAATAGGTAATGAATGATTTTGAACTATAAAATGTGAAATGTTTATTTTTTAATCCCTACGGGAAAACATGCTTTTGTGATGGGCTATTTGCGACGGGATTAATTCTCGTCTGTAACACCCGAGACTTTTATGTTATATAAATCATCAAAGGAATATTTTTCTACACAACACTTTCTTGGCTTGCTTTACACGCAATCACGACCTTCCTCGATAGCTTGCGTCGTACGCAATACCGAGTTTCACTGAACAACAATATGCTATTAAAACTAGCCGTTATTAATAGTAATAACCAATTTTTGAAATTTTATAAATTTTATTTTTCAAAATGGACTTCATTTTTGGACTCAGAATATCGAAATTAGCCTAGGGTGAAATTTTGGTATTTTTCTGAAAACTTTCAATTTTTGATGAATAGTGAAACCACTAAGTGGTAGGTTAAAAACTAAATTTTGCATAAAACTTAATTTTACCGCTTCTGTGAATGAAATTTCGAAAATCCGACACACACGGTTGATATCAGTAAGTAAAATGTGGTTCAATGAGATAAAAATAATTTTTTGGTGAATAGTAACTTTTTACTTTTTTTACCGCGGTTAATAGTAAATAGGGTAACTATGGGTAAATATGATATTAATATTACACTAACACATGTCCTATTTATATTGGACAAGTTTAATTCGACCACAAACAAACTTAGGAATAAAATATGACCATTTAGGCCCACTTGGATTAGATTAGGACATTTATTATTAATTTATTTAAAGAAGGGTTAAAATAGTTAAAATCAAAGTTTAATAAGTAAATCATTTTTAATATGGGGTTATACATAAGATAAATTAGATTGTAAATATTAATTAGAAAGCTAAAAAGATTTCCTACATGATGGTATTTTATTTGTAATTTTTAGACATCAAATAATATAATTTATTTATGACACAAAGATGATGCAGTAATTAGCTTATTAATGAAATATTGACATAATTGAAAATATAAATACCAAAATAAATGTAATTTAAGACTTTTTATGAATTCCACTAATTTTCTAGGTTACTATGATATATTAAGGTTGATTTAATCAACTTTGTTCGAACATATAATTCTGTTATGACTTTCACAAAAATCATATATCAAATAGTGTCAAAATTGACACAAAATAGTTTTTAAATCAAATATTATATTATTAATTGTTATTTTATTCCTAAAAATCTAAGGTTCGTCCAAATGACTTAGATACGGATATATATATTAATAATAAACAATTTTGGGTTCGTTTGGCATGTTATAGTAAGTGTATTAACCATATAGTGAAAGAAAACAAAAAGACATGGTAAAAGTTAAATTATTTAACTTTGAGATAAATCTAATTGATAAGGTTAAAATAATATCCCAAACTTGTCTAAATCATATTGGTTGATAGGCTTTCGACCCTTCCCCACTTTAGCTTCGAAATAAGACCCTTTGGAACCATTATAAACCGATTTTGACTTTAATATAAAATAATATTTTGAGATATTCCTAAGGTGCCCCTCTCCTCCCTTATAAAAGGGCACCTCCTCCCCCTCCTCCTCACACCAAATTGAGCACTCAAGCTCGGCCAACCCCTGCCATTTTCTCCTCTCCACTTCTCTAGAATAATCCTAGAGGTTCTGGTCTTCTTCAAAGACCAATATTAGTTCCCTAAGTGGAGGATTCAAAGAAGTGTTCCAAAGAAGAGGTAATATCTGTTACCGATCTTTTCAATTTCTTTCTTCTTCAACTTCTTCTTCTTTATTTGTTTCATGATAAAGTAATAACATCAGTATTACTTACATACTTATATGTTATTATAATTATGAAACAACCCTAATTCACCTTCTATCCATCCTACGGAAAAATGAAATCATCGCGCGTGCGTACGTACGGAATACCGTCTCCACGTCGTGGTGTAATCTATTTTTCCACCATCACTTTACAAGGATGGGTATAATGGTGTAATGAGTAACTATTTATGATTATTATAAAGTAATATTGTTACTGAAATAATATATATATACTCCAATACAGTTCCATGATCATAGGAACGATATCATCACTCGTGCGTACGTACGGAATACCGTCTCCAAGATGTGATGCGACTCGTTCTACATGATCATCATTGCATAGTAATTATATAAATGAATTGAATGAATAAATATGATATATGTTACACTAATACCATTCTGGATATAAGGAATCTATAAACTTAAAAGAATAATAAGAATGTATTCGGCAAAACACGCATAAGAACAAAAGGCAATAAAGACCCGAGTAACATGTAACAATGAAATATTACTAATAAGAAGCTAAGAATATGACCATATATGATATCATATCAATATGTATGATTCTGGAATAAGTCAATAACATTATTTAAACCATTATACATGAGCTTCGTACACGTACAAAGCAAATCGGACCTAAGGTAAGGGAAATATCACAATCTCATTTTTATCCGATATTGTTTATTCGTAATTATTTACTGGGGTGTATTTTATCATCCACATCCATGTTTCATCAATATGTAATATTATTTCCATCCAACTACAATTTTTTAAATCCATTTTTACCCTTCGGTGAGTTTTTAGTAACATGTATGAAAGGAATCTTTTGTCATACAAGGTATTTTTTGACTTTTCCGACAAAAGTACGAAGAATGTTTTTTTAACCTATACGGCATGAATGGATTTTTAAAACATTATTTCCAAGAAGAATCCTTTACAAGTTTTTAAGTTTAATTTTAATCAACTTCTTTTATTTTTAATGTTGAATGACATGTTATGACAGGAAAAATGTTTTTGAAGAAGAAAGGATATTTTCCTCAAGAATGGAGTTCAAGTGTTTTATCAAAATTATTTTCCATCTAAGATAATAAAGGGTTATGTTTTTATCCCTATTATTACATTGATTTGATCATGTTGTGATGGAATTATTTTTATGAATTCCTTTATCTTATATGAATTGATTTATGATGTCATGATGTTTCAAGAATCCCATTTTTGTTACATGTGTTATGCGATGATGTATGTTTTATGATTATGTGGCACACATAAGAAAGGATTCATTATAAGATGGGAGGGACCTATATCTCCCTCCAATGCATTGGGTAATGATTTTATATCTCATGAGATAGACAGGGCTGGAATGGTAGGTTATACCGGTTCAGTGAAACAGGACTGAAACAAGGGTTACTCGGTTCAGAAAGGGACTTTGTCCACTAAGATAGTCTTGGCAATGAGTAATGACTAACAAGAAATGATTTTCCATGATTATGTGTGCATGCCACAAAGTTTCAAGTTTTATGTTATGATTATGGGGATCTCATTTTCACTTCTATGATTTGTTCCATGTTAAGATATTATGATCTCTTTTGCAGGTTATGATTTTCAAAAAGATATGATATGATTTTTATTTCCTTTATTTGCCTTGCTGAGCATTCGAGGTCACCCTTTTATGTTTTATTTTCCCCAGGTCAGGAAGATGGATATTAAGTAGAATATGCTAAAAGGGACCCTAGATATGATGAAATAAATGGGAGAAACTGTAGAAGATTTATGAACCAGTTGTTTATGTTTCCCAGTTTCTAAATACACTATACCTATACGGTCCTTTGTGGTTTTGTCATATGTTGAAATAAGTGTGCTTTAATTTTGATGTATTAACAATGTATGTAATGTATGGGTCGTTATAGTTGGTATCAGAGGAAAGGTATAGTCAACCTTTGGAAACTAGGATGTGAAAGCCTTAGTAAGAACCCTAAGGATAAGTCTAATCATAGAACACAATCTTAGTGTTTTAGAAATGTCCTTGAATAACCTAGGATAAGACCTTAAGCATGAAAATTTTATTCTTGAATTATGTGGTTTTCCTATTATAATTAGTGTTGCTCACACTATTCTTCTTGGTTTTAGTCAATGGCTGGAACCCGAAGGAACCGTGTTAATGCGGAATGCGATGGGCAATGAAATGATTGTCCCCCTGAGCAACCAAACGATATGGGAGCTGGAATGAAAAATCTTGTAGCCATGTTCACACAACATTCTCAAGCTATGAATCATGCAGGACTTCCAAACGAGCAAAGGAAGGAGCAACATTATGTTGAATCCTTCATGAGGCAGCGTCCACCTTCTTTCAGTGGGTCTACTGATCCATTAGTTGCTGAACAATGGATTAGTACTACTGAAAAGATATTTTCAGTTCTTCAATGTTCTGAACATGATAAAGTCATCCTAGCAGTGTATCGTTTGGAAGGAGATACTGATCAATGGTGGAATCTTATTAAGAATACGAGGCAAAGGGATGAAATTGAGTCTATGGAATGGGACGAGTTCAAGAACTTATTTTTCAATAAGTACTTCCCTCGTATTCTCCGAACAAAGATGGAGAAAGAGTTCCTTGAACTGAAGCAAAGGGATGATGAATCTGTTAGTACCTATGAAGCAAATTTTACATGACTTGCAAGGTACGCTTCTGGTATTATTATCCAACCTGAGAGTAAGATCGATCGATTCTTTAGTGGCTTAAAACCAAGTCTTCGAAGGGTGTTAGCCATAAGAGACTTCAATAGCTACGAGGAAATCGTTCGATGTGCTCTCAAAGTCGAGATGGAGATTGGAGTAACCCATCAGTCACATGGGTTTGATAAGAAGAGGAAGATGGAATTCAAAGAAAAATCAAAAGAGCACACGGAAAAGAAGATGATCTTTTCTTTATGCTCAATGTGTGGAAAGAAACATGGAGGGAGTTGTCTTAAAGGGACAAGTAAATGTTTTAAATGTGGAAAAGAAGGTCATCGGGCATTTGAATGCTGTGATAATGGGAAGTAGATGTCTAATGATGCAAACAAAGGAAGGGATACACAGAATGAACCTACTACACTTCAATGTTTCAAGTGCAAGGAGATGGGTCATTATGCCAATCAATGCCCAAATCCAAGGGTTGATGATGATGGTCGACGTCAACAAAATCTTAAGGCTAAAGACAAAGGAAAGTCACATGCAATTTCTATCAGCGATGTGGAGTACGATAACGAAGTGGTGAAAGGTACACTTACCATCCACTCTAAAGTAGCAAATGTTTTATTTGATTCTGGATCCACCCACTCTTTTATTTCTAAAGAATTTTCTAAGGGTATCACCGTATTACCTCAACAATTAGATGTTGAGTTAGCTGTTACAACACCTAATGGCACAACAGTCGCATCAAAAGTTTATAATTCTTCTCCGATCGAAGTTTGTGGGAAAGTGCTTCCTGCAAATCTTGTGATCCTTCCTTTAGTGGAATTTGATGTGATTCTTGGCATGGATTGTCTTTCTCTACATGGAGATCATATCAATTGACACAGAATGGAAGTCACATTTTATATTACAGATCAATCTACGATCGTATACCAATGCAAGGATGAACATAACCTTCCAGTGGAAATTCCTTCCATCTTATGGGTATTGATTCCACTAAATGAAGGTTATTTATCTCAAATGGTTGGTGAGAAACTCACGATTAAGAATATGCCCATTGTACGGGAGTTTGATGATGACTTTCCGGAGGAATTACCGGGTCTTCCACCAAATCGTGAAGTTGAGTTTTCAATAGAACTCGTACCGGGCGCTTTGCCAATTTCAAAGACACCTTATAGAATGGCCCCAATTGAGTTGCAGGAATTGAAGAAGCAACTCCAAGAGAATCTTGATAAGGGACTCATACGCCCTAGTGCGTCACCTTGGGGAGCACCTGTTCTATTTGTTAAGAAGAAAGATGGATCAATGAGACTCTGCATTGATTATCGAGAACTTAACAAGATCACTATCAAGAACAAATATCCTCTCTCACGCATTGATGACTTATTTGACCAACTACGCGGAGCTCAATACTTTTCCAAGAATGATCTTCGTTCAGGGTATCATCAATTAAGGGTCAAAAGGGAGGATATACCAAAGACGACTTTCCGTACAAGGTATGGACACTATGAATTTATAGTGATGCCATTTGGTCTTAATAATGCCCCTGCTATCTTCATGGATCTAATGAATAGAGTCTTTAGAGACTATCTTGATCAATTTGTGGTAGTCTTTATAGACGATATTCTTGTCTATTCAAAGAGAAAGGAAGAGCATGAAGATCACTTGAGAATTATATTGAAGACCCTGATAAAGGAGAAGCTTTATGCCAAATTTACCAAGTGTAAATTCTGGCTTCAAAAAGTTGCATTTTTTGGTCACATAATCTCAAAAGAGGGGATATCTGTGGATCCAGCAAAAACAGAGGTTATCGAAAGATGGTCGAGACCAACAACAGTAACTGAGATTCGATGTTTTCTTGGTTTGGCTAGATATTATCGACGTTTTGTAAAAGATTTTTCACGATTATCTAATCCACTCACCAAGTTGACTCGGAAAGGAGTTAAGTTTGTCTGGACAGAGGAATGTAAAGAGAATTTCAAGGAGTTGAAAAGAAGGTTATCCAGTGCACCTGTGCTCACACTTCCTTGAAGTGGAGAAAGGTTTGTGATCTACAGTGTTGCATCCAAGAAGGGATTGGGGTGTGTTCTTATGCAAAATGATATGGTGATAGCTTATGCCTCACGACAGTTGAAAATCCATGAGCAAAATTACCCAACACATGATTTGGAGTTGGCTGCGGTAATCTTTGCATTAAAGATTTGGAGGCATTACATTTATGGTGAAAGGTGTGATATTTATACTGATCATAAAAGTTTAAAGTATATTTTCTCACAAAAGGAGCTGAATATGCGTCAAAGAAGATGGTTGGAGCTGATTAAGGATTATGACTGCTCAATCCATTACCACCCTGGGAAAGCAAACAAGGTGGCAGACGCATTAATTCGACAAGACCATGCTAGTTTATCCATGATGAGGATCACAAAAGATCCAATATTTATGGATTTACAAAGGATGGATCTTGTAATTATAATGGAAGGGGGAAAATCTTATCTTTCTCAAATGAATGTTCAACCATCTATACATGTGAGGATTAAAGAGGCACAGAGAGGAGATGTCGAGTTACAAAAGAAGGTGAGAAATGTTCCTGAATTCAACCTTGATTGTGATGGGATAATAAAGTTCAGGAATCGGGTTTGTGTTCCTTCCATCCCCGAATTAAAGAAGGAGCTGCTGGATGAGGCTCATAGTTCTTCATTATCTATTCATCCTGGAAGCACGAAGATGTATAAGGACCTGAAATAGTACTTCTGGTGGGATTGCATGAAAAGAGATGTTGCTGAATATGTCTCTCGATGCTTGGTTTGCCAACAAGTTAAAGCTGAGAGACAAAAGTCTAAGGGGATGTTACAACCATTACCCATACCCGAATGGAAATGGGAAAACATCACTATGGACTTTGTCACAGGACTTCCTAAAACGTCCAAAGGCAATAATGCTATCTGGGTCATAGTTTATTGTCTTACAAAGTCTGCGCACTTCATTCCTATTAGAGAGGATTTCTCTCTAGATCAGCTTGTCCGGATATATGTAAAGGAAGTGGTAAGATTGCATGGAGTACCACTTTCTATTATATCTGATCAGGATCCGAGATTTACCTCGAAGTTCTGGCGAAGTCTTCAGCATACTCTGGATACAGAGTTGAGTTTCAGCACTGCTTATCATCCCCAGACAGACGGTCAGTCTGAGAGAACAATTCAAACCCTAGAAGATATGTTGAGAGCTTGCTCTATTGATTTCAAAGGAGGTTGGGATCAACACCTACCTTTGGTGGAATTTTCTTATAATAATAGCTTTCACTCCAGTATTCAGATGGATCCTTATGAAGCTCTCAATGGAAAGAAATGCAAGACTCCAACTTGCTGGGATGAAGTTGGGGAAAGAAATCTATTAGGACCTGATCTCGTTGATGAAATGGCAGAAAAGGTCAGATCTATTCAACAACACATAAGCGCAGCTCAGAGTTGACAGAAAAGTTATGCCGACAACCGAAGAAAAGACCTAGAGTTTGAAGTGGGTGATAAAGTGTTCTTACGAATATCTCCCTGGAAGAGGGTTATGAGATTTGGAAGTAAGGGGAAGTTGAGCCCTAGATATATCGGTGCTTTTGAAATACTGGATCATGTTGGGAAGGTAGCTTACCGATTGGCGCTTCCACCGAATCTCTCTCAAGTTCACGATGTGTTCCATGTCTCTCTCCTGAGAAAGTACATACCAGATCCTTCACATGTACTCAGCTCAGAAGTTGTACCGCTGGAGCAAGATCTTTCTTATGAAGAACAGCCGATAGAGATTTTGGATCATAGCGAAAAAGTCCTACGAAACAAGACCACTCGATTGGTGAAAGTTTTATGGAGGAACCACCAACATGAAGAAGCTACATGGGAGCTTGAGGATATGATGAGGGAAAAGTATCCTCATCTGTTTGTTACAAAGTGACGAATTTCGAGGGAGAAATTCTTTTTAAGGGGGGTAGAATGTAACACCCGAGACTTTTATGTTATATAAATCATCAAAGGAATATTTTTCTACACAACACTTGCTTGGCTTGCTTTACACGCAATCACGACCTTCCTCGATAGCTTGCGTCGTACGCAATACCGAGTTTCACTAAACAACAATATGCTATTAAAACTAGCCTATATGAATAGTAATAACCACTTTTTGAAATTTTATAAACTTTATTTTTCAAAATGGACTTCATTTTTGGACTCAGAATATCGAAATTAGCCTAGGGTGAAATTTTGGTATTTTTCTGAAAACTTTCAATTTTTGATGAATAGTGAAACCACTAAGTGGTAGGTTAAAAACTGAATTTTGCATAAAACATAATTTTACCGCTTCTGTGAATGGAATTTCAAAAATCCGACAGACATGGTTGATATCAGTAAGTAAAATGTGGTTCAATGAGATAAAAATAATTTTTCTGTGAATAGTAACTTTTTACTTTTTTTACTGCGGTTAATAGTAAATAGGGTAACTAAGGGTAAATATGATATTAATATTACCCTAACACATGTCCTAATTCTATTGGACAAGTTTAATTCGACCAAAAACAAACTTAGGAATAAAATATGACCATTTAGGCCCACTTGGATTAGATTAGGACATTTATTATTAATTTATTTAAAGAAGGGTTAAAATAGTTAAAATCAAAGTTTAATAAGTAAATAATTTTTAATATGGGGTTATACATAATATAAATTCTATTGTAAATATTCATTAGAAAGCTAAAAAGATTTCCTACATGATGGTATTTTATTTGTAATTTTTAAACATCAAATAATATAATTTATTTATGACACAAAGATGATGCAGTAATTATCTTATTAATGAAATATTGACATAATTGATAGTATAAATAACAAAATAAATGTAATTTAAGACTTTTTATGAATTCCACTAATTATATAGGTTAAAATTATATATTAATGTTGATTTAATCTACTTTTTTCTAACATATAATTCTGTTATGACTTTCACAAAAATCATATATCAAATAGTGTCAAAATTGACAAAAAATAGTTTTTAAATCAAATATTATATTATTAATTGTTATTTTATTCCTAAAAATCTAAGGTTCGGCCAAATGACTTAGATACGGATATATATATTAATAATAAACAATTTGGGGTTCGTTTTGCATGTTATAGTAAGTGTATTAACCATATAGTGAAAGAAAACAAAAAGACATGGTAAAAGATAAATTATTTAACTTAGAGTTAAATCTAATTGATAAGGTTAAAATAATATCCCAAACTTGTCTAAATAATATTGGTTGATAGGATTTCGACCCTTCCCCACTTTATCTTCGAAATAAGACCCTTTGGAACCATTATAAACCGATTTTTACTTTAATATAAAATAATATTTTGAGATATTCCTAAGGTGCCCCTCTCCTCCATTATAAAAGGGCACCTCCTCCCCCTCCTCCTCACACCAAATTGAGCACTCAAGCTCGGCCAACCCCTGCCATTTTCTCCTCTCCACTTCCCTAGAATTATCCTAGAGGTTCTGTTCTTCTTCAAAGACCAATATTAGTTCCCTAAGTGGAGGATTCAAAGAAGTGTTCCAAAGAAGAGGTAATATCCATTACCGATCTTTTCAATTTCTTTCTTCTTCAACTTCTTCTTCTTTATTTGTTTCATGATAAAGTAATAACATCAGTATTACTTACATACTGATATGTTATTATAATTATGAAACAACCCTAATTCACCTTCTATCCATCCTACGGAAAAATGAAATCATCGCGCGTGCGTACGTACGGAATACCGTCTCCACGCCGTGGTGTAATCTATTTTTCCACCATCACTTTACAAGGATGGGTATAATGGTGTAATGAGTAACTATTTATGATTATTATAAAGTAATATTGTTACTGAAATAATATATATATACTCCAATACAGTTCCACGATCATAGATATCATATCATCACTCGTGCGTACGTACGGAATACCGTCTCCACGATGTGATGCGACTCGTTCTACATGATCATCATTACATAGTAATTATATAAATGAATTGAATGAATAAATATGATATATGTTACACTAATACCATTCTGGATATAAAGAATATATAACCTTAAAAGAAGGATAAGAATGTATTCGGCAAAACACACATAAGAACAAAAGGCAATAAAGACCCGAGTAACATGTAACAATGAAATATTACTAACAAGAAGCAAAGAATATGACCATATATGATATCATATCAATATGTATGATTCAGGAATAAGTCAATAACATTATTTAAACCATTATACAGGAGATTCGGACACGTACAAAGCAAATCGGACCTAGGGTAAGGGAAATATCACAATCTCATTTTTATCCGAGATTGTTTATTCGTAAGTATTTACTGGGGTGTATTTTATCATCCACATCCATGTTTCATCAATATGTAATATTATTTCCATCCACCTACAATTGTTTAAATCCATTTTTACCCTTCGGTGAGTTTTTAGTAATATGTATGAAAGGAATCTTTTGTCATACATGGTATTTTTTGACTTTTCCGACAAAAGTACGAAGAATGTTTTTTTAACCTATACGGCATGAATGGATTTTTAAAACATTATTTCCAAGAAGCTTCCTTTACGAGTTTTTAAGTTTAATTTTAATCAACTTCTTTTATTTTTAAAGTTGAATGACATGTTATGAAAGGAAAAATGTTTTTTTAAGAAGAAAGGATATTTTCCTCAAGAATGGAGTTCAAGTGTTTTATCAAAATTATTTTCCATCTAAGATAATAATGGGTTCTGTTTTTATCCCTATTATTACATTGATTTGATCATGTTGTGATGGAATTATTTTTATGAATTCCTTTATCTTATATGAATTGATTTATGATGTCATGATGTTTCAAGAATCCCATTTTTGTTACATGTGTTATGCGATGATGTATGTTTTATGGTTATGTGGCACACATAAGAAAGGATTCATTATAAGATGGGTGGGACCTATATCTCCCTCCAATGCATTGGGTAAAGATTTTATATCTCATGAGATAGACAGGGTTGGAACGGTAGGTTATACTGGTTCAGTGAAACAGGACTGAAACGAGGGTTACTCGGTTCAGAAAGGGACTTTGTCCACTAAGATAGTCTTGGCAATGAGTCATGACTAACAAGAAATGATTTTCCATGATTATGTGTGCATGCCACAAAGTTTCATGTTTTATGTTATGATTATGGGGATCTCATTTTCACTTCTATGATTTGTTCCATGTTAAGATATTATGATCTCTTTTGCAGGTTATGATTTTCAAAAAGATATGATATGATTTTTATTTCCTTTATTTGCCTTGCTGAGCATTCAAGCTCACCCTTTTATGTTTTCTTTTCCCCAGGTCAGGAAGTTGGATATTAAGTAGAATATGCTAAAAGGGACCCTAGATATGATGAAATAAATGGGAATAAGGGGGGCGGTACCCTCAGAATTTGTGTGGATTATCAGAAGCTGAACGAGTTGATGGCTTAGAACTGATATCCCTTAACGAGGATTGATGATATTTTTGATCAACTTAGATGTACACGAGTGTTCTCAAATATTGTCATGAGATCCAGATATCATCAGTTACGCGTTAGACCATTGGATATACTGCTTAATTATTTTCGGAGCAGATATGGTCTATACGAGTACTTGGTTATGCCTTTTGGACTCACTGACACGCCAGCAGTTTTCATGGCTCTGATGAATCATGTGTTCCGCCCATATCTAGATTCTTTTCTGGTAGCCTTCATGGACAAAATCTTGGTGTACTCCCACACTCGACACGACCATGCTACCCATCTTGAGATCATATTGAGTACACTGAGAGAGAATTGGCTATATTCTAAGCTCTCAAAGTGCAACTTTTGGATAGACCAGATACACTTCTTGGTCCATATCATCTCAGAGGCATCAGTTTTTGTGGTCCTAGAGAAAGTGAGAGCAGTAGTTTCCTGGTATCATCCTAAGAACGTGTTTGAGATACAGAGTTTCTTGAGGTTGGACAGTTAATATAATCATTCTATATAAGTCGTCTCTTACTAAGTATCACCATTGAGGGGTTTGAATAAGATGGGTGTGAATTTTGTTTGGTCAGAATCATCTGAGACAGCCTTTCGGGAGTTGAAGGGAATATTGAAATCAGCACCAATCCTAAAACTTCTAGATCAAGGGAAGGGCTATACAGTTTTCTGTGATGTATCAGGTATTGTGCTGGGAGCAGTGTTGATGTAGGGTGATCGAGTAGTTGCATATGGGTCTCGGCAGTTGAGGCCACATGAGTGGAATTACTCAACGCATGACCTCAAATTGGCTGCAGTCGTTCATGCATTGCGATGTTGGAGATATTATCTCTTGTGAGAGGATTTAGTGGTTTTCACTGACCACAAAACTGTCAAGTACATTTTCACTCAGCATAACATGAACTTGGGACAACAAAGGTGGATTGAATACCTTCAGTCCTTCGATTTTGAGCTTTCCTATACACCGTGTAAGGGAAGTGACATTGATGATGCATTGAGCAAGAAGACTTAGAGACAGGCAGTGCAGGAGGCCTGTGATGAGTGGAAGCTTATGGCCTTGTTCTCTGAGTTCATTTGTACGTGCATGATATTCATGGGTATACCTATCATTCTTCCTTAGCTGTGACCTCTACCCTCCTGGATCGAGTGAGGATGTGACAGTTATCTAATTCAGAAGGCCTAGTTCTATGGGATTCAGTGGCAAGTGAGTAACCTCCTCCTCGATGGATGATGAGAAATGATGAGTTATTTCATTTACATGGACGAGTATGGGTTCTAGGGGATATACGTGAAGAACTAATTTGGGAGTTTCTTGCTTCATCTTGGTTAGTGCATCATGGAGTTACCAAAATGTACCATGACTTGAGACGTCAGTATTGGTGGCTGGGTATGAAGATAGAAGTACCTCGTTTTGTTACTATATATTCCACCTGTCAGCAGGTGAAGTTAGAGCATAAGAGGCTAGCCATAATTTTATAAGAGTAACCCATTCCATAGTGTAAATGGGATTATGTCGCTATGGATTTAGTGACTGGGTTGCCGAGGTCACCTTGAGGAAAGGATGTCATGCGGGTTGCTGTGGAAAGACATACAAAGCTAGCCCACTTTTTTCGGATCAAGGAGACCTTAGGTGTTGACGAGCTCGGGAAGTTGTATATCTGAGGTCATACATCTTCATGGGGTCCCTCTTTCTATCATTTCAGATATGGACACCTGTTTTACATCTCTTTTCTGGAATAGTTTTCAGAGGGCACTGGGTACACAGGTGCTTCTGAGCACAACATACCACCCTCAGACTAATGTCCAGTCAGAGTGTACGATACAGGTTCTTGAGGACATGTTTCACGCATGATTCCTAGACTTCATGGGCTCTTGGGAGAAGCATATAAACCAAGTCGAGTTTGCCTAAAATAATAGTTTTCAGGAAATTAGCCATATGGAACCTTATGAGGCATTATATGGTATGCCATGCCGACCACCCTTGTGCGGGTTAGAGGCAGGTGAGGTAGCTTCGTTGGGACCATGCATTGTACATGAGATCTCAATGCACATCCAGTTGATACAAAAGAGGATGGCTAAGATGAAATCTCATCAAAAATCTTATGTTGATCGCCGCCGATGACCCTTGGAGTTCATGGTCGGGGATCAGGTTTTCTTGCGTGTTTCACTAAGGTTGGGTCACATGCGAATCAGGCGATATGGTAAACATTCACTAAGGTATGTGGGTCTGTTTGAGATTCTGGAGAGAGTTAGGCTGGTTTCCTATCAATTTCAGTTACAAAAGAGGTACTGAGCCATGCACGATGTCTTCCATGTATCTCAGCTGGGCCATTGACATTCAGACTTGTCTCATGCCTTTAAGCCCAGGGAGGTTGAGCTTCAGATTGATGTGTCCTTCGAGGATCATATGATTCATATCGTTGATTGGATCATGAAGGTTCTTCGAGGCTGGTTAGTTCCTCTTTACGGGTGCTATGGCAACATGACCGAGTGCAGGACGAAACCTTGGAGTGGGAGACCGACGTACGTTCTCAGTGACCAGAGTTGTTCTAAGCTTTATCTTTCCCACCCATGGAAGGGAAATTTGTGGAAGAATTTCTTTAAGGGGGGAAGTTTGTAAGAAACTGGTTCTTATTATTGAGTTTTGGGTTTCTTCTTTTCCTTTTTCCTTAAGTGTTTTTGAGAAAATAAAGAAAATGGAGAAAATCCCAAATTTTGTGGGTACATGTCATGTACCTTTCCACAAGCCATGTATTATGGCTGTGTGGGATGAGTACATGGGGTGTGCAGCCCTATCAGCGATGAAAGGTGTAAAAACCGATTACCCGCCGTGTAAAGGGTATTTACACGCAGTGTATTCAGTCAACAGGTGAATAGTAAGGCGGTTGGAGTTTCCGCCAGCTGAGTGACAGTACACACCGTGTATTCAGAAATACATGTCGTGTACTGATGTCGACGGATGAATAGTTTGGCAGTGGAAAAAGTAGCTGCCAGAGGAACAACTAAATGAGAAATGTACAAACAATGTACTTGAGAGTACACGCCATTTAGTTTGTTTTTTTCTTAAAACGGGATGTACACACATCTATTCAAAGAGGAATCTTAGAATTCTAGAGGAGCTCGGGAAGACTACCGAAGCATCGGAGATCAGCTGACCGCTCACTGGGAATCTGTTTCCTCTTCTACCGATCACGTTGGAACCGCACAGATCTACATCATTATTGGACGATTCTGGAGGCATCATTCACATATAAAAATTAGAGATGATTGAGGTAGGTTTTCTTTTGTTTAAACACCAACATCTATGTGTTTTTGTGTACTTTTTTCCTTTGAACCCATATTGGGTTGTCGTGTGGCTGAGTAAATGGTGCTTTTAAATACCTAGAATTGTATTGGTAATAAAATGTAATTATAAACTACTTTTTGGGATCACTACATGGATCCAGGACCACCCCGGGGGTGTGTTCCTAAGTTTAGTCGTTTGGCCAGGTTACACGAGGGTATACTGTAAAATTTAGCATGCTTTAAATTTCCTTGAAAGTAATTTTGTATAATTGCTTACATATCTGTTGGGCTCGGACTGGTTACTTGCGCCTAAGGGAAGTGTTCTATTTAACCTGAGGGCAGTTTTCTTTTTAGCCTAAGGTAAATGTACTATTTCGCCTGATGGAAACACTTATTATGCCAAAAGGCAGTAGATTCTGTGCCTGAGGGCAATAACTCATACACCTGAGGGAAATCTTTGATAGCCTGAGGGAAAACCTGAGGGCGTGGTTTTATTATATTAGCCTGAGGGAAAGGCTCTGATTGGAATGAGGGCTTGTTTTTTGATAAGAAAATAGTGTTATTAAATTCAATGGATAAAATGAATATTAAGATGGAAATGAAACCGGTAGTGATAGTTACTTTTGAGTACTTACTAGTTTACTGCATTTACATTTGCACAATATTGTATAATATTTTCACCGACAGTTGGGCACGAGCCTTTGGTGGGTTCCTACTGGGATTTATTTCTCACACCCGATTTGAGGTCATGTATTCAGCCCCAAACAGATTAGATTTCTACAGGTATGGATAACGGCAAGGGTCCATATAGAGGTACTTGATTTTAGCAGAGGAGTAGGAGAGCATGGAACTGAGCTTAGTCTTGAGAAGTTTCTGCATTTTGTTTACTCTAATTTGTTTTGTTTGGTTCTACCTTGTACTTTGAGTTGTATTTTATTGTATTGTATTGTACCAAAGTGTATCCTATTCTAGCTGTTTTCCTAGAATTTGTGACATGTTGCATCTTTATATATATGACTTCATATTCTCTTTTACTTCAGTTGTCCATTTCAGTTGAATATTTTTACTTCCTCCACTATTGTTTGTTTATATATTTTATTCTGGTATGCTACACATTGACAAATGAGGGTATAGATTTCCCACTATCAGACCAAGGCCCTTGCTTCTAGTCGGTAGCCTCTGGTGTTTGGGGAAATGTGCTTGAGGTCAGGTGACCAACCGGGTTCGGGGCACCCGTTGAGTGGAACCCGGATCTGGGACGTTGCTGATATCCCAAAGTTTGATGTCAGATATAGGTATGTGGACTTTTTGTTCATAGTCATACCATGTCTTGTTACGAATGCACTATCTATATTCAAGGGACTGAAGGACATTGTCTTTTATCCGTTCTTGGATCGATTTTTTTCATATTCATCGTTGATGTTTTTATTTATACTTTTTTATAAGAGGAGCATGTCGAGAATCTCAGGACCATCTTTTAGGGTCATAAAGGACACCAAATTTGTGGATAGTGGTCCATGTGTATGTGTTGGACATGATAAGTTTGTTTCCTTGGGAATACATTGTCTCATTAGTGTGTGCCAATCGACCCAGCAAATGTTGAATTAATTATTTTTGGGTATCATCATTGAATGTGGAAGAGGTTTGAAGTTTTCATTATCTCCCATGTTATTATCAATGTTTTGTACCTGATTTCTATACTATTATAGCATCGTTGAGATCATTTACCAAAAGTATTGATATTATATATGGATTAAGAATAGTCATGTAGCATTTGGATATCTAAAGTGTAACTTGGTTAGTACTCTAGTACTCTACTTTATAGAGGAAGGGTTGATGTTTGAAGTGTTATTTGATTCTTATATCTGGGCTAGCGATGTATCTAGATGCATCATAAAAAATGACCTTTTATGGGTCTAGATAGTTAATTCCCCATTAATGTAAATATTCCACCCATGATCTATAGTTAGCATATGTTTTTTTCTATTGAAATTGAGGAGTCATTACTAAATTGGGGAGAACATTAGGGTCTTCACATATCACAATAGTTTGAGGTATATATTTTCCTCGCTTGATTTGAATATTCTACAATGGGGTGTATTTAGTTTCATTAGGATTAAAAATTTGAGATATCAAACACCGTAGGAAAGGAAATTTCATGAACAATGATTTGAGAATAATTACAAAGAAAGAAGTTTTTTATAATCTATGGACACTTGGAATCTAGTGAAGGAGTTGGTGGCCTAGCACTTACATAAAGGTCGAATAGCAAGATAGGATATTTGTTTCAGTTGATGGTGTAGTATGATTTAATTTAGTAATTTGAGGAGTCTATGTGTGAACACATAGAGGTAGATGTGATGCATGATCGGATGGACCCTGGTGATGCTCTGGAGGGATGGTTGGAGGATTTTCAAAACATAATTCTCTTTCATGGGAATTTTTTTGTTCCAGTGTTAATTCTTGAGGGATACCTCTAAGAGTTTCATATATAACCTTAATGAGTACCCCAAAGAGTTTCTAAGATGTATTGTAGTTTAAGGATATGGTTTTGGTGCTTGAGGATAAAGAGAGTATAGGCATATCTTGTTGCATGGTGTTTGGCCTTCCTGTAGTAAAAGGTTGAGCACTGTGTTCCTGGTGGTTTTTTGAATTCCCGATATGTCCTCCAGTGGAAGTGGGATGAAACCTTGATGGATTTTACCATAGGGTTAACTAGGGAATGGTGAGGCTACGATGCTGTCTGGGTAGTACTAGATTGGATGATTAAATAATCTCACTTCTTAGTGATCAAGGAGGTTGGCACATTGGATGCCCTGGAAAAGTGGATTGTAGATTAGGCGGTACATCTGCATGGAGTTTTTAGATCTATTTTCTCATACCATGATACACATTTTTCCTCTCGAGTGTGATGGTTATTGTATGATAATATTTTCACTTAGTTATACCTCATCACTTCCTTCCACCCTCAGACAAATGGGTAGATGGAATGGAATATCTAGATGCTAGAAGAAATGATTTAATCATGAATCTTGAACTTTGTTTGTTCATGGGTACAACACATTCCCTTTTTATAGTTTTATTATAATAATACCTCTCACCATTCGATTGCCATGGATCCATTTGATGCATTCTATGGAAAACCATATCATTCACCTTTATGTTGGATAGTGGTTAGAGAGACAACTACACTTGGTTGTAAGGTAGTTTGGATCACGATAGAGAACTTTTAACATGTTCATGAGAGGATGAAAGCGGCACATAACCAGAATAATTAATATTCCAATCATAGTAGGAGGACCTTATATTTCGAGTTTGGGGACAATGTGTTCTTGAAGGAGTTTCCCTCAAGGTGGAAAGTAGAGGTTTTTCATGGTTATTAATCATTCTTCCATGTTCATCGGACCCTTTGAGGTGTATGGGTGACTTAGAAAGGTCGAATACCACTCATCACTTCCACTGTAGATAGATAGGGTATGTGATGTCTTTCACATATCTCAACACTATTAGTATCATTTTGATGAGTCAAATATCATTTAATGGGGAGAGTTTGATATTGAAGACAATGTGACATATGTAGAGTGTCCATTAGGGATCCAAGATCATCAGGAGAAGGTGTTATGTGGGTGGGCCATTCCTTTGTTTCATGTGTTGTAGAGTCATGAAGGCCTCAAGGAACGTACATGGGAATGAGAGATACATATCCATTCTTAGAACCTATATTTTTTCTCCTTTTTTCCCTATTCTATTTTTCATTGCAATGAAATGTTGTAACATTTATTGTTATGAGATGGATTGTTTACTTGTTTTGTAATGTGTGATAATTTCCTTACGAATGAAGAGGGGAAGACATGATTCCTAATCGAGTTGCATTAATTGCTATGTTATTAAACCCAATAGGGAGATTTGGTGGCTCCCATAGTGTATAATATATTGACATTAGGGATAAAATCACCAGGTTAACATGTTTGGACAACATGGTTGTTATGCTTGTATTGTGTGCATTGCCCTTTGTCTGGTTGCTAGAAGTGTTTAAAGTGTGGCGAGATCCTTGAGAGGTATCTCCCTGAGTGGTTGTTCATGTCACAATTTATTCGATAATTGGTTTTGGAATTTTAAGGATGATAACTCTTTGAGGGGAATAATAAGTAATGTCCAATACCTCCCCTATCCATTACATGGTTAAAATCCGGTGTTTGAGATGTTCTGAGATGTCAAGGTGACATATTATGACACTAGGCAAAAAATTATAGTTTGGAATGGTAGCTCAAAATAGTATCTAATGATGGTAAGTTTCTGATGGTAGGCCATTATAGTGAGTCACTGATGGATGGTCATGATCGTGAATCGGAACTGTGAGTCCTGACAATGAGTTGGAAAGGTGAGTCATGACAGGTATCTCAAGATAGTGACAAATGATGGTGAATTGTGATGGTAGCTCACCAAACAAATACCCTCATTGGTAGCTCTCTGAATGGTCACTCATATAGGTGACTAGAAATGATGAATTATATTGGTGACTCGTAGTGGGGACTCTTCTTTTGGTGATTCATTTCTAATAGTTCCCATTTCATCTAGTTTGTTTTCTCCAATTTTGACCTTTTAACAATTTCATTGAAATAAAATGTGTTCAAATAAATATTTATGTTATTTGGAAACCATTTTACATTATATAAATCTTATCATTAATTTTCAAAAGAGTATGGGAGGCTTTTCAATGGTCAAACTATGTAATTTTATTGAGATCCTTATTTATTGGAAATTCTAAATTATTTCACATTCATTGAGCCGCAGACTAGTCATTCTAATCAAGAGTCCATATATTAATTTATTACTTCTCCTTTCTCTTGATATCAGATGTTCAAATAACCATTCTTCTATAAGGAGTTGTTCATTGTGCTATATCATTGGATCTAGTTTTCCTAGGGGGATTTTTGTGCGTAATACATGCCTCAACCTTAGTTCAACCAGGAAGTATCGATTGTCTCTTCATTTATAAGGGTATCCATCCATCTCTCTTATGTTGGGAATCATGTGGTGTGGGTGTATGAATTATATAGTCTAATATACATTTGAATTTCATTTAAAAAATATAAATATACTAGTTAATATCAATCTACAGGGCCAGTGGAATGTGATATATGATCGTACCATACTATTGATATTTCATCAAAATTGTGAATTGTATAGGTTTTGTGCCTATTTAAAATCATGGTTGTTTGTGGTCCTTGGTTCTGTATAGAATTTTTATGAATACATGTTTTTATTTTTCTTGTCAAACAAATACATAGAATTTTTTAACCATGTATATTTAGCTAAAATAAATGGCTTCCCCCTGATCAAACTGTTTCTATAAAAACCCTATAATTAACATGTAGATATTGAGTGAGGAATTCCTTATTAAATCTGAATATTAATTTCCTTGGTTCATGCTCTGGTGTTTTGTGTGTGTAATAATTATGACTTGTGCACTAATAGGGTTCAGGGCATGGCTCTGTGATGTGGGGTGGTCTAGATTGTTTAATGGTATCTCAGGTTGAGAGATTTTTTAATTGTGTAATAGATGGGATGTGTTTGATAGTAGGGATATGATTGGGTTGGGTGGATATGTGTTCCGAGGTGCAGCAATAAGATGGTGTTTTTCTCTCTTAATATATGGATTGGGTATAACGACTATGAAAAATAATGGTTGAAGTGGTTGTCATGGGTAGTTCATGATTAATTTTCCCGTGTCTCAAGATCGATATATTACTTCAGGAATGGAGGTTAAACAATGTGGAATGTGATTTTGGTAAATATAACATCATTCTACTTCCATTTTGTGAATTTTTTGTTTCTAGTTTGTAGTGTTATGTCTATAGTGGTTTCCTTGGAGAAGAATGACTGAATAAATTAATTGTTAATAAAGAATGATAATTGGTTAAATTATTGGTTTGGGGTATGATTTGAGTTTGTGGCATGATTTGTGGTGGATTATATAGATGTAAGAGCATTGGGGGTATTGGGAGTTTTTTGGTGTTCAAAAACCCATAGGATGGGATTGAGTGCTTGGTATCATATATGTATTACATGTATTTTCAGTATTGATTTCTATATGCAGCCCCACCCTAGTTAAGAACTACCTTACAAACACCCACATCGTCATGGGGTAGGGTGTCTTCCCTAAACATCCTGGTGGTAGGATGGATAGTTGGCCATCCACCATTCCATGCTCCCTCTTCTAGGAGGTGGTAGCCCAAGATTCATTGGGAAGATTGTTGTTCATAGGGCTCAAATGTGTAAGGGAAAGTTGTGCTCTCCTAGTTTTATTATGGGTGATACTATTTTTTTCCTTCCTAGGTGTCCTTGGGATGATATGTGTTGTCATTCAAAGGTGTTTTAGGGTGTGGTGTGATTTTTTAGGGCCCAGATGTGTGTGGGTAGGATTTGATGTTGTTGTGGACCCCAAGAGTTTTTGGGAGGTATATGAAGTGGATTGGGGCCTATGTGATTGGATGAAAATATGTTTTGTGGGACCTAGGTGTGTGTGGGTGAGTTGTGATGTAGTTATTTTAGAAGAGGTGGGAGTGTGAAGATGTTTTCCGTTAGGAAATAGTGTAAAAACTAGTGGAAAGTGTTACAAGGTACCCAAATCATAAATGTGATTTCTATATTACTTTACATAACTTTTGTTACATGGTGAGTGTTCCTTGGTGAGGCTGGGATGGCTAGTGTACCTTGTTAGGTGCTGTTGTGTTCTTCTATATTCCACGGGAGAATTTTTATGCTTCTTTAACTTGTGCATGAGAGACATTGGTTTTTAATATTTAGTATACTTTTGTGTTAACCTTTTGTATATATATCTGTTATTAGGTTTTCAGGAAGATTATGTAGACCATGTTAGACCTTTCTAGCTCGGAAGTTGGTACACTTATCATGTCGCTACATAGCTTTGTTTTTGGTATGTACATAGGTGTTTCATTTTATTCATAACTTTTTTATTTTAAAATGAATGTGGTATGGATTTTGGATTTCATTAATATATTTATTACATAGAGTGGTTTTGGGATTGACTGTCTTATCTTCTAAACATTTCTCACTAAAAAGGGTAATGCCTCTGATTTTGTGAGATTGTGTGCCATTGGTGTTTTTCACCACCCTGAGTTATAATAGATGTGGGACTCAGTGGCCATTATATCCCCTTCTTCATTGTAATCTCAGTAAGGGTATCTTTGAATGGAGGGGTCATGAAATCATATATTGGTATATTTCTAGAGTTATTTTTTCTCTTTAGTCATGTTATGTTGACATGGAGTATGGAATCTTTCTTTGATGCCCTTATATCAGGTTCATTAATATATCAATTATCTTATATATTCTAGAAATATAGAATGAGGATTATTTTTATTTTCATAAAAAAGTTCATCAAAATAATAGGTTTCATGTTTCATTATTGTTTATGCGAAATTTTAATACTATTGATAAGTTTTCTTATTTTAGTTATGATATTCTATTTATGGTACTATATAAAATGGCCATGTAATATGAATAGATAAAGTAATTCATTGAATGTTTTTCAGAGTAAATGTTTTATTTTTATAAGATATTGATATTGTATTATTATTATTTGTGAAATCTAAATCTACATTATATTGTATCATACTAGAGGAGTGTGAGAATATTGGATGGGAGAACCATATCTGGAAGGAAAAAGGATATGTAAAAATGGAAAATATCATTGAATATATATTTCAATATTTTATTTTTGAAGAACACTATTAACATTATTTCTATGATCTCTATCATGCATAATAATAATGCTGAAATAAATATGGTGTTTCTAATATGAAATATTTTTTCCTCTAATGTTGTTT
This sequence comes from Viscum album, assembly GCA_963277665.1. Lineage (NCBI taxonomy): Eukaryota > Viridiplantae > Streptophyta > Magnoliopsida > Santalales > Viscaceae > Viscum > Viscum album. The sequence continues at coordinate 302,877,810 of OY728141.1, read as the reverse complement.
GAATGGATTTTCATGTATGACTAAATAAATTAATTCAATAAAATAAATAGCTAGTTCGAGTCCATGAATATGTTATTCATGAGTTTGGTTGGTACATTATTTCTATTATATTCATTTACAAAGTCATAAGATCATGTGGTTATCATTTTTATTAGTTCATTTGTTTAGACTGAATTGTAATTTGTAATTTCAGTAATCTATATTTCAATGATGAAATAGAATTGAAATAGTTTATAATCTTACCATATTGAAATAAATAGGTATATGTTGTTTCTTTTTAGTTTTAAATTTCTTTTTAAATTTAATTGGACCTAAAACAAACATCAAAACTATGTATATTCTAGGAACATTAGGGGTAGAAGGAATGATCTCGGGGTATGAGGCTAGGTATTTGGACTACAAAAAGCTACCAAAGTACCCCATCTATCCATTATTATTCCACCACCTTGCTTGTGAACCTTCTAGTACACATGTAAGGTTGTTCTACACACCAGGTAGAATGGGGCGTCATGGGATTTATTTTATATGGGGGATTTTTTACATTTCACCTTATTTATCCTTCAGATCAACTACCTGGTATTTTCCCTTTTTTGGTCTAGTATAATTCCTACATGCATTCCACCTTCTTCTCTTATTACCTGTATAAATCCAACAATACGTTGATTTTGATCTTTTGTTTTTTGTAATCAGATGATAGCTGTAAAAATAGATAATTATTTTCTATTTTATTATATTATTTTAATATCATGAGACCTCCCTCATTGTTTTTGAAATATGAACTATTTTGAGGGCTTCCACCAGCTTCCATAATTTATAATATATTTGGAAAAAATGGATGATGGTATCATATCTGTGGGCTGACATGGGTAAAATTTATATCCTCCCTAAATTTTAACCATATTAATGCCTAAAATTTTATGTGTGTGTTACAATGTTGACAGTTCACCGAGAAATGTATTTACAAATTTTATGTGTGTTTATGTTTTCTTTTTACATTAATTTAACATCTTATGTAATGGGTTATATAAATTTAATTAATATGATCCTAATGGAACCCCAAAATTTTAAATGGTTTTGTTTTTTACAAAATGGTAAGAAAAATAGAATGTACATGTGATATGAAAAGTCTCTCTTAATTCCATTAATAGTAAATTTTAGTATTAGTCTTTTAATTAGTAAATGGAAGATAGGTTTTAAAAAGCACGTAAAATATTTTTATGGTCTATACAATTGAAATTTTTAAACCATTCAATTGAAAACAATAATGGATGATCATAATGAGGTTTTCAATTAGCATGAAGTGTCCTTGTAAATTATATTATAAAACTATAATTGGTGATAATTATTTATTGATCTATTATTGTGAATTGATACTTTGATGTGAGGAAATTATTGTAATATAATTGGTAATTAGAATTTTTATATCCAAGATTATTTCACCTCTTATGAAAAAATAGAGGATCATGAAATGTCCTTAATAATGTTAATTCACTATTGTATAATCATGATGTGATAAATGAAATTTAAGATATAAATTATTGATTTTTGGACGGAAATGATAAATTATGTAATGATAAAGTAATGACCCCTGACGTGGTCTTTAGTAACTAACAGAAAACATCCATTTTTGGTCGATTCGTAATAACTATGAAAACAACATTTTTGTGGACAATGATAACTTTGAAAAACCCCTCATATTTTGTTTAGTGCTAATATTAAAAACACTCATTATTGGATTACCTAGGATATGTATAAGAAATCCCATTTTAATGGGCCCATGATAACTATGAAAGCACATATTTTATGGTATTGCATAACAATTATATAAAAATAAATTATTTGAGTGGTCCATGATAACAATGAAAATGTTATTTTTGATCGGTCTATCATAACTATGAAATCAAACATTTTTTATGGGTCCATGATAACAAATAAAAACCCCATTATTTGGTATTATACAATTACAAGAGGAAATTCTTGAAAGGGTGTTTGTAAAACTATAGTTTTCATGGTTAGTATTTCATTCTCAAAGACACCCAAAAACTAGTCAATGTTAGGTGAGTCGATTAGGGATCACGAGCCTAAGTATTCATGTAGTTATAGCCCGAGTTCGGTTGTCTTGAGGGATCACATGAATTTATAATTATTTTAACAATATTTATTTAATAATATTTACATTATTATAGTTTTATTATAGTTACTCGTGCCTTTTACACACATCATTAGGTGATTTTAAACATATTTTAACATCAAATTATAAGACAATGATCCTAAGGTATAGTATCTTGGAACACAAGGTGTATAGAACTGAAAACATTGGACTATATAAAACTCTTATTTATTTAATATTTATAAAGAGAAGATAAATTATTCTAATACCTTACATATTCGTATGATTAAATAAGGATAACATGAAAAAACAGATGATCTAAAATCCCGGTGAGGTAATAATCATAAGAATAAATCTTAGCACATGGGTTAGAAGGGATACCATAATGATATAAGTTTCATGGTACATGATTAAAAATAAGGAATAACTACATTTGGAACATGGGATCATATATTCATGGAATTATTGTAATTTGGTGGCAATATAAATTATGACTTTAACATGAGTCAAGGATTGTAGAACTTTTAGGAGCATGAGTCAAGGCTAATCGCCCAGATCATTACACATGGATACCGAGTCAATTATAACCGCCAAGACCATTGAAAGTAATGTCTCATAAGATTAAACATTAACCAATGCATTAGAATGATATCTAGGCTCACCCATCATAACATGTTCATGAATATTTATTCAACATAAGGAATCATTCATAATTAACAATTCATAAGCATAAGGTTACCCATGAAGGAAATGGGTATCATAATCATGTCATAAATCTTCATAAAAGGGAATATCATAAATGTGTCCATGGAAGAAAGTAATTAGAACATACATGGACATTAATAATTTAAAATAGACTTATTTCATGGTATGTGACATCAAACATAAGTGATAACATGTAAAAAGAGTATTTATGATATTTTAACATTAAAATATTTTTGTCTGTGTTTTAAAGAAAATACTGAAGAGCATTTAAAATTGGAAAGGGAGTAGTCATTTATATAAACCTATAAGTGACCCAAGAATCATTTCATAATAAACATAATGATTTTATGAATACAATTGTATATTTAAAATGATCATAGATCACACATGACATTGTGTAAGAATTCAAGAAGTTCCCTTAAAACGAGAACGCTTGTCAGGAAGAATTGAGAATGGAACCACTTAATAATATGTTTATCCAGAAAATATAACCATAAATGGTTTTTTAATAATTTTCTAACATATTCATATAATTTATAAGATTAAAATTAAAATAAAATATAACTTCATTAGGGTAAAATTAAAGATAGAGGAATCTGAGGGAATAATGGAGGTTTGGGTAGAATCATGTAACTTAAGTCCGAAGGTGTTATTGATATGATATTAATGTCCTAGATAATAAAATTAGATTCATTAATTTATAATTGTAGATCCTATTATACATGTAATTTATTTATTATAACCTTTTGATTTTGGTTATGGCTTTTTCGAAGGGTTAAAAGGTTTAAATTATTTAGGGTGTATTTGTTTCCATGGTGTTTATGATCGGTTTACTAGTATACATGAACTGATAAACAATTAAGATGAAGATGGTTTCCCATAATTGAAGAAAAATGTAATTATAGAACATCTTGAAGATCAAATGTCTATGAAATTTCTTTGGATATTTGGAGTGAGGATAAATCATTATATACAATGTTAATGATACCCATATGGGTTAATTGGTGGATTTTTCCCACAATGAAAACGTTTTTTTCTAAATCAATACCAATTGTCAAAAAATATTCTTGAAAATTAAATAATATATATTAAAAACCTAATAAACTATTTCTAGAAAAAAAATGTTTAATGGCCATATTTGAATGTGCTAATAGAAATTGAAAATGTGTCGTCCTTGAATGTGATAAATTAATAAATCTAGGATGCGGTTTGAATTTCTAGTATAAAAGGAGGGTAAAGGAGATATGATAATTATAAATTATTCCATTAGAATAAAAATATTACATTACATGTAAGGTATAAGAGTAAACAAATCATTTAGATGGGGAGATGTGAGGATAACAAATAATACAATAGAACATGAAAATTAATTCAATGAAAATGGAAGAGGGCTTTAACTCTTGATTCCTTCCTCTTGAGAAACTCTATGACAGAATGGTTTTTGTATTTTTATGAGACCATGGGATCTTGGACATTGGAGATAGGATTTTTTATATATTTTAGTTTAATTTGGAACTAATCAATGATTGAAATTTGTGAAGAGAAGAGTTGGCTTTTATTGTAGATGAGAGGGGTGTTTTCTCAATATTGAATTATTTAGTTTATTATTTTTCTCATGATAAGAAATAGTATTAATTTTTTTGACTAAAAACAGAAATGAGTGCATGCGAATTATAAAAAAATTTCAGGTACATCATTAATAGAGTCAAGAATGAATCAGAAATTTACGCTTTAGTATTTATCATAAATTGTTGTATTTTACTATTCATAAAAATTCAAGTATTTTATAAAAATACCATAAATTCACCAATACAATTTTTCTATGCGTGGAATCCTAAAATGAACTCCATTTTTTAAAAAATAGTTTTCTAAATATGATAAAATTAGTTTTTAATTGAAATCATAATTTTCTTGAAAATAGAAATTTTATAATTTTAATTGATTTTTTAACACTTTGAAACATTAACTAAGGCCTCAAAATTTTTTATTAAAATCATAATAAAAATAATATGATTACATTTTATGAAAAAGATAATTAAAATTATTAAATTAGTCATAAAATTTTAATTAAATATTTTTGGTGTACCATAAATACCAACACTATCATATTGTCCATTATATCTATGATAAATTTTATTTATACATTCATTTATAAGGTTAAAATTTACATTTCCTATTTACTATTCATTATGGTGATATTAATATTCATCAGGTAACATTACTATTCTTCATGGTAAGATACTAGTCACCAAAAATGATGTTTTCCCTATCGGACTCCAAACATCTTAATTATTGAAACCATATATTCCATATTTCCAAAATTCAAATCAATGATGTGGAAAAATTATGTTTAATGGTCACAAAATATTTAGTACTTTATTTAATCATGATATGTAAATTTTTTTTATTTCATGTGATTATACTATATGACATAATTATAAAAAGTGAATTTAAATTGATTAATCTTTGGATCATTACAGTCTTCCCCTTTAAGAAATTTTACCCTTGAAATTTCAATTAACATTCTAAGAACAAAATGGGTGTGGGTACTTTCCCTTCATTTCTTCCTCCAGTTCCCATGATGCCTCTTCATACTTACGGTTATACCATAGTACATTGAATAGGTGAGTATTTTTGTTATGTAGGAAATTATCGCTATGATCCAAGATCATTACAAGATTCTCCTCATAAAAAAGGTAAATTCCCAATTTTACCACATCTGAAGATATTATATGTAAAGGATTTGGTATGTACTCCCATAAAAGGAAACTATTAAAGGCATCGTGTGCTTTAGACCTAATAGGTGGAAGTGTTAATCGATAGGCCACAACTCCAACATGATCAAGAATCGTGATGGGTTCAATGTAACTGGGACATAACATTCCTTTCTTCCCAAATCATTTGATCATTATCAATGGAGATATGTGGAGGAATAGCATGTATCTAATTTTAATATCAAGGTCTCATCGATGATTTTCTGCATATCTCTTTTTTTTACTTTGGGATACATTGATGTGTTCCTGAATGGTCTTTACCTGCTCCACCATTTTTTTGACAATTTGTTTGTCGGAGAGGATACTCAAGAGGGGGGTGAATTGAGTTCCAATTAAAATTTCTGTTAAAAATAATTTCTATTAAAATCTCCCAATTTATAAAACAAGTTAAACTGTATTGAATTTATACAGATTGTAAATGTTCAATAGGATTCTTAAATATTGATTAGATCTCATTCAATTTAATCACAAGATTAAATTTGCTTTTGAAGCTAACCTACTAGTTCACAACAAGTATAAACACTTTCTATTTTAACTATCATAGTAACTTTAAAATAGTTTTGTATTTAAATGTAACAGAAGGGGAATATAAAAGATATACGTAATATATTTTAGACATATACTGAAAAGCACAAAAGATATAACCAAGAGGTTCAGTCTCAAGAAGAGACATAGTCCTCTCAAACAATTTACATAAATTTGATCCACACCCTCGATCGTGGTTCGAAACAGTACAATATTGTCTAGGTCCTAAGACCTATACCTAAATTCTTCATGGGAAAACAAAGACAAAAGCACACAGGTTGTCCAGTTCACACTTGACCTCTACCACTATCCTCATTGGGATACAGTATGATATATGGAGTTTGGAATGAGGATTTAGTATCCTCTAGTTCACCACAGGAGAAAGCGTGTCTGTAAAGTATACAGAGTACACACACTGCTCAAAAAGTAAATAAATGATTCACTTAGAGAGAGTAGGTAAGATTTTAAAATGCTATAGAGATTAGTAGTGAAGCTATGGACTTGTTTGATTCAGTATAAATGCTTCTTAGTCCTTCTCTGGTTTTTCTGTTGAAAAACAGAGTATCATGGTTCAGCATTGTGTCCTTCACAAGTGAGTATGTTCTTTGGTTTCCAATGTTCTTTGTGTGTTCTTCAGTAGTGCTGGGTTGCATGCCAGAGAGTTCTTTGAATATCTTTCAATGTCTTCTTCAAGTTCCTCATTTGTTCTTATTTTCATGTATGTATGTGCATGGAAGAATTATGTCTCTATGCCTTTTCACACACACACATTTACTACACCTCGATCTTCCTTTATTCCATGAGCTTCGACAATGGGACTGATTACGTTTTCAAAGGTATGAGGTACGGTCCCCTGAGATGCCAACAAATAACATTAAATATCATTAATTGCATTAAAAACATCAAATATGACCGTTGGAATTAAATAAGAGTTTATAGAATTCCAAACAGTTTTCATGACTATCAGTGAGTCATGAGATCGGTGAGTCATTTTGAATCTGTATCGGTATCGGTAGCATCAGCATCGGTAGCTCATTGATCATTGGTATCGGTAGCAACAACATTAGTAGCTCATTGATCATCGGTGTGACTGTTCATCATCGGTGCGGCCATTCATCATCGGTGCGACCGTTTATCATCGGTGCGACCGTTCATCATCGGTAGGACCGTTCATCATCGGTGCGACCATTCATCATTGGTGCGACCGTTCAGCATCGGTAGGACCGTTCATCATCAGTACGACCCTTCATCATCGGTGCGACTGTTCATTATCGGTGCGACCGTTCATCATCGGTGTGACCTTTCATCATTGGTGGGACCGTTCATCATCAGTGCAACCGTTCAATAACTAATGGTGAGTCAAGATATGGAATTCTCACAAAGTTTCTATTCATTTCAGAATACATCCAGGTCAACCGTAAAACATAAATTAATATAGATAAATATATGTAGACATGATTTAAACATATATAAACATATATAGAACAATTTGAACAAAATAATAAATTGAAATAATTAAAACTAAGATTTGTGATTATTAAAATTACCATCAGAGAGAGTTCAACAATCTCACCTTTTTTGATAATCACAAATCAACGCCATAAATGAAGAGAGGAAAAAATATGTCTTTCAGTATGCTCCCCCTATAAAGAAGAAAATATGAAAAAAAATATAAGACAAGGATAGAATAGAAAACCTAACTTCTACCTATATAACATACATCATATAATATGATTCATTCTACCCTTTCAGCATTGCATTCACTTAGATATATATTCAGCATTTCTCCCCCTGTGTATATATATGCATATTCAGTTCATTCCATACTCATGTGCATGATATCTCATCTCTCGTTTCCCATTTCTCATTTCTCTCCATTTGGGATTATCAAAAAAAATAAAAGATAAGGAAGAGAAAGAAGATAACCAAGAAGATTCCATTTGAAAAAGAGGGTTTGAAAATGAGTACAAAAATCACATACACAATTAAAATGTACAAGAAATAGACACCCTATTAAAAATTTATAGATGCAGCTATTTCTCGGGGAGCAATGGAGCTTTTCTTTTGGCAGTTGGAGGAATGGATGGTCCATAAGGTGGCTAGGTGAAAGGTTGTACTGGCCAGATGGAGAAAGGAGGCATGATGAGTCTAGATGGATGAACTGTGGGTTCTACAGTCACCTATTGGGGAGTAGAAGACTATTCTAAAGGAGTCTATTGAAGGACTGTACAAAAACTAGAGGGAGCTTGAGAGACAAACATCTGACCAAGATAAACATCTAATGAATTAAGAGGCTCAGAAGTTGGAAAAACAATGGCCTTACCTTTCACATGAAGGTAGGGATTGAGAAAATTGATGAAGTACTGAATTACTTCTCCACCGTACTTCATAGACTTTTCCAAATCATCCTTATTCTGCATGAAACTTTACAATGTGGGAGTAAAATCCTTCAACTACTGAACTTGAGCCTTAAAAGCTTGAGTAACTATATGGAGTCTCAAATTGCCAGCCAGCACTTTAAAATTATGATTCAACTCATGATTGGTGTAAATCTTAGAGAAATAATGATTCACTTTCTCCTTAATCTCTTTTTGAGCCTTGGTAGCATCAGTTGAATACAATTGCACCATTTTATGAATATGATCAGTATGCTCTTTCATCATTTTCAAAGAATCCAAATCCAAAATCATTCCAAGAACTGCCAGTTCTTCTTTAATAACATCCTTTAAGGTGTTAATTTCTCGACTAGTAATCTTGGTCACCTTTGAGGAACTACCCTGAGCAACAACTTGAGTGATCTCAGCTTTCAACTTCCTCTAATCTTCCTTCTTCAAATATTCTATCATATTTCTTAACACATCCATCATACGAGAGATTGTTGTTCTTAACTCTCCCGACAGAAAAACCAAACTACTACCTAAATACGTGAGTGTTTGATTCAAAGAGGTAATGTGCCTTCCAATAGACTCACTATAATTTCATAGGTCTGGTTGGATACGGCTTACCACTATTTGAGCCAAATCATCCATAGCATCTTCGGATAAAGTCACAGGTGGAGGAGTAGGAACATGATATAACTCATCTTTCATAGTCTCTTTAACTACTTGAATCAATTCAACCTTAAATCTGTCAAAATTAGATTGAGCAACTGTAGGACCAGATCTTTCTTGAGAAATAGAAGGACCTGGTCTATCTGTTGTCACTTGCATATATTTAAAAACTAACCAAGCCTTAACTGAGTCACTTACTCCTATAAGATTCATTCCTTCTTCTTCCTCTTCCTCTGGATAGTCTAATCCCAGAACAACAAGACCTGAATGTTCTTCCCATGTGGCTTTTCAGGAAGGATTCATCGTTTTCACAAACTGAGCACTTCCAGAAATTTTAGGAGGGACTTCCTCATCCTCACCAATCTCCAACTATTATGTTCTCTCAGCCTCAAGGACATTTTCTTGCACATTTTTTTAGGGTTGAGGATCATCTTGGATCACATTATTACCTTCTATAGGTCAAACATTAGCATCATCAAAATCACCACTATCACTGTCACTACTACTACTATCACTACCACCATCAGCATCACCCTCATCACCGTCATTGCCTTTATCATCATCATTATTAATTGATCTCTCACTTGAAATGTATATACTACCAGATTCATACTTCTTAGATGTTGATTCATCATTCTCAGCTTCTTCTTCATCATCTAAAATAGGGTCTATCTCTGGTACCATGAGAGGAGGGCTTGGAGAACCAAATTCCAAACTTCTTTTCTTTGGGCTCACCGTATCAGGATCACTCCTATCATCAGGAGGTGATTGAAGATCCTTTTCCGCATCAGTTCCATCTCCAGCTTCTTTTTATTATGTTCCCTGCATATTGGACTTACTAGTTCCCTTAGGAACCACTGATTCCTCTTCTTCATCAGAATAAACCACTTCTTTATCAGGTTTTAAAATAGGATCTCTCATCCCCTTTGGTCTAGTAGGATGATAAGTAGGATTTAAGGAGTCATAAAACTTCTCCTCATTAGCAACCCAAGTCTTCTTCCATGGGTTCCAGTTGATTTTCATCCTCTTACAAATATCCTTGTTAATACATAAGTTACTGGATGAGATACACTCATCTCCATCATCAACAGAGTCCAAGAACATTAGCATGGCAGAGATTTTCTTAGAATAAAACAAAGTTGTAGATTTCTTTGATGGTTTCTTCATATCAGCAATATTCTTTTCCAAATATCTTCATAGGTTGATCTTTTCACCATCCAACAAAAGATATAACATAAAAAATCATGATACATTAATGAAGAAAAGGAACATTTTCTAGGACATATTTGATGTTGAATAAACTTGTACAAGATTATACTCTCACCATCCAACTCAGCAGCAGATATCCTCCTCGGTTCAGACTTCCCAGTAAATAGCTCGAGAGATAGCTCATAAAAAAAGTAATCAGTATTAGGAGGGATATTACCAACGTAATCCTCATATCTTCCATTGTGAGGTACTCCCATACATTCAGCCCACTTTTTCGATGAAAAAGTAGTCTTTTTTCCATTTAACTATTGAAGTCAATCTCGCAGCCTCTACTCCATCCAAAACAATACTTAATTTTAAGTAAAACTCATGCACCAACTTCAGGTAGTAGACTCGGTTGTTATTACAGAACCAGCCTTTCCATCCTTGTATCTCTAATACCTTCAAAAATGCAAAATTTCTCGATAACACCCATTCGGCACACACTTCCTTTTCACCTATATTTTCCCAAGTTTCCAACTCCCTGTTTACAGTCCTCTTTGTTATACTGCTCGACTCTCCTCGAGCGTGCTTTATAGGTGAAGAACCTTCATATTCCTTTCCTTTATTCTCTTTCTTTTTCATTAGAGATTCAAGAGGATTATGAGGTTTGGAGAGGTTTGAAGAGGATTAAAAGGTTCAGGTTACAAGAAAGGGAAGAGAGAGTTTGGCGGGAGATGGAAGGTCAACAATCTCAAAGAAAAAGAAATATCCACAGGTCATTATTTGTATGATTTTGGGTTACAAAATAATAAAATATCGATTAAGTAAAACAACGCCATTTTAAACAATCACTAATGGTTTCAAACACACAATAACCCAATCAGTAGCACAGATCGGTTTCACTGATCGATTTCATAGATCTATCATACCTAACTCTTTTTTAATCAAGTCTAACCTTTCAAAACATAAGGTCTTTGTGGAAATGACAGCTAGTTGATGTTCAATACCTATAAACTCAAGAGTAATATAACCTTTTTGGTAGCGATCTCTCAAAAAGTGGTGCCTTACATCAATTTGTTTGTTTCTAGAGTGAGACACAAGGTTCTTTGATATGGTAATTGCACTAGTGTTGTCACAGTTGATTGAAACATACATAAAATCATATCCATAGTCCAAAAGTGTGTGTTTCATCCACAGAATTTGTGCACAACAACTACCTGCAACAATGTATTCTACTTCAGCAGTAGATAATTCAACAGTGTTCTGTTTCATACTACACCAAGATATCAGGGACTTTCCCAAAAGATGACATGTTCCAGATGTGCTCTTCCTATCTAACTTTCAACCAGAAAAGTAATCATCTGAAAAACCATTAAGTCAAAATATTGTCTTTTGGATAAAACAGACCTAAATTTGCAGTATGTTTAAGATATTGGAAAATTCTTTTAACAGCAAGAAAATGAAACTCTTTAGGATTATCTTGAAATATTGAAAACATAAAATCACTAAAAATAATATCTGGTCGACTGGAAGTAAGGTAAATTAGACTCCCAATCTACCTCTATAATTGGTTTCATCCGCTAGTTTCCCAGTTTCATCTACATCCAATTTATAAATAGTACTCATTGGTGTATCACTTTCCTTAATACTATCCAATCCAAAACGATTTATAATATCTTTTGAATATTTACTTTGATTAAAAATAATAACATTTTCATTTTGAAAAACATTTAATCCATGAAAATATTTGAGTTCTCCCATTAAAATAATTTCAAATTAATTTTGCATACTTTTTGAAAAATCAGAACATAAATCATTTTTTGAATATCCAAAAATATTATCATCAACATAGATTTGTACAATCAAAACATATTTAGAAATTATATTAATAAAAAGAGTTGGATCAGCAATCCCTTTAGTAAAACATTTTGAAATAAGGAAACTACAAAGTCTATCATACCAAGCTCTTGGAGCTTCTTTCAAACCATATAAAGCTTTAGAATGTTTAAAAACTAGATTTGGAAAATGGGGATTAGAAAATCGATGTGGTTGTCCAACAAGAACATCTTCAACAATAAAACCATTTAGAAAAGAACTTTTATCATCCATTTGATATAACATGAAACTCAGATGAGAAGCATAGACAAGTATAATCCTAATAGCTTCTTATCTAGATACAGGTGAAAAGGTTTCCTCATAGTCTATACCTTCATCTTGACTATATTCTTGTGCAAGTAATCTATCATTGTATCTAACTATGTTTCTGGACTCATCAACTTTATTTCTAAAAACCCATTTAGTGCTTATGGTCAAAGTGTCCTTAGGTCTGTCAACAAATTCCTAGACATTGTTTCTTTCAAATTGATTTAGTTATTATTGCATATCCATTACCCAAAATTCATCATTGATAACATCATTGATATTTTTTGGTTCTAACTGTGAAATAAAGTATTGATGTTCGACCTAGTTTCTTAGATAAGATCTAGTCTGTGTCCCTCTATCAAGATTACATACAATAGTATCTAAAGGATGATTCATTAGAATCCTAGTTGATATAGTAAAGGTAGGACTATAAATTTCAGGTTCTTCTCTAGGTTTGGATTCATTAGAAAAAGATTCAGAAATATTTCTAGAAATGGTTCTCTTTACAGCAGGTTCATTGATTCAATCATTAAGGTTCAGAACAGATAAATCTTCCTCGAGATTTTCAAGAGATTACTTAGGTTCATGTAGATCAGTTTCATCAAATTTGATGTGAACAGATTCTTCCACACACATGGTTCTCTTATTTAACACTCTATAGGCTTTTCTAGTTATAGAATAACTTAAAAATATTCCTTCATCACTCTTAGAGGAAAACTTGTCCAGATTATCCTTGGTATTTAGAATAAAGACTTTTCAACCAAAGAATCTAAAGTAGATAACTTTAGGATTTCTATTATTCCATAATTCATAAGGGGTATTCTTGGGAACTGGTCTGATCAAGACTCCTTTGATGATATAACAAGCCGTATTGACAGCTTCAGCCCAAAAATAAATAGGAAGGTCATATTCATTAAGCATTGTTCTTGCTATTTCCTGAAGGGTTCTATTCATTATTTCTACTACACCATTATGATGAGGTGTCCTAGGAGCAGAAAAGTTGTGACTATATCCATTGTGTGAGAAATAAGATTCAAATTCATGATTTTCAAACTCATAGCCATGATCAATTTTCAGGGTTTTAATCTTAAGTCCACTAATGGTTTCTACAGACATGGAGTATTTAATAAACTAATTACAAGCTTCACTCTTGTGAGCTAAGAAGTATACCCATATATATCTAGAAAAGTCATCTACTAAGAAATATACATACTGCTTCCCATTTCTACTAGAAACTATAGAGGGTCCAAACAAGTCCATGTGAACCAACTCGAGAGGTTGAGAAGTTGAGACTTCTTTATTTGATTTGAAAGAAACTTTTATCTTGCTTTACCTTTTGACAAGGATTGCCAACTTTGTCATTTGGGAATTCAAGTTTTGGTATGTCTCTAACCAAGTTCTTACTATTCGACTTTCTAAGTGAATGTATATTGCAGTGTCCCAATCGTTTGTGCCATAGCCATGATTCATTATGAAAATCATTTAGGCAAGTAACATTTTGTTTGGCTAAATAATTTAAATTAACAACATAAAAAAGTTTCATTTCTCCAAGTAGAAAATACTAAAACATTTTTATAGTTAAATACATTACATGAATCATTTTCAAATTTCACATTAAAGCCTTCATCAGATAATTGAGTAACACTTAATAGATTATATTTAAGTCCATCATCAAATCAAACTTTAGAAATCCAAACGGAATCATTGTTACCAATCTGGCCTAGGCCGATGATTTTTCTTTTAGAATGATCACCAAAGGTGACATGGCCTCCATCAACTTTTATTAGACTCTTGAAGCATGATTAATCTCTAGACATATGTCTTGAACATTCACTGTCCAAGTAACATATATTATTGTGAGAACTCTTCAAACATGTTTCCTACAAATCAGATTTAGATGGAAAATTCTTTTGGTACCTAGATCTTCTTGGGTCCAGATAGGGTAGCAATCAAAGCTTTAGGTATTCAAATTTGACTTATTGGTCTCATATAATTAATAGATTCAATAGATTCTGAAAAATAAACTCTATTTGATCAATAACCGTGTGAATAACTAGTTGAGGCATATGAATTACCAGAACTAGAACTAGCACAATTTTGTCCAAATTTAGGAATAAATCTAGTCTTAGTAATCTATCTCTGTCCAGGCTTATAGCCTATTCCAGTGGTATATTTTGGTTCCAATTTCTTTCCTACCATTTGAGATAGAGTATCCTTTCTTTTTGTAAATTTTTTTAGGTCTTTCCTTAATTTCTCATTAGAAAACTTCAGTTCAGTATTTTCCTTTAACAGTTGAGAATTCTATCCTTTTCTATATCAAGTGAAGATTTAACATTGGCAGTGAGAGCATGCTATTTCATTAAGGATTTATACTTTTCATTAAGTTTATTACATGTTTCTTCTACATATTAAAATATTCAAACAGTTCCTCACAAGACATGTTTTCATATTCAGAATCAGTTCCAGAATAATAATCATTCAGCATAGGGGAAACAGGTACCTCAGAGGTATTGGTCATGAAGCAAATGTTGGCACATTTCTTTTCAGAATCAGAGACTTCAGATTCACTTGTCTTGTATTCTGAAGCACTCCATGTAGCTTTCATAGGTCTCTTATACTTATTGTCCTTGTAGTCATGTTTCTTCATGAACTTCAATTTTGGGCAGTCTGTTTTAATGTGACCTTTCCTTTTGCATTCATAGCAGACAACTTCATTATTCTTGTCAGGCTTTTTCCAATCATTCTTCCAATGGACCTTGTTGTCATACATTCCTCTGTAATTAGATTTTTGGATGAATTTTTTCTTCCTAGAGAACTTCTTGAATCTCTGGGCTATTTGATCCATCGCAGCATCACTTTCAGAGTCTGAATCATCACTTGTGGAACTTTCAGTTTTTATTTGATCTTTGTCTTTGTCCTTGCTCTTTGAAATAGTAGATTTAAAAGCTACCGACTTTCTTTTAGGTTCATCTTCATCCACCTTATTCACCTTGAGTTCTTCCTCATACATCATAAGCTTACCAATGAGCTCCTTGACTTGTAACTTGCTTATTTTACATGATTCTCTAATTGAAACAAAAGTGCCTCTCCATCGATCTGGTAGGAATCTAAATATTATCATGATTTTTTCCTTAGCAGTGACATCTTTTCCAAGAGAGATCATTGTATTGAAAATCTCATTGAACATGAGATAAATTTTAGCGATAGGTTCATCAGTCGTCATTTTAAAATTAACATATATAATAGTATATGTATTCAATATCATTTCTTTAACATTATTTGTTCTTTCATGAGAAACACTCAAAGTATCCCATATTTCATAGGCAGTTTCACAAGAGGATATTCTATTGAACTCTTCATCTCCTAAAGAAAAATATAGGTCATTCATAGATTTACAATTATTATTGTAAGCTGTCTTAGTAGCTTCATCCGACGTAGTTCTAAAAGTTGCTGGAATCTTACATTCAGTTTCTATAGCAGTCCACATATCAAATCCCATAATTTTTAAATGAATTTTCATTTTCAGTTTCTACTGGGCATAATTTGGCCATTAACGAAAGGTGGAATGTTGGTAGCATCACCTTCTAGTCTATTATGCATAACTAGAGTTTATCCAATAAAGTTAAAGAGATAAAATTTAGAACTAACGGAAATTTAAGATGTTTAAAATATACCTAAAATCACAATTGTAAAAACTAGTATTTGAAAACATTGATAAACAAAAAAAAACCTCTGATATGAAATTTTGGTCAGAGTGGATACTCAAGAGGGGGGTGAATTGAGTTCCAAATAAAATTTCTGTTAAAAATAATTTCTATTAAAATCCCCCAATTTATAAAACAAGTTAAACTGTAGTGAATTTATACAGATTGTAAATGTTCAATTGGATTCTTAAAGATTGATTAGATCTCAGTCAATTTAATCAAAGGATTAAATTAGATTTTGAAGCTAACCTACAGGTTCAAAACAAGTATAAACACTTTCAAATTTAACTATCAATGTAACTATAAAATAGTTTTGTATTTCAATGTAACAACAGCGGAATATGAAATATATATGTAGTATATTTTGGACTGATACTGAAAATCATAGCAGATATAACCAAGAGGTTCAGTCTCAAACAGAGACTTAGTCCTCTCAAACAATTTATATAAATTTAATCCACACCCTGGATCAGGGTTAACAACAGTTCAATACTATCTAGGTCCTAAGACCTCTACCACAGTTCTTCATGGGAAGACAAAGACAATAGCACACAGGCTGTCCAATTCACACATGGCCTCTACCACTATCCTCAGTGGGATATAGTATGATGTATGGATTTTGGATTGAGGATTTAGTATCCTCTAGTTCAGCACATGAGACAGTGTGTGTGTGTGTAAAGTATTCAGAGTACATAGAATTCTCAAAATGTAAATAAATGAATCACTTAGAGAGGGTAGGTAATAGGTTAAAATGCTCTAGAGATTAGCAGTGTAGCGCTGAACTCATTGGATTCAGTAGAAATTATTCTTAGTCCATCTCTGGTTTTTTTTGTTGAAAAACAGAGTATTGTGGTTCAGCTTGGTGTCCTTCACAAGTGAGTTTGTTCTCTAGTTTATAGTTTTCTTAATGTGTTCTTCAGTAGTGCTAGGTTGCATGCATGAGAGTTATTTGAAGATCTTACAATGTCCTCTTTTAGTTCCTTGTTTGTTCTATTTTTCATGTATGTATGTGCATGGAAGAATTCTGTCTCTATGCCTTTTACGCACACACTTTTACTAATGTTTTATCATCCTTTTATTCCACGAGATTCGACAATGGGAACGATTACCTTTTAATAGGTACGAGGTACGGTCCCCTGATATTCCAACAACTAACATTAAATAACATTAATTTCATTAAAAACATCAAATATGACCGTTGGAATTAAATAATAGTATATAGAAATTCAAACAGTTTTCATGAATATCTACGAGCCATGAGATCGGTCAGTCATTTTGAATGTGCATCGGTATCGGTAGCATCAGCATTAGTAGCTCATTGATCATCGGTATCAGTAGCATCAACATCGTTATCTCATTGATCATCGGTGCGACCGTTCATCATCAGTGCGACCGTGCATCATCGGTGCGACCGTTCATCATCGGTGCGACCTTTCATCATCGGTGCGACCTTTCATCATCGGTGCGACCGTTCATCATTGGTGCGACCATTCATCATCAGTGTGACCGTTCATCATTGGTGTGACCGTTCATCATCGGTGCCACTGTTCATCGTCGGTGCCACTATTCATCATCAGTGCGACCATTCATCATCGGTGCGACCGTTCAATAACTAACGGTGAGTCAAGACATGGAATTCCAAAAAGTTTCTATTCAATCCAGAATACTTCCAGGTCAACTGTAAAACATAAATTAACATAGATAATCATATATAGACATGATTTAAACATATATAAACATATTTAGAACAATTTTAACAAAATACTAAATTGAAATAAATAAAACTATGATTTGTGATTTTTAAAATAACCATCTCACAGAGATTTCAACATAATTTATGGTCCTAAAATCATACACTCACTAAATACATCCTAATACACTGGTGTTCTTAAACTTTTCTTAAAAAGGGATTCATATGGTGTCATTTGGATGCCCATGTGAAAACATTTTTTATAAGAGAATTTGTCCAGTGGAAGATGTTGGTCTTTAAAGTCTATAGAACAAGCTCTCAACTTGTCTTCCAATGTCTATATAGTTCACATAGAATGGCTATTTGTTTGAGGATGATAGGTCGTACTGAAGCTCAGTTCTATTATTAGCGAATGTTGGAGACATTTTGAGAACAAATACGTGAATCTTTCTATAGGATACCATAGATAGTGGCAATCAATGCAACCTTACGTCCTATTTTATATATTTCATTGCATTTTTATCAAATTATAAGTCCTCTAGAATTGTGATAAAGTGAGATGTCTTTGTAATATGATATAAAATGAACCATATATGTTTTTATTAATAAAAGTGAACACTAAGTCCCTTATATTAAAATTAATAGTGGTTACAATACGCGAAAAGAATGAATTTTATGTTTTTCCCAGAGGTGGAGAGGAAGTATATAATCAGGTAAAGTGGTCTAGTGGAGACACCCTTCTTCATTGATCTTTTTGTTTCCCATCCAATCAGCAATATAGTTTTCCCCCTAAATGTATGAGTGATGAAGTATCTCAATGAGGATAGATTTTCATGAAAATAACCTAATTTAACTATCAACCTACATGAAAGGGGCCTCTGACCCACTCTCATAGCTTGCAAATGACTAGTGGAGTAACATTCAAACCAGAAATAGTTCTATTCTCTTTGTAGAAAAGTATCCACCACCATTAAAAGACCCATAATATCTGATTTAATGCCACAATACATTCACATGTACCAGACATGCCTTCATGAATATCTCCATTCATATCCATAAAGAGAGAACCATATATTGAGGGGCTTGGATTACCCCTAGAAGCTTCATCCTTCTTCCACTTAATCTATACTAAAATGGGGGTGTCCAGAAAACATCGAAACTATGTCAAGGAGAATTGAAATTACCATTGATATTCAGTCGCCTAAGGTTCATCAAGTTGTCAACTAAATTAATGCATTTTTTCAAGTGGAGAGCACTTTCACCATGAACAGTAGCATGGATGGAGCCCAACACATGTCCGGAATTGACGTAGGTCCTTGTCTACCCTACATCGTTCCATATACTCGAGATATATTGTATAATCTCGGAAGAAGAAACCTAAAAGAGCACTATAACCTTCTTTAAAATAGTGACATTAATCATGGTTATGGGAAATGATTTGATAGCATTATATTGGAGGATCTAGGTTTTAAAAATATTATGTGATTTCATCCATTGAGAAGAGGTATCCTTACAGTTTATAAAAAGATGGTAAACATCCTCTCCAGGCTACATGAAAAGGGAACATCGATATAATAAAGAAATACCAACTCTTTGAAGGCTGGAATCCACTGGTATCTTGTTGAGAGCCATCCTCCATAAAAGGGTGAACTAGGAGGGTGTCATACATTTTTTGTTCAGATTTCCAATCCACTATTTATCACCATTATTCTGATATTTATAGAATCTTTTTGAATCATGAAAACCATCCACAAACCCTTCCCAAATAAGAGCATCCTCTTGATTATCAATGGCATATCTAGAAACAGTAGTAAAAATATCATCTGACACTATTTCTATA
Source organism: Viscum album (assembly GCA_963277665.1). Classification (NCBI taxonomy): domain Eukaryota; kingdom Viridiplantae; phylum Streptophyta; class Magnoliopsida; order Santalales; family Viscaceae; genus Viscum; species Viscum album. Next base: position 302,858,079 of record OY728141.1, on the reverse strand, counting down.
TTTTCCAACTATTCTGTGATATTGATTTTATAATCAATGTCATTATCCTCAATGTTAACATGATTTATGAGGGGCTCCCCAATCTAGTTATCATACCAAAATCACAAGGAAGAAATCATGTTCACTGTTAATTTGGAGTGGATGATAATTTTTTGGAAGATGGACTTTATCCTGAGACAAATAAGAGACTCAACATAGCTATTTTCTCTTGGAATAATCTGTTCCATAAATCTTTATATTAATAAATCTATGGCATCAGATTTTTTGTTTATGGGTTTACAAATGAACATGGATTGATGTGATTTACTGAAGGACTCCAAGTTCATGATGCCAATACCTCTATGATTATAAGATATGTAACACTTTTCCTAGGAGGTAGTGATAACCTTCAATATCATTATTTTTCAACAAAAAAAAGATGTTTTTCAGCAAAGGGTTGGACCTTTTAATGATAGAAACTTTACAAAGAGTCACCATAAAAGAGTAAACATTATTCTAGATCAAAACATGCAAAACGAGGAAAATGTGTCAATTCATTAGGAGATACATCCTCTTCCAAAAAGTGGGGGTTTTTTTATTTGATCCATTGTATTGGAGATGATTGATTGTTGAGGCTATCCCCCAAACATTAGGATACCTCGGTAGTGAAAATTCAAAGATCCCTATTTAATTCCAATGTTAGGGGTGAGGTGGGTATTCTTATAGGGTTAAATATTCTTAAAAAAGTATGTAATGGATTTTCTATAGCTGATGACATGGCTAGATACATTCTCACAATTCTGGAGTTCCTTTTTAATAATTTTTATGTTCCTTTTTCCCCATGTGTAATAATGACAATGTAATCAGCAAAGAAAACGTGAGAGGGGGAAGAAATACCTCAAGTTTCTCTGATGGTTGATAGATCACCCTTATCCATCTTGTTAAGGAGAAATATTCTATTATAATCTTGTATTATAGGAAAAATAATGGTTGAGACACGATCTACATATCTCACCCCTAGATAAAGTATTGTATCCCTCCAGGGATCCATTAATGATGATGGAGATGTAGGCTAACTCAAAAAGAACCATTATCTAGTGAATGAATTGCCACCTAATGAAAAAGTAATGAAGCACCCTTTTAATAAATCCACAATCCATTTAATCAAAATATTTTGTGAAATCTAATTTGAGAGCTATGTTTCCTGCTCTGGTTTCATTTCTAAACAGATTAAAACTCTCTGAGGTAGTGAGAAAACTATCCCAAATGATCTGACCATTTACAAGTCCATTTTGATTCCAATATAATATTTTCTCTAAGACACTAGAACACATTAATGTAATAATTATAGTAGTAAACTTGTGAATAATTTTGAATTGAGAAACTGACCTGAATTGGGCAATCTCATTAGAATTTTCAACCTTTGAGAAATGGGTATTAAACTGGGCATTGAATCCTTGAATAAAAGTAACATATTTAATGAAATTATTAAAAATATGAAAATACATAGTCTGAATGATGTCCCAATATGTCTAAAACAATTGATTAGTTAACCTATTTGACCATAGATAACTTTTTTTGAGGTTAAATACAAAAATATTTAATTTCAAATACCATGGAAATAGATGTATGGGATACATTATCAACCTTCGTAATTGGTTTTGGAATGATGTTAACCCATAAAATGTCATTCTTAGGGGTCCACTAAAGAGACACCTATGAAAATAAGTAATATGGGTTGACATTTCCTGAATTCCCTCTAAAATATGATCCCCATCCTTGAGTAGAGAAAGTTTCATTTTCCCTTCGAACCCTCTAAAGGGCATGAAATTGTTTTTTATTTCTATCTCGATCAGTGTTCCATCTGATATTATGTATGTCTTTTTGAAATTTGTCAAGAAGCATGACCAGACTCCATTTCATGGAAGAACATAATCATCTTCCTTCCTCATATCCCCGTAATAGTTTCTTTTACTAATAAACTTATGTACATCATGTAAAATACATTCCAATCCATAAATTTCAGAATAAATTGAGCTAAAGTTTCCCTTTATTAATATTTTTATTTTTATTTTAATGAATTTGAACATTGAAATGCATACTAGAGGATGAACACCACAATCCCTCATGTCTCATGTATCCTAAAAAATAATGGAGTACTCCAGGAGAGAGACCTGTCCATTGATAAATATGAATGGAATAGGATGATTTCATTAAGTATAAATTAGACTCACTAGAATATGATGATGTTCAGAGTTTTTCATGTCCAGGGTAACAAGTGAGATAGACTTCCAAATTCCATGTGATACCCCATTGGCTAATGCCCTATCAATTCTACTATCCCTCATTCAATTCTTCTGGCCCCCATTCCTATGGATGTGTTTGGAAATCCAGTGATAATGTTAATGGTGTTGTTCTCTCACATCCATGATGGTATGGGTATTGGTTGCATCATACCCTTATATGTTTTACTTTCATCCTTCACTTTCTAACATACCAAAAACTTTGACGTATACTCAAAAATATCATTATTCATATTATCCCACCAATAATTCTCCTAGAGATCAACATAAATATTTGTGCCCCCTATGTGAACAGAGAATGATAAGCTATGTGATTCATCCAAAATATCGTTCATTATCTTTAGATTATATGATACACAAAATAATGTCCCAAATTGTATGACTTAGACCTTTTAATATTGAACTCAAATGATTTTCAGTTTCTAATAGCTTCCTCCATTTTCTAAATTTTTACATCTTTTCTTAGTGTTTACATTATTTTTTCAATGAGGGATGGTTGAGAAATAATTTGAGAAAGTATTTATGGTGTTCATACCTTGATTATTTACCTCTCCATCCTCTCCTAATCTATTAATTTTGGATCTATTTCATTTCTCATTATTGTTAAAAAGGTAGTATCCTTTTTACCCAGAGCATCAACCACATTATTTGCCATACTGGTATGGTATTGAATTGAGAATTAATAATCCCTAATGAAATATGATCATTTCATTGGTGCATGTTATGATATTTTTATATAAATGTATGTTTGATACTCTTATTATTAGTATATATCTCACACCACTCCCTATAGAAATAAGGCCACCTCATTTTCAATACAAATATCAGAGCCACCGATTCTAGATCATTTGTTGTATAGTTTTTCTAATTTATTTTTATATTTCTTGAGGTGTATCCTATCACCTCATCATTTTTCATCATCACATAGCCTAATCAATTCTTTGAATAATCATTGTACACCATAAAGAGTTCTCAACTTATCAGGAGTGTGAATACTAGTGTAGGGATAAGCCTTTTTTGAAATCCTTAAATCATTCATCTCATTATTGAGTCTAGATGAACTTCAATCCATTCCATGTCATATAGGTCATTGGTTTTAAAAATAAGGATAATTTATTTACAAATATTTTATAATATTTGGATAGACCTAGAAATTTTAAGATCTCTAATACATATGTTATTATAGGACACACTTTAATTGCAATTCTCTTAGAAGGCTCCATAAATATTTATTTTTTAGTGATAAAATTCTCCAAGAATGACACTTCTTCCATAAGGAATGGTCAATTATATGCTTTTGAATAAATTTTCTCATTATTCATAGTCATCAACAATGTATTATAATACTCCACATGTTCCTCCATTCTTTTAGATTATATTATAATATCATCGATGGAGACAACCAAATTTTTTGAGGTAATCTGTAAATACATGATTCATTTAATATATGAATATTTTTAGAGAAATAATGAGTCCAAATGGGATCACAATGAACTCATAATGTCTAAACATAATCTAAATGGCAGTTTTTGGAATATATTCCCTCTATTCCATTAATTGTTGTTATCCCAGACAGAGGTGTCCATTGAGAAATAACTGACCCTACGATGTTGATCAAAAAATCATCTATCTGATCCATGAGGTACTTGTTATTTATCATGATTTTATTTTTTCCATGATAACTTATGAATAGGGGCATTGATCCATCCTTGTTCTTGATGAAGAGGATAAGCACACCCCTTTGTGAAGCACTCGGCCCTTAAAACCCTTTTCTAGATTTTCAAGTAACGGCTTCTTCAACTCTTCCAACTCTACGATGTCCATCGTATAATTTGTCTTTTATATTGGCTAGGAACTGATAATAAGATCAATTTAGAACTCAACCTCTTTATAAGGATTGATACTAGAAAATTCCTCAAGGAATACATCAGTTTAATCACACATGATGTGCATATCATTGAGAAATATCATATCCTTTTTCTTAATCATTTGAGAAAGATATGCTTTCACAAAAGGTATAATTTTACATAGATGATATGTTTAGTATGAAAGAGATTCATCTTACCCCCAACCCATGTATAGGATTTTTGGATACTACAGTAAGTGTAGAGTTTTCTACCTTTCCAAAGAGTTAATGTTGGCTTTGTATAAATACAACAAATACAGGACCAAAATAGCATCAAACTCCACTAGAGGATATATGATAAACATTTCATGGAGGTTGTGTCCACAATCATTAACTGGGGATGAGTTATAACCCTTGGAAGAAATAATTTACCTATTAATTTCACTCAAAGATGAATCAACCTAAAAATATTGAGGTGGTTTTTGAATTGTCTTACTAAACTACTAATATATGAATGAATGTGTAGAAACAGAATGAAATAGTATGTTCACTACTATTGAATGAATAACAAGAATACATGTCACCATATTGTTTTTTGGGTCCACCTTAGTATTAGGGATATCATAATACCTTTCTGGTTTCTTGGGAGGTTTTTTATTACCTCTAACGACATATGGCTTAGTGAAATTGTTCTTATAATTCCCATGTCCCTTACAGTTGTGACACAGTACTACATGCTCACTGTTGATTTGAACCATGCTTTAATTATCCATGTTAGTGGAATTAATCATACCCCTCCAGATTTTTTTAACTAGATTTATCAATTATCAACATTAGAAGAAATTTCTGGTTCTCTTTAAACAGTTCATAGGGTTCTTCTTCCAACAATTTTTACATGTGGTGTGTTCATTCACCTTTATATCATGGTATTAATTTGATGATACACCCATATTAGAATCCATTTCTATTTATTTATTCTTTAGGACCATGAAACCGAGGAGAGTCTCCTATCTCTATTTCAACCATTAGAGAACAATGGACAATCTCATCATAACTATAGAAGTCACAATTCAAGAAATTTTTTTCACATGCTCAACATTAGTCTACTAAACAATAATTCCACATTGCATTTGGTGTTCGTGAAAAAACTATAAACCTATCATTGAAGCTTGTAAATTTTTCTCATAGTCCCTAATAGACACAACTTATTTCTACTTATGTTCAAGGAACCCTCTTTCTATTTTGAGAGGAGGGTTATGGGAAAATATATATTGAAAAAAAATTATTGATTTCCACCCAATACATAAAATATATTTCATCAAAGGACATTGAATTCTTGATTGGGGTTCACCACTGATTAGATTCCCCACCAAAATGCTAAACTGAAAAAACAATTTCCCTTCATTTGAGAAGTAATATATATAGAATATATTTTCAATGGGGTTAGTCCACTATTCTTTGAATAGGGGATCATAATATCAATTAAACATTGGAGGACTTCCCCACAAGATGTATCTGAGGAAAAAATTATCTTTCCTTAGAGGAGGAATTAATTCTGCATGACTCAGGTTAGTATTCATAACTTAATCTATCTAATCAAGTAATGTCCTAATGTTTTGAGAAACCATTCCCATTATATCATTCATATCAATATTGAAATCCTCACATTCCTTGTTATATGTATTTTTGGAATGTGTTCTTATTTCCCTCCATTAACAATGGAACGAACCACTATTGGGGGTCATTAATACATAGCTAATAGGCACAAAAAGAAACATTGTACATAAAAGGATAATCATGTAAAGGAAAAGTATATACTAACTTATGTTTCCCTTGGATTACATCTAGGTTTTCCTTGATCTATTTATTAACATATATTATTATGGGATTTTTTATTCATTTAATAATTATTTTTAATGAGAAGGTAAATTTACCAAACAATATCTCCTAGTAGTGTCTAATTAGGTTCTAGTAAGGCCCACTATGGTCTACTAGGTTACACCAAGTCAGCCCTGAAAACCTTGTCAGAGTCGTTACTCCTTGGTACGTCTTTTCTAGAAGCACATCCACTTTTAGTATCTCGAAGGTTATGTATTTTCATGATAAACCACGTACTCTTTAATAACCAAAATTTAACTATGTTTTCTTATATGTTGTATTATCCATAAGGTTATTACTAAAGATCTATATTACTAATCTCCAAAAAACAAATAGACCATGCTCTAATACAATATATATAGACCCCGTCCTTTAACACATATCGTTACATTATTTTAAATGTACATAAACATCAAATTAAATACCATGGATCTTGGAGTCTTGTGTATTGGAAGAATATGTACATAAATATGAAAACATGGCAATAAATAAAAATTTTATTTAATTAATGTTCTTACAGAGCTCCAAACATCCTCTGAGTCATTACATTATCAAAGGATAACCTTGGGATAACATGAATAAAGGGGTGTTCTACAATTCTAGTAAAGGAATAATAATATGAATAAAGCTTATAAAATGGGATAAAAGCCATAACATAATCATATAAAGTGGAATGAGACTTGATTAAGCATAAGGAATCATAAAATTTAGAACGTTGGATCATATAATCAAGTAAACATATTAATATGGTGTAAAAATAAAATATGAATTTATAATTAGTCAAGGCACTTTGCATTTATAGGAGCATGAGTAGAGGATAATCACCATGAACCTTTCACATGTAGCACGAGTTAAGGCTAACCACTAAGACCGTTGCACAAAACCTCTCACGAGATTAATCATTACCCAATTATTTGGAGCTATAACTAGGTGAACCCATATTAACATGATCATCAATATATTTTACACATTAATAATCAAACAAAATTAATCAGACATAAACAAAAAGCGTACTTATAAAAAGAAATGGGTATCATAATCATGTCATTAAGCATCATAAATTGGCATATCATATGAGTGTCCTTGAAATAAAATAATTAGAAGAAATTTGGACATTCATAAGAGAAAATAGGCATATATCATGGATAGTGATTTCAAATAGAAGTGATAACATGTAAAAAGTGTATTTTATAAATTTTAGCATTACAATATTTTAATGTGTTTTTAAGAAAAATACTAAAGATTATTTAAAATAAAAAAGGGAATAATATTTTATAAAAAACTATAAGTGGAAAAATTAGGTTTTCATAATACAAATAATGATTTTATAAATACTATGGTGTCTTAAAAAAATACGATGGAGCACACTATAAATTGGTTATGAATTCAAGAACATCCCTTAAAATGAGTTTGATTTTCAAGAAGTATTGAGAAGGGAACCACTTAGAAATATGTATATCCCTGAAATAGAATGATGAATGTATATTTTTACATTGGATTTTAACATGTAATTATAATTTTAAAGATTTAAATAAAAACTATCTTCTTTTGGGTAAAAATATTCATAGATCATCTCAGACGTATAATGGAGGTTTGGGTAGAATCTCTTATCTTAAGTCAGAGGGTTTTCTTTACATGTTATTATTGCCAAGGATAATCAAATTAGTTTCATTAATTAATAATTATAGAACCTATTATACATTTAATTTATTTATTATAACCTTATTAGATTAATTCAGGGCCTTTTTTATGGTTTAGAAGGTTTAATTTCATTGTTTGGGAGAGTTTGTTTCCTTGGTTTTCTTGATCAGTTTACTTATATACATATATGGAAAATCATGTAATTTAAGAATGATAGTAAATAATTTAAGTTTTATATTACTATATAATATACAAAATTGTAAATGGTTATAATATACATTTTGTTTTTTGTAGTGAGGATAAGTCCTTATATAAAACTTCAATGATAACTGATTGGGTTAATTGGGAGTTTTAAATCTCAAAAATCTCAATTTGTTTTAGGAATTAATACAAATTTTACAATTTTATTATAGAAAATTTCATATGATTTTTTACATGCATATTAACTGGGTTAAAATGTAAAAATGGTCTCATGACCATAATTAGAGACTATAATAGAAATTGGAAACCCTTTGTCCTCGAATGTGATAAATTAACACATCTCGGATGGTGAATTCTATTCTTGTATAAATTGATGGAAAATGAGATATAGTGATGAATTATTATATTATAATAACAAAATTATATTAAATTTAAGGTTCTGGTGTTATCACACCATTTGGATGATCAGAGATGAGTTTAGATAATAATATAATGTAACTTGAAATGAAATTTAAAGGAAGCGAAATATGGTTTACCTCTTGATTCCTCCCTCTTGAGAACATCCATAGGGGATATTTTTTGGACTTCTGATGAGACGAGCGGATCTTGGATGTGGGAGATAGTCTTAAAGAGTGATTTCAGTTTCATTTAGACCTGGAACAAGGCTTGAGTGGTGTAAGGAGAAGATGTTGGGAGGTGTGGTTTTTATAGTGGAGGACAGGGGAGTTTTCACAATATTGAATTCCGTAGTATATTATTTATATAAAGACAAGAAATAGGGATTATTTTCATAATAAAAATAGTGATGAGTTCATTTTTAATTCTAACTAATGGTCAAATACTTCATTTATTACTCAAGCATTGCTCAAAAAATCAGGTTTTACAATTTATCATAAATTACTGTAATTTAATATTCCTAAAAAAATTCAATTATTTTAAAAAATCCCCAAAAAATCACCCCAAGCATTTTTCACCATGTAGAACCAAAAATGAAGTCCATTTTATGAAAATAATTTTATAAATTTAAAAAATTTAATATTTAATTAAAATAAAAATTTACATGAAAAATTCAAATTTTAAAATTTTAAATGATTTTATCACTCTTTAAAAAATTCACTGAGGTCTCCTAAAATTATATAATAATAATAAGAAATAATAACATTATCGGATGAATAAATTTTATGAAAATAAATTTTCATTTAAATTATTAAATTAATCCTTAAATTGCAATGAAATATCTATGACATACAAAAAATACCAACACAATCATATTGTCACTTATAAGATGGGAAAATTTTATTTACACATTCATTAGTGTCGTTACAATTTAAATGGAAAATTTACAATTCATAAGTGTAAAAGAACTATTCACTAGGGTAACATCATATTTCATAAGGGTATGTTACTATTCACTAAAAATTAAGTATTACCTTTCATAATCTTAATGTTATACTAATCCCAACTCTGTATGTCAGATTTTTGAAATTCAAATCACAAAAGTAGAAAATTTAGTTTTAAAGGTCATATTGTATTTAATAGTTCATTTAAGCATGATGTGGAATTGTGTTTTTATTTATGTCATTGTACTAAATTAAATAATTATAAAAAGATAATTTTTCTTTATAAAACCTTACGTCATTACATGTAACACTTTTTCATGAATTTTTGTTCATACTTTTCATTATTAGGGATTTTATTATTGGTGTCCTATTGATTTTTACTCACACATTTCTCAATGGACATAAAATTGAGTGCTCTAGAAAATATCACTATTTGTTTACATGTTTAGAAAGTGTTCAAAGGCGATTGAATTTTAATTATTTACAACCTTGTATGGAGTATGGGATTATGGTATCTGGAAAGACTCGTAGACAATGACATTTCAGTTTTTTACAAATAAACATATTCTTTTATTATTGTCTTCTTCTTTTTTTGTCGATCTATGCACGTTTCTAGTGTATTGGTTTTATATTGGGGGTCAAAGTTGATTCATTAAATTTTGTTCAAGTGGAGAAGAAGTCTATGATATAGTTCTTTATTTTCACTATAAAAATATTTGTAATATGGTTTTGGTGTAATATAATTTAGTGGATATATTTATTGGTTCTACTAACTCTATCACAATTTTATTTTGGATCTTGGGCAATGGAGTAGAGTCTTAGAAGGTAGAACCTAGAAGTTTTAAAAATTTCATGGGGACTATAAAATATAAATAAGATCTGATATGGAATTCTTCTTATATACTTAATTCCAAGGGATGGTATTTACCTTTCATTTTATTCCCCTTTCATGGTTTATAATAACTCACCATGGACCATATCATGGATTCACACAATGTTCTTGAATAGATTACATTTTATAATAGTATGTTATATTGTGTTATAGTTTTGATCCAATGTAATCCCATTTGCATCATAGAGTAGTGCTTCTTTTGTGGTATTATGTTTCCCAATTTTCCATTAAATTTCAGAAACCTCCATTTGTTTTCATAAAGAACCTCTTTCAACCTTAATATGATTGAATTTAATTTTTAGAATTACTTTTATCATATCTATCTCTCTCAACCAGATTTCATAGTGGATCCAAATGCCTTCTTGTACATCCCTTGGTTGTTGATCTCTATTCGAACCGCGTTTATCATTATTCATCCAATACATCTATCTTATCTCAATCTATCAACATCATCAATTATGTTAATTTTTGGAACCAGTTTTTTAATATTTTACTTTTTGTATTAACTTTTGATTTGAGTTCATTTAATTACATATTTAACCATTTTATTTCTTTTCATAGGAATTTTATTATTACGTGTTCCCTATTTTTTCTCCATTCTAGAACTTACCTATTGTATTATTTGTGATTTTTCGTTTTGTATCTTGGGTCTTTTCTCTATTCCAAACAATGTCAGTTAATCTTGGATTTTATTTTACCTTCATACACTATTATTTCATATGTTTCAAGGTCAATGGTTTCATTATTCTCTTATTCTCTAAATATTGTTCATTCTTACCATTTTAACATGATCTATAAATTTTTTTGGAATCATAATTTATGGTTTTGTCTTATAAATTGTTTCAAGATGATTTTAAATGGAATGAGTAATGTTTTGATATAATGTGGATGTTTTTTTAATGTTTATAGAAATATATTTATCCCTCCGTGTTTTGAATGTAAATTGTTCAAATTATTATTGGTGTTGTTTTACATACTAAACAATCATTGAATTATTCTGACATAGTAAACATGGATGTGATCGATGATGAGGTAAGGATCCATCCATTATGATGAACTCTTCGTAGTTTATGTGTACATTTATGTTAATGTGTGCACCATATTGTATGTGTCTATGAAAGGATACACTCTCTAGAGCTAACATCAACCCTATATACATATTCTAAAATAGTAATGTGCAAATGGAGTGGCCTACTATTCCAGATAATTTCATGAGAATCCTCATTTACCAAGATTTCTTGAAACCTATAACCTTGTTTTCTCTTGAGATCAACCTTAAAATGTCTTTTTGTGATAATTAATGAAACTAATTTGGGATCCCATTTATTTGTGTCATTTATGAAATAATGAAATCTATGTTTTATCAACATTTTTTAACAATTTCTCTATAGTTTCATATCCAAAATTATTTTTATTTACTTGATCATAATATATTTATTTTGTAAATTCTTTTTATGAATTTTTTTTCATATTTTACTTGGTATTTTTTTCCCACACATTTTTAATAATATTGAGGATTCTTAATCCTGAGTATGAGAATTGGTCGGTTATGGAGTTTTCTAATCACTTCGATGATCTCTCCATGTCAGCACTTGAGATTGTGTCTAAAGAAAAGATGAAGGACTTTAGGTTTAATATGGATCTTCAATATAATATTTAGTCATAGGTATTCTTATAAATGATAGGAAAATATGATGGGGTAGTGGATTAGTCAATGTCGGAATAGCTTATACTAGTACATACATTAGGATTAGATAGAGTTCCTATATCACCTGGTGTTAGATATAGTGTCTCTTTAAAGGGAAAGAGTAAGTAGAGTGGGTTTCACTTGGGAAACAGTGGTGGTGATTAGTATAGGTCAATTAATGTTCCATAATTAGTATTTGGTGTCTTATCTTACTATCAGTGTGGCTAGATAGTACACATGAATTTAATTTTCCATTTTCATCTAATGGCTTAAAACCCATGTGGCCATTATGGTCACATAAAAATGTTTTTCATGGATCTATACATTACCTGCTATATTGTATAAAAATAGTATCTTATAGGATCAATGGTGTTTAATTATACTTCAAATACTACGTGGTTCCATCCATATTCCATTTTAGTGATGTCGTTACACACAGTTTAGGATTTTCCAATGGATGTTGATGTCTTTCTTGTGACAATGAGACATAAGATTTATTTTTTATGAACCTTGGTAACTAATTTATTTGATATATGTTCCCATTATTACATATTGTCTATATGTGGGATGGATCTTTTAAAACATATAAAATAAAACATTCAATTCATTATGGAGTGAGTGAAACCTCTAAGAAAGGAGACGGATTCTGGTTTTCACTTACGCACTTTCTTTCTCTGTGATGTAGATATGGTTTGGAAATTCATGGTTTATAATATAAAACTATTTTATGTGTATATTTTAATTGATTTGTTTATTATTCAAAACAAATTGCGCGATTTTTATTTTTATTATATGTTGGTAACATCTTCTATTGGTATTTTTCATTTTCTAGGGATAATGGGAATCATAGAACAATCAAGCCTGGTCATATCATATAGATAATATTAATTTAATATTTTATGCTAAATTTTATTCTACGATAGGGATCTAGCTATTGTTTCATTCTTAAGATAGTAAATTCTCATCATAATGTTCTTCCAAATGTTTATTTTTGGCTTCCTCTTGAGTGTTATGTTCTGATCGACTTGTATCTAAAAATTCAAAACTGATAATTTTATCATACCATATGGGTATAGCTTATTTAATGGAGCCAAAAATTTGGTGGGATTATTTCACAGACATGAGATTTATTTTTTTGAGTGTATCACTTCGGAGAGTACTCCTTCTTCATTTAAATTTTCCTGACATGACTCTTTTCTTATATGCAAATCACTAGAATCTCAATAGGGAAATGGTTAAGAACCTCTATACATTTCCTTGCATTGAGGATTAGTTTTATCATTTTAGAGGGTAAAATTAGATTTCAAAATATTACCATCATTCTAGTTATCAATACCTCAGAATCATGGAAAATTATATTAAAAATACCACCTTCATGAGTGGGTGTGGGAATTTTGATTACCTTATAATGTATTTTTATTAAATAAAACTTTTTGAATCATTAAAAAACTGGTAATCTAGATTTTTCTAAAAAATAAAATATTTTATTATGGTGTTCTAGGATTACATCCTAGTGTATTCTATAATCAAGTAAGATCATGTTCATCATTTAAGACTTGTTTTCGGAATCCCATTACATCACCACATGAATTAGAACATATCAATATTAAAATTTTAAATGATAGAAGTTATGTTAATGGGATACATGATCTCTGGATATGGAATCTCAGTTGAACCTAAAAAAGTTATGGTTGTTATATACTGGAAAAACCATAAAATGTAATTTAGAGTTCAAGTTTCATTGGATTGGTATGATATTATCTGTGACTCATAAACGATTTTTATATTTTTTTCTCCATTGTCATCTATCAAATAAGAGGTGGTGAAGTTTTTTTTGAGATATTAAGTGTTAGGAATGTATCAAGGATGTAAAGTATTTTTTTACCTCAACACTAATTCTAACACTACTAGAGGACATCTAGGGATATTTTGTTTATTGTGATTCTTCATCTATTGATTTGGGATGTGTTCTTATTTATGGTGGTTATGAGGTGGCTAATGAATCATGTCAACCTAGAAATAATGTGAGTAATTTTCCAATAGATGATTATGAACACACATCAATTTTCTATTCCCCTAAATGTTAGTGACACTATCATCTTTGGGAATGGTTTACATATTCAATTGGTTACTAGAGTTTTTTTTACACATGTTTCTAAAATTATATGATCATATACTATGAATTATGGGCATAATACCTACATTCATTAAAATTTTAAATTCCCTATATTATATGAATGGTTAATGTAGTTTTTCATGCTATATGAATGATGTTAACTTCCCATGATTTTAAGGAATAAACCGATGAAGGGAACATGATGGGGTTATTTGGTTAGATTCTATTGGGATTTTTGGAATAGGAGTAGGGTAAATTTTTATCACGTTTTCAGGTGAAATCATGTATCAGAGATATTATTCTTCATGAATAATAGTTAGATGACGAGTTATGAGTTATGAAAGATTAATTATAGGGTGGGGAGACCATCAAAGAGTTTTCATTCATCTTGTTTTATATTCCTATATTTAATATCTAATATTTAATCCCTTATTTTGCAAGAAACTCTACAATGGTAAATTTTCATCTTTATTTGAGGGATTTTCACCATGTCACTAAAAATTTATTATATAACATGAATAATCAGTTACTATGGTCTAGTATGAAATGAGACATAGGTGAATTTTTTCTTCATGTTGTTCACACCAACATATTAGTGTTAAGAACCAGAATAATTTAAATTACCATCATCCCATTACCATGCGACATTTAAGTGGAATGATATTTTGATGGAGTTTATTATGGGGTCAATTCGAACACATCGAGGTAATAATTCTATCTGACTTTTCAATGATTAGTTTACCAAGTTGGATAATATCAAAAAGGTTCGTGAAACTATAAAAGCTAAAGACTAGGGAATTTTCAATGAGAAATGGATTGTGAAGATTCAAAGGATATATTTTACATTCTCTAGGATGGGGAGCATCAATTTTCCATTTAGTTTTTGAAGGTCCCCAAAGATGAAATTAGGTCTCGGGTTAGGTTGAGCAGAATATATCATCCTTAGAAAAATAGATAGTAATGAAGGGCTAATATGATTATGAATGGTATACTTCATGCATGTGTCTTGGAAATTATAAGATCTTTGGATAACGATATATGTAAATTTTAATTCTATGATTATTATAGTTTTTATTCACCCAATAGAATGATATTTTTCAAATCATTATATGGTGAACATTATTGATTTCCTCTATGTTGATCCAAGGTGATAGATGCTTCTATGTTTGGATAATTTAATATAGGAGAAAATGGTGATTATCCTGTTTTTTATAGTTGTTTTTCTTTTCTTAAAGCCGATAGAAGTCTGATAATGTTCAATTTCAGCATCTTTTGGGGTTTGAAATTATTGATTTTTTGTTATCAAAAGTATCACCCATGTTGTGTCACCAATGTCTTGGATATCAATTGAATATCATTATAAGATATCGGGCAACATATAATATTATTTAATGGATAGATAATATGGAATATAAATTGGTTTTACAAACATAATTATCTTTGATCCAAAACATCAACTACAAGTCTCAAATAAAAAGGTATTAGTCTGGACCATCTGATATTTTGAATTTAGATTACCACAGTGTAAAACCTAGTGTGCTTGTATCTGAGGATCAATTTCTAAATACTGATACTCATGTAAATATTCTATAAGGGAATTATACCCCATTGGAATTAGTTTTATATAATAATGTGTTAGAATAACCTGATAAATATGAGAGTGAATAAATGTTGATGGATTGAAGTCCTCATCTCTCTATGGTTGGGATATTTATGGAACCATAGTGTTTTTTACGAAAATATTCAGGATTTTATTTATTCTTTTTCATCAATATATTACAGTTTTTAGTGTTTTTTTCTAGGTTGGGTTAGAGGTGGGTCTTAAGGTATTGATAAATTGAAACAAAATACTAGTGGGTGGAATATTTTTTACCATAGAGGTTGGGGATATATTTTATTTTAGGAAATATATCATAGAATGCATATTTTTGGTTTCTTATGATATTTTCATAGTTGTGGTAGGAAGTGGGGCTATGGTGCAGAACCTTGTATGGTGGAACTCAGCAGGCCGACCAATTTCGTGGCTACATATTCATAGAGAATGGAATGGGAATGAATTAATTATTATCATAGTAATTATATGATGTGGTTTATACCATATATATTGGTCTGTTGTTCCAAGTATATAAGATCTCATAGTTGATAAGGTAATAGCTTTAACATGGTAAATTGATCTCTGTTTTGGTCTTAAGTATCATTCTTATTCCAATTTCACTTGTCTATATCAATGGATCAAACTATTTAATTATGGGAATTGTTGGATCTAGGATTATAATCTTATTTTTATTAGAAGCTATGGGTAATTGAGGTATTTTCATAGTTTATTTAATATTTATGGTTTATTTATTCGTAATTTTGGTGGTAAGTGATCCCAGTTGTTTTATTAATTGATTTTTTTGCTAAAAATATGAAATTACCATTGAATTATTTTATCATGGTAATCGTAGATTTGATTTATAATGTGTTGGGGGTAAATGCATGGGGTTGAACTCTTTATTACTTTACATGCTCTACTTGGGTAATGTATACACCATGTTATATAAGTTATGGCATGGAGCAAATATATGGTGTGAACTCTAACGACCTAGAACTGTTATTATAATTTAATGTACACAACATGTGGAATAATTATTATGATAATTCTTTGAAGATCCTCATTGACATGGAACAATTGATACCAATGTGGTTTTTTTCTCCAGTGGTTATAATTAAAATCGTTGAATGAGTTATCTAGAATAATGTAAAAGTTATTATTTCTATGTTTTATTAAACTGTTAAAACATGACCTATACATTTTTCGTATTAAACATTATATAATTTAACCTCCAACCTTATTTTTATTTACATGATCAAAATTACATTATTTTATAATGTGTTATTATGAAAAAAAAATAGTTGGGATCCTATATTGAACGCTTCTTCACACCATGTATACACTTTTTAGTCTGTGTATATATTCGTTTTGTAATGAAGTTAATGTCAAGGTTCCAATGGATGGAAAGGAATATGTTCAATAATTAGTAGTGAGAGTCTGATGATGAAATCATGTGAGATATATTTGAGTTTTAACATCCCTTGTGACCTTTGGTTTTCATTATATATCAGGATTTTTTTCCTTATTATTTTACCCTTATAATATTTTCATGTCCTTGGTTTACATACATATTCCATATATATATATATAATTGATATTGAATTTTTATATAAAAATCATTCCAAAATACTTTTTTGTCGACTCCTATATGTTTGTTTCCATCACATGTTGATCGTGAGAACCCATCAGACCATGTCATGTCTGGAAAAGGTTATAGATATATTTGTTAATCTATGAGGTTTATTTGATAAAAACATATAGGAATGAGATATTAAATTCTATATTATTTTTTACCTCTAATTCTATAAACTATATAATCCAATGATGGTGGATTTTTTTTAATATATTTTACATTTTCATTTCTTATCACCTATGGTGTCATGAATCTTCTCCCGGGGCCTGTGTTGTGACTACCCCTAACCCATCTCTTGAAGGCCAGGGGCTGGCGGCTAGTGCCGAAGGAATCAACCTGCAATTGGGAGGCATTGTATTGGATACCAGTATAAAAAAACATGAAAAACAAAGTCCTAACTCCAAAAACGGAAACAACATTCCACTAAATAAACTGAGTGTAGGTAGAGATGAAAGAAAGTGGGCCAGAATACAAACCCAATAAAAAGTATAGAAAACTGTAATGTACAAAAAGTGATCCGATGGATATCTACAGTAAACCACACTTGATCATGAGTGTAGTGAATCTAATAGAATCCAAAGTAGTATTTCATGCCTTCCTGGTCCTACTAGCCCTCTTGTAGTCCTAGGCCACGAAGCCCACTATCATAGCATACATTTGTCCCGTCTCCGTGAGCACCCCTATAGAAACATTAGTCGTCTGCACCAGGCACAAAATATTAAGGAAAAGCATGTGCAAGGGTGAGTAACATAGTACTCAGAAGGGACCTCAAAACAAAAATGAGGAACACACAATAATTTCTCAAAGAAAATAATGAAACACAAGGAAGATCACAACGGGTATATTCTAGGGTAGCATTGTTAGTCACAAACATCAAACTCCTCGGACGGTGGAGAAATCTTCCTCTATTGAGTGCATTGAGTTTCTCCCCACTGTAGGTCTGTTCGGTCACACAAAGTCGCTTCCCACCTTGGTTGAACTGAGGTACTCCTCTAATCGAGTATCCTTGGTCTGCCAGTTCACATAGATTCTCTCCCTAGTATGGTCCACCAGGGTCATATAGTTCTACTTTCAATTAGTCTATCCTCGAGTAGTATTCCGGTCTCAACCAACTTCAGGGTTCTGTACATAGCGCTCATGGGAGAACCGAAACTCAAGCCATTCATCTCATCTCAGCATCCATGAAAGTCACCAAATATCTTACCAACATATCATCCACCTCGAGAGGGTCCCAACACCACAAAAGGAACGTAAATCATATTTTCATTTTTTATGATATGGTCATTTTAGTAACCAGGGGAGTGGATGTTATGGAACCTAGTCTTACCCGGTCAAACCAACATGATTGACCCAACTCGGGGAGTTCCATATACCCTGGCTCATTCTGATGGACCCGATCTTACATGTTGTAGGTCGGGATCATTCTGGTTCAGACTGGCCACAGTTCAATGCCCAATAGGCCTCGCAGGACCCGAACAGGTTTGCTGAGCATCTATTCTACCACATCACCCAGTGCCTGGCCATGTTCGTCCCCGCTTAAAGAGGTCGCGGGTATGGCCTGTGAGTAATAGACCTGCTCACATGGTGCGGGTTTGGCCCATTTGGCTACACTTCGGTCTGGCACGTTGAGCTTTGGATCCAAACCGCAATGTGGGTTCGTCCCACTTGGGGTTCGCGCCATGTCTGTTCTACAAGAGGCAGACCGGTCCGCATCGTCGGGCACAACTAGGGGCCGCGTTCGTTCCCTTCCATCACCTCGCCAGTCGCCACAAGGCGCCTCCTCCATTATTTTCAGGTGACCGTGGATTGCCGATAGCTCGGTCGATGGCTTCTCCTAGTGCGTCATGGCACGGTCTGGTTGCAGCCTTTTATCTGGCGTGCCATCATGTCATATCACCTCCCACCTGTGTCTACCACTACGTGCCATCACTAGTAGTCGCCTATGCCCATTCCGGTGTTGGCACCCTGGAGGATTATTCTGTGGACCACCAGTTCCTAACCAGTTGTTTGTTCTTCATGACACTTGCGTTTGTATTTTATAGGGAGTGTCCTCTCCACCGCGACGGTCTCAAAACATCCCTACCATCAATTCAAATGTTTGACCATGAAGAAAACCCATGACAGAGGGGCCCAGGCTTTATTTTTGACAGTCCGGGCCCTCCATGTTAGAAGTTTACAAAACAAGGGAGGCTTAGATATTTTAATTCGAAAAATAATATAATTAAATCCTAGATAATGAAACACCAAAGAAGTAACCACCCACAAGAAAGCATGGTCCACAGATTATCTTATTAGTGGGTTAATATGCCTTTATTATATAGAAATGGATAGGGAAGAACGATGAATCAACTCTCCCCCCATATTTTAATTGTGTTGATGCATGTTCCTCCACGAGGAGTTAAGACATTAACACCACTTCTAGGATCTAATCATTTAAAGGCGTGAAGAAGAAGAAGTTATTACGAGGTTCTTCATTCATGGATAGGGTGGAAGTCCATCAGAGGTTCACTCAAGAGTCGTCAAATTTCATTATTCCATATTTTCCCATAGCAATGAATTATAAATAGGAGAATGTCGCAGCATTCCTCTTATGATGTGACATCGCACCGTTACATTATTTTATTTAAGAATTTGTCTCCCTGTTATGCATCATTAATGTTGTGTTATTCTGAATGTTTAAAAATCCCTTAATGAGCCTTATTAATTTGAATTGTTTTCACCCTATCACTTCCCCATAGAGTCACCATCCTCCACTCTAATTTGTGAAGGAAAATAAAATAATTCATTTAAATTATTTTATTATTTTTCTTGAGAAGTATGAAAAATAAATTTTCCTCTCAACCATTGTGGAACAAAGATTAGTCATTTCTAGGAGAATCATGGAGTTTTGAATTCAATGGTGCCCTTAGATTTTGTATCTGAGCGATGGTTCAAAAGATAGAAAACCATGCATGAAAGCTTATAGAATGTACCATAAACAATGTTCAAAATTCCGTTCCAGGTTCAATGAACCATAGAATTATGTTCCATCGAATTTTACGATCTAGAAATAATTCCATATAAATAAATAAATACATGGAAATTATGAGTTGTAACATTCTCCCCACCTTGGGACTTTACATCCCCAAAATCTAAAACAACAACTAAAAACATATGGGGGAATTGCACACGAATGTGAGCCTTCCTCTCCCATGTGTTATCTTAGAGGTTCTCGTGTTGTCATCGAACGTGCACTAAATGAATAAATCTTTCACATAGGACCCAATCTTGTTGATCCTCTATCTCAACATGGAACTTCGAAAAATTTTCCCCATCGTTGTCGTCAATCTTTCCCTAGTGGATGACGTGTGATGGATCTTTCACATACATCCTCAGCTACGACACATTGAAAACATCATGCACTCGGTGAATCTGTGGGGGAAGTGATCGGTGGTAGTCCACGTCGCCAACTCTTCTTAGGATATGTAAATGACCAATGAACATCAGATGTAACTTACCATCATATCCAAATCATTACAATCCTCCTTGGGTGAGATCAGTAAGAAACACATGATCTCCCTCCTCAAACAACAAGGGTTACTATCTCCTAGCATCATGCGACTTTCTCCTACTCTGTGTTGCCAGCATCTACTCTAGGATGATCTTTACCATCTTGAAGGTATCCTATACCAACTATGAACACCTATGTTCTGACTCCCCTAGTTCTGCCAGCATATGGGTGATCTGCAAGGCCACCCATATAATCCGTCGAATGGTTCCATGCCAATGGATCAATGATATCTTTTTTTGTATGAAAAATCCACCAGTGGTATGTTTTCCTCCAAGTAATAATGCCAGAGGTATGAGTACATATTTTCTACTATTGGATTTAACTCTAGAGAGGATGTATGGAACTCCCTCAACACCTCTTTTTTCAAAGCCACTGTTACTAAGGTGTGCTACCTGAAAAGGATGATGTGATCTCCACCTATTGAAAATACATCAGGAGCCTGTCTTGAGGATATTTGAACATGTAGGGCCTCACAGTCAACATCCCCTAGATGTGCCTCCATAACTCATTTCAAAAGTAGGGGTGTAACATCCATCAACTAGTGGTAAACAGCTTCACCATCATCCATGAGGGAAACATGCATTATGGCTAACTGCTCTGTTGCCTCACACTGCAGCTGCAACCCAGTCCTCCTGCTTAGTGCATCTACCACCATGTTCCCCTTCCTATGAGTATAGAACATCTCAATGTTATAGTCCTAGAGGAACTCTAGCCATCATCGCTATCTCAAGATTAGTTGCTTATGGTAGAATATATTCTTAATACTCTTGTGGTAAGAATAAATTGTAAACTGATCAGCCAAGATGTAGTGTCACCACATATTCAACACAAAGACCACTGCTTCCAACTGCATGGCATGGGTCATTTAGTTCTACTCATGCAACCTCAACTATTTTGAGTCATAGGAGGTCATCATTTTCTCCTTCATAATTACACAATCATTCCTGGTCCCTGATGCATCGTAGTAAAATACATAACAAGAAACCTCCTATGGTAGTCTCAAGATGGGGGCATGAGTCAGTCTATACATCATCTTTTGAAAACTCTGCTAGCATTTTTCCATCCACACGAAGGTTTTTTCCGTCCATTTCAAAGCCGATAAGGGTGATGCAACCTAGAAAAGTTGAGGCACGGTCCTTGGATAGTAACCAGCCACCCCCATGAACCTTCTCACCTCATCCACACTCCAAGGAGGCCCCCAAGCAAGAACCACCATTATCTTTTCTGAAACTAATGCAACTCCATCCTCTGAGATTACGTGCCCTAAAAAGTGTTCCTCATGTCTCGAAAACTGAAACTTCTAGAGATTACCATAAAGCATGTTATTTGGGAGTGTATCAAATAATATCTATTAGTGTGTAGTGTGATGGTCCTGTAACACTAAACCCCTTATCCTACATTTCCTCTAGTTGTACTCTCGTCTCAAAAAGATCTGCAGGAGCCATTAGATATTCCAGTATGGATATAACTGTCATCCCAGGGTACATGTCGACACATAATTAATCCTCTCTACAATAATGTAGCCCTAAAATCTTATTAAAAAAACATATCCTTTCTCTTCCACCACTATAAAGAAGCCGGGAATCCTCTCCACCACTGTACTGAAGGTGAGAGTACCCAACTGGTGAGGGATCAACTACAACCTTCTTAGAGAGATTCCATCCTACAATGCATGGTTTTCCTTCTCACCGGTGAAGGAAAACCCGGCCCCATCATCCTGAACAAACAACATTGTAGACCTCAAATAGTCGATATGTGCATGGACTGTGGATAACCAATCCATTCCCAAGATGATGTCGTAAAGCCTCGACGCTGCTACTGGGAGATCCCAGCTGATGCTCTCACCTCTTATGGAAATATCACTTTGCTGACACCAGTGTGTAATTGTTAAACCATCTACCGTAGGAATCTCTAGCCATAGAGATCGATCCAAATACTCTAATATATTTTCCATGATCAGAATGAGATTGATGGAAATAAATGAGTTACTAGAACATTTGTCTATATGTACTTCATCTATGGTGGAGAAGAGAACGATCGTAGGTCAGATCATCTTTGGAGCATCGTAGACGTAAGCCTCTACTGCCTGGGGCTAAGCTCGCACCTGTCTACCTACTCTTTAAGGTCAGGGTGAACCACCTAGGGGTGGTGGAAGTAAAAACTTAGATAGGCTCCAACCACCTGCTGCTCGCCCAGCACGACATCCACATCCACTACCCTATAGACCTTTTATCTTGAAATGTTTCTATTGACTCAAGGGCCCCTTGATCATCTTTCGGTCATCCGTATGGTGGGTCAGCTAGTCATGTTCCATGTTTCCTTACCCGCTGTATACATATCACTTCTCAAATCTGTGCAGACTCCCTCCAGAATGGGATCCCCGCACCACCGACCTAGAGTTTAGTGTTTGATTGCTGAATGACCTAGACTTCTTGGGATCACACGACTATTGTCTACTACCTATTGAGGACTCTACCACCTTGGGTATACTGGTAGCTATAGTAGCGGGTGATAGATTCACCAAGAAAATATCCATTATAAGGGCTTTCTCTCACACCCCAACCTTTGAACAGATGCTGAGAGACACCACTGAAGTCCCGATCACCCACCTCAGTCCCTATTCAATGGCGCAATCCCAAAATAAAGGGCATTTCACCATATCTGTGGAATAGCAGGAATTATTTGTGAACAACTTCAAGTACTCTACCTCCATCATGTTATTATGCTATAGTTTAAGCAAGTACTAGATGTCCATAAAGCACTATTTTATAGAGAAAAACTACTCCTGGAAAGCCTCTAGAAGTCAACCGAAGTGAGGGTCACCTCATCGTGAGTTTGGATAGTCAAACATCATGATCTCCCTATTGATCCCTAAAGAAGGATGACGACCAAGATCTCCAGATGGTCTAGTGGTGTCCTCACTTAGTGGATGCCCCACGTCACAGCCTCCAGCTAGTCCTCAATGGCATGAGGATCCATCTCACCCCTGAACCTTGGAGGTCTCTATCAATGAGACTCATATAGGGAACTAATCCTAAAAATGTACTAATCCAGAACTTCCTACATTAGATGAATCCCATCAGGTGGTGGCTGCAATGGTGCACCAACTAGTGGTTCTGTCTCTCGAACTGGTTCATGAACGAATTCCACATTTCTAGGAGGGTTGTTTTCACGATCATGTATTAGGATCTGGGATGGTCATCCACATGTTGGAATCCTGAGAGAGATCAAGATGTACCATGGTTATAAGGTTATACCTAGTGAGATAACTCTTATTACAAATATATGGAGACACTTCTACTACCATGGTTTTCATGTATTGTTCTGATAACAGAATTTAATGTCCTATAGTATAGATATGCTGGCCACCGCACCAACACTGGACTCCTCGAATCTAAAATTCGAACTCGCAACACTTAACACTATTTTCCCAAAACAAAACATCATACTCCTAGTATTTGAGGGGGGACCGACGTCCCATTTATACATCTTTTCCACAACCCATCCCATGGGACCCATCCCGTGAAAACCCCAAGCCCGCCTACCGAAGGCCATGGTTTGCTAACTAGCACTGAAGGAATCAACCTTATAGTGGTAGGCATTAGCCTGGATACCTATACAAACACACACAACCAACCATGTTCCAACCCAAAAAAGGTATACATCAATCCACTGAATAAAATGAGTGCAAGTACAACTAAAATAAGGTGGACTAGAATACAAACCCATGAAGAAGTACTAAAACTATAAAGTATGATTAGTGTTCGGATGGCCATCTACAGTAAACCCCACATGATCGTGAGAGTAGCGAAGCTAATGGAATCCAAATTAGTATGGCATGTATTTCCTGTCCTACTAGGATCTTCCTGGTCCTAGTCCACCATGTCCTCCGTCATAGAATTTGTTCGTCCCTTCCTCCTAAGCACCCATGTCGAAACATCACTCGTCTGCACTAGACACAACATGTGCAGGAGAAGCCCATGTAGGGGTGAGTAAAAAATTATTAATTAGGGACCTAAAAACCAAAAATAAATAACACAAAACAATTCCTCAATGTAAAGAATGAAACACAAGACAACTCACATCAGGTATATTCTAGGGTAGCTTAGTTAGTCAAAAATTTCGAACTCCTTGACCGCATGGGAACTCCTCCTCTATCAAGTACAATGGATATGTCAGGTCACACTAATCCACTTCCTGATAACCTTGAACTGCTATGGTACTCATCCATGATGAGTTTTGTGGGTGTGTTGGGACCCACAAAGCTGCTCCCCACTATGGGCATGTCAGGTCACGAAGAGCCTCTTCCCACATTGGACAAACTGAGGTACTATTCTTGTCGAGTATCTTGTGTCTTCCAGGTCACATAGAGATGATCCCTACCATGTCCATGTTGGGTCAGATAGGGTTTCTTCCCACTGGGAAATCATTGATCAGTATTTAGGTCTCATCCAAACTGAGGGTTCTGTACATATCGTGCTTGATAGAACAAATCCTCAATCCATTTTCCGCTTCTGAGAGTCCACTAAAGTCACCAAAAATCCTGTTGAAATTTCTGTCTCCTCGAGAGGGTCCCAACTCATCAAATAGCACATCAATAGAACATGTAGTTTTCATGATATGGGTGTTTTAGAAATCAAGGGGGTGGGTTGTGATGTGGCTCGGTCTGACCCTATTGGACCTACTCGACAAACCCAGCTCGAGGGTTCCACATACCCCGGTTCCTTCTAACATAACCAACCAGACATGGTTTGGGTCGGGGTTTGTCTAGTCTGACCTAGCCATTAGGACAGGCCCAATAGGCCCTACTCGAATCGGCTCAGTTGGTCGAGGGTCTAACATTTTGAGTCGCACGGTGACCCCACCTTGTCTGGCCCCGCCCAAAGAGGGAACAAGTCTGTGCTGACCTGGGGAGCCATGAGTCCCGCCTACTGGGGGTTTGCACCCTGTCCAGTCTAAAAGAGGTGGACTGGTCCACCTCATTGGAATGGTTGGGAGACGCGTACCTTCCCCCACCATCATCTCGTGGGTCTCTATTGGGTGCCCCCTCTTCCATAGTCAAGTGACTGCGGACCACCTCATTTAGTCGCCCTCTTATCTGGTGGTTTTTTCTTCTGTGACGCAGCCTGGTCAATCAATAACTTTTCATCTGGCACACCATCATGGAATGTCACATCCCACCTGTGGTCTCCACCGCCGGTGCCAGCATGCTAGTGGATTCTTCCATAGACCATCAGGTCTGCACGAGTGGTCTTTTCTTTGTGCTGCTTGCACCTGCATATTCAAGGGATCTTCCTCTCCACTACGATAGTCTAAAAAAAGCCTTGTCATCGATATGAATGTTTTTCCATGAAGTACACCAATTAATGAGGGGCTTGGTACTTGTTCGGGTATTCCTGGGCCCTCCGCATTAGAATTTTACAAAATAAGGGTGGTCTGAGGATTTTAATCTAAACAAAATTGAAAATTAAATCATAGATAGATAACCAACAGAGAATTCACCCTCCCGCACGAATGCATGATCTGAAGATTAACCTATTCATGGGTTAATATGCCTTCGTCATCTAGAAATGTGTGAGGAAGAATAAAGAATCAAAACCCCTTACCTCTTTGAAGTTTCATTCCACACATTCATCCAGTAGAGTTTAATACGTTGAGGCCACTTCTCAGTTCCGATCATCAAAAGGTGTGACAAATATGATGAAGTTATACCCGTGTTATTCGTTCATTATTGGGGTAGATGTCTGTCAGAGGTTCTCAAGATATTCTTCCAATTTATTTAATCCTTTTTCACTAAAGGGTCAAATTATAAATAGGATCACATCGCAACATACCCATTATGATGTGACTTCGTGTCATTAAGCTATTTTATTTAAGAAACTACATCATTGATATGTGTCATTAAAGCATCTTTATGCTGCTTGTTTAACAAGCCATTAATGAGCCTCATTGATGCACATCATCACTGCCCTCTTGCTACCCCACAGTTTCGTCGTTCACCATTACAAAGTTATAAATAAAAAAATCATTTAAATTGTTTTATTATTATTTTCAAAATGTCTAAAAAATAACATTTACACTTGGCCCATACGGGACAAAGTTAATTAATTTTTAGGTGTATCCCATCATTCTTAATTCAACGGTGCCCTTGTATTATTTGATTGAGCAATGGTTCCAAATATATAAAATATTGCTCCCACCATTACGGAACATGCCGTAAAAAAGTTCAAAAATCTATTCTTGGATATCAGAACCTCTGAATTACATACCATCAAATTTTGCAGTCTCAAAATAATTACACATAAATAAAAAAAATACATGGAAATTTTGAGACCTTACATATGATGTTGTATTTTTTACTTATAAATTTCATATTACGGTGTTTATACAGGATGTTTTATTTGATTGATTATATTATTTTTTTATTCTATTGTGGAACTATGTGAATAATCTCCCCATTACAGATTTTTATACTTACCACATTACAGTAGCTTTCAAAATAAATGGATGTATCCTCAGGTTTTGTTCCATCACTAGTATGTGGTATTGTTTGAGTGTATTTAATGTCTAGTTTTTACAGTGTGGTATCATAGATTACTTTTATTTTTATTGTTTTATATTAGCGGGTATGAAAAAAGAAATTTTGGGGAATGATAATGGGCAGGTTCTTCGGATTAGTTAACCAATGTGTGGGGGAATATCTTTGTCACCATGGATGGGTATCTTATTCCTAAAATTTTCATATTACTATTTTATTATTTAATAACCAGTGATGTATATTTTTTTATTATAAATATTCAATTTTAACTCTTGGATGGTAGGATGAGTGGTTGTACACATTCAGACATCATGCTTGTAAAAGCTGTTATATATGTCTATTGATTATTACACGTGATTAATAGATATCTGTAATACAAATAAGTTAGTGACTTTTATACTACCTATAATAAATATCTAATAGTAATTCATATTTACCTATAGATTAGACTAATTGAGATGGTTTGGTTATATAAAGGATTAATAATGATTTATATGGTATTTTCCCATATAATTCGTTTGTGGGAATTAACTTGGCCAACTATTTGAGCGAGTTATTATTCAATTTCAAGATATAAATGAATTTAAAATGTTTATTTTGGTTAAAAAATGGGTTAGTTATACATGTGAATTTACCCCCTTATATCATATCAAATTCATTCTAACTAAACATGGAATGTGACATAAAAAAAATTATGAATAGTTGATATGTTAATTTATAAAATGTAATCAATGGAAATTAAATTTAAACTCTATGAAACATTAAATTATTGTGAAATATGAAATAATGAACCTTTAATGATTTTGATTACTTTGAAACCTGTATTCATGGATTGAAATTTTGTATCAGTATATCAGTATGTTGATAGCACAACATATTGAGATTGATGTGGAACAAGAATAATTAACAACAGGTAATATTCCTATTATCAATGACTTTAAATTGTGGCATTGGGATATCTATAATTAAAATTTGTTTTGTTATAGGGCATTGATGTGCCTGATTTTTCTTGGAAAAGGGAAATTTCTATTAGATAGAATCCTAAGATGGTGAGACATTTGTAATGTGGGTTGTATTAGATAATGGGAAAATTCCATGTTTTATCCGTATTTCATTGAAAGACTAGTGGTTATGAAATATTATGAGGATACATAGATACATATGATCCTTGTGGGTCTATGACTGAATAAAAATTTGGAAGCTTGGGTTGATCATGAAACATGGAATTGTGTATTATACTCGTTGAATTATGTGTCATGTGGTTCCCATTGATGATGAGTATGTATATGGGTGTATGATTCCCTTGAGTAAGGGGTTGGTCTATGGAGTTATATGCCATGTGGTTTTAAGAGTGGGTATGATTATTTCCCATTATTTTTATTTTATGAGGTGCATAATGTAAGGTTATTGTATAAAAATCTAGTATTCCAGAGAAACAGAATCAAATTGTAATGAGTCATCTAGATGTAGTGGTTAAGTGAGACCTATGAGTAGGGTTGACCTGGTGTTATAGATGCCTTAGATACCAAATGTTTAGAAATTTTCTTATACATATGGGTTTAAATTATGGTAAGTGATATTAAATTAAAGGTGAAGGTAGGATTATTCATTGGATCTATGGATGTCGAGCTCTATGTGTGGTTTTTTTCAATTATGATTATTTTGTGAAATATGATTGTATAGATTCTTGGATAATTTTTTTTATGGTGAGGTTGATATGTTATAGTTTGTGTTAACTCTAAATTGATAGGTATATAGTAGTTGGATCTTGGGTAAATTATTTTTTCAGGATTAAACCCATTTACTATGTTATGATGTTTTAATTTGTGACATGTTTTGATGATGATATTGGAAATGGAGTTTCATTGGGGACCCTAGATATTTAATCATGGCATGCATGTAGGAATTCTCTAATACTCTATTAGATTCTTGGGACATTGATCTAAAATGTATTAATCATGGGATCTTGAGTTGTGTGTAATAATTAGTCACAAAGGGAGTTTGTAACCCCATCGTTCTTGGTAGAGGGGGGTTGATGTGCATGATGTAAATACATTGATATTTTGGTTTCTAGATCAGGGGAATGGGGGTATATAACCACTGATTCTAAAACGAATCAAGATTTTACACATTGTCTATGTGTGAGGTCTGGTGATTTTTTTAATTCTTTAATGGACCATTTGTGGTTCTATTTAGAATCATTCGGTCCTTAGGGGATCTTGAGGGATGTAATAATGGTAGTACCATGATGAGAATTTACTCTCCAATAATTTCATGGGATCAATGTAACTAATTCAGGATTCAGTGGATGATTTTTATCTCAATACGTGTTGAATTTGGAAAATGATAGACCCTTGTGGTAATATTTTTATAGTGGATTAAATTATAATTAAGATAACCTCTTTTATATAGCGATGACATCATGGATTGGTGGACATGTAGTGGAATTACTGGGCCATAGAAATTTTAATATATTCTTCAAGTTTTGATGAAATGAATTCAATATGTATTAAAAGGTCTTCTATGCATTATTAAATTATTACACTAGCTATAATTGTGTGCATAGAGTGGTTAAAGTGTTGTTATATGGATGGGATTTCACAATGGAAATTTTTAACATGTTTCCCACATTAGAGTTGCAACATTTAGAGGATTCAATATATTACATTCTCATGATCATGGAATGGATTTTGATTAATGTTTACATTAATTTTCATGTATAAACAAGATGTCATTGTTTGGAAATTGTGTTCAGTGAGAGGTATAACAACATCAAACTTACAATCTCTGATCCAGTGTTATGAACATAGTATTTTCATTTATATATTTGAAACTAATAAACATGAAACAATTATAATTATCTATAAAAAACTATCAAAATGATAAATTTTATCACATATACAACCATAGAACTTATAAGATTGTACTTTATAATAATTGACAAAAAATAACAATAACCATATCTATAAGTGAGAATTTTCCTTATTATTACACACTTATATTACTTGAAATTACATCATCAACATGTCTAATAAAATTCCTACAATATGAAACTTTTGAATACATAAGTACTTTAAAATAATTCACTATAAATTATAGAAATGGAGATGTTTATAATGGGGATATCAAGCACATAGTAATGGTAAACATAGGCATTACCAATTGATTGTAATAATGAAGAATAATAGTAGTATAAGGTGACAATGAAATACTAAAATTACATGATCATATTATAAGATAATTCATACCCCTAATTCATGATCATATATTATTATACAATGTATAAATCATAAATAATTGAGAAGATTCATATAATTCATGACTCATGACCAATGTGGAAATAAGCCTCAAGAAAATGATCCAATAGAACTGATAGTAACCCTTGATGAACACTGTAAGTAATTTGGAACCCCAAATGTTAATTATGAAATAAAATAAATAGATAATATTAATATCCCTTAAAAATAACCTATAATTTGTGAATTCAATAATCTCATTGGATTAACTTATAATCAGTTAGGTATATCATCTCTTAGGTTTAAATCTCATCCATTTTAGTATATCTTATTACTGAATCCAATAGAGGGATATTACAGATCTTTCAGTAACATATAATAAACATTCCTTTAAGGATTTGGGTTGATATCACAATTACACTTTTATATGTAATGTTAATGTAAGATATCATGAAACAAAACGCATGGATTATTTAATTTCATTAAAACTGACATATCATGATTTAACCTTGAAAATTAAATCAAATTCTTGAAAATTTATTTAAAACTACATTATAAACAATTCAAATAAACAAAGAGTAGTAGAGGTTTGTCTTAGTGGTAAGAACCCTATAATTCTATATGTAAAATGGGGGTTAAAACCCATTGAGTGTAGGTACTATAGCAGTAATATATTGTACTATAGAAGCGGCGACCCTGTAGCAACGGTGGGGACTGTTGTGGTGGTAGGTTACTATAGCGGTGACATGGCACTGTAGAAGTAACAGGTACTGTGTGGTACTGTAGCCAGTGGGTAATGTTGCAGTATTATTCATAGAATGGGACTTGGGCCATAAATTTGGATCTACAGGCCATGTAATGGGATAAATGCCCACTGGGCCATCAAGCAATGTAATGGGTCACCCACTACACAATTAAAAGAGGTCTTTTCTTTTGTTTTATAATAAATGAGGCTTCAGCCCCAATCATTTTAAAAAATTCAAATTAATAAAGAGAATGGTTTTATAATATGATATAACTAGGGAACCATAAGTATCATTACCCAGTGTTTACATAGGTGAAAATTCATTTAAAATAACATTTAAAATGTTTTTACGAATATTGGGGTAGATATTGTTTTATTTGGGTTCCATTAAAAACTAAAAATTGCAAAAAAAACTTAAGAAATATATTATCATTGAAAATAATCATAGTGAAATATAATTTAATATTAAAAATAATTAATTGTTGTGGTGGGGATAAAATATATCCATGAAAAAAATGATTTAATTAATTTTTTTGAACATTTGTAAGGAGATTTAAAAGTTACCCATGTGGAACAAATTAAGAAATTTAATTTTTAAAACCTTTAAAAATAATTTAAAACATATTTAAACATAACGTTAAGATATAATTTATGTTTATTTAATACCATTATAAATATAATGTAAGGATAATATATAAATAGTTTGAGTTAAAGTATAAAAAAACCTTAATGAAACTATTCAAGAAACACCATTTATGGCCTTTTAAAACCAAAAACCCTACTGAAAGTAAAATATCAAATGAAAAAAATACCATGAGAATAAATATATAAATGATATTATTTTTCTAGATTCATTATATACACTACATAAATTAATATGGGTGCATATATAAAAATATATATAATAAAATGAAGTTTCAGATAAGAAACCCTTGAATCATAAAAAATTATTGAATTAAAAATAAATTGAATATAAATACATAACATGATAATTAAAATAAATTATATTAATTAATATGTTAAAATATTTTCCTTGGTTATTAAGTATACAGTATAAAATAAAACATTACACGTGACATGATTTGTGTCTTAATTAATTGAAATTGAGACTATGATTACCTTTATCCCCTATAAAACATTTGAAACAATATATCATGAATGGGAGAAAATCAATAGAAATATTTAATTAATTATATTAATTGATGATTGAATATTTCTGTAAAAAAATTTAATACCCTATAAAAGAAGGTGATTTCATATTAAGAAACTTTTCCCAAATAAATAATATTTAGACATTCTTTACAATGAACATATCACAAAAGGGATAAATAATCATTGATATCAGCATGTGTTACAATTTTGAAACCCCACTAAATAATTTTAAAAATATACAAATAAAGTCATAGTTTATTCCACACATAATCTAGATTATAAAATCAAAGGAAGTTTAAATTTTCATCACCCATTGGTTGAAATAATATACAAATAAGGCTGTTATAATAATATAATGACATTTTTATATATTTTATATACTAATTATAGTATAATATATTTTTTATAATGTATTTTATTTATGTTAAATATGATTTAAACTAAAAGATATTAGTTAAAATGATTAACACCTCTTTGAGAGACGTCCTTTTAATTTCATCATAAGGACCATTATGATTGTATTATTATATGAAAATAACCTTTATATGTTTTATATGGATGTTTATAAGTTTTAATGCTAGGGGTTTTCAATATAAGTGTCTCATGGGGGTGTATAGAATAGAGAGGTTGTGTCCTTATATAGTGAAGAGAAGGACACACATTGAATTACATAAGTTATTTAAATATGATAAATTACTTTTATTAGAATTGGTAACCATGTGGATAATAATTCAAAGAAAATAATATTTAATGTTTAAATTATATAAAATAATAAAATTTTTAAATGATTTTTTTGAATTTTAAACATTATCATTAGATTTAACCCTTTTAAACCATTTTTTAAACTATCTTTTGATACAAATTTTCATTTCTAAAGGTTTACGAATTTACTTATAATGTAAAAGGATCCTAAAAAATTTGTTAAGTGATGATATTTTAGACCATATTCCATCAAGAATTTCCACCATCAATTTTTTTTAAATATTTTTAAATCATTTATTTCAATAAAATTCAGAATAAAATAACATTAATGTTAATTTATGAAATACTCATATATTATGACTTTCAAAACACTAATACCAGTATGTAATTAGAATAATAATCCCTTAATAATATACTATATATTATTATAAACTATAAATTTCTTGTGATTTCATATATAATCTAAAACAATATTTATTTTTAGGTTTTTGAAATCATTTACTTTTATTTTCCAATTTTTTTCCCAATCACTATGTCAGCATTCTGTAAAAAACTAAGGTAAATATACCATAACTAAATTTTTCTAAAAAAATATTATAAAAATTATTAAATTATGTTCAAAAAACTATATGTTTTGTCTTATCATATTCTTATCCTGATGTGAACATATAGTATAACGTTTGATTAAATATTCCAATGTTTTAGTTACATAAAATAATATATAAACATTATCCCATATAATTGACACCAAATTGTAATATTTTTGAATATATGAATGGTTTTTCAAACTAAAATCACTGGAGATAAATAATTTATTTTTAAAATAAAATTTTATATCCTCATGAAATTATTTTTAATCTTAATTACATGATATTATCTGACCGATATTACAAATATTTATCATTCTAAAAATTAGTTATGACCATAAAAAAGTTTTAGAATTTAAAAATTTTTAACTTTCTAATTATAAATTTGGAATCCATTCCAAATTTTTCCACTTCTAGAAAAATCATAAATTAATTTTAAAAAATTCATAAAAATAAAAAAAATGGTTATTAGTTTACTAATATTCTTAATCCCAATAATTAATGTATATTAAAATTGATTATAAAGATATTACAAATTGAAGTCATTTTATTATTATTATTAATGGATAATTGTATTAATTTAATTTAAAATTAAATGGATCATTTGATATTTCAATGACAATAAAATATTATTTTATGAAAATTGATATTTTTAACTATTCGCTAAAAATTAATCATTTTAGGAAAATTCCAAAATTTAATAGTAACATAATTTTGACTAGTTAATTTATAAAATTAAAACCTTTTAATAAAATTAATTTTTTATATTTTTTATTTTTTAATTATGATATTCTCTGATGAAAAAAAATCATTTTTTAGGAAAAAGTATTTTTAAAGCACAAAATTGCCTTACAAAAATCCAAGTCATTATTTCTTAATAAATAATAAATAAAATTATTAAGTAGGATATATTTTTATATATTTTAAAATTTGGTCACTCCTAATAATAACATCAAAATAAAATTCTATGTTATAATAGTCATAAATAAATAATAAGATATTTTAATTTGTTTAAGAATGGTGTTAATTTTCACATGCACTACGAATGCTGGGTTCTTTCAAAATATAAATGTGTTACATTTACCCACCCACCCCCAATAAAAATGTGAATTCTTTATATAATAATGTGATAATTAAAATAAAGGGTTTAGTATTTAATCTCTCATCCTAAAAAAGGGTTAACGAAGCATCACTTTGAAAAGGTGAAAAGAGAAATATGATTATTCTCTAAAATAACACATTACTAGGTATCTAAAATAGTGAATTTCAGTGGGAAGAGAAAATATATATTTGGATGAAAAAATTATTGTCCAAATAATTATGGAGATTGAAAGTTGACATTAATCAGAAGAATTTTAATGATCATAAGGCATTCAATGACTAAAAAACCATATACAATGAGTTATTGAAAATATTACCAATTGATTATTCATTCTGGTAATAAAGTAAAATTATATTTGTAGGATTATTTTCTTAGAGATGATTAATTCAACTATTGTCTTGTCTATTAACATAATTAAACATATTCGATTAATTTTCATCAAATACAAAAATCAAATATCAACCATTATCTATATATTAAAATCATTTTCTATATATATATATATATATGATATTTTAATAAAAATTATGATTACTTATATTTAATACCATACACACAATAATCAGATTCTCATGGACAATTAGGTGAATAAAAATGATTGAAATATATATTGTTTATCTTTTTTAAAACGAAAATTGTTATAATCAGGTAATATATTTCCAAAAATAAAAGAAATGTATATATTTAAAAATAAATCATTAATCTGTAATATGAAGCCGTAAAATGAAACATATTAATTAAATTATTCTGAATTTTATTGACCCTATATACCAAGTAACCTCTATAAGACTATATTAATTATAAATGATATCTTCTAACATTTATCTTGTATCAAGAAAATTAAAAACAATTCATCCCAAATAATCATTCATTTTACATTACATGATATAATTGAGTGTTTCTTGAAAATCTATCAAAAAAATGATTCGAAAATTATCATTTACCATGTTAAAATCGAAATACATAATATCTAGAAAGGGTTACATATTAATTTTAACTTATGATCAAACTTAACCATATAAACTAATGATGTTATCTATAGATCTAATGTTTAAATCACATAAAAATAGCTAAATAATAAATATTATTTAATCCATGATCTAAGACCAACTATAATATCCCCAAACCACACTCCACGATCAGGGGAAAAACATAATCATTATATTTTTTCATTGAAGAAAAAATATGAAGCACTTTTATCCACATAAATCATAATATATGAAATAGAAATAATAGAGAAATTACATACCCGAATAACTTTTTAATTTATAATTTTATAGAATTGGGATGGTTGTCCAGATTAAACAAATTGAGATAGGTTACGAATTAAGTTTCCATTAATAAATTTTTTGAAAAAAATGAAAAAATGAATCTCGTAGTTTAGATAAAATACACTAATTAATTAAAATATTATAAATATATAATATCATGTTTGTGAAAGATTTATCAAAGTTATAATTTCAACTAATTTTTAGAAAATAATATAACAATAAACTGTTGAAACAAATATAATAACATTTAACAAAGTACACAAATTGTTTTTTTAAAGAAAACTATCATAGAATAAATTTTCCAAAGTCTTCTTAATGAAATTTTTTGATTTAAAGAAATAAACTAATCAAAAATATTTAATATGTAGTAGAAATAAAGACATATATTTTATACTCTATTGATGTATAATCCTCTCAACATGGAAATCACCCACTTCCAAGAAGAATTATTAAATAATAAAAACTTCTATAACCTAGAACTCATTTTGTAATAAAAATTCAAACAACTTATTATAAACTACATATAGTGTCTTCAGTAGTTATTTATTAGATAATATGTGTAAAAATAATAGTTGAATGTATCAAATACACTCTAATATAGTTCAAGAGAATGTGATAATTAATATATAGAGTGTTGAAATCACTATATGAATGTAATATAAAAACATAGAGAGTAAATATAGCAAGACACAGACTTTGAAGAATCTCAACATAATTATCTTAGATTATTAAATTTTATATATATTTTTCATTGAAATAAAATCTTATGAGTATCACATTGAGTTATAAAAATGTGTTTCATAGTGAAGTAGTCCTTTTGAAAAATATTTCTTCTTATGGACTCAATTATTTTTTCCATCAGAGGCACTTCTTCTTAACGATATCACCTTCTCTAATTTATTGTTGGTAAATTTTGATAAATCAATCCTCATACACAGTATCCTGATATAGAATCCATAGATTGTTTAACTCTTCAGTAAATGTTTCATAATATTTTTATTAGTGTTTTTGATATTCCTCACATATTAAGTTAGACACTGTCACATTGATTTCGCTTAAAAATGGTCGAACAAAGTTTCAGGGATATGATCTTGTAGCCACATGATCTTTTGGTCACTCTACATATTCAATTAATTATAGAAACATTGTATTTTCACTTTCTAATGGTCACTTGACATGGTCACTTTCTTCCAATAATCTTATAACTTCACTTTATTTCCATATACTCCAACATCATTTTTTCATTTTTTTAGTTTCATTTATATAAAAAAAATTGATGTTCATCTCCAATATCTATCCAAGTAATCATGTGGTAGTTATAAACCTCCAAATGATGTAATCAACACTCTATGTGGTCAGTTCAGTATAAATGTAGTTAGTTCAATACATAGAAAATTTTTCAGAAATAAAACACTGATTCTTTTTTGTTTATATTATCATTTATTCATAAACACGTGGTCACTAATATAAGTTAAACTCAAGACTTGGCCATTTCTCATAGTATTTACTAGAAAAAAATATATTATCCTAAAACCTAAGTCTCAATAATTGAAAAATAAATATAATTTCTATGAAATAAAATTATGAGATAATAGATTAAGGGAAAATATTTACTTTTTGATAATCATAAATTGTGATAGATTATATGAAATTATTTATGACATAATTTCTCCCCCTTTTGGGATTATCAAAAAATATACTAGAGGTATGTGGAGATTGAAAGGTATCATTAAAAATATATTAACCAATTTAGATATGAAAGAAAATGAAAAAAATTGAGAAATGGAAAAGTATTGTGGAAATAAATTAGTTCAATAATAAGATAAAAAATTATTACAAATTAATCCCTATTAGATAATCCAATCATAAATGGAATCTAATATAACATCATTTATGTCAAAATGGGATAATATATTCTTCTCCTTTTCTAGTGGAGGCTGAGGTAGGAGGTGTAGTTTTTTTTTGAATAGATGGAAAAAATTTCTTAAATAAGAATAAACCCATAAATATGATGAAGACATGAAATATATTTCCAAGGAGAAAAGCCAAAATGGTTGGTAGTTAAGCAGTAATAATTATTGTATAAATAAATTTGTTATGTGAGATTTGCGAGAATGAGACTACTAATAGAAAATATTTATGGTCCATGATGTCGAGTTAAGTCCTTTATAGCAAGGGAAATGTCCTCTCTGGATGAAAAATAGCCTTCCTTGTTCTCTAGAAAGTCTTCCAGAATATGAAAAATATCTTTCATTATTTCAACATGAATTTTAAAGGAATTAATCAAAGGATTCATCCTAAAATCATTATTTATGGATTTGAACATGATCTAAAGATTTGACATAATAAAGAACCTTCTATGATACAAATTGATATACCTTTGGAATGTATCCCTCTATTTTCCATCATTCAACACATTATATCTACCTAGTTGTATCATATTTGTAGTTGGTTTCTGAAATCATTAAAAAAACTATATCCATTATATTATTAAACTTATCTGGCATGAATATCAACTCATGAACCATTTGTTTTTTTATTTTATCGTGACTAATATGTACATTCATAGGAGTAGGTGGTGAAACTGAGAAGCATGCAGGAGTAATATGTGGTGTTCAAAACTAAAGAAAATGCATTAAAACATCTCTGGTTTTTCTTCAGTATCATTTCATGATGATTTTTCTATAAAGCACAAACCTAAATTCTTAAATACTTGATATAATTTTTCATAAGATCCATCTTGAGAAAAATATTTGGTTAATAACTATAGATTGAAATAATTTCTATATAAGAGATACCATATTCACTAATTCTTCAACTTTTTTCCCAAAACCAATATAAAACACTTTCAAAAAACTAATCAAACAAGATTAAAAATCATTCAAACCATCCATAGTAACAAGATAAGTATAATGAGTAGAATAAGTTATAGTGCTTTATCAATCAATAGGAATTTACCTACCTTATAGCTCATGTTCAATCCCCACAAGCAGTGGTCTCAAAGACTGAACTACTGGTTATGCATATTTTTCATTCTAATCAACTTCAAAATATATTTCATATGTAGATTGAAGGAAAGAGTTCATATTTATACCAACATGATCACATAATGCTTTAGTTTGAGCTTGAAATAATGTCTCTTCTAGCTGCTAGTCCAATTTTGTTATGTTAGGATATACCACTAATCATTCTACATAGTTAATATCAATAATTTGAGTAGCTTTATGTACTCTCTATGAAATAGGTAGAGAAAATCCACCTTGCTCAGGTGGAATTCACCCATTATAATTATTAGCATCATATTCTTCTCATTGAGGGTTATTTTCACTTTAATTTAGCATTTGAGTATTCCTAATGATATGGATCAAAGAATAATACATTACACAGCTTGATTAACTTTTTTTATTTTAACCATAGTCACCATCCCCCATAGTATTTACACAGTAATAACATTAAATGTTTTTTAGTTCCATCCTGGTCCTCCTATATCAATTCATATTCTTTAGAGGGTAGTAGAGTGGGAGAATTAGGAGATCCAAATGATATAGTATGTTTGTGATCCCTAATATCCTCATGTGTTTCCTGAACATCAAAACTAAATTTAATCACTTATGATTATTATTCTTCCACAATTCCCCTTGAATATTCATTTTTCTTATAATAATAGTCAACTCTGTCCTCAGATTATTGACATGAATCCATTTTTTCATTATATAAACATATTTTTAATAGGTTTTGAATGCATATAAAGATAATCATTATTATTTAGTCACTATTTCATCTATGGTTTATCGTTTAACTTTATATTCTAATATATTATTGGAATTAAGAAAAACCCAACTGAGGAAATAGATTTTTCAACCCCTTCAGTAACGAATCCATTCAAATCTAACTGGGATGGGATATATTTAGGATAATACAGGGTTTTATGCATAATTGTAAAACTATTGTTTGGGATTAGTTCTTGGATCCAGGACCACCCTGCCAGTGTGTTCCTCTGTTTAGCCATTTGGCTAGGATACCCGAGGGTATTCCATGTTTAAATTATGCATCACATTTTCCTTGAGATGAATCTAATGAAAATTTCGTGTTTATATGCTGGGAATGGCCCAGTTATTTACACCTGAGGGTGGTTTTATATTGTAGCCCGAACACATGATTGTATTAGCTGGAGGGCAACGTACTATTTCGCCTGAGGGAAACCTTTCATTCCTGAGGGATTGACATCTGTGCCTGAGTGTGACACTTCATACGCCTTAGGGCAGTTTCTGTTACGCCTGAGGGCAATACCTGCAGGTAGGATTCTGATTACCTGAGGGTGAGCTTTTGTTGTCTGAGGACGATGTCTATTTATATATAAATTCACTGTAGAAATGGAGTAAATGAATAATTAAATGGAAATATAAATGTTAAGTTAGTTCCTTTTGAGTACTGCTTAGTTTATTTGATTCACTACTACACACTGTTGTTTCATTTTTACACCCAGTTGGGCACGATCCTTTTATGGGTGCCTACTGCGATATATTTCTCACACCCTATTTGGGCCATGCTTTTCAGCCTAAATAGATTTCATTTATACAGTTATAGATAAGGGAACAGGTCCTTATACATGTACTTCATTGCTGCTGAAGTGTATGAGGGCATGGGACCGAGCCCAGGATTGCGATGCTGCTGTCTTGATTTTCTGTACTTGTAATTCAGTTGTATTGTATTGTATTGTAGTGCAACATGTTCTGGATATTTTATAGAATCATGACATGCTGCATCTTCATATATATATATATGACTCATGGTTTCTCTTTTTGTAATCACTTATCCATTTCAGTTTCATATACAGTTGCTGCTTTTGCTGTTGTTGTATGTTTATACTATATTCCGCTGTGCTACACTTTGAAAAATGAGGGATTAGTTTCCCCACTATCAGACCTGGGCCCTCACTGCTAGTTGGAAGCCTCTGGTGTTTGGGGAAATGCGCTTGAGGTCATGTGGTGAACCGGGTTCGGGGCACCCGTTGAGTGGCACCTGGATCCGGGACGTTACAAAGATGTATCAGAGGAGGGTTCTTTTCTTTGAATTCTTATTTGGAGCCTTAGTCAGGGATAGGACGAGAACAGTAGTTGGTAATAAGCTGTGCCCGGGCATAGCTAACCCGTGTACAGGGAAAATCTAATTTACCACATATTGCAATTTTAATGATTTTTTAATTTACAGTTGATTTGATTTTCACCATTGGGTGACGCACTTGTGGTGTGTTGTTATATTTATCTATGGGGTCTATTAAGTTGAAACCCGATGAGATGAGGGTATTCCATCTCATGCATCATTTAGGCCCATGATAAACATAATATTCAATGCATAGTTCCCTGCCATGCAGGTGCATTAGAAATTGCATGTTGTTGTGATAGTTGTTGTGCTAGTAAAGCATGATGTTGTGATAGCTGCTTGATAAATACCTGCTAAGTGATAGGGTATTATTGTATGAGCTGACTAATAGAATGGATGCCAAACATTGGTTTTTTGGGAGTATGGGCCCCTATTGACCGGAATTTGGTGGATCATTGACTGTTTATATTGTTATGACACATATATGATGTCAAAATTTGGATCATGGGGAGTATGGGCCCTCATGGGTCGGAATTTGACACTTATGTGTTGTTTTTTAGTATTTTCTGGGTTCCAGAGATGTTTCTGAGGCATACTGTCTCGAATCTTAGTATACACGACATGTAGTGCTTTATACACGCAGTGTGTGTTCTTCTGTTCGGGAAGAAAAATAATCTTTTTGAGTACACACCGTGTACCCCGAGTACACACCCTGTAGTCTCTTCATGTGTCACAAACCGTGTGGGAGGCGACACAGGGAAGAGAAGATCTTGGGGAGAAGACGCAATGTAGCTTCTGTACACGCCGTGTAGTATTGAACCAGAGTCTGACTGTGTAACTAACAGCCCAAATGGAGGAGACTTTGAGCCAAACACACTGTGACAATGATGGACACACTGTGTAGTGTGACCCGGGGAATCGACCATGTAACTAACAACACAGGTCGGTGTCACCTCTCATTAAACATGTTGTGTACCTATGGGACACGCCGTTTAGTCTTGTCTTGTCCGAGGATAGACCATGTGGACTTAGCTGTGTGGCGGGGAAAACAGGGTCGTTGACACATCATGTGCGGGTGTAACACGCCGTGTATTGTCAAGCCGAGTAGTCAGCCGTGTCACAGACGACACGGGCAGTTGGAAATAACAACATACACGCCATGTAGATGATATACATGCAGTGTAAATTTGTTTAAATGGGATTCGTGTGGCTCAGTCGTGTAGAAGGTCCCGGACATGGAAGAGAAGTCAAGTACACGCCGTGTAGTCAACATACACGCCATGTAGTCTTGTTTTGAAAATGTTGAAATGCTTTCTTCCTTTTGATCCCTTGTGGTTCCTTCGCTTTCAGCCTTGAAAAAATCTACCTTGTATTGTCATTCTGCCGAGACGGTCGTGCGTTGTTTTCTAGGAGAGTGGCAACGACTATACTTCAGAGATGGTGGTCCATGGGCTACCATTTGATCCTCCAGCAGTGCCAGAGGCGACGCAAGCTATTATACCAGACACCGGCACGAAGGCGTAGTTTTGTGAAGGCTTTGTGCAGTTCATGCAGACCTTTTAGGGAGCACCGCAGGCTGCCACATCTATGGCCGAGCTGACACGTATCTTTTAGCAGCATCATCCGCCTACGTTTTCAGGGGATGGCGGACCACAGGATACAGAGTATTGGCTAGGATCGATGCAGACTATTTTCGAGCATCTAGAGATGCCTCTAGGGTGTAGGCTCAAGCTCGCGACATACATGATGTGTGATTCCGCCAAGAGGTTGTGGGATGTTACTACCCAGTTAGAGAATCACAGAGACATGGTGTGGGATGATTTTCAAGAAGTCTTCTATGACTTCTTATTTCCCAAGATGCTGAGGGAAGATAGAGCTCGAGATATCATTAATCTGCAACATGGTGCTATGTCGGTGATGGACTACTCTGATCACCTTATCGATCTTGAACATTTTTCACCCGTTCTAGTGGGTAATGATACATTGAGAGCCAGATGTTTTAAGGATGTTCTTCGTTATGAAATTCGAACGCTGGTGAATGTTTTTAGGTTCCCTACTATACATGCTATTGTGAACCAGGTGCTGATTATAGAGCGTAACCTGTGCGAAGCTACTGGTGTGGGATAGGGCAGTTGAGCACCAGTTTCTGGTACTATTTCTACTAGTAAGAGGAAGAGATAGATGGATTTCTCTCAGGGTGGAAGTACCAGCTAGGTAGTTTCTAAAAGTGGTCTGATAAGGTGCTACTAGTGTGGTAAATAGGGGCAGAAGAGACCGTAGTGTCCACGTGACCCATTGTAGTTTCGAGCTTGTGGCCATATGGGTTATCTGCAGTGATTTTGCAGGGCGTTTCCACCGATGGCTA
This sequence comes from Viscum album, assembly GCA_963277665.1. Taxonomy (NCBI): domain Eukaryota; kingdom Viridiplantae; phylum Streptophyta; class Magnoliopsida; order Santalales; family Viscaceae; genus Viscum; species Viscum album. The sequence goes on along the minus strand of OY728141.1, from coordinate 302,814,618 downwards.
GTGAGAGGGGTTCTGTAAAGACTCTGCATGTGGGAGCAGGACCAGTGGCTTCTTACCAGTCAGGGAACTGGAATACGTCAGGACATGCAAGAAGAGATGGTGGTCTTGGACGTGCTAGCCACACCAAGATCTCAGAGGCAACAGGGCGGGACAACTTAGGGTAGCCAGGCTATGTCGCTGGGCCACGACACTGGGTAGGCATATGCAGTGCAGCAGACCCAGCAGGAGCAGGATCCCAGACCTTCTACAATCAAAGCTACTATTCTAGTAGCTTCTGTCTTATCTTCAGTAATTTTTTATTTAGGTGTTACATAGAGTTTCATATCTGTACCCGTTGTGGAGAGCCTTGGTCTCTTTGTTTCCACTTCTTTTGATATCAGGACGCTAGACACTCTATTGGGGACTAGAACGGCTGGTGTGCGTCAGTGAAAGGAGTTCCCCACTTGAGGTTTGTGGGAGTATCTTTCTTTGTGGCGTCTATGACATTCATATGAAAACCTATTATGTCATTCTCAGGATGGACTAGTTGGTTCCCTTTCGAGCCTTTGTAGACTTCTATCATTGTAGGGTTTGTTTTGTGTCACCATAGGGTGGAGAGTTTCTATACAATGGAGAATGGGATGTTCGGGCGAGTCGAGATGGACCAGAGAATCGTGGGAGAGTTGGAGTCATAGCCCAGATTGCGAGTTTATATCTGGATGATCAGGGAACTTGTCAGACAGATTTCCATCTGGTGGTTGATCGTTTCATGGATGTCTTCCCAGACAACTTTTCGGGTCTACCTCCAGAGCATGAGGTGGATTTCTCTATTGAGCTTGTGGCAGGGGCATCACCGGTGTCCATTCCTCCTTATAGGATTGCTACATCAATGTTACAGGAGCTCAAGAGGCAGTTAGAAGAGTTACAAGAAAAGGGTTTCATCTAACCTATTACTTCTACGCGGGGTTCTCCGGTCCTTTTTGCGAAGAAGGCGGACGATACCCTCAGACTCTGTGTGGATTATCAGAAGCTGAACCAGACGACAGTTAAGAACCTATATCCCTTGCCGAGGATTGATGATCTGTTTGATCAACTTCATGGAGAATGAGTGTTCTAGAAGATTGACTTGAGGTCCAGATATCATCAGCCGTGCGTGAGACTATCTGGTATACCTCTTATGGATTTCAGAAGAAGGTATGGTCTATATGAGAATATGGTTATGCCATTTAGACTGATGAATGTGCCAGGATTTTTCATGGCTCTAATAAACCATGTGTTCCATCCGTATCTGGACTCTTTTGTGGTAGTATTTGTGGATGACATCTTGGTGTACTTTTACACTCGACACGACCATGACACCCATCTTGAGATCGTATGGAGTACACTGAGGGAGTATCATCTATATGCTATGCTCTCAAAGTGCCACTTTTGGATGGAATAGATTCACTTCCTGGGTCATAACATCTCAGAGGCAGGAGATTCTATGGACCCAGTGAAGGTGATAGCAGTAGTTTCCTAAGGGAATCATAAGAACGTGTTTGAGATACAAAGTTTCTTGGGGATGGATAGTTATTACAGACGCTTCATACAGGACTTCTACCGCTTAGCAGTGCCGTTGACGGGTTTGACTAAGAAGGGTGTGAAGTTCGTTTGGTCTAAATATTGTGAGACATCCTTTTAGGACCTGAAAGGAAGGATGACATCAACACTGATCCTGATACTCCCAGAGCAGCTGAAGAGCTATATAGTTTACTATGACACATCAGGTATTGGGATGGGAGCAGTGTTGATTCATGGTAGTCGACTTGTTGCGTATGGGTCTCAGCAGTTGAGGCCACATGAGAGGAATTACCTGACGTATTATCTTGAGTTGGCTATAGTTATTCATGCGTTTCGCTTTTGGAGACATTATCTATTGGGAGAACATTTTGTAGTTTTCACTAACCAAAATGGTCTCAAGTATATCTTTACTCAGTGTGACTTTAATCTGAGGCAGCGAAGGTGGGTCGAATACCTTCAGTCCTTCGATTTTGAGCTTGCCTATACACCTGGAAAAGGTAATGCAGTAGTTGATGCACTGAGCAGGAAGACTCAGAGACATGCAGTGCAGGAGGCCAGTGGTGAGTGGTAGCTCATGTCTTTGTTCTATGATATGCATTTGGAGATGCACGACAGTCAAGGGAAAACCTACCTTTCCTCTTTAGCTTGAATTCTACCTTTCTGAATATAGTGAGGATGAGACAAATATCTGATTGAGAAGGCCTAGTTCTATGGGAGTCAGTGGAAAGTGAGGACCCTCCTCCTGGGTGGATGATATGTGATGATAAGGTATTGTGTTTCCATGGAAGAGTGTCAGTTTCAGGTGATATACGTGAAGAGATGATGCCAAAGTTTAATGTTTCAGCTTAGGTAGTTCATCCCAGAGTTACCAGGATGTTCCAAGACTTGAGACGTCAGTACTGGTGGCCATGTATGAAGAGATATGTAGCTGGATCTGTTACGAGGTGTTCCACATGTCAGCGGGTGAAGGTGAATAATCAGAGGCCAGTAGGACTATTACAACAGTTACCCATTCCGAAGTAGAAATGGGATGATGTCTCGATGGACTTTGTGACTGGTTTACTGAGGTCACCTTGAGGAAATGATGTCTTGTGGGTTATTATGGACAGACTCACGAAGGTATCTCACTTTTTTACGATCAAGAAGACCTTCGGTGTTGACGAGCTCGGGAGTTTGTATATCCAAGAGATCATACGTCTTCATGGGGTACCTCGTTCTATCGTTTCAAATAGGGACATCCATTTTACGTCTTGTTTCTGGAAAATATTTTAGAGGGCACTAGGTACGCAGGTGCTTCTGAGCACAGCATACCACCCTCAGACAGATGGCCAGTAAGAGCGTACTATACAGGTGCTTGAGGACATCCTGCGAGCATGTATCCAAGACTTTGAAGGCTCTTGGGAGATGCGCATACCTCTAGTCGAGTTTGCTTATAGAAATAGTTTTGAGGAAACTATTAGGATGGAACCATACGAGGCTTTATATGGTAGGTTGTTCCGATCACCTTTTTCCTGGTTAGAGGCAGGGGAGGTAGCTTTTCTGGGACCATGTCTCATGCAGGACACTTTTGACTAGGTCCAGTTGATTCAGAAGTGGATGGCTACCGCACAGTCTCCCCAAAAGTCATATTTTGATCGCCACAGATGACCTTTGGATTTCGTGGTTGGGGATCAGGTTTTCTTGCGTGTTTCACCGAGGCTGGGACACAAGCAGATAAGGAGAATGGATATACATTCACTTAAGTATATGGGGCCATTTGAGATTCTGGAGAGAGTCGGGCCGATTTCTTATCGGTTGCAGTTACCTCAGAGGTACCGGGCCATGCACGACATCTTCCATGTATCCCAGTTGTGCTGTTATCTTTCAGAACCGTCTCACACCTTTTTTCCAGAGGAGGTTGAGCTTCAGGTGGACCTGTCCTTTAAGGAGCATCTAATTCATATTGTTGAAAGGACCGTGAAGTTTCTCTGAGGCCAGTTAGTTCCTCTTGTACGGGTGCTATTGCAACATGGCCGAGTGTAGGACGAAACCTGGGAGCGGGATACCAATGTACATACTCAATGGCTAGAGTTATTCTCAACTATACCATCACCACCCTTGGAAAGGAAATTCGGGGACGAATTGTTTTAATGAGGGATGTTTGTAAGAACCCGATTATTATTTTTGTGGTATGGGTTTCTTTTTTTCTCTCTTCCTTAAGTGTTTTTGAGAAAATATGGAAAATGGGGAAAACCCTAAATATTGGAAGTACATGCCATGTACTTTGTCCACACACTGTGTACTTTGGGCCGTGTGGGATGGGTAAATTGGGCATGTGGCCATGCCGGGGATGAAGGGTGTAGGAACCAAATACATGTCGTGTAGTGGTCCCTTAAACACTGTGTAGTTAGTCAACAGGAGAATAGTAAGGCATTGGCAAGATGTGGGGAAGCACATGCCGTGTACTCATGAGGACACATCGTGTAGTCATGTCGGCAGGTGAACAATGTCACGCTGGTGGGATGCCGCCAGAGGAACAGTTTAAAAATTGGAAGTACACACCGTGTACTCGGAATTACACGCCATGTACTTTGTTTTTTTTGCTTAAAATGGGAAGTAGCCTCCCCTGTTCACAGGGAAGGCTTAGAACCAGAGGAAGAAGCAGGAGGGGATGTCTGAACCTTTTAAGATCCACCGAGTGTTCGTCTGGAATCCGTTTCAGCCTCAGACAATCTCATTGGAACCACGTGGGTAAGCCATCTGCTCTCTTTAAGCCATTCTTACCAATTCATTCATAAGGGAATGTAATTTATGTTTGAATGGGTTTTCTTCTTCGTCAAATCTATGTTGTTCTTGGGAATTTCTGCAATCGACGTCCTCGTATAACATTCGTCGGCATTAATGGTAGGTGGGTTGGTGTTTATTTTCCAATTGTTGTGTGTTTTGTACGTCTTGAGCTACGAATCCATATTTGGGGTTTCATGTGGCTGAGGCCATGTATTTTATTATATACCTAGAATTGTATAGGTGATTAAATAAAGTTGAAAAACTGTTGTTTGGGATCACTGCTTGGATCCAGGACCACCCCATCGGTGCGTTCCTCTGTTTAGCCTTTTGGCCAGGATACCCGAGGGTATGCAATGATTAAATTATGCATCAATTTTTCCATTAGAGTAATTTTATGAAAATTGCATGTTTATATGTTGGGCATTGCCCGGTTACATACACTTGAGGGCGGTGTTTTACTATAGCCTGAGGGTGTGATTTTATTAGCTAGATGGAAAAGTACTATTACACCTAAGGGCAACCTTTCTTACCTGAGGGATTGACTTTTGTGCCTGAGGGAGACACTACGTATGCCTATGGGAAGTTTCTGTTACGCCTGAGGGCAATACCTGTGGGTTGGATTCTGATTACCTGAGGGTGATATTTTGTTGTCTGAGGATGCTTTCTGTTTACATAGAAATTCACTGTGGAAATAGAGTAAATGAATAATTAAATGTCAATATAACTATTAAGTTATTTCCTTTTGAGTACTGCTTAGTTTATTCCATTCACTACTGCACACTGTTGTTTCATTTTTACACCTAGTTGGGAATGGGCCTTTGGTGGGTGCCTACGGAGATATATTGCTCACACCCTATTTGGGCCATGCTTTTCAACCCAAACAGATTATGTTTCTGCAGGTATAGATAGGGGAAAGGGTCCTTATATAGGTACTTAGTTTCTGTTGAAGTGTAAGAGGGCATGGGACCGAGCCCAGGCTCGCGATGCCGCTGGCTGTTCTATTTTGCTTTTCTATACTTGTACATCAGTTGTATTGTAATGTATTGCAGTGTAACATGTTCTTGATGTTTTATAGAATAGTGAAATGCTGCATCTTCATATATATATATGACTGCTTGTTTCTCTTTTTGTAATCAGTTATCCATTTTAGTTACATATACTGTTTCTACTTCTGCTATTGTTGTATGTTTATAATATATTCCGCTGCGCGACACATTGAAAAATGAGGGCATTGTTTCCCCACTATCAAACCTGGGCCCTCGCTACTAGTCGGCATCCTATGGCATTTGCGAAAATGCGCTTGATTTTGTGTGGCAAACTGTGTTTGGGGCACCCGTTGAGCGGCACCCGGATCCGTGATATTACAAAATTATTTGTGAAATAATTTTAGACCCTTTTGGTATTATCAAAAATTATACTATTGGTATGTATAGATTTAAATAAATTGTTAAAAATATATTAACCAATTTAGAGATTGAGAGAAGAAAAAAATAGAAAGGGAAATATATATTGGAAGAAATTACTCCACTAATAACATAAGAAATGATTACAAATGAGGCTTTATTAGTTACTCCAATCTGAAATGGAATCTTACATAACATCTTTGGTGGAAAAAATGATAATATTGACATTTCCTTTGGATACAGAGGCTAAGGTAAGATGTTCAATTTATGGTTAATATAGGGAATAAATATCTTGAATAATAAAAAACATTAAAACATGTTAATGATATCGAATAGCTTTTCTAGGAGAAATTCCAAAAGGGTTGATTGATGAGTTGTAATAAATAGTTTATAAAGAAATTGGGAGGTGGGATGTGATTTAATGTGACTACTAGATATAGAAATTTTTGGTCCATGATTTCTAGTGATGTCTTTTACACCAAGGGAAACATCCTCCATGGCATAAAAATATTATTACTTATTCTCTAGAAAGGCTTCCAATATATGAGGAATATCTTTTAGTTTTTAAAAATAAATATTAAATCCATAAATGAAAGGTTGAATCACAATATTAATGTCCAAGGATCTGAACATGGTCTACAGATTAGACATAGTAAAGAACCTTATGAGAAAAAAATTGATATTCCTTATGAAATTATCCCTTTCTTTTCAATTTTTTAACGCATCACTTTTGACTAGCTACAATGTCCATGCAACACATTTCTTATATCATTAAAACATTATTTATCTTCTATTATTAAACATATCTTTTATAAAATTCTACTCAAGAACAATAGGTTGTTTTATTTCACCTTCACTGATATGTATATTCATATGAGTAGGATGTGAAATTGGGGAGCATGCCGAAAAAATAGATGATTTAGAATTCTAAAAAAACTGCATTCAAAAATCTCACGTATGTCTTCAGTATCATTTTGTGAATATATTATTGTGATGAACCAACATAAACACTTAAATCCATGATAATATTTTTCATAAGATCTATCATTAGATAAATATTTGGTTTACAATTATATATTACAATAATTTCAATACGAGATATAACTTATTATCTAATTGATCAACTATGTTCTATAAAACAAGATTAAACACTTCCAAAAAAACTGATAAAATATGATTTCAAAACATTCAAACGGTCCATAGTAATAAATTTTGTATAATGAGTATAATAATATATAATTTTTTCTCAATAAACTGGAAAATACCTACAATGTAGGTCAGGTTCAAACCCCACATGCATATGCCTGAAAGACTAAACTACTGGTTTGGAATATTTTTCTCACAACGTCAACTTCAAAGTCAATTATATATATATATATATATATATATCGAAGAGAAGAATTCATATTTCTACCGAAAAGAACCCCAAATGCTTTAGTTTCAGTTTAACTAAACTTCTCTTCTTGATCCTCGTCCACAATAGTCCTTGTATGAGATACCAATACTCATTCTTCAAAGTTAATATCAACAATATTATTACAATTATGTACTCTCTATAAAAGAGGAAGAGGACATCCACCACTCTTAGCTGGACTGACCCTATTATTATAAACATCATCATATTCCTCTCATTGAGTATTTTTTTCACTTCCAATCAGCTATTGAGTATTCCCATTGAAAAAGCTCAAAGATTAATACCTAACTTAGCATTATTAACTTCATTTAGAATCACAAGAGTGGCCATCCCCCATATTATTTTCTCAGTTATATCATTTACTATTTTTAGTGTTATCACAGTCATAATCTCTCAATTATTCTTCTTTATAGGGAATATGTGTTAGAGAATCAGCATATCCAAATGATATAGAAAGAGTGAAATCCCTAATATCGTCTTGTTTTTCTACAATTTCTAAACTGAATTGATTATATTATGGTTATTATTCTTCATCAATTTTAAATTAATCTTCTTTTTCCTTATAATAATACTCAACTACTTCATTATATTCTAGACTAAAATCCTCATTGTCTCTTGGTATAACTAGTTTATTAATAATATTGGAATTCTTATAAAGATTATCATTATTATTTAGTCACTCTTTTGTATATGGGTTACAATTTACCTTTATATTCTTATATATTATTGGATTTAGAAAAAAACCAACCAAAGAAATATATTTTTCAACCCCTTCAGTAATGAATCCATTCAAATCCAATAGTTCTGAGATATATTTAGGAAAAATAAGGGAATTAAATTTGGAATATGGAATCCATAGTTCATCCAAATTTTTATTATACATGTTCATAAAATTATTTGAACTCCACTCTATATCAATTAGAAAAAAAATCTTTATAACTCAATATATTGAATCCCTCTTTCATTAGACTCATTAGATGATGTATGAACCTGAAAAATAATCTATAATCCCTATTTAGTTTCACATAGTAGGCTTTATGGGATTCTTTTCTCAGTTGTAACCTCAATGGAATTCAAAAAATATAAATGAACATGATTTGTTGGATATGAACATTGAAAATCCTTATAATATCCTATGTGAAAACAATTTTTGTTCTTCATTATACCTTAATATATAATATCATATTTTATACATGAAAAAATATTGGAAATATACTGTTGACTCAACAGATACAAATTTCATATTCAAATAATATTTTTACCCAATGTGGATAAAAGTGATTACCATTATCCATAAACCAATACCAAAATCATGGATTTCAATCTACTTCAAATCGAACGACTTTTTGGGTTGTTTCAATTCAATATCCATTTATTTTCCACACATTGAGGTCAATATATCATATGGGGATTTAGAGTATGGACGATAACAATCATTATGGATTGGCCTTTTTTATATCTCTCTAAAAGAGGTGAATCCAAAGGAGACATGACTTCTTGGGATATTTTAATTTTAAAAAGATTTATACATTGATTCAAGACTAAAGAGGTTCATGTATTATTTAATGATATAAAGTGTTATAAAAAATATATTATCAAGAAAAAAATTATAGGGGTTTGAGAGGATTAATGACTATGTTATGTGTGCTAATAAAATTTTAATTATAATTTCATTCAATCATTTAGGTATAAAATAATATTAAACTATAATAAATTATGAAAAAATATTTATTTAATGTTTGAAAGTAAAAAATTTAATGTATGTAAACCTTCCATAAAAAATTATTTGTTTACTTAAATATGTATTTATATATATACATTCCATATAAAATTCATTAAGGTAACATAAAGTGGTCAATTTTTTTAAATGACCACATAACCAATTACAGGTTGTTAAATAATTGGTTGTAAGAACCAATTCCCACTGTTACATAATTGGTATTATGAGGATTGTATCACGAATACATAAATATCCATATAAACTATGTTTCACAATTACTATACAATAATGGTATAGAAAACAATATACAGTGAATAAATTAATAGAAATGTTAGTAAACACATGCTTCTGAAACAACAACTGAATTTGGAAAAATAACTAAACAATTACAAGTGTTATAAACTCAAATAAAATTTTTAGGAATAATTAATCATGAATAAATCATTTTTGATACAATTTAATTTCTCTACATTCAGATTATTTATAAATATAGAAAAAATATATTGTTCATTTCCAATGAACTCAAGAGTAATATCTCATTTTTAAAAATGCTCTCTCAAAAAGTGATTTCATAAATCAATATGTTCTGTCCTAGAATTGGACACACAATTTTTATAAATTATAACCTATTTTATATTGTCAAAATGTCTAGGTATATTTCTATGCTCTTAACCATTGTCTAGTAAAATGTGTTTGCCCTATAGAATATTTGCATAATAGTTACTTATAGCTATATACTCAACTTTAGTAGCAGATAATGATACAAAATATTCTTTTTATAGGACTAAGAAACTAAACACACTCAAAAAATATAATATAATACATAGTAAATTTTGGTATATAAATTAAAACCAAAAACCATAATTATAACAACTAACTAATTCAAATTTATATCTCTTAGAATATATTTTAAAAAAATTGGTTTTATTTTTGAAGTATTTATAGATTCATATGATGTAATTTATATTATATTCATTATGATTTTCATGAGAAATGATGAAATTATACATACATAAAATAATATGAATTCAATTATTAGTTATTTATAGTTATGTTTTAATCATAACTCAATATTTATTTGGGTCATATAACTTTATAGATTCATCAATATTTTACTTATATATTTTATTCATAGTAGTATCACATAATTTTGTGATATCTATCAAAAAAAGATTTCAGTGATATTTTCAGTACTCTCATTAATTTCAAACAATTACATCTTTGTTTGGAAAAATTATAAAACATAGAAAAATTTTAAATCCTTATATTAAATGCATTTCAAAATCATTTTGCATCATTTTAGAAATTAAATACTCAATTAGTATTTGGACTCTCTGAAAATTAAAAAAAACATAAATTTGAAATATTGAATCATATTTGAAATTATTATTTTTATAAATTGAGTATGGATTGTAACACCTATTTTCAAAACCTATTGAAATAGTAAATGGGTCGATCTTATCAAAAAAACTCTATGATGCTCTTATAAAACATACAAAGAATTAACATTATTAATAATTTTATTCTGAACATTAAAATTTTTAAATCAAGGAGATTTCTCATTAAAAACATTTTTAATAATATTAAAATATTGAACTACACTCTTAAAATCAATTTAAATTAGTCTAAAATTAAATTTTTTTTGCAATTGAAATCAGTGTTCTAATATATTCAAATATAGATAGTAGTGTAAAAATTTATTTACAGTCAATACATTCATTGTAATTATATCCTTGTTAAAAAACATTATTTGTAATAATGTTCCATGATTTAATCAACCTTGTTCCTATATACCCACATCATTCCAATTTTGGATAATCTTTAGATCTATCTACTAATTCAGAGAAATAATTTCTTTCAAACTGATTAAATTATTATTTTATATCCATTTCAAAATTTTCATCATTTATTACATTAATTATTCTCTTATGGTCAAACTATGAAAAAAGTATTTATATTCAACTTGGTATCTTGGCGACTCAATGGATTGAGAACCCATTTCCAGTTATCCTAAAACAACTTCAAAGAGTAAGGTATTTCAGGTTATTTATAGTTATTTGGACAAATGTACATGGTTCTTCTAAGTCTTATTCTATTATTGGAAGAAAATGATTCACTACAAAATGAGGTTTATTAAGTATTTTTTATGTAATATTTTAATTTTTATAAGAATTATTGATTTAATAATTAGACATATCATCCTTAAGATGTTCTATATCAGGTTTGAGTTGTAGTGTATTTGTCTCATAAAAATTCACATGTGTAGTTTCATCCAAAAAAATTAGATTTCTTATTATTGACTTTATAATATTTACCGGTTTTTTCATAACTAATAAAAATTCCACTACATATTTTTGTTGAAAATGTATTTAAATTCTATTTTGTATTTTGAATGATGAATTTTCATACAAAAACTCTAAATTAATTTACATTGTGTTTTAAACCATCCCATGATTAATATATATTATTTATCAAGATATGTCAAATAAAATCTATATTAAATGTATAAAATTAAATGTTAATATATTTATCCAAAAAATTGTTAGGAACGTCATATTCACTGATCTTTGTTTGGGAAATTTCTGGATGTTTCAAATTTCTCATTTTAAAAAAACCTTTTTTGAGATTTTCAATGAGATTATAAATAGTGTGTATAGAAATGTTTTGAGTAAATATATACAAAATCATGAATGTATACTTCTACATCAAAATCTCTTTTATGGTTTGTATTGCATGCATAAAATTTTTCTCTACAGTATTAACATATTTTACAAAAAAATGGGATTTACTTTTTTTGGAAATAAATGGAAATATATATGTTGAATAACCATCATGAATAACAAAGTCACAGTGTTGGTTTTATAAAATACAAACTCTATATGGTATAAATAAATACATGTGAAATAATTTCAGTGGTGGATAATTTTAGACCACCATAATTTTTAAAAAATATTTTTTTTGACATACCATTTAACAAAGACTCCACCCTTTATATTTAAGGAATTCAAGATTGTGTGGGTACATTAGTAAACCCATATTATTTTACTTTTTTTGTGAGTATATATTATAAAGACCTATTATTATATTTCATTTCCATGATTCTCTATGAAAATATCTTCACCTAGAAACATTTTCAGATAAATTGGAATTCAAATTAACTGCATTTTTGTTTTCATGCCTTAAAGAAATAAATTTTAAACCATTATTGGTATCATAGATCATAAAATAAATTATTTCAAGTTTAATATGAACATTTTTCTTAGATAGATGATAAAAACTAATAACGTTTTATTTTTAACTATCACTAAATAAAACATTAAAAATAATGAAAATTCATAGTTACCAATTTCCCCATGTCTAATAATATTTCCTTTTATAGTGATGCTAAATGTTACATATCTACTATGCAATTTGATAATATTTTTGATCAAATAAATATATTTGTAAATATTTATAGAACATCGATATTAAGGATTCTATAAATACTTATTTCAATTGTTGAAAAATACTTCTTAAGTTCAACCAAACAACAAATAAATTTTTTACCCACGTTTTCTCTGGTCTAGAGATGTAAAAAATTAAAGGATTTTGAATTTGTATTTTCATTATATTTTTTATTAAAAAATATTGAAAAATTAAATAGAAACTTTTTTAGGTAAATATTTTTTAAAATTAGTTCCAAACAAAATAGTTTCACATTAAAATAAATTCTTTTTATGGACAAGTGGTAAAATAATTTTTTTTTAAATTCCTTAGTTTTGAATATAAATACCCATTTATAAATTTGGATTGTAGATTTTTTATTTACCCTATATAATATTAAATCATTTTTAATATCAATAAATCATTCCAAATCATTTTAAGCTTAAAAATTACAAGTTTAATATTAAAATTTTCCATTAAAATATTGTTATTATTTTCATTTTTGGTATAAAGATTATATTTGTTAAAAGAACATAAAATAATGATCATTTTCATATATTTAAATTTAAATTTTGACTTTTTACTAGTTTCTTCAATCACAACAAAATATTATTTACACTATTCATTTTATATTTATAAATTATTAGATGTAGAAACCCTTGACATACACTCCTGAATCATGTGCTAAAAACATAAATATTAAATTTCTTTCCTTGATATAAAGAAATGTGAAAAAAATTTACCTATAAAAACAATAAATCATAAAAATTAAATATTAGGTCACCTATTTATCTAGAGACCATTTTGATTTAGTGTTCCAGTGAGTTAGAATAAATTCTTACATAAAAACACTTTTGACTTCAAGAGACTATTTTTTCCACTATACCCAAATTTGTATATTCTATATTCAGTCTATAAAAAGTCCAATAAAATTAAGCACATGTGAAAACTTTCTATAATCAGATTATTTTCATCATTATTTACAACCTATTAAAATGAAACATTGGATGAGAGATCTCATATTATCAGTAAAGGTAAATATAAGAATTAATAATTTATTATATTCAGTGAGAATAATATAAACGTAAGTGTATGATGACATATACGAATTGGATTAAAATAACATATGATAATTCATATCTATCAATACCTAGATAATTAATCATAAAAAATGTAATGAAGCTTTAACAATGGAAAGATTCCTAGTACTCGGTAATCAGGGGCCATGTGATGTTAAACCTGATCAAATGAATTAATAGAAAGAAAGAGAAAAAATAATTAAAACTTTTTTATATCATGGAACATTATCTTACTATAACACTTATAGAGCCCTTACATTAAACATAAAAATTTTATAAACCATATAACCATCTACCAATATAATTAATACCTAATGCCTTAGAGGGATATCAATGTCCAACCTCTAATTTATTTATAATTAAATCACACATCCATGATTTATAATCGATCCATCCATCATCAAAATCAATATACATGAAACCATAACATTAATAACGTGAATGTATCATAATATGCATCCTAAAACTCATAAGAATGACCATTATTCATTATATAATAGGATAAACTTGAGGAAAAGAAATGGTTTCTATGAGAGTCTCTTTAAAATAGTAATAATCAATACCCAAGAAATAATTTTCATTGTATTGTTATAAAAAACCCAATTATTAACAAAAAATTCATCGGTTAATGGTTTTTATTTATTTATATATAATTAAAATATCATTAAGCACATTTTTTAGGAATATAAAATTTTTAAACTAAAAAAAACTTTTAAAAGTTATGAAATAAAAAACTATTATGGAAATAATTTTATTTCAATATAAAAAGCTGATGATATAAAAGAATATTAAAATAATGTTTAGATTACGATGGAAAGAAAATACATTGATGTGATATATGTTAAAAATTAATATTCTTTAACTTTATTTCGTAAAGATAATTAAAAGTGTCTCATTTGAAAAACATTAAGAAATTTCCATTTAAATTTCATTAAAATGATATCAAATGTCATCTAAAGTAACATTAATAATTAATTTTCATTTATAAAATAACATTATTGAAAATATTTTATAAAAATACATATTAAAGAGAAGCATTCGTGGTCTAACAAAAAGTACAAGATTTGTATAACTAAAAAAACATTTTGGATGTCTACTTAATAAATAAGGTAATAAATAAAAATTAAAATTGTAAATTACATTCATAAATATAGGAATGGAAAAGATATGTTCTTCATCAAAATGAAAACATATGATTTCCCCAAATAAATCTTTAAGCATAAGAAATAATTAAAAGGGATATATTTTGTAACATGAAGTCTTTAACACTATGGTAACCTATCAATAAAAAGTTATTGAAAGTAATAATATGAAACAAATATATTATTATGAAGAATTACATTAATTAAATTTTCAAAACAATTTTATGAGGAATTAATCACACAATATAATAAATTTTGGGTGTACAATATGAAACATGTCCCAAGAAAATGAGATTGTGATAGTGAAATCTTTTGAAAAGATAATATCATTGAATTTACAGTAAAAAAATATAATGATTATTTTTAAAATATATTAATCAAGAAAAAAATTGGAAATATATAATTAAAATTTTTATATATCAATTAAAAAATAATAATGTCTTACCAAAGTCGTTGAAGAAGAGTTATAACCCAATGAATGGAAATCGAGTAAAGAAACCCTTTACCATTATATAACATTCTAGTGAAATACCCTTGAAAATAATAATTAACATTTTATTGTAAAATACTATTAATTATGATCAATTCGTTATATAACAGGTAGAATTTTTATTATATACACTATATCAATTAAAATATTTTCTTAATAGTAAATCATACCTCAGTTAACGGAAATTGAGACGAATCACCTTCCCTCAAGTCCAAAAATACTATATATTTCTTTAATACATATATAATAAACATTTATTAATTATTTTATTTATTAGGAACATTTTTTGGGTTTCTTACATTATCCATAATCCCTTTATTTATTTTATCTTGATGACATTGTTAATTACATAATTAGGTAAGTCAATGTCTACTACTTTTGAAACGTTTGGTTCATAATTTCATAATAGATTCATTGTGTTAGCCTTGGTAAAATAGTTAATTATTAAATAATCTCAAAAAAATAATGACAAAATAATGATTTTTATACATCAATTATAATTTTAAAACGAGTAATAAAATATGGTCATGAAAAACTAACTATGTTACAATCATCGAAATGGTAGTGTGTATGTACTCATGAGTGACATTTCCATTTTTCAATGATCATTATGAAAGGAATTTTAGTATTATTTTATAATTAAATAATTAAAATAATTCCTTAAATAACATTTTAGTTATTTACATACTAGAATATGTATCTGTTATGTGATGTGCTGATGAAAAATGAATCATTGTGCTTCGTGGATAGTACTCTCACACACACAAATGACATTATCATTCATCTACGTATGAAACATTAAGAATATATAAGATTTATTACTTATCTATAACTATTAATATTTTAAGAATATTATATATGTATATATATATATTAAATCCATCATCATAACCAGCCATCACATGCAGTGATTGAAAACAAATTATATCATCCCATGAGGATGTAGTATGTCGTACACATGAAATATGACTTAATAACCCATTTGAAAAATATTGACAGACTAATATAGTTTATAGAACTAAAATAATAACAACAAAGTGTATTTAATATACTTATATTATAATATCTTCCTATATAGATAATATTTTATAGAGTTTCAATAAGAAATAATGTAACAATTCTTGGTTAGGAATTGGACCTCTTTTCCAGACAATATTATTCTATATCCTCCATAAACCGTAAACGGTTGTTATTATGCACAATATAATATATATATATTATGGGAGGTGTTAATAAGTTATTTTAATCATATTATCCATACCAAATGTGTTTCATGTGTTATTAAAATAGGATTGTTATATGATAAGAGATGGGAACTTTTGGAACTACTGAATATATTAAATTAATATATAATAGTTATTGTGATAAATTTATTAAAATTTTATAATATTAATATATATTATGAGATTTAGAAAATACACTTTTATCTATTAAAATTTCAAGATTATTTTTTATGGTATTTACACTTATTTTTTTTGTTTCAATCCAAGTTAACCCTCTTTGATGATTAAAAAAAATTATGTATTTAATCATTAAGAGTCAGTATATTCAATGTAAAAGGAAATTATCCCATGAATGGTCATGGGGTGAAAATTAAAACTATATCCCAATACCTTTTTTGAATATAGGGTGTTTTAATCTTAAATAATTTATTTAAATATTATTTATTATAAAATATCATTGTCGTTAATTTCAGAACTATTCAACTAATATTAAATTAAAAACACAAAGAAAAATATATAATTAAAATATAATCATTACATTATTCCCAAATAAGATATTTTAATCTTTAAATATTTTTATAACATTATTCATTCAAAATATTTAAATTTAAATATTTTGAACTAATTATTTTTATTTTCTATTAATTAAATAAATAATGTGTTCGTTTTTTCGAAGTATTTAATGTAATTCCTTCAATTCTAAATATTTTAAGAAAATACTGTTATAAATAAAAATGAATTATACTTAGTATATATAATTACACCAATAGAAACATTATTTTCATCCATTCAATAAAAATTTATAAATAATTAACTAAAAAGAATGGCATTTTTTCTTTTCTTTACAATAAATATTATTATGGTCAGGATAATAGAAAAATATTAAAACGAGGTCATATATTTAAAATATTGATTATTATATATGATTTTTAATAATATAATGTTATTTATGAATGTTTTAACATTAGATTTTAGAAATTATGTAATTATTTTTAACCTTAATTTCTCATTTTCACCATACTAAGGTGACATAATATTACTAAAATTTTTATTCATAATAACTAGAAAAAAAAGAGACCATTTTAAAAAGAAAATATATCTCATGATTCCAAATATTTAATCAATTTATCATGTTTCAAAACAAAAATTTCATTGAATTTATTTTAAAATTAAATTTCTAAAATTAAATGAAAAATGACTTTTCTGAAAAATTAATTTTTATTATAAAAATATATTTATACAATATTGAAGAATAAAATTCACTAAATAGATTATAATTCGACGATACTATATACAAATATTCTAATTAATATTTAAAACTAATAAAAATATTATATTAAAATGTGAATACTATGGAATAAAATAATTTTTTCATAAAAAATAGTTCTTTTCACTCTTCTAAGAAAAATAAATCTTTTCATAAAATTATAAAAATTGCACCCAAATATAAGTTTTTAATTGTAATTTTATAATTGATTGTGATTTTTTCAAATTCATTATCAATATTTATATAAATTAATTATGAAATTTTCTCACAAAATTAAATACTTTTTTTAAATCTATTTATGAATAATAAACTGGAATTACAATTAATTGATTTTGTATTTCCGATAAATTAATCAGTATATTTATATTAATTAAAAAATTTACAAATATTTCATAATTTATTTTATCCAACACACAAACAATAATTTAATGGCTTGGTTATAATATTCATATAATAATACTTAATGGTTTATTTTGGGTCAGTACTTCATTTCACAAATATTATCAAATACATTTTCATTAAAACAAATCAGGATGTTGCATCCCACCCTAATTATTTTTATCCTCTCAATTTAAACTCATCCTTTATTATCAATGGTTTAACATTTTAAAATACTTATGTTTAAATCACACTTGGTAATATGGGTTAACATACCTTCCACTTGAAAAATGGGTAAGTGAAGTATACAGGTCATATTAAAATAACTAATTCATTATTTCCAAATATGATAACGTTAGTTAGAGTAAATTATATGGGAATGTATGAAATTAATAATATATAAATTATTTTGAAGCGTAATTGAGATCATAGGTCACAAAGAATTTAATGATCCTGAGAATGTTAAAAACCACAAAACCAAAAACCAAAGAGGTGTGATAAAAGAAGATAATTTTTTTAAAAATATATGTAATAATATAATATTTTGGGATCAATGAACCTTTTAGAGTTTTCTATAATTCTTTTATCAGCTAACCAATTAACATAATGAAATAATCTTACATAAAATTTTGAATTAAATTTATTAATTAGTTTTTTTCTAGAATCTCATTTTTTTCAAAAATATATGTATTCATGTCACGACCCTTCCCCCGGGGCCCGGGCCATGACTACCACAAGCCCGCCTTCCATAGAACAGGGATTGGAGACTAAAAACAAAGTCTTAATTCCCTAAAACTACGAAGGAATTTCCTTTATATCCTAAAAACATACACAACAGAGTACGAGATGGAATAAATACACTGTGTAAAAATGGTATAACAAAAGAGTGATGAAAATTAAAAGGGGCCGGAAATACAAGCCCAACTATAAAGTACAAGAATCTAAAAGTACAAGTACTGGAAAAAGGGAAAACAACACCTGCATCTTCCATCCGGATATTCTACCTGAAGGGTAGTTACAGATAGCCTCTACAGTACTCCACGTCCATCCGTCTCCTCCGTGTACAATCACGACGTGTGGTCCACCTCTGGGTATTGTCCAATCCTGGTATACTCATCCTCAGTCAGTATTATATGTCATCTACATCCAACACAACGAGGTCTAGGCATAGCCTGTGCAGGGGTGAGTATAACGATTCTCATTAGGGACCACGAGACCCTCAAGGACTCACAAAAACCAACAAGGATAAACTACAATGTATGAAATGAATAGATAACCCTACTTACGTATATGCCCATACATAGACCTATGTTATCAATTAATCCATCTCAATCATGAGGAAAACACAAAAGTTACTGACTCAACTCAAACCTTGAATTTATTCAAGGTGTAGTTTTAAGTAAAATCCCCAGTCACACTTTCGAAACCAAAATTGTTGGGGAACTCCTCCTCTATCGAGTACAGTGGGCATGCCGCATCACCAAGGTGCTTCCTACTAACCTTGAACTACTAAGGTACTCCCTTTTTAGAGTATCGTGGGTCTAATTCATCACCAAGGCGCTCCCCACCGTGGGTCTACTGCGTCACCAAGGCTCCCCCCTTGTATCCTGTTGAGGTACTCCTCTGGTCGAGTATTGTGGGTCTGCCGTGACACCAAGGCGCTCCCCACTGTGGGTCTGTCGTGACTCAAAGGCACTCCAAACTGGGCTAGTTGAATTAATATGAGTCGAATCGGTCCGCAGTCATTAGGCCATTGCCAGTTACAAGGTCTCTGCACTATGCTCGATTGTCTCCAGGAGAATCTGCTCCATGAGCTATAGATCGATACTCCAACTGTCAAAAAGTCTCATGTAGAAGTGTCCCAAATTTCTGCCACATCATAGAGGGAAAAACCAAACAATTTGTGTCCAATGCACAGAGGATGATATGACCAATCCATTTACCAAAAAGTACATGGAGGGTTGTAATAAGGTACACGTCGTGTAGTTAGACCTCAGGATTTTCCCGTGTGCAACGAACCGTGTCGAAAGGCTTCTCATATGGAAAAGTAAGTACATGGCTTATGGTATAGTTACACAACGTGTAGTCAGACCTCAGGTACTTCCCCTGTGCAACCGCCTATGTCAAAAGGCTAGTTGCGTAGAAAAGTATGTACACGGCGTGTGGTATAGTTACACCCCATGTAGTCAGACCTTCGGTACTGCCCCTGTGCAACAGCCTGTGTCAAAAGGATGGTCGCATAGAAAAGTAAGTACACAACGTGTGGTATAGTTACATGTCGTGTAGTCAAATATTGGGTACTTCCCATGTCACTGGCCTTGCCTGGACGAGTGGTGGATTACATGCCCATGTACTTCACCCCGTGTCCGTGTATCCCCAGGATACATGATGAGTCTTCGCATAGCCGCCTCTACCAAACTATGTGAAGAGTACATGCAGTGTCACTAGGCTGTGTAATTCTTCTCGTGTCTGTGTATTTCTCAAAATAAATGCCGAGTCACGCGATTCCACCTATGCCATGCTACATAGATTTTGCAAGTCGTGTGACCGAGGTCACATATCGTGTAATACATGTCTGAAACCCGTAACCCAAATCGATGTATGACCATACTATACAGCGTGTTCTTCGGAAGTACACGCCATGTATTCTGGAATTTTCCAGAAAAGAAGCTTCTTGCCAGTGTGCCTCCTATGATTCTCGTTATTCGTTCTATCAGTCTCATTGCCACGAAACTGTAGAATCTAGGTCTCCCTAATGTTTAGAAATCATTACCTGAATTTTTGGGCCTCCGATCAACTCCAAAAACATGTTATGATTCACCAGCTCGAAGAACAGTCAAAGAACGGTCCTCTCGATCCAGTCTGATCGATCACCCGCTATAGTGGTTGCACCTCCACTTGGTCATCATGATGTTGGGTCATCAATTTGGTATTGTTTTTTCACACAACGAACACGCAATGTCCCATTTTTCTTCACCTAAGAAGAACGCAAAGAAAACACCACTAGAAAAATACAGCGGAGGAATCAGGTTGTGTTAGATTGTCCTAGTCCCTCCGCATTAGCTGTACAGCAAGAAGATCGAGAGGAATTAAAAAAACTTATGAGTAACAAGAATAATGTTGATCAAATCAAACACACCCCTACCTTTGTTCGTTGATCCTTGACATTGGCGTGAGAAGGCATATGTCGATTTGTTGTAGACGAACACGTCCTACATTGAAGGAAGATCCGAAGAAAGAAGTCGAAGATAATCCTCGCTAGTGTTCTTAGTTGTAAGAACGTGTTCTTAGTTCTTTGTTGGCGAGAACTTTTGTCTCAAAATATCCTTCCTCCTTTTCCAACCAAAACATTAGGTACACAAGGATAATAGATTATAAAATCTATTAAGTTGTTGGCATGATAATTCAAAAAAATGGCGAGTTAATTAAGTTGGATCCACTTTATTAATTCTGGATTGTTGGCACAAAATTAATGTGGAGGAGTGGTGGAACCATTAAGTGGGGAGCTCAAGAGGTTTCTCCCCACTTAATGGGGAGTTCAAGAGGTTTCAACCTTTGTTGGCCCCCACCACAATTAACACAATGGGTAGGTTTAGATCTCAGGTGGGCCCCACCTCTATAACCTCTCATGGGAGGTTAAGGTGTAGTGGTCCACACCTCCAACCTCCACTTGGAGGTTTTATCCAACTAATAAAAATAATTCCACAACTTTATTTTTATATAATGTGTTCATTAAAAACCCGAAAACTATCTTTTAATATCCACCCACTACTATCGAGGTGAAAGTCTTCTTAAGTGAATATCAGCACTACGATTTCAACGGTGCCCTCAGTTTTAAATTCCGAGCACCGATTCAAAATTTTTAAATACCCGCTTGTACGTTTACTGAACGTACCCGAAAAAAACTTCATAAATTGATTACGGGCACACCGGGCCTCCGAATCATGCACCGTAAATTTTTATGGACTCGTTAAATTCCCAAGTATTTAAGAAAAAAATTCATGGATATTACGGGTCTTTACATTCTCCCCATATCAGGGCTTTACATCCCCATAATATACAACTCAAACTAAAGGAACAAATGGGGGTACTGAGCAGGCATCTGAGCCTCCCGCTCTTATGTGCTCTCAAGAAGGTTCCCATGATGCCAGCGAACAAGCACCAGAGGTATCGATCGTCCACGTATAACCCTCTCCTATCGATCTTAAATTTCCACTGGAACCTCCGTAAAAGTCCCCCCATCATCGATGTCCAGCTTCCTATGGTCGATTATGTGAGAAAGGTCATGAACTTATCTCTTCAACTAAGATACGTGGAAGAAGTCATGCACATGGTGATACTGAGGTGGAAGATCCAAGTGGAAAGCCACCTCGCCTACTCTGATAAGGACCTAGAATGCTATGATTAATCATTATGATAACTGGCCACACTAGCCAAATCTCTCTAAACCTCGCTGAGGTGAGCCCCGTAGAAAGACGTGGTCGACATCCTTGAACTCCAGAAGTCCCCATCTCTTGTCATCATTTGACTTCTGTCTACTCTATGCAGTGTTCATCTACTCTTCGATGATATGCACCTTCTCTGTGGTAGCTCGTACCATCTCTGGTCCCACTAGTGTTGACTCCCCAGGGTCAGTCTAGCACAAGGGTGATATGCAAGGTTGCTCGTATAATGCATTAAAAGGTTCCATCCCAATGGTGGAGTGATTGATGTTATTTTATACAAACTACAACAATGGTAAGTGATCCTCCCAGCTACGACCGATGTCGAGGACACAAGCACGCAGAATGTCCTCGAGGGTCTAAATGGTCTACTCAGTCTGGCCATATCTCTGAGGATGGAAGGTGGTGCTCAGATAAAGTTGCATCCTGAAATTCTCCTACAACCCCTTACATAGCTGGGAAGTAAATTGTGCATCACAATCGGAGACAATAGAATAAGGTAATCCATGTAGCATCACAATCTCTAGCACTTAGAGGCGTCCCACACTCTCTACTGAAACCTTTTCTCTGATCGGTAAGAATTGGGATGACTAGGTGAGTCGGTCGACAATGACCCAAGTCGAGTCGTGACCACTGGATGTACATGGAAGTCCTATCAATATGTCCATGGATATCCCATCCTAGTTCCACTCTGGGACCTCTAAAGGCTGAACCAAGCCCGGTGGTACCCATCGCTCTCCCTTCACTTTCTAACAACTGAGGCATCGAGAGACAAACTCTACTACTTCCTTCTTCATACCTGGTCACTAGTGATGTCTTCAAAGTTCATGGTATATCTTCGCCACTCTTGGATGTACCACTAAAGGGAATGTGTGGAAATCCCTCAACACATCCTCCTGAAGTGACATTGGTACCATAGTACATCTTCTGAAGAGGATGACGTGCTCCCCACCTTCATAAAATTCATCAGGTGACTGCCCTGTGGATATCTGAGCATGTCATGTCTCGTAGTCAGCATCCCCATGATGTGCCACCCTAACTCGCTGAAGAAGTGGGGGAGTGACTGTAAGGGACTGAATGAAAGATTCTCCATCCCTATCCATAAAGGATATCTTTAAAGTGGCCAGTTTCTTCGTCACCTCAACTAGCAGCTGTAAACCAGATCTCATACTAAGTGAATCTGCTAAAATGTTCCCCTTTCTAGAAGTATAGACTATATCGTAGTCGTAGTCATGGAGGAACTCAAGCCATTGTCGTTGTCTCAGGTTCATGTCCTTCTTAGAGAAGATATACCTGAGACTCTTATGATCATAGTACAAGATAAAACGTTCTCCCATCTGATAGTGTCGCCATATCTTCAAGGCAAAGTCCACTAATACTAACTCTAGGTCATGAGTAGCATAGTTCTTCTCATGTTGTCTCAGCTGCCGAGAACCATATGCGATCACTGCTACCACCTGCATCAGTACACACCCGAGTCCGATCCTTGATGCATCACAGTAGACTATGCACCCTAAGCCTTCCTCTGGAAGCCTCATGATGAAGGCACTAGTCATCCTCTGCCTCTACTCCTTATTAATTCGCTGGCATCTCTCCAACCACATGAAGGGTTTCCACTTTTTCGTCAAGGCTGGTAGTGGTGCTGCAAATTTGGAGAAGTCTGGAACGAAGCTCCGGTAGTAACCAGCCCAACCCAGGAAATATTGTACCTCTGTCATACTCTTTGGTGGCTCCCAAGAAATTACCACCACAATATTCTCTGGATCCACTGCAACTCCAGCCTCCGAGATGACGTGTCCCAAGAAGTGAACCTCTCGGATCCAATACTCGCACTTCTAGAGCTTACCATAAAGCTAGTGCTCTCGAAGTGCGTCCAGTACTACCTGAAAATGGATGGGATGGTCCTCCTCAATAGTGGAGTAGATCAAAATTTCTTTGATAAATACTAAAAAAAGCGATCGAGGTAAGGATGGAAAATCCTATTCATGAGTCTCATGAACACTGCTAGAGCATTGGTTACACCGAAAAGCAAAACCAAGAACTCATAGTGGCCGTATAGAAATCTGAAAGACGTCTTCTGCACATCCTCGTCTCTAACTCTAATATGGTGATAGCCTGATATGAGGTCTATATTCTAGAACAACCATTCTCCCTTCAACTGATCAAATAGGTCATCAATCCTCAAGAGTGGGTACTTGTTCTACATGCTCACCTGGTTTACGTGACGGTAGTTGACACAAAGCCTCAAGCTCCCATCTGCATTCTTGTCGAACAAAATTGGATCTTCCCAGTGAGAAACACTGGGCAAAATTAATCCCTTCCCATGCAAGTCCTCTAGTTGTAACCACATCTCGCGAAGCTCCACTGGAGCCGTCCAATATGCTAGTGTAGATATCTGTGTCTTCCTAGGGTAAAAGTCAATGTAGATGTCCACCTCTCTCAGAGGAGGTAGTCAGGGAACATCATCCGGGAAAACATCTGTGTAATGGTCCAGCACTACAGGATAGCTCAGACTCTCCACATCAACAGCTCCAACGGGAAGACATACCAACTGATGATTGATTGGCTTCACCCTCCTCCGAGTAAGTCCGTCCTATGCTGAAAAGTCTCCCTTATCAACAGTGAAGGTAAACCTGGTCCAATATGTGTAAAAATACCACACATTGCGCCTAATACAGTCGATCTGAGCATGGGCTGTAGACAACCAGTCCAGACCGAAGATGACATCATATGGCCTCGATGCTGCTACTAGGAGATTCTAGCCGAAGCTCTCACCTGCAAGAGTATGCTCACACTACCTTCACCAGTGCGTAATCTTCGAGTTGGATTCCATAAGAGTCTCTAGCCGTAAGGATTGAGCCAAAGACTCTGTCAGAATCTCTAAGCTCTGAATGAGGGTAGTGGAAATGAAAGAGTGACTAGCACCTATGTCTCTAAGAACTGTAGATAAGGTGGAGTACACATAGATCGTACCTTGAATCATCTCCGATTCGCCATTATCGAAATCCTTAGCTGCATAGAGCTGAGCTCTCGCATGTCCACCTGCTCCCCGCGGTCGGGGTGGACCTCTTGGTGGTGGTGGAAGAAACACTTCGAAACGTTTCCCACCACCAGCTGCTCACCTAGATCTTCTACCACTTCTGCCTAATCCTTGCAGACCACCTCGATAGAATATATCTTTATGCTAGGGCGGTCCTTCGACCGTTTGCTGATCATCCAAACAACGATTCAGGCATTCATGAGCAATGTGACCCTACCCGCCACAAGTGTAACACTGCCCGCTCCTGGCATGTCTGGCTCTATCTCTAGTGCCATGCACAACCGATCATGAGTAATGCGGTCATCCACCTATAGGTCTGGTCCTCTTAGACCTCTATGAAAATTTTCCACTTCTAACTGGAGAAGACTCCGGTGTATGTCGACTAGTGGAGGCTCTTGCGTCTTGAGATTGCTCAGCAAGGAAACTCTCCACTAAGAGGGCTCGGTACAACACCCCTGCCTGCGTCGGGATGACGAGGGAGATCATTGAAGCCCTGATATCTTGCTTGATCCCCTGCTCGATGGTCCAGGACTTGAATAATAGGTCTCGTACCATACCTGTGGAGTAGAGCGAGAGGTCGGTGAACCTCGCTGAGTAATGTGCCACTGTCATGCTGCCTTGATGTTGGTGAAGTAGCTCCTATATTTGCATTGCTTGTAGGGTGAATAGGAAGCAACCCACCTGAAATAGGCTCTCGAAGTCTTCCCATAGTAGTGTCGCCTCATCATTCACATGGAGCATATGGCTCCACCATCTGCCTGCTCCTTCCTGAAGGAGAATCGTGACAAGGGTCACCATATGTTTGGCTGGTGTCCCTACTAGTCAGAAGAATCTCACCACAACCTCCAACCAATCCTCAACTGCCTGCGGGTCCGTCTCTCCCCTGAACCTGGGTGGACTCTGGCACTAGAACTCGTGCCACGTGCTCAAGCAGTGTGGATTGTCTGTTACTGGGGCGGGTGGCATCAGTGGCCCGATAGGTAGTGGTACCACTGGTGCCTAAACTGGAAGAGGGAGCTACACCGAGGCCTTGTCACTCGATGCGGTATCTGCGTGTATAATTCTCTAGGATCTAGTCAGTTGTCTGCGGGGAGGCATTCTGAAAGAAACATATATGACATGGTCAAAGATTATACCTTGTGAGCTGACCTTGTTGAGATGATATAAAGAAAACTTTTTAAAAGACACACGTAATTAGTGTTTTCATGAACTGAATTGGAAATCAGTAGTTAGGGTCCTGGTGTATGGATACATCGGTCACCACACCAACACTGTACACCCAGAATATAAAACCACACTCAGTACCATTAACACTATTGCTTCACAGAAAAGATTAGATTCATAAGTTCTGCGGTAGAACTAACTCCTATTGTACCTATTTGTCATGACCCATATCCCAGGGCCCATTCTCTAACTACCTCAATCCCACCGTCCATAGTCAAGGGGCTGGCGACTAGCACCAAAGGTGTAATTCCCTAATATTGGGAAGGCATTGCCTTTATATCCTAAAACCCCACATTGCATAGTACAAGCTAGAAGTGAAACACTAAGTAAAAACTATATATCCAAAGAGTAATGAAAAGTAAAAGAGACCAGAAATACTTTCCCAATGGTAAATTACATGAAACTTGAAGTACAATTACTAGAAAAATGGAAAACAAGTCCTGGATCTTCCACCGGTAAATCCTACATGAAGGGTAGGAACATATAGCCTCCATAGAACTCCATGTCGGTCTGTCTCCTCCATATACCGTCATGCCGTGTGGTCCACCTCCGGGTATTGTCCAGTCCTGGTACACTCATCCTCGACCAGTAATGTTTGTCGTTTGCATACAATGTAATGAGGTGCATGCATAGCTCGAGCATGGGTGTGTATAACAATACTCAATAGGGACCCCGAGACCCTCAAGGTATCACAAAAACCAACAAAGATAAACCAAAAATATGAAATTAAAAGATAACCCTACTTAGGTATATGCCCATATATATACCTAAGTTATCACATAATCCATCTCAATCATGAGGTAAACACCAAATTTACGGACTCATCTCAAAACTGGATTTTATTGTAGGGGTGGTATCATGTTACATCCCCAGTCACACTATCGAAACCTCGGTTGCTGTAGAACTCCTCCTCTATCGAGTATAGTGGGCATGCCGCGTCACCAAGGCACTTCCCACTGTCCTTGGACTGTTAAGGCACTCCTCCCATGGAGTACCATGGGTCTGTTGTGTTACCAAGGAGCTCCCCAACGTGGGTCTGATGCATCACCAAGGATCTCCCTCTCGTAGCCTGATGAGGTACTCCACCAGTCGAGTACCATGGGTCTGTCGTGACACCAAGACACTCCCCACTGTGGGTCTTCCACGACTCCAAGGTGCTCCCCACTGGGCTAGTTGAATAACTTTGAGTTGAATCGGTCAAGATTCATTATGTCTCAGCCAGCTACTAGGTCTCTACACTATGCTCGCTCATTTCTAGGAGGATACGCTCAACGAGCTACAGGTCGATACTCCAACTATCACAAAGTCCCATGTATATGTATCCCAAAGGTCTGCCATGTCATAGGGGGAAAAAGAAAAAAAATCGTGTCCAAGGCACCGAGGACGAGATGACCAAGCCATTTACCAAAAAGTACACAGAGTGTTGGAATAAGGTACACACCGTGTAGTCAGACCTCATGTACTGCATGTGTGCAATGGCCCATATCGAAATGTTGGTCACATATAAAAGTAAGTAAACTGTGTGTGGTATAATTACACATCTTGTAGATAAACCTCGGGTACTGCCTATGTTCAAAAACATGTTTCAAAAGGCTGGTTGCGTAGAAAATTAAGTATATGGCATGTGGAATAGTTACACACCATGTAGTCAGACCTTAGGTACTTCTCGTATTCAAAAGCCTATGTCAAAAGCTGGTCGCGTAGAAAAGTAAGCACACGTCATGTTGTATAGTTACTTGTCGTGTAGTCAGACCTCGGGTAAAGCCCATGTCATTGGCCGTGCCAGGCCGTGTGGTAGAGTACATGCACTTATACTTCACCCAGGGTCAGTGTATCCCCGGGAGATACTCCAAGTCTTCACGTAGCCACCTCTTCCAAACTGTTTGAAGAGTACATGAAGTGTCGCTAGGCCGTGTAATTGTTCACGTGTCCGTGTATTTCTTAGAATACACACCGAGTCTCATGAAGCCGCATCTTCCAATCTACATAGATAGTACATGCTGTGTGAACTGGGTCACATGCCATGAAATATGTATCTGACACCCGTAACCCTAACCATTGTACGCATGTAATACATGGCGTGTTCTTCAGAAGTACACACTGTCTATTCTAGAATTTTACAGAAATAACACTTCTAGCTAGCGTGTCTCCCGTGATGCATGTTCTTCATTCTATTGGTCTGATTTCCAGAAAACTACAGACTGTAGGTCGCCCTAATGTTCTGAAATCATTACCATCATTTTCAGTCCTCTGATAGGCTCTGAAGACAAATTATGATTCACCAACTAAAAGAACAGTCCTCCCGATCTGGTCTGATCTGTTTCCCACTATCTTCGTCAAACCTTTTCTATGTCATCATGATGTTGGGTTTCCAATTTGGGATTTTTTCATCGCACAACGAACCCGCAACGTACCATTGTTCTTCACCCAAGAAGAATAAAAAGAACACACCAGAATAAAAATACAGCGGAGGAATCAGGTCATGTTAGTTTAGCCTGGTCCCTCTACATTAGTTTGATAGCAAGCGGTTCAAGAGGAATTAAATCAACTTATGAGGAACAATAATAACACTGATCAAATCAAACACACCCCTACCTTTGTTCGTTGATCGTCAACGTTGGCGCGAGAAGGCGGATGTCGATTCTTTGTAGACAAACATGTCTTACATTGAAGGAGGTTCTGATGAATGAAGTCGAAGGCAATCCTCACCGGCATTATTCGTTGGAAAAATGTGTTCTTCATTCTTCGTTGGCGATAAATTTTCTCTCAAAAGCTCCTTCCTTCTATTCCAACCAACATAGTAGGTAGCCAAGGATATTAGATTATAAAATATATTAATTCGTTGGCATTAGAATTCAAAAAAAGGTGAATTAATTAAGTTGGCTCCACTTAATTAATTCTCGATTATTGAAAAAAAAATTAATGTGGAAGAGTGGTGGAAACACGATATGGGGAGATCAAGGGGTTTCTCCCCACTTAATGGGGAGTTCAAGAGGTTTCATCCTTGGGTGGTCCCAAACACAATTAATAAGAAGAGGAGGTTTAGATATTTGGTGGGACCCACCTCTATAACATCTCATGGGACGTTAAGGTGTGGTGGTCCCCACCTTTGACCTCCACTTGGTGGTTTTGAATAACTAATGAAAATAAATCCACAACTTTATTTTCATTTAATTCATTCATTAAAAACCTCAAAACTATATTTTTGTCTCGACCCACTATCATTGAGGTGAAAGTCTTCTTAAGCGAATATCGGTGCTGCGAGTTCAACGGTGCCATCGGTTTTCAATTCTGAGCACCAGTTCAAATGTTTAAAAAAACCCACTCTTACATTTACTGAACGTACCCAAACAAAACTTTTGAAATTAATTTCGGTCACATCCGGCCTCAGAATCATGGACCGTAAATTTTCGGGGACTCGTAACATTCCGAAGTATTTAACAAAAAAAATTCCACGGAAATTCGATGTATTTACAATTCAAGATGAATGTTTTTCCATTCCAGAATCCCTAGAAAAAATTATAATAGATCACATAATTCCATAAAAGGATTACAATTTTATTTCTTTGGTATTTGTACATTAACAAAAACAATTCTGTTTACAAGATATGATATTTCTAATAATCAATTAACCGTAATTCAAAAAAAATAATAATACAATAATTTCAGAAATTAAATTGTAATAATTAATGATCAAAACAAATCCTTCCAAAAAAATTAAATCCATGATTTTTTTTAAAATATTCCTAACTATTGATGAAATTGGAAAATAAGATGGATTTGATCAGATATTTTTCCAAGATAAAATTAACATTTATCTCAAAATAACATTACTCTCATATAAAGTCATATACAAAATAAGGTATATGTCTTATTCATATATTATCTAAAATATACTAATAATTTCCTTAAATAAAATAAATCACTAATAAAAAACATAAATATAATATATTTTTTCAAATTATAATTCATATTTCACAAGTTAAATAATAATTCATTTTAAACATAAGGTATATATATACCTCAACCCAATAATATCATTCTTGAAATATTATTAATCATCTAAAAATTACATCACATAAGACCTCAATAGGATACTCCAACACATTGAAAATATTAACATCCTTAAACATATAAAACCATTATTGTATTTGTAACTCATAATATAAACTCTCAATAAAACATATTAATCATCAAATTTGTCTACCCCCGTGATAATATTTTTTATAGACCCTAACATGTACTCTCTGATATAAGGGTAAAAAAATCATTACATTTATATATTTTATATCGATACATATGACCCAATTATTTCCACAAATAAGATTCAATAACAAAAATGTAATATCGGATCAATTACAACTAACATAACTTTATTGGTACATATTTTAGAATTAGTTCAAATTATTACAAAAAATCCCTCAGGACATCAAGAATGTATCTTTCCCAATAAAACTATTGTTTTGAATTTCTTTATTATATCTCCAAAATAACCCATAAAATTTATCAAGTATAAATCCTTTTATAGAATAAAATCATTTATCATCAATCTTTATAACCAGGGGAAATATTATGCATAAGAATAGTGAGATAAATTTCTCATAAAGGTTGAACAGAATGATTACTAGTAAATAATCATTAATGAGAATAAAATAATCATAAGGTTATGATTAAATTATCAAAGTGTATGAGAAAACATAAGTTAATTCATACAAATCAAGACCAAGTTCATCACTCATAAAAAAGGAATTAATCACGAAATAACTATATATACATACTAAATAATAATGGAAAACCCAATAATTATAAGAGAACATAAAAGAAAAATAACATTATTAAATTTTTTAGATCATTCAATTAGTCATTCAACATAACTAAACAACCATCATTCCATTAATAATATTATTAAACAATTGAAAGGAAATGAGTTCCATTAAAATATCTCTGTTTAAATCATAAAAAATCAGGATAATAAATGTGGATGGTATAATTACAAAATATCCCATATGGATGATATTAAAAATAAATGTTTTTTATGTGGATGAATTGAAATACCATTAAAATGTCATCAATTTTTTTTATGATAATACAATTTTAAATTTGAAGATCAATTTTAAAAATCAAATTCACAAAATAATATACAAACTAATTTAATTTATAAAAACTTTGAAAACATATAACTTTAGGTTATTATAAAATAATTTTTATCATAGTATGAAAATATATACGTGTCATATATGTCAAAAATACGCAATACTTTTGGAGGTGTTGTAAATTGAATCAAAAGGAACCCATTTTAAAAAATAATATTATTCCTTTCAAAAACACTTAAAACAAGGTCTAATATCATTAAAAATGTAATTAATAATAAATTTATGTTTTCAAATTAACATTTTTTAATTCAATAGAAAACATGTTTATCTAAGAACTTGATTATAAAGCTAAAGGAATGTACTAGAGCAGTATCACATAGAAAAATCACCATTGATGTTTCCTAAATTAATAAGGGATTAAATAGATATTACCAATGTTTACCCAATTAATAACAATAAAATAAAAAAGATATTTTTTTAATGATAATAATATCATAATATTTTCCCCAATTCATCATTCAAAATAAAAAAATCTCAAAAATAAATAGATATTATAAAAAAAATTCCGCTTTGGTAACTTTTAATTCAAGATTCATTAAAATAAAGAAAATTATATATATCGATTAGTGACATAAGTAAAATCAATTATTATTTCAAAATTATTTCATGATTAAGTACTTATACCACGAATGAAAATCACATTTAACATCATGAATCATATCTCAATAAAATTAGATTGAGACAGATATACTTATTAAAAATTTTGTATCAAGGAATTGAGAGTTAATCAATGGATCGAATATGTATAAAAATTAATATCCACAAAATAAAAAGTATAAATACAAAATAAAATTGTATATTGATAAATTCACACATAATCATGGCATTCCAAATTCATTGAAGTATAGTCAAAACCCAATGAATGTAAATTGTGTTATGGAACCCTTAGCCATTGATTAATGTTTGAGTTGAATCACAAATATTAAATAATTTAATTTTAAACTTTAAAATAAAGGAATTATTATGTATTTATGATATAAAATACAAAGGGAAATTATATACCGCATATGAATGAAAAAATGGCATAACATTAAAACATGAATCAATAAACCAACATCAAGAAGAAATTTCTTTCCTCAAGTCCATGTACTCAACAGATGTACTATAAATAATTTATAATATAATCATATACATATTTATATTTACTAACAAAATTTTATAGTATTCATAACTTAACCAAAAAAGAGATATTTAATTTATCTTTGAGAAATAGATAATTACTAAATTAGTAATCACCATGTATGATACTTTCAAAACGTTCAGTCTATAATTTCAAAACACCTTTAGTGTGTTGACCATGGTAAAATAGATCATTATTACATATAATTCATAATATTAATGAATAAATAATTATAATTCTTATATATAAATTTTTATTTTAAAATAAATCATTAAATATAGGTTTGATAACTAAACTAAATAACAATCATAAAGATGGTAAGACCTATATACGGATGAGTAATATTTCCATTCTCTACTAATCAATTTAGAAAGAAGTTAAGTTTTATTTTATAATTTTATAAGTATAATAATAAAAAATACCATTTTATTTTTATAATTACACTTATATATATAACACATGTGATTTATTGATGAAATAAATAACATTGCTCTTTAGAGATGGTAGTCCCCACGCAGGTATAAATGTTGTTACCATTTTATAGTGCATGTGATTTTAAGAAAATATAATACATTTAAAAATAATTATTTATATGTCATTTATATCACATATATACATTTAACCCATCATTATATCCTTCCATGAGAGGTGTTCATGGAAGATGAATTTCATTGGTCCACAAGGTTATATTCTGTCGTACGAATGAATGATGACTTCCATTCTAATTTGATAAAGGTTGTATATAGATATTGGTTATAGAAATAACATAATTAGATAAAATTATTTTTCATAAATTGATTTTATTATCTAATATTGGTTAGATACTATTTTAAGGTGGGAGAACAAGAAAATGAAAACGTATGGTTATGAACTATACATCTTCAATGGGGAACCTCCTTTACATTAAACCTTAATCCCTCTATAGTTGGTATTATGAAAAAAAATAAGGACGCTATAATATAAGGAAGGATTTTGGGAATGTATATGGGTATATATTAGCTCAGATAAATGTATTTTTACATTTCAATAAAATAGAAGAGGCTTTTACCTTTTATAAGAGTGGGGAGGGACTTGTTTGGAAATTCATAAATTATTAAATTAATACAAAAAATCCTTCATGTTAAAATGAATATGAATAGTTATTATTTGATAGAAATGTCAGTATTAGTTAAAAATATCAAATAAAATAAATTTCTATAATTTTAATATATGGTTTTTTCCTCATCTCTTTTATTTTAACTAATGTTAACAGTAATTGTCAATTAACGGGATAATAATGTTTTTACTCCTTAGCTATCAATGTCATTACTATAAAAGTAAAATATGTACTTAAGTGGACCATTGTGGATATTTATCGCCTTATCCAAGCACCATGGATGAATATAGTATTTTTACAATTTTTAAATCATTTAATAAAATTTTATTGATCATAAAATATAATTAATTTCAATTCTAGAACTATTCAAAAAAATTGACTCTAAAAACACCAACAAACATTTAAAATTCAATTATATGAATTTAAAACATCTTTAATAAGTTTATTTTGACTGAAGAAACATGTAAAATAATAATTCCTTCAAAATCATTTTTGTTTAATGTTTTTATAATAAATTATTTTATTGTTCAATTAATTTAACAAATACTACAGCGATAATGTCTAAGAGATTATATTAATTATCTCATAAAAATACAAATGAATTACCATGATAAATAAAAATAAAATATCTTTCAACTAACTATTTATAAATTAATTTTCCTTTTATTTTATCCCTTAAAAATTTAATGATAATAAAACAAAGAGAATGACCTTTTTTACATTTCATTACAAATATATTATGAAACAGAAAATCCTCATAAAATGTAAAAAAATTGTCATATATTCAATCATTGGATGATTATGGTTAATATATAATCAATTAATTTAATTATATTGAGTTTTAGGTTAGTTTTTTTTCTATATCATGTTTTTTAATCTTTAATTACAATATTTACCCTTAAGAATGTGACAAAGTTATACTAAGGTTAAATTAGTAAAGTTGAAAAATAAAATGGACCAATTTAACAGATATGGAAATAATATTTAGAAATATTGATTCCAAGTTTTAATATTAAAAATAAAAAAGTGATTTAATTTAAATTTATGATATACTACAAATACTTGATGAAAATTAGCTGTTCGAAAAAATTTGTTTTAATGATAAAAAAATTATTCTAATTTCACGTATAAAATTCATTACATGGGCTATAATTGTTTGGGTATTTTTATAAAAAAGGAAATTTGATAACCGATCCAAAATATAATATTACATCTTTGATACTTTTATTAAATATATAGTTTTCATCAAAAATTACTATTTTACACTATTTACATAAAATTATAACTTTTCATAAAATTCATAAAATTTAACTCTAAGATAATGTGATAAATTTTATAAATAATTCTTTTTTATCTAATAAATTTTACAAAATTTTCTAAAATTATTCATAATATGTGGTCACCAAAAATAAATTCTGATCAAAAAGTTTTTTTACATAGTAAAATGAATTTATGAAAAATTTAGTGCATGTTTAATAATAACTAAACTGTGATTTTTTACTTATAAAAACAATTTTATATATTTAGTAAAGTATTTATTTTTGTTTTTACCCACCAATTTAATGTCTTGGTTATATTTTCCTTACAATTATATCTCATTCTTCAGTTAGGCTCCATGTTGTGTCTTTTATATGCTATATAACATATTATTATTTTTAAATCATAGTATATTATAGCGTATATATGTGAAGAAAAAATTGAAGGTTCTTATGATGTAGTATCTAGAAAGTATAATATTTATTTTTCATTTTTACCTAATAAGCTAGAATATGAGTCACTTGATCTGTATTTAGATACACTCCAAGCGGCTTTCAATCCATTTTTTAGTCTTATCTATTTTATCACATGCTTCTTATTATACATAATATTTAGATATCTTTTTCTATATTTTCTTTACTCTTACATTCATAGCTGGTAATATCAATATATGAGTCATTATTATTACAATTTTCCCACAATTTTCTAATTTTATATAAATTATTTTGTAATTATACTTGTTAAGAAATTTCATCTTTTTATAAAACATCATCGAGCGTATAGATAACGAAGCCACATATTTTTCATTTTTTCATTATATTTATTTCCACATGTGCTTTCTGGTTTTAGAAATTCATTATCATTTGATTTTGGTGTTATAATGGAAAGAAATTTTCTTGGTTCGTCAACATCATTATTTACTTTTTTATCTAATTAAAAATTTAACAGCCTTCCAATTATCTCTTTTAGTGGTAGTTCAATTATATAAAATAACTCTAAAATTGAAACTGTATTACCTCTCCATCAATCATGTATACATATCAATATCATAATAACTTGATCTTTATCATGTATATTTTTTTTCTATTTTAATCAATGAATTTCTGATTCCATCGAAACTATGATACAAGTATAATATATATTCATCATGATTCATTTTAAATATAACCTAGTTAATTGACTATATAATAGAATAATATTTTAATACACAAATATTACATATATTTAAATGAATATTCCATAAATAATAATATTATCCACGCTAGAATAGTAAAAGTGTGTAGTATTTGATGATTAGTTATACAATATCTTTAATTTATGAATAAACTTCAACATCTCCCACAAAGATCATCTCACATAGTATTACACTTATAAATGTCATACTTAAAACATTATTCATCACATGTGGAACGAAAGATAATAAGGGGTGAGAAAAATTTCTTAATATGCCTAAATATTAAAGATATCAATCCCTGTTCATATGAAATCATAAAATATGAATAAGGTTATGTGATCATGAAAATAACTTATTAAGAGCATACCTAACATGTGATAGATCAAAAACATGATTTAGAGAATCATCATATTAATTTCACAAAAATTGAACCATAAGAGTGATAAATCATCCTAAATCCATCATTAACTATAACATTAGGTTCTAAAAGTGTGGTACCATCATAAATATAGAAAAAGAGTTCATATTTCAATGTTGAATACCAAGACCAAACACATAGTGCCACAAGACACACATGTTTCATATAATATATTAGGATACGTGTGGTTCCTATGGTATATCAGGACACATCTATTCCCCATAGTTGATCAGGACACACATATTTCCCATAGTGGATCAAGCATATCGACATGTTTCCATTTTTATCTCATGATATATAATGATTTACCCAATGAATTAAAGGGAGATATTTTTCCCACCCATCACATTATAAAAAGTGTTCTTATGTGTGAAATAGGATCATAAATCATTCATCATATCCAAACCCATAAAATTAAATGTGGTTCAAAAATATTTCAGAATAACATAACTCATGAAAATGAAATAGGATTCATAAAATTCATAACAACAAAAACATAAACTATTAAGATAAAGAATAATGATTTTACCCTTGGATCATATCCCTAGTAATGAATAAGTAACATCAACAATTATTGTCTTAGATTATAAATGATTTTTAAATCTAACTAGAAATAATTCCTCGCTAAAATTTCCATTCTATTTTGGGAAAAAAATTGTAGAGCCTCACAATTTCAAAGGAAAAAATTATTTATATAATAATAAAAAAATTTATTTAAATATTGAAATAAATAATTATTAGCGATCTCTCTAGAATTATCGCATGTTATATAATTTTTAAAATAATCCTTTCTTATTATTTTTAAAAAAAGATATAAATATTTATTTTAAACCATTAAAACAATTAAAATAAATGGGTAAAAATGAATTTAAACATTCATATATGAATAAAAAAATTCATTATTTTTTTTAGAAAACATAGATATGGAAGGGAAGTCTTCTTCACTAGAGATTTAATCATAAATAATCAAGAATAATGATGATATTGTGAAATATTCCCTTATACTGTTTAAATAGTTGAATCATGTGACATGTGAATGGGTGACACTTAAAAGACAATAAATATACTTATAATTAATAAATTAATAATAGAAAATTTCAATGGGGGTGTTATACATACATCATAAGATAATATATGTCCATAACATCAAAATCTGTCCAGATGAAATAAAATTGAGATGAAGTCCCTTAAAATTAACACATCATTGATGTGGTTGTTAATCAATTTAATTTATTTTTTATATCTAATATAAATAAACATAAACATGTTTAAATACAACATAAGGTAATAAAAAGTCATTTCATACTTAATATTAGTGTTACTTAATCAACAATGTAGGATTCTAAAAAAATAATACGACATTGAGTAATAAAATACCATTAATCAAGTATTTAATTCCTTTATTCATGTTAATACATTTTTTATAATTAATTAGGATTTATAATAAATTAATTAAAAAAATTTAATCTACAATAATATTTTTTACAAATTTATAAAATATTACCACCAATTTATTATTAATTTGTTATTAAAATCAATTTTCTGAGTCGTAATTACTCAGTTTTCCAATTATCTTTTGGATCAGTAGTCTTGGTCATTATAATTTGATCTTGATATAATAATTTTAATAAAATTAATCAATATATAAAAATAACATATAAAAATTATATACTTATTTGTAATCAATCAAGGAATATAGATATAGACAAATGAATTACACTCTTCATGGAGACAGAAGCATGTACATATGCATGGGAATTGAATTCATTTTTCTACTGAAAGAATGAAAGAAATGTATATAATAGTTCATATAAAATGAATAATTATAATATTATATATATAATATAAATTCATTAAACTGATCAAAATATCCATCTATAGTAGATAGTGATGAAAAATGATTTTTATCGCTATGTATAGACGGTAAGTCGTACGTACACACGAGCGATAATTTTACTTCTTGATTAATTGGAAAGAGGGATTATAGTGGTGTTTTCATAAAAAATTAATATTTATGATTCATTAGTTTATTAAAGTTATGATTTATTATCAAATTAATATATTTAAAGGAGGCAAGAATGAGTAGAAACGAAAGTAATCGGTTAGAGCGATTCCCTCTTCTTCGAAATTTCTCCTTTAGATATCCTATAAAGTGCTCCAGGGATTGTATTTTGACAAAAATATAAACTCTATATTGAGTATATATAAGTTTATAAGAAAACATTTCATGGTATGGTTGAGCTATTAGGTTTAGAGTTTTGTAAATATTTGAGGGAGGAGGTTCCCTTTTATTATTGAAGGGGAACTTTTGGAATTTTTCAAAAGATTTAATTATAATAAATTGATTTCTAATACAAGTATAACTAAATGAGAATGGATTATAATTTAAAACAATATATAGATGATATTATTCACTATATTAACAAATAAAATTATCAAGAAAACATTTAAATTTCTGAAAAAATATTTTATAATATCCCTAAAATTACATGGTCATATATTTTATTATATCATTAATTATCTAAAATTATATTTATATTAATTTTTTTAGTATCATTTATTTGATGTTTATATTAATTTTATAATTACGGCATTAAGGTTGTGCAATCATCTATGTTGGTTATTTAATTCCCAAAAAATTAAATAATTTACCATGATGAAGTTAGATATTTTAGATTTTAAAATACTTTTGAGAGTAGAATATATCATTTCGATAACCAACAATTAATATTTTTATATTTTTTCAGTCAACGAATGTGAAATATTTTTCATATCATTAATTAAATTATTATAAAGGTTGTAATCAAATCCAACTATCCCTCAAAATTCATAAATAAATATATATCACGAAACTATTTTTTTTGTTTAGAAAGTACTAAAATATTAATTCATAACCAGCTTTATTCTGTGTGGGTACATAACATATATTTAACAATAAAATGACATTTTTTCAGTTTCACTGATTTAAATAATATATATGTATTTTCATTGACGGTTGTACATTAATCAACTAAATTTCAAAATATTATTGTCTAGGGAAGAATTAAATTCATAAAATAGAAAATATTATGAAAATTTATGGTCTTATTATTTATTTTTAATCCACATTAACCGCTTTTAAAATTTACTAATGTAATGAATTTTACCACAGTTATTATTCGTATAAAAAAATAAGTGATATTTAATTACAAAATATTAAAAACCTAATTATAAAAATTGAATATATTTTAAAAAATTTTAAAATGTTGATAGAGTATTATTTTACATAAAATCAAATCAAAAAAACTCAAAAAGAAATAATGTTTTATAAAAATACCCTTTTAAAACATAAATTGATTCTACACTATATTGAAGTATAAAATCTACATGAAAATAATTATTATGATAAATATATTTTAAATAATTAAAATTTAAGCAATACTAAAACACAATTTAATATTGTTCTATTATTTGAGGAAAAACAGTTTTCTATAAAAATCAATATTTTATTTAATATTCCTTGAAATATAAATGATTTCATAAAATGATCAAAAAATCATTTCAAAATAATTTTATATTTTTAATTCCATAAAGAAATTTATTTTTTCAGTTAAATTTTCTATAATATCTAATAATTAAAATAAGAAAACCCCATTTTTGAAAAAAATATTTTTGAAGAATAAAATGAAATTACCAAATAAATGTGCCATCATTTTGTTAGAACATATTAATACATTCTTATTAACTTTTATAATTGTAAAATTAATTAATTATTTTTATTCATCATGGAAATTTAATTGACATGTTATAATATCAGTATAATATTTTAATTAAACAAATTGGTTTTTCTATATGTGAGTTTATGTGGAACCCAAGATATAAAATATATCATATGATTTAAAAATTTATTTCAAAAAACTATTATGGTGTGACATTTCACACCCCCACCCCAAAGATGAATTTTTCCTTTTAACTTGATCTAGATTATAAAATTCTTACCATTTCATAATTTCTTCATAGTAAACCCACAACACACAAATAAATATTCATAATTCCCTTGAAAAGGAAATATTGAAAATGTAAAGGTTCCTGGACTTAATTTGTAAACATGATTCCACATTCAGAAAACATCGAAGGGGAATTAATAGTTTATTTTAAAGGGAAAACTAATCCCTAATAAGTAATAGAATGTTACAAAGAACCAGATTAGTAAAATTTTAATGACCCAAAACCCATTGACCAATAGGTCTAAAAAAGTTGATTTATATCATTAAAAATGATGATAATTGGATTAACGTTTATTTCCAAATCCTTTTATAAGATATACATTCATGATTTTATTTCATAAGTACAATCTCACTCATTGTATTTTCATTGGACAATTTCCACATCATCACATACCCCAATGAAATAATGATGAAATTGTAGTTTTAGAAGAACCGGTGGATCATATGATCCATAGTGGGATGATAAGTCATTCATTATTACTCTAGCATTATTTATAAAAAAATAGTTACCTTAGGTTATAAAATATACATAAATATCTAAAATATCATCCAAAAATAAACATATAAAAATTAATAAATGTTTTACCTAATTATCCTTCAAAATATTAAAACCCAAAACATTCCAAACAAAGTTACTAAATTTAGAAAATATGTTTATCAATAATCCCTCAAACAAATTGGTGTAGTTCCTTATTATTACACACCAAAAAATTGAATCCCTTTATAAATTATTATCTATGAACATGATTATATCCTAAATTACTATAAAACTATGGTGAAAATATTCTTTCTTTCAAAAATTACATCTTTCCTCGCTACTTTAGTCCCAAAATTATATAAACTCAATATGTGAAATAATAAATTATCATACCATTATATTAAATATTAGTTACAAGGTCATCAATACTATTCTATTTATTTTATCTCCATAAAATTTATATTTTGTTCAATTATTGTGCCAATATCACTAAAATTTTAAGTGTTATTATACATGTAATTATATGTTCTCTAGATCAATAAACATATTACCTTAATCACTTTTCAAGGTTAATAATACCATTGAATATATTCTTTCAAATCCTTAATGAAAAAATAAGGATGAACAATGATTAAATGTTTCGTTTTTCCATAAAAACATAAATGTACTTATATAATATTATTCATGAATTCTAAAATATAAACATCCAATAATTACACTACCTTTTAAAACAATTAACCAAGAATAAACATATTATTCCTAATAACCTCTTTCATATCATATATCATTTGTGATATATTCATCTTAAAAAATGTAAACCTTACATTAAAATTTTTATTGATTCCCTTCATGAGATTTCCCCATAGGGAATTAATTTCCATAATTCTCCCACATTCCATATTTAAAATAATTAACTATCGACGATTCTTTAGGAATACCATTATACTCTACCATTTCATTAATAGGACCGTTCACTTTTTCTATTCAATTATATTATTTATTTACTTTATTTCCACACACAAAGCATCTTCCAGTTCCTTTGAAACAATCCCATTTATGTCTCTTCCAACATTCATTACTTTGGGGAAATTGAACTTTCTTTCTTTTGTGGATACTAGGAAACTACATCATTGTTTTATTTAATGAGTCAGTAAACTCACCATATTTGAGATCATTGACCATATTTTGTGATGTTGTATTTATCATAATAAAAATTTATCACATTATGACTCCTAATTCATTTAGTTTCTTATGAGTACGGTCATTACATTTTCTCTCACATTCAACATTAACATGAATCTCGTGGCTTCCATCTATTATCTAAAACCTATAAATCATATTATAAGCAATGATAATCATATTGGGAATCCACATTAACATGGGAAATTATTTATAAATAATTAAACCTTATGTTTAATCTATTACTTTATGTTTAACCTATAATATTAAAAATAATTACTGAATATTTTGTATTTCTTCTTATACTTTGACATATACCTTGGGTTTTCATAAAATATTTCAAACCCTAATCTCAAATGATTGACTAAACCATTCTCTATAACCAACTACAATGGACCATAATTTTCAAAATAAAAAATTAAATCTATTTATATGAATATTTAATACCCGATCATGTGAAATAATAATATAATAACATTTTTATTTAATGATTAACATAACATATGATTTATATATCTATGATTTCATAGATGATTAACATGATTAATGGTGTAAACATTGTCATTTTTGAAAACATGGACCGTAAGAGGTTGAAATCATCAGAAATAAATCATGAACCATAATCTAAAGGCATAAAGGTGTGGAAACATCATAAATATATATAAAAAATAAATATTTCAAATTTAACCACCAGAACCATCAACATAGTGGATTAAGACAAACCTGTTTTCTATAGTAGATCAGGACACTCATGTCTTCATTCTAGATAAATCCAATCTAATTGATTCCCATTATTATCTCATTAGATATAAAGCATTACACCAATGAATGTATGGATATATATGTTAAAACCACAAAAAATTAATAAGAATTTTCTTGTTTTTTATACATTCTAAAATTATTCACCATATTATAAACCATAACATGGGTTTCATGAACAATAATCATAATATAACGTGTATAAATGTAAAGAGATTTATAAACATAATTCTATGATAAACATAAATAATGTAGTGAATAAATATAGATGTTATACATGTATAATATATATAGTAAATCATATGTAACAACAAATAATTTTTTCATGGATGGAAATATTTTTTGATTCATCAGATGAAATAATTCTTGATAAACATATCCTTTCCATTTTGAAAAATAACAAGAGTCTCTATGATGCTAGGATAATATATATAACGTATCCTTTCCATTTTTTCATGTATAATATTTTTGGTATATTTTTTTATAGACTTGGAAATATAGAAGAAATTTTTTTATTGGAAAAATAACATGGAATGATTTTATAAGAATATTCAAATAATTAAGGCTCTATGATGCTAGGATGAGTCTCTCATTTCATATAAGATAAAAAAATTCCTTCCATATTTTACATGGAAAATTCACAAAGTATCTTTTCTGGAAAATGATACAAATATTCTATTAAAAACAGTTTTTTAAAAAGTAAACAGAAGGTAAAATGTTGTTTAAATTTTATTTTTGGATATTAAAAAACAATTGAAACCATTTTTATTAATAATGGACAAAG
This sequence comes from Viscum album, assembly GCA_963277665.1. Lineage (NCBI taxonomy): Eukaryota > Viridiplantae > Streptophyta > Magnoliopsida > Santalales > Viscaceae > Viscum > Viscum album. Next base: position 302,770,664 of record OY728141.1, on the reverse strand, counting down.
AAAATAAATATTCCCAACAAGGGACTAATTTATAATCAATCTAAAATATAAATTAGATTGTGAAATAAACAATTACCACTTTGTAATCATTTGAATAATATACAACATGAATGAATAACATTTAAAAAACATTGAATATATTAGAATAGATATTTTCAGGATATAAAATTTCAAAATTTGAGTTATATATAGCTCATAAAATAATATAGGTTCGTAATATTAAAATATTACGGAATAGATGAAAATTGGGATGAAGTCCCCTATAATGTTCATATCATTGATATAAGTGTCAAAAAAATGAATTTATCTTTTTTATACATTGTAAATCAATATAGAAAGTAGAAAAACAATATAACATAATAAAAAATTAATTTAAACATAATCTTATCATGACATAATCAGTGGAGTAGTTTTTTATCCCGAAGAATTGAAATTGATTAATGAAATCCTTTACCTCCAGTCTTTCCTTTCTTAATTATCATTAAAAAACCCAGTGTAAAAAATATTTATTCTATATAAATATTTTAAATAACCATAATTGTTTCATTAAATTCATTATTTATTTATAACATATTATAACTCAATTATTAAAAAAAATTACAAACACTTTTCTGTGTAATAATTGTTTCCTCTTCCAATCATGTTTCAGTTCAACAGCCCAGGTACTTATTATTTTTTGATGGTATAATAATTTATAGATTTTTAATCCTGGTGTAAAAATTGTATATTATTATTATATAACTATTTATAATCATCTATAATAAATTAGAGATTGAAAAATGAATCACTCTATTGATAGAGACCGCATTTCTACGTACACTGGAACATTATTTTCAATTTTCAATTAATATAATCAAATAACTGGAAATAATTACTCACATTTAAAGAAACATTATTATACCATATATATCATATATATCCACTAAACCCATTATAATAACTATTTTTAAAATATGGTGATGAAAAATGAATTTTAAACGTGGAGACACTAAGCCATAGCTATAAACAGGTGATACTATAACTTCATTGTTTGAGGATAAATATGGTTTATAATAAATTATTAATAACAAAAAACTAGAATATTTAAAACATTTAATTTCTTGTTTTTTGATAAAAATCATAGATTTATAGTTTGTAAAAGTAGTACAAGAAGATTGTGATCGATGAGATCGATTACTGCTTTGTCGAAACGTCTCATTTAGATCTCCACTAATGTTCTCTAGGGTTAGTCCATTACGAAACCCACTAACTCATATATTTTTATATAGAACTTTAGAAGAGAAATTGGTGGGAAATGATAGATATATAAGGCTCAATTATATATTGTTTATTAATAAACGGATTTAACATCATCAACAAATATATTTTAGAAATGTTTTTCTGTTATTTTATACCACATAATTTTTATTAACCCTTAGTTAATATATTTTATCATTAACTTTGGTGAAAAAAATTCAATTCTAAGAGTTTTGAATTTTTAATTATATGGTGTTAATTAAAACATAAATGGAAACATAATAATTTTTAATTCCATATTAAAATAAATTATGTTTTTACGATTTTTAAGATTTTTAAGTAATTTAATAATATATTATTCCAAGAAAATAACATTATTTCCAATTTTGATACAATTTTCTACATTGAATTTCAAAAATATCACGAAAACAAGTTAGATTTGAACAAATTATTTTATTTTAAGACTAAAATTTTATTTTCATTTTAAAAGTTATTTGATCAAATTAATTATCTGCATTACTATTTTATTTATTATTTTTGAAATCATTTATTTGATTTTCCCAATAATTTAATAATTAATGCATCCGTATTTTTTAAGAATTTTGGGTAGTTATATAATTACAAAAATTATAAATAAATTACCATTATGAAGATAAATATTTTATATTATAAAATACTCTTTATAATAAAATATACCTTATGTATAACACCATATTAAAACTATTATAGTTATTAAAATCATAATTGTGACATATTTTATTTCTCATTAAATAAAATTTTATAATGTTCATAATATAATCTAAATGGCACCAAAATCCATTAATAAATTTATATCATTAGAAAATGTTTGTTAAGTAAAAAATGGATAATTATATTTTCTTAGACACTACATTTTTCCCTTGTGGACAGAAAATATATATATTTAAGGAAAAAAAATGATTTTTTATGAATTTCATTCCTTTAAACAATATATATGTCAATTTTTGTAAATGTGTCCTTTAAACAATTCAATTTATAATTTTATGTGTAAGTGTTCGAATTCAATATGTCCAATAATAAAAATGATGAAGAATTATTTCCTTATCACGAATTTTTTATCAAAAAAATTGTTTTTTCCTTTACCAAGGAAATAAATTTTACCATAGTTAATATTCATATTCACTATAACAATATGATTTTAAATATAAAATTTGAAACTCCTAATAATAAAATTAGATTCTTTTTTCGATATTCAAATTAGAGAAACTGTATTAGTTAATTTAAAATTAAATTAAGAAAATGTATAAATAACTATTTTTCCAAAAAATTTCCATTTTAAACAATAATTGATTTCATTATATAGTGAGGTATATAATATAAATACATAATTATAAAAATAATTTATAAAAATGAAATAATATGATTTTAAAACAAATAAAATACATAATTTTACCTTGTTTAAACATTAAAAGAAAATATATTATTCAATAAAAATAATAATTTTTTACTATTACATGAAAAATAATTTTTTTCAATAAAACACTATAAAATAAAATTTTAAGATAATTTTAGAATTACTATATGATAAATGAAATTAAATATTTCGAATAAAATTTCTCTTACTTCTTGTAATAAATATAACAAAAACTCATTTTTGAAAAAAAAACATATGTTTCAAGAATAAAATGACTTTTTAGAGAAATATGTGATCGTTTCCTAATGCCATAATAATATATTCACATTGGTTTGAAAATTTATACCATATATTAATTTTTCATATTCATTCATTCTGATTCAATGGAAAGGTTATAATAAAAATATAATATTTAAAAAAAATTGGTTATTTTAATATTTTTTGTTTGTGAAACATAAGCTATAAAAAAATAAAATTACATAAATACATATTTATGAAAACCTAGGGTTATTATATTTTATGTATTTAGTATCAATATTATAATAGTAAATATCCTTTCATGATACACAGAAATGGTATCACAAATTTAATGAGTTATATCATAAGAATATATCGTATGAAATTCATCCTCTTCTAAAGAACAAAATAAATATTCAAGGATATTAAATTTATATTAGAGAAAAATTATTTAGATAATCCCAGTATATTATAAATGCTTTAATTTTTTCATTTTCATCCTCAATAGATACCCTAATGTGAGAACCCATTCTACAAAGAAGAATTTTCAGTTTTATTTTCCAATATGAGTAATTATGAATATTAAAATAAGGAGGATTGTTTGTAACTTAACGTTCAAACATATAATCCACTATAAATAAATTAGATAAAAAAAATATACTACTGAAAATGTTATCATTATCCAATTAAGAAAAAGATAAATGAGAAAAGGTCATCTAATTCCAAATATTGGTCAAAGTGGAAAAATCAATAGGCTGGTTAAATTATGTTTCTGGTTTGAATATATATTTGAAAAAAATTAAAATAATAATCTCATAGTTTATAAAAAACTAGTAAATGAAAATAATTGAATTTTATAATATAATGTATTGGAAATATTTATAAAAGGATCAATCGCATCCCAGAAAAAAAATCACATTCTATTTTGAAAAAAATATATTTACAAAAAAAGTGTATATATATCATTGATTATATCCAACTAGTAGAGTATTGTCATTGATAATTTTTTAAGGAATTAGTTGGTTTTCAAAAAAAAGTATGAAATAAAAATATTAACCCATAACGGAAGTAAATACAACATGTATAGTCTCCACCTAAGACCTAATCCTAATCACATAAAAGTCAACCACTTCCATTATATTTTTTAAAATAATAAAATTATCCAGAACGTAAATTAATATTTATAGTTACAATTGTACACAAGTTATTCCCAGATTCACACATCCTCTTATATAGTTAATCATTGGATAACATGTGTAAAAATAATAATTACATGTATCTAAAACTCTCAAATTCAATGTAGTAACACGCTCTATAAAATATAGATATTAATATAAACATAAACCATAATTAATATTAAAAGAGAGAGAACATTTACTGGATTTTAAAGAGTTTAAATCCACTCCCTCTTGTTTCCTTAAATTGATCAATCATCTTAAAATATATATTTATAAAATATTCAAATGAGTATTTCACGTATTGTTTAAAATAGAGCATTTTATAGTGAAGTAGTTAGTGTGATCATTCGTTCAACATAGTTTTTCTATGATTTTTTCAATTAGTGGAACTAATTTTTTATGAGAGATCATTTTTTATTAACAATTAGAGAATATGGGAAAATTAATCCTCATATCATCAGACTGATGCTCAATACTTTGAATCCAAGACTCTTCCAAAAATATCAGAATATGACTAGTGCAATGTTATATATTCTTTGTTTATTAAGTGAGACATGTTAATATAGATTTCTCTTAAGAACTATCTCTCTATATTATATTCAATTAATCATGAAGTCAATTGATCTTATGGAACCTGACACAATCAATTTATTATGCATACTTTACATGGTCACCAAACAACCACTCAATTACTTGATTATTTTAATCCATATTTTCTTGGTTTAAGTTCAATAAATCACATAGAATCATTGTTGATTCACATGATCATTTGAAGTCATCATGTGTTAGTTATAATCCTTTGTTCAGTTACATGGACACTCTATAAGGTAAAATCATTATACATGTTGTCCTTTCAGGACATAGGGAAGATTTTCTCATCTAAAACTTAGATATTTTTTTATATAGTAACTTAAACATCAACGTGTCTTCCCCTCTCTATGTTTACTCCAATACTTATCTATTTTTCATTTATTTGAAAAAAAATTATATCCAAAAAATAAAAAATTATAATAATATAAGAAATTTTATATGTAAACATTTAAATAGTTCGATTTTGGATTAATCTAATAAGAAAAAACACCTATATAATAGTACCCATTTCCATGTGTGATAATTTCCCCAATACTCCCAAAATTATTTTTTCACATTATGTCTTTAACATGTCCCATTAAAATATTAAAAAATTTAACCTTTATAAAAATAATTCAGTTTGCATCAATATTTACAACCTCCAGAAATGGGAAAATACGAATTCGGAGCTCAAATTTGCACTAAGGGTAAACATAAGCATTAAAATTGAATTTCATCAGTGAGGATAAGATTATAATTATGGTATAATTACATAATAAAAGTCTATAAGTATTATATAATAGATATCATACCGATAAAATAGGGATCTAAAATAATGATAAATCAAAAAATCATTAAAATAAGGAAATAGTCATATAATTAAAGTGTCATGAGCCATGGGAAACAAAATAATTTTGGAAAAGAATCCACTAGAACTAAGAGAACCCATTTGGAAACTATGTAGGTATCTTAAAACAGCAATCATTCGTCTTGTAATATCTTAATGGGATAATTTTCTTACCTCTTATGAGTATCCTCTATTCAATAAACACCTTATTCTCTTAGGATTAACTTACAATCAAATCATTATGTCTTCTATTTAGACTAACTTCCATCCAATTCAATCCATCTCAATACCATAATATTTTGAGAGATGGAAAGTGGACCTAAATATCATATACCATATTGAATCACATTAATCATGAAATTATATTGATATATAACAAAATACCTTTAAATTAAAATTTAAAAAATTTCTTGGAAAATATTGGAAACACCTGTTTCTTTTGATACCTTTTAAAACTAAAATTTTTCAAAATACAAATAAATGTAATTTATTTAAAAATAAATAATGAGACATGTAAATAAATCGTAAAAAATATAATATTTAGGATATTGATGGAATATTATCTTATTAGAAAAGTAAAAAATATACTTTATTTATATATATTTTAAATAGGGGAAAAGTGACCCAGGTGGAAATCATTATGAAATTTCATGTTTGAAACCATTAAAAATAATCTCAAATATCACATGTGATAACTTTGGTAAGTCATGTATTTTAATATAAGATCATTTTTGAAATAATATATAGAACATGGGGGATGAGTTTGGTAAACAATATTTATAACATATAAAGAAAAGATAAAAAAATCATTTCATTTTAAAAAATAAGGCTTAGAGATCAAGAATCTAATACAGAACATAAAATTACATATGAATTAAAAAATTCATAATATTATATTTTTAGAGTCATTATATGAATAATATATGATAATATAGGTGCATCAATCTAAACAAGTCTCAAAAACAAAGATTGGGATGAGAAACACTTGATACTTGGGAATTGGTTGAATCAAAATCCATTTAATGAAGGAAATTAACACAGTAATTTAAAAAAATCCATTAAATAATATGGTCATTTATGACTTTTGTGTGATATTTAAACAGTAAAGAAAAATAATTTATTCAAAACATGAATTATTTCTCAATAAATATTATTTGAGACTACAAAACCCCTATCAAATTTTATATTATTTGAATCAATATCTCATGAAATGGTTAACAAAAAAATAGATTAAAAAGTAATTTTCAATGATTTATTCATGATATTATATCACAATAATAATACCTTATACCTTATAAAATGATTTATGTGCATAATTCAAATATGTCCCAAAGAAACAATATTGAAATAATGCATACTATAGTAGTATCATTGAAGTGATAATTAATGTATGAAGTGGGTATGTGTAAATATTATGAAAAAGCTATAAATATGTTAAATATATATATCACAACAAAATAATAGTTCATCCAAAATATAATCATGGAATAACATAGTCAATAATGTTCAATTATAACCCAATGTGTATAAATTGATTTACAAAACCCTGTTAAATAGATTTTAGACAATCTATGTACATCCATTACATTTATGTATAAATAAATTTTAATGATTATTTTCGGGTTTAAAAAGTAAATATATGTTAATTAAATTATCATTATACCATTTATAACTGTTATTATAATGATAAATCAACTTATTTAATCATTTATGTCCACATTGTGTGTTTTGAGGACATCCAATTAAAAATTAAAGAAATAAATATTTAGTAAGTTTAAAATGGTTAAAGGCGTCATTCTAACATCATATTAAAAATAATAATCATGATATTATTTATATTTTTAAATATAAAATACTATTTTATAATATCCATTGAATGGAGTATGGAAAAAAAATGAATTACATTTCTTTGTGAAGGTTGTATTCAACTTTTACGCATGGGTAACTTTGTAATTTCTTAATGCAAGGAAGAATAATTTGGTATGTAATATCATAAATACCTATAATCTATATTATATCATAGATATCATATATTATTAATGAATCCATTCAAATACCCATATATATACATTTTTTATAAAAAAAACATATCATTTTATGGATGTGGTAGTCCACATGTATACAAGAACAATGATTGTAATCCAATGGGATGGAAGAGGAGAGGTAAGACCGGGTTTTGTTAACATAATAACATAAAAATTTATTTTAAAAACTTTTGAAATTATTTTATAATGATTGGGATACAATCAAAGAAGGAAAAGGGATAATAAATATTAAAAAAATTGATTGAAACTTGTACCTCCTCTTTCAAGAACTCCTTTGGAATTCATCATAAGTACCCTAGGGAAGGACTTTTGAAGGGACATAAACCTATAGAACTTGGATAATGTTATTGAGAAGAACGTTTTTCTAGGTTTAGTTGAGCTATGTATCTCATGGTTTTTTGAATAACAAATGAGTGATGATGTCATTTTTCAGTGAAGGAAACCACCAACACAGAATTAATTAAAATATTAAAAAAAAATAGCTATTTATCCAGTTAAGGAGGTTCATAGGTGATAATATTTACAAGAGACAATAATATATTGTTAAAATCATTTCATCCAAAAACATATTTTTATATATTTATCTATAATTTAAAACATAATTTGCGGGATTAACCACTTGGTAATAAAATTTTATCCTTAACCATTATAACATGTATTAAATACAACAGGGTTCTACAATTACAACTAAAGTATCAATTTGAACAAAAATGGTCCAGTTATATAATTTTAGGTCATATCCCTTCCCCATTTTTCTCTTTAATTTTTTATATATTTAAAAATTTAATAATATATTAATTAAAATGAAATAAAATTAAAGAAAATTTAATACTTATAAAAAATTTATAATATAAGGAAACTATTAATGGTATTTAATTAATATGAAAAAACTTTAAACATAAACTATATATAATATTTAACAACACAATTGTATTTTCTCTATAATTCTCTTAAAAAATATTAATTGTGATATTTCTAAAACCATTTACTTTATTTTTCTACAGCTCTTAGAAGCACTGTGGTAGAATTATGTAAGAATTTATGTTAATTATAAAATAACTAAAAATTAAAACAAATATAATTTAAAAATATAATTTCATATTCATTCATGAAAACACTCTATACCTATATGGACATATAAGATAAATTAAAAAAATAAAGTGACACTCTAGATTTTTTTTCACCGAAACATATATAATTGAATTTACCATACATAAATTACACCAAAAAATTATATTCTATAATATATGAAGTGGTGGTAAAAATAAACTCTTAAAATTGAGTTGAATTCTGTTTTAGGTATATTTTAAAATTCTTATCAAATTATATTTAAAAATTATTTCTCAATTTACCCTTAATGAGATGATAAAAACTTACCCTAGTTACTATTCATAATGAACAAAATAAATATCACTAGTTTAAAAATTTTAACCTACCAAATATATAATAAATTAAGAAATATTAATATTATAAAATATTAAGAATTCAATTTTTATATAAATTTTTAAAAGGACAAAAACTGTTTTTAAGAACATGTGTTTTTATGCCCTGAACATTTTTACACCAAAATCTAGTATAAATTTGATTCTAAGATAATTCATTAAATAATATTTAAATAAATTATAACTAATTTAAGTTAATATAGTATTTAAAATATATTAAAATATTTTAAGGAAAATAAATGAATTTTTTTAAAAAAAATATAGATATTCTCCACTATTCATTTATAATCAATCCATTACAAAACAAATCCCCAAATATCCCACAGAGATAATCTTCATATGGTGATTTAAATAATGGTATAATTTTCATAAAATATAAATTTTAAATGGGGAAAATAACATATAATATTCCTTGAAAAAAAACCTATCTTATAAAAACCCATATTTTTAGGAATAAAACAACTTTACAGAAAATTGAGTGGTTATTAACTAAGAATTAATCAATGAATTTTGTTTAGAATTTCAATTATATATATATATATGATAATTCATAATCACATATTAATATTCTTTAATTGAATTACTAGGTTGAAATGATTATATTTTAATAATAATATTTCATCTTTTGTTTAGGCTCTATGTAGGGTGTCATATGTTATATTAAACTTTATGTTCTTTTAAAATCTTAGGATGTTACAATAGGAAATATAGGGTCTATATATATTGAATTTTTAATCAATAAGAAATATGATATGGGATCTCCTACTGTGGGAAGCATCACGTCAGTCGTAGGTAAGCCACTCTATCATTAGAAAGAATGTGGGTTCCTGATACCAGCTGGGTATTTCTCATGATATCAATTGGATTCCAGTGTGTGAAGAAATAAATTCCATATATATTTTTCAATATATCCTATATACTACATTATTTATTATTCTTAATTATATTTTAATGTAAGAGTCCTTCTGAAAATCAATTTCATGTAATGTGTAGTTTTCTCATATTTTTTGTATCAGTTCCCACATACAATATGATGGTTAGTTTCAACGGTTTTTTTATCAAACCGTTGAATTACATAGAGAGAAAAATTATAAAATAGTTGGTAATATTATACAACCAAAATGGATCACCATTATCATATTTTTTTAGCATATCAGCAATCTAAGCCATGAACTTTTATATAAGTCATCTAAAGTATGTATACCTATTGTTCATTTTATATGGGAATAGTGAGTTAAAAACTAATTTAGGAACATCATTAATAATAAAATAATAATTTTTGAAGGGTTATAGAGGGAATTTTGAGAATATTTTTTTGTTTTAGGGACATTTACATGGGTATAGAATTCATATAATTTCATATTGGAATCAGAACTAAGTTTAAATAATAAGAATTTAGTTGGTAATCCGAAATAAATTTAATAAATACAATGGATGTGGGGAATCAAGGTGGAGCTAGATAAATAAGGCCTTAACAATGACATAATAGGTGTGATGTGTGTATTATGTTCACGAATGAATGATCATGGACTCTAGGTGGTTAATCTTAAAGATTAAATGTTTTATTGTGAGGAGATTTTTTGATATTGATGCTACATAGAGGCCTATTCTGTTTTAATTTCATTGACCATTAATCAATCCTACCAAATTGGGTATGTTTTGGGGGTATGATTGGTACTGGGAGAGATCCATTGGCCTAGTTTTAAGATTAATGATGGCGTCAAGGTACTATAGTAAAATCAATTTTCTATTATAGGGCTACTGGAAAGCCGGTAAGAATAAAACTAGCCTTGCATGTGTGCTCAACACATCAGAAAGTTGGTAGACTCTGTTTTGTTTTCAAAAAAAATGGGGATGTTTTGGTATTTTTTAACCTTTCTCTTTTAGATTCACTACAATATTTTCTCCCTTTATGTGGTCTATTAGTATCCCTATACATCCCCCACCTTATTCTCTTATTATATTCTTCAATATCCCTTAATCCTACGTTGTTTATGTTTCTATTTTTTGTGATCAAGATCTAGCGGTATGGTTACAAGTCATATTTCCACTTTTACATAATTTTTTCACTATTAAAGGAGTCATCCCATGTTTTTATAATATAACCTATTTTTATGGATTTCAATTTCTATCTAAATTTCTTTTATTTTAGTAAAAATTAAAAATAGCTATAAGATTTGTGGTCTCTTATAAGGATATAATTACATGTCCTTAATTATTACCCATAATATATCTAATAATTTATGTATGAATGTTGTGTGGTCTCACTAGTTCCCAGAGAGGAGACCTTAGAATGTTACTTACTGTGTCACTTATAATAATATAATAATTTTATTCCCTATATAATATGTTACTAACATATAAAGATGGTTCTCCTAGGGATACATCCCAACTTGAAAGAGCTCTTGATTTTGGTTAAATTGAGAGAAAATTATAATGGACATGCGAAACAAAAATTTACATGGAACACCAAATATGGAAGATTGGAAATAATTGACCTGAAATTGGTATGTGGAAATTATGTAGTAATGTGGTATTTTTGTATTTATGTGTCCTATATAATTGATTATTGGTAACAATTTAATATTAAATGATAATGTGTGTTCATAAATGGTTATTCAATAATAAAAAAAGTGTCCTTGTAAATTATATAGGTGAATTATAGTTTCTGGTAAGGATTTATAAATTAGTAAATTTTGAATAGGTCTTTTCATGTGAGATAATTCATGTAATGTAATTGGAAATTATAATATTTTCTGGACATGATTGTTACACCTCTAATGGAGAATGGAAAAATCATGAAATTTACTTTATAATGGTATTACATAAATTATGGCTACTAATGAGTTAAATGAACTTTTTTAAAAATATTTATTATGAATTGAAATATATAATTATGTAATGGTAAAGGAAAAATTCATGACGTAGTCTTAAATAACTGAATGAAAAGGGGCATTTTTGGGTGTTCCATGATAACTATAATGTCACTAACATTAAGTTAGTATCCAATAACTATGAGGAAACCCCTTTTATATATTCATTAATGAATAATAAAATACCCATTTTTGATGGTCTATCATTACATTGAATACACCGATTTTAGGAGGTTCGTTATAACAATGAATGCATCCATTTTTTATTCATGAAAATTATGAGAACACCTATTTTTGGGTGTTCTGTGATATCTATAATAATACCCAATGTTGGGAGGCCCATGAAAACTAAAAAATACCTATTTCATTTGGTTCATTTTAACTATGAAAATATCCATAATTGGAAGGTATTTTATGTCTATGGAAAACATCTGAAAGAGTGGTTTTGATACTATGGTTTTCACTATCCCCACAAGATACTCTAACACACCCTATCACTATGGTTATTTTCATAGTTATAATGAACCAAATGAAATAGGTGTTTTTTAGTTTTCATGGGCCTCCCAACATTGGGTATGATAGATGAGGGAATCATAATTAATGATCAATGTTTGGATTTTCCAATCATATATATCTCTAAGGAGCTATAGTATTGGTGCTTATTTTTATATTCTTTATTTATATACATTAACACATTTATATTTATAGCTCTTTAGGATACACATTTATTCTTAACAGTTATATTTAGTGTAAAAGATTATGATGGCCTACAAATTTGTAATCTCATCCAGGTCGTTCCTCCTTGATTCATGGGTACCTATGTACATTTCCCTATTTATTTCGGGTATATGCTGGGAGAAAGGCCATTGCAAGATGATGTTTTGATTCCTAGGGTGGATTATATGTTAATGTTTTTACTAAAGACGTGGGACTTGTTTGGGATCATCTTTTAGAACTTTTTTTCTTATTAGTTACCTTAATGTATAATATTCCCAAGGGGATTCTATCAATCTATTTATGGCATCTTAATTTAATTATCATATATGATAAAATATTTATTTTACCTACAAATTTCTTATTGTGAAATTTATATGGGATGTTTTATTCCATTTATATTATATCAATTATAATTAACACCAAAAATGTGGTCATAGTGTACCCACTACCACCTTACACCCTTGCCGTTAGTCAGAAAAATATAGTATAAGAAGAGGTAAACCCAAGGTTAAATGGTGACACTGTTCTAGGAAAATATTTAAAAGCCTTCTGTTTTGAGAAGTTATAAATAATTTTTTTGTTTATTTTATTTTCAAATAAAAAAATATTTTATAAATAAAGAGGATATATTTTATTCTATTACATAATAGATGTATAAAATTAAGGGCTTTAATATAAAAATTTCAAGGATTTTAGTTTAACTTATGGTGACTCACTCATGAATACTATTTTAGATAAAGGTGAAACAATTTTTTGTGTGGATAATCCTTTGGGACCATGTATAAAAAAATCTATATTATCATTTATATTGAAATTGGAGAGAGGATACAAGGAAAATGTCATTTCTTGGGGATTTATATGTTTTATCTCCTGGATGCTAAATTTATTAAGATGTCACAAAAAAGAATTTCCATTTTTTCAACAAAGAGTAAATATATTCAAAACATAAAGGTGTCAATAAATTGAAAGATTAAGTAACATACACTTTTAATTAGAACAAATATATATATATATTGATGTTCTATATTAATTTTTAATTATTGGATGTGGAAGATCACTAAGGGTATCATATAAGTGGATATTAGTGTAAACTAAATAAAATTATATCTTATGAGTATTTTAGTTAGAAAATTTATTGCAAGTACACCTACTAAAGATACTCAATTTTAGAATTACAATCTCGGATATACGAGGGAGAATTTGATGAGATAGGGATGCTAAATGAAAATTGAAGCTGGTGAACATGTATAATGGGACACATGAAAAATGAAATAATGGAATGTAGACAATTTAATTTTTTTTAAGGGATGGACATCCATAAAAAATGCTAAATTCCAAGTCCACATAAGTATATTCAACAAAATCATTATATTTTGAGATATCCAATTGATAATTCTACATGAAAAGTATATTTTTACATTCTTAATCATTAGTTTTATGTCTTATAATCTTGAATCAAAATAAATATGTAAAATAATATACAACTATATGTGACCAAAAATTCATGAGTTATATTGATATTCATAATTAAAATTGTAATTAATTCAAAATTTCATTTAGATCACGAAAATAACATTTCGGAAAACAATACCCAAACATAGTATAATAGTTTAGTCAAAAAGGTGAAAATGTGAAAGAATGGGATATCCCCAAACATATTAATTTAGTATAGTATCCCAATTTTTTTTTGTGGGATAATGAAATTAATATAAATAAAAAATTTAAAAACTCAAGTCTATCTATACTGAAGGGAAAATAGTTTCATATAAATATTTGTACTAGTATGATAATAGATATCTCAAACATTAATGTTTTTAGAACCATCTTGAATCTATTTTGGTTTTTGTGAAATGTATTAGCTAAAAGATAGTCTCATTAGATAATTCTTAATAGAGAATACTAATGGGGACCATAGTTTTTACATTCATGAATATAATGAATTGAGTATTAATAATATACAAATTTATTATTCAGTAGATGGATCTTGTACAAATATTAAAACATGGATAAAGCCACAATTAAGAACAAAGACTCAAGGGATCATTAATAAGTTCATCAAAATAGGGGACTAAAAATATTTTTTAGTTTATGTGGTAATGATTTTTTGAAGTTTATTAAAAGTACCAAAAGTAAATAGGGTGATTATATTTTGAAGGTATAAACAATTTGTATATATTAGAATGATCAAATAATATTTATTTATTGATGTTTTTTTAAAGGAGTTGTTTATATTTATGTTTTATTAAATAGGTTTGTCTATGTTAAAATTATGGTATATATTATTAAAACAAAATTATAGTGTATATATCATCTAGATGATGGAGATCTCAAATCCAAAAAGAGGATAATGTTTTTAGTTACTCAAAGTAATGGGAGTTATAAATTATGAATGATATCAATTACTTCTATATGAATAGAATATTTGAACTCATATATCTATTATTAGGTAACTAGAAACATCAAAAAAAATGTTCTACTACAGATTAAAAAAAATATGGAAGGGTATGGAATATTGAGTGATTTTCTATGATGTAATTTTAATAAAATGACAGATTTTCTCTGATGTAATTTTAATAAAATGAGAGGATTTAGTTCAGAAAAATATTCTCTCCAGTGATTAATAGTTTTTCTATCCAAATAGTTTATACA
The DNA here is from genome assembly GCA_963277665.1 of Viscum album. Taxonomy (NCBI): domain Eukaryota; kingdom Viridiplantae; phylum Streptophyta; class Magnoliopsida; order Santalales; family Viscaceae; genus Viscum; species Viscum album. The sequence continues at coordinate 302,755,477 of OY728141.1, read as the reverse complement.
ATTTTTACATCATAATATTAGTATCATGAGAAATTAGTTATATATCTGACATTCCATTCTGATGTTTTGGGGGATATAAATTTGATGGTGAAAAATGATTCTTTTGAAAATAATTGAACATTAGATTTGTTGTTGATGAAGAAATAATGATTTTATTAGTTATAAACTTTTCAACTTTGTGTAACAATATTTAACTCTTTTAGTGATGTGAATTATTTCCTTAGTTTTAATTTGAATAATTGTATTTATTTCATCATTTTTTATGATGTGACTTTTGTTATACTTATCTTATATTGAGAGGATATTCACATGGTTGGACTCATGAGACAAAATATAGTAGCGATGAATCTAGATATAGTAAAAATATTTATGAATAATGAGAATGGAAGGATAAAAATGATATATGATAGAGGATTAGTAGTAACTGGAAAATGGGAACTGTGATGTTTCGCATATTAAAAAACATGATGGTTCTAAAATATTTTCAAACGACTAGACAAATCACCATTTCAACCTAATTGGAAGGTAAATTCATTTTATAAAAATATATGGCACAAATCATGGCTGATTATTATCTGTATATGATATTTGTTTCACATGAATCATTTACTCAAAGCCTAGTTCATATAAATTATATTTCATTTTTTAGTTGGAGTTGGTAGAAATTTCATGTGGATTCTAGTGAAGGAACCCATGGAATCAATGAAATAAATACATAAAACTCTCTAATGTATACTAATAATATATTTTACTTTTGTAATTTATGATAAAATATAAATACATGTTTATGAAATAATAAGTAAAGATGTAGACAACGAGAGAAGTAACACAATAAACAAGTTTACAGAGTTTGGATTAATAGTTACTGACATCATAAATATAACTAGTAGAAATATTATTATAAATATAATTAGATTATGTTATAGAAATTGTTTTTTTCAAGGAGTTGGTATATCTTAAGTTGAATTTGGTCGAAATTAAATAGAATGAAGAAAATTTAATTTCATTTAATGAAATTCAATATAACATTCATCTAAATAAATATATTATTCTTCATTTAATGTAAATTCAAATTTACCTAATGTTTCACTTCATCCATAATGATCAATAATATGGAGTTCTATAATAATGGATGGTTACATAGAGAAATATGTGGTACATGTATTAAAGAATGTCACAATCCTAATAATTCGAGGGAAATGTTCCATCTTGGTGGGACATAGATAATTGAATGCGATTGGAAGATCATTTCTATAGTGTAAGGCATAAAGAGATTTTTGTACGGAATTTATTCAAATATAATCTCTTGAAATACTCATCATATAAGGTATTTTATCTTTAAATTCTATTTCTCAGCACATAAACTATAAATTTATTATTAGATGATAGTTCTGATCACTTGTGAATAAATTGAATTGTTAATGTGTTGTAAAGTTTTTACCAACAATGTTTTGATTTAATGTACTGAATGATAATCTGACCAATTCATTGATTAACAAAGGTGTTGGAGTTCTGTTTTTGACAGATTTATCTATTATATCTTTTCAACTAATTTTATAAAAAACAATTATAAATAATTATTCTATAAAAAATAACCCAAAATTAAAAATATGATTGGATATATGCCTCATGGGGTTTAAAAAATTAATGGTCCCTATAATAATATTAGAAACATGAAATGAGTATAGTTGAGTAATATTAGTGATTTTTTTTTCATAGTATATTTTCTACCCCTCTATATTTGGGTGGATTCTATCTTATCTCTAGGAATATAAGGAATTTATGAAAATAAGTTGAATTCATTATGTACTAGTTTTGGGGTGGTTTATTATATTATATCTTATTTGATCATCATTGGACTTTTATTGAATTTATTTGTTTAAAAAGAGTATGAAATCAATCTCAAATAGTCTATTATTATTTTCCTTTGCATATCTTGTCTTTATTTCATAGATAATGTTCTGAATTTTTTTATTTTAAAACTATACCACTCAAGAGATTCTCAATAAACAAAGCATCATCTACCAATAAACTGTTATCACATTACTAAAACAATGATAGATGCATGTAAAAATTTCTCAACTAAGATATGTAAAACACATTATGAATTCCATTGAATTATAGTTTAATATCAATACAACAATAAATACCCACAATTTATATGTTCATCATAAAAGGAATATGTAACATACAATCCTATCTCAACACTAAGATAATTGTTATACTGGTGGGTCACATGTTCTTGAGAGAGCCTCCCCATATTCCAGTGGATATTGACTAGCTGGGAGGGTCTATTGATGGTATGGTGGGGAGACTATAACATTTAGATCAGAGTATCATGGTGGTATATCAGATAATAAATGATAGACAATTGTGTAAGTAGTATCAATAAGAAAACATGGAACGTATGAACTATATAATATAATAATAAAAATTACATATAAATCCCCAATTCTATATAATGATTCATGTTATGTCAGATATTAAAAAAAGGTACATGATTATCAAAGAAAAACATATATTTTAATTACATTTTAATGGTATTAAATGTTCATTTTTGATCTTATGGGCCTGATTTAGTGCATTTTCATTATGAACATCCATTCTCATCATTTGTGCACTTCATGCCTAATATACACCAATTTAGGCCCAATGAGTCATCTGATTCTAAGGAATGAAATTATCAATATTTTAATTTGATATTTTGGGAACTATATCTACACTTTAATGTGAACATTTTTCATTCAGGGATCAATGGATGATTCATAAACAATGATGGAGATATTTGGAGATGAATGGAAGCAATTCTAAGAGAAGGCATATTGGAAACCATCCCACTAATGAGACTGTGGGGCCAACCATATAGGCCCAATGAATCCCAAATTTTGTGGGATGATAGAATACATGTATAGTAACAAATACCTATTCATCATCCAATGCTAATTAGGCATCTATGGTGGTCATTAAAGCATCGCAAGTTAGAGATACAATTCTGGGACAGATTCTGCGGCCCAGAAAAACAGACCACTAATTTGACTATATCGATGAATACACAACTCAAAATGGGCCCATATGTTACAGGAGGTTAGAATACATCCTAAGATACATTTTATTCTTCTATGGACAACTCTGATTCGGCCATCTAAAAGGTATTCCAAACGCTCATGTTCGGTGAAGGAAAGTTGTCTGCCACCTCGGGTCAAGGGTGGAAAAATCAACTCTCCCTTAATTTCCACCCACCTATGGCCTACCACAATTAATTGAGGAGACTTGGACTGTTGGAGGCTCGACCCAAGGGCTCAAAAATGCCTATTTAAGACAGTGGTTTTGGAGGATTGAAGAATCTTTGAGCTTATTTTCATCTTAATGTTATGCTTCCAATTTCTCTTTGTAATGTTCTTCCTTAACATGTAAGTTGTTTTAATTCATCCTTGTTTCTTTTTAAAATTTATTCCTATATTATTATTCTGTTCTTATCCTTATCACTTTGATACCGTTGGTTCATGGTGTGAACTTGTTAATACCAATCCTTGTTATATTATCACACAACGGTGGAGTGATTGTTATTTTATTGCGTTTGTTTACTTCTCCATTTCCTCCCTCGTGAGTCTACTTTCCGCTTCCATTGAAACCATAGAATCAATTGAGGGAAAACCCACTTATGGGTTGATACAAGGGAGTAGAATGTGGCTGGATTGGATGTTATTTATCACCACATTAATGTATAATCACTTCTTTAATTGAGATTTTTATTTGATGATTTTTAAAACTCCATCATCCTTGTCGAATTTAAGGCCACACACATCAAGTGTTGATATGAACCTTTACCTTGAAGTGCTCAAAACTTTGATACTTCATGTGTATAGGTGATTAGTTTTAAAGGGTGTAGGCATTAAACCAGTATGTGATGATGTTGTTTTATCTCCTTAAATGAACCCATCTCAAATATAAGAAATTGAAATCATTTAAAAGGAAATACGTCCAATCCACCCCGAGCAATAACCTAGGATAAACTCATTCTTTTAAATTGAATTCACCTATGTCTCTTAGAGTTCTTTTAAACCGATCTAAAATCAACCCAAGTTGGCCACTTCATAGCCAAAAACAGTCCATAGAATGTACGTGTCTATAGGTTACTTCTTAGGACTCTGTGGATTCGACAACCCAAGCTAAACTATAAGGATCGTCCTACCTTCTTCTCTTGGGTAAATATGAGTGAGAATAAAATTTTGGCACCGTTTCCAGGGACCCAAGTAAGTCATCTAAACACCCATTCTATTATCCCACATTTCTTCTTTTCTCATCCAAATTCTCTTATCTTGTCCCTTTCTCATTTTTTTTCTTTTGGTGCATGTACGCCTACACCCGCGATCAATCAAACCGTCTAGTTAGGGTGGATAGTCCTGGGGTTGGGGAGTCAAGTACACCAAGGTAACTCATTCCATTAGATCATAATATTCCTAATACTCTAGAGTCCAAAATTGAGCCAATTTCAATGGAAGGTCTTCAAGGAAACCAACTCATAAACCCGAGTGGAAGCCAAAATGGAAACCCAAATGAGGAAGCCCCAAACTGGGGGAATGCGATGGATCAAACCATGAATGACTACCTCACACCTTCCAGTAACAATGCCCCCTCATTAATTAGACACAATTCCCTAGGAGATGCCAACTACATCTTTAAACCCCATGTCCTAAACCACCTTCCCACTTTCCATGGAATGGAGTCCGAGATGCCATACTTGGACATTAAGGAGTTCAATGACATTGTAGAAACCATGTGTCCCCCACATCAACTAGAATCAGCTAAGATGAGGCTACTTACATTTTCTTTAAAAGATCGAGCTAAAAATTGGCTAAATTTTTTGAGACCATCATCCATAAACTCTTGGGTCCAACTACAAAGACAATTATACAAAAAATACTTTCCCCACCACAAAACAATTGCACATAAAAAGAGCATCCAAAATTTTTTTGAAAAAGAGGGAGAGTCATTCTATGAAACATGGGAGATGTTCAAAGACACTCTAAACATGGTTCGACACCATGGTTTTTCTATTCCTGAACAAGTGAGAATTTTCTATGATGGGTTGGGTCCGGGGAACAAACAATTCATTGACATGATGTGTAATGGAACCTTTAAAAACAAAGCCCCAAATGATGCTTACGAGTATCTAGAAATCCTTTCTGAACAAAAAAAATGGGGAACTTCACCTTATTCTAAAAAGCCACAAATAACTACTGGAATTCATATACTTTGAGAAGAGGAAAGCCCTAGGGCTAAAATCACAGAACTCTCTATGAAGGATGAAGAGATAGACCTTAGGAAAGTCCATGAAATCCAAACTTTTGACCCTGTTTGCACAATTTTTGACAAACATGACCATAAGACAGACAACTGCCCAACCATTCCATCCATCAAGGATGTTCTCTTAGGAGGACCCCCAGCGAAAGTAAATTCTTTGAACTTTCAAAAGCCTCAATACCAAAACACCTTCAACCCAAGGTATAACGATCACCCAGGCTTCCAATGGAAAGATAACCAACAACCTAGCCAACTAGAGGGAAAAAATCCTTACCCCCATCAGAACTACCAAACCCATAACCAGTTCCAAACCCAACCTATCCAATACCAATAGCCATAGGTTCATTTTCAACAAACCATCCCACCTCCAAAATATCACCCTCGGGATAAACCAACCTAATCAAGCACCCACCCAAACTATTCCACAAAGCCTACTAGAACAACTGTGCAAACAAATGGAGAGGATGAACTCAGAAGTCTCTTCCCTAAAACAAGAACATCAAACCATCAAAACTGGAAAGGCACCCATGCCTACTCAAGCGGTTCCATCCTCAAATTCAAGGGGAGATTCAAGTTGTGCTCAAACAACTCATGAACAACTAAAGGTTGTGACTATTTTAAGAAGTGGGAAATCAATTGAGAAACCTAAACAACTAATTCAGAACCCAACTGAAGATTCAAACTTGGATGAAAATTCAACTGAACCACAATATCAAACTGAGGAAACTGATAACAATGTGAAAGAAATAACTCTTCAACAAACAACCCCACAGCCTGCACCATTTCCTCAACGCATGAGGGGGAAACCCAAGCCTGAACTGAGTGAAACATTGAGGGAAATATTCTCACAAGTCAAGTTGAACATTCCTCTTCTCGATGCAATCCAAACCATACCTTCCTACTCAAAGTACCTTTAGAACTTGTGCACTTATAAAAGAAAATTTTCACATAAAAACCAAGTCCTTTTGGCTGCTAATGTGAGTACCACCATTCAAGGGATCATTCCTCCTATGTTGATAGACCCGGGTTGCCCTTACATCAATGTTGAACTAGGAGAGAGCAAAGTTTTCAAGGCCTTGTGTGATCTAGGTGCTATTTTCAATATCATCCCCTATGTCGTGTACTGCCAGTTAGTCCTAGAATAACTCCAACCCACATCTTCCACACTTCAACTTGTTGATCATAGCATTAGGGTTCCAAAGGGGATTTTAAAGGACATTCTGTAAAGGTTGAAAACATCATCTACCATGCTGACTTCATTGTACTTGACAACCATCCAAACATAGGAAATAAGGAACAAACCCAAATCATCCTAGACCGTCCTTTTCTTGCAACAATCTACTCTGTTATCCGAGTCTGAAATGGGAACATGACCATTACCTTTAGGAACATGAGTCTAGACTTGAACATCTATAATTCAAGCTCACAAATATGGGATGATGAGGACATTCATGAAGTAAACATGATCGGAAGCATTGATAATGAATCCATGGAACATCAAGGAATATTTAATGAATGTTTAAGTTAGGATGAGATTGATTTCATTTGTTCATATGAAGGAAGTTTATCTCCTTGGCTTGAATCATTTTCAAATTGCTCTTATGATGAATTCTTAGGTCCAATAATCAGTGAAACCTTTCAAGAAACCAATTTCATGGAGACCAATCAAACTTCCTTCCCTAAATCTGATCAATCCAATCTAGTAGCTGAAACATCTACATGTGGGGAATCAATCCTATCTAAAACATTAAGAAATAAAATTGATCTTGATCAAATTTCCCAATCTTCTGCTGAAATTTTGAACCAACCTGATATTGAATTGAAGGAACTTCCTGCTGCACTAAAGTATTCCTTTCTAGGGGACAATCAAACACATCATATTGTCATTTCTTCTTCTCTTGAAGACTATCATGAAAGGATGCTTCTAGATGTCCTTAGGAAGCATAATAAAGTCATTGGTTGGACCCTTTCTTATATTCATGGGATTATCCCACTTATCGGGAGTCATAGGATTGTTCTAGAATCTAATTCAAAGCCATGTCGTCAACCTCAATGGTGACTCAATCCTAATATCATGGAGGTAGTAAGGAAAGAACTTATGAAATTGTTAAAAGCTGGTATCATATATCCCTTAGCTGAGAGTGAGTGGGTGAGCCCAATCCAAGTGGTTCCAAAAAAGGCTGGAATCACAGTGATAACCAATGTGGATAGAGAGATTCTTCCAACAAGGGTGAGTAGTGGATGGAGGGTCTGCATTGACTATAGGAAGCTAAACTCATTCACTAATATGGACCATTTTCCCTTACCATTCATTGACCAAGTGCTTGAGAAAGTGGAAGGTCATGCCTTCTACTGTTTCTTAGATGGGTACTCGATGTACAATCAAATTGAGGACTCCCTAGAGGATCAAGGGAAGACTACATTCACATGTCCATTTGGAACATTTTCTTTCAAATACATGCCCTTGGGGTTATGAAATTCCCCTGGAACCTTCCAATGGTGCATGATGGGAATCTTCACAGACATGGTAGGGAATTTTCTAAAGGTCTTCATAGATGACATATTTGTGTTTGGGGATACATTTGAGGGATGTCTGCAGAATGTGGAGAAAGTCTTGTCAAGATGTGAAGAAAAGAATATGGTCCTAAACTAGGAAAAATGGTATTTAATGGTTAAAGAGGGACTTGTTCAAGGCCATCTGGTTTCGAGTAGGTGGATTGAAGTTGATAAAGAAAAGGCTGACATCAATCGTCACCTTCTATCACCCAAAACTGTCAAGGAAGTGAGGTCTTTCTTAGGACATGCTGGTTTCTATAGAAGATTCATCAAGAACTTTAGTTCAATATCTCATCCCCTTTGTGCTCTCCTCGTAAAGGATGCTCCATTTGTTTGGACAGAAATCCGTGCGGGTTCATTCTCAACCCTCAAATCCTCTCTCACCTCTCCTCTGATTATGAAATCTCCAAATTGGAACCTTCCTTTCGAACTTCTGTGTGATGCCAGTGACTTTGCTGTTGGAGCTGTGTTAGGACAACGTTGTGAAAAAACTCCTTATTTCATTTCTTATGCAAGAAAATCCTTTAATGATACACAAAGAAACTACACCACTACGGAAAAGGAGTTACTTGCTATTGTGTTTTCTTTAGAGAAGTTTAGGTCCTACCTCTTAGGATCCCCCATCACTGTGTTCACTGACCATTCTGCACTAAAATACCTCTTCCAAAAACAAGATGCCAAGGCTATACTAATTAGGTGGGTCCTTCCCTTACAAGAATTTGACCTCACAATAAAGGATAAAAAGGGTGTTGAAAATGTTTTAGCCGATCACCTCTCTATGATGGAATTCAAATACAAATCAAATCACCTTTCTGTGTCTTATTCATTTCCGGATGAACACCTATACTCTGTGAGTGACTGCCCTTGGTATGCCGACAGAGCCAATTTCCTAGTTATATGAGTCATTCCAAAATTCTTAGGGACTCAAGCTCGAAGTAAATTCCATTCTGATGTTAGACAATTTGTTTTTGATGATCCATACCTCTATAAGTTTTTCCCTGACCAAGTCATTAGGAGGTGTGTTCCAAAATCTGAACAAGAGTCCATCCTTAAATTTTGTCATAATGAGGAATGTGGAGGTCACTTTTCCTCTAAGAAAACATATTCTACGATTCTTCAATGTGGTATCTTCTGTCCCACCCTTTCAAGGGACTCCTACACATTTTGTCAATGTTGTCCTAGGTGTTAACAAGTAGGGTCCATCACAAAAAGGAATCAAATGCCACTCACTCCCATATTTGTGGTTGAAATTTTTGACTGTTGGGGAATCGATTTCATGGGTCCTTTCCCAAACTCTAGGGGATACCTCTACATTCTCTTAGTTGTTGATTATCTCCCAAAATGGGTTGAAGCCATTCCCAGAAAATCCAATGATCATCAAACTGTGATTAGATTCCTAAAAGAAAACATCATCTCTAGATTTGGAATTCCTAGGGCTATCATAAGTGATCGTGGAACTCATTTTTGCAATCGTCCATTATCATCACTCATGGAAAAATATGGAATTTCTCAAAAAGTGTCCACTCCTTACCACCCACAGACCAATGGTCAAGCAGAGTTATCCAATCGTAAAATCAAACAAATTCTTGAGAAAACTGTCAATCCTTCTTGGGAAGATTGGTATGAAAAACTCTTGGATTCTCTTTGGTCATATCATACAGCATTCAAAACCATCCTAGGAATGTCCCCATATAGGTTGGTTTATGGAAAAGCATACCATTTACCTGTTGAAATTGAGCATAAGGCCTTTCGGGCAATTAAGAAAATGGATTATGACCTCTCATTGGTCGGAACAAAAAGGAAATTAGATCTTAATGAAATGGAGGAACTAAGGATGGAGGCTTATGAAAATTCAGGGATCAATAAAGCTATATTTCAATCATACCAATCTAGGAATATCAAGGTCAAACATTTTGAACTGGGAAAACTTGTGCTCTTGTGTAGTTCAAAACTCCATTTACACCCGGGAATGTTAAGGTCTATATGGTCAGGACCATTCATAGTGCATTATGTGTACCCCCATGGGGTAGTAGAGATTCAAGATCCCACAAGTGGTAACATTTTCAAGGTCAATGGTCAAAGGTTAAAACCATTCATTGAATCATTCAATAAATAGGAAATAGAGGTTGAGTTAACTGAGCCAACCTATGAACTAGGAAAAAATTAATAGATTTAGGGTCCATGTTGGGCTAACGACGTTAAACAAAGCGCTGAATGGGAGGCAACCCATGGTTTTAAAGTTTCCAATAAATTTCGTTGTTTTAATCAACTTTATATTTTAAATATGGTTAATGAGACATTTTGATATTTAGAAAGAAAAAAAAATAAACTATTGTCCTGTTTTTCTATGATGAGTATGGATGGGTACAAAAGGGGAGCTCCAAATTCATCTGTGTCACGTGGTGTGATCCTTGAGTAATACCTTACACAGAAATTTAAAAATAAGAAAATGTATCATCAGTTTGTTTTTTTCATTGTGTTTCTAGGTTAAAAAATTAAAATAAATAAATAAATAAATAACAATATAATAATAATAAAAATTCTCCATCGTAGGTCGTGGGGGAAACCCTGTCACAACCGGCGAAGCCGCGGGGATTCGAACCCGGGACCGAAGGGAGACAGGGGCGCACACTTACCACTGACCTACGTCTTCTTGTGATTCATTATTCTATAATTTATATATATATTATTATATTTTACTTCCTTTATTATATATATATATATATATTGTTTTTGTTTGTTTTGTTTGTTTTGTTTTCATTTTTTCCACTAGGGAACTTTGCAAGAAACATGGATATCAAAGAACTAAATTCGATCGGTAAGAACTTCAAACATCAACCACCAGGTGACTTCATTCCATGATCCTCATATTTCATTTTCCTTATTGGACTCCCCTTTTTTTCCTCTACCCCATTCTAAATTTTATTTTTACGTAACTAGGGACAATTTCATTCTATGTTGGGGGGTGTGGAAACAAAATGTTTTCTTAAAAAAAACAATGATAAAAAAAATAAGTAAAATTCATTTATCATTCATGTAATAACATATTTTCTCACATTAAAACTATATAGAAAATAAATTTTATTTCCTTGACTCATAATTTATTTCATGATTAGGTTTAAAAGCATTGATTTTGGATGTTTGGTTTTCCAATGAAAATTGTCATCATTTTTATTTTCATCCATTAAATCAAAATGCCATAATGCACGTCCTCTAGATTGTGGGTTACTAATTTTAATTTTTGGGGTCTCATAATAAACAGCATAGGCTGGTTTGATTTTTATGAATAATATGAGTATTCAAAGAAAATTAAAAAAAAATAAAAAATAATTAAAAAAAATTAGCGTGTAGAGCAATTGACTGATAAAATGTGAGGCTTTCGGAACTTGGGGATCGTGACTCCAGAGTTTTCTAGCCCTGAGTTTTTCAATCTATCTATATTTATGGTAATATGACTTTGGTTTTTATTATGTTAACTCGAGATGATGCCCGAGTATGTGGGTTTCACTTGGTGCCCTAAGGCCTTTGAGTCTGGGAGTAATCGGAAAAGTCTTGCTACATGGGTTAATTTGATTAACTGCAATCTCAATTTCTATAGTAATATTGAAAATAAAATCCAAAAAAAGAGGAATTAAGAATACTCATATTAGAATTAAATGTGATTCCACCTAGCACTTCCATGATTTCCCCCTTGAATGAAAATGAACCCCCATATCTATTGTGATTCACAACACATCATTACACCTAATTGAGTTGGATGAAGTATGATGATGGATTTGATCAATGGAATGGGCTTGGGATTGGGATCTTCTTTTAAATTCATCTTGTTTTAAATTATCTTGATAGGTTATAAAAATATATTTCTGTGCAGTTTACATTGTGATCACTGTTTGTTATAATGTGTTTGAAGAAAGGAATTCAAATAAAATCATTGAATTATTAGCTTGGACGAGAAAATCTCAAGTTGGGGGGTGTGATTATCCAATAAAAACATATATTTTAATTACATTTTAATGGTATTAAATGTTCATTTTTGATCTTATGGGCCCGAGTTAGTGCATTTTCATTATGAACATCTATTCTCATCATTTGTGCACTTCATGCCTAATATACACCAATTTAGGCCCAATGAGTCATCTGATTATAAGGAATGTAATTATATATATTTTATTTTGATATTTTTGAAACTATATCTACACTTAAATGTGAACATTTTTCATTCAGGGATAAATGGATGATTTATAAACAATGATGGATATATTGGGAGATGAATGGAAGCAATTCTAACAGAAGGCAGATTGGAAACCATCCCACTTATGAGACTGTGGGGCCAAACATACATGCCCAATGAATCCCAAATTTTCTGTTATACTAGAAGACATGTATAGAAACAAATAACTCTTCACAATACAATGCTAATTAGGCTTATATGGTGGTCATTAAGGTGGTCCAATTTAGAGATAAAATTCTGGGCCAGATTCTGCGGCCCAGAAAAACAACCCACTAATTTGATTATATCTCGGAATCCACAACTCCAAATGGGTCCAAATTTTACAGTGGTTATAAGACATCCATATATAAATTTTGTTCTTCTATGTCCTACTCTGCTTCGCCCATCTCAAAGATCTTCCAGACGCGTCTGTTAGGTAAAGGAAAGCTAGCTTCCACCTCGGGTCAAGGGTGGAAAAATCAACTCTCCCTTACTTTCCACCCAACTATGGCCTACCACAATTAATTGAGGAGACTTGGAATGTTGGAGGATTGACCCAAGGGCTCAAAAATTATTATTTAAGGTAGTTTTGTTGGAGTATTGTATTATCTTTGAGCTTGTTTTCATCTTAATGTTATGCTGCCAATTTCTCTTTGTAATGTTCTTCCTTCACATGTAAGTTGTATTAATTCATCATTGTTTCTTAATAAAAGTTCTTCTTATATTATTATTCTGTTCATCTCCTTATCACTTTGAAACTATTGGTTCATTGTGTGAACTTGTTCATACCAAACCTTGTGAGATTATCACTAAATGGTGGAGTGATTGTTATTTTATTGCGTTTTTTTACTTCTCCATTTCCTCCCTCATGAGTCTACTTTCCGCTTCCATTGAAACCATAGAATCAATGGAGGGCTAACCCACTAATGGGTTGATCCAAGGGAGTAGAAAAGGGCTGTATTGGATGTTATTTATCACCTCATTAATGTATAATCACTTCTTTGATTGAGATTTTTATTTGATGAATTTTAAAACTCCATCGTCCTTGTTAAATTTAAGGCCACACACTTCAAGTGCTCATACGAACCTTTACCTTTAAGTGCACAAAACATTTATCCTTAAAGTGTATAGGTGATTAGTATTAAAGGGTGTAGGCATTAAACTAGTAATTGATGATGTTGTTTTATCTCCTTAAATGAACCCATCTCAAATATAAGAAAATTAAATCATTGAAAAGGATATACGTCCAATCCACCCAGAGCAATAACCTAGGATCAACTCATTATTTTCAATTTAATTCCCCTAAGTCTCTTAGAGTTCCTTTAATCCCATCTAAAATCATCTCAAGTTTTCCACTTCATAGCCAAAAATAGTCCATAGAATGTACATGTCTATAGGTTACGTGTTAGGTCTCTTTGGATTCGAAAACCCAAACTAAACTATAAGGATCGGCCTACCTTCTTCTCTTGGGTAAATTTGAGCGAGAATTAGTACAATAAGTATAAAATAAAAGAAACACAATTGTCAACTCCTCATTCATCCTGATCTAAGGCCCAATAATGTTCACCCATTCATTCATGTACATATCACAATAGAAGAAATGAATCCAAAGACCTGTGGGAAAGAAGATATTCTTAGGTTCCAAATAGCACCTAAAAAGTGTGTGAGATAATAATCTCATTAGGCTAGAACCCACGATGTCTAGCCGAATACATTACATGATATATAATGAAATTTTGTGAGTAGGTATATGAATAAGAATAAAAAATTAGTAGTGGATAAATAATCAATATCCTCATGATCTTAAGGGATGCCTGATGGTTATAGCTAATTTTGTACCCTACCAAGTGTCTATGATTATTTTTAGATCCTCCTATGTCTGGATAAATCACACAAATTTTTGGAAGATATCTATTTTCCATGAGGAACCACTCATAATATACTATAATCATACGACCTATTCCCTCATGATTTCCAAATTAACACCATCATGCATAACGATAATCTTTCCCTATGGCTTTATGTGATTATGAATATTTCCCTCATCCATCTGACATAAACATATAATCATCTTTAAAGCATTATGTTTGTCACGGCCCATCCCAGTAGGGCCTGCTCCGTGACTCCCCAAGCCCGCCTCCAATAGGCCAGGGGATGGTGACTAGCACCGAGTAGGCATATCACTAATCATGGGAGGCATTTCCTAAGTACCTGTACACACAGAAACACACACACATCTCCAAGCCCACAAATGCTGAAATTTAAAAATACTAAGGAACTAAATGAATGCATACAACTAAACCCAACTAATAGATTACGACGGAAGGTAAACTATTAAAGTAAAGTGGGCCAGAATTTAAGCCCAGCAAAACTAAAGTCTGAAAACTGCAATGTCCAACCTGTAAACACAAAAGGTATAGGGACTACCACTCATAGAAATAGAAACACCTCGGTCTGTAGGGAACTCAGAAAGCTCGGTCATATCCTGTTCCACCCTAGACTCTATCAAATGGTTGATCATCTGCACAAGACATGACACGTGCATGCAAACCCCGTGTAGGGGTGAGTATATCAATACTCTGTAGAGTACCTCGAAAAACAAAAATCAGTACACAAAGTAAATGAGAAGTCATCTATGAACAGTATATGTCTACAGACCATCTAGGGGTTCAGTTTAAAGATTCCACGAAGCACTTATTTCGGGAGAACACACTCCATGAATCTTATAGCTCTGATGATGTCGGTTTGAGAATTATTTTTCATCGGGAAACGTCATGAGAGGTAGTTACACTCATTACGGGAGACATACTTTTGAGTGAGAAGGTTATAGTAGATAGATGCACTTATTATGGGAGAAATACTCTTGAGTGGGAAAGATCATTATACATAGATAAGGATCACTACCAGGGCCATGGCGGATACAGCGACTCATCTAGAATTCACCTTCTAGGTAGAGGATCAACACCTGGTGGAGTTGGTCACATAGAAGTAGGACTTTACTTGGGGTCAATAATGGATAGAGGATCTTGATCCGGGCCTCTCAGATGAATGTCCAACTCTATCATAGAAAGTCCTGCTGAAGGGACCATACTCCTATAAAAGAAAACAATTACTGACCTTCATGGGAATGAGAAGATGGGGCACTAACCCAAACGAAAGATGTCCAAGATGTGGTTAACAAGAGGACCATATTGTTTTCCAAATAGTACACAGTGTGTAGAAAAGTTACACACTATGTTGTCTGACCCCGAGTACTACCTGTGTACAACGTCACGTGTCTTAAGGTTGTTCGTGTAGTAAAACTGAGTGCACGGTGTGTAGTACGATGTACACACTGTGAACGAGTGACTAGGATTGGCTCTGTGTACGCTAGCCATGTTTCTAAACATAGTCATCAACCTGTATACTCCAACTCCTGTAAACGTTGCACGGGGTGGACCGCGTTACTGGCCTCCCCTGGCCGTGTGATGGAGTACATGGTCATGTATTCCATCCCGTGTCTGTGTACCCCATGGATACATGTTGAGTTCCACAAAGCCACTTCTGTCATGCTGTAAACACTGTGTCACCTGAAGTCGTGTAGTCCAACTTGTGTCCGTATACTTCCCAAAATACATGTCGAGCTTCGGAGAATGTCTTATACATCGTGTGACTAGGGTCACATGGCATGTGATTCCTCTCTGACCCCTGAAACCCTAGATGTCGCTACTAGTACTACACGGTGTGTTCTTTGAAAGTACATGTTTTGTATTCTGGAAATTTCACGAAACACGGACCTCCACCATCGCACCTCCGGTGGTGCTCCGTTCGTCGATTTGATCGTCTGATCACCAAGAAACTACCAGGTTTTGGTCGCCCTGACACCACGAATTCGATTCCTTTGTTTTCGTAACTCTGATCGCCTTCTAAAACATGCAATGATCCATCTGTGTGTGGAACGCTCGAATAAAGGCCCTTCCTGATCCGGTCTGATTCGTCGTCTGCTATCGTCGTTGCACCTATGCAAGGTCGTTGGGGTGTCGATTCTTCAATTGGGGAAGATTTCATCACAGAATAGATGCACAATGATCTGTTTTTTTATCCCGAAGAGGAATGTGAAGAACGTGCGAGATGAAAATGGGGGAAGGAATAAGCAATCAAACAAAAAGAGGAAAGAACTTACACCTTTGTTCGCCATGGAACTGATCTGCTCCCGTTAATAGGATTAAACGGAGTGGAAAATCATCAAACAAATCAACATGGATTAATTTCCCCCATAATCATCACAAATGAAATCCCTCCCGCAAGAACGTACGAATTCACAGATCAACTTATTCGTGGTTGATCCGCATTCGTCGTTTAAATAAAATGTGGGGAAATGAAAAATTAAACAACAAACCCCTAACTCAAGAAGGGATCGATCATTGAGGAGGAGGTTGTGGTACCATCATCGTCGAGATCCTCCAGCCTTGTTGGCGCATCGATTCACATCTTTTATGTGTCATTGTTCATCGTCGAGAGTTTTCTCCAGCATTTCTCTCAATCTTTCGTCAATGACCAACGTTCGATTATCCTATTAAATAAAGGTAAACATATCTGACATTAAGAAAATGTAGTGGTATTAATGAGTCCAACTTTCCATTCTTGAGTCATTATGACACACCATTTATTAAGGAAACAACTTCCCCTTTTTCGCACTGCAGCAGATGATTCCATAAAAAAAATAAACGTGCGATTTTATTTTATTTTATTTTACTTAAAATGTCCAAAAATTATATTTTTCTCTCGACCCATGCCAGTAAAGGTTAAGATTTTTCTTAGGTAAATTCATTGAATCAGTCGCAATGGTGTTCTCGGAATTTTAATCCAGGTATCCGTTTGGAAACTGCCACAATAGCACATAAGTTCCGACTCACATAACATAAAAAAAGTTCAAACCACCATTCTGGGATCACTAGGCCTCTGAGTGATGTGTCATTTTTGTGCCCAGTCTCGAAATAATTCCATATAAACATTAAAAATAATACACGGAAAATCTAAGACATTACATTCTCCCCATCTTGGGAATTTATATCCCCAATAATCCAAAACAAAGGCTACTCAAAAAGATGTGGGTACTGTGCACAGATCTGGGCCTCCCGCTCCCACGTTCTCTCTTGAAGATTCCTGTGTTTCCACCAAATGCACACCAATGGAATCATTCACCCCCGAAGGATCATTTCATGTCGATCCTCAATCTCCACTAGGTACTCAACAAAGGTCACTCCATCCTCAATGTCCACCTCGGCCCAGTCATTGACGTGCAATGGTTCATGCATGTACCTCCTCATCTACGACATGTGGAATACATCATGTACCCGATGCACCAGTGGCTGTAGAGCTTGGAGGTATGCTACCTCGCCAACACTACATAGTATCTGGAAAGGTCCGATAAACCTTGGAGATAGCTTGCCGCCTCAGCATAATCTCTATAACCCTCATCGAGGAGAGACTCGAAAAAGGACATGGTCATCCTCATAGAACTCTAGAGGTCTCTTTAATCTGTCATCATAAGACTTCTTCCAGCTCTATGTAGTCTTCATCTGCTCCCAGATGACCTACAACGTCTCGGTGGAAGCTCGCACCAACTCTGGACCCATGAGTGATGACTCTCTGGGGTCGGTCCAGTAAAGTGGTGACTGATAGGGTCTCCCATACAAGGCCTCGAATGGTACCATACAAATGGTGGAGTGGTAGATTTTGTTTTATGCAAACTCCACCAGTGGTAGTTGTTCCTCCCAACTATGAACAAAGTCCAAGACACCGGCTCACAACATATCCTCCAGAACCTTAATGGTCCTCTCTGTCTGACCATCTATCTATGGATGAAACATTGTTCTCAAGTGTAGATGAGTCCCAAAATATTCATGAAATCCCCTCCACAGCTGATATGTGAAACGTGTGTCTCGTTCTGAGACTATTATTGAGGAGACTCGATGAATCCTAACTATATCATGCACGTAGAGGCGTCCCATGCTTTCTATGGAACTATGCTCCCTGATATATAGGAAGTGGGCCGACTTGGTGAGTCGGTCACCGATCACCCAGATGGAATCATGACCCATGGACATCCTTGGTAAGCCTATCACTAAGTTCATAAATATTCCATCCCACTTCCACTCTGTAACTTCCGGTGGGTGAGTTAATCTTTCTGGAACTTGGTGCTCGGCCTTCACCTGCTGGCATGTAAGGGATTGAGAAATGAACACTGCTACTGCCTTCCTCCTTCCTGACCACCAGATCTGTCATCGGAGATCCTGGTACATCTTTTCCACTCCATGATGTACTACCAAGGGGGTTGTATGAAACTTTCTCAGGACCTCCTCCTGCAATTCCACTGGTACAACAGTGCTTCTGCTGAAAAAAAGTGTGTGCTCCCCACCTTGTGAATATCCGTCATGAGAATGTCCTATGGATAATTGATTATGTAAAGCCAAGTATTCTACATCTACTAGATACGCCTCCCTAACCTTATGTAAGAGTGGAGGGGAGACACCCATCGACAATAGGTATGCTTCATTTTCCCTATCCACGATGGAGAACTGCAATGTGGATAACTGCTCTATCGCCTCACTCTACAGCTGTGAGCTCGAACTTCTTCTCAGAGCATCCTTTACCTTGTTCCACTTCCGAGGAGTATACATGATCTCAAAATAATATTCCTAGAGGAACTATAGCCAAAGCCTCTGTCTCAGACTCAGATCTTTTTGTGAAAATATGTACCTGAGGCTCTTGTGGTCAGAGTAGACGATAAACCGCTCGCCCATAAGGTAGTGTCGCCACATATTCAATGTGCAGAATACCGTATTCAACTCGAGATCATAGTTCACATAGTTCTGCTCATGTGCCCTAAGAAGGAATTAACCATATGTAATCACTTCGTGCCTTTGCTTCAGGACACAGCCAAGCCCATCCCCGGATGCATCGTAGAAAACTATGTACTCGACACCCTCCTCTGGCAATCTCAAGGCTGGGGTGCTCATCAAACTCTGTCTCAACTGATCAAAATCCCACTAGAACTTCACCATCCATACGAAGGGTTTCCCCTTCATGGTCAAGGCTATCATCAGTGCTAATATCTAGGAGTAGTCAGGAATGAATCTTCGGTAATATCCTGCCAATCCTTGGAAGCTTTGCACCTCTGTCATGCTCTGAGGTGGCTCTCATTCTAACACAGCGTCAACCTTGGTTGGGTCTATAGCTAATCCATCTACAGAGATTCCATGTCCCAGAAAGTGGACCTATTGAATCCAGAACTGGCACTCTGAGAGCTTCCCATAAAGGTAGTTCTCTTGAAGTACGTCTAGAACCATTAACAGGTGTCTCTCCAACTTCTCTTCTGTTGGTGAGTACACAAGGATGTTGTCGATGAAGACCACTATGAACTGGTCCAAGTACAGCTGTAAAATCCGGATCATCAATCCCATGAACACTTCAGGGGAATTTGTCTTGCTGAAAGGAATCACCAAGTACTCATAGTGACCGTAGCATCATCTGAAAGTCGTCTTTGGTATATCCTCGTCTCGTACACTGGTAATCCATGAACAACCTCAGAATCATGTCTTTTTTCTTAGAAAACTAGACTGCGGATGCCCATGGTGAAACGCTGGGACTCATGAAACCCTTGCTCGGCAAATCCTCCAACTATACCCTCAGATCACGAAGCTCTGCGGGATCCATCTGATATGATGATGAAGAAATCAGTGTCGTCCTGGGGTGTAAGTCGATGCATATGAAATTTTCCTAGAGGGGAGGTAATCCTAGTACATCATTAGAATATACGTCCTCATACTCCACCACTACTGCTAGAAACTGGGAGCTCACAATATCCACTACTCTGAGGACAAGGCTAGCAAACTCATGAGCGATTGGCTTCACCCTCCTCTGCATATGCTCATTCTGCACTGCCTTGGTTTCCCTTTCTCTGACAAAGGAAAACCTCATTCCATCACGTCGGATACACCGCACTCTTTTCCTAAAACAGCCAATATGGGAATGGACCGAAGATAACCAATCCATAAAGAGAATGGTGTCGTAAGGCCTGGACACTACCACCAAGTGGTTCCAACCGAAACTCTCACCTCCAAGTGTAAGATCACACTGGCAGTAAGGTGAGTGTTCATCGAGTCTCCTCCCGTAGGTGTCTCCAAGAATAATGATCAAGTCAACGGTTCTACCAGAATCTCGAGGCATCATACATGACACATGGATATGAAGGAATGACTCGAACCTGTGTCCATAAGTAAAAAAGCCATGGTAGAAAAGACACAGACCATACCTCGAATCGCCCCTGGAGCCCCTTGGTCATATTCCTCGACCGCATGCAGATGTCCCTGCCCCATTCCTCCCACTCCCTAAGCCTGGAGCGGGAATCCTAGGGGTGGTGGTGGAAGTAAGTCTAAATATCTACCATCACCCGCATCTATCCCTGTTCCTCTTCTATGTCTGCTACCTGGCGATACTGTCTAGTCCACTCTTTACCTCTTCCTTGGGGGTCCATCCACTACATCCCTGTCACCAGCTCGACGGGTCGGGAAATCTCCAGAGAGATGTCCCCTACCATCGCCCACATAACATCTCTTCTCCCTGGGCTGACTGGATCTAACATGAGAGCCCTGGACTGTCGATCCTCTATCCTGGGTACTCCTATGATGCCTCCCACATCCAGATCCCTCTTTCTAATACCGGCTCCCTGCTTCCGGTGTCTCCAAACCTATCTTCCTACTGCTGACTCTCGTCACCTGTCTCGGCTCCGCCAAGATGTTCTCGATCACCAAGGCCCACTCGAGTAGTCCACCATAAGTAGATATGCATAGAGTCACAATACTATCTTAGATGTCCCACTGTTGACCTTTCTCGAATGTCCGATCTCTGAAGTACTGATCCCTGACCATATCCATCGAGTATCATGTGAGGTTGGTGAACCTCGAGGAATAGTCGGCTACTTTTACAATGCCCTGCTAGAGATGGAGAACCTCCTGGATGTGTACTTTTCTCAGTGTAACTGGAGAAAAATTCTCCCTAAAGAGTCTCTCAAACTCCATCCATGAAAGAGTCTCCCCGTCGTGAGTTTGTGTGGTCAGACTCCACCATCGTCCCGCCGAACCCTGAAGAAGGCTCACTCCTAGGATCACTATCTAGTCTGCTGGTGTCCTCACTAGCTGGAAAGCTCTGGTCCCCACCTCAATCCAGTCCTCAGCCACCTGAGGATCGAGTTCACATCAAAACCTGAGGGGTCTCTAACTCCGGAACTCATGGAGTGTGCTAAGCTTGTGCTCCACGTCGGTCGGTACCGCAGGAACCACGTGATGATCCACTAGTTTTGGCATAGCAGGTGCACCACCTACTGGAAACACTTGGGGGACTAGTATCAAATCCTAATCATTGAGGGGGTCATCCTCATGATCACGCTGCTGAATCCTTGCGGGTATGCATTGCTGAGGCATACTGTAATGAAACAAGATGTACTATGGTCAATGAGTATATCTAGATAGCTAACACAAAGAAGACAGAAAACATAACCTATTCCTATATGATGCATGTACCATTCTTCAATTTTCCCCACATCCAGTGTCTTCATGTACTGAGTCAAAAAGCAGTTTATCAGAGTCCTGGTGTATGAATACGTCAGTCGCCGCACCAAAACTAGAGTCTTTGGCTAGAAAGCCTAACTCGAAACACTTAACACTGTTGGCCCAAACCAATCTCAAAAACTCTTGGTCCTAAGGTAGAACTGACCACATCTGATACCACTCTTTCAGGACCCGTCCCAGTGAGGCCTGCACTGTGACTCCCCAAGCTCGCCTCCAATAGGCTCATGGCTGGTGACTAGCACCGAGTGGTCATATTACTAATCATGGGAGGCTTTGCCTATTTACCTGTACACACACACATATCCAAGCCCACTAATGCTGAAATGTAAAAAAACAAAGGAACAAAATGCATGCATACAACTAAACCCAACCAACAGAGTGCGACGGAAGATAAAGTACTGAAATTAAACTGGGCCAGAATACAAGCCCACCAAAACAAAAATCTGATAACGGAAAAGTACAACCTGTAAACACAAAAGGTACTGGGACTTCCACTCAGAGCCGTATCCTCAGCTTGTAGGGAACTCAGAAAGCTCGGTCATGTCTTGGTCTTCCCTGGACTCTTTCAGAAGGCAGCTCGTCTTCACAAGACACGACAGGTGCGAGAAAAGCTCATGCAGGGGTGAGTACAACAATACAATATAGAGGACCCTGAAAACCACAAATCAGTACATAATGTAAAAGTACAGTTAGCTAGACACAATATATGTCTACAAGAATGTATAACAGAAACCAGAAATACTCAAAACCTAGACCCATATTCTTCAGACAAGTCACACAACCACATACCCCTAACTAGGGTTTGAGTTTGAATATTCCACGAAGCACTCATTCCGGGAGAACACACTCCATGAGTCTTATAGCTCTAATGACGTTCTTCTGAGATGTGCTATTCATCGGGAAGCATCACGAGAGGTAGTTACACTCATTATGGGAGACACAGTCCGGATTGAGAAGGATATGGTAAATTGTTGCACTCATTACGAGAGACACACTCTTGAGTGGGAAAGATGATGATACACAAATGAGGATCACTGCTAGGGCCATGGCGGATACTGTGAATCATCTAGAATACACATTCTAGGTAGAGGATCGATGTCTTGTGGAGTTGGTCACATCGATGCCAGACTCTACCTAGTATCAATAATGGATAGAGGATCTTGATCATGGCCTCTCATATGGATGTCAGACTACATCATAGAATTTCTTGCTAAAGGGATCATACTCCTGTAAAAGTAAATTATGCATGTCCTTCAGGGGAACGAGAAGAAGTGTCACTAACCCAAACAAAAAATTTCCAAGATACGGTGAACAAATGAACCATGTTGTTTTCCAAATTGTACAAGGTGTGTAAAAAAGATACACACTATGTTGTCTGACCCCAGGTAGTGCATGTGTACAACAACCCATGTCGTAATGACGGTCGTGTATAAACTCTGAGTACTCAACATGTAGTATGATGTACACGTCATGTTCGAGTGATGAGATTTGGCTTTGTGTATGCTAGCCATGTGCCCATACACTGTTATCAACCCGTGTACTCCAACCCGTGTAATCGGTAGACGGGGTGGCTCGCGTTACTGGCCTCACCTGACCGTGTGATGGAGTACATGGTCGTGTACTCCATCCTGTCTCCATGTACCCCCTAGATACATGCTGATTTCCATATAGACGCCTCCGCCATGGTGTACATGCCCTGTCACTTGAAGCCATGTAGTCCAACCCGTGTCCGTGTACATCCCAAAATACACGCCGTGCTTCGGGGAAAGTCTAGCATGCCGTGTGACTAGGGTCACATGCCTTGTGATTCCTCTCTAACCCCCAAAACACTATCCTCTACCACCAGTACTACATGGAGTGTTCTTCGGATGTACATGCCATTTGTTCTGAAAATTTCCAGAAACACATACCTCCGCCGTTGCGCCTCTGGTGATGCTCTGTTCATCGATCTGGTCGTCTGATCACCACAAAACTCCCAGGTTTTTGTCGCCCTGACACCAAAAATCTGATTTCTCTGTTTTTAGACTTATGATCAGCTCCAAAAACATGCAACTATCCATCCACGTGAAGAACCCTTGAAGAACATCCCTTCCCGATCTGGTCTGATTTGTCGTCTGCTATCGTCATCGCACCCCCACAATGTTATTGGGGTGTCGATTATTCAATTTGGGATCGTTTCATTGAAGAACGGATGCACAAATATCCTTTGATCTTCACCCTATGGAGAATGCGAATAACGCACGAGATGAAAATGGGGGAAGGAAAACCAATCAAACAAAAAGAGGAATGAACCTCCGCCGTCATTCGTCATGGCGTTGATCCGCTCCCGTTAATTGGCATAAACAGAGCAGAAAATATACAAAAAATGAACATGGATTAATTTCCCCCACAATCATCCCAAAAAAATCCCTCCTGCAAGAAAATATGAATCCACGGATCAACTGGTTCGTTGTTGATCTGCGTTCGTCGTTTAAATCAAAAGCGTGGAAAATAAAAATTATATAACAAACCCCTACCTCAAGAAGGGATCGATCTCTGATGAAGGGGTCATGCTACCGTCATTGTCGAGATCCTCTAACCTTGTTGGCGCAGTGATTCGCGTCTTCGATCCATCGACGTTTGTCACGGAGAGTTTTCTCCATTGTTTCTCTCAATCTTTCGCCAATGATCGACGTTTGATAATCTGAATAAAAAAAGGGAAACATACTTGACAATAAAAAAAATGTTGTGTCATTAATGAGTCCAACATGCCATTATTGAGTCATTATGATGCTCCATTTATTAAGGAAACAGCAACCCCATTGCCGCACTGCAGCGGATGTATCCATTAAAGAAATAAAATAAACATGAGAATTTATTTTATTTTATTTTACATAATACGTTTAAATATTAACTTTTTACCTCGATTTGTACAGGTCAAGGTTAGGCCCATTCTTAGGTAAAGTGGTCACCCCAGACGCAATGGTGCCCTTATATTTTTAATCTGGACATCCATTTGGAAACTTCCACAACCGTGCATAAGTGATGACTCACTTAACATAAAAAAAAAATTCAAACAACCATTCCGGACTCACTGGGCCTCGGAATAATGTGTCGTTTTAGTGCCTGGTCTTGAAATAATTCCATATAATACTTCAAAATAATACACCAAAAATCCAATACATTACACTATATCTGTGTTCCTTGACCTCAGGATTTATAAAAACATGCACCTACCACCGCGAAAACACTAGAATATCTCCCTCAGGAATCGTGTGACTATGCATCTATCCTTTAGGCTTCCAAAATAAATATATAATCTTCCCTTAGTCATTCTATACCAGTGCACCTTTCCCTCATGTGGTATGAAAATTTGATCTAAACCTTTAAGTAAAAATAATAAATGTAAGTCCTTATACATCCAATATAATCATATAATCTTCCCTCAGATAATAAGTACATGTGTTCCTTTCCCTCAGGTGGTATGTAAGAACATGCACCGACCACTTAGTCATCTACATTAAACTTGATTCATATCTAGACAAGCTCAATATTCCAAATAGTATCAAACCCTTAGGTATCAATCACATCGATATAATAAAAAATATAAATCATTGAATACCAAATCAAAATACTAGTATCAAACATACCTGATTTATCATCATAATACACAATGATCTATTTATAGAAATTATTATTTATCAAAAAAATTATTTTATTAATTCTGGTTCCTAATAATAATCATAATTATGTTAATGTTTTATAACTAGTCAATCAAACTAAATATCGTTAATATATTAATTAACTAGTTTATATAAGGTAATTATACCACAAGAAATCACACAATTTATTATTATGATAATTTGAAAGTCCAAAATGTTATTCAATTGATTTATCCAATTATTTTATGGCTCAAATGTCAAACAGACTAGGTCATAATTAAATCCATTGATGGAACACCTATTGGGTGGCTGCAGGTCTCATTCTCCTCCCTATAGACCCAAAGGTATTTAAAAGAGGTTTAGAAATAAAATATTATAGTTTAACATGGATTTTTTTATTTATCTGTTAATCCCAATGCATATGGTGTGATTTCATAAATCATAATTACAATAAATAAATGAATTTATTAAAATAACGATTTAGTAGGGACCACCCAAAACAATTAATTTCAAATTAATTCATTTAAAAAATTTAATGAGGTAAAGACATAATTTCAATGCATTCTATTCAATTCATTCCATTTAAATAAATCATTAAAGACCATTCACTTATAAATGATCAACTGAAACATAGAAGGTACCATGGGAAAATAAGGAAAATGCAAACAATATAATTCCCTTGTTATAAAGAATCCCTATTTATTCAGGTGGGTGTGCTTTGGTTTAGCAGAAATTTATAAATTTCCCACATGGTAAATTTCATTTTATAAATCAATACAAGACCTTTAGAAGAGATTAGTTCATAATGATTTTAAATTATGGAGGTCCAAAACATTAAATATTATCAAGATGTTCATGTCACAAATATCCCATTTAAACTAATATAGCCTAACACATTAATTCATATTATTTTAAATAGGGGAAATTACTAACATAAAAAAAGCAACAAGAAGAAGGAATATGGAAAAAACAATACATAAAAAACTATGATATAAACAATTATCAATATATTTTTGTTTAGAAAACATTGCACCCCGATTGGAAGGGGTTTTGTTATAAAATCATGACATTTTTCTAGGAACAATTCATTTATCATATTTAAGTATTTATTTTATAATCTTAATTAATCACTAATTAAATGAAATAAAAGTGCATTCAAAATTTAATAAAATTATTTTTTAATATAAATTAGTGAGGAATGGGATCTTTCCTTAAGATAAGAACAAAGTAAAATAGTTGGTGCTTGACATTTTCAATGAAAAAGATCATCTCACACTTGCACACACATGCATTCTTATATATATACTTCTTAATCCAATGAATATATTGTCATCACCATGAGGAAATATGTTCATGGAATATATATATATATATATATGTGTATGTGTGTGTGTGTGTGTGTGTGTCTGAGTGGAATCCTTTATCGAGCCACTTAATTCTCTTGAAATAGAGATGGAAAAAAGAAACCATCACGACAAGGCCAACACACTTACAGATAAATACTAGGATCTTGGAAATGATAAAATACCCAAATATTAATTGAGAAATAATGAAGAAAAAAGGATTCAATCACCACAAACTATTTGTGTTGAACCAAATTGATATAAACCACTTCACTTTTGGTGTTATTTGTTGGAAAATAACCAATTTATTCTTGTGAATCCTTTATCAAAACAAAACAATGGAAGAAACATACAAATCACTCAACACCTAACCCTAGTGTTCTGTCCGAGTCATGTTGGGAAACATAGAGGGAATAATTGGCCAAGTCGGGGGAGGGGAAGTGATGAAGGGGGCTTACATCAGAACATCGAGTGAGAATTGGGAAGGAACTAGGACAAAATATAGAGGGGAGATAGAGTCATGGGGGTGGTGTAGTGTACGGCCAAGTGGGAGCCTGTGAAGGGGAATCATATGACTTTGATAGGAGGAAAGGGATACCCCTTTTGTATTTTCATAAAACCTAAGTCATAATAACAATAATAAAAATAGAAATAATAATATTTATCATTATAATATTAATATTATTATAATTATTATTATTATTAATTTATTTTTTCAACTAATTTCATTTAATTTATTTTCCTTTAAAATTTAACTTAACAAATTAATTTAATAAAAATATATCAAATGTTTATTTCAGGTGAGGGACACATGGTTACAAAAACATTGTGTGCCCTGCTAGCTCCTAACATAATGTTTTAGATCCCAACACACCAAAAAAATGACATAAAACCCGACACACTACTCCGCCCTGGACCACATCCAATAAACAACACATTGAAGTGATGAAACGCTCTTATTTAATCATTAGAATTTTTTCAAAAACAAACCATCCAGTAAATGCCAACTGTTCAAATTCTCTTTCTTTTATTCTGGATCAAAACATGAGATAATATAGATCGAAAAAATAGTTTTTTAATTTACCATTATTTCAAAAAAATTAACGTCCATAATGACTAGACACATTATGAAACCATATATTTTCCATTATAATTTTTAGTGGTTGATTCAATTTATCTATATAATGTCTCTAACAAATTTAATACATAACAAATTTTATCATAATAAACTAAAATTTATTTTTTCTATCTTTTACAAAGTAATTCATAATATAATAATATTATCTAAATTTCATCCAATAAAATTTTTATTCAAAAGGTATGATATATAAATCAATAAAGAATACCTCAAACTACAATCACAATATTAATAATTTACCAAGTCTAATCTATCCACTCAAGAACTACCAATATTGAGAATAAAATATTGAGAAACATCTCTAAAAATATAAATATATTTTTTAAACAAAACATCAATAAATGAATGATAATTAGTAGTTTATTTATCTATATTCACAGAGGAATTTATATAGATTATCAAAAATGATATCCAAAACTCAAATAAAAGGAAAAATAAATAATCACAAAAACTAAATAATTTTTAAATATTTCTATCATATGAAACACTTATAGATCGAATAATGACCATGTCTCATAGATCATAAAAAAATAAACATTTTTCATATTGTAATTTACGAACCACAGTGCATCTAGAAATCAAGCATATTAGGGAAGAACTATACAACTTAGTGTGACTTGATATAACATATATAAAAGAAAATGATGTGATAAAAAACTACCAGTAGATCAATAATATAGTGAATTCACATATTGATATGAAATTTGTTGTTAAATGATCATAGTCAATTATGTTTCTTGATAATCCATCAAAAAAATTTCAAAATGCCAAAGATTATTTAAGAAAAACATGGATAAAAATCCTAAATAAAAATGTAAAAATTTAGCATAAAATATTCTAATATATTTTTTTGAATAATTATTCATCCATTCACATATAAATTGATATTATTATTATATTACCCACTTAATATATCCACTTTTTTGTTCTAAAAACCCTTTTTGAGTTTAATATTTCTCCTAAAATAAATATGGTTTCTAAAATATTTTATCACAATCTGCAACAAAATAAGATAATGTTAGACATATTATATATTAAATTTATAATAAAAATATGGATGTAGTATAGAAAAATATAGATATTAGTTAAGAATACATACAGAATTGGAATAATAACAATTACATCTTAACTAGTTAACTTTTAAACAAAAGGATTTTTTTATATATTTTATTTATATGTATAAAGTAAAAGTAAGAATTATATAATTCAAATTTTATAATGTTAACATAATTTTTTCAATTTATTGTTCACATATTATCCTAGGATGAATTTTAGTGTCTTTTCTAAAATATATTTTTTTATGTGAATGTGGAAAAATAAAATTTTTACCAAAACATTACATTCTAAGAAATTATTATTATAAAACTAAGAAATATAATTATATACAAAAAACAATTGAAAAAAAAAATTATTTATGTAGAGAAATTATGTGTTTGAAAATAATATTCTTATCATATATAACATATGTTAAATTTTATATATCATAACTATCAATCCATAGTAATTTAAATATTATTTTTTATATATTATTTTAATTAAAAACATTAATGTCTATATATTTTTCTATACTACATTGGAATTATCATAAATTTTAATTTTTTAATATACCAATACATATCAGAAAATTCAATGACATTGATAGTTTCCAATAATCAAAAATTTTAAAATTAAAATAACTCTTTTCGGCAAAAGTTTTTTAGGAATTTAATAAAAGTGAATTTTTTTAACCATTATGATTTTATTTCATAAAATTATCATTATATTTAATATAATAATTTTTGAATTAGTTAATTTTGTAAATTTTAATTTTGATCATTAAAATTATTTTCAATTGATAAAAAAATTATTGTGATAAGAGTAAAAAGTGTAAAGAAGTTTAATAATTGTAAAAGACTCAAAGATTTTAAAACACATAACATCCAGGTGTGTAGAAGAAATTTTAAATATTAATTTAACCTCCCATAAATTATTTTACCTTTTTGGATCCTTTTAAAATTTAATTGTGAAACACCATTTTTCAACTGTAAGGTGTATTTTAAAAATTACCCCTTTATTCAATTGTATAGGGGATCACTTCCAAAAAAACATCATATATCCATCCCCTCAAATTTCAACCTTAGATTACATGATCTTCACATACAAGTATCAAATTTCATTTTAACAATATATAGTCTTAAATAGTTATCCAAAGGAATCCAATTAAAGGGATATATCCTAAAGAAACATAATGTTCTCAAAGTCAGTATTTCACAATACTTAACCATTTATCTTAATATTCCCCATTAAAACTATTGTTAGAAACCATCATATATAGAAATAATAATTATTGGTATTTTTTTACTTTTTTAATATTGACATAATTCTTCAGTTATTTTTAACTACTACAAAGACAAATAATCATTGATCATGTGTATGTGTGGACTACTATCCCCATGATGTAACAGATCTCATTATCATGTAATATCATTATCATTTATTAAATTCTCATTAGATATTATTTAAACCAATAAAACATATATAACATGTAATTATTATTCTATAAGCAAGATAATATTCCAAGACATCCATCTTCATAACTATACTAACCTATTAATTATAGTGAGTTATATCTTGGATCAGAATAATATCCTAGATAAAAATGATATAAATATTTCTCATGGATGAATGAATAAAAATAACTACTATTTTTATTTTTAATATATGATTAAATTGTAATTTTTTTTATCTCTTTGGAATTATAATATTGACATTTAAATTCATTATTAAAATTTCACATTTTGTTTGATAAAAACCATAAAACAAGTTCATCTAAAATTTTATCCCTACAATACATATTCATATTTAACATCAAATGAAAATTTTATTACAAAAATTTATAAAAAAAGGTTTCCATATCTTTTTTTATTTAGAATTGGGTATCCTGTAGTAAAATAATTTTTATCAATATCAACATTATAACACATCATGAAACCATAAAATATCAAACACCATAATTTAAAAAAACTCACAATTGAATGATTTATTTATTACAAATAATAATAAATAAGTTATATAAAATTAAGGTATATAAATATGGTTTTTATTAGGTTGTTAATATTCTTATATTTGGTTTATAGAAATTTATATTTCATTAAAATAAGATGGAATTCTAGGTAACGGTTTCATTGACCGAATTTCCTAATAATTAGGTCTAAGTCTTCCATACATGAATGTTTTATTAATGGTTTTTCGATTTAACCATTTCAATATTAATTTTATATTCTTATTTTTTGGAAGTATGTTTTATTTCACCAATAAATAAAATATATTTATGGGAATTAACTTTACCTAATACTATTTTACATTGCTAAGAAAAACTCTCATTTTTATAAATAAAGAGTTATCTCTCGTGTATATGGAATTATAATCAAAAGTAATTTTTTGTAAAGTTAAAATATGAATATTATAAAATTATTTTTATCTAGTGATAGGAATTTAATAGTGACATCTAAAACCATAGATAAATACACCCTTTTCAGTTCAAGAAAAAGGGTTATGAATGAGAGTCTTTAACAGTTCTAAAACAAGCGATGTTAAAGGGTTCAATTTACCATCACTTGTAAAAACACTAAAATAGACACCCCCAATCACCACTACTAATAAATCACTAATAATTGTGGGATTTATGATAACTTCTATAAAGAACTGATAATGTGGTGACTTTTTCATCACTTCTAAATAAGAGCTGATAAAGGGGGTCCTACTAGTGCTTTTTTAGAAGAACTAATAAATACCCCCACCCCCATCTATACATTCTTACAAGCACTGATAAAGGGTGTATTCCAAAAAATATTTTTCATTTAAAACTATATATATATTTATATTTATATTGACATTAATACAATATATATTTTTCAAAATATTTTTAGACAAGGATAAATATGGTTTTAAATGTAATATATAATAAAATTAATGAAAATGGCATACAAAATAAATTAAAAATATATTTGAATATAATAAAATTCAAATTATTATCTATTAATAGTAATTTAATAACAATTTGAAGATAAAAAGTCAAAAAAATTATTAAAATATATTAATTTAGTCGAAAACATAACTCATACTTCAAAAGATCATAACATTTGATACGGGAGTCTTCCTGGACTCTACCAAATATAAAATCTCATATTGTGACAATATATATGTTCTAATTTCCAAAGTGTACCCCCTTCACAATTTTCAAGGTCAAAAAAGTCCGAGTAGGCATCAAAAACTGATTATTTAGTAAATGTACCCCATTTTTTAACGTTTTATGAACTTTCAACATCATTTACTGGTGACTTCATATATATATTTATACATATTTAAACAAAAAATATATTTCTCAATATATAAACATTATCTAAATAATAACAAATATCCATTTAATTTAAAACAAAAATGTATTAATGTTTATATACAAAAATAATTAATGTATATATAATGTTATATCTGTGTGTGTATATTGACAAACATATATATATATATATAATAATAATATATGAGTATGAATATTTATATTTAATATATTTACATAAATATAAATATGTAAACTTATATATATATATATTTATTTCTATATATATACATGTATGTATGTTTGTATTAATTTATAAAGACACACACACACAAACATGATTTATAAATGTAATTAATTATATACATATAAATATATATATATATATATATTAACATATATGTAAATATATGGATAAAAAATGTGATTAAATATGTATATATATAGATATATCACAAAATAAAAAAAACGGGGAGGGTAAAAGGTGTTCACGTATGAGTTAGAGGTCTCATGTTTGAAACTAACTAGAGGTTAGTACAAATGCGGGGTGTAATTATCTAAAATGATGATATATTTGGGGGAATAATAATAAATAATAGGGGTGGGAATTTCTGATAAATGGTGGGAAATATAAGGTTCAATCAAAAAAATCAATCCCCTTTTATCAATGGAGCATTTTTTAAATCCTGTTTTAGTGAAGATAAAGTGGTTCTTTGAGAATGATACAAAAAATGAATAATGGTGGTTCTTAAAAAGCACTAAAAAGGTTCTAATAGTTTCCCCTTTATTAGTGATAAAAATAAATGATAAAGCCCCATTTTAATTGTGTTTTTTATGATCAGTGTTAAAGGAAACCCAACATCAACACTCACATTATAAGCACTTTTAAAGCATTGATAAATCCATTTTACTATACATGTTAAAGGTTTTATTTATATGAGTGTATGTTATTCCTTTTTATAAACATATTATTTCACTTTACAAATTTTAAAATGGGAAACCATTAATTTTTTATCAGATGTATCTTTGTGTAAAAATACACCAAATATTTATAAAAAATTGATTTATTTAATGTTCAAAATAATATTTGACATTATTTATTTATTATATTTATGTTTATTTACATTTAAGGATCAAATATTTGTAACTTATAAAATATGGTTTTGAAATATATCTCTTACCTTAGAACAAATGTTTTAAATAAGATTTTTACTTTTAGTAGAATTGCCTAAAAAGATTTTGGAACAATTTCATTTCATCTCCATTGATTTCCCTAAATTATTTTCCCTCATTATTTAATATTTTGATCATATTTTATACTTAATTAAAATATATTTTCTTTTGAAAATGAAACATTTGATTTCTTACTATTTCATTAGTTAATGTTATTTTTTAAAAAACATTAAGGAATCCCATATGTTTTCCATGGTTTCTTTATGATATGATGATGATTGAACTAATGTGGTAAAAATATGTACGGATGATTATTTTTAGGTACCTCATCACACTCAAATGAATTTTTTTATATTAAGTAAATATTTGTATTGTAATTCATTGACATAATTAGGTTTCTCAGAATGGTAGGGGCATAATGGATCGTCAAAAATTTTAATGTGTGTAAATAATTAGTTTTTAAATAAAGTGATATTTATAATGAGTTCTTTGTAAAAAAGCACATTATTATGATTATTCCTTGATTATATGTTGATTTTATTTTTATTTTATGTAATATTCCATTATTTTTCTTATTTTATAATATATTATGCACTTTCATACTATGCCCTAATAATTCTGGATTATTATTTTATTATTTTTGGTAAATTTATTATTATAATTCCTCTCTAATTTCATTATTGTGGTATTATTATCCAACAATATCGATTTTAGATATTTCTCTACTATTAAAATTTTGAAAATTTCTATAGTATAAACATTTTGATTAATTGATACATTCCCCTTACAAATCATTTGATCTCACCCCATTCTGAAATTTTCAATATTCCTATTATGATTATGATAATATTATATAATATGTCAAGAAGAGGGTACTGAGTGGTGTTATTATTCTTAATCGTAAAAAGTATTATAAAAAATATTTTTTATATCGGTGAT
Organism: Viscum album; assembly: GCA_963277665.1. Taxonomy (NCBI): domain Eukaryota; kingdom Viridiplantae; phylum Streptophyta; class Magnoliopsida; order Santalales; family Viscaceae; genus Viscum; species Viscum album. The sequence continues at coordinate 302,721,247 of OY728141.1, read as the reverse complement.
CTCCAAGAAACTAAAAATTTTGGTCCATGGGATGTCAGAAAATTTGTGATAAGTGTTACTAAAATTACAAAAATGTGGTAAAATTAACTGATAGTTTGATACGTCCACACCAGTTGGCATGAAAATAATGTTTTGTAATTTTTTGGGATTATTTTAGTTTCTTTTGTGAATATGGATGTGAAAATTTTGTAATAACCCCAATAGATAAATCTTCAAATAAAATAACATACTGTAGTTTTTAAATTATAGATTATATTGTTTTAATGAAATTACATGTCTATCTTGGTATTTAAAAATTCTGTAGGGATATAGAAGAAAATAATCTAGTGTTAATAACCATGAAAATATCTAGTTGAGTATCAACTTGAACACGATTCAATACATGATGAGTTGGTCTAAGACTGCACACATATCTAGAGAGTATATAGGGATATTCATTTATAATTCACATGATATTTATGGACTATAATAATGGTTTTTAATATATTGAATATATAAATCATTATTTTAAATGACTATGTATAACATGTATAGAACAAGTAGTCATTTAAATTAAATGAAAAAAATTACTCTGACATGATGGTATCAATAAATGTAATTCTTATGCTCTTATTTATTTTAATTACCTTTTGATTTTAATTGTTCATTATTTATGTAAAACACTTATGGTTTCAAAAATTACTGGAGAAAAAATTATCTTTTTAAAAAATGGTTGTTAGGGAAAGTGTGAAAATTTCCCAAATGTACAACTTAATAGGCATTAAACAGGTGTCAAACATTATTTCATGATACTCATTCAACTATCTCAGGATATGATTAATAATGTGAACCATGTTGAGATTTCTAATTCACCATTAAATGAGCATAATTATATCAAATTATCCACACATCAATATCCATTATCCATTATTGGATCTCCCAATCCACGTATTTCAATGAAATGGATAATGGGATATAAAATAGATTTTATATTCCCCAAAGTTGTAAATTAATGGGAACATTAGAAACAAAATCCATGAGTCTCATATTTAATTCCTCTAGAATTATCTTTGATGTTGAAAGTAAAATTTATTTATTATTTTCTTTTTAAGTCTTAGTATTTGAAAATAATTCGATATAAGAATCATTAAGAGACATTAATAGAATATTATATATACACTTATGGTTAAAATAATATATTACAATTCTAGTTATTTTAAGAAAATGAAATGAAAGGCTAGGTATCATGGAGGCTATGATTATAAGCCACATGGTGAAAAGAAAATTCAACTATAAACATGTCCTAAATGTTAGGATAATAACACTTGTAATTTCTTAAATTATTTACGGAATTTTATTGTGTGTGGTAAAGTGGGACACCATGCTCATAAGTACAACAGTTTTTCTATGAGAATGATATAAGAAATAAAATATAAAAAGAACCCAAATATTGTTCCATCCACACTCTACAACTTCAAATGATTTTTTTTTTGAATTACTGGAATGAATTCACTAACCCAAGATAAAGTGAAGTTAATTGATTCAATCAAACTCATATATCATGTAAAACAACTTATTGAATTTGAAATCACTACTACTATGGTGGATCACATGAATTAAGTAGTGAAAATATAGACCTATCCTTCACTATAGTTTATTTAATAAAATATCTAATTCTATTTCTTTGATTTATTTTGTATCATATATGTTTTCTAGGATTGCTGTTTCACCCCAAAAAATAGGGATATCGACCAGTCAATGATAAATATGACTAAATTAATAATCTAATCCAATATATATAACACTTATTCGATTAGGATTACATGGATCATACTAACTGTGAATCAACTCATACTTCCCTTGGTTAAATTTTATGTCATACATTACTAGGATTGGATTTCCCTTCCAAGAGAATATATCAACATTCTTGATTTGGAAACTTATATTCATATCCAAAATCATTATGAGATCAAGTCTAAATTCAATAATTATTATGATGTCCATTTTAATTTGAATTGATTAATTTGTATTTTGATAACTAGTAACAATGGACTCTCGGACTAAATGATCAGCGAGGAAGTTGACATTGATGACATGCCTATTATAAGGGTGTATACGGATGTATTTATATATTAACTAACAGGTCTCCCATTATAGCATGAAATTGATTATTCCATAAAAATCATACCATGATCTTGGAATATCTCAAATATTCTATATATAATTTATCACATGAAATTGGAGTAATTCAATAAGGAACTACAATGAAATCAGGAAAGTGATTTTATATTCCCTAGTGATTCACCATGGGGTTCACTAATACTCTTGGTCAAAAATAATTATTGGTCAATGCACCTCTTCATTGATTATCATGTTATTAGTAATATCTATTTCAAGAACAATTTTCCTCTACCCCATATAAATGATATATATGATCAACAAAAATGAGATTATTGATTCAAAATAAATTAATCTTTGATATGGATATCCTCAATTATGGGTTAAATGATAGTTCATTTTGATAAAAAAATTCCATATAAGGTATGGAAAATATGAGTTATACCATTTGGATTTCTAAATTATCCTTGTATATTTATAGATATAAAAAAATTACAGGATAATATATTCATTTTTTAGTTTTCCTTATTGAAGATATTCTAATATATTCAATGAGAAAGAAAGAGAATGAATATTATTTTTGGATTGTGTTCAATTATGGTAGATGAGAAACTATATTTCATATTTAGAAAGGGTGAATTATAATTGTTTAAATTATCATTCTTGGTTCATAAAATCAAAATAAATGGTATATTATAAGATCCCCCACAAATTAATTTATCAATAAATGACACACAGTAGCCTCTATTACAAAGATCCATTGTTATTATAGTATATAAAGATATTACTGATGACTTGTTCGAAATTTATCCTATATATCAAGTCTAATAACCAATTTAACATTATAGAGAATTAATTTATTTGAGATAGAACAATATCAATAAGGTTATAAAGAACATAAATAAGTGGTAGGTCACATTAGTTGTTATAACGTTACCCTCTATTATGGATGGTCTTGTAATGTATAGTTATGCTTAAAATAATGTCTTTCAATTTTTCATCATAAAAAAATTAAATGAAATGTTTATTCCTAATATCAATTAAGTATTCATGAGAAAAATTTCCTGGAGTATGATTTAGATTTACAGACAGCGATCTTTTTAATAATTTTTTGGATATGTTATATCTGTGGATAAAAATGTGATATTGATATTTGTCACAAGTTCTTGAAGTATATATTCACATCAAAGGATGTGAATATTCACTAAAGTAGATAGTTGGAATCTATAAAATATCATGAATTCATAATAAATTACCTACGAAAGAAGTAAAATAAGAGGGTTGATTATTTTAGTAGTGAATATCTTGTATTTATATCTATGATTATAGATGAAAGAGACCCAGTACACATTGGCATGCAAAGAAAAAATCTTAATGTATTAATGAAATGGGTTAAATCTATTCAACATAACCAATAGTTCAATATTCCATCAACTATATGATAATAGAATACCAAAAATGCAATGTATATATAATTAAAATGGTGGTTTATATTCTATAGTTCAACATTAATTAATTTGGGGGTATATTTTTTGAAACCCAATATGTGTCTCATGGAAACTAAAGTTAGTGAATCAAATTTTGGATGATGCATATATCTCATCCTTATCTATTCATTAAAGAAGTATATAGATGTATTTAGATCTAAAGAAGAAATATTGTGTGATAGCATGGATATTGAAATTTTAGAAAATGTATATTGATTCTTGGTATTCTAAAACATTATAAGAAGATGATATAAGAATAAGGGGTTGAAGCAACCACTATATATTCTAATATATAATTAGAAATATCTCACCATTGATTTCATCACAGAAATCCCCAATAGCATCATAAGGGACACAATGATATTTTTCCTCTAGTTGATCACATTATGAAGTCAATAAATTTTATTTTCATAAATTAACATTTATCTTTTAGCTAACACACAATGTTATACATAAGAAAACTGGAAATACTACCTCAAGTACCACCGTATATTATATCTGAACCAGATCCAAGGTTTTCCATGTGATTATAGAAAAGTATTCCATGAATTATGGGGGAAAGAGCTGAGTTTTCGTCACTAATTATCATCCTTAGAAATATTATTATAATGAGAGGACCATTAAAACTCAAGAGGATATGGTATGGTATTTGTTGGTGGATTTCCATGGATATTGAGAACAAAAACCCCCATCAGAGTTCTTGTGTAAAAAGTTCATTCTATAATTTATATATAATAATATGAGGCAGTTTATGGGATGATAAAAAGGTCTTTAACATTCTTGGATAAATTTAGAAGGAGGTATTTGAGAGTTTCAGACATTGTCTCTGAAATTATAGGGAATTTTAATATTATTCAAGAGCATATGAATGAAAAACAAATAATATATAAGAGATATGCTAATTATCATCAATAATATCTAGATTTTATGGTTGGTGATATGTTTTTCTTCAAAATAACTCAATTGATACAAGTTATGATATTTTGGTAGAATTTAAAGTGGAGCCCTAGATAAATTAGTTCATTATAGATCCTTGGTCATATCAGGGTTGTAGCATATCTATTAGCACTACCTCCACTCCTTTACCAAGTGCATGATGTGTTACAAATATATTTATTGAGTAAGTACATAACTTATTCATCATAATTATTGACTCAGTAAATATAAAATTGGAATATGAACTTCGATATGAAGAGAAAACTCAGGGTGATCTTAAATCGAATAGACAATGTTATTAGGGACCAGAACACTAACCTAGTCAATGTTATGTAGTAGAATCATATGTATTTGAAGGATAAAATTCAACCTAATGATTATTTGAGAGAAAATTAACCATACTTATTTCCCTCTATGTAATGATGAATTTCATTTTAATGTAGTAGAATTTAATTATTCGAGTGTTAGTTATTATTTCTCTATAAATAATTTTTTTAAATCCATGTATCATATACAACACAAAAATTAATATATCTGTGAAATATTATATTATATAATTATACAAAATGAAAGATATAGTTGGGGAAAAATTATTGTTAATTTATAAATAGAATCAAAAAAAGACTATTAACACTTATAATATAAAAATTCAATTTTCAGTAAGATATATTTTTATATTTTATTTTCTAAAAACAAGCTATATAAATTATATATTTTCAATTTAATAAAATAAACCTCATTTTTTGGGGAAATTTTTAAATTTTCATAGGATGTAATTATGGGATTAATCTAATGTAATTAATTTTTAGTTAAATGGTTAAAAACATATTTTTTATAAATTCTATAATTTTTATGAATTTATTATTATATAAAAATGAAGCTGAACTCCCTGAAACTTTTTATATGACAAAATATTTATTTAAGGATTAAAATTATGTATTTTAATATAATATATTAATCCTAGAAATCTTATTTTCAACCTTTGACATCATAATTAACACTTCATCTCAATTTAAAAAGACTTTTCCTTTAAATTAATTCTTTTGGGTATATTTATTTTCGGATTGATTTGGAAGATGTAAAAAATTTATAATTTTTATTATAAACTAATTTTTTGGTAATAAAATCAAGGACATTGAAAAATTTATACTGCATATATATATTTTTATTAAAAATAATCTTTATCTAAAACAATTATGATGTGATAACATTAAAATTAAAATTTTCATTATTACAAAATTTTATTTGAGAAATTAAATTTTATATTTAAAATAATGACATAAAAATTAGTTAATATTGAATTTTTTTTATTTTTTTTCATTAAAAATAATTATTTTGTCTAAAAAATAAGTTTTCGTTATAAAATAGAACAAGGCTCAAAAGGGATTTTAAAAGTGTAAATGGATAAAAAAATTAAAATATATGATTCCAAGTGTCTTGATGTGATATGTCATGTCCACCCTACATCTCACCATTTATTTTAAACTTTTTGTTCCCTTAACCATTGAATACTTATATAAAATTGATGAAATGTAATTATTACTTCCACAATTTCCTTTCTGTTCACTTTTAATTAGCTATCACTTTCACTACTTCATTATAAAACTATCCATTATAATTTCATCCTAAAAAAATCACATACAATTATTCTCTATCAATTTTATAATCCATTTGTACAAATTAGAAAGCATAGGGCCTCCACATCCAAGGATATTTCCAAAAAAATCTCAAGTTCTCACCATGTTTTTTACCTTACTCCGTACACTCTCATCTTAATCTACACCTTCTGATATTCTTATATCCACACTAATATAATTAAATAAATATTATTTATTTTATAAAGTGTTAATATATTAATTTTTCAAATATTATTCAAACCTTTACATCCACTATGAAAATTAAACAAGTATCGATCATGCACCCTCTAGACTACCACCTACATGAATTAATATAACTTTTTTTTCATCTAGCATCATTATTATTTATGAATATCACATACATTTAGATTGAAACGCATAAATATAGATATATATATATATATATTCATTATTATTCTTTGAAATTTATATTATTCTAAAATAAAAACCTTCTTAACCATACTCGCCACATGATTATAGCATATTCTTATTTGGGCCCGTTTAGACACCTAATTGAAAAATTCTATAAATAATCATCATGGAACACTAAAGAAAGTGGACTAATTGTATTATTGGATCTAAATGAGTAAATAATTATTGTTTTAATGTTTTTTATTTTTAAAATTAAAATTTATAATTTTTATTAAAATTATAAATTTATATCGGATAAAAGTAACCAAAACTAACTCATCTTCATTTTTTTCATGAAAAAAACTTATCGATGCTCAACATGAAATGATAATCTGAATTCATGACTTCATATTAAAAAATTATTATTATATCTTAAAAAATGATAAATTATGAACCTATAGTGATTTATTAATGTACAATATTAACATTTTAGAACATGTGAAAAACAATAAAAAAATTAACTTCGGATTCAAAAAATTAGTCATAATTTATTAAAATATTCTTAATAAATAATAAAAAATATAATATCAGAAATTAAGAATATAAAAAAATATTGTTCTTAAATAGGTTATTAAGATAATTATTTTTTCATTCAGGATTTTGTAATTCATTCTACAATTTTTGTTTTCCAAGAAAGTGTTTCATTAACTCAATTCCAAACTCATTGGGTCATATGATTTCCTTCCTAATTTTTTTTCTCAAGGATTAAATGAGTTTTAAGTTACACTATTAAATGTGATATTATTGTTATTTTTTGTTTAAATTAGTTCTATTCATTAATAAAATCTCTTTAAAATAATTACCTTATCAAGCAGTAGTATAATTTTTTAACAATAACTCTTGTTCTTATAAATGTATTTTTCTCTCTCATGATAATGTTTTTACTATAGAAAATATTTCAAAACATCAAAAAAAAATTTCTTATTATTTCAAATTTCATTGTTCAAAATGGTAAGTTGTTTAACATTTATCCAATGTGGGATTCCCTTAAAAGACTACTCATGTTTAAAAAAACACATTTCACTTCATGATAAAAATACTTCCCATCCAAAATTTTCATCTGGTCCTTTTTTCCATTAATGGATAAAATATTGGGAGCTCTTATAATAATTTTATTGAAGGGATTAATTTTCCACCATAAATTTTTTTGAATATAATTTTTACCTTTTACTTTTAATGATAATTTCAAAATGTTTTGTTAACAATTTAATATTTTTACTATCATTTTCCAAAGTGGAATTTCTGTCATGAAGAAATTATTTAATCACCCTATACACTCTATTACAAAACATTTCGTCTATAAATTGTACATTTAATTTTCCCATCGATTTCGTATTACATAATTATATTTGTTTTCTATGGAACACATATGTATATATAATCGTGTGTGGATTCATATATCATTGTCTAATTTATTTTTTGATTTTCATATATCATGAAACAATAAGTCATGTACATGATGATTTTGTTCACAAAGGAATTAGAATAATGAGTTTCACAAAATCATAATGAAATGATATAATGAGTTTTCCCAAAGAGGCATAGGAAAGATGATTTATATCACAATGTTTTCATATGCTTATGATTATAAAACCTCCCTGTGTTTCTTTTCTTTACATAAAATTATAAATTCCAGGTTTATGAAAAATTTATATGATATTCCAAAATTTTATATTTTGATCTAAGGAATCTAGATAATATTTCTATGCATCAAATCCAAATTTTTATTATTATTCCTCTTTGTTGACCTTATTTTATTCTTATATTCAAATTATATTTTTTATTATATATTTATATCACATTTATTCTTTTTGAAAGTTTATGTTCTAACCATTATAATAAATTGATAATTTCCCTTTATAGAATCATTGATCTCGACCATTTATTATGTCTCCTTTCCCTATTTTATGAAGATGATTATATAATACGATAACTATATAAGAGGTTCGCAATGGGGTAATATTATGAATAATATTTACAATAATAGTAATATATAATGTTTATATAGTTAATCTATAGAACATTAAACCATTAGAATAGTGACCCATATATTTGATACATTAATATCACATATTTTTAAATGAATATTTAAAACATATCATTACAATCCAATCCTATGTCATATATATCTAGTATCATTAGTTACATGGATACATAAAAAATTGGATCATAAGTTAACTACATTACCTCCAACTAATTTCATTATAAGAATCACCCATCATAGACATATCATAGATAATTCTATTTCTCATAACCTATGGAAATGAAACATAAAAAGGTGTTGGATTTGATGCATAGTAAGGATAATTAATAGTGATATCAATGATAAATTAATGATAACTGTGGGAAAAGTATATGAGAAAATGAGTCTAACATTTGAAAACAATAGCCTATAAATCATAGATACTAATATTGTGTCATGGAATAAATATTTTCATTTCATAATACATGAATTGTAAATGGAAAAAAATAATGTAATTCATGAGTTAATAACATTTTAAGAATACATAAATTTGTGGTATACATGTAGGATTATAAAATTATAACCATTATAGTAAAGTATCACTATAAGACTATCATCGTTGATTAGGATCACTACAAAAACCAATATATTATTAAAGGCTCACTTCCAATAAAATCTATGTGGATAGTATCTATTAATAATCATTGTTCACTCCACATTACAGCCCTTATTATTTTATGAGATATCCATCATTACCTAATTAATTGGAGTGGTATGTAATTTTCTTTTCACATTTCACTTAATTAAAGTCCAAAGAATGTGTTCCACAATATCATTAATTATTCATTATATTATAACCCTTGAAAACGAAAATGGGTTTCACAAAAAAAATTCATTTCATCATAGCATTGCCTAGGGAAATGAAATTGGTTACATAACTAAATTAACAATCAAGATAAATTCATTATATCATACTTAAAACAACATCATCAACATAATCCATCTAAATAACTTGTTAATATTATTTCATTAGATAATATACCCAATAAATAATAATTAACATCATTTTATTTAATCTTAGATAGAAATACCATTAATAGATATTAGGAATATTTCTTGGGGAAAATTACCATTTACTTTGAAATAAAATGTTTAAAGTATAAGAACATAACCAAATATAATGAAAAAACTATTATTTGAAAATAACCTATAAATTGTTATTGTAAGACTCAGTTCATTGAGTGGTCATGATAATGAGATGTTATTCTCATGTCACATATGTTGGAATAATTATTTCAATTAAATTTCTAGTAAAATTGGAGAAGTACCTGATTCATACAATGATAAGAATAATCCTTCTAAAATAATAAAAAAATATAAAAAAGGTAAAGAATTAATTTAATAAATTATATAATAATACTAAAATATTCGTTAATAAATTTACAATAAATATGGGCCTTGATGAAAATGATTCCTGACATAAGGGAGAATAGAGCCTATTATCCATTGAAACGTTATTTCAATTTGTTCAGTTCTAAAATTGAAGAAAATTAATGTAAAAAACTTTTTTCTACATAATAACCATAGTATGATAAAATTTATGAGGTTGTTGAGAGGTATATCATTAAATTCCATTATCCTAAACATAATCATCAACAATCTTGAAAAAAATGATATCTTAAGAAAAAACCATTTCACCGAGATCCACTATTTTAAAATGCACCCTAAACTACTATATAATAAATTTATATTTATAGAAATTCTATAACAGATTCTAGTGAATACTTATAATATTATATGTGATACCCATATTTTATTTCAACAACCATTGTTTAGTAATTTCTTATTAAAATCATCGTTTTTTGGTGTTAAATAGTCCTTTTTCAATGTGAATTTCATTAGGTAGTTCTAGTCCTCATACACAGATCACGGTTCCATCATATCCAAAATTTTATCCATGATTTATATTTCATATATATTAATTATGAATATATTTAGATTCATTACTAAATGGTTGGTTTATAAAATTGGTTTATATCGTTCATGGATATGGTATGTTATACAAACACATAAACAATGATTTCACTATTAAAAGGAGTAATGGAAAATGTTAATTATTATTTCATAATTATTGAATCATTTTTATATCATATTCATCATATAAATTAATTAAATACATCTATATCAATTGTAATAGAAAAATGAATCAAATCACGTCATAGAGGTGGTAGTACACATGTTTGCACGAGTGATGTTTTCATTTTCAAATGGATATTAAGATAAGAATATAGGTATTAAAATTAAATTCCAAGATCATAATTATATCATTCATCCAATATATGATCATTTATTATATCATAATAGTCATCTGTGAAATATGGTTATGTAAAATTAATTGTATCGCTACGTGGAGGTGGTAGTCCACACATACGCATTAGTGATACTTTAAAATTTCATCACATCCACCACAATTCCAGGGAATTGTATAATATATTTTGAGATATCAGGTCATGATATAAGGCCTAGAGCGGTATAAATAATTGAATATGGGGTTTATTTTTATAATATGAGGGGAGGACACACTGTGAATTTATTAAAATAATAAAATATAACTAATTTATTATCAAGAAAAATGCATCCAAATATATATATTAAATGTTGGTAAAGGCTGAAGATCCTATAATAATATTAAAATTCATTTATAAAAGTTTAACTTGAAAATATTTCATTTTTATTTAATCCCACACCCCTTGTAATCTTGTTTTAACCATAACAGTAGTGAAATATTTTTAATATTTTTACAATTATTGATATCCAAAAATTAAATTTTCCTTATTATAAAATAAGGAAATTATGCTTCAAAATATTTAATCTATTTTATCAAATTAAATATCTAAATGTTTTATAAATAAATTTTGAAATAAACTCACAAAAAATGAAGAAAATGGTTTTTGAGAAAAAATCATTTCTTAAGTATAAATTTTTTTCCCTCAAATATGCATATGATTAATTAAAATGACCATATTTTGATTATTAATAAATAAAATTATATAATTTTACCTATAAAACCATTTCATAACAATGTGGAACATTTAAAAATTATTTTATCTAAAATGGTGTTCTTAATAAAAATAACTACTTTTATTTATTCATTGATAAAATAATATTTTCTTAAAACTATCAAAAATTCGATATATGTTAATTTTGAAATATAGATATAATAATAAAGTTATTTTTTTAAAAAAAAAATTTATAATATTAGAAGAAATTATTATATTATTTTGATAAAAATACACCATTTTTAATGAAAATTTATTTCTAAAACTTATAATGACTTTATTAAAAATAATGTACTTATGTATTTTTTTTATCAAACTCCTTTATTAATATTTTTAAAATGTGGATATTTTTATTCATACATTAAAATATTAGTTGTAATGGTACACTCTATTATGGTTCATTTAAACTCAGGGTTTCATGTATCATAATGTATCAAGGAAACTAAACTTTTAATATATATATATATATGAAATAAAATATCTTGGTGTGATACTCTATACCCATTAAAATGAATATCAACTGAAAATTTTAATTACACTAATATAAAAAGATGAGGCTACGTATGTTTCATCACATTGTCATGTTCTAATTTAGTTTCTTCAAATTCTTGATTCCTTCATAAATGTGTAATCATGTGATTTGTGTTTTTGCATAGAACGTTATCTCTACAATAAAATATTTATATTGACTATTACTTATAGAAAAGACCCTACTATGGTGGTATGGACATTGAGTTTTGTGAATGTTAAAGATCATGTATAAACATCCTTATGGTAAATAAATGGGACACATCATGAACATGAGAAATGTTCAGTGGAATCACCAAGTGATAACAAACCATCCCTACTGAATAAAGAATCCCAAAGGGTCCAATATATATTAAAATCATCAATATATTAGTTTTGAATCTCATAACCTTATTTAATGGAGAAATATATAGTAAGATATTCTCACCCACTCTAAATTATAGATCTTGTCAATAATTGTTAGAAAAAAAATTCTAATAACTCTATGATACGTAAATGTTTTGTTGAATTACTCTAAAATATTATATTATTTTATTAGATAGTTTCAGTCCCAATAGATTTTTTTTCCAAACTCATCCCAACATGTTCTATTTCTACACATCATTACATATAGGGATTTATAAAAGAAATTTTAAAGATATAGAGAGTTTTATATATTCAAAGCCCCAAACCCACACTTCCGGATTCACAACTAAAAACTGCTTATTTTTAATTTAAATAGAAACTAAAAATTACCATTTACTTTATACATTCATTTCCATATTACCATATTGGTTTTGGATAATTTTAACCAACCTATAATATAATCCTAGTTGTAAAAATATTATAAAAATAAAAAAAATTATTCTTCTATGATAACTATTTTATACAAGAAAATCAACAATAGAATTTCTACAAAATATATTAAAAATAATTGAAAACATATGTTTAGAATTAAATTTCCCAATATGGGGTTTTAAATCCATTTTTAAATACATTTCTCTGAAATCGATAAAGCTACAATGAAAAAAATTTATAAAAAATAAATATTTGTTAAAAGAAATATTTAACAAAGAAGTATTGATCCCATAATATTTTAATAGTATTTTTGATTTTCTAAAACTTTTAATTTTCCAAAAATAAATAATTCTTTGAAATAATTGTAGTGTTTATCAATTTAAAAAATTGGAAAATAAAAAAATTGTGGATTGATCTTGATACTCAGTTGACTCAAAGATAAACTTATGGCCACTAGTAGTATAACATGTAGGATAGTGTGAACGTGAGTCCATTGAATTAATCCACATAATTATATTATTATTAAAAACACAAAATAAATAAATTTTATGAAAAAGTTTTGTTCTTCAACCTTTCTCATTTCAGAACCAAAAAATATTAAATTTATTTCCATAGATGAAAAAATTATTATAACTACTTTTCATGAAAGTATATTTATATTCATAAAATATGGGAGCTAGGATAAATCAACTTTTTAGAAGTATTTAAATTTATTTAATGTATATAAATATTATTTATATACAATTTAAAGTAATTACATGTAAAAATATATGATATATCAAGAATATTCATATATGTTTTCCATATACACATGAAGAAAATTCATTGATAAAAAAATAATTATATTTATTAAATGATAACATAAATTGATTTTTAGTTCATTCATCATATCATGTGAAATAGTAATATTTCTTATTATTTATATTAAAAACTCATTAAATTAATATTTGAATAGTAAAAATCAATTTTTTTTATGTTAAAGATTAAAATATATGTTTTGGAAATGGATAAAATAATAAATTTTTCAGAAGGATTAACATAATTAATATACTAATTCAATAAAATGATTTATATATTTAAGCATTAAGAACATCCTTTAATATGGAGTTTTAATGAAAAACTATATTTATAGTAGATAATTAATAAAAACATTTCCCTTTTTAAAAAATAAAAATATATAACTAGAAATTCAAAGATGTTTACATTAAGAAATATAATGTCTTCCCTTACAACCAAACGGATCAAAAAACCTACTATTTAGAGTTGAACATAATGGATGCTTGAGAAACAATTCAGTTAAAGGGTGTTTAGACATGAGTCGGGTCTTCATGGATGGAAGAAAATGTGGGTTGTATATATATATATATATATCAGTTTACCTCCACATCAGGGATGTATAATATATTTTTATTTTTTATCTTCTATAATAAGTCTCATTGTAGAGAAAAACAAATGATGGAATTTCAGAGGCTTGAAAAAAAATTATTGGGAACATATTATATATATATATATATATCTACCACATGGATTACTGAAATGGATCAACACTTATAAAAAACAGATCATAACAAAGGTTTTAATTATTATTTTAAGATACAACAAATCAATTTAGTCAAATAATTAGAGATGAGAGAATATATAAATTTATATATAATTGATTGAATTGTAATATTCAGACTAGAACCAATAAAATCGAATAACCTTATGTTCATATTCCATTCTCAAACCCAAACCAAAGTGGTATATACATTAAACAGTCCAAAAAATATAAATAAGTAAATGATAGTCAATTGACATATGATGATCATTGATGAAAAAAGAAGAAAATGAAGAGAAGATTACTATTTACCAAAAAATCTAGGAAATATTTTTGGAAACCTCATGAAGAAAACAAAAAAAAAATCAAACCACACTTCATTATAGGTTACAAAAGATATGAGATTGAAACCCTTATCTGACCAAACCTCACTTGGACACCATCACCAACTACTGATCTCCTTTTGTGTTTCATCACGTACTTAAAACCCTCATCCTCATTTGGAACATTCTTTTATCTCAGATATTGTGTTCAATTTATCTCCTCTATCAATGAAATCAGTCAAAATCGAAGCACTTGGTTCCTCATGATAAATATTCAACAATGTTCAACTCAACTATCCCTAAAATCAAGTCCCCCCATATAGTTTTTTTGTCTAATCACATTGTCATTTATTTTTTAAATTTTTATCATTTTTTTTCTTTTACATTTCCCCTTTTTAATATTTTCATATTTCAGATTTTATAACTTAATAATATTGATTTAATATTTAATATATTTAATTTAATTCATGGTCGACAATATATATTAATAACACTAATAATAAAAAAAACATTAAAAATAAATAACATTTTAAATATATATACTTTGAAATTTAACTAATTTCAAAAAAAAATATTTGCATTCAAATTCATAATATAATATTCAATATTTTTTTTCTAAAATAATTTTGTTAAATTAATTTACTATATTTTATGTTTTTTTAATTATAAAATAAATTGAAATCCCTAAATATTAATTCTTATAATTAATTTATCAAAAAAATATTATTTCATGACTCGTTAATTTAATAAAAGTTTCATTACAAAATTACCCGTTAACTAACACTGCAAATAATTTTAGTTTTTGAAAGTATTTGTTATATTATAACATATTTTATTGAATTTAATTAGATATAATTATATATAATAATTTTATAATAAAATTTTGATATAGTTATTCAACACACCTCGTTTTGAAAATAATAAAATAATGATATTTATATTTAAATTATTCTTTCCATCAAAATAAAACCACCTATAAAAGAATTTTTTATTATACTGTATATTAATCAAAAAAATTTGCATATGTTTTGAAAACACTAAATTTTCCTTTTATTTAATTTCTTAATTGATATCTTAATGGTAATTAAAATTTTGTTTTATTATTATTATTATTACTATTATTGAACCATGATACAAAGGGACTAAATAATTATTATCTTAAAACTCTGGATTTTACAATTGTGGAAGGAAAAACAGACAAGAGTAAGATATTGATCCCAACCAAATTTGAATACCATGGAAAAAGAACTCAAAAAACCCTATAGGGATTTAATGGTACTATCAGAATGATAGCCTATTTGAGTATGATACATAGTACTAACACTCAATATTGTATCTGAATCCTCATGATGACATTTCCAAAACAAAAAGGTTATCCTCGAATCTAGATTGGATACAATAGAAATTAGAACTCCATGAAACATTACTGCTTACCAAATGTGTAAAATTGATAGATAATCAAGAGTGAAATATTCTCCAATAAAAATTATGATTATTTGCTTTGTAAGGAAATTAATTACAACCCAAATATCATTTTATCCCTTAGATGTCTTGGTGAGTCTAATGAAATATTCTACGTTGATTTTTCATATTTTTATTATGGTAGGGGTAATTGTTGTAATATACCATTATAGTTTTATTTATTAGAATAAACTAGATAACATAATAATCAGTAAGTTACATACACTAATGTATCTCTATTCATGTTTCCACAATATACATACTCTTTTAGTTCTCTACATTTCTAAAAAACATAAGATGAAGAGACAGTGGTGAATTTTGATATTCATCCAATGCTTCCTTCTTCATGTCTTGTATTTTTGGGATACATACACAGTTCTTAAAACATATCATTCCAATATTATCAAGGTTGAATTCCTCAACATATCATTCCTTCTTATTTAGTTCCATATATTCTTATACACCACAATATTCCTCTCTTTGATAAATGGTTAAACACACATTTTATAAATAAAATAATTTCTTACTTCCATAAAGTTTTCAAGATACCTCCTTTACGAATACATAAATATTGGATCATTTTTTACCCTCATCATAGATAATCTTATAAAATCCTTTAAAAAATAAAAATATTACACCTTATTATCCTTTAATGGGTGGTAATGTATTGAGTAGTTATAACATCTAATCATCTCCAACCATTTTAGTTGTAACATATTTATAAAGTATTATGTAAATATATACATAAAAACAATTATGATAATTACTTATATATTATGGCACCTTTATCAAAAAATATAACACCAATATATAATTAATGCTAAAATTTATGTAGGAAACTCCAAATTATGATTTTGGTAAATGTTTTCACCAACCTTTAATTTTCATGATGCATAAGTTATAAATATATCATTGTAAATAAGGATGAATCCCAACACCTTCTTCATTGCTTAATTATTCATCACAAACCGTTATTAAAAGCCTATTAATGTTAGAAAATATATAATTACTAGCCTTATATTTTGTTCCATAAAATGTTTCTCACATTAATTTTCTTAAAGGACTATAAATCCTTTAAAAGATAACTTATTTACTGTATTATATAGAAATGATAAATTATATGTAAAATATACAAAATACACATCCAAAATAAATAATTACAAATATCATTCACCACATATAGTCTAAGTCTATATAAAATAATGTTTATCTTTGATAGGTCCATAGATATACCATATCATTTTTTTACATGACCCAAAAAAACATTTTATAGCCAAAATAAACACTTAGTAAATTTAAATATTACTTCTCCTTCTATAGAGTCTTCATTACACTTATAAAGTTATCTCCATTATATCAGTTGAACTTTTGAATCTACAAGGATATCGTATCTAAGGTATTCCATAAACTAATCAGAATAATCTCTAAAATCTATGATCAGTAAATATATGATGATAGTTGGGGAATCGGTAAGAAATAGTTGAATCACTAAATAGTCATAGTGTCTATTCCTCATATAGAATAGTATATTTTGAAAACCCCAATTCTTTAACATCAATTGATAATATCCAAAGAAGGATAAATCATTGAATGTATTGATATCTTCAACATAGATTATTGGAATCGATCGGGACCTAGACAAAAAGGATCATAACAACGATGTTTGATATGATTTTAAGATACTCCAAATCAAATTAGTCAAATAATTAGACATGATGGAATATATATATTTATATATAATCGATTGAATTGTTATATTTGGATAATAACCAATAAAACTGAATTAACATTTTTTAATATTCCAATCTCAAACAAAACCCAAAGGGGTATATACATCGAACAGACCAAAAAATATAAATAGTTAAATGATGAACATAGGTCATCAGATAACCATATATGAAGAAAAGAAGAAAATAGAGATAATATCATTATTTACCCAAAAATATCTAGAAATAAAATTTTTGGAAACCTAAACAAGTAAACAAAAAAACTTTTACCTGACTTAATTATTGGTTACAGATGATCAGAGATAGAAACCCTCATCTAGATTAACCTCACTCAGACTCTATCACTGGCTACTGATCCCTTTTTTATGTTTCATCACATAATCAAAACCATCTACATCATTTAGATCATGATTTTATCTTAGACCCAGTGTTCGACTCATCTCCTCCATCAAATAAATCAGTCAAAATCGAGGCACTTGGTTCCCCATTAGAAATATGCCACATCGCTAAACTCAATTGTCCTCAAAATCATGTCCTCTAAAATATGTTTCTATTTTCCGTCTAATCTCTTTGTAATTTATTTATTTATTTATTTATTTTCTTCTTCTTTCACATTTCATCTTATTTAATATTTTTATATTTCAGATTTTATAACATTATAATATTTATTTTATATTTAATACATTTCCTTCAATTCGGAATTTCAAATATAAATTAATAAACCTCATTATACATAAAACATTATAAATTAATAATAGTCTAAATATATTAACTTTTAAATTTTACTCATTTTAAAAAAAGTATATTAATATTAATATTCATAATATAATATTCTATATTTTTTTCTAAAATAAAATGTTTATAGTAATTTACATGATTTTATGTTTTTATAATTATAAATAATTTTTTTAAAGTTTTAAATATTAATTCCAATAATTTACGAATCAAAATAATATTATTTCATGATTCTCCCATTTTATATAAATATCTTTACAAAATTACATGTAAACTAACTTTAAAAATAATTTTTGTTTAAAAAACTATTTGTAATATTATAGCATATTTTATTGCATATAGTTAAATATAATTATTTATAATAATTTTATAATAAAATTTATATTTAGTAATTCAAAACATTGCATTTTAATAATATAAAAAATATGATATTTATATTTAAATTATTATTTCCATCAAAATAAAACCATACAGAAAAGAAAAAAAATTGTTATATTGAATATTAATCAATCATTTTTCATAAGTTTTGAAAACTATAAATTTTTCTTTTATTTAGTTTATTAATTGATATCTTAATCATAAGTAAAATTTTGTATTTTTACATTATTGTTACTAATATTGAATCATTATACTAATGGAATAAATAATTGTTATCTTAAAACCCAGAATGTTACAATTATTGAATGAAAAATAGACTAGAGGAAGATGTTGATACCAACCAAAGTTGAATCCCATTGAAAAGAATCTCAAAAAACACTCTAGTATTTTAATGCTTCTATCAGAATGAATATCTATTTGATTATGATACATAGTACTAACACCCAACATTGTATTCAGAGCATCATGGAGACATTTCCAAAACAAGAAGCTAAACCCAGAATCCAAATCGGATACAATAAAAATTTTAACTCTATAAGACATTAACACATCCCAAATATATTAAATTGGGAGATAATAAAGGGAGAAATATTATCAAATAACAATTATTTTTATTTACTTTGTAATGAAATTAACTACAAACCAAATAGAATTTTATCCATTAAATGTTTTGGGGAGTCTAACAAATAATTCAATTGAAATGTTTTCCCATTTTTATTATGGTAGGGGTAACTATTTTGACAAACCATTATATTTTAATCTATTATACATTACATTATGACAAAATAAGTACTCAATTACATACTATATAGTATCTATATTCTTGTTCCCACAACATATATACTCTTTTAATTATCAATAATTCTTAAAAATTCAATGATGAAGAGAGAGTGGTGAACTATGAGATTCATCCAATAGCTCATTCTTCAGGTCTTGTATTTGAGGGATAGATATATAGTTCCAAAAACATATCATTCCTATATTATCAATGTTGAACTCATAAACATCTCTTACCTTTTTATTTAGTTCCACATATTCTTATACACCACTATAATCCTCATATGGATTGATGGCTGAACTGACATTTTAAAAATAAAATAATTTTCTCCTTCCATAACGATTTCAGGATACATCCTTTAAAAATACATAAATATTGGATGTTTTTTACCCTTATCATATATAATCCTATATAATCCTTTCAAATACAATAATATTCCACCTTATTCTCTTTTCTATGTTGGTAATGTATTGATTTGTTATAACATTTAATCGTTTCCAACTATTTTATTTGTAAAATATTTTAAAAATTCTAAATAAATATATACTTAAAACATTTATGATTAGTACATATATATATGTCACAACTTTCTCCATATACATTACACCAATATCATTAATACTAAAATATATAGAGGAAACTCACAATAATTATTTTTGTAATTTTTCCCACCAACCTTCAATTTCCATGAGGAATAATTAATATATATATATATCATTATAAATATAGATAAATCCCAACAATTTATTTTTGGCATCATTATAGATCCTAGTCCCTTATTAAGCTCTTGGTAATTTAAAAAAAGATACAATGATTAACCAAAACTTTAGTTTTATTAGATTTTTTTTAGATTAATATTTCTAATGGACTGTGGATCCATTAAAAGTTATCTTATTGACTAGATTATATAGAAATGATAAATTATAATTGAAACATCCAAAATACCCATCCAAACTAAAAACAATTACAAATATCATTCACCACGTATAGTCTAATCTGATTTAAAATAAAGTCTATTTTTTGGATCCATAGATATACCCAATCCTTATATTATACGACCAAAAAACAAAACATCTTATTTCCAAAATTAATAGTTGGTAAATTTTAAATATATCTTCTCCTTCTATAGGGTCTTCAGTAAAATTATAATGTTATGCCCATTATCTAACTTTAACATCAAATATACAAGGATATCATACCTAAGGACATCCATAAACTAATATCAATAATCTATAAAATTTATGTTCAATAAATCTATGATTATAGTTGGGGAAATAGTAAGAAAAATTTTAATCACTAAATAATCATAGTGTTCATACCTTATATAAAATATTATATTGTTAAAATCCCCCTTCTTTACCCTCAATTGATAATATCCAAATAAAGGTAAATCATTAAATGTATTAATATCAATATATATGATCAATCAAGGCATCAATACATGGAATAATATAATTATTCATTATTTTGATTTGTTTATTTCATGATAAAAAAAATTATTGACTCATTTATTGATCTTTTTTCCTAATGAACAAAATTGTTGTACCCCATGGTGTAACATTATTATGAATAAATCCCTTCTAATGATTCTACCAGAGTTTTCACTTCAATTATAGTAACTTTATTTGGCCATCTTGTATACAGTCTTCTAAATATGTGTATGAATGGATATGACATCTATTACAATGAAAAATTCTTGATTAAGTTGAAAACGTGGTAACTATTTCATAAATACACTGTAAAACTTCTACCCATAGTAATATCATCATTGTTGAATTTTTTCCCAACCATCTCACATAAAATCTTCTTTTCAATAGGATTGATGACCTATATAGTTGATGTGATTTCCATTAGATTTTTATATTTCTCTTAAAACTAGTAAATTACTATATGTTGGGTAGGAATATAAATTATTACTTCCCTTCCAAAATAATTGATATGGGTTTAACACCGAGAAATCTAGTCTGTGATAAAGATAATATAAAATTCAACTAGAGGGAGAATAACCTGATTCGTATGAGGTACATTCCCATAATATTCAATTATAAAATAATCTTTGTCCTGAGATATGATCATTTTACCACTAATTATTTTTATTTCTAATTTCATATCTAGTCGTTGAGGTGGTATTGTGATACACTTAAAAAATTATCCATATTTAAAATAGTGGGTATATATATAATAAAATAATACATTAGTGGTTTTATATTTGAAAGTATGTGTTACTTTCATGAAATTGTTATCATACATATTGTAAAAAATAGTGATAAAATGATATTTCCCTTTCTTTACGAGATTAATAGGTTGTGGAAATCAATCATCATCATTTACATTCATATTTGTGTACTTAATAGCAAAACATCAATACACATTTCATTTGAAAAATAGAGTGTGGGTGGTTCATTTTGTTAATTTTTTATTGTTCCTTTTATTTATTAGTCGCTTTATATCATTTTGGAATTCATTTTATCAATGACCTTCCTCCTAATGAAGAAAAAAATCACGAGTCCCATTAAGATAATTTATTCATTTTTCCTTCCACACTTCAAAAAAATGAAAATATTATCATATTATATCAACTTATTTTATAATTTCCATTGAATTACATTTTTTATCAAAACGAAATTATTGATGCTTAACTACAATATAAATTTCCACATTGATAAAACATCAAACTATTTTGTTATTAATACCATATTCCCTTATAACTACCTCACTTTCAAGTGTAGGTTAAAATACACTGATGAATGAACCAACCATACATTTAGATTAAATGATGATAACATAACAGTATATATAATATATTGTGATGTTTTCCCAATATGTACAAATATATTCATCATCTTTTTTCATGACCACATTAAATTACTTAACCATTTTTGTATTAATGGTATGATGAATATACTTGTTGAAAAATAAGATACTAAACTCATCCCACTCTATGAATTATATTGTTTTTCATATTTCCTCATTTTGATACAAGATTCAACAATTGATGTGTATCACCATTAAATAATAACAGGATAAAACAAAATTTTCATGCTCCAATGATAAGATAGGGGAAATGATATTTTTAGTGGTATTGATCCATTACTTTCCAACTATTTGTTCATATACAATATAAATGAATGTGGATATTGCCTCATAAAGGATTAAATATAAAAATGTTCCATCCATTACTCCTTTTGAATATAATCATTATTTATAGACTGATAAAGTTTCATAAGTTCATAAAAAATATTCTTAATTCTATAACTCTTATCATTTTCTTTCTCATGGGTATAGTCATCAAATTATTTTTTACCATAAGAATTATCATAATTACATTAGGTTTCATTAATTGAAAAAATACAAACAACATATTGTGATGAAAAATATTCATTATATAAAACCACAAAATAATGAAAAATAATTTATAGGGTGGAAAGATTATTAAACTTTGTTTTCAATCTATGACACCATTGGATGAATCTAGTTCACATAAGATCATCATCTATTAAAATAATTCGTAAATATTTATAAATTAAACATTAATTTTATTAATAATATCCCCTGAGTGTGTAAAAAATAAGTGGACAATAAGGATACAATCACCTTGCACCGGAATGATGGTTGAGATATTTTTATCCAAATATTTTCAAGGTCATCACCCTTAAATTCATCTATGACACAAAAAATCCACTTATAATATATAGGTTTGGATGTTTTTTCAAGTTAATCCACACTAATTTTAGTACTGTAACATAGAAAATTATGAAATATAAAATATTTTCATATGGGTTTTATGTAATATTTTTAAATATTTTACTAAAGGTAACTGATCCATTCTCTAACACCATCTATATTAATCCATAAATTTCTATCATAAATATAACATCTTATTAGTTTAATATTTTTAAATAATATTACTTTTCAGGAGGAAATCTTATAGGTATATTATCTTTGTAAGTATAAAAAAATTCCCTATTGTTTTATAATTGATATAAATCTACTATTGAAAAGTTATTAATAACGAGAACACTTCTTGGATATATCATACATAATACCTTTCTTCATAACCAAAGGAAAGGAAACCTATGAATGGTAAGGATCTAATACTCAGTAAGGGTTAACTGGAGAGATAAGAATAATTAATAAAACCTAACATGATAAAAACAGTTTGAGAAAATGAGAATAACATTTTAAAAACATTACCTTTATGTCATATACCATAATGTTGTGTCATAGAATAAATCCTGGAATTTTATAAGACATGAATAAAAGAGTAAATAAAGGACATGTGATATGATTTCAGTATATTTTCATAAGAAATAATTTTTTCACAAACACAAAATAAAAGAAAATCATTTAATTAAAAGTCAATGATCACTACCATGAAAATAATAGTGGGTCAGAATCACTCCCCAACCCCTCATATTAATCAATATTCACTCCCAATAATATCATAGAGGATGGAGTCCATTAATAAAATGGGTTCACTCCCAATTCTAGTCCTCATTATCTCATGATATATCCAATATTTCTTAATACATTTGAGTGATATATAATTCTAGACCCACCAATAACATAATGATAATCACATATACTAGTTTCAAAAAATCATAAATAATATATCATATTATATCATATGAACGGGAAATTAGTTTTATAAACATTTCATCATTTCATCATACTACAACACATAAAAAAGAAATGGGTTTCTTAATATAATTAACCCATGGAAAAGAAATGAATATAGTAAATTATAATGATAAAATCACCATCCAAATCCATCCAAATAATAAAACTAGATGTTATCATGGGATCAAATCCTTTGTAAAGAGTATTTAATGTAAAATTTTACATCATGGATGAAAATAATATTAAAATACATCTATAATATTTCTTAAGAATAATAACCTTTTCATTTTGATTCTATTTATTTTAAATCTTTAAATATCAAAAATTTAAAGGATAAAATTTATTTTGAAATAATCTACAAAAAATGAATTATAACATTAAAACAATTTATTTTTCATGATAATGATGTGTTATGTTCATGTTGTGTATATTAAAATAAAGATTACTTTCACATTTTCACTTTAAAATAAACAATACCTCATTCAAAAAATAAAAATAATATTAATTTTAAAAAAAATAATTATTAAAACATGGATGAAAATAAATTTCAACAATAATTTAATAATATTAAAACATTATTTAAAAAAACTATTTCAACCATGGGCATTGAAGAAGAAATGATTTTTTAAAGAAGAAAGAAATAGAGTTGAATTACCATAAAAACATTCATTCCGTATCTTGATTTCATAGAGTGAAAAATGAGATGAAACAATGTATTATATATAAATTAAAATAATATAATAAAATTAAATATATTATTTAGAGGAACATTATAAACATTAGTTATCATAAATTTAATCATTTACAGTATGGATAAACATTGCGATTGTAACCTAAAACCCTTACCTCAAGTTCCAGTTATGTTGAAATAACTTTATGCTCCTATATAAAAAAATTAAAATTATTATAATTTTATACCATATTCTTATAAATATTTATAATATCATATATTATCACTATATAAAATTTCATCACCCATTTGTTAATAATTTCTTATTAAAATCAAATTTTTTGGGTGTTAACTTTTTCTTTTTCATAATAATTTTTTTTCTAATATTCTAGTCCACGTACATTAATGATGGTTCCATCATCTCTGGAATGAAATTAATTATTTAAATGTAATATAATTTCTATATATACATATTAATATTCATCAAAAAAAGGAAGTGTTACAAATATAAGAAATACCTCTCCTTAATATGGTAAGATCTATGTACGTATGAATTTTTCATTCTATTTTAAATGGTGGGAAAATTAGATAGGTAAATTATAATTCACCTATATATAATTAATATTATATTATATATTTCATTCATAAACATTATTCTATCCTTTTTACCATCCCTATAAATTGGAATCTAGAAATGAATCATATCACTTTTCAGAGGAGGTATTCCACAGGTACACACGAGAAATGATATTGCTTTCCACTGGATTGAAAGATTAGACATTAGATATGATAATATATTCAAATAAGTGTAAATATTTCATTAATAACTATTATAAAAATTAAAACATTCCCAATATCTACATATGAAATATGGTGATGTAAAATGAATGACATCACAATAAGGAGGAGGTAGTCCACACATGTTCAAGAGCGATGCTTACACTTCCCTTGCGATTGAATATAGGGTGGCTATTTGTGGTTTCATAATCATAATACCAATTAAGTATATTTAGGATACAATGTTTATAGTTTTCTGATAAATATTACATATTTATTAGATTTAGAATATGATTGAAATTGAAAGAGGTCGGGTAAGATGAATACCACTCCTTCGATTGGCCTAACTTATTTACTTTGTTAAGAACTCTTCGACATGTATTTTATGAAGACCAAAATCTCCAATATATGGATAAAAAAGTGTATAATTTATTTTTGAATGATTTTTTTATCAATAAATCTAAATTTGGTGTAATGGAGAAAAATTTGGGGTCCCCTTGTATAAGTTGTGGAAGGACACACTTAGAATTTTTTTATAAAATAAAAAATAATAAAATAATTTTCAATAAAAATGCATCAAAATTAAAAGATATTCTATATGAGGATATTACTTCATTGAAATATAGACATAAAAAATATTTATACATGTTTAAATGGATAATTTACCCTTATTAATTATTGTAAACCCTCCCACTCGTAAACCCATTTTAACCATAACCACTTTGAAAAAGAATTACTTATCATATTCAACAAAAATGTTAGTGGAATCAATACCTTATTTTTAAATGACTAATATAAATATAGAATAAATTTTATCATATTCTACCTCTAAAATTTATAAAAATTATTTTTAAAAATTAACATGAAAAATTTGATAAAAACTATTTTTGGGAAAACGTCTTTTCTTTTATATATAGTGTTTTTAACGAAAATCCACATAAAATTTATTCAACTGATGATAATTTTATTATTAATAATACAAATGATCAAATTTCAATGTTAGTCCCATTTTATACCCTAATTTAAAATTTTTAATTCTTTCAAAAAAATAATGTTTTCAACTAAAATTAGAATTTTTCAATATTTGTCACAAAATGAATATTTAAAAAAATATAAAATGTGATTTTCATGTTATTTATGACAAGATTATGTCAAAAATAATTTCAATTATATAAAAAATTATATAATTGAATGAAAAATTATTTTCTAACAAAATCCATTTTTGAGGGAAATATATTTTTAAATTATTTAATGAATTTATTATGAATTGGGTACTTATACATTTTTTATCTAAAACCTCTATAAATATTTTTAAATATTTGTATTCAAATTTATACTTCTAGATTAATGACTATGTTATAATTCTATACTAGATTATTTTCATTTATACATGAGGGTGTATGTATCACAAGATATTAAAGGAAATTCTAATTTATAAAATATATGTCATAAAATTTCAGGGTGCTGTATTTATGTCCGTAGGTTATGAGAATTTTTTTAAGTTGAACAATTTATGTACTAGATTTTATGTGTTATTACTGAACTCTTAGATTGTATCACCTTAGTATAATCAATTATAAACCATGAAGTAAACTAAATTTGAACATTGGATATCTTTCATGTGTTTCACTAAATAATATTGAATGGTCAAATAAACAAAAACATAAACATATATCTATTCAATAGTAAATATAACATAGAAAATAAGAACCCAAGATATCATTTTTAATAGGATTCCTATAATGTACCCCATAATAATTTTTCCAATGGTATTTTTTAATATCATTTCCATATCATTGGGTATTTATAATATGTATTCCTTTTTAGGGGAAATATAAATTAATATCTTTTATTAGAACAAACTATGAATCCCTATAAAATAGATAATGTCATTGTCATATACTATAATGAAAAGCTGATAAGAACTCTAAATTTTGAGTTATATATTTATTCTTACATTTTTTACATTTTCAAAACCCATATCCCCAACTGAAACATATTGAATCAATATAAATCCCAAAGAAAAATATACTACATTGTAAAAAAATAAATCTTACTTGACATTCCTAACCTGAGAAATATTATTCATGCCATATCGTAAGTTAAATCCTAAAATGATTAATTATAAAAAACCAACTAAAAATTTAAATCATATAAAATATATTATAACTTAAGTAATTCTTGTTAAAAAATTAATTTTTAAAATGCATATAATTATTCACTTGACTAATAAAAGTTTGAATATCTAACACTTTAATGGTTGAACTATATAACAAAATTATATAAAAATTTTTTTTATATAAAACAATCCTAGTACATGAATAGCATGAGCTTGTCCTTTCACAAACATTGTATAAAAATGGTAATTAATTAGTATAGTATAAATATTATGCTCACAAAATATAGCAGGAAAATCCAAAAAAAAGTCTCTCTACAGTTTTTTTAACAATAATATGAAAACAATTCATCCGTAAAAATAGTCTTAAATGAACAAATATGAAGATGGAATATAATTTTTAATCATTAAATTAGAAAAATGGGAATGAAAATCAACAGAAATATTATTACAAAAAACTAAATATTACTATAAAAACTCATAAAGTAGTCTTAAAAATATATTGAATCTTAACCCTATGATGACTAAATATAAAATGGCAATCAGTCTTTAAAACCACTAAGATTAGATTAATTGATAAATAAATCAACAATCTAAGGTAATAAGTACTATTTATTACTCACAACCTAATTTTACATTAAATAATATTTTTATGACCTCAATATACTATATTGTTAGAGAATTGCTCTATTGTGACAACCAAAATATAATTTTTATTTATATTATTATATAAATCATTCTGCCAGTTATGTCATGGTTTTGTTCAAAAGTGTTGGTTTTTTATGGTTTTTCATACATTCACAGTGAACATTCAATTGGATGAATGATTGTGTTTTGTATAAGTCTGCTTTTTAATTCATATCATGGAGCAATAAACCTAATATATAGGAAATGGGATTTCTATACATCATAGCGATATAATTTTGAAAATTTCTTCAATTGTAATTTTCATGTTTTTAACATACTTGAAATGGAAAAAAGAAGAGTTTTGGTGATTAAATACCTCACTAAATAGATATATATAACATCCATAACATTAGATGATTTAAATAAAATATATTTATTTAATAATATTAAAAGCATATAAGTAGTAGATCTAAAAATATCGGCAATAATTTAGAATAGTGAAATGGATGATGATATTAAATTCAATGAAAGGTAGTTTGAAAATAGTGTTAAAATGATAGCTAATTAGAGTTTAAAGACCCTTGATATGGCTAAAGGCTATCCTATTATGTTTTTTTGGACTTTTTAAATCATTATATTCTAACACAATAATAAATTTTGAGAAATTTGAGAGTATATTATAATATACCTAGAATTTATTTCCTGAAGATTAAATCTTTACTACTAGAACAAGAAAAAATGAAAAGTAATAGGATTTATAGATTTATCTCTAATAATAAATCCTTGAATCAATGTGTTTAAAACATGTAAGTGTTCAGATTATATCATTGAAATAATTTCCCGTTGAATAACATATTGTGAACATTTATCTTATCACCAGTCTTTATGCTAGATAATATGACATTATCTAAGCTATAAGTCACAACTGAAAGACTTATCCATATGTATTTTGATCTTATTTCATCACTTTTCTTGAAAATATGACTTTAATATGATTCATAAAAATAACAAAGGTAATAAATAATGATTTCTGGAGATGGATGTATGAATTTTTTGAAGACAATACAACATTGAAAATAAATCCTTACATAATGATTAACATTGAAATCCCCATAATAATACATAGACACTTAGTAAAATTATTATGTTCTATAGGATGACAAATAGAGCATCTAAGTTTATAATCTATTGAGGGTGAAATCATTTTGGTTGATGGAAGTTTTTTCACTTCAAGGTAAGAACCTCACGAACACTTATTATAGTTTTTTATGCAAGCATGATAAGTAGGGAGGTAGTTATTCATCCATTTAAATAGAAGATCAATTAATTAAGAAAATATTAATTTCAAAAAATTATTTAATTTTGAGGAAATACCAAAATGATGACATTTATTTATTGGCATGATGAACAAAATATCATGATTCTTATTCAATCAATGATTTTGTCCTATTTTGAGGAAGTGCAATAGATAACCACTATATGTATTTCTTGATAGATATAAGTGAATAATAAGTCTTCAATAAAAATTTAAATAAAATAATCATATATCATGATTTTTTATTATATCCCATCTAATGTTATTATACTATATTTAGTGTAATCATGAGTAACTAATATGGAAGTATAACATTTCCCCTTTGAATTCAGAATTAAAATTACATTCTAATTTTAATACTCTAGAAATGGAAATTTGTTACATACTATATGATCTGTTTATTTCTATATTTAATATAACCATATAATATGTAATTTTTATATTTGAGTGGAATCATGTAAAAAATAATAATTAGTTCATGGTTTATATATCACTTGAAGAACTATTGACAATATTTTAAAATATATTATGTAATAAATGAGGTTATTTTATGAATATCATTTGAGTTGATCAAGATTTATTCATATATATATAATATACCAATGCTTTGGTAATGTCTAAGAAATTTTCCACACGAAATAAAATTAATGGAATTTTAAAATACATTTTATAATTATTTTGTTTCTTAGTTTCATTAATGGATATGAAAAAATCTTCGCAGAAGATATATAAAAATTTTAAGTATCTGATATTTATGTATGATCAATGAAATTAGAGGAGTAGATCCAATATTGAGGACTTAGATCATCTGGGTATTGAAGTGGAGCATGAAGCATGATTCAACCATCATGATTCGAAACAATTGAGAGAGATTCAATATTGATTGAATAATAATATATTAAAGAATTATTTTATTCTATAAATATGGTGTTCATCATTTAAAATGTTATGCAGTGAAGATGAAAAATGAGTTAGATATAATGATTCTGTGAATATGAGTTTTAGGTTTTGAATGAGTAGTACAGTATAAGTGAATATCATCTAACATTTAAATTAGGTTTTTTGATTGTAATTAGATTTATCTTATTGATATAGATGTATCTTTTATATAGTTTATAATTTAATTCCATGAATAACATCATTGGAACAGTTGTATATATGTGGTGGGACTTTATAGAATCTAAGAGAATCTGGGTATGGAAAGAGATTTCAGTGTAACACTAAGAACATTGTGTGATGCTGATGATGTAGGAATTTTTTGAGATACACATTTGTAAATCCAGTGAGTCTTTGAGAATATAAATGTGGGAAACTAATCGCGTTGTCGAGCACATCAAATAAGATTTTTAGTTTTACTAGAATTTGTACATTATATCAAGAATACTTGGTGGGATCTTGACTGATCCTTATATAATTAATTAATCAATATGGTTTTGATTATTAAATTTATAAGGGAATATATATTTTTTAAGAATTGGGAAGTTAATAATTAAATAAGTCAACAGAAAAATGAATATGATAAATCAAGAAGGGAATTAAAAGAAGTGATTAAGTGTGATCATCATAAGAAAATATCATGATTATCATTCTTCATCACATCAAGAGATAGTATTATGAAATTTTAATCACATTTTTTAACACTTATTACAATTTTTCTATTGATTTTACACATGGATACCTCCTTTGGTTCATTCAAAAACAAAAAATGATTCACCAGTTACCCCCAATGATTGGGCGATTTCCATTTAACTTCATAACGGAATCCCACCTAGGAAACACATGAAGAACTCGATGTTATATACTGATTTATATGTAATATATTTCTAATACCATGAAGTAAATTTACATAGCCATTAAAATGTTTCTGAAAGTTCAATTGACCAATATGATCCACACAAACACCACAATGAAAATAGGGAATATAAAACGGTGAGTGGTGTGTGAAACGTCACATAAAAAGGTACACCAAAACATGACCATATGAGTCGTGTATGAAATACTAGTACATAATTAAATAAAATAATGAGAAAATATGAATATGAAACATATGATCCTAGAATTTAAATGATCATTCAAATATAAAATACATGAAGCATGAGATTACATCATGCTCCTCCTCAGGTGATCACAAGGCATTTAGAACTCCATGGTAAGAGAAAAAGACAATGATTATGAAGTAGAACTTTCCATTAACTAAAAAACATCTAGAATTGATTATAGGACTCAATTGGGACTCCAAATGGAATCACTTTTCCTCTTGTTTGAACTATTATATGTGGTTCCCATGTTGTTCTTTTATATCCAAAATGGGAGGTGGTTTTGGGGGACCCTGATTTCAAGAAACCATTTTGATTGTGGTATTCATCCACCATCCTGTATTATCTTACCTATCTAAAATCCTAAAAAAAAAATTCCTACCTCCTTCATATCTCCATATCAGTTTCAGTGGCTATAAAATATATATAATAAGATATATTTCCAAAACATTGAACCAAAATTTTGACTTTATGTAGATTCATTTTATTGGATAGATCAGTTCTATAAGGCCTCTTAATATGTGAATTATTCTTGGGTTCATTCCTGAATGAGGTGTCCCACTTAATTTTGGATCAGTTCAATACAAATTACCCCAAATGGATGCACAAATTACTATTAGAGTGTGGTTGATTCCATTCGTGTGATTGGATTCATGCACAGTTTAGGCTACATCTCTTAAACATCATTGTGGATCTTATGATGCTCCTACACATAGAGTGAAAATAAAAAATAAATTGAAGTTTTCTATTTTAATAGAGAGAAATATTAAATTATTTAATGAATAATAAAGTTTAATTTTTCCAAATAATTGAGTTTTACAATACTAAATCATTTTAACCCAATTGTGTAATGGTAAAAATGAAAAGGAAGTCGTGGTGTGATCACACCCCCACACCGAAACATTTTCACTCGTGGGAAAAGAATTATATTCTAAATAATCCCAAATTAAAATAAAAGGATATAAAACTTCCAATATTCTTTGGAAATGAAATTCTTCATGTCTTATTTATGAAATCAAATTTTGTATCATTTTTCTTCTGTCACTTTCAAATTTTTCCGACATCATTTTTCTCTAATAAAACTTGTTCCATCCTTCCCCACTTATAAATGTTCCCAATTAAATAATGGAATATATAAAATTTTATTTATTCTCTTTTACCATATATCAGGTGATCATAACATAATATTTCCAAGATTCTATGTTCACTACCAGTAGAAACTTATGTGCTTCTTAAGAAGACTTCTAACAGGTTCTTCTGAGGTTGAAAGTATAGTATGATTTATTGTATAAAAATATGAGGTAGAGAGGAGTGTTTAATATATTAAGTGGAATCAAATAAAAATTCATGAGGTGTTTATAATGAGTGTACACACTCAACCCCTCAAAATTTCAATCACGTACAAATCAATTTTCACATTTTCCATTTCTATGGATCCCTGTAGATTAGTGAAAAATAACGAGTAAGCTTTCTCTTTTTTGCATTTATTCTTTTGTACTACTATTATTTAAACTTTAATAATTATATTTATTTATAATTGGTGATAATGATCGAATCATGTGTAGAAAATGATACAATATATCTTGTGAACCCATTCCCTATGAAAATGTAAGTACCCTATACATTAAAATATAAAAATTATTATTTCCCAATAATTCCCTAGGAAACACCCTATCATCAACACATTATATTTATAAGATAATAATGTAACAAAGATATGTGTAATCAGGGATTAAATTTCACGTATTGTCACTACATAAGAAATATTTCACGATCTAAACTCTTACGAATGGTAAAATGTCAAGGTGGCAAAAAATTGAGGCAATTAGTAAAAAGTGATTTCAATGAGGTATTTCCTCTATCATGAATGTAGTGAACATGAATATATGGATTCTATAAAAATCCAGGAAATTTCTAGTTTCATTACATGACTCAAGACTCACCATAAAGGGATTAAAAGTAAGAATAAGTAGTAAAGGCCCTAGAATCTATCTAGGCTAACGGAAATAAATATTACTCATTATTAAGGTGGCATGGGTTTTAAAAATCCATTAAACACCTATGAATGATTTTAAATTACAGCATATTGAAAATGATTCTATATCAAAATTCATTTGAAATTATTTCCTCAAAAATAGTTTAATTTTCTATACAATCATCTCAATAATGAAAATTGATTTGGATATTGCTTTTAAGAACAATATGTATCTAAAAACTAAAAATAAAGAAACATAAATAAAAAATAAAAATGAATTTTTTGTTGATTTTTTATTTTATATCCTTAATATCCTATGTAATTATCCCTCACAGGGGAAAGTTAACTTTTCCTAAAATAAATAAGTTTAAATAACTAGAAAAATAAATAAATGTATGGAGAAGGGATATCCAACTATGTTATGTTATAAACAACATCTATAAGCTTTATTTCCTCTTTCAGATGCTTTGTCAAATCATCATAGGAGTGTTTTAAGTCAACTCCCATGAAAAATAAAATATTGTAACCTCTTCTCATGCAAAACATATATAGCACCAAATGGGTACACATATGTAAATATATAAGGACTAATCCATTGGGAATGAAGATTACATGGGTGGAGCTATAACCTATAATTGTACATGAGTACCATTTTATAAATATGAAACTTCAGCTATTGAATCATGCAAACATGGATGACCTTTAACTTCTCTTTATAGATTTTGGAGTTCTCATAAGCATCACTTGTAATTATTTCCTACTCTTGAATCTCCAGTTTCTTATGCTCACTAGTACCTAAAAGATTCATATTACATTGTTTAACAGGAAAATATTCATTTTGATATACCTCTATCAAAATGTGATAAGACTTACCTACCACAATACTATTTGGGGACATTTTTATCAATTTTTTAATGTTTTTTGGTGGGCCCAAAGTGCATCATCTAATCGCAAACTCCAATCATTCCTATTATGTTGCACCGATTTTTCTAGGATTCATTTAACTTCTTATTTTTAGATTTTTTTTCTTATCAATTAGTCTTGGGGTGATATATTGTGGAAAATTTATAAACCTCCCCATACGTATGAATCATGTTTCTCATGTTTCGATTGAAAAAAGTTTATCCTTGATCATTGATTATGAATCATAGAAAATAACCCTTCTGAAAATTTCAGACCTCTCAAAATCAACTACCACTCAAGTGTTAACAGCCCTTTTAGCCTTTTCCTCTACCCTTTTAGAGACATAGTCTATAGAATGTAATATTTAAAAAAATCCAAATAAATCTGGAAAGTGCCTCATGATGTCAATTCCACATAAATCAAATATTTCACTAAATAACATTG
Source organism: Viscum album (assembly GCA_963277665.1). Classification (NCBI taxonomy): domain Eukaryota; kingdom Viridiplantae; phylum Streptophyta; class Magnoliopsida; order Santalales; family Viscaceae; genus Viscum; species Viscum album. The sequence goes on along the minus strand of OY728141.1, from coordinate 302,685,930 downwards.
GTTATTGGGTAATTTCATTCCTATTGTAGATATTTATAGTGAATTGACATCATTTTCATGACTTTAAAAACTAATAGTAATCTATATACAATATTGGATAGTAAATTTCAGAGTCTAGGAACTACGACATATCCATTGAGAGACAAGGTGGACCCCAAAAGGCAATGCGTGTCAAAACAAAAAGATGAGGTAAACTCATTATCATTGACAGATCTACATACAACATAGTCACTAAAAATTCTATAACAAATACTTATCATCGAAAATATATAATCATGAATCATTCATAAGTATCTGAGATTGTGAGGTGATAAAATCAAGAGTCAAACATAGATGTTGATAGAAAATTCACAATGTCTGCATAATAGGGTTAATGTCCACAACATCAAAATGGTTCTCATGAAGAAAGAATTGTCGAGTTGGGAGGTATTATTCCACATAGTGGTCTAATGTTGGGGAGATCCTTCTAATGCTTTCAGCAACCACATTTCCCAATACTCTCTTATCTCCAATATAATGGTCATACTCACTGAATGTGGTTGTCTTAGATTTAGGATTCTTTAGGATAAAATGATGGCTATCATAATTATAATAGACAATTATTTTTGACCCAATAATATTTGAATGAAATTTTTATATGAAAAACGCAATAGAAATAATTCATTTTCTAGTGGTCTTGTAGTTTTCTAGGTTAGGGTCAAGGGTATGTGAGGCATACGAAATGACACAAAGAGACTTCTCTACCCTTTGTGATAAAACTCCCCCAACTGTAAAGTTAAGGTCATCACACATAAGTTTAAAGGGGACATCACACCATGGTGGTCGAGTGATGGGAGATTATTTGAGACTCCTTTTTATGGAATTGAAATCATCTTCACAATTTTTATCAACTTAAAATTTAGAATCCTTTTACAATAATTGAGACATTAGAAGTGTTGTCATACTAATGTATTAAATGTATCAGCCGTAAAAACCATCATCGGCCATAAAAGATCACACATCACATACACCTTTTCTATATATAAGGGGGAAAAATAATTTAATTTTTGTTTTATCAAACTTAATTCCCTATTTTTAAATAGCATGCTCAAAAATTGTCCCATATTGGCATTTATTATCACTTAATATGATATATTTTTCATTTTAATTGAAGAGGTTATAACCTTGGTGTACCAAATCGTATTTTCAATAATTTACATAAACCACGAAATCATCTATAAAAACTTCCATAAAATTATCAAGGTATTCAGAAAAAATACTCAACGTACATAACTGAAAAGTACCAGTAGTATTTCATAAACCAAACATAGTCCTTTTTTTACAACGTTTCTGAATGGATAGGAATGTTTTTCAATTTGTTGATCCTCTAGGGCTATATAGATTTAAAAATAATGCGAATATCCATCAAAGAAAACAATAATGGGACTTACTTGCTAGAAATTCCTCCCTTTGGTCAATAAAAGGTATACGAAAGTGGTCCTTTTTGTGTGGCTTGATTGGATCAACGATAGTCAATACAGACTCATCAACTGTTTTCAACATCTTTTGGAACAAATTCATTCCTTACATATGACAATACTATTATTCCAATTTTTTGTCACAATTTTCAATAGGATAACCCATTTAAAATAAGATATAGTATAAATGATCCCCAAAAAAGTAATTTATATACTGCCAAGTTTACCACTTCGATGGGAGAGGTATAAAACTGTCATTGAGATTTACTTTTTGACTTAGACTCATCATATAGAATTATATGTTGCAAAAAAATTTATGGTATAATCCTAGGAATAACATCAAAATTAAATCCGATTTCCTTTTGAAACTCTCTAAAAAGTTCAAGATTTTTTCATTCCTTCTATAGAGATAGGTTATTAACTATAATGACTAGAAATTCATCAATACCCTTAAAATGGGTATATTTTAAATTATATTGAAGTGGTTTTAGTTCCAACACTGGTGGTTTTTGGATTAAGGGATGTGTTTTAGGGAGAGTGGGGTCCATGATATTTTCTTTCTGGTCATGTTTATTCCCAATGGAAATTGAATTAGGGGAAATTTGAATTTCATAATCATCGATTGTTATGGGTACAATTTAATGGACACATTGTTAAATTAAATAACAAAACATACACATTTTTTAACACACACAACACTCTAAACATGAATCAAGTCTCAAATCATAAATTATTGAAGTTGATAATAAATTATATTATTGGTTGAGGAGAAAATTTTGTTTATGTGTTGTTTAAGAGAAATTCTATCGAATATAACGAAAGAGTGATGTTCTCATCAATGGGGTGTTTCATGGAATCAACGACACTAAAACATACCTTTTATCCACCAAACTCTAGGAACAATATATTTTAAGGATGTTGGTGATTTCCTTTTTAGTTTTAAGTAATGTCCTTCAATGTATTATTGGATCATGTCTTTTAGTTAGGGTATCTTCTATCTCAATAATGTAGAATTATATAGGGATGATGATATTTTTTCACTCTTACAAAGATATCCTCGATCAATACTGATGGATGTGTTGTTATTTGGTTGGAATGTTTCACAAAAATGCCAATCATTTCAAGCTCTCCAACCTGCATATAAGTATACACATAATAAGGCATTACATAAATTGAATAACCCATGTCTAGAATTGAATCAAAAAATAAGGTATCCCCTATCATTAAAGTTATTGTGAATGTGTTTGGATCATTGTATTTAAGTTTAATTATTAGTTGTATCAATTTTGAGACATCCCATCATATGTTGACTCTCTCATTACCCTTTAGTCTTCATATGTGGTTGAAAATATCTTTATTAAATTTGAAATATAGAGGTATTTTTTTAACTGTATTCAATAAAGTAATTTTAACTTGAACCTTTTTAAAGGTATTATTCCTTCATTTATCTATCTCATTATAAAAAGTTTTCATAGATTTTGAGATTTTTTGGGGGAAAGAAATAGAAATATATTTTTCAAGGGAATCCACAATGATAATATTTTTAACCTTTTTTTCTTGTTTGTATTCACTTAAAACTTTTAGGGTTAGAGAAATAGAGTTTTGTATATGAGGAAAAACATGTTGGTAGAATAATTGAAATAATAAACTTATTTACTACTATGAAGTGTGACTTCACAAACAATACCTTTTCCTTTTAAATTAGAAAAATATTTGGATGGTGTTTTTCTAAAAAATTTTATCATTATCATACCGATGGTGCTTTATAGTTATCCAACTCTATTTTAGAGGTCTTGACTAGCCTATTATGTGGTCTATAAGAATTGGATGCTCTGGGTCACCATTTTCTTCACCATGCCCTCAATTCTCGGTTCCTATTTGGGAAGAGGAAGATTGTATTGAGATGTTGATGAATAAGAAGCTTTAATAAAATTTCATTATTGAGAACATTTCTCTTTCAGTTTGCATGAGTTGCATCCTTGTTGGTACTATGGTTGTATTTTCCACATGGGGATTGTATTTGGAATCAATGGTTATTTTTCGAAGCGTGGTTCATGTTGAAAAGGATTTCATAGGAATATTTTTACACAATACTCAGATGAAAATTAAGTAGTGGATACAAGTCAATAAAATGAGTGTTATCATAACTTATTCCACAATATAATGGAATAGAATAAGTGTGTGAGTTACCCTGTACATGGGATAATTTTATTTTGAGGTTATAAATATCAACAATATTTTATGTTCCTTTTATTCTAGGGATGAATTAATTACCAAATGAACTCCTTAGGTTGGTGAAATTCCTCATGTACCAAATTTATGGGAATTTTGAGCTACATTTTCTATTAATTCATAATTTGAAGATGACGTTTTTTCAACTAGGGAACCACCAACAGTTGGATATATCATTCCATGATCCATGTGGATATATCACTCACATAATTAAGGAATTTTTAATTTGTCACTAATCTGGTGATGGTCAAAAGTTGAAGAAAGTATTTTAAATATCTCCCTATATTAATTAAGGGTCTCTCCTTATGATAACCTAATTCTAACGATTTATTTTCTAATTGATGATTTCAAGGAGGTAGCAAAGAAATTATCTAGAATTATTTGTGTTAGTTCATTCCATCCTCCAATTATGGTTTGGAAGATATTATATTCAGTATTTGGCTACACCATCTAGGGAAAAAGGATACCCTAATCATAATGAGATCTTCAGAAACATTTTTCAGTTTCATAGTGGAGTAATCTATTTTTATATGGGTTATCATAACTTCCATAGAGTTTCACATTATTTGGGACACTATTGGTTGGGTAAGCTATGTCAATTGGCACCATGATTAATCTTTCCATTTGAAATCATTGAAGAAATTTGAAATGTAGATTATTGGTTGGAATCACATTCCCAATTTAAATTAATTCACGGTGTGATTCATCTTTCCCAGTTGGGATGTTATCAGACAGACACATCCCATGTGAATTTATTAGAAAATGATGATATTGATCCTGACTCATCCATGGATGAATAATAAATTTTCTAAAACTATGATCAAGGCAAGGTAATACATGTTAAAATAATTCCCACAATCAATATACTATGGAAGTGAATTTTGGATTTCCATAAGTCATGGTAGTATGAGTTTTTGATGTGGAAGTAGTGACCTCTTATTTTTATTGGATCCAAATCTTGAGCAATTTATGGGTACTAGAATATTTTGTGGTGAAGATAATTTTCACTCCCTATGAATCACATGTATCTGTAGTTTTCTCATATGTTATATCTTAGATAATTTTAGGGGATTATGTTATTTAGAAGTTGAAAATTTGTTTCCTGGAGAAAACAGGCTTTGTGAAAAATTAGTATTAACCATGAGATAACAATTTCTAATGGCACTATGAAGCTACAGCGGAGTTTACATGGTTTGAACATAGATTTATAAAAATTATGGCTCCCTAAGTAAAATGTATGGGAGTATTTGTGGTTGTAATGAGGTATCAAAAAACATGATAATGGATTTCACAAGCCACACTACAAAATATGGGGAACTATTTGCCACCATTTTCAGCGAAAAGTGGATATTCATGATTGAAAATGTTTTGTTAGACCATGAATCCTACCCACACACCTCCATCCAAAAAATTAAAATGTTTTAATTTGTCAAATTTCCCTTTGTTTCTTTTTTCAAATCGTAATTTAATTTTCATTAGGATTGAAAAAAACTCCCAACACTCTATAGGTTTCTCACTTTTCTTTCATGGATATCTCCCATCATTGTTAGTGGGTCTCATCATGGAATTTTCTATTTTGGAACAATTTTCCCTTCATCATTTTATATCTACACTTGATCTCCACTCCCTTGTCTCATTGAAACAATAATGTGGATGTTGATTCCATATCTAGCGATTTTGATGCGTATTTCATGGTATTTGTTATGGATCTTGTCCCATGAGGATGGTATCTGTAGTTCCCAAAATATTTTTTTTAAATATTCCTATTTTCCTTGTATAAATGAGGTAGTTGTTTCTATAAATTTTTTATAAGTCAAGATTTTCTCATTTTCTGGTGAATTTCATTTGTTAGATTTAAGAAAATGGTTGATTTTATTTTACATTGACATTGTTTGAAGAAATTCATTTTTAATGGATTTTATTTTAAAATTGAATTATAAACACTATGAATTCGATGAAATTAATAAATTTTAGTTTTGAATGAAAATATGGTTTTATAATTAGGGGAGTGGTGACACTTCATGATGAAAATTTTATATAAATTTTGATCATCATTTTTTAATTTTTTTTGGTAAACATAAAACATTAGGACCCTTGGGTGCATTTGGAAATGAACATGTGAAACATTAGTTTGTATTTCATGCCACTATGGGTAAATTTAATGATATCCATAGACTATGGTTGGATTCAATATTAGTAGGATTCAAATTATTCATAGGTTTGTTCTTACTATTTCTTTTGTTGTCCGAGTACATATTCCAATAGGATAAAGACCACTTGAATATGGTTTTATACATGATGGAATAATTCTTGTTTGGTTGGTCACATGCTTATCTTATGGTTCATCCGTGGATTTTGTCTTTTTCTTTCATTATATATCACATTTATTTTTTATATTCTTGGTTCATTTATTATAAAATATTTTAATTAAAACCGAAGAATTTTTTTTTAAAAAAGAGTTCTTTATCCAAATTTATTTTGGTTTTTTAAATCTCGAACCAACAATTACATTATATATGAATTGAAATAGATTATATGGAAGATAAATAACTGGATTTGTACTAATTTTATAACCTTTATAATTTTATGAAATATAATTTTCCAATAAATTTAATTTCATCAATAGATTTCATTACACACTACAACATGTTTTAAAAAACCAAAATATACTTTTAATATTATTATTGAAAGTTTACCATTATATCAAACCCGTTAAAATTTAATTATTGGAATGTGAAGAGACAATTTTTTTTGGTTCCAAGTGCATCAAATTACATGATTGGTATTATTATACTTTATATAGTATTTTTGGAACACTAAATCATCTCTCAATGGATCCTTAGATCATTTATTTAAAAAAAATCGTTTTGATTATAAAAATTAATGGGGAATAAGATTTTTCAAAATCATTGGGATGGTAATTTAGTAATTCAGTATAAAAATTAATGTGATAATATAAATATGAAATTAATATAATTGATCAAGTGTGCTCATCACAAGGAAATCTCATGATTCTCGTCCTTCATTGCTTCAAGAGATAGGATTATGATATTTTAACCATATTTTTCTAATAAATATAACTAAGTTATTACTGATTATACACTAGTATACATCCTAGGGTTTAGTTAAAAACACAAAATGATACACCAGTTATAAATAATGATTATTTTATTTGTGTTTGAATTCATAAACAAAAATCACCATGGATACAAATAAAGAAATCAATGTTCTCTATAGGTTTGTATTTTATTTAATTTTGATACCATGACATAAATGTATGAGTACATTATAGTGTTTATGAGTGTTCAACTGACCAATTTGAAGCACAAAAACACCATAATTAAAAGAGGTAAGAATAAATGACGAATTGTGGGAGGAGCGTCACCTTAAAGGGTACCCACAACATGATCATATGAGTGGATTATGACATAAAATTACAAAAAACAATAAAATTGGCAGATAATATAAATAAAAAAATATAAAATCCATGAATTGAAAATATCATTCAAATTTTACAGACACGAATCTTGAGATAACATCATGTTCCTCCCCAGGTGATCACAATGTGTTTGGAACTCCATGGGAGGTGAGAGAGACAATGATGATGATGTAGAACTTCCCATGTCCCTCAGAACAACCATTATTGAGTATACTATTCCAATGGGACTCTAAAATTCTAGTTTCTTGACTCCAGGTCTAACTCCTAAATGTTGTTCCCAATGTGTTCTTCTATAGTAAAAATGGGAGGTGGTTTTGGGAATCGTGATTTCAAGAAACCTCATAGCCGATTGTTCTTTTCCACTATAAAATATAATTTATCTTCTCACAAATATAAAAACATCTTCCTCATCCTTATATATAACTACATGTAAAATTTTTAGCCATAAAATTTATATAATAATAGATACTTCCCAAAAACATGTGAAAACATTTGACTCTATAATGATTATTTTATTGGGAAGATCGGCTCATCTGGGCCTCTTAATGGATGGATGGAGATTGGGTTCCATCACTAAATTTGTATAGGACATCATTTTGTATCATTTCAGAAACTTTAATCCCTAATGGATTCATGTATTACTAAATGTGTGTGGTTGAGTCCACTTGTGTTCTTGGATTCATGCACTGTTTAGGCTGTATTTCATGAACACCATTATAGATCATCCAAATCACCTACACCTACATTGAAAAAAAAATAAATTGAAAAATTCCTTTTCAACATTGATAAATATTGAATTATTGAATCCATTATGAAGGAAAATTTGTTATAATAATTGAAAATTAAAATACAAACACAATTTAACCTAGTTTTGTAAGGCTAAAAATGAATAGGATTCTTGGTGCGGTCAGAAACATTGATCCCATTGTATTCTTAATGATTATGGTGGAGAATATTTGATTAGGGTGAAAAAAACCAATGTTATGGAGTTTGTATTTATACCAAACCATGTAAAAATACTATGTTCCTATTATCTTCTTTACTTTCCTTCATGTGGTAGATAATATCATGGTACAATATAATATATAATCAATTACATTAACAATCTTCAAAGGTAGAATTATAAGTGGGGTAAAATAATAAATGATTAATTTGGAATTTTTTAAAATTATTCAACACTTGATTCACCCTAATCCCACTATAGGTGTCTGTATCGATCCACTAGATACTTCAACTAGTACCAAATGGAATGTTTAATCTGATGGGATCTATTTTAAGGATAAACATAATTTAACTTAGATTAGTTATGAATAATTTTAATATGGATTAACATACTGATATAGATAAGTACAATTCCACTCATATTTATCTAATGATCTAATTCCCAGCAATGATGATTCAAAACAGGAGAAACTAATAAGAAAAAAAGACAATAAGAACATCAATAAAGAAGGAAGAAAACACATTGGAAGATTTCAGTCATAGTTAATCTATTATTTAAATATTTTACAAAACAAAATTTATTATATTTTTTGATAGGATCAACTATTACTATAGGGACTATATTCATCATATTCCTAAAATATTTTTTACTCATATATATTAGTTTATTCAAGATATTTATGATGAACCTTCATGTTGATGAAGGATGTTGAGGCTTTGAAAACATTATTTAATTGGTAGTATAAAAAAAACCCTCCCAAAATAGAGTAAAATATATCCAGAGATCATGTGCTGGATCATCCACCTATAGCTCTTGGGAAAAGGTAACAAAATATGATAAAATATTATTTTTTACTAATTTTATCCAAACTAAAAGTGTAAGGGAAGCCAAAAAATCATTATATGTATGGGAATTTAAAAATATTATGAAACCCAGTAAGGGATCCCGGGTGAATTTAGTTTAACTAATGAAGAGAAACTTCACAAACCCGCCTCTTGTGAAATTTTCAAAAAATAGAAATCTTTTAAATATGGACATATTATTTCTAAAATAAATTGAAATATATTTGTGGTATATTTTCGGGGATTAATGAGATCTTGGGATATGGTAATTGATTATTGGAATAACATGTCAACATAGGCACTTTAAAAAATGCTAGAATCCTAGGGAGCATAGTTAAATCTAAAAATAAACAATTTTTCCAAAACCTATAGGAATAGAGAAAAATATATCTTGTATGTGCTGATTTAAGTTCCTATAAAATTTATATTAGAATTAAAATATGTGTATTCCATCTTATTTTAAAGAGATGTGCTTTTTGGCATATGAAATTGAGTGAAAATTTGAACATTTTCATTTTCATTCACCTGAGTGGAAAAACAGCCTTTTCCTAAGGCATAATTTCGGGAATAATATTTCTAAAAACTCAATTTTTAAAATCATCAGGTGTTTACCCATTATTAGAAATTTGTTTGATATTTGATCCATTCAATTATCATAATAATATATAACATTTCATTCGTAAAATATTATTTTTTCACACATTTTTGAATGGTGTTATATTTTTAATTTGTTTTTTGATTTATATTTCAATAAAGTGGTTGTTTCCAAAATATGGGGGTTTCTCATGCAATCTATAATCCTACTTAGTTTTTTTGGGACTCAGAATTTTTATTTCATATAGGATTTAAATTAAATTTTCATAAAAAATTAATTAAAAATAACATTTAGAATTCCTCACTATATATTTCGTATTCATGAAAGATGGTGGGATGGATCCTCTATTATGAATGACAGATAAACTGATAGGGAATGGAGAAGTTAGTACCATCGTATTTCATCCCTGGTGTCGATCCATATTTGATGGAGGTGTATTGGCTTTCATCTAAGGATTTTGACTCAAAGATTTGGTATTTCCCATATGAGGTAGACCTATTTTATATTATAATCCATAGATCCATGTATATTAGTTTTATTTATGTTTTAAATTCCAATTATGGTTGTTGATAACCTCATTAGGTTCAATCTATGATTACTTAATAAAAATACATGGGTTTCATGAGGTTCACAATGGTATTTTTTTGGAAAATCTAAATCACTCAGTGTCTGATTTCAAGAGAAAACATTAGGGTTTTTTTCTATTTCAAGAAGAAAACTTCATTGGAACTACATGTTGTTTACTTTGAGTTCACACCATTTATTATTAAATGTCCATGTAGTAGTGTACATGGAATAATTAACTATATAGGGGGGAAATAGTTTTTTAGTATTTCACACCTAGACCCCGGGTGTTCCATGGCTATGTAGTATTGTATGACTAGACCCCATGTATTCTGGAGATGTGTATTGTAACATGATTAGAACCCAGGTATTTCCATACCATTATGGAGTACATGGCTTGGGTGGAGGTTTTGGAGTACATGTTATGTACTGATGGAACAATCCCTATAATTTTACCATGTTACACATTTGACGGTTTTTCATGATTTTATTCATGATAGTCCGAATTAGTTATAGGAGGATACCATTTTCACTATTATTTTCAAGATAACACAGTAGTGCATGACATGGGGTATTTTGAGGAATTATATTAGGCATTTTTGGATGAGTGAGTTTTTGTAGAGAGGTTTTTAATACAATAATTGAGACCATCATTTTTATGAGAGTTAGAAATGGGATGAGAGATGGATAAAGTTAATGTTAATGGTTGGTGAACATGGAATGGAATTCTTATGGATCTTGAATGGGGTTACATATGATGGTCCATAGTTATTGGGTCTATGTTTAAACAAGAAGATATAGATAGGTTGGGTGTTCAGGCTATCCTAATCTGACTTAGAAAGGGGATGGGATGGAGGCTGTCTCCCTTTAATGTTTCACCTATTTAGACTAGGTGGTCATGGGATATTAGAAATTGTGTTCTCATAAGTGTGACCTCTGATAGGTGGGAGTCTGCCTAAGTGACTAGTATAAAGAAAAGAATCCCAATATGGATTCTTCTATTTGTGTTCTGATACAATGGATCTCTAGCGGGATGATTCAATTTATTTTCTAAACTATAGGATCCCAAGTGGTATTAAACTATGTATGTGTGGTCTAAGAGGATCCCAAGAGAGATACTGCCACATACTTTTCATCTTTAATAATCCGTGTTGGGATTCATCTCCTATGTTTTTTCGTAATAGACCCTAGTGGGTTCCTTGATGGTTGATAGACCATAAGAGGGTGCATTATGAGATTATGTAGAGAGTGTAGTGGTTTTTACCATTGAACCCCTATAAAGTATTTGATCCCTAGTCATTGTTTTATTGGTTATGGTTTAGAAATTCTGCTAGTAGTACTCTTTTATTTATACTTTTAGATAGTTATTGTTGTTATAGTTAGGGATCCTATGACATAATCTTTATAACACATCCTATGATCCATATGAAATGTGATTTTATGGTGGGGATATCTATAAGTTCTTCCTAGAATCTGGAATATGTGATTAAAACTAAGTGATAATTTCCACCTTATATTCCTTGTTATCTCAATATCAAAAACTTTATGCAACAATTATTGGAATTCATTGAATTTATGGCATCCCCTCCATACACTGGGAAATATAAGATGTTTACATGTAAATCATGGAAACCCATATTTGTCACTATAGCCCCAAATATTTATATACCTCTAGGATCTAGGTGATTATAGAGGTTTCTAGGTGTCCAAATTTCACCTATTCAAAAGGTGATTGTGACATTCCCATGGTTGATGATGATAATAGTGATTGATACCTTAGATACCCTCTAGGTTGTGGTTGACGCACCATGATTTCATATACTATATATATTTGGGAATAGGTCTTTGTATAATTTAATGAAGGATAAAGACTTATAATATCATATTTAGAGAGTATACCTCACATATTTCCAATGGTTCATCCCATTAAAAATTCTTCCAAGTATATATTTGTGATTTCCTGCAAAATATGACTGTTGATTCGTATATTAGAATTATGTGGTGAACATTGAGACATAGTTAGGGAACCACTATTCACTCTCCATTTCGGTGGTATGCCTTGGAAACCAAGGATCATACTTAATCCTGAATTAAATACTTTTTAGGCAGAATCTATAATTTAAAATTATATTTAATAGAGGCGACTATGGGGGACATGGAAACAAGTCTTGTAGCCCGCTATGGTAATTTATATAACTAAATGAAATGTATTGTGTTTGATTAAGAGGTTATAGTTGATGAGGATCAAAAACCCAAGGAATGATGGTGGATTTATTTTATTTTATTTATACAGTTTTATATCGACTGAGTTGGGTGTATTTCGTTATCATACACTTAAGAAAGTAGGTTGTACATTTTGTATTAGGGTGGAATACTATGATTTATTTCTCAGCCCTACTATATTCACTTTGGTGTGAATATAAAACTCATGTCATCTTTTTTTTACCCTAGATTCATGATATATAGGGTTTAGGCCATGATTTTATGACTGAGATGAGAAACTCATATGAAGTATTATAATAGGGATTGAGTATCTTTATGATATACATAAAATGAGTGTGTTGAATGGATTAGAGATAGTATTAGATACCATTGTATTTATAAATTTCTTAAGTTGTATTTGTAATCAAACCAATGGGGGTCAGTTGTTGTGTATGCAACATGGATTTTTTATCCTTTACTTATTTTCATTTTTTATATATTTCTTAGTGTGTGTATTTTCCTTGATATAACAATGTTTAATATGTGTGGTAATTATTTATGGTTATTCACTATGATATAGGGTTTCAATCACCTCACAGATCTGCATTAGACCCCTGCACTGAGATAGAGGCATTGGACATATGAGGTTGTGTGCCTATGGTATTGTGGAAAACTGATTAGCTATTGTTCAATGAGTGGACTAAAACATGATAATACAATGTTGTGTTTCAGAAGTTCCTTTCCAATTGATTTAATATTTGGGACATGGTAGATTTGAGTATTTTCCATTAATAGGAGAATTTTATAGATATCATATTTGTGTGTCAAAAACACATATTCATGTAAGAATTCTAGGTTACCAAGGAATGAGATTAAGGATATTGGATTTTTTTGTAATGGTTTTACATGATTATTTAATTTAGAGTCATGCATGGATGTTTTATGTTGATAACGTTTTAAGTATATCAGGATTATAAACCATTGGAGAGATAATATTGATTTGGTTTCACTCTTGTACTATTGAGGAATCATTCATTTCATGATTCATGTAAATTTTGTTAGATTAACATGTTATGTCCTGCTGGAGTGAATTTATAATAATGGCTCTGGGTAATGGATAAAATTTTCTAAAAAAATTAATGGAATTGACTCATATGGTTTCTTGGTTTCATTCTACTATGTTAAGCGGACTTGTTTACGTTATATTATGATAATATGTGTGGATAGTTTCTAGTTGTGACTTGGTAATGATGATTCTAAAACAACTTATACTTTATATGAAATGTACCAAACCTTGGACGGTTAGAATGCATACTCAAAAACTCATTTTTACCTATTCTTGTTCTTTAGGAGCATGTGACACCTTCAATAGGATTAATTAGAAGACCCATGTAAATACTCAGTGCTCTTTTATTGACATATTATGTAGGATTTGGTGTTTAATATGTTTAGTTTGACCCTTTTTTGTCATCTTTGGAATCTAATTCCATTATATTGGACCCTTAATAGGTGTATCATTTTTGATTTTAATTAAATAATAAGGCCTTCAAACTAACATGGAGTTTTTTCAAAAAGCTTCATATGATATCTAAATAAATATAATTTATTTTTTTTGTAATCTAGTCAGTTAATCCTTCACAATATCGATAGGTACCAGAATGTTTTTTCTGATATAAACCCCCATGGAGGTATTATTGTACATGGATACCAAGTGAGGTTTGGTTCATCACCATTTCAACCATAACAATAGGACCCCCAAAGATTGGTCCCATTTGATCATTTTCAGAGAGGATAAGGGTTTAGTAGGCTGATTCAAGGTAGGTGATACCTTAAATAGATTTGGAATTAGAATCCTCTACATGGTTAATATATTATTAATGTGTTTCACTTAAATTTGATTCTAATTAAAACTTATTGAGGTTTTCCTCTATAACATATAGTTGATAACCCATATTAGTAAACCCATGTTGATATGTTTTAATCCTCATCAGTAAATATTACCATTACCATCAATCCAGTTACCACCGTTAGGTAGGTTTATCAAGAATGTTAGACGACATGTAATAATCTCATATAGAATAAGTGGTTGTTATGCATGTCAAAACCATGGAATCATATGGAATAAATGATTCTATCCATGGAAAATTGACCTTGGTGTTAGGTTGTACCAATTGTATAGGTGGCCAGACCTAGTAAATATGATGTCATACATGACTATTTGGGATGCGTGGATAACCTACAAGCCCTTGGTTATGAGTTGGTCTTTATTGGGAGAATTCTCAGTTTTGTCAAGAGAAAACCTTGTGTGGTTCTATCCTTGGATGGTGGTAATCTCGTGACAATGTCGGTGCACAAGTTGTCTTACCAAGTATGCAACTTATACAATATGATTCCTTTTGATTCTGAAGATGCATGTAGGATTCTCAATTATCAAGAATGGATTTGATGATAATGTTTGTTAGAGCGTCAAACCATTTTGACTAGTAGGTGTGTTTTTAGTTGCATTATCAAATCCGGGGTGGATGCTTTTGATTGCAATGACATCGGGTGGTGGATACATGTTTAGATTAGTAATACATACAATGAACAAAGGATGAGAACCAATAATTATAAAAGACACTGATTGATAGTCTATCATGGTATAAATCATTTCAAAAATAAGTTTCACATTTGTTAGGATAATATCCAAGGTGTCCTTAAGAGTCTAGATTTAAATGATTCATGGAACAAATTCATCTTGTCCTTGGTGACATGTGTCTCACAAAAGTGTGATTCGGGTGGTGTAATTGGGTGGTATGGTATAGTGCACCCAAAACCCTAAGTGATATAGGGATGGTAGGAACTATTTTTCTATACTGAAAATTAAATTATCAATCGTTGAGTGGAAATGTGTGATCTTTGGATTAATGGTTTCAAATAAATTTCATGGGAATGATCACCTCTGATTTGTCATGAAATGTTAAATGTACCTATATGGAGTTTTCAAAATGAGGTAGTATTGTATTCTGTTTTAAGCTATATATCCCAATATTTTAACAATTTTAAGGTTTAATATCCCTATTATGGTTTCTGAGAACCCAATGGGGTTAATCAATGCATAATCGAGTAAAACTAGGGGGTTTGAGTGGTTTTTAGGGTTTTATATTTGGTATGTCTCAATCACATTATGGGTGATTTCCAGAAAAGACTATATGTTGGAGCACATAGTAATGGAATCAATGAGTACGGTGTGAAATAGTTATCTAGAAATATTATGTTTTTTCTTCAAAAAAATTGCTTTATTCAATTATTTTAGAGAATATTGAAATTAAAGGAAAAAACCACCCATTGAGAGAGTACATGAAATTTAAATGGTTCACTGCTCAATCTGAGTTTCCAGTCTTTGGAAAAATTTGGTAAAACATAGGATCCTGCAATATAATAAAAAAAATTGGATTAGCTACAAGAAAGGAAACCCCTTTAAACTCACTTAATCACATCCTATCTATTGTGCACATCCAACATATGAAACACATCCCACACTATTACAATATTTAAAAGGTTAAGACACAATATATTCATATCCCTCCAGTAGATGACAGTACATTTTTTTAATGTGACTAGATCCTCTTATTTTATTTATTTTATGATATAAGAAATACATAACTTTGAATTTCATTTTTAAAAACTACATGTAACCAACAATGTTTCAACAAAATCATGACCTCAATCATCACCTTCACATGTATTTCACAAAACTTTTTTTACTATTTCCTACATATATGAATATTATTATAACTTTTTATTTGGTATTATTTTACATGATATCATCTTTTTAATTTATTATTAATTAAAATATTGATGATATCTTATAAATATATTGGAATTAAAATATGTAAGAAGCTTCGTATTTGGTCAAAGTTAAAACTTCTATATGAAATGGATTTCATAATTGTGTGCAACATCATGATGTCTTGCAAAAAGAATGACTTTATATTTTATTAAAAAAGTTTTCATATGACATTAAAACCTTTCATGTGTATCAATTAATTAATTACATAGATATTTGAAAATGTTAGAAAAGTTATTTTCATTATTCCTCTTAATGCTTAAACACCATTAATCTAGGGTACATCACATTTCATGTGTAGTACAAATCTATTAAGTGAAGGATTTTGTTATGCGAAACAATAGTCTTCATAGAAAAAAGAGACTGTATGAAGTAGTAATATCTATTGTTAACCTATGTGTCAATTTATATATGTGAATATGTGCAACCATTCAGATATTAAGATCCCCTATATAAATATTTCGATATATAGATTGCATGTATGAATCATTTACATACCTTTTTGGGATATGAATTCGGTAGTCTTCCCAAAAACAACTTCCACATGTATATTCCTTCTTCCTTCTATCAAAATAAATTAAAGAATAATTTAAAAAATAATGATAACTTTTATCCTAATATTTATTTTCGTGAATATTATTTTAATTTTCATTAAATAATTTATATACAACCTTATTATTATTTCTGTTAAGGGATTCTAAAGTCACATGGCATAACATTCATGTCAACACTCAATAACTTATTCACATACACTTGACTTACTATAAGTAAAAACGTGTTTTCACTTCCACTCGGTCACTTAACATACCAATTGTATCAAAACGTCCTCATGTTCTCACATAACCATGGTAACATTACCTTCTATTCGTAACAAAAATTCATCATGTGGTCAATTTATCATGGTCCCTTTACCTTCTGTGTAATATAAAATTTATTCATTAGGTAAATGTCTCATGGAAACATGAACTATTGTTCATAAAAACACATAATCATAGGGTTATATGCTCATAATAACTTTTCCTACATAAACCATTGATAACAAAATAAAAAAAACAAAATAAAAAACATTTCCTTCTTAACATATTCCTTACCATATATAAATAAACATGGAATCTTAACTTCAACACTCTCCCCCCTATATTTTTTTGTCATCAAGGGAATATAAATTACATAATATATGAAACTAAAAAAATGGAACACTATCCAACAATTCAAACCCTACATGATCATAGTCAGAGTAAAAAATAATAATTATTAGATATTAATTCCATTTTTTCTATGAAATATTGATCTATAACCAAGTTATTTTCTTTTTCAATCCTTCTCAAAAAATATTACTTCAACCTACTAAAAAATACCCTAAAACCAATTCAAAAACAATTTAAATAATTTAAACATTATTGAAATCATAGTTTACCTCATTTAAAATCCCTACTTGATATATTCTCTCCCAAAATAGAAAAACACATTATCAGTGGATAGAGTAAGATTCCATTTTTTCTCTAAATTTTAAAATAACATAAATATAATAGAAGAGAGGGATGTTGGTGAACAAAAGACATAACCCTTTAAAGGGTGAGGCTGAACACTTAGTATTGACCATAGATTTTAAAATGCATGTTTATCCAAGAATTAGTTTATATATCAACAATATTATCTCTTATTGGAATTAAAAATAATTTAAATACATTCATATCCTCATTATCTATGAATAAGATGTATTTAATATTAATGTTATCTATCTTATAATATTGTGCTTGGTAATTTTAAAAAAATTATATCACATTGATGAGAACGTATAAGAAGAACTTCCATCTTCACATCCACATTTAAATCATTCTATTGAATTTCCTGAAATATTAATTATATGATTTCCTATATTGAATATATATATTATTCATTTGTATATCTGAGGGTTTTCAAACATTTCATCTCTATGTTCCATCATGCACATTTATATCATAGAGAAAAAATCTCTAATAATTAGGGATTTTTTGTCATCAGTACAATCTAGAAAGATGACTTTTATTTAAAAAAAATAGATCCATATTTTATTTACAGTCACATTTCAATCTAAATCTATAGATTTATTTCTATATCTGTGAATTATTTTACCCACAATAGAATGGGATTGTTTTTTCTCACACAGATATCAGTAAAAAAGAGTAAAAACATTTAGAATATCTTATCTTGATGTTGGAATTAATAAAAACCCATCAAATTTATGAACACCATAAGATGATTTTATTTCCCCTATTCATCATTGGATAGATTTCCTCCCTCTGACATTTCTAGGGGAAAATATTTTTCATCCTCCAAACCAAATATTTTCAAGATTTATTTTACATGTTTCTCATGATCTTGAAAATGGGATTTTATCTTGAGAGATTTTTACACAAATAAGGTATTTCATCTTTCTAAGAATAGACATTTGAAATAAATCCTTCATTTCCTCAGAAATTATATCGCACATTTCATTATAATTTATATAAAATATAGTATCATATACATAAACAATATAAAGGATAGAAACAACATTATCATTTTTTATGTAGATATTTCTCTAGACATTACCATTTAAAAAATTCATCTTCTTCAATATATTTTTTGGATTATAATTACATTCCCTTTGGACTTCATTTAGTATATATAAATACATATTTAACCTAAAATTATAAATTTACACCCTACATAGAATAAACCGACATTTTTTATCAATGTTTACAACTTAATATATTTCCCTATTTATAAATAAATACTTCATATCCATTTGGTAGAACTTGTAGTGCATTTGTGTAGAAAAAAAGAGGGACATTAAAATGGTATTAATCCATGAAGTCGATTCAAATGTCTTAGCAAAGTAAAATCAATCAACTTAAGAATAGTCTTTACACACTAATCGAAAATTATTTCACACCACATCACATTTTTCATTTCATTAATTGGGAAACATACACTTTATCTCGATGGAATTCATATCATTTGTTTTAAGAACAATTTCTTTGGTCTCATTCTTCTCAATAGGATCCAACTATTCATTCATAGTACCAAACCATTCTTGATTCTTCAAAGATTCCTCAACATTATAGCGATGCTATACTTTTAGACATATAATTACAGGATTTTATGTATAATGAAAAAAAAATTACAATCCAAGAATAGTTAGGTCTACTGTCTTGGAATACATAGTACATAAAAGTAAAAACATTGAAATAAATAAAACATTTATTTATTTATCATTTATGATAAACTTCTAACTTCCCATGATCAATATATCCTAATAGTATTGCATGGGTAAACATTAACAAAGTGATTAGTTAAAGATCCCAATTAGGGAATAAACATTAAAATAATGCTTAACATATGGGTTATAAGGCACAATATAAAGATACAAAAAGTATGGGATATAATTAAAAATAATTAATCATAACATGTGATCATATAATCAGTGATTCACATTAATTTTTAAGTAACTTAAAACATGACGTATGCACGAGTCAAGGCTTATTCCACAGATAGGAGCATGAATCAATGCTCGTTGCACATAGAGGATCATGAGTCAGGGCTAATCACCAAGACCGTTGAACATAACATCTCATGAGAGTAAAAACTACCCAATTAATTGGAGTGAAATCTAGGTTCACCCATAATAAAATATTACTTAATATGTTTTCCACATAAAGAATCACACATAGTCAATAGAACATAAAAACAAGGGTAACCCATGGAAAAAATTGGGTACCATAATCATGTGAAAAGCATAGTAAATGGGCATATAATTAATGTTTCCACGAACGAAATTAATACATAGACTTTTAAAAAGGAATAACGGGATAGATAATGATTATTGATGTCAAACTAATGTGATTACACGTAAAAGGTTTTTAAGAAATTTTAGAATTAAAACATTTTAGTCTGGTTTAAGGAAAATATTAAAGAGCATTTAATGAATAAAAGGGAATAATATTTTATTTAAAACCTGAAGGGAACCAAGAAATTTTCCAAAATAAAATTACCGATTTTATAATAATAACGGTGGATTAAAAATATTATAGATTGCACTAGAAAATGGGTAAGAATTTAACAAGTTCCATAAAATCATATTGGCATATCAGGAAGAATTGAGTAGGGAAACATTTCAAAACATGTATATCCCAAAAAAAAATTATTAATGTATCTTGATACATGATCATAGAACTTATTAACACAATCTATAATACATAAATAAGAAGAAAATAGATTTTAATTTCGGTAAATTTATAGAAATAATTACATGAATTAATAATAGAGGATCACATAGAATCTCTTACATTAAGTCTGGAGGTGTTCTCCACCTAATTTTAATTTTCTAGATAATAAAAAAATTTTAGTTAATTAATAATTATAGAACCCTTTCTAAATTTTATTTATTTATTATAATCTTATTATGTTCATTTATGGCCTTTTGATGGGTTAATAGGTTCAATTCCATTGTCGAGCAGTATTAGTTTCCTTGGTTTTCTTGGTCAGTTTAATTATATATGTCTATTAAAAATAATATAGAATGAGTAAAGTTTTCTAGAACAGAAATTATATGTTATAAATATAATTATTTAATATAATAATACCATTTTTTCATAATATAGAATGATTCATTAGATAAATCATTAATGATAATCGTTTGGATTAATTTAGTGTTTTCTAAACATAATGAACTCGTATTTTTTATAAATTAATATCACATGTAAAATATGATTCCAGAACATTTAATAAGATATAATAAATATTTTATATTCAGGTTCAATCAAAAAAATGGTTCCATGACTAGATTTGAAAACAAAATTGAAAGTTGAAAGCACGTCATCTATGAAGGTAGAAAATCGGCACCTAACAGACAATGTGTTAATTCTTAAACTAAAAGAGATAGGAGAAGAATTTGGATGAATAATTATTACATAAACATTAATAAATTAAATTATATATAGGATGATGGACTTTTTATTCCACTTGGAAAAGGGTAATTTAGGAGTTGATAATAAAAAAACTTGAAAAAAAATAGATTGAAAATGGAAGATTGTTTTACCTATTAATTAATTTTTTTTTGAGAACCTCCTTAGGGGATCATATTTTTTATATTTTTAAGACCAAAATCTCTTGGATGGGGGAGAGGGTTTGAAATAGTTTCATTCCTAATTTGGAAAAGGTTTATGGTTTGAGATATGTGAGGTGAAAAGGTGGTGAGGGGTGGTATTTATAGTGGAAGAGATGGGTGTTTTGTCATTATTGATTTATTTGTTTATTATTTCACTCAATAAAATAAATAGTATTGATTATTGAGACTAAGTATAGTAATTAAATAATGTGAGTAAGAATCAATAATTATTACATCATTTATGACTCAATGAAAAGATTATTTAATTTATAATGTATATATAACATAAATTACCAAATTTTACTACTCACCAACAAAATAATGTATTTTAGAAAAATTGAAAAAAAATCAATTCAAAATTATTATAATTTCATATAAAAAAGATGAACTCCATTTCATATAAATAATTTTTTAAATATTATAAATTTAATTTTTATTTAAAAATATAATTTACTCAAAAACAATAGATTTTAATATTATTAATACTTTTATATCACCTTTTAAAATTAACTGAGGTCTCATTAAATTATATTATAATCATAATATATAAAATAATTAATTTATGAATAAATTTTATGAAAATAATTTTCATTTAATTGATTAAATTATTCATTGTATTATTATTAAATATGTAGGACATACAAAATTAACAGCAATTTATTAATAATTTTTTAAATAATTATTTATTTATACTATGATTTAATTTTATAATATTGTCACTTATAAGATGTATATTTTTTAAACTTTTAGTTTAGAGGTTACTATTCAATTGGTAGGTATGCAATTCATAAGGGTCACATTACTATTCTAAATGTAGAGTTATTATTTCATTGGTATATGTTCATTATCCTCTAGAAACGCTTCTTATATCTTATATTAATCATTAATAAAGTTTGTAATCTATTATATTATGTTTTTATACTGTAACACCCCATGATTTCAGCGTACATTATTTCTTCAAAGTAATTCAATAACATGCACTACATGCAATACTGAGTTCCAGCACACAACGACTTACCAAACTAGCCGTTCAAAAGCGATTGTGAATAGTATTAACTGAATTTTAAACATTATATAATCCTTATAATTTAAGAATCCATATTATGAGTTTCTTATACATAATGTAAGAACAAATTAATTATTTCAGATAAAAGTAGTATTTTTCAAATAATGCAATTTTACCTCCTTTTAATGGAGAACCCATTTTAAATACAATATTTGAAACTTATATATATTCAATTTGACTAAATAAATTTTTTCTTTAGAATGGGTACATCAAAATTTACTTTGTGTAAATTTTTGGGCTTTTTCTGATAAAGTTTGTTTTTTAATGAATAGTAAAAAATATAGTATTTTAATTCAAAAGTGCATGTTAATCTAATTTATTTATATTGTTAGATTATATATTTAATTTGTTTTAATGTGTAATTACAATATATTTTTATCATCCAATACAATATTGTTTATTGGAATTAATTTCAATTTGAAATTGCACATAAACAAGTATCAATCTTTTAATAGTTATTGTTGCTTAAAAATGCGATATTTTTTTTGATAGCAGGAATTAATTTTAAATTAATTAATGCAACTTATATGTTTTGAATTCGGTAAAATTTACAACATTTTTTTATTCGTAATATCAAATATATCTTAGGGTGATTTTTTTGTATTTTTCTGTGAAACATTAATTTTTTATCAATAGTGAAAAACACTAAGTTATTGGTTAAAACCGACTTTTTATTTAAATAATTATTTCATTTATTTAAATTTATTTTAGGTAAAAATAGATACATAATACCTATATGTGTTCAAAATAATTAATTGTAGTCATTTTATAACAAATTTAGATTTATATAAATTTTATTGAACTTTTTACTGTCTTTTACCCACCTCCTCGGAGTATTTGCAAATTTGCATAAAACATAATTTCACCACTTCTGTGAGTTGAATTTTAAAATTCCTAGAGACACATTTAACCTATTTAAGTAAAATGTTGTTATATAATATGAGAATAATATTTGGTGAAAAGTAGCTTTTGACTTTTATTTACCACTCTTAAAGGTAAGTAGGGTAATTCATGTTAAAAAGAATACTTTAATAATTAAAAATTACCTTCACACATTTCCTAACCTTATTTATGAGTAATGTCTGACCATGGGTATTTTTGGGTCGATTTTGGGACCCCATTGAACCACTTATGAATGATAATGACACTTTAGATTAATTAATTTAAATTAAAGACAAAATTAACATAAATAAAACTCTTTTACTAATTAATTTTTATATTGTGTTATATAAGTAATCTTTTGGACTATTAATATTCATTGTAAATATAAAAAAATTCCTAAATCATGGTATTTTTTTATAATTCTTAGACATCGAATAATGTAAATTGTTTATGACATAATAATGATGCAGTATTTACCTCATAAATATACAATTTAAATAAATTAGATTATAAATACTAAAACAATACCCAAAACATGTAAAATTCTTATTGGATGATTTTATTTCGACCACGAGTCATCTTATATTTGACCCTAATGATTTTTGGACCTTTAAAAACTGAATATCATTATATAATAAAATAATATTTTTCACACTTTCCTAAAGAGCCCCTCCTCCCCCTTATAAAAGTAAACCATTTATAACCAATTACTCACACATCTAAAGCCTTTAAGATCATCCAAACTCACCCAAATTAGGCTCTCTACATCCCTCTCATCCTTTTAGATGAATTACCTTATGCATAAGTCACTTCAAGAAGTCATTTTGGTTCAAACCAAAGGAAGTTACCAAAATTAAAGGTAATAGTTTCTCTTAACTTCTTTTATTTTATTTTACTTCTCCAAACCCTATACTCTTTTTATTTCTTTCTTTTATAACAACACTAATATCCTCAATATACTAGGATGTTTTTATGATACGTATTCGATCTAAACTTAGACATAGCTCCATCTAATGGGTGAAGAACATAATGTTTCTATGGATGGAAAACTAATTCATCACGAAATGATGATTGTTCAATTAACTCCTACCACCTCTCATGTTGGCCATTATGATGGAACTCTATTTATATATGGTATATATATTATGTTTATGTTTTCTTCATGCTTATGTATTTTTCATTTATAGGATACCTTAATGGTTTCCATTATGGGTTAAAGTGATAATTTCATTGGGGGAAGTGCAGACTACTGCCCCCTCAAAATGATATGACTCGTTATTACCATATGTGGGATGTATAAAGGATGGATTAAATGATATTATATATGATATTATACTGGAATTATAATATACCTATTTATCATTATGTTTTAATTCTATTAAGATAGGAAATATAAATGAAAGTAGAGTTCTTACGTACTTACGGCTTACCGTCTTCATAAATGGTGCATTTCATTTCTTACCCCCAAATGATATGTACAGTTATAAATACATGTATATACTAGATATATATGAAATATATGATATCTAAATCATTAATATCATTCTGGATATAATGAAATTTTGACCATGTGAACAACATGTAACTATAAAGTGTTCATTTTTGACTCAAGTGCCGAATATCGATAAAATGAATGTTATTAACTTAAATGATTACACAATGTTTATAACATGGTAGTAAATGATATAAAAAGAATAATACACTTGAAAAGGGTTCTTAAGAAATTATAAATTAACTTTAGTTTATTATTCTGGATATTAAATAATGAAAGGGTCAAGTCGGACATGAGTAAAGGGTTTCTTATCCCACTTTTAATCCTGTGATATTTTCATTGTTCACCACTTATTTATTGCATGTGGTGTATTTTGTACTACTACTTAATATATACTATCATGATTATATTTATATTCATGATATTATGTGATTCATTTGGTGTTTATTGAATATTCTTCATACGACTTGATTGATTACAACGAGGTAAGGGTTTATTTCACAATCTCTTCATTATCTGAGAATGTTTATACATAATTATATACTGGGACCTCTTTATCATTCACATCAATATTTCTTAAAAATGTATTTCAAATCATTCTTAATATTTTGTAGACTATGGGTTAAAGTCATTTATACCCTTGTTGACTTTTTATAAGATCTTTAAAATGAATATTTTCATCATTTTCCAAATAAGGTCTTTTTTAACCTTTTCGAGAGAATTAAGGTAAGAATATCTTTTACTAAATTAAACGGTGGGAGTGGCTATTTACAACCACTATAAAATCGTCAACGATTCCCTTACAAGCATAAAAGAATATTTTCAATGTAAATGTTTTATTTTATAATTATGTGACTTTTAAAGGATTTAAAAAAATAGATATTTCTCTCAAATAGTTTTTATTTCGTCACTGTCAACATCATTCGGTGGATTTTAAACTTATTTGAAGTTCATATATTATGATACAAAACTTCCATATTGTGTTGAAGGTTATCTGATATGTTTGATAGTGGATGTGTTATTTTTATACCATTTATGGTTTATGGAGAAAGTATTGATATTTTGTATGTTATTTTTAATAAGAATGTTTATGATATGTTTAAACCTGTTCTTATAGGGAATACATTAGACTTTGAAAGTGATGGGTGGAGCCTGCTATAGCTCCTCGATGCACCAGTAGGTCTCATGAGACAAACTTGTGTCTTGGAATAAGGCATTGAAAAAATCTTATTTGTAGTCTTGGCACAAGGCCTTGACTATGTGGTTATAATAGTATACAATTATGCATTCCATCATTATGAAAGTGGTTATTGATATTACAAGTGCCTATTTGACTAGTAGAATATCCATGTGAATAATTAAATAGCATTATTCCCTTTATTTTTAACATATTATGCTAATGTTCAAGTTTAAAAGGCTTTTGTTTTAGTTATACATTGACTTAAATTTTTACACTTATTCATGAAAATTTATGCTATATTGTTATCTTTACTGAGCATCTGAGCTCACCCTATTCTATGTTTTATTTTTCCAGGATTCCATGAAGTGTATTGTGATTGATAATCAGGGTTAATATAAGGGAATAATGGTGTTCAAAAATTATTATTTATGTTGTTTTTTATGTTATAATATTTAATGTAACTTGTATGTCTGTAATATATTTTCCAAGAAGGCTAAATTGATCAGTCCTTCGGGACTTGATTCCTTGTAATCATGCCAATGTATTAAAATAATGCACTAGCTCTAGGTAACTGGGGTTGGGGCATTATAGTTGGTATCAGATAAATTTAGCAAGAACATTGGAAGGTTGATTTAGATAAACTCTGATTAGAGCACATTACCCTACGATAGACTTTGAGGATTAGTATAGAAGAACTTCCTAGAATTTTGGTATTGTAGAGATTTTGTGAGTTTTCCAAGGAATACATCAATGTCTGGATACAAGTTGGAAGAGGCGGCTCTAGCACAGATGTACCTATGGGTAAAACCTGAAAACACCTCTTTGAGGTAGACTCGAATGAGAACTGGTGCACGAAAACGGGCCTTGCTATAATCATGGTTACGACACTCCCGGGGGATATGTTTAGGATAATTCATATTTTAATTACAATCCATTATGAAGGATTTAGGAGTAAATACTTATTCAAATAAAACATTTTTATTGTTCTAGATTATATCCATAAACTGTTAAATTTACGTTAGGTATTTTACAAGTTTTTAATTATTCATTGCAATTAATAAGGTGACCTAGTGTATTCCATTATATTGAAATGGTGCCCATGAGAAGGATTGTGAACTCCAGCAATACGTATGATCAAAAGAGTAATAAGGATCATATCCATCACATTGTTAAGTCAATATTTAGAAGGGAAATAGTCTCCCATGTGTTCTAAACATATGAAGAAATAGTATCATGTGTTAATAAGATAAGTAAATAATTCTCCATGTTCTTTGGATTTTAGGGGAAGCAAGATAAGAAAAGGATGGAAGGGAGACAGATGTATAAAGGGAAGAGGGAAAAGAAGAATTTTCCCATATGTGATAACCGTGGGAAGAAACAACCTGGAACTTATCTGAATGGAATGTGAGTCTGTTATAAGTGTGGAGAAAAAGTACATGAGGTACGTGACTGCAAGGGTAAGAAAAAGGTTTCAAATGTACAATGCTTCATCTACAAGGAGTTGGGACACTACGCGAACCAATGTCCAAATCATCAGAGTATTCCCCAAATGATGTTATTGGATAATAATCAAGTTATGACACTACCACAGATGAAAATGAATGATTAGAGTTATTATGTTATTATTAAATAATTATGTTATTTGAGTACTTTATCAATGATGTACTGGCTGTAATAATTATTATGTACATTAGGATTGTACTGAAGTACTATTTCATTATGGACTTGAGATTGTGTGGAACCAAGAAAATTTACTCAATAGCAGGTTAAATTTTGGAAAAATATATGATGAAAGAATGATAAACTATAATATGGTTCTGATACCGAGATATTGATTTTGGAATAATACATGATTGATTTAGATAAATTATATTGGATATTCTTGACTACCTTGAAACTGATTAATGATTTGTATATTCCATCATTGTTGTATTTTACACCATTTATGGATAGAAGCAGTATATCTAGTATTCTATAAAGAATAAGTGAGCATGAATGTAATCAATAAGGTTTTATTTTAATTTAGAATGTTGTAGTGTTTTAAAAGAATACATGATGAAGGTGATCACAAGTTATTACGTGGAGAAAGGATCTTCATTGTGTTTACCGTCGTTATAAATTTTGGACTGTGAGTTTGGACAGAACTATTTTTGATAATTCTACATTATTTTTGGATTTCCATAAAAAGGACAACCCGGAGGTCGGGTGACAACTCGTCGTGTCCGGCAAGGCAACGAGGCTTAAACCCACAACTGAAGGGTGACATGAGTGTATCACCTACAATTGGCACATGTGATGTCCTGGATTGAATAATGTAGTTTTTTAAAAGTTCTGGTAGATGAATTATAAATTCATTTTTTTACCTTATACGATTAGGATAAATAGAATATTTTTTTTTGAAATCTTTTGAACTGAAATATGAGTTTGTGATAGAAATTATATAAAGATGGAACTCTAATTGTCAAGTATATATTTTTTTCTTCTCTTATTCTATGAAGAAATTAATTATTAAACTTTAGGTAATGGATCTTGAAACTAAAAATGTGTTATCCAAATACCTTATATATTGTTGAACATATGATATTTTGAATCATCATAGATTGATGGCTTTGAGGCCCTCAATTATACGATTTTTTTTTCCTATGACCTCAATAACTCCCTATAAATATTTATTTTTTTCCTCCAATTATGTGTCTCTAATTTCCACCAATGTTCTCCTAATCCAGATCATAATTTTTTGGTGACTTTTTAATACCTCATTTTCGCTTATTAAGACTAAATTTTATTAACCCAATTTTCGATGTGGGTTTTCCCATAAAAGTATTTTATATTTTCAACCATTTATTTTAGAAATAGAATTTCAAATTGTGAGGATGCAATTTATTGAAGGGGGGAATAATGTAACACCCCAATATTTCATAGTACATTATTTCTTCAACGTAATTCAATAACTTGCACTACACGCAACATTGAGTTCAAGCGCACCACAACTTACCAAACTAGTCATTCCAAAGAGATTATGAATAGTATTAACTGAATTTAGAAGATTATATAATCCTTATAATTTTAGAATCCATATTATGAGTTTCTAAGACATAATGTAAGAACAAATTAATTTTTTTCAGATAAAATAAGTTTTTTTCTAAAAATGCGATTTTACCTCCTTTAAATGGAGAACCCTTTTTGAATCCAATATTTGATACTTATATATATTAAATTTGACTAAATAAATTTAATCTTTGGAATGGGTATATCAAAATTTACTTTTTGAAAATGTTTGGGATTTTTCTGATAGAGTTAATTTTTTAATGAATAGTAAAAAATATTGTATTTTAATTCAAAAGATCCTTTTAATATAATTTATTAATATGGTTATATTATCTTTTAAATTTTTTTTAAAGGGTAATTACAATATATTTTTATCATTTAATACAATTTTGTTTATTGGAATTAATTTCACTTTGAAATTGGACATGAACAAGTATCGGTCTTTTGATAGTTATTGTTACTTAAAAACCCGCTATTTGTTTTGACAACGGGAATTAATTTTAAAAAAAATAATGCAACTTATATGTATTGAATTTTGAAATATAGACATCATTTTTGAATTAGTAATATCAAAATTATCTTAGGCTGATTTTTTGGTATTTTTCTGAGAAACATCAATTTTTTATCAATAGTGAGAAACATTGAGTTATTGGTTAAAACAGACTTTATATTTAAAAAAAATTATTTTATTTAAATTTATTTTAGGTAAAAGTAGACACATAATACCTATATATGTTCAAAATAATTCATTGGATTCATTTTATAATAAGTTTAGATATATAAAAATTCTATTGAACTTTTTACCGTCTTTTACCAACCTCCTAGGAGTATTTGCAAATTTACAGAAAACATAATTTTACCGCTTCTTTGAGTTTAAATTCAAAAATCAGAGAGACACGGTAATCCTCAAAAAGGAAAATGTGGTTCAATAAGATGAAAATATTTATTGGTGAATAGTAACTTTTGACTTTTATTTACCGCTGTTAATGTTAAATAGTGTAATTCAAGGTAAAAAGATTATTGTAATAATTCCAAATTACATTAACACATGTCCTAACCTTATTTATGAGTAATGTCAGACCATGTGCATCCTTTGGTCTATTTTGGGACACCATTGAGTTACTTATGAATGATAATGACACTTTATATTAATTAATGTAACGCAAACACAAAATTGACATGATAAAATCTTTTAGTAATTAATTTTTATATGGTGTTATATAGCTACTATTTTTTACTATAAATATTAATTGGAAATATAAAAAGATTTACTAAATCATGGTATTTATTTTATAATTTTTATACATCGAGTAAATAAAATTATTTATGACATAATAATGATGCAGTATTTACCGCATTAATAAATAATTTAAATAAATTATATTATAAAAATCAAAACAATATCAAAAACATGTCAAATTATTATTGGATGATTTTATTTCTACCATGAGTCATCTTATATTCGACCCAAATGATTTTTGAACCTTTAGAAGCAAAATATCATTATATAATAAAATACTATTTTCACACTTTCGATAAGGGCCCCTCCTCCCCCTTATAAAAGAAGACCACTTATAACCAATTCCTCAGACCTCACATGCCTTTAGGCTCATCCAAAATCTTCCAAATTAAGCTCCCTACATCCTTCTCCTCCTCTTATAAGCCTTACCTTAGGCAGAAGGCACTTCAAGAAGTCCTTTTAGTTCAAACCAAAGGAAGTTACCCTAATTAAAGGTAATAGTTTCCTTAAATTCTATTCTTTAATTTTACTTCTCCAACCCCTAAACACTTTTTATTACATTATTTTATCACAACACACGTATCTTAAATATAATAGGATGTTTTTTTTATAATGATTCGAACTACACTTACACACACCTCCATCTAATGTGTGAAGAACATAATATTTCTGTCAATGGAAAACTAATGCCTTGTGAAAAGATGATTGTTCAATTACCTCCTACCACCTCTAATGGTGGCCATTATGATGGCATTGTATTTATATATGATATAAATATTATGTTTATTTTTTCAAAATGCTTCTGTATTTTTCTTTTATATCATACCTTAATAGTTTCCATTATGGGTAAACACGATAGTTTCATTTAGGGAAGTGCGGACTACCGCCCCCTCAAAGTGATATGACTCGTTAATACCATATGTGGGAAGTATAAAGGATGGAGTTAATGATATTATATATAATATTATACTGGAATTATAATATACCAATGTATCATTATGTTTTAATTCTATTAAGATAAGAAATATAAATGAAAGTGGAGTTCATCCGTACGTACGGCTTGCAGTCTCCATGAACGGTGCATTTCATTTCTTACCCCAAAATGATTTGTACAGTTATAAATACATGTATATACTAGATATATATGATATATATGATATCTAAATCATGAATATAATTCTGGATATAATGACCTTCTGACCATGTGAACAACTTATAGCTATAAAGATTTCATTTTTTACTCAAGTGCTGAATATCGACAAAACGAATGTTATTAACTTAAATGATTACATAATATTTATAACATGGTAATAAGTGATATAAAAGTAATAATAAACATCAAAAATGTTCTTAAGAAATTAGAAATTATCTTTAGTTTATTATTCAGGATATTAAAGAATGAATAGGTCTAGTCGGACACGAGGTATGGTGTTTCTTATCTCACTTTTAATCCCATGAGATTTCCATTATTCACCACTTATTTATTGCATGTGGTGTATTTTGTACTTCCATTTAATATATATCATCATTATTCTCTTTATATTCATGATATTATGTGATTTATTTGGTGGTTATTGACTATTGTTCAAACGAATTTATTGATTACAACAAGGTAAGTGTTTATTTCACAGTCTCTTCCTTATCCGAGGTTGTTTATAGGTAATTATATACTGGGACCTCTTTATCATCCACATCCATGTTTCAAAAAAATGTATTTAAAATCATTCTTACTGTTTTATAGACTATGGGATAATGTCATTTATACCCTAGTTGGCTTTTTAAATGATTTTTATAAATGAATCTTTCCGTCATTTTCTAAACAAGGTCGTTTTAACCTTTTCGACAGAATAAAGTTAAGAATGTCTTTTTTAACTTACACGGTGGGTGCGGCTATTTTCTGCCATTATAAAATCGTCAAAGATTCCCTTACAAGCTTAAAATATTATTTTCAATTATAATGTTTTGTTTTATAATTATTTGTATTTTAAATGATTTAAAAAAAGATATATTTCTCTCAAATAGTTTTGATTTCATCTATGTCAACATCTTTTGATGGATTTTAAGATTATTTGAAGTTCAATTATTATGATAAAAAACTTCTATATTGTGTTGAAGGTTTTTTGATATGTTTGAAAGTGGATGTGTTATTTTTATACCATTCATGGCTTATGGAGAAAGTATTGACATTTCATATGCTAGTTTTAATAGGAATGATTATGTTATGTTTAAACCTGTTAATATGAGGATTGCATTGGACATAGTAAGTGACTGATGGAGCCTGTTGTAGCTCCTCGACGCATCGGTAGGTCTCATGAGACAAACTAGTGTCTTGGCAGAAGGCCTTGACAAAATCTTATTTTTTGTCTTTGCACAAAGCCTTGACTATGTAGTTATGATAGTCTAACATTATTCATTCCATCATTATGGAAGTGGTTATTGATATTGCATGTTATTATTCGACCAGTATAATTCCATGTGAATAAGTAAATGGAATTATTTCAATTATTTTTTCCATATTATGTTGATGTTCAAGTTTAAACGGATTTTTTTATTTATACATTTAATTAAATATTTATGCTTATTTATAAAATTTTCCACTATATTGTTATCCTTACTGAGTATCTGAGCTCACCCCTTTCAATGTTTTATTTTTCCCAGTATTCCAATAAGTGTATTGTGATTGATAAGAAGGGTTAAGATAAGGGAATAATGGCATTCATAAATGATTATTTATGTTGTGTTGTATATTATAATGTGTAATGTATCTTTTATGTATTTAATCTATTTTCCAAGACTGGTAAACTGATCAGTCCTTTGAGACTTGATTCCTTGTAATCATTCCAGTGTATTAAAATAATGCACCGGCTATGGGTAACTAGGGTCTAGGCGTTACATATACCCTATTAAATAACTATAATAATGGAATATCAATAAATAAAAAGTTATCTTATTACAAAATACATTATGTTAAACTACATATATTAGAGAAATGCTAAATAGTGTACTCATATTTATTCTAATTTGTACATGAATTTATGGATTGTAAATTATTTTTCTACATGAAATAATTATATTATACTTGGATGAGATGAATTCGATTGATCCTCATCACATTAGATTGTTGAAGCTTATCATTCAGTCACGAAATTATCCCCATTCACATTTGTCTCTTCGATTTATAGAATATTTTCAAAATTATTAGAACCATTTTTACATCCAAAATTCTATTCATCAACAGCATATTTTTTATTTTTTAAATATGGGGATATTTACATAAAAAGATTAAAAATTCTTCCAATTCCATTGTCGTATTAATAAAATCCTCTTCCATTAGTGGGGTAACCATGAAATATCCTAGCAGCACATCTTGGATTAAACTTACCCAGATTTTCACAATTCATATTTATGATACAATGGTTTATAGACACTATAAAATAATTCAATAATGGATTCTTCTTGAAGTAAATAATATATGGAGTCATATATGAGATTGATTTCTATTAAAAGTGATTTTAAAAATATAATTTTTCTCCAAAATAATGCCTCCAAAAATTCCATAAAATGTCATTTTCTATCTATATTGTTTGGGTCATATATACTAAGATTATATTCTTCTATTCATAAACACAATTTTTTATATATACATTGTGTATTGAGTTTATGATGAATTCTGTATTTTTCAATATAGTACTCAATAATGTTATTATTTAATTCAACACTATTATCTAATAGAAATCACTTTAGAGACTAACCACACTATTTTTAAAAAAAATTATAAAACACATTGACATTGTTAGAACCATTGATTTTTTAT
Organism: Viscum album; assembly: GCA_963277665.1. NCBI lineage: Eukaryota > Viridiplantae > Streptophyta > Magnoliopsida > Santalales > Viscaceae > Viscum > Viscum album. The sequence goes on along the minus strand of OY728141.1, from coordinate 302,651,974 downwards.
TTTATAAACATAATACAATTAATATTAGTAAATTAGTAAATAAATTAAATAAAATAATAATATCCAATTTTTCATTTCAGTTTTAGGGGCTCACAAATATCTGAATGGGTTAATTATAAATTATGTGGTGTTTGAATGTCAATCATTTTGTGTGATGTTTTTAAGATCTTCCCCTTACAAATGTGTTGAAAATATTTTCAATCACCCTATTAATCTTAATAAATTCAGGAAAACATGTTTTTTGAGAAATGATTTCATAATTCTTTATCCAATATGTCTAAGACTTCAGTGATAGAGTTCATTCTCTGATTTAATGATTAAAAATAAGGAATTAAGATCATTAAAAATTTGAAATATATTTACATTTCTTCAATAACCATTTTTAACAACATTTCTATAATCAATATGTTTTATTTCAAATTAATATTTCATAAATCTTACTTCATTAATGTCATCAAAGAGTTTTGAAACACTTACCAAGTTGTGTTTTATCCCATCAACATATAGTGTGTTCATGTTTTTAAATTTTAAATTTTCAATATCAGTATAACCAACAACATTAATCTTGATTATTCCATAATTTGGGAATATAATAGATCATTATTTTAATTTGATAAAAAATTTCAAAAACATCAAATTCTCTATCATATGATATGATCAACCATAATAAAATATACATCAGAATTCTTACTTTGTGGATTTAATATATCCTTCTATGGAAATTTTCCATTATTATCATATTATTGAGAATAACTTTAATTTTGTAAGGTTATAATGATAAGACATTATTTTTAAAGTATAAATGGTGATAAAATATTCCACAAAGATACTCAATTAAGTAAAATCTATGTTCATCATTTCATACTGATTTTTTAGGTTGTTTCTGAATGTGTATTCTTTCAAGGGGCAGACTCAACCTCAAATTCTTTCTTCTATGTCTTCTAAATTTATTGTGATGATGTTAATCAAACCAAAAAATACTTCATGTATACATGATGCTTACCCATAAACAAAAATATCAATAAAATTTATTTTTTTCCCTTCAAAACAACATTATAACAAGTAAAGTATCATTGACCATATCCATTATTTAGATTATATATTTTATAGTTAATAGATGCACAGATTTTTTAATCATAGTTAATATTGCATGAATTTGTAGATTTTTGGGACTCTACATATTTAATCCAAAACAAGGTTTCTTGGACTAGTTTCATCTTTTGAAACGTATTTCCAAACATTTAGGTAAAAATATAATCCTAAGATGTTTGTTTTTGTTGACCTTATTATTCTTATTATTTCATTGAAATTTCTCCAACATATTATATATAATTTTGAAATATATTTTTGGAAATTTTTAGTTCTTCAAATAATTTGAAAAAGGCTTCTTTGAATATGATGAAACTATTTTTGAATTATTTTAATCACATGTCTCATCTCGATACAAATTTATTTCTCATTATAAAATATTTTTTTATATTATAAATATCCTTGAGAAGTATGTATTTTTTTCTTTGTGGTTGTTACCATGAACTTGTCATCCTTATTCAAATCCCTAATAGCCTTATCTTGTATTTATATTTTTGATATATGTTATCTTAATTATATTTGGTTTATAAATGCTATTTATGTTTCCCCATGTTCACATCCAGAGTCTTTACATTCATAACTAGTGAATCCTTCATTATAAATTAGATGATTCTAACCAACATTATCTTTAGTTGAAAACTATTCATCCTCACTTTCATTTGAATCATATTTTGATATAAAATTACTCATTTTACTAAAAAATTATTATTCCATCATTTATATATAAAATTTAGATTTAATGAATTATTATTTGAATATGTTTTAAAACAATCACCTTCATAGTTATTAAAATAATTTTCTTTTTAGGTTTGGTTAATTTGATATGAAATTTACAGTATCCTCAAAATTAAAACATTTATGATCTAACTTAACTTTAACATTTCCCTTGCTTATAATAATATTTACTGATATGAGAGACTTAATTTTAGATCATATTTCATCTAAATTAGATTCATATTTTAGTAAACCTTTTTAATAAATTTCATAGTAAATATTTATTCTACTCTCAAATTTAGAATCATTAAAATCTATTTCTTTTTCATCCATTTTCATTTTCATCATATCATCATCATTACTAATTTCATAATAAATTATAATTATATATAGATCATAAAGGGGGATATCATCTATGTTTTTTCTTCTAATTCTATGTCATTAATATAATATTTGTATTGTATAGTGTAAAAAATATTTCCCATTATAAAATAATATTACAACATCTCACCATATCCTCGGATGGTACTCAATACTTCATTCTGTCTTGTAAAGATACTATTTGCAGTCTCATCGTTATTCCTTCAATAATATCTATACATGACTCTCTAGATAAGAAATTGTTCCCTGCCCACATTATAATTTCTTTCATATAAATTTTTAGATTTATCCAAGATATCATTATTAGTTTTGATCCCATTAAATTTTAGATGTTAACTATCTTAAATTGAAGATAAAATTTTATCCATATCATGTCTATCATTCTCCACATTCCAATTATATATTGTAGTAAGGGAAGCATAATTAGTATGTGGAACATGTCTATTAGTTGTCTCTTCAGGAACATCATAACTCATAGACATGAGATAAAGTTTAATTATGTTCTTAAATGTATGAAAACCATTCCCACAAAATAGGGAAATCCCATTTCTATTAACTATATTTAAATTATCGATTTAGGATATCAAAAAAAGGATTATTTACATCATTAATGAAACACAAGAATGAACGGACCCTATACTGATAAAACGTGTAAAATCATATGATAAAGGTGTCAATGAGTAGAAGATTTGAATAAGTGATCTTGAAATTAAATATTTTTTCCACAAATAAAACATTTTTCACTATTTAGTGTCAATATTTATGTTAATATTAAATAATCAAACATGTAGAGAGTACATGAGATATAAATTTGTTAGTACTCAAAGTGAGTCGAAAGTCGTTTGCATGATCATGTAAAACCTAGTATAATTATATCCACTATATTTATTTGTGAACAACTATGATCATGTAAGATCCATATTACTATCTTAAAAATATTATGACAATTTTTTTCATTATGCACATCAACGACATCCAATGATGATAAATTATTAAAAAGTTTAGGAGAAAATATTTTTCTTCATTTTATAAATGCTAATCCATATTTATAGTGTGTTAATATCATATCTTTTATCATTTAAAAAATGAATGGACTCACATCCATTTACAATAAAAGAACTTCATTTAACTGTTCAATCATCAAAAACAAATCTTTCTCAATTATCATAATCCCATATAGGTTACCATAATTTTTCTGAAGACCTAAAATATATATGTACATAATGATAAATAGTGCATTGTATTTCCTATACATGATATCATCTTTTCTGAATCTTCCTAATTCAAATATTTACTAAACTATCCAAATATATTTGATTTCAAATCTACCATAACTATTGGATCTAGTTACAACAAAAAGTTTCCTAGAATTTAACCTCATTACTATATGTCACTACATCTTTTCATATATAAAAAACTGACATTATTTTTCATTAAACATGAATTTCCTAAAAATTGAAACCACGCTAATTTATCAATTAATTATAGATATAGATATGCGATCATGATAGATACATTCTTGGAATTATTACTCGTAAATCCAAACTACATGCAATCTCATCTAAAGCACATTGAATGTGTTAAACAATTTCCCTATGTAAAGGATTCAGCTACAATACAAAATCATCGGCATCATTGAAAGAGTCTATGTGAATTAATTTGATAAGTATTTCCACTAGATGATGAATTGGAAACATGATTCAATATGACCATTCGGCTACATAGATCCTATATGTGACCATTGAGATACATAGATCACCAATATGAGTAGTATATGTGATCATTGGTCAATATGGATTCACTAGTCCTCCAAAACCTAAACATCCTCACATACATGTAATATTTATTCTATAATACTTCAATAATAAACAATTTAAAAGAATCATAATAACATTTTTCAGGATTATTAATTACATGAAGTTTACATTACACTACATCAGCTATATAAAAAAAATTCTTCATCTATCATCTGAGGGAATCCATGGCCACTTGACCTACCATTCATGTCTACTTATGATCACATGTTCATGGTCACTTGACCTACCATGAAATTAAAATTTTAGTAACTTCCAAATGGTCAATTGACCAACCATGTGTGTTAAAACATCTCCATGAGGTCATGTTCTCACTATCACTAGACCTATCATGTGTAAAAAACCATCATTCTGTGGACACTTTCTCATGGACACTTGTCCTAACATGCATTAAAACACTTCTTCATATGATTAATTTTTCATAGTCACCTAAACTAATTTGTAGAAAACCACTTCTAAACATGGTTACTTACTCATGATAACTTTTCCTATATATGATAATGATAAAAAAAGAAGACAAGGTTACCAAAAACATTCTTAATTACCGTATTCTTTATCTTAACCAACAATACATGGCCTCACGTTCTTAATAATATCGAAAAATGGATATTATTATAAATCAAGGAATGAAATTAAAAAATATCTAAAACTCATGAAGTGTATCGCCATCCAAAAAATACAAGCCTATGTGAGAATACTTTATGTAGGAAAAAAGTATTAAAAGACATAAATTATGTGATGTTCATGAAAATATGATCTATAAAAAATATCTTTATCAAAATTTAAAAATAGAAACTCAATTATTCCTTCTAAAAACATTCCTACCACCACATCAACAAACTATTAAAAAACATGACATGTTTCTGAAATCATATCTTACCCCATATAAAAATTCACCAAAATATATTATCTCTTTAATAAAGATGAAAAAATAATAAATGGATAAAATCTATTGTGATCTTTCCTTGAGAAAAACATGAAATGATAACGAGAGAAATTGGATAATGAAGACATGCCTTATCATTTTATAGGTTGATGTTAAACACCCAACTTCTACCTCAGATTATAAAATTCATCTTTAGAAAATGATTTGAGGATTATATTTTCAATATTATCTCTTTTTAAAAGAAACTGAAACGTCAATTTATTTATCTCAAAAAATGATGAAGTTGTATTTAATAAGAATTTTATTTATTTTAGAATGTTGAACCAGGTTTCTTTTTCAAGTTGATAGTGCATTCATTATCAAAACTAAGAAGAATTATCATCTTTACATCCACTATTGGACCGACCCATTATATTATCATATATAATAAATATGTGGCAGAATAATTTGAAACCACATATTCTTCCTTAGTTCTAAAAAATATTACACAAAATTTCTTCTTTTTGTACTACAACACATATTTATTACAAAGATAGAATGAACCATTAGATGTGGATTTTCAATCATTAGTACAACCTACCCATTCTACATCATCCAAAAAATATATATCCAAAAAATATTTTCAACCATATTTGATCCCAAAATCCATATTACACATTATATATCAGAGAATACTTTTTCCTATTATTAAATGGTATACTTTTGTATCACATCGATATTTGATAAAAAAATATTAATAATATATATGTTATATGTTATTGATTAAATAAGGTTTAATAACCCAGCAATGAACTTTTTAAACTTCTTTTGATGAACATATATTTGAAATTATTCATTTGATAGATTCTCTACCAAAAAAAATAGAATGGAAATATATTTTAAATTCTCCAAACATAATCATTTAAAGAATAAATTTTTATGCAGATCTATAAATGAAAAAAACATTATTCATCTCCTGATCAATTTGAATTCCAAGAGTGTACATCATCTCTCAAAACAAGTAAAATTTAAATAAAACCATCATGTATTAATAAAACATCTAACACATTTCTATATAATTTATAGAAAATATAGTGTCATCTAAATAATAAATAATAATTATTGACACATTTTTTATTTTTTGTTGTATAGATTATTATCAACAATTCCCTCTCTAAAATTTAACTACTTTTATAATTTTTTAGTCATAGAATATAATTCCCTTAGGGATTTTTAAACACACATAAAGCCTTATTTATCCTATAGAAAAAATTTCACTTTCTATAAATTGAAACAAACTTTTTCCCTCAATGTATACCTCTTCCAATAATTCCTTATTGATAAATCCAAACATGGAATCCATTTGCTAATTCAGTTAGTTCATTTTCACCTCAGGAGAAATGAACATTTAATTTTTTTACCCTTTTAACTACTAAAAGGGTCACGTTAAATTCTACTATTTCAATCAAAAATTATTTTTTACACACCAACCTTTATTTATTTCATTACACTATACCCTTTTCATTAAATTTATCTTGAAACAACCAGTTTGTCTTAATTACATTCTTGTCATTGGGTTTATAAATATGTTAACATATGTAATTCTTCTCAATTATATTTGAATCCTCATTCATTAAACCAAACCTTTATTAATTATCTATAGATGTATCAACATCAATAGGTTTAATAGGAGACGTCATATATGTGTGAGATGTTTTTATTGGAGTTCCATTAGTTTATATATATATTTCCTGATATCCAATGAGTATTAAAAGTTTAACTTGTATTCTAATCCATGGATGAGTTGAATTCTATTATTCCTCATAACATGAGAAGGCTAAATCATCTCCCAAAATTTTTTAATTTCCAACATTTTTATTTTTTCTATATATTCAAGATGTTTATAATAATTAGCATCAAGTTTTCTCCAAAACTAGTTCCAACCTTAACGGAATCCTTATATGTAAATTCATGGTTGTTTAAATTAGAAGATTAAATATTTTTTATAGTCTTATAGATGTATAAATGAAATAATATTCCATTTATAAAGTGAAAAATAAATATTCCGGAATAACCTATTGGGTTAAACATACCAATATTTTCACCTTTGGACAAGATGATACCGAGGACTCCAAACACTCTATGATTATTCAATCTAGGAGTATTCTGGTGGTATTTCAGATATGGGTTCATATATGATATTGTTATATGTTATCGTCTATTTCTAAAATTTATTGTTTATCCAATAGTTTGCCTCTAATAATTCATTGAAATATCATTTTTATGACATTTTTAGGACATAATTGTATTGTTTATTTTAATATGTCAATTGAAAAATAAATCTTGTGTGTATTGTTTACTGAGTTCATGATGATTTTGGTTTTTTTAATATAATAATAAAAAAAATTATTTTTGTATTTAACATCATTCTTTGAATAAAATATCATAAAAGCATAACCACACTACATAAAAATAACTTTTGAAACTTTTGAACATAGTTGATCCTTTGAATTTTGATTTATGAACATGATACATGGAATACATGTGAATTCAATAACAAATGAAATAAAATATTTGTCTCCATGTTCTTACTACATTGTCTTGGTCCCATGAGTTTCAAAAAAAATTAGTACAAAATGTTTTGATACATGAGTCTCATCCTTTTTTATTGAGGAATTTGAAATATCCCCCTTCTAAAATATAGAACAAATCATGTTAAAAAATCCCTTAATAATAGGTAATTTGTAAAATAAAATTACTTTGATAAAGTTTTCTCCGATTACTTGGGATACTTTTATGATATAGTTCATTATTAGATTTCATTATTATATGAAATTAATTCTGAGCATCTGTAATTTCAATAAAATTTCCCTTTGGTTGATGCCCTTCTATAACAACCTTTCCATATTCAATAATATTAACATAAAAATAACAATTTCTAAATACTATATCATTAAATTTGTCTAATAGGTGTTAAAAACATAACAGGTAGTGTTTCAACCATTCAATATAAAAATTGTCCTTGGATTAAAATTAATATATTCCAATATTAGTAAATCAAACCCATTATTCATTAGTTACCCATAATTTATAAAGGCCATGAAGGCTTATTAACATATAACAACATATTTAAATAAACATAAACATCCCTACCATATGATATGAGAACCCTTTATCCAATATCAATAGACATTCATCATATGACTATCTAATATTTACTTTTGTTACAAGACTCCTTTATTTACCTTTTGTATTGAGATTTATTTTCATGTTGGGAAACAAGTAGTTTGATTAATTATTTTTATTGATAATGTAGATGATAACATCATTCACATAGTTATTCAAACAATTTTATATATTTTCAATCATCAAAAAAATATTTTCAAGGCTATTTCATATTATTTTTTCTTTTTATATTTGGATAAATCCATATAATATTTTATCTTACAAGTCTAAAATAATTATCAAGATGATATTAATTAAAAATACACATCCATGACGCGTTCTTGAATCCTTTATAGAACTAAATGTTTTTATAAAAATAATATGTTTATTTAAAAATATAATGAATCTGATAAAAATAAATCTATCCTTTTATATTCTTTTGATCCTAATTTTTACCATGACTAAAAGTTTCAATTATTTAACCTATGATATTATTTTCAGATTTTATAGTTTTTTTGAAACAGTATATTTTACCAAAATCATGGTTTATTTCACATGATTATTCTAACAAAAAATATTTACAACATTTATACAATAAAAATCATCTTAAGAAGAAGGTTTTTATTGAACATATCATTAGTTATTATTCATTACAACTTCTCCAACCTCTTGAATAGAATTTTGAAATATATTTTGGTAATGGATCAATTATTCCACTACTTTGAAAAGGATTTGTTGAATAAGATCTACTATTTTTAAAATACTTTCATGTATTGTTTCATCTTGATACCCAATGTTTTTATCAATATCTATTGATGTTTTTAGATAATAAATCTCCTTTATAATATTATATTTTTCTTCTAAAATTGTTATTGTATTGAACTGATCATTATTATTCAACTTCTGGTTTTCTTATTCATGATTTCAAATTGTAGACAGGTAGTATATCAACTTTTTTTAGCATAAACTACTATAGAAGTTCCCCACCTTAACTTATAGATCCATTTCCCTTATCAATAATGAATTTCTAAATGAGCAATAAAAATATTTTCTTTAACATTTTCTTTATTATAAACCACTTCTTCATAAAATTCATTCTCCTCATATTTTGGATGAAATTTTAACCATTTGATTATAAATAAATTATTATCCCCATTTTAGGAAATAACATTGCCTTGGGTGAATTATTTTTTAATATTATTTTTAAAAATTTTATCGTTTTCATCACCAGCTTCTTCATCTTTCAGTTTAGGACAATATTTTCCCCAATGTTCAATATCCCCAAAATTTATGTGTTTAAGAGGTTTTATAAATTTACTGTTCATCTTATCAAATTTATTATTATGAGATACATAATTATAGAAAACATTTAAACTATATTAGATTCACATTTCAAAAATACTACTTCATCATATTCATAAGAAGTATTTATCTTTATCTAGAATTGGGTTGTGATAAAAGAGAATTCTTATTCTTCCATTATTTTTTTCATGACAACATAAAATTTAAATATTATATATTAAACTAGAATACTATATTGATCATTGATATGAATATAAATTCGATATTTTTCCTTCTATTTATAGTCTTTGGCATTAAATTTATCTACAAATATGGACAAAATATTTTTAGCAATAAAAGAGTCTTTTGACTTATCACTAGAGCCTTTGACAGTACCCAAAAAATCGTTGACTCTTGTAAAGATGTTATCAACTGTCACATTCTTATTAATTTAAATATTTTAATAATTCAGTCTTTATTACTAAAATATATCCCTCTTTACCTTTTTAATTCCATAATAGATTTTTTTTATTATCTCATATATATTTTTTACTTTTTGAGCCCTTTTAATTTTAGAAATTCATGTTCTGAATGACAAGATAAAATAGATTTCTTTCCATGGACTTCATTATCTAGATTCTTCTAATATAGTATACTAATGGTCCCATGTTCATTATTTGGAAAATCCATGAGTTCTCACTTCAATGCCATCATAATCGTCATAAATTAGATAAGGTATCATTAGATTCTTCCATATATGAAAATCATTCCCATCAAACATGGGAATCACCTAGCTATTAACTGTATTAAAATTACCGATTTAACTTTTAATATTAAAATGACTACATTATAACATCAACCAAAAATCATCATTGAAGTTAACCTCCTCTGATAACACTTATCAAATAATAGGTTCAATTAATCATTGAGGGGTAAGTGAATAAATGATCATAAAATATTTGGATCATTATTTGAAATAAAAAAACATCACCATTGGTTAAATGTAATATTGAAGATATTCCAAAAAATTCGACACTAAGAGAGAACAATATATTTTAAATGTTAACTACTCTATGTGAATACCCAGTACTTGGCATGATATGGTAAAACCTGAGAACATAAGTTCTACTAAAATTATTTTTTAGCCACATTGAGTGGGGAGTATCCAGGTAAACCAATTACAAGTCTCTAGATTGTGTTATTCATTCCACAGTGATACTATATTTTAAATGTTACGAGAATATTGATATGTATTCTGCCTATATATGATAATATTATTATCCAATGTGCTGAGTTATTCTACTTATTCTTATATTATTGCATAATATGTACTTCACCTCAATTTATGTGCACATCACTATATCTATCAAATACTTTATCAAAAAAAACTCTCTCAGTCATCACTCGCACAAACATTTCACAACAATATTTTAAAACATGTAATATAAATGTATATATTAATAACTACATAATTAGTTTTTCTTAACAAAATATCATATTTTCTCTTAAATTGTAATTAAAATTTTCATGATAGCTTTAAATTAAAAACTACATGTAACATTTTATTTTGTTATTTAAATGTATCCATATTAAAAAATGTTCATAACAATGATTAATTTCATAGATTCGTCCAGAAACACCTATATCATCTTTATTAAAATTAGGTTTACTCATCATTAGAACCAAATATGTGTATAAATTCTTGCAAGATTCATAGATGCAACTATTTAAACTAGGATCATAGAATTTTGTCATCTTAAATCCATACCACCGTTAATCACTAGTATGTCACATTACAGGTGTGTGAAATTATTTATGTGAAGGATTCATTTAAATGAAACAATCTCCTACATTGATGAATATGGATGCATAATTAGATCGACTACTTCATTTCACTATGTGTCCATTTGGATATAAGGGTATATGATATAATTAATCTATGATGAACCCTTATGTGGCTATTTGCATAAAATGATATTCTACATGAACATTATATGTAACCATTTGGATATGTGGATTCTAATATCTTCAAAAACATCAACTTATTTATCTATGTACCATATTTATTATGTTAAAATAATTAATATAAATTAGAAAGTATCATGATAAATTTTTTCATCATATTAAATTTTGAGAAGGGGACTTTACATTATACCAATTAATTTTCATACAACATTCATAATTTATCTGTTGAAGGAGTCCACAGTCACTTGGCCTACATGGCATGTCAGCATGTTTTCACTTACTCACATTTAATTTACTGAATTCCCTTGAAAACATGTTGTCACTTAATCACTACCACTTAAAATACCATGTGTGTTAAAACTTCTTCTTGCAGTCATGTGGTCAGAAATAGGTGATGGAATTTGTGTGACAACATAATTTTATATGGTCACTTTCTCATGGTCACTTGACCTACTATGCACGATAACACTTTCTCATTTGTGGCCACATTCTCATGGTGAATTGACCTCACATGAATGAAATGAAACTTCATATGATCTATTTTTCATATTCACTTATCATATATATGCTGTTGAAAACAAAATCTAGAAACATTATGAAAAACATATCCTGCATCTTGGATTCTTTACTTTAACCAACAAAACCTATCCCTTTGGTCCCAACACAGCATGTGTTATTATTTTTTAGGAATAATATTCTCTGGGAACTATATGCCATGCACATAAATTACATCCATTATTTTGTAACATGGTCATGTGGTCAAGAACATCAAAACACTCACCATGTATGGGGGTATGGTCATGTATTAATGCATAGACAAACCCCAAGTGTTACCTAGTCATATACTAGTAAACATCCGGACCCCATTTATGCCTTATCCATGTAGATGTACATAGACAAACCCATATTAATCTTTTTCGATGTACAATCACATGTCCAGTATAGTGGTTTTTGAGTACACATCGTATACTCGAGGAATATACCCTGTGTTGTTCCCCTGTTACCCATTTGAGATTTTTAGGTTATTTGAAAACCTAGAGTTAGAATTATATATTTGATGAGTCTATTCGGAGTCTTTTTTCACATAATAAATTATGATTTATTTCATGAGTTTTTTATGACTTCAAAGAGGTATTTTTTTGTGAGAGATATTTGATTGAGAGGCTTGTCCTGTAATAATTGAAATCAGTTGTTTCCTGAGAGTGAGAAATGGGATGACACCCAGATTAATTGTTGTGAAAATGATTGGATGAAATTTAATGGGATCACCATAGTCCTAAACTGTTTATATTAGGACAATCCCTTATTTGTGGAAAACTTTTTGACTCAAGAAGGTTTACAGGATTGGAGTTTGACCTAACCTAGTGTGACATGGGAACATGATTGGATTCAGGATCTCCCTCTATGAGGTTCTCCCATTTTCTTAGTCATACCTTGGGGTTCTGGACATAAGTTTATGGGATGTGTTATCTATTAGAGGTAGATGTTAGAACAAGAAACTAGTATCTATATAGTAATGAAACTATTTATGTCCTCACATACAGAATCCCAAGAGGGACACCACCACTAAAGTGATGACTTATTGGATCCCAAAGGATTTTCTCTCCTATGTTTTCACCAACAAACCCCATTAGGTTCCCCTTTTATTGGAAAATCCTAAGGGGTGCACAACATGCATGGGCCGAGATAGTATCAAGTGTCACATTATAGTTGACACTGAATATGGGGGACCAAGGCATTTTGGAAATAGTTACGTAATTATGTTTTTTGTCTAGTTTCTATATTTAATGTATGCCTTAAATTAGTTATAGGTAATGAATCTATGGATTCCCTAATAGATTTATAAAAACTCATCCTTTGGTCTTGACTTGATTTTATAGTATGGTGGTGTAATATAGAGGTATTTTTTAATGTGTTCTAGGAGCATAATTTAAATCTATAATATCCACCTTAGATAATATGTGAACTCTATATCTAATAACAGATACAATGGTCACTATAATTCCTATAATTTCTTATATTTTCACCCAGCAGTATGAAATAAAGGAATTGTTTTACTACATCTAGGAAACCCCTCTTAGTTATTGAATCACCTAGGATTATCATACCAATATGATCCAATAGATGGAAGGTATTTCATGGTGGTTTCATTTCCCCTAGGAATAAGATGTTTTCGAAATCCCAAATAATGATGATGATCACCTCAATTGATTTCAACGATACTCCCTGGGATTGTGTTGAAATAACATAAAATCATTTCTTAAATATTTCTTTGAATACGATTTTGAGCTGATGATTAATGTATATTGTGTTATCATATTAGATTGTGATAGTATTCCTTAAATATTTAGAAATTCTTATGCCCTTATAAATTAATTTGAGTTCCATGTTTTGATTGTCTGTAGACCTATACCTTGTATTATGAAATCTCAAAAGAGAAATGATCCCTGAGATGTAACATTGGTTTCATTAGTTTCCCTGATATTGTGTGTTATACATATGACGTCTATAATCCTACTATATGAATTATAGAATTTAAATATAATAACTAAAAATATGTGTTACATTTATTATATGTGATAATAGTTGATCATGGGGATTGGTTATATATCCCACTTCTGGTGATTTTTTTTGATCAGATTCATTTCTGCTACTAGATGAAGTAGGTCTTGCGTAGTTTGGATCACAAACACAAGGGTCGGTGGTGGATTTATCTAATTCTAGTTTTTTATCGACTAATATAGGAATATTTCATGATCATGAACTTTTGAAATCATGTTATACATTCACCCACTATGGTTTCCTAATGGTATTTATATCTCACCCCGTGTGCATGCACCTCAACGTGCATAAATATAATATGTCTTCTTTCAAGTTGAGCATGGATCCATGATTTTAAGATAAGAGGCCAAGGATTACACGATCGAGTGGAAGTGATCATTTGAAGTATTTTTATTAGGATATAGTATCATGAATGTTTTATGGAGACTAGATATGTGTCATGACTTGGTGTTGGTGGTATATCCAAGTTTATTTTTTCAATATATTTTTCTTCCTTTTTGATCCTTCTAGTTGGAGACCAGTTATTTTATGTGTGCCATTACTATATTTCATTTTATTATATCATATTGAGTTTATTTATTTTTCATGTCTAATTAGATTAATATGATTCGTTGTGATTTTTTTATGGACGTGCACTCTGAAATGGGGTTACAGTCTCATCACATTACCTCCTTGGATCCCCACATCTAGTCCTTGGTCGTTGTAATACTAGGAGGTTCCCCTATGGTCATGCAGTGAACCATTCCTAACGAAATACTTACTCATCTAGGGTGATACATTACCCACTAAAAAATATATTTTATTATAATCATACAATGTATTTCTCAAACATTTAAGATAAAATAGATTCATGAGAATCCAAGGATTTGAAAAAAGAGTAAACCTTGAGGAGTCAACAAAACAAATTTATATTAAGAATCCACACCTAAGAAGAATCAAAATATTTCTAAGAAATTTTATATCAGTGGTGTCTTAAAGATGAATAGAATTGTGTGGGGTAAGTCAAATCTCATATGACATAATCCGAACACGTTTATGACAACTCTATAAGAACATATTTAGTTTTTAATGAATAAGTAAAAAATACAATTGCTCCATAACATAAAAATGAATCTAAAGAATAAGTACACCCCGAAAAAGAAATAAGTTCATTTACCTATTGATATATAGATCATGTATCCATAAATTATGTTGGAAGAAAGATGGTAGGAGAAATCATCAAATACTGAAACTATTATGCTAGCTCAAACAATGTAACTTTAACTAAGATACATGTATAGAATGTTAATATGTCTATACTAAAAATAGTATTATAGGTTTGGAAACCTAAATAGGTTTAAAACATGATGAATTTGATGCATTTTATATATTCAATAAAAAATTTACTTACATTGATAAATAATTCACAATACCAGTGCTACAACTATTGAGAAGTGGAAATCCATATTTATTTCTCAATCATTGGTTTTTATGTTTCACTGATGGGTCTTAATAATGATGTCTAAAGGAGTGTTTTGATAGAAATATATCAATGAATTATTACCATAATGGTGAAATTTTATTTCAAATGGTGTTCATTATAAATTAGAATCAGTCATCAACTAGTATCATAACATTATAGATCCTACTTCTGGAATAGATTTTTCATGGTGATGACCTTTGGAGTGAAGCCATTGAGGAGGAGTATAGTTCTAAGAAAAGGGGTATTATATTTATATTGAATATAATGTAATGAGGTGTTTATTAAAATGAGTTTAGTTTTATGTAGATTTTTTAAAATATGCTTTTTACAACAACTAAATATTGGAAAATCAATTTTTTCACAACATTGGCAAATATAAAAGATAGATTTTGTGTCTTGGTAATAAACTCCTATTTTCTACACAAGTTTTTCCTATGTAGACATAGACTGATTAATTGAAGGATCATTTCATATAATAACACGTCTCTTACCTTGTCTAGAACAATTATTTGATCATTGGGATAATAATTTCTACATCAAGTGGTTGAAATAACCCTTGCATTAAGGGGGTAAAAAATTGAACCCTTTTAATTATGGTCATTATGGGGGAGAGGAAAAGAAAAAAATTATTGAAATTTTACAAGAATCTAATGTTATTATAAGTTTCGCCGTATTGAAAATATATCTAATTGGTGATATTGATGTTGGATTTTGACTAATAAATTTTTTTCATCAATGTGAATTTCAATAATTTTTTTGTAAGAATAAACACAATACATGGAAAGGGGGTTTCCATTCCATTGAGGTATATAATATTGGGGTTGGATTCCATTATAAATTTCAAATATATTTATATTCTATAAATGCTTTGAGAAAAGAGTTATTGCATCTTAATTACCCAGGTAGGAATATTTAAGTAGTAGTATAAACATCTTTTGATTGAAAGAGCTTATCTTCCTATAAGAAAATGATATGTGTTTATGGAGGAGTTCTAATAATGTTAATATTATCTTAAACATTCAAATAGCTTCCTAAATTTAATATATTATAGTATTATTTGAAAATAGAGTTAAATGTATAGCTAATTGTGGTTTTCAGACACTTGAAAAAGGAGAACTCCATACAAGTGTATTATTTTTAATGAATACATATATTAGTTTAGAGTAGAACATCAATAAAGGTTGATAAGGGTTGAAATAATGTTGAATAGTAACTGATGTAATTTGATGAAGTTGATATCTTTTAGAGATATAACTGAAAAATTGAAATGTCTCTGAATTTTTGGAAATGTATCAGAGCATAAAACCTTTTATCGCTAAAAATAAAACATTTAATTGCTAAACATATGGATTGAAAGGAAGTTTTATGTGATAAAAAATGAAGAATAATTTTTTAGATCATATGAATTTATACCCAATTGTATTCTTTCACCTATAGTATAGGTCAGGATTGTAAGAAAATACCCTAATTCATTGATACCATGATGTCTCAGATGTATCATAAGACTTTGAGGTAATGAGTACAAATATAAAATTCAAGACAATAAAACATTTGGAATTGAATGTATGTCTTCTCTATCTAAGAATAAGATACTAAAAATAAATCCTTATATAGAAAAAAACATTAATGTCCCCGATGTAAGAAATTATCATTTAGAAAAATTTCAATGCTCTATTGGATAAAAAATCAAGATTCAATATTTAAAATCTGATAAAGTAGAAATCATTTTGGTTGGTGAAATATTGGTTCATTCATGACAGAAACATAACAAACACTAGAAATATAGTGTGATCTAAACATGAGAAGAAATAGAGGTTGATCTTCATCCATTGAAAGGGAAGATCCAATAATTAATGAAAGTGGATATTTTATAATTATTTAGTTCTGAAGAAATAAAAATATAATGATATTCATTTGGTTGTTTCAAGATCAAAACATCATGAAGTTTATTTAATAAATTATTTGAACATGTTTTGGGGAAGATAAAGGGTGAAACACTGTATATAGTTAGTTTTGGTTTAAATGGATTTAACAAGTTTTCCAGAATAAAGAAAATGAAGAACCATAAAAACTCAATCAAATTTTTATCAAAGATTATATCAATTTTAAAAAAGGTTTTTTTGGTGTTTGTGAGTAGTTGAGATGGAGTTCTATGATTTTTTTTCATGACTTGAAAAATTGAAAGCCTCAATATATCTAGAATTCATAGAGTAAAATTGTGTTTAATGCCACAAGATCTATTTGAATTATATTTTATATATCTATAAAATATGTTAACCTAGAATTCGAGTTAATAAATTTTTTGTAGAATAATTTTTGCTCACTATTAAAATACTATGGTGATCATTTAGGATGAATTTAAATAATAAGTAAGTTTAAATGAGGGTTTTCTGGGAATACCCAAGAAGTTGAGAAAGAAATATATATTTAAAAATAGAACCATGAAAATGGTATTTTAAAAGTGATACTTCATGTTGGAATCCACTTTGTCTCCTTGAAATTATATTTATTGAATTTGGAATTGGAAGGTTCAATAAATAAGATACTTGTCAACAAGAGTTCATGAGAGAAGATCATAAACTAAGATATTGGAAAATAAGAATAAAGTATTGAGTTTTTTTATTTCAGAAAAAGAACCATGCATGCATTTAAGAGTTATATAATCTAGGTATCTAAGTTGTGGAATGAGGAGGTTATGGTAATTATTAGTGCTGTTCTTTTATAAAAAAAATATTTTATCACTCTAGAGATTGACTATAGAGGAAGTCATATGAGTTGGTTCTAAATATATGTGAATTTGATTTATAAATGGTAACAGAATTGTAGAGTACACTTGAGTATAATATAACATTCGAAATGATTTTTATTTGAAGTAGATCTATTGTATTTATGTAGAACCATATTTTGTATAGATACTTATATAATTAAAACAAAAACATCAAATGTAACAAACTATCCCTTGCCAACCTCAAATATTCCATAAGTCTGTCCACCACCGGATACAGAATATTAAATGTAATATCCTTGATAAATAAATAATATGACAGTTTCTTATTTATTAATATTTTAAAATTAGTTATTAATTTTACTTTAAAGGGGATGCTATGTTCGATGATGCACCCGATAAACAACAATGGGTTTCTTTAAAATCTTATATTGCACACAATGATGAGTCATACTGAAAAATAATAATATTGTGTTATTTTAAATTGTAGTTAATTCATAGTCATTGTTTTAGTGGGAATGGACCGAACTAACTACAATATCAATATTCATGTTTGTTAACTGATTTTACATTAATCCAATAAATTTTAGAGTCTTAAAATAATAAATAATCTAATTTTAATCATAAATACTATAATAATATTTAAAAGGACAATTTAATGCCTTTTGATGGTGAACCCTCCCTAAATATAGTTTCGGTCACTTTTATATGTTCTATTTGAGAAAATAAAATTCTTTTTTAGAATCGGGACATCAAAAAAAATTCGGAAATTTTTTGGTATTTTTTTGATAAAAAACATTTTTTTATGAATAGTGAAAAATACTATATTTTAATTCAAAACTGCCTTTTAATATAACTTATTTCAATGGTTATATTATATATTTTTTTTAAAGTTTAATTAGACTATATTATTACCATTGAATCCAATTTTCTTCATTGAATTAATTTCACATTGAAATTGGACATAAACAAGTATCAATATTTTGATAGTTATTGTTTCTTCAAAACACGCTATTTGTTTTGACAACGAGAATTAATTATAAATTAATTAATTCCACATCAATGTTTTTAATTTGGTAAAATATATATCATTTTTTAATTCTGAATATAAAATATAGATTAGGATAAATTTTTGGTATTTTTCTGAAAAAACATCAATTTTGGATGAATAGTGAAACCAATAAGTAGTAGTTAGAAAAACTAACATTTTCATTTAATTGAAATTTAACTACATCTGTGAATTTGATTTCGAAAATATGACATACATGGTTTTTATTATTAAGTAAAATTTGGTTCAATTATATGAAAATTATTTTTGGTGAAAAGTATCTTTTGACTTTTATTTACCGTAGTTAAAGGTAAAAAGGATAATTAAAGGTAAAGAGAATATTATAATAAAAACAATTACTTTAATGCTTCTCCTAACCTTATTGTATGAGTCATGGAAGACCATGGGAATCCTTGGGTAGATTTTGGGACCCCATGGAGCCACATTGGAGTGATAATGACACTTTAGATTAATAAATTTAAAATAAAAACAAAAATGACACAAACAAATATCTTTTAGTAACTTAATTTTTACATTGGGTTTTATAAGTTATCTTTTTGACAATTAATTTTAATTGTAAATCTAAAAATACTTCCTACATCATGGGATTCTTTTTATAATTTTTATATATCATATAAATAAAATTATTTATGACTCAAAACTAATATAGTCTTTACCTCATTAATAAATGATTTAAATAAATAAGATTATAAATATTAAAATAACATCTAAAACTAGTCCAATTCTTATTGGATGAATTTTTATCGACCATGAATCATCTTATATACGAACTTAATGAGGTTTGGACCTTTATAAATCTAATATAATTATATAATATAAAAATTGTTTCACACTTTCATAAAGAACCCCTCCTTCCCCTTACAAAATCCCTCACTTCTAACCAATTCCTCGAACCTATAAATACCCTTGTATCATCCATCACCAGACCAAATAATCTCTCAAGATCCCCCTATTCCTCCTAGAATCCTTACCTTAGGCATAAGGAACTTCAAGAATTCCTTTTGGTACAAACTAAAGGGAGTTACCCGAATTTAAGGTTACGGTTTCTCTTAAATTCTTTTCTATTATTTTACTTCTCCAACCCCTAAACTCTTTTCATTCCTTTATTTTATAACAACACCAGTATCTTAAATATAATTTGATTTATTATTAGAAGTATTTGTACTACACATACACATACCTCCATCTAATGGGTAAAGAACATATTGTTTCTCTAGATGGAAAACTAACGTCTCACAAAACAATGATTGTTCAATTATCTCCTACCACCTCTCATGGTGGCCATTAAGATGGAACTGTATTTATATATGATATATATTATGTTTATGTATTCATTATTCTTCTGTATATTTATTTTATATCATACCTTTATGGTTTCCATTATGGGTAAACGTGACAATTTCATTTGAGGAAATGCAGACTACCACCCCCTCAAAGTGATATGGCTCACTATTTCCATATGTGGGATGTATATAGGATGGATTTTATGATATTATATATGATATTATACTATAATTATAATATAACTTTGTATCATTATGTTTTAATTTCATTAAAATAATAAATATAAATGAAAGTATCATTCATGCTTACATACGGCTTACCGTCTCCATGAAAGTTGCATTTCATTTCATACGTTCAAATGTTATATACTATTATAAATACATGTATATACTAAATATATATGATATATATGATATCTAAGTCATGAATATAATTCTGGATATATTGAACTTTTGATCATGTGAACAACTTCTAATTATAAGAAGTCAATTTTCACTCAAGTACCAAATATCGACAAAGCTACTGTTATCAACTTAGATGATTACATAATGTTTATAACATGGTAATATGTTATATAAAAGGAATAATAAAATTGAAAAATTTTATTAATCACGTATAAATTACCTTATGTTTATTATTCTCTAATAACAAGGAGAAAATGAATCAAGTCGGACACGAGGTAAGGGGGTTCTTATCTCACTTTTAATTCCATGAGATTTCCCTTGTTTGCAACTAATTTATTGGATGTGGTGTATTTTTTACTAACATTCGATATATATTATCATGATACTATTTATATTCATGTTATTATTTGAATAATTTAGTGTTTATAAACTCTTAGTTATATGAATCGATTAATTACCACGTGGTAAGTGATTTTCATCTCACTTTTTATTCCTGTGAGATTCATGCAATATTGGCCACTATTTTCTTTTTTGTGGTGTATGCACAGCCCATGATTGTATTAATTATGTAATATACTTCAATTTATGGGTATTTACATCTTTATTTTATGATCCTTCTTTTATGGGTTGTATGTTTTATTAGTTACCAAATCGGTATGGGAACCTTTGAACCCAATTTCCATTCCTTGGGTTAATATTCTAATTCTTAATTATGTCAAGGTATGATTATGTGTGGAATCACTATTTATTTATTTATATTGTAATTTCCACTCCCCTTTGTGTTGAAATACTTTTTATACACATAATCACTCCACAGATAAATTCTTAAGTCATCGATATGAACTTTATAGGAGTAATTTTAACTCAACTTCCATTCCTTGAGTTAAACATCCATGTCATTGGTTTTTTGTTAAGAATAACATGTTTGAATTTATTATGATTGATTTAGAAATAATATAAAATAATATTAAGTGTATTTGTATTGGTCACACATTATTATGTAATTTATTTATCCATAATCTAAGGATACCATTTTTATAAGGGATTTTGTCTCAATTTACATTCCATTGAGGCTTCGTCAACGTTATGCACCAATTAACATTAATACAATGTATATACTATCCTATGGAATATTATTTCATGAATTCATTTATTCTCATAATATTATAATGTTCTGATTAAATGTTATTCCTCAATTTTTTTTATTAATGTGACTCTCATTTTGTGTAAAACTCTTTAAATAAATTTTTTTAAATGTTTTAATGATTTATTCTTGTAAATCATTATCATTAGTGTACATGTTTTAAAAATGGTTTTTAGGATTTATTTATTTGTAAATTAATTTTTTAAAATGATAATTATTTAAAAGCTTCAATGTGGTATGGGAAACATTGATTCAAAAATCTCTTTATTAAATGTTTTAATTGGTTTTTAAAATGGTTTGATAAATCACTGTTTATTTCAATATATTTATTTGATATATTGGAATGTGTAAATTTTATCTTTCTTTTATACTTGTGTTATGAGTTATGATTATGTTATGGCTATAGGTCATTGATTACGTATACGGGTGGTTTCATTATAAACCTATGGCGGGTGAGCCCAAGATAGCTATCCAATGCATTGGGTAATGTGACGGAGGTAAACGTTAATGTTTCTCCTAAGATATTTAAGAAATATACTATGATGGGTATTCCAAATGTGAATACATATGTATCTGTGATAGATAAAATGTAAGTATGTTATGAATTCCATATGTTACCTTTATGATTTATGATTTCTTCATGTTATTCAAAAATCTTATGATTTCCTGAGGTATTTTATGTTTGAAAAAATGGTTTTATTGATTTTTATTTATTGATGGACTAATTTTTCTTCTCATTATTTTATAAAACATTCTGAGATTTTTATTCTCATCCCATGTTTTGAAATTTTTTTCACTGGACATAAAGATGAATAGGGTCAAGGATGAGATCAAGGAAAAGTCATGATTTCTAAAACATGGAACTTGACATGCCTTTTTTTCAAGAGTTTTTTTTATTTTATGAAAAATGGATACTGGGTAGTAGTGTCACAATGTAATATTCAAGTTTTTATGTAAGAGTTATGGACTAATTCCCTAAAACTCTATACCTGAAAAGATCCTCAATATGAATTATTGACATAATTCTAGATTATATAATGTTTAATGTCAGGTCCTTATAGTTGTTATCTGAGGTCGGCTTAGACAACTTTAGGGATTATGTGTTTTTGTTAATCACATGGTTAGTCCCTATGTATATTATTTCAGTTAAATCCTTGTTTTATAAATATTTCAGATCAAGGAATGTCTGTTACAAATGGAAGGAGGAGGATCTCAAAGGAAATTCCAATCTCTTCTTGATGACATGATTGAAATAATTATTGCAAAGTCATGTTCTGAGGATTGCGAAACATTTTCTAGCCTACAACACACTTGTAAATAGTTTTTTGAGATATCTACACCTCCACTATACCTCAATATCATTGTGGATCATGGGTTGTATTTATTCAAATCATATTTTCACAATATTCTCATATTTTTAATATAGGTAAATATTATCAAGGCATTTTCAAATAGTTTACCTTCTCAAAATATTTTGAATCATATTATGATTTTTAAAAAGGTGATAAAGAAAGAGACCCTTGCAAAACCTATTTATATTTTCTTTTACAATATTGTCTCTCATCACATACTTATGGTATTTTAAAAGGACCATTAATTGAATGTTTCAACTCAAATTCAGTCCAACTATTTTATAGAAATCATGATTCATAAAATGTTTTGAAATTATATGTCATACTTGATTATTTTCCAAAACTATTTTTCTGTGAACACCCATATGACCCATGTTGTGCAAGGTGTATTTGGATGGAGGAAGAAAATTATTTTTAAGGATCTATAAATCATTTTTGTAATTCATGGACATTATATCGACATGAAAAAGATGATGATGAATCTAAGTGGACACCATGATAAAGGTATAATGTTCTTTATTTTGGGGATCATTTTATTTCATCATATGGTGGTGAAATTAAAAAATGAAAATATATGTAAGACTTCAAGAATTAAGATGTAGTGATCATAATGAAATGGGAAAAAATGATATATATAAGGAAAACATTGAGGTTAAAACATTTTAGAGTTATATTTGAGTTTTATAAAAAGGAAAACACGCAGACCGTGTGACAACCCATCACATCAGAAAAAGATATGACAATCGAACCCACAACCAAAGGGTGATTAGGATTTATCTTATACCACTAGACTACGTAAAGTCCCTAGTTAGTATGACATATTCTTCTTTGTTAAATGATTTTATTAATTAATAATTAGTTGGTTTGGGATCTTATATTTTACCAAATGGATATCCTTAGTATATAAAAATTATTTGGTGATTATGTGATAAAAGTGATTTTGGAAGATGTTCTCTCTTTTCGGAACAATGTTTGCTTAATAAAATTAAAAAACTACAGGATTACATTTGTGGGGTAATTTTTGAAAGCTAATTTTTGTAGAATATTGTGTTTTATTGTGGACCTAAAATGATTTGGGTTATTTATGGAAATGATTAACCTGTCATACAGATTATATGATTTGGTTAATTATGCTTCAGTATGATACTGTAAGTGTAGTCTATGTTTTTTTTAGCTAAATTTTTAGATTTACTGTGGAAGACTATGTGATTAAATCATTCTGAGTTTTGGGTTTCTATATTATTTTATATTATTTTGAAGAATTTTAAAGAAAACTGTGTATTGAATGGTCATGACCCAAATCCTTTTTTCGGTATTTTCTAATAGCCACTTTCAGGAAAAGTGGTAACCATTCAACATAAAATTCGAGAAACTTACATCCCGCCAACACCAGAACGAAGAAATTCAAATTCAAAAAAACCCAAACCGCTTTCCATTTTCCCTGACCACGTGTCCCCCTTCATCGTTTCCAAGATCCACCTCGAGACGCGAGCGTGGAAATCGTCACCCACCGCAGATCAAGTCGACGTTGAAATCCCCATCCAGTCGCCATCCAGTCAACATCATCAACAGTATCTCAGAACTACCACTGTCATCGTCGTCAGGGCACCTCACCGTCGTCACCGGAGCACCATCACCAGAGCACCTCACCATCGTCACCGCCATCATCACCTTCCCAACATCCCACCGGTCGCCAGAAACAAACCAATCTGACATCGTCGTCCTAGACGGTTCCATCGTGACAGAAGAGCCCACCAAAAAACCTTCGGAATCAACTTCAGCACCAGAATCACTCAGAAAAATCATCCATTCGCAAAACCACAAAAAAAGCCACGCAAGCCAAACAACCACACCGCCACACAGAGCGTAGAACTTCAAATCCAGCAGGGAAAAGAAAACAAAACCCTAAAACAAGAACCCCGCCGCCACTGACTAGATCGACCGCATCAGACGCAGCAGAGCCCCCCTCACTCACCTGAGAAGAGTCGGAGCCCCCAAAACACCGACGCATGAGCGTAGACCTCAAACGCTAAGAAACACCCTAGAGGATGATAGCGAGCTGCATAGAACAGAGCCAAAGGCGCACCGGAGAGTGTGCCATCGACAGAGACTGGTCTTACACCTGCAGATCTGAACCCGAAACCACCGCCGTCCTTAGTGTATCTCCACAGCCAGCGAGGTACCACGAAATGCAATCCAGTAGCTGGAGACCTCCACCAGCCCACCGAGATCGAGAAGGAGCACCGCGCCCTCCACCGCGGAGGAGCCTGTGGCGGCGAGAGGGAAACCTAGAGAGAGAGCCCCTTACGGGCGCATCGCCACAAACTCTATGTTCGACCAACCGATTTGTGTCATGGTTTAATGTAATTTTTTTGTATTGAATGGTCTTTCTTGAACATTGGGTACTTTTTGTTGAATTTTGGAGATTAATATTAGTATTTATTTTTATTAAGTATTATCCTTTTTGGAGATTATATGATCTTGTTCTTACCATTTTGGTTTTATTTGATGTCTAAAGAAAAGGAAAATATATAGTTCTTCTTTTTTGAATTAGGTGATTCTCTAGAAGATGATTCTTGTGCTTTTGATGTAACCAAGTCTTTTTGAATGCTCAATGATTGGAGAAAATGTTAGTTTTTTTAGAATAATATTAAAGGATGAAACATTACATGATGGTAAGTATATTTCCTTATTTTCTAATTCTATGTAGTAAATGAATTCCTAAAACTTTTGAAAAGGAACAAAAAAACTTTGTAGGTTTACATTTCATACTGGGTAATCAAATATTGTTTAACACATCATAAATTTGTGATTTTCTGGTGCTTAACTTTCTAAAATTCATGTTTTATATCACTCTCAATTAGATCTTAACAGATTGTTTTCTCTTCCATATCATTGTTTTCTTACATGGAATCATATTATGGGGTATCTTGGGTGAGCTTTTTTACTTCTCTATCTTTATTTTGAATTGATTTTTTTATTGGCTCTTTTTCTGATTTCAGACATTCAATAAAGTTTCTGACCCTAATATTAAAATTGTGAGGATGCAATTCCCAAAATGGGGGAAGGTGTAACATCCTAGGTAAATAATGAATATGAAATTTTCATATTTACTAATATATATAAATTAATTATTAATTTTAGTTTAAATGGGATGTTATGTTTGATGGCGTACTCGATACACAACAACGGGTTTCTTTGAAATCTTATGGTTCACACAATGTTGAGCCATACTGAAAATTAATAATATAATATGATTTTAAATGGTAGTTAACTCCTAGTAATTGTATTGGTGGGAATAGGCCAAAATCACTAAAATATGAATATACATGTTTGTTTAAGGTTTTTACATTTATCCAATAAATTTTAGAGGCATAAAATAAGAAATAATCTGATAATATGCATAAATGCTCTAATATTCTTTAAAAGGTCAATTTTCCACTTTTTGATGGTGAACCCTCCTTAAATAATGTTTTGGTCACTTTTTTTTGTTTTATTTGACAAAATAAAATTCTCTCTAAGAATCAAGTCATCAAAATCTACTTTGGGAAATGTTTTTGTATTTTTTTGATAAAATTCATTTTTTTAATAGTGAAAATACTATATTTTAATTCAAAACTACCTTTTAACATAACTAATTTATATGGTTAGATTATATTTTTAAATTTCTTTAAAGTTTAATTAGATTTTATTTTTACCATTAAATCCAATGTTGTTCATTAGATTTAATTTCATACTGAAATTGGACATAAACAAGTATCAATCTTTTGATAGTTATAGTTTCATAAAAACATGCTATTTATTTTGAAAAATGGATTAATTTTAATGTAATTAATGCAACATAAATGTTCTGAATTTGGTAAAACAGATATAATTTTTTAATTCATAATATCAAAAATATCTCAGGCTTAATTTTTGGTATTTATCTGAAAATATCAATTTTTGAAGAATAGTGAAACACTAAGTAGTAGTTAAAAAAATAACTTTATCATTAAATTTAAATTTTACTACCTTTGTAAATTGGATTTAGAAAATCCAACATAAATGGTTGTTATTAGTAAGTAAAATATGGTTCAATAAGATGAAAATAATTTATTTTTGAATGGTATCTTTTGGCTTTTATTTACTGCAGTTAAATGTAAAATGGTAATTCAAGGTAAAAATAATATTATAATAATTAAAAATTACCTTAACACTTTCTCTAACCTTATTGAATGAGTCATCGCCGAACAAGGTCATCCTTGGGTTGATATTGGGACCCCATGGAGACACTTGGGAGTGATAATGACATTTCAAATTAATTAATTTAATGTAATAACAAAAATGACACAAAAAAATATCTTTTAGTAAATTAATTTTTACATGGGGTTATATAAGTTGTCTTTTCAACTATAAATATTCATTGAAAGATAATAATATTTCATGCATCTTGGAATTTGTTTATAATTTTAAGACACAAATATATAAAATTATTTATGACACAAAAGTGATACAGTATTTACCTCATTAATAAATGTTTGAAATAAATAACATTATAAATATTAAAATAACATACAAAACTAGTCCAATTATTATTGGATGATTTTATTTTGACAAAGAATCATCTTATATTTTACCTTAATGAGTTTTGGACCTTTAGAAACTGAAAATGATTATAAAATAAATAATATTTTCACACTTTTCTAAAGAACCCCTCCTCCCCCTAATAAAAATCCCTCACTTCTAACCCATTACTCACACCACTCAATCCCCTTGGATCATCCAAACCCTACCCGAATAAGCTCTCAAGATCCCCCTATTACTCCTAGAAGACTTACCTTATGCAAAAGGCACTTCTAGAAGTCTTTTTGGTTCCAACTAAAAGGAGTTACCTGAATTAAAGGTAATGGTTTATCTTAAAGTCTTTTATATTATATTACTTCTCCAACCCCTAAACTCTTTTCGTTCCATTATTTTATAACAACACCAGTATCCTAAATAACTATTACAAATTGGCCCTTTATCAGTGCTAAAAACCAACAATAACAGTGCTTGAAAAGCGTTGTAAATGCCGGCGAAGATAAAGGGGGGTCCCCTTTATCAGTGCTCTGAAAAGAACTGATAAAGGGGACCACCCTTTATCTTCACCAGAATTTAGAGCCCTTTTCTAGAACTGATAACGGGGTTCCTTTATCAGCGCTATCTTGAGCGCTGATAAAGGGAACTATTATCAGTGCTCAAGATAGCGCTGATAATGGTGTCCTTTATCAGCGCTCAATATAACGCTAATAAAGGATCCTTCAACTACACCTGCAGAACCAGTACCTGCACAAACCAGCAACTGCACCTGTATAAAACAGCACCTACACACTTGTACAAAACAGCACCCGCACACAATATTTTGACAAACAATCCTATATATATTCACTTAACATCATGAATTAAGAAAAACACGCCACTATATACATTTCAGACAATGTTTTACATGGGTACAATTACAATTATCCAAAAATAGTTATAAACATTAATTTTCCATCCTTGGATATCAATGATCCTCTCTCAAAAATTTTTATCCATGGTATTTGTTGCCGAACAAATCATTTGAACTCAAGGATAAAAAATCACCTATATAAGAAAACAAATATTATGTTAGTAATACAATAATGAAATAAATTAAAACATTAATAAAAGAGAATACATTAATTTGGAAATGCGAAATTAAAATATGGAATTGATAAACTCAAATGTTTTCATTCTGATAACAATGAAAGGGAATAATGTAAAATCAATATGTTTTTGGATGATTTATCTCATTTAATAAATACTGATTCTTTGTCTAATGAAAAGATTTACTGATCACACCGTTCATTGAATTCAGGTGCAGTCGACTCATAAACCTCACAAATGACTCATGGATTGTTGTCCTATAGTATCAAAACAATCCGAACGCATTTTCTCGGTATTATGTCTGTCAGTAGTGATGTTTTCTAACGTTAATGTCAATTTGAAACTGGTATCAGACACTTTTAGCCATACTAATCACACCATGCATCAGATTGAGGTTTGGTCGATTCGTACACGTCAAAAATTACTCATGGATCATTGTCCTAAAGTATCAAAACAATCCAAATGCGTTTGCTCGGTATTACGTATGTCAATAGTGCTGTTTTCTAAAGTTAATGTCAATTTCAAACTGATATCAGACACTTTTAGCCATACCGATCACACCGTGGGTAGGATTGAGATGTGGTCGAATCATACATGTCACAAATGACTCATGGATAATTGTCCTAAAATATCAAATCAATACAAACATGTTTGCTCGGTATTCTGTATGTCAGTAGTGTTGTTTTCTAAATTTATTGTCAATTTCAAATTGATATCAGACATTTGATTCCATTCCAATCACACCATGCATCAGATTGAGGTGTGATCAATTCGTACACCTCAAAAATGACTCATGGATCATTTTCCTAAAGTATCAAAACAATCTGAATGCATTTTCTTAGTATTCCATATGTCATTTGTTTTGTTTTCTAAAGTTAATGTCAATTTCAAACTGATATCAGACACTTTTAGCCATACCGATCACACCGTGTGTTGGATTGAGATTCGGTCAACTCGTACACGTCACAAATGACTCATGGATCGGTTTACAAAAGTATCAAAACAATATGAACGTTTTTCGCGGCATTCCATATGTTAGTATTGTTGTTTTCTAAAGATAATGTCAATTTGAAACTGGTATCAAACACTTTTAGCCATAGCAGTCACACCGTGCGTCAGATTAAGGTGCGGTCGATTCTTACTCCTCAAAAATGACTCATGGATCGTTGTCTTATTGTATCAAAACAATCTGAATGTGTTTTATTTGTATTCCGTATGTCAGTAGTGTTGTTTTCTAAAGTTAATGTCAATTTCAAACTTGTATCAGACAATTTTATCCATATCGATCACAATGTGAGTTGGATTGACATGTGGTCGATTCCTACACATCACAAATGACTCATGGATCTTTATAATAAAGTATATAAACAATCAGTATGTGTTTACTCAGTATTCCGTATGTCACCTGTGGTGTTTTCTAAAGTTAATGTCAATTTAAAACTATTATCAGAAACTTTTTATCATACTGGTCACACCGTGCGTTGGATTAAGGAGCGGTCGATTCGTAAACCTCAAAAATTACTCATGGATCATTTTACTAAAGTATCAAAACAATGTGAATGCATTTTATTAGTATTCCTTATATCATTAGTGTTGTTTTCTAAAGTTAATGTCAATTTCAAACTGATATCAGACACTTTTAGCCATACAGGTCACACCGTGCGTCGGATTGAGATGCAGTCGATTTGTACATATCACAAATGACTCATGGATCATTTTCCTAAAGTATCAAACAATCCGAATGCGTTTTCTCAGTATTCCGTATGTCAGTAGTGTTGTTTTCTAAAGTTAATGTCAATTTAAAACTGATATCAGACACATTTAGCCATACTGATCACACCGTGCGTTGGATTGAGGTGTGGTCAATTCGTACACCTCACAAATGACTCATGGATCGTTGTCCTAAAGTATCAAAACAATCCTAACTTGTTTTCTTGGTATTACATATGTCATTTTTCATGTTTTCTAAAGTTAATATCAATTTAAAACTGTTATCAGATACTTTTAGCCATACCAGTCACATCATGTGTCGGATTGACATGAGGTCCATTTTTACACCTCAAAAATGACTCATGGATCACTTTCCTAAAGTATCAAAAAAATCCTAACGCATTTTCTCGGTATTCTTATATTTCAGTAGTGTTGTTTTATAAAGTTAATGTCAATTTCAAACTGATATCAGACAATTTTAGCCATACCGATCACACCGTGCATCAGATTGAGATTCGGTCGATTCGTACACATCGAAAATGACTCATGGATCGTTTTCCTAAAGTATCAAAACAATACAAAATAATTTTCTTGGTATTTCCTATGTCAGTAGTGTTGTTCTTTAAAGTTAATATGAATTTCAAACTAATATAAGACAATTTTTGCCATACTGAGCACACCGTGCATCGGATTGAGGTGTGGTCGATTCGTACACCTCACAAATGACTCATGGATGATTTTCCTAAAGTATCAAAACAATCCGAACGCATTTGCTCAGTATTCTGTATGTCATTTTTGTTGTTTTCTAAAGTTAATGTCAATTTGAAACTATTATCAGACAATTTTACCCATACCGATCACACTGTGCATTGGATTGAGGTGTGGTCGATTCGTACACATCACAAATGACCCATGGATTGCTTTCCTAAAGTATCAAAACAATCCTAATGCATTTTCTTGGTATTCCTTATGTCAGTAGTGCCATTTTCTAGAGTTAATGCTATTTTCAATCTGATATCAGACACTTTTATCCATACCGATCATATTGTGCATCAGATTGAGATGTGGTCGATTCGTACGTGTCACAAATGACTAATGGATCATTTTCCTAAAGTATCAAAACAATAAAAACATGTTTTCTTGGTATTCTATATGTCAATAGTGTTGTTTTCTAATGTTAATGTTAATTTCAAACTGATATCAGACAATTTGAGCCATACCGATCACACCGTGTGTTGAATTGAGCTGAGGTCGATTCTTACACCTCAAAAATGACTCATGGATCGTTTTAATAAAATATCAAAAAAATTCGAATGCATTTTCTTTGTATTTATTTGATCAGTAATGTTTTTTTGTAAAGTTAATGTCAATTTCAAACTGGTACCAGACAATTTTATCCATACCGATCACACTGTACGTCAGATTAATGTTCGGTCAATTCTTATACCTCAAAAAATTACTCATAGATTGTTTTACGAAAGTATAAAAACAGTCCAAACACGTTTTCTTGGTATTATGTATGTCATTTGTGTTTTTTTATAAAGTTAATGTCAATTTGAAACTTTTATCAGACACATTTAGCTATGTCGATCTCACCGTATGTCGGATTCAGGTGCGGTCGATTCGTACACCTCACAAATGACTCATGCATCGTTTTCCTAAAGTATAAAAACAATCCTAACACGTTTTCTAGGTATTCTATATGTCAGTAGTGTTGTTTTCTAAAGTTAATGTCAATTTAAAACTTGTATCAGACACTTTTAGCCATACCGGTCACACCGTGTGTCGGATTGAGGTATGGTGGATTCGTACACCTCAAAAATTACTCATGGAACGTTGTACTAGAGTATAAAAACAATCCGAATGCGTTTTCTCAGTATTCTGTATGTTAGTAGTGTTGTTTTCTAAGGTTAATGTCAATTTCAAACTGTTATCAGACACTTTTAGCCATACCGATCACACTGTGCATCGGATTCAGGTGCGGTCGATTTGTACACCTCAAAAATGACTCATGGATCATTTTGATAAAGTATTAAAACAATCCAAACGCATTTGATTGGTTTTCTATATGAAACTTGTGTTGTTTTCTAAAGTTAATGTCAATTTGAAACTATTATCAGACACTTTTAGCCATACCGATCACACTGTGCATCGGATTGAGTTGTGGTCAATTAGTACACCATAAAAATGACTCATGGATCGTTTTCCTGGAGTATCAAAACAATACGAACACGTTTTCTCAGTATTCCGTATTTCAGTTATGTTGTTTTCTAAAGTTAATGTTAATTTGAAACTGTTATCAGACACTTTTAGCCATACCGGTCATACCGTGCGTCGGATTGAGTTGCGGTCAATTCGTACACATCACATCTGGACACCCCCTCCCTCTTGGACACACCCCTTCCTGGACACCCCACCCCCACTAGTGGACACCCCTTCCCTCCTGGAAACCCCCCTCCCACATATAAGGGAAACTAAAATTATGAAATTTGAAAATCCAAGATATTGGTTCCCATCAA